>OX382313.1:11399220-12793441 GCA_947507805.1 Aporophyla nigra | reverse complement strand
GGCTACCAATTTGATATGGGCCCCATAAACCATGGTGGACAATGTCGCGATATATAACGCCACTGTCATCAAAACATTGAGTTTATTTTATTTATTTTGTGAGACGCTGGCGTCCATTTTGTGGGCAGTATATGTCGATTTTGGTGAAAGTAAAATATGAAATGTTGTGAAGTGACAATATACTGACGGGTTTGGCGTTGGGCTTTCGATTGTATTGACGGAAAGAAGAAAGAAAGAAAATACTTTTATTTAGTACGGATTAAAAGGCACACAATAAACAGCAAAAAAATGAAAACGTTAAAATAACGACGTAAGGAAATTAGCAGAAAATATGCCTCACGGCTATGCCAAAAAGGCCCAATTCAGCAAAAATGCCAGACAACTAGTGTCTGACGATGGTTTTCAACTGAACCTGACATATGTGAAGTGAGCTTTCATTCCACGTAATAATAATTTAATAAATAATTTAATTCAGGCAACAAAGACCCATAACATAAATACCTAATAAACTAACATACATAAACTATTAACTATACTAATGACACTATTAACAGCTCATTTCACCTCAGTTTTCACGGTGAGATTTTTACAGAAAAGGTCTGCTGAAGTTTGAGGTGAACTGAGTGTGAAGTGGAGGTCATCATTATCATTATCACCGTCATTGGCAGTCTTGTTCCACCCAGGCCATTGCTGAGTATAGGCTTCCGCCTTGCAGTTTCCATGCTTCCCTGGTCTGTCCGAGTCAGGTCTTCCTCACGATCTTCTGCAGGTCGTCCACCCACCCAGCTATCGGTCTGCCAACGCTCCCTCTACCGTTTCTTGGCAACCAATCTGTTAGGGCTCGGCTGCACCTGCCATCAAATAAAACAAATATTGATTGACATTTAACACGAAATTTTAGATTTCTCGGACTCCTGCGCTAGTTATAACTGTGTTACAGGTGCCAGAATCATCACTACATCAAACAAAGTGTCTTCCTCAGTATAATGTAAAGTTATGTTACCAGACCCAATGCATATCTGCTTGAAATCAAAACTACTGTTAAGGCAGTAAAATAAAAGAAGTAGTACAGATAGTCAGATCCAAAAAGTACAAGATTTTCGCCAACGTTTATGCTCTATGCCAGAAGACATTTCGCCATTCCAAAGTTGTAGACGGCATTGTTATTGTCACATACATTATTGGTATCAATATTGTTTATCCAAATTAAGACATAGGAGTGTCTAGTACCGACAAAAAACGTCATTAAAACCGCCCAACCCAACAGCTCTAACATAACAACTTTATCACCAACTCCTTAACATCTAAATGTCCCAGTACACTATACCGTTTCGCCAATTTGCGTCCAGCGCAAATTAGCCGAGATTGTACGGCCGTACTATCTCAATCCATATACATTAAAATTCGTCCGTTGGTACGATTAATTAGGCTGATAATGGCAGTGTTGTATCGTTGCTACCGGCTACTAACATAGCCCACAAAAGAGCCGAAAGCCCGAAACAGGTCCTTTTTCACTTAACGATCTCGAGTCGACGTTGCTACCAAAAAACATTGCTAAAAAAATACACTTTTACCTGCGCCTTTGGAGTTGTATGGAGCTGTGAATACCGTTTTCGGTTAAATGTTTAAGCTGGATATTTTATGAAGAAATAATCTTTAGATGTTATAGTAACTGATTACTCGGAAAAAGGGAAATGGTAAGTGGTAGAGCAGTGGTGGCTTAGTGGTTACTTACCGAGTTGTAAATCGTAGGTTCGATCTCAGTCAGGCGCATTACTTTGTGTAAGTGAATAATACAGCAGTGGTGGCCCAGCGGTAACGGCCGCGACTTATCGAGTTTTAGATCGCTAGTCAGGAGTTTTCTTTCGTGTAAATTATTTCATCACTAGTGCTCGCAAAACGGTGAAGGAAAACATCGTGAGGAAACCGGCATGTCCTCGAACCAAATATTCGGAGACATGTGACCTCTACTAACCCGCACTGCGCACTCGCGTGGTGGATTACCACCCACTCCCATTCAATTCAAAGAGAGCAAGCATTATGTCCCAGTAGTGTGCTTAAGATGATAATGATGAAACTATTTTCAACAGTAATTGGTGTCACAGGAGAATCTACTTTGCACAATAAGGCAAAGTATCTTTTTGTCTGTTGATAATAAAATGGTCAATGATTTTGTCAACTCAGTTCAAGAACTACGTACCGAAAATTAAGTAAACTAAGTACCGTAAAATTTATAGCCGAGTCAAAAATTGCATTGCATTTTTTTTTTATTGGCCTTTAGGGAGGCCGTAGACGTTATGCGTTGCTGCAATTGTTTTGTCTAAAAACAAAATGATTTTTACCAAACTCAACGGTGGTTTGAGCAGCTCTTAAAACATCCCGAAGTGAACTATTTCACGGTACACCCAGAGGTCTATATTTTGTTAAAAGATAAAACTGACCAAAATCACAAGACATAAAGAGATTTTTTTTTTGTCCTCAGTTCTCGAATGTCCCACACTCCTGTCCTCACCTGCCCGGGTGACATTATTTATAGTTTTAGAAAAATCGCATCAAAAACTTCACAGTATAATAATCGATTTTATTTGTGACGTCACATAATTAGTGTGAAATATGGTCGCTAAAGGTTGCTCCCAAAGTTTTTTGCGGCGAATTTTTTACCGTTTTTTTTTTCGGAGCACGACAAGTTATTGTTTTTTTTTTGTGCTGTGGACGTAGAATTTAGTCCAATTTGAAATAGGAAATTGGTGACGGTTTCTTTTTATAATTGGTGACTGTTTATGGTAATGTTCGATTTGTTTATGGAAGGGAAGCAAGATCGGACTTTTAAGGACAATAATACCGGGTTTTTTAATCATCTGGGTCTTAGCATTTGAAAAGTTTACTATGACAATAATTCGTTCTATAAACCTTTCGAATTCGGGGTGCAGTACTGACACTATTGGGGCACCCAGATCTTACACAGATGTTCTTAACAGGCCGGGAGATATAATCAACTTCTGCAGGGAGGTGGGTTGTTCGGAATAACCACCGACGGCTGCCATGGCCCACGCACAATGGCCCACCTTGGACTTAATGCGGAAATCAAACCCTCTAACATAGATAGATGGATAGATCCGGGTGTAGGTTATAAAATACATTTTTAGGCTTGCAATGGCGTCTATGTAGTGCAAGACATAAAGAATAGCACCATATAATTTTTTCCCGTGGGTGTCGTAAAAGCCGAGTAAGGGACTTTTTAGAGAACGGGGAGCAGTGTTCTCTAAGTATTTACCACCATACTGCGATCGCCAATCCGCCTGCCAAGTGTGGCGATTATGGCAACCTCCCTCCATCCTGTAGGGGGAGGGCTATGTCCAGCAGTGGATGCCTTTGGGCTGAAATAATAATGAATGACGTCTATGACGTCCCCTGGAAACTGTGTTGTTGTGATTGATAGACCTGATGCAATAACGCCTTGTACAATCTGTCTCGGGCTGTTAACATAGATGTACTACTAACTGCTTACTACGGGTTAACTGAATCCATTCTCAGATACGGTGTTATCTTTTGGGGTAACTCGGCTAACAAAGAAGTTGCATTTAAAGCACAAAAGAGATGCCTCAGAGCGATGTTTAAGTTAAAAACTACCGATAGCCCTATTTCATACGCTATAAAATATTGACATTAGCATCTCTTTATTTTCTGGAGTCAGTAATATTTGTTAGAAATAATAGTCATTTATTTTCGCGAATGGCAGATAAATTTTCCAGAAACAGGCGTGATCAAAGTCAGCTCTGTCTGCATAGTAGTAGGACTGCACTTATGCGCAGAAGTGATTTTTGCATGGCCCCCATAATTTATAATAAGTTACCGAAGAGTTGGAGGGAGCTTAATAATGTACAATTGATGAAACAACTAAAGTAATTTCTAACCAAAAAAGCGTGTTATAATATTAATGAATTTCTAACAGAACCATGTATTTTGACATAGATTTTTGAATTTTTTATTTTTACATTTTGATTTTTATTATTTTTGTTTATTGTTGACATTCATAATTTTGTTACAGTTTGCTAAATTCAAGGTAAATTAAGGATATTGACTGGACTACCTTAATTATTAACAATCCGATTACAACTAATATTTGCACGCCATAATACGTGGCAAACATGTCTGAACTTATATTTACTTTTATCTGTAATTCTGTATGTGTACATGTTTGGGCAAATAAATTTACTTTGACTTTGACTAAGAAAATGTTTCAAAAAATTGCTAAAAGATATAAAAAAATCAAGCAAACCCAGGACAAACCACCAGTGCAAAAATGTAAAATAAATAATCAAATCAAGACATAAAAAGCTCCGTACTGCGAAATTTTAATTACAACAAGATTATGATATTACGAAGATATTAAAAAAGTAACGATAAAAAGTTTACGATCAATTTGGTTTAGGTTCGATTCCCCGCGGTATAAACACACAGTGGTCGTTTTATAGCCGAACTTAAGGGGGTAGTAATAGCTTATCAAGTGTCTGAATCAGCCAGTATAGTTTGACAGACGGCGAAATATGGAACTAATTTGAAAAATGTACTGAGTTTGACGTTAAGTTGACAGTTTCCTTTGCAAGTGGCGCCGTCTTGAAATGTCAAATGATTCTGGGCATTCTGCAATTTTTTTTTAGAAGAATAAAGATGTTCCTTGTTCGGTTTTGTTGATTGAGTTGTTTTATTAGTTATGGGATGTGATCGTTTTAGTTTTAATTATCATAAGTCTCGCTTGATTGCTTCAAAGTCAATTATTTTGATATGTAGATTGTTTGTCTTTGGGTGCCTTGTACGGTGTACTAACTAGGCAATTTCAAACTGTAATTTATAGAAAAACTTTTTCTATTTTAATGTTTATTTAGAACGTTTTATAAAGGTAGGTATGTAAAATATTAAGTGCCTAGAAGGTACTTTGCAATTTGCAGAGAAAACTGCCGGTCTATTCTGAAAAATGTCAACGTGGGAACTTAGGTGAAGGGAGTGATGAGTGAACTATCATTCCACCTGATGTAAGGGATTGACACAGTCCACTTCAAGCTCACTTCGTTGCAGTTTTCATAGTGACATTTTTACAGAATAAGCCGTAATTATTTTTGTAACAATATGATATAAAAAGTGTCCATGGAACTTTTTGCCAGTTTTTCTCCATAGGGCTCCATACTACGCTTTGGAATTGGCAACTAGCTTGATATCTTCATATTTCTGTCCGACCAACTCCTTGTTACCACTGGGCCACCTACGGAGGTCTTCCAACGCTGCGTCTTCTAGTTCGCGGTCGCCACTCTAGAACCATCCGTCTCCATCGGGCATCTGTTATGCGAGGGAACATTATAGACTGATTATGAAGACTTCTATTAAACCTTTAACGGGCACTTTTGAATTGTCAATTCAAAAGTGCCCGTTAAAGGTTTAATTGAAATAAATGCTATGAGTTTGAGTTACCGTGTCATTAATAAAAGATATAAATGGGAAGCTCCACAATAAGTCACAATCTTTAAACTCGAATTAATTGTTAGGGCGTCCACAAAAAAGATTTGTTGTTTCATCCTAAAAGAAAAAAGATACACAGCACCCGCCGTCTTCCGGCAACCTTATTATATTTTTATGATAATTAAGATATCATGAAAAAAAAAGATAAATTTTATTTTGGATCCGCATAATAGGTGGGCGGGTCCATAGTGGGGTCCAAACTATGGGTCCCTGACAAATGGAGTTATTGTTTTAAACAAAGATACCTTTTACCTACCAACCAGAACCATCTCTACAATTTGAATCTTTATAATGTTAGAAATTAGACTCACATTGCTGTGACTTAATTTAAAGGAGCGAAAAACGTAACGTGGCGATTTTTTTTTCTTTTTCCCTTTTGAGTTTGACGTGAGTATTATTTAAAAGTAAAAATTATTGTGATTGGTTTTGGCAAATTGCAAATTGGCTCTTTATAAATTTTGAAGACAAAAATTTAATGGAGTTTCCTTTTAATTTTAAGGCCGCGTTAATTACTTAGTCACAGATAAATTAAAAGCATTCGGTTTGGTTCGTAAATGAATTCACGTGGGAATGTAAAGGTATGTGCTGAATAACTACTCAAAATGATTCTGTTGTGTAATATCCTTTCGTTTGTCACAGTCATCGAGAAATGATTGAATCAATCGAGATCGTAGCGTTACATTCACCAATAATGGTCGTTTTCATGGACCCATTCGAATGTTACAATTTAAAATTAGAACCACCTCTTCCTTAACTCTGTCATCAACAAGCAATAGTTAATATTGTTAAACAATTTTTTAACACGCTTGTGTACGTATCTATACTTAATATTATAAAGCTGAAGAGTTTGTTTGTTTGTTTGATTGAACGCGCTCATCTCAGGAACTACTGGTCTGAATTGAAAAAATATTTTTGTGTTGGGTAGCCTATTTATTGAGGAAGGCTATAGGCTATATAACATTACGCTATAACCAGGTAGAGCGGAGCAGTAATGAAAAATGTTGCAAAAACGGGGATAATCGCACGGGTAGGCGATTCGACGCGACGGGAAGGGACAAGAAATTTAACGCGGACGAAGTCGCGGGCAGAAGCTAGTGTATCCATATGACGGACTCTTTCAACGTGATTTTCACCCCGTTCAAACGTCGGATTAATTTGAAACTTTGCACACTTATCAACGACCAGAGGGGTAATTGCGGAACTTTTTACCGGTAGGAATTGGTTTAATATTCATAGTTAAACAACATTGCTGAGCCGACAATTTATTCGAACAAATGACGCAATGGTTTAGAAATAATCTTCAATCCCATTCAGATTCTGATAAATTGGGCGTTTCGCAATTAGGGTGCAGGATGACAATACATTAATTTCATTAATTAACGCCATTATCCTGGCTAGGATAACCGGGATAGAAAACAAGTTTCCTAGTTTTTTTTTTTTTATATTGACTTGAATACGGGGCTTTTGCCTACTTTTTATGTGTGCATTTAATTTTTATTTTATTTTTTCTCGTATTCTGTCTGTCTTTCTATTTTCCTATTCACCTTGGTTTGATGTCTTGTAACACGATGACTAATGCATGCATACCGTCTGTCAGAAGCGGTCAACTGAAAGCTGCAATGTGCAAGCTGTAAAGCTGTCCATCAAAAGGGCTAAAGATTTGCACTCTTAGAGTCACTAAATCCTACTCCTACTACATCCTACTTCTTACTAATATTATAAATGTGGAAGTTTGTATGTTTAGATGTTTATTACTCAATCACGTAAAAACGGCTATTCAGATTTTGATGAAAGTTGGCACACAGATAGTTTATAACCTGGATGAACACATAGGATGCTTTTTGTATTACCGTGGAATGAATTACAGCATCCACACGGGTGAAGCTGCTGGCAGAAGTTAGTATGTAAATAATACAATGTTAGGAGTTTAAAAGCCCCTGAGTTTCATTCGGCATTTTTTCTCAGGGGTCAGTAAGCTAGGAATTGTATGAAAAATTACACAGTAAAAGTTTATGCATTATAAGTACATTAGAACTACAAACATAAAATTTTATTGAATTATGGTCGAATTTCGATTACACCACTACGGGAACACACGCTTTTTTTAAAATATGAAATGTATAACTGATTCCGATATCATATTTACAGAATTTAAACAATGTCATTTCATTTTACTACCCAACCTTAAAATAGCTCTTAAAAGTCTTTAATTCCCGAGTCCTAACGGTCATAATTTAACAGGATACGACATTTAACCGGAGAGACACGACATGCGTCACATTTCGTCAGCACCTCATCAAGGGCTCGTTAAACATGTAATAAATAAAGTTGTGACATTAAAACAAAACACACTCGTTTATGAGCCGGCCCTGACACTGACAACGTCAGGAGTGACGAGGTGACCATGATTTAGTGACAATTTATGACTTTGTTGTGATCGATGATTTGATAGATCAAATACTTAAAGATTTATTTGGTATTTAATTAAAAAAGCACGGCTTCGGACGGGTCACATACATTAAACTTATGCTAGAAATAATCTTAATAATTTTAGGACTAATGGACCTACATGACAATTTCGGCGTCGACGGCGACATCGATAAAAATATTTTGTTCCTTTGAAATACTAAACTAAAGAATATTCCAAACTTAACTAAAACTGACTGGTGCAAATAAGCCGGATAACAAGAAAAAAAATAAACTTTTTTTTGCAAAAACAACTACAAAACAACCGACTTCCAAATAAACAAAACAAAGTGAAAAATTATTTTAATTTTGGAAGTCGGTGTCTTTGGATCAATATTTTAGTTTTTTGCCGCCGACTTCCAAAATTAAAGTACACCTACATTTTGTGCACACTTTGTAGTATTTTGAAGTCGGTTTAAAATAATAATTGTAAAATAGAAATCAAAAATATTTTTTTAATTAAGAACAACTTCGCAAGGATGGCGCATTGGCGCTACATGGTACAATAAAAGACACAAGATAGGCCCGCTCTAAAAAACTTAAGACTCGTGCAGAGGGGTAGTTGCGGAACTTTTTATCGGTAGGAATTGGTTTAATATTCATAGTTAAACAACATTCATTGCGTTATTTACGTTGCTGAGCCGACAATTTATTCGAACAAATGACGCAATGGTTTAGAAATAATCTTCAATCCCATTCAGATTCTGATAAATTATGGGTTTCGCAATTAGGGTGCAGGTTACCATTCAAAATACTCAAGTTATGGCACAATCTAAAATACCTCATAATCTGTCTATTTGCTTTTAGTAGGCTAAGTCTGTTTTTAACTTAGAAACACTTAGATTAGGTCAGTCCTAAATGACAAATACATGCATCTGACTTCATTTTAACAGCCGCTTACAGTTGGTGTAACGCGTTATGGCTAATTGCGTCTTAGAAGATTAGTAAATGAAATGAAATGTTTATTTCTGTAAGTAGATCTTATAAGAAACTTTTACATGTCAAACTTTTTTGGTCAATGTTTTTTAAAAGCTAGATGGCGCCGGCATTTCCTCGCTGACTGTTCCCTGAGAAAAAACGCCGAAACAAACTCAGAGGTCATGGTCTCTGTTAAAGCACAAATATTATTAGATTTTTTTGTGAGTCTAACAATGCAGGGCAATTTCTGGGAGAGCCTTTTGAAGAAAGAGCCATTGCAGCTTTGAGCTGACCTATCACCACAGACGGCATGTATGTATCAGTCATCATGTAGCTCAACCGAACTTAAGACTTGTCAAACTTTAGCGTAGATTTACGTTCGATTAGTGCACAATTTAACCAAAAAAAAAAAAAAAAAAATATCCCATGGCAATTTATAGTGACATTCGTTAAACGTTTGTAAGTATGCGCCGGCGTATCTTACCACCATGGTGGGGGCGCCACTGGCGATGTCAACGGAAGAGTATTTTTAACATGTTTTACTAATGCTGTTAGCGCTTCTTAATAGAAAATACTTGACAGGCTTACATGGAGTCAAATAAAGTGGTAGTGAATTACGGGATTTTTTATGTGCTGCGGAAAGGGCAGGGTATAAAATGGCGATCTGAAGTTAGTGTCAGTATCCCAATTCAAAGAATTGTGATACGATTCCAGCTAAAGAAGATTTAAATTTCTATAAAGGCTGAGTTACAGCGGTGAGCTAATTTCATTCCGATCCAGCTCGGCCTTACAATGTTTACCCACGGGAGGCATCCTTAGCGAACAGTCGCTATAGTTTTAAGTTTTTAAGCCCTGGTAGCCACAGGCAAGTCCGGTTAAACAGCGTCATAGGTTGACCTGCGAGATGAATTTCCAAAAAATGGTGTTCTGATATATACCTATCTATTGGATAGCAAACCCAAATGAATAGTGATCAGGATAATTATCTATGTATTTGGAAATCTTTTTTAAATCAGAAGCAACTGGGGTATCTTCATCATCCGACAGAAGTCTACTGCCAGACATAGGCTTCAATTAACTCCATTTTTACTCACCGGCCTCTATTTTTTTAGGGTTCCGTTGCCAAATGGCAAAAAACGGAACCCTTATAGATTCGTCATGTCTGTCTGTCTGTCTGTCCGAGTATGTCACAGCCATTTTTTTCCGAAACTATAAGAGCTATGCTGTTGAAACTTGGTAAGTAGATGTATTCTGTGAACCGCATTAAGATTATCACACAAAAATAGAAAAAAAAACAATAATATTTGGGGTTCCCCATACATAGAACTGAAACTCAAAAAAAAAATTCGTCAAACCCATACGTGTGGGGTGAGGTTTCTAATATCATTTTTTTTTAAACAATAATATTTGGGGTTCCCTATACATAGAACTGAAACACAAAAATTTTTTTTCATCAAACCCATACGTGTGGGGTATCTATGGATAGGTCTTCAAAAATGATATTGAGGTTTCTAATATCATTTTTTTCTAAACTGAATGGTTTGCGCGAGAGACACTTCCAAAGTGGTAAAATGTGTCCCCCCCCCCCGTAACTTCTAAAATAAGGGAATGTAAAACTAAAAAATATATATGATGTACATTACCATGTAAACTTCCACCAAAAATTGGTTTGAACGAGATCTAGTAAGTAGTTTTTTTTAATACGTCATAAATCGTAAACCACAATTTACCTTTCAATCAGACAACTCAAATATAAAAATAAAAAAAAAAAACATTTAAATTCATAAACATAAACCTTATGCATAAACTGTGAATTCCTGCAGGTTTTTACGGAAACCTCGGTGTGCGAGTCCGACTCGCACTTGGCCAGATTTTTTTATGGGTCCGTAATCATCAGATGACGTCTACTGCTGTGGGCGAATCGGGAGAGCGTGTCAGACTTTTCCAGAATAAAACCCACCCGTGTTCCTTCAGTTGCCTTTATGCCGGGGCCACGGTATCTCTTTCGATCAAATCTCGCAACCCTGGCGGGTTGCTCACCACCCTGCGTTCGCGGTTCCGGACGAACAGTAGATTTTTCTCCCTAAAACGGCACAATACTCAATTAGACAACCCCATGTATACCACCCACAGAACACCCACATCTATCCACAACCAAAACGCAGTATTACCAACCGAATAAATTGTAGAAAAAATAAAAAAAAAACAACTCACATCGTCGGCGAGATAAATAAGGTTGGTGTAAGCGATAATTACTGGTGTGGCGGAAACGGGGCGATTAGTGACTAAAAGCCGTTCCTTTTAATGGTTTCTGAATAATTTAGCCAGATTGAGCCATCTCAACCGAATGAGGGTTAATATCTTACTTTTTAGCTACTGTGCTGCGAAAAGAAAAGGTGTTTCTTTAAGTGGTGTAACGGGTTCGGTTCCTGATTGGTGTATTAGTGGCATGTGTTTTTTTTAATTTGAAGTGATTCGTTATGCAAATGTGTGAGTTGATTTCGGCTAAGTAGCTTGGCACATTATTTTAATTGTGCTCTAATCTGGTTGATTGTTGATGGATGGTGGGGCTTTAGCAATGGCATTAGGCGCCTGGATATATAATAACTCGATAAATACTAATTCCGGGATGTTTTTCCTTGACTATCATTATCATCATCATTTCAGCCGAAAGACGTAAATGGTTCTCTTGGAAAAAACTAAAAAATACGCTTTCATAGAAAACCAAACAAGAAAGTACAAAATAATGGAAAAAAAGCGTGGGGAGCTTTTTAAGGTATTTTTTTATTGATATCAGGCACCCCACGCTTTTTCCATTATTTTCTACTTTTTAGTTTGGTATTCTATGGAAGCGTGTTTTTAGTTTTTTAAAACTATTATTTATTTTCTATTTTTTAAGGTGTTTCGAATTTTGAGACGTATGTCAGCGTAGTTTTCGAAGACAGCTTTTTGCTGTCCTGGTAATCCTGGCAAGGATAATGGCACAAATTTATGAAATTATAGTATTGTCATCGGTCATCTATAGCTCTGTAAGATTAAATGAAATCTGGTCGTTTAAAGTGGGTCAAAATCGCGCTATAAGGAATCGGTTACAAATAAACATACAAACATACAAGTGAAGCTAATATAAAGCGTGTAAAAAGTAGGAACCACCAGACCGCTTTATGGAAAAGTTTTACTCGACTGAAAATCAAAGTGAAAGTCAGCTTAAGAACATGTAAGTACTTAAGTTACATAATCTATGTATGTATATCCTAGTATGTACAACAATCTATACAAATAAAATGCAGTGTCTGTAATGTCAAAATAACAGCTTATTACAAAATGTGTATCAAAGCATTAAATGTTTAACAAAAAAAAACAAAAACAATTATGAAAATCTTTTTCTGTTTATATGTTCCGCCTAATCTCCGAAAAGGCTTTACCGATTTTGTAGAGACTCACTGGCATATAGATAATGTTATAAGGAGTAACACCATTTGTCTCCGATCGAACATTACTGTGGAATAATTTCAGACATCCACGCTGGCGAAGACACTCTGCACAGCTCGTCTACTATAAAGACGAAGATGACAATCACCATGATACTTCACGTACTGACAGCCTCCATCCATGATACCTGGCTAACACACGTCACTCAAACTAAAACCCCTTAATTTCCCCCCACAACCAACGATACCTAATTACGGCTAACAAGATCTAATTCTAGCGTCGAACCAACAGGTTCGTATAACGAGCGGCGCGGGCGCGGGTAGGCAGACGGGAAGAGGGGGGGGGGCCTGCTGGAGGAGGGCGGTATCAGCAGTTAATACCGGGTGATGTCTCAATACCTCCCAGTGTGCTAGCCTATTATTTCTGTCGCACACGATGCGGTTTCAGTGGTATTGTGTGGAGTAGGTTTCTACATATGAAATTGGATTACTTACAAAAAAAAAACAATTCGGACCGGTAGTTCCTGAGATTACCGCGTTCAACCAAACAAAAAAACTCTTCAGCTTTATAATATTAATTTAGATATTATCAAAGAGCCTTCAATAACTACCACATTTATGTCTCACCTCAACGCCATGAGTCACAATGACTGACTGATGTTAGATTTACTGCCTCTTTTACCCTGGAATAACTTGCTATAGGTACACTATTGCGTAGTAAATAGGTACAGTGAAAAATTATAGATGCTGATTTTTCAAAGTCTATCTGATATCTTTAAATGCGTTTTTGTCCACACCAAATTAGTAAAAAAATGTAAAAATAAACAATTTGTTAGTTTCCAGGAACATTAAGATTTAAATTAAGAAATAGAAAATAATTTACTGTTTTACTTTCAGGGCCAAGAAGTGTGAAGTAGGATTTATTACCGACTAATGTAAGTTTTATTTATGTTAATTTATTAAATACAAGAAGCCGTTTCCACACCAATGATCACCCCCTATTTAGGTTGTACTAAAGCGTGGTGCATGCTTGTGCACCTACAATGCGTTTATGTGTTGCTCTTCATGCATACCCGACTTAATATCAAAAGGATCCACGGCTTTCATGCATACAACTATAATTTAGACCCTATTTTCTGAACACAAAAGCTCAATATCCTGGTTCTATTGAAATAAATTTCCCAAGTACAAGTTAAACCGTGGCGTGTCTCTTCGTCATTTGAATATCGAATTTAATATGGCGTTTTATGAACTATTTTCATTTGAAATGAGATTCTGGTTATGTCAGTTTGAAAATGGAATGAGGTTTTCCAGATTTTAAATTGTGGTATTTTTGAAAGAGCTTATAAAACAAGATATGAATGAATTAAATTGAATCCTAACTTGTTAACAATAAAGTTTATTTTTAGTTGATGTGAAATATTTCATGGGTTAAAAAGGATGAGGCAGTGAAGAAGCTAGTGTGAGGTAAGGTGAATCGCGAGAAAGTAGCGCTATTTGCTACCGTATCGCGCGCCATCGCGGCTTCAGGCGTGCGCAACCTTTGGCGACCTCTGGCGCCTGAAATGAAGCAATAACAATCAATGAACGATTTTCTTCCTACCAAATCTGGTCATGTAAGTTTCGTATCGCTAGATTTTGTGATTTGGTCTCAGTGTGGGTGATTGAAAGTTTTTATGATGTATTTATGTAAGACTGACTTGACATTTTTGGCTTTATGTTAGCAAAAATTCCATTTGAAACTTAATCTGATAGCCTTTAAGAGAAGGGTTACTTCTAACATTTGCAACACCCTACGAAGTTTTCCTACTGAATCAATTGATGGGATGACTAGCTCTATCAATAAAGTACACCAAAACCCCGATCACCTGAAGGTTTCCAACTGTTTTGCGAATAAAATACAAAACCGATTAAAATGTTGACATTACCTGGTCCGCGCATTCGATGTCACATCTGCCGCTCCGCATCCGTCCAATCAGCGGCATTATATGTTAATAGCCTATTAGAATATATGCTGCAGGGTTCTTCGCGCCGCCGCTCGCGCCAACCTATCTCGAATGCACTATAATTCTCTCACCAACACAACATGACCCCTCCGAACCATTGTCCACACTAAAATTAGGGATCAAGATAAATTGGACGCTTACTAATACGCTCCCAAGTTATTTTACCCTTGATATATCGCATTTTAACGACACAAATTGCAGAAATAAGGTCGTCTACAACCGAAAACGTAAGTTTGCGGCCGTTTTGCACGGTGGCTTGTTAGGCGAAGTGTTCATTGTTTTTGTTGTGATCTCTTATTGTATTTTATGTAAGTTAGTGCTTTGTTACCCATTGAGCTCGTGTTTCGGTGGGTGGCAACTGGCACTGAAGTCGAAACGTTTTAATAAACCCACTATCTTTAACTCGTGTATGAACTAACAGATACAGAAATTCTAAGAAGTTCCGGCATTAAAAATTTAATGAAAAAAGAAAAAAATATTGAACGACCCATTCCTAAAACGGATCGGGTCCCGTTCCGTCCGCGGTGTCTTTGCTCGAGCGGCGATAAGATCTCCTTTATAATGTTTCAATTAACCAGTAGCCAGTATTTATTGGGGACACGATGAGGCGGCCGGCGATTCATTACCTGCCCGCTACGAATTAACAAAAAATTTAAAGGATACGCCGCATTTCAAAGTTAAACCCAACACTACAATTTTAATGGGGATTTTTGTTCTTAAAAAATAAACATTTGAATTTAGAATTACCTAACTGGCAATAAAGAGGTTTACGCGGTAAAATTACAATGCAACCATGTACCTATTTTATTATGTGATAAAAACTACCACGTAACACCTAAAACATTTTACCTAATTAAATAAAAAAAATCTTTAAAAACAATTGCCTAGCGATCAGATCATATTTCAAGGAATTTTTATTCTACGGTTTATTTGAAATGTACGGAACCATTAGCGTTATTTATCGCCTGTTAACGGGCGCGTAAGAGAAAAAAGTAGTGCGATTTGTTTATTTTCGAATGAAAAAAAAAACATGGCCGCGTATTATTCGAATTAATTCACCTGTAATTGGATTTATGGTGTCTCGGCCGCATATTTCCAAATCCGCCCTGTGTGGTTGCTAATTATGCCGCTCTTTGGTATTTTAACACTATTTATTGTGCGTCCGCCATCTTAATTCTGCGTTAAGTGGTATTATCGTGCGATGATATTGGATTATCGATATTAACTACTATGTTGGATGATAAACTTTTTGTTGAAAACCTACTTTGTTACAGCGCACTTTAAAGGTATTTCGGCTTTAGTATGAAGGCATAAAGGTTGTTATACACCTGTTTGTTTATCCAATTATAGGGAGGGAACGGAAGGGTGGGGAAGGGGGGGAGGTAGTGGTATATATTGGGAAACTTGGTGGAATCATCTGCTCATTATTGTAATCGCTGTTCATCTTGTCCCTGGATTGTCTGTTCTTTATCGTTTCGCATGTTTTAAGAATATTGTGTTATTAATTAACACTTTGCTATTGTTCTTATTGAGTCATAAAGGACGCCAGCTGAGTTTATCTTCGTCGAGTGTTTAAGTTACGATGACTTAAGAGTTAGAAATGGTATTAAAAGATAGCGTATCAATTTGCAAATTCTTTTTTGTTTTTTTTTTTTTAACGAACAGTCTGACAGTAATAAGTAAGAATGGACTGGTTTTAAATTAGAGCCAAATTATCTAAGCATAGTCTATTCTCGATTATGTTGGCAACACCTTATATGGAAGAACGAACGTCATATAGATACATCCTTGGGTGCACTTATATGGTGTGAAGAGGGATAATCGTCGAATGGTGCATCATTCACACTTCTAACGGGTCTCTGCGAGTTGGCTCCGGCCTCTCGTACGCCTTTCAAATGGTCCGAGAACCCAGAGTCTTGAGAAATATCGAGAAACAAAAGGAATACGCACAAGTATACAAAAAGGAGGGGGAAATATGAAAGTACATCAAAATATTCTCCCGCATCACTGAAATCAAGAAAATAATGCAAAACGCAGGTAGCATTGCCACGTTGTACGATAATAGGTATTAGAACATCGTCGTCCTATTTTATATTAACTATGCGGTCGACCAGTGTTTGAAATTCGACCATAATTCTTTTAAAACATACCGTATTTCTATTGCATTATTACCTCTACATAGTATAAAAAAAGCTTGTAACAAAGTCGATTCCCGCGTTTATACTCTAAGATCTTTTAAACTACGCAACGGATTTTAATGCGGTTTTTATCAATAGATAGAGTGATTCAAGAGGAAGGTTTATATGTATAATGCGCGGGCGAAGCCGTTGGCAAAATCTCATTTATATTTTTTTAGCTTCCTGCACGTGAATTTTAACTGTGCCAAATTCCATACTCTCCCATCCGCGTAATTAATAAAAAGAAAGAATAAATAATCGTAAAAAGGTGACAAAGTTTTCGCTTCACGTATAAATATATAGATTAAGTCATCGAAACCCACTTAAAAGTAATTGTTGTCATTTTACTGAATAAATGTGAATGAAATGGCTCGTCAAAAGTCTAATACATTTCACCGTATCCAAAATCAAATTCATTTATTTAAATTAGACTGAGTATCAGCACTTTTCGAACGTCAAAATTAAATAAGAAAGTCCTCCAACGCTTGCCCTTGACCACTTCCTAGTGCTTTAGCTGGGAAGAAGAAATCGCGCAACAAACTTCCCAGCAGGACACATCAGCTCGTTCACATGCCATCTAAGTTTACCCGATCTTAACCAGCGCGAACAATCTCTCACAGGAGACACGTCTCCTACCGTCATTCAGCGTTATTATACCTATTCAAACGCCATTCCTCTTTAAAATACGATCAAAAATTTATACATGGCCGCCTTAAGGATACACTAAGGGTATCGTGACGGGGTTACAAGCAAAAAAAAAACTATAAAATAAAAAAGATATATCGTAGCGCCGTTTCTCGTTATTATTTCGGAAAACAATAGCGCCTCGGCTGTCACGTGAAGCGCGGCCCATGCAAATAATCATAAATAAATAAATAAAAATAAATATGAGTCGAAAGGACGATGTCTTATTTTAAGGCCGGGTTCGCTAGCCCTGATGTAGGCGTGCTGGATGTGGCTTGGTATTAAATAAGGGACGCCTAAATAATTCTTCTTATTCTTTCTTAAAAAAATTAAATACATAGCCAAGTAAGTACCTAACGACCAACATTGATGTAGCTTTCGCTGGTTTCTGTCGCGGCACCGCTAGCTCGGCTTTCACGTGGTTGGTAACCCAACTAACCCATTTGGTCAGGGTGCTCTAGATGAGATACTACGACCAACTCTGTAAAACTATCAGAAAGTTAAAACCAATCTCATTGATGTGAAAAAAGCGCCCATCATTAGTAGAGCAAACATTATGTAAAGGTTTATTTATTTATAAAAAATCGTAGATCTTTATAATGATGTACAACACGTGGTGCCGAACGTAAAGTATAGCATTATCCCATTTCTTCCCGTGGGTGTCGTAAGAGGCGAGTAAGGGACCCACTAGAGAATGGGCAGCAGCGTTCTCTATGCATTTTACCCAATACTGCGATAGCCAACCCATTTGCTAAGCGTGGTGATTATGGCAAACCCCCAAACGTTCCCACTCCCACCCGATAACGTTCCCACTGCTGGGACACAGGCCTCCTCTAGGTGAGAGCGGTGGGCGTAATCTACCACGCAGGCCCAATGCGGGTTGGTAGATGTCACATGTCTTAGAATTTTTGGTTCTAGGACATGTCGGTTTCCTTCACCGTTTTGAGAACAGTCGTGATGAAATTATTTACACCCACGAACGCATGACCTACAACTCGTAAGTCGGTGCTGATACCACTGGACCACCTCTGCTCTCAGCTAAGCTGCCACTACCGGTGTCTTATTAGAAAATTCTCCTAATTTTCTTTTTACACGCTTTATATTAGCTTCACTTGTATGTTTGTTTGAAACCGACTCCTTATACTGCGATTTTGACCCACTTTAAACGACCAGATTTCATTTAAACTCTGTAGACTTATCGAGGACCGATGACAAAATTATAATTTCATAAATTTGTGTCATTATCCTTGCCAGGGTTACCAGGTCAGCAAAAAAACTGTCTTCGAAAACTACGCTGACATACGTCACAAACTTCGCTGACATACGTCTCAAAATTCGACACACCCTAAAAAATAGAAAATAAGTAATAGTAAAAAAAAAAAAAACACGCTTTTATGGTGAAAACCAAACTAAAACCTAGAAAATAATGGAAAAAAAGCGTGGGGTGCTTTTAAGGTATTTATTTATTGATATCAGGCACCCCACGCTTTTTTGGGTGTTTTGAATTTTGAGACGTATGTCAGCGTAGTTTTCGAAGACAGTTTTTTTGCTGTCCTTGGTAACCCTGGCAAGGATAATGGCACAAATTTATGAACTTAACATGATATTTTTGTAACTATTTTATATTTCATATGGTGCGGTTTGTTTGTGCAGAATAAACTATTTTTCTTTCTTTCTTTCTAAGACACGATACATGGACTTGTCGATTTAAGAATTTCGATCAATTTATTAGTTAGCGCTCGCCTCACGTGAAACTTATGAATTAATTAAGACGCGGGGTAACTTTAAAGTGGTAAGGAATGCAAGATTGCTTTATCTGAAACATGGGTCGGGATATTTAGGTAAATACGACGGATATACCCGGGTGTTTTTGAGTCACCGCCGCGTGTCTAATGTGGTGGTATTTAATTAGGACCAAATAATGTTATGTCTAGCCTTTTCTTGATTATGTTAGGAACATATTATTATACAAGTAACCGTTACAGTTGCTACTGCATAACATAATTATTTAACCGTTCTAGCTCGAGAATACGAATATTAAACCCCGAGCGTAACGGAGCATCCTAGTACTACTTAAGACTAAAATTCTGAGTGCAGCCAGGGATTCTAGGTCAGTCAAGACGAAGACACCTTTATCCCTAAGGATCTACCCCTACTTTTCACACCTCCTGTGAGGTGGAAGTTAAAGAGCAATTCGATTGCCGAATTATTTTTTTAAGGTATTGATACGAATTTTAGGCATATTCGATATAATGAGCAACGGACTATGAAATTCAATACAATAGTAATTTTATATTGATTTTCATAACTATCCGGGTTATGATGATTGACTTTAGAATAGATTGGCAAGACATTATATAAATTGACACTACATAGATGTGGTGTGGTAGAATTAGGTGATACATCCAGTAAGCCAACATCTTTGTCAGCAACGAGTTCGAAGTCGTTCAAACAACGGAGACTGTCTCCCGAGCGCCATCTTGAGCCGAAACAAATGTCGCCATAATGAAAATAAAGTCATGCTGCACACTGCGAGTATTACAATGTATTTATGCTATTTACTGGCGATTGTGGTGATTCGTTTGCGGGTGATCGATTTTATGTTCAAATTCTTTCATTTTTACTTTTTGAACAACGATGTAGAACAGCGTGTCTTTGGCCTAGAAAATTGTGTAGTGTCCTGGGTTAGAAATTTTTCTAACCCAGGACACTACACAATTTTCTCCCGAGCGCCATCTTGAGCCGAAACAAATGTCGCCATAATGAAAATAAAGTCATGCTGCACACTGCGAGTATTACAATGTATTTATGCTATTTACTGGCGATTGTGGTGATTCGTTTGCTGGTGATCGATTTTATGTTCAAATTCTTTCATTTTTCTCTTTGAACAACGATGTAGAACAGCGTGTCTTTAGCCTAGAAAATTGTGTAGTGTCCTAGGTTAGAAAAATTGGTTTTGGGTTTTCCATCAGGAACTATTCAGTGGCAGCCACTATCTGGATTTGTGCTGGATGATGGCAATTGGCTCGCCCCCTATTACATGGCTGTACTATAGGTTCACTTCTGCCTAATACAGACAAACGTAATGTAATGCTGTTTATGTACGTAGAAGAATGTTGTGGCCTGAGATAAATTACTGTCTACTCGTACTTCGCATGGATATCAACCGCGTCCTTTTCAATCCTAGCTTACTAATGGATGGTTATTATATTGCTATCTGATACTGAAAATGTTTTATTATAATATCAGATTACACATTTCTCCATACAACACAATTTCTCAAAGTACTACAATAACATTTACCCCTAAATGAATGAAAGAATCTCAATCCAGTTTTCGCCCTACAAATGGAAACGGGGTGGTTTTCGTTGCTGCAAGGTAAAAAAAACAAAGGTACATACATCACAAGTTATAAATTGCCCCAATCCATGGGTATTATTATGTGAGCAAAAATAGCAGAACGAATGCCAGAGTGGGCGGCGCAGGAAATCCATTACCCAACGTACTACTATTCGTAGCGTTACCAAAGGGATGGTGGAGTTAATGTCGATGATTGTCCTTAAAGTAACATTTATTTATTTATTTACTCATAACAAAGGATTATGGTACACGTTAGAAATACAGTTATACAAAATAAGTACTATTTATACAAACGTGTGGGTGAGCACTGCTCTCCTAGCTAGGTTATGAAAACCTGTGTTAAGGAGAAGCAGTCCGGTCCCCTAAGGTACAATGTCGTAAAGTTATATAGTGCTTTTGATGTTACTGTACAATTTAAGTTTAAAAGTGTAAGTTTTAGAAACGTTTTATTAAATAAAAATAAAATAATTTAGGAAAAATACGTGTGTGTGTGATTGGGTGTGGTGGGTTAATATCATGTGTGATGTGTGTGATATCGTGTGTGTGTTTGGGTGCTGGTGTGTGTGTGTGTGTGTGTTTCAGCCAACAGATTTCCACTGCTGAACATAGGCCTCCCTCAATTTCGGGGGGTTCTCCATAACTGCCACGCTTGGCAGGCGGGTTTGCGATCGCAGTATGGTGGTAAAATGTTTAGAAAACGCTGCTGCCCATTCTTTAGTAAGTCCCTTAATCGCCCTTTAATCGCCCCTTACGACACCCACGGGAAGAAATAGGATAGTGCTATTTCTTACGTCCGGCACTACCCGAAATACAAAGAGAGAGATTTATTACAAGAGTCAAAAAGTTGTAGTAATAGTATTAGTAGTAGTAAAATATTGTTACGGAGATGTTACAAAATATTTAATGTTCATAATATTCTGCCGTTTCCGGCGTACAAATTAAGGTGTTGGTTAGTTTCTTAGATATAACATTAAATTAAATGAATATTATGATTACAGTTTTAAAATTGGAAATTAGTTAAATGTTTGTCTAAGAGATATTATGAAAATAATACTATAATTATATTAATTTCCTTATATTTCAGTCAACTTCTCAGCCATAAAATCATTTGTTGAATAGAACCATGAAAATGAGATGAGCACTTAGGAGAATGACAATCAGATCGTCACCGACATCTTGAGTACACGGAACCCTAACAAGCAACCCTCTTTTTCCCTGCCATAGTAGTTTAATAAACCAGACGTACGGAGTTTATTACAAAAGTTTTACTTTACCTAACTACATAACATGGAGTAAATTTCCGACGAAACTGAAAATAAGCTTTCATCAATTGCAAAACTAAATATAAGCTGAAGTGGGATTTTTGACGATTATAGCCTAACCATTTTTCATTCAGTGTCATTGTCCACTAGAAATTAGGTAACAGTTCCAAAAGATTTAAATCGGAGCAATAAAAATCAACCATTTTATCTTATCGACAAAATACCGAACACATCACTAAAAAAACATATTAGAGTGCACGTAGTCACATTTTCTAATCTATATTCAAATTGGCGAACGCCGCGCCTCGGCGCCATTGTGAAAATACGAATATTTTTCCAATTTCGCCCGGAAAACTCGCGCCGCTGCCATTTTTACATACCTACCAACTTACAACACCTACACCACAAATCTAAGCTTTATTACAAAGTGCTAAGATGTGAAATCTCAAGATTGATGGTAAATGTAACTTTGTCGAATATAGACGTGAAAATGTATGAGCGCAAAGTTTTACTGCCGTCTCTTTCTAGCTTTTGTGTGACGTTTTATTTGGCTGCACAGTGGTGCTTATGTTGTTTGCATATTTAGATAGAAAGCTGTTGGATATTGGGTCACAGTACCTACAGAGGTTGGTATACCTAATGTAATAGGCTTGAAAATAAACGTTCAGTATTGAGCCTATGTGTTTTGAAGCCTTGTAGGAAGTTTTGCGCTTAAAATGTCGATAGACTTCATACATAACTAACCACAGTAGGTTAAATATGTATGAAGTCTATCGACATATCATATCGGCATTTCATTTGGGATCCATCTACAATAGTTTCTTAGGTAACTCATCATCATCATCAACCCGCAGCAGTCCACAGCTGGACATAGGCATCTCTAACTGCACGTCCTACAGCTCGATTCTCGGCAACTCCCATCCAGCTGCTACCAGCCGCCCTGTGAAGATCGTCGCTAGCAAGAGGGCGTCCTTCCTACCTTACGTTTGCCGTTTGATTTCTGTAAATGGGTTCAGAAAACACTTCGAAACCATTTCGGTTAAAACATTAACACGCCAAAAATAAATTCTGTTGAAATCTAGATAAGGTCCATGTTTTCTATCCAACTACTCTGAGAAGAAAGACTGTTTTTTTTTTTGGGAATGGTGAACCACTCGCAGGTCAGCCTATGAAGTTGTCGGCTGCTTTGCCTGTGGCTACCTTCGGGCCTCGGCGGCGAGGATGGAAGGACGGCAGTCTCCAACGGTGGATCTTGAGAATGCTGGTGAGCTTACTAATGATAAAACACTGGAGGAGGGTTGTAGCGTCATCGGGAATGAATGACTGTAATAAACTCAGTTACTGTAAAACATATTCTTCAATCCTTATATTTGTACCTTCTAATTGTTATTTATAAGTATTTTTTAACTATACGTGTTACCAAAATGGCAACAACCAAGGCTGTCAATTTTATAAATTGAATCTTGAACCCATGGCTGAGCGCTGACCTCTAAAATACAGGCCCAGGCCTAGTTTGGGGATTAGGATTTATTTTGTGACAATACATTCATGTGCTATCTCGTTAAGGCTCGTTCAGACTAGCGCGACGCGACGATCGCGCGCGAATCGCCGATTTATATCCGTAGAACAATTTCTATGAAAACGCGCGCGACACTTCACACAGGGGGACCAGTCGCGTCGAGCAGCGCGACAACACAAGGTTCGCAGCCGCGACGGCCTCGTCGCGCCGCGACTGTGGCGTAGCGGCCGCGAATTCGCCGCGACGCCATACAAAATGTACTAGAAGCCGTCGCGCCGCCGCCGCTACAAGGACGTCGCGCGCGATTCGCGCACGAGTTGTCGCGCCAGTGTGAAAGGTGTTGCGTCCCGATATTATATCGCAGAATCGCCTCCGCGACATTTCACGCGACATGTCGCGCCTGTCTGTACGGGCCTTTATGACTGGCTTGTTGCATGAATTTTTAAGAGTCAATTAAATGTTTTTATTTATTATTTATTCAATCAGACTATGAAGATTTATTAGGAAGTTACTTCTGGGCCTTAGATCATAGGGCTGCGCAATTGCTTCTCTTCCTCTTTGTAAAGCTGAAGCTACTTTTATCTAAAAAAATAATAAAAAAATACGTCAATACTTTCTATTTTATCAAACAATCTTCGGCAAAATATTAACCTACTTGAAAAATTAAAAAACGTGTCAGCTAAGTAATGAGCCGCTAAAAGCTTAGTTTTTTCCGTTCCTGTGTTAAAACACTTACTTAGTTGTGTATCCGGTGTGTTAAGTACCTAGATAATGTTGGCAAATCCCTCACTTAGGGAGGATTGCAGTTCAAAGGTGGGTTAAGACCGCGGTGTGATGATCCCAAACTGTTTTTGTAAATCAGCTGTGTTTGTTGTTGAGAAAACTCCATATCTTGTCTATATAGTACCTATTTAAAATTTGTATAGCTTTTTTTTTTTGAAATCATCAAATGACTTCTCCCGCTCTGGTCGGAGCGGGAGGGCGTATCAGACTTTTACTGACTAAAACCCACCCGTGTTCCTTCAGTTGCCCATGTGCCAGGGTCACGGTATCTTTTTCGAACAATCTCGCGACCCTGGCAGGCATCGGTCCTAGGGGTCTCCCCTTCAGTTTGCTGACATCTCTTTGAGGCGTGCGTGGAATACTACGCGACGTCGACCCGAGCTCGGTCCTTATCGGGCGGTGAGCTACCCATTGCTCGCCGCCCGCAAGCTAGCGCCTACGGTGGCGGGGAGTCTGCTATTGACTCCCGACGCCCGGGGCGTCTCCTCCTGCGGCGGCTAGGGACGTGAGGGCACAGAGACTGCCACTCCCTCACGCGCCCCGCCTCCTCCTTAATTTGCATAGCTTAAAAGACTCTGATCGAGATTTTTTTTGCAAGCCATTTCAGCCTTATGTCTGCATCTTTACATAGTATAAAACAAAGTCGCATTTCGTGTTTGTACGCTTTGATGTTTTAAACTACGCAACGGATTTTAATGCAGTTTGCATCAGTAGATAGAGTGATACAAGATGAAAGTTGATATGTCTAATAAGTGCGCGAAGCCGCTAGCAAAAGCTAGTAATTAAATAAATAATATTTTTTATTACCTATTAATTTTTTACTTTAAATTAATTCTAAAAAGTTTACAAATCATTTGAGGTCAAGATCAGTATTATACATTATCTAGTGCATAAAAAAAAACAAAAAAAAAACAACAAATGCATTTCAAAACGTCTAACCGACTTTGAAAAGAAGGAGGTTCTTAATTCGTCTGTATGTTCGTTTTTTTTTGTAAAGTTGTTCCGCGATTTCGCTTGCAATTGCCGATCGATTTCGAAAATTCTTAATAGATAGGGTATGTCTTAGGGGTGGTCCCATATATTTTTTTAACTTTGCTTGGGCAGTTTTGCATTAACTTCGATAATATGTATTTAATCTATTTTGTGTTACTTGATGATTTTTGAATAGTTCCTGACACTGTGGTTTAGGTACATAGCAAGTAATCAAAAAAATCTAATCAAATCAATTTATTTCGGGCTACAGAGACCCATATCATGATATCATAAATACCTTACAGACTAACATACATACAAATAAAAACAATGTAAACATAAAACTATTGTACACGAAGTGACGGCGTCGTGCTGGGCTGCGTGGTGTCGCGTAGCCTTCCGCGGAATCGCCGATACACGACACCCTTCGGCCAAAACTCTTCCTTGAGGAAGGTCTCGATTTGAAGAGTTGGAACTCGCACCACGAAAGACTTGAAGTTCGTGTTGTGGCGTGGTTAATGGTATACGAATTGGTGTGGGATAAACATAACTAAAAAGTGAAAGATAAAATCATTTAAAAAAAAACAACGCTTATCAAAAAAAAAAAAAAAAACAGAATGAAAAATAAGATATCGAAATAATGAGAAATCGGTGGCAAAAAACTGAAATATAGATCCAAATAATCAAACGATCCAAAATGTTTTTGTCTCAGGGACTTAGAGGTTAAAGATCGAATTAAAATTATATTTAATCGTTCATAATAATACCATTATTTGTAAGTCTAATCTTTGTAAGCTAACTAACTATAAAATACATACAACTATCATCACAAGCTTACCTAATACAATAGTTTACTAACTATAACTAAACTATTGTATTAGGTAAGCTTGTGATGATAGTTGTATGTATTTTAAACAAATAAATAATATACAAAGAAAACAAGAAAACTCACAGGTTTCTAAGCAGGTCCCACAGATGGTAACCGTCGGCATTCATTGAACTACCACATACGGCACTAAACGTGAGGATACATACAATATCACTCATTATTACTAATAACTTACCTCTCTCCAACTAATTTGCACTTTACTCAGAACTTATAGAGACGGCCATGTTTGTTTACACGTCATAAATACCTTCCCGCTATCAAAACACTGGGATAATGTTGAGACAACTATACAGTCATTAAGTAAAGAGGTTTTAATCTATACTAATATTATAAAGCTGAAGATTTTGTTTGTTTGGTTGAACGCGGTAATCTTAGGAACTACTAGTCCGAATTGAAAAATTGTTTTTGTATTGGGTAGTTTATTTATTGAGGAAGGCTATAAGCTATAAAACATCACGCTACGATCAAAAGGAACGAAAAATGGACGAAAACTGACAGGCAATTCGAAGCGACGGGAAGGAGCAAGAATTTGACGCGGACGAAGTCGCGGGCAGAAGCTAGTGTCCAAATAAGATTAGGAAACTGTACAATCATAGAACTAAAAGGTTGAATTGTTTTTTAGACGCTAATTGCGTAACACATTTTAAGTCTGAATCATTTTGAAGGATATCGATAATCCAATGCGCCATATGTTCGAAAAATTAGTCTGCTCAACAACGTAAATAGCGCAATGAATGTTTTTGAACTGTCAAAATGAAATCCTTTCTTATTGTTAACGTGTTACGAAAATACTCCACAGCTTATTGTGATTTGAATAGGTTAAGTGAATTTATTAATGGATGATGAAAGCTGAGTTAGAGTAAATGGCATTTGTCACTTTTATGCAATATGATTAGCAATCAGGTTGACTCCTTATCGTTTGATTCAAAACTTGTCAATAGCCTAATACACGGTATTTCTGGAACTGTTCATAAATTCGTGCGAATCGACTAATTAGCCGCAAATATAGATCGACCTACGGGCAGTTTAACCAAAGATCCTAGTGTCTTTGAATAAACACCACTTCCTTATTTTTTACTAAATTATTTAATCGCCTAATATCTTAAGTCCATTTTCCTATTTCCTTAACGTGTGAACGTCACACCAGCCATTGTTCCCATGGGCCACAATTCAGTAATCCCGACAAAGACTGCACCTCTCAACTTTGTAGCTTGTGTCAATATTGAATGAAGATAACTTTTTACTGCAACTGTTTCCTGGCGCTACAGCGCGGCTACTTGAAGAAGACTTTGTGGGGAATTCCGTAGTGAACATTCGATTTAATTTTCGCTGTAATGGAGATGTAGGTATATGTGGATTGGAGAGAGGCTTACAAAAGGTATTTACAAGGCAGATATCAGTGGATGCCCTGGGAGGACATATAGTGACGTTATTGGCGATGTTCTTCAGAAAGGTCAGGTACGTAGTACTCGTAACCGGTGTGTGTGTATGACCAGATGTATGAACCTAAACGAGGCAAAAAGAGTATGTAAAGATTGTAGTAGGTCGGGCGGCGAGCAATAGGTAGCTCGCCGTCCGGTAAGGACCAAGCTCGGGTCGAAGGCGCTTAGTGTTCCACGCGCGCCTCAAAGAGATGTCAGCAGTACTGAAGGGGTCTGCTAGGACCGATGCCTGTCGGGGTCGCGTGATTATTCGAAAGAGATACCGTGGCCCCGGCACATGGGCAACTGAAGGAACGCGGGTGGGTTTTAGTCAGTAAAAGTCTGACACGCCCTCCCGCTCCGCCCAGAACGGGAGAAGTCATTTGATGATTTCCCATCCAAAAAAAAAACAGGATTGTAGTAGGTGTTCCGTAGTTTCTGCCTACCCCCATAGTATGATATCTGTGGCAAGGAAGCTGTAGGATTAAATAGGTACCTATCGATTGCTCGACACGAGCTTAGTTCTGATAAAAGTGTAAAACAATAACACTGAATAATACCTTTCGTCGCAGCAGACCATGTAGGGAATGGCAGGACGAGCTGGATAGGTTCCATCAAAACTGGAAGGAGGACACACGGGCTCGCGGAAGTCGGAAGGAGCGTAGTGTGGCCTTTGCCCAGGAGGGGGACAGTGCAGGCTAGTAAAAAAAATACATATTGGTGCCGATTCCCTTATTCACAAACTAAACTAAATTTAACTTCAGTGCATCTTTTTCTTTCTATTTCATTAAGGAAAGGACAGAAGATAAATTTTAGCTTAGTCCTGTCAAATTAATCAGCGCTTGACGTAAATTGACGTAATTTTAGTAGGCAAGTTTTTAATCACGTCTAAACTTGTATGGAGTAGTGACAGGCGCTGATTAATTTGACAGGACTAATCTAAAATTTTTCTTTTGTCCTGTTCTTAATGAAATACAAAGAAAACGATGCACTGAACTTAAATTTAGTTTAGTTTGTGAACAAGGGAATCGGTACCATTGTCTATTGATTTCTAAGTTTATGTTGGCGTTGATATCAATAAGCTGATTTAGCAAATTATTGCGCTAAGATGAAGAAGAACTTCACGAAGTAATAACATCCACACGGGTCGATCTATCAGGTAAATCCGTTGTTCCCGGCTTCATGGATCTTTGATAGTCGTTACGGGTCATCAAACGCCCGAAAGTCTGACAACCAGTCTTACCAAGTGGTATCGTGTTTACCCAGTAACTGGGTTGTTGAGGCAGTCGCTCTATGTAAAATACTGGTATTCAGCTACATCCAGTTTAACTGGAACCCAGCCCCAACATAGTTGAGAAAAGGCTAGGCAGATATTATAATTAATAGTAACTGTAATATATTTATTGGTTCATAAACGTTTTACAGTATTTAGATGTGACACTGGATCCCGCACTAGGATACTCTGTGTCGCAGGATCCAGTCTCTTTCGACATATAATATAAATTTTGGTAAACAAAAGCAACGGTTTAGTAAATTTCACTAAAACTACAGACTAAAAGGTAACCAAAATGATCTGTGTATGTGATGAGCATATGTACGAGTATGTGATGAGTGTTAGTGTGTATGTGAAAAGTGTGTGTATGTGAAGAGTGTGTGTATGTGAAAAGTGTGTGTAAGTGATAAAGAAAAACGATGCTGGTCCCTAAAAAACTTTCATTTTAATATCTCCATTATTTTAATGTGACGATACGATTGTCCAATAATACCTTCAACCATAATATTATGTACAATTATTTTAACGCAACCGCGTTTTAACTACCGAAATAAAACGCCAAAAAAGTATCTCTAGTGACAAAATTTATTAAGCCGTATTCATTTTATTATCTCCCATTAAGGGATTAACAAAGTAATTAAAACTGAGTGTGTCACCAGAGTTGTGGGTGACGTCATCGTGGTATATGCGCAAGAGTGCAATTACGTGCGCTTAGCGCCAAAGAGAGCCTTTTATATTGCCGACAACATGTCTGTTACTAAGAACGATGTGCCAATTTATTAAATACATAGATACATAAAGACGACTAAGGGACTTAGGTCTGCCAAGGTCGCGACATTTGTTCGAAAGAGTTACCATGGCCCTGGCATATGGGCAACTGAAGAAACACGGGTGGGTTTTAGTCAGTAAAAATCTGACACGCCCTTCTATTCCACCCTGGAGCGGGAGAATTCATTTGATGATTTCCCACCCACAAAAAAAAGGGACTTAGGTACTAAAGAATGGGCAGCAGCGTTCTCTATGCAATTTACCACAATACTGCGAACGCCAACCCGCCTGCCAAGCGTGGCGATTATGGCAAACCCCTCCAAATTGGGGAAGGCTTTTGTCCAGCAGTGGACATCATTCGGCTGAATTGATGATGATGATGATACATACATAAACTCATGCCTTCTTCCCATGGAGGTAGACAGAAACTACTGAACGCCATCTACTACTATCCTTACATCGTCGTTGCAAATTTAAAATCTCCTATGTAACAATTTTCACAAATACGAGCTATGCATATATTTTAAAAGGGATTTGGTATATCTACTTATTGCAAAAACTCATATGTGAATATCTTAATGTATCGTTAAAATATTCGCTAATTTTAAAAAATCTCATGTCTATTGCCCTTTGAAAACTCCTATGTGCCTGATGTAATAAACTGTAATTCCACTTATGTGACAAAAAGTTGATACTTAAATCTCCTATGTGCAAAAAAATAAAAGACAAATTCTATCTCAATACATTATAAGTCCTATACACTTTACATCTGAAAAAAAATAAGAATGTTTCCTCAGTTTCTTTTTCAGGAAACTATTTTTTTCGTTTTTCTCGAAAATTTACTTTTTACACATAGGAGATTTTAAATTTGCAACGACGACATATTCCTTTTGCCTCGTTTAAGTACATACATCTGGTTATACACGCTCGCCGGTTACCAGTACTACGCACCTGACCCTTCTGAAGAACATCGCCAATAAGGTCACTATATGTGCTTCAGGGGCGTCCAGTCACATCTGTCTTGTAAGTACCTTTTGTTAGCCGCCCTTCATTTGCCGCCAATTTATTATTAAACGTAAATAGGTAAATAATATAACGTTAACATTATTTATTAATAATTTTTTCCCGTAACAAATAATTATAGCCTTTAAAACGACCGTTTGATCATGGGTTTTATTCTGCGATAAATAGGTACTGGGAAATTCTCAGTAGAAACCCGGACTTTATAGTTTTATGTAATAACAATGGCCTAAATAATTAATTAAATGTATAACATAACATCACACCTTGTTTTCCAGAAGGGTTGGGCTGAAATATGCCTATAGTAGTTGCTGAAAATCAGCGCTGTTGACGATAGATTCGTCTGAAGTGATTTTGCTGAGGAACAACCGGCACCCTAATTGCAAAACGCGCGATTTATCAGAATCTGAATGGGATTGAAGATTATATCTAAACCATTGCATCATTTGTTCGAATAAATTGTCGGCTCAGCAACGTAAATAACGCAATGAATGTTGTTTAACTATGAATATTAAACCAATTCCTACCGATAAAAAGTTCCGCAATTACCCCTCTGTTCTTGCAGTGATACGACGCACGGCTCAAGTGTTCTTATTTTTATGGTATGTTTATCACAAAAGTAGCCAATAATGCACTCTGCATTCGGCAATTTTGTTTTTTTTTTTTAATTTGTTATTAAGTAATTGTCAGTGTCGTAACGCAGATCTATCTGTATTGTCGTTGGTACGTAGTCATGACATCAACAAGCAATGGAATATTGTACAACCTTTTTAAACTTGAATACGGGGCTTTTGGCAATTTTCTACGTGTGTTTTTTTTTTTGTTACTATTTATATTCTTTATTTCACTTCTTTAATAAGGGGCGAGCCTATTGCCATTAACCGGCAATAGGCTCGCCCCTTATAAAATTGCCACAAATCCAGAATTTGAGTTGCTACTGAGAAATTCCAGATAGAAAAACCCCAATAACACTTTGCCCGACCCGGAAATCATAACTAGGACTGTAAGCTCTGCAGTAGCGCTTGCGACTACTAGACCAACGAGGCAGTCAGCAATGGAGTAGCTACCATCATAATCATCAAAAAGGATTAAAACATCTAATAACCAAATTAGCGTTTGATAATTTGGTACAAACGCGGCCAATAGCGTTGGGCCCTTATGACTTCAGCAATAAGGTTCAAAACTGGTCAACCGCCAGTGGTATTTATTGGTCGGGAAATTCACAGTATAAAGTAAAAATAAAACCGAAGTTTAAAACATTGTCCAAAAGCAATAAAATGGGCAACTTATGACGAAACTTTTCTGTGGGTTGTATTAACTTTGAATGGCCTGTTAGTCTAGTGGTTAGTGACCTTGACTGCAAAGACTGAGTTCGTGGGTTCGATTCCCACCCATGACAAATCTTTGTGAGATGAGCACAACCATTTGTTCTGTGTCTGGGTGTAATTTATCTATAATATGTATGTATTTAGAAATATATAAGTATATTTATCAGTTGTCTGGTTACCACAGTAAAGGCTCTGCCTTGTTTGGGATCAGATAACGGTGTCTTGGTTGTCCTAAGATATTTATTTATTTAACTGATTAGCCATTTTCCAAAAATATTTTCTATTGCGTAAGGTAAGGTAAGGTATACATGTATGTCAAAAAAATAGTCTAGTTGTTCTGTAATCCTGAAAACAATGATTAATTCATTTATTAATAGAGGTTTAGTTTCAGTATTTAAGTGATTATAAATACTGGTAACGCTTAATTAGCCTGTTAAGATGCACATTATAGGCTCACGAACAATCTCAAAAATAAATGTCACACAGTTAGGTCAAAATGTAATTTTATTAAACATCCTTCATTCACTTTAGCAAAGAAACATTTTACGCACTTACAAAAACACCCTCTTACACAGAAAAAAAAAAACAACGTCACATCTCCACATCGGCAAGTTTTTACAAAAGCGCCACTTCAAGTAAGCGCCACTTCAAAATCTGTAATTCAAAACTGTCAGTCGGCGGCTTCGCTCAATCATCTCGGCTTTCATTTTGCCGAAAGATGAACTAATATTTGAACACCTTGGACAGCCTCAGTGATACAGATTTGCTATGTTTATACGGTTTTTATTTGACTTTACTTTGTGTTAGAAATTATTGGCGAATGTAATTTAATAAGGTTTTTATTGATTAGGATGGGTTTAACGGCTTTTATTGTAAGGTTTAAAATAAAATCTTTTTAATTACAGATCAATTTTTAAATCTGTCATATTTTATTCGGCTCTCCTTTTGAGAGCCTTTACAGATCAATTTCTACAAAACCTTACATTATTTGTTGATAACAAAAACCTTAGTTTTCGATTATCGATTTGATTTATCTTACTGCCGAAGAACGGCTATTATCATTTTGTCTCATGAAAAAGAGATCTCTCAAGAAAAATCCATTTATATGTCACAAAAACACTTCCATCCAAAAAGATAAGATGTCATAAAAACATGAAAACAAAACAGATTTATACTTACAAACGCGGAACATAAATAGTCGGCAGCTGCAAAAGCCTGTGTAGGCTTCCACTCATGCCACGTATTATTCCATGTTATGGTACCTACAGCACAGCACTTCAGTGGTCACCGGAAAACGACGTACGAAAATCAAGTCATGATTTATACCGATAAAGTAAAATTTAATCAAGACAAGTAATAAAGTAAAATATAATAAGCGGTAAACCATATAACCTAAGTTTTATTTTCATTACCATAAACACCATTTTATTGTACTTATCCTCTCTAAATAAATGTCATTATTTGCACAAAGGCTTAGTAAAGACAAAAAAAAAAACAGAAATCAGTCCTCACCCAAAAAAAAGGAAAAAGCTACGTAAACAGTTTTTTCCACAAATGTTGTATTTCCCACACTAAGTTACCGTTATGTTTGCAACGTATTAATGTGTTTAATTGTTTTAAAACTACGACAAAGTATGGGCCGCTTATGGGCTCAGCTGTCCTCTGAATACAGAGTAGGTTACAGGTAGAGAAATCATTATACATAAATTCCATATTTTAGATATTTTCGGCGCTTTTCTCAATACACATTGTAACTGTGAGAGATCGACGACTCGATTCAAGTCAATTCAAGTACAAATATGATTTAATATTTATCGATCGGTGGATGTCTAAGTCTTTTTAACCGACGAAAAAAAAACGGAGGAGGTTCTCAAGCCGACGCGTATATTTCTTTTTTTTTAATATATGACTACGCATACCTAACTTTTTACAGGGTGGTCCGATTTTCTTTGATAAAATACGAAAGATTAGCAAATCAAAATTAAGTCGTAAAGAATAGGTAGGCCCAAACAAACTACTTTATTTTAGATCTGACCACATTATCATCATCATCATCATAATTTCAGCCGAAAGACGTCCACTGCTGAACATAGGCCTCCCCCAATTTGGAGGGCTTTGCCATATTCGGCACGCTCGGCAGGCGGGATGGCGATCGCAGTAGTGTGGTCAAATGCGTAGAGGACGTTGCTGCCCATTCTCTAGTAAGTCCCTTAGTCGCTTCTTACGACACCCACGGGAAGAAATGGGATGGTTCTATAATTTCTGTCCTGCACCACATGGAACAATCTACATTATCAGTCTGGTTAAATGTCTAATACCAATTTCTTTCACTTTAGTTCTTATCTAAAGTTTCCCATCCCTAATTTTTCCTTCACAACACTACTCTGTGCCCATAATATCAGATTCCCATCAATCAATGAGTCCTAGTGGTTTAATCGCCCCTCAAATATTAGCTCAGGGCTATAAACTGCTCACCTAGCACCCATGGGGAACCCAAGGCTTTCTCTCACACCCCTAATAGGAAGCCATCTTGTTTTTATGTCACTTTTAAATACAGAATAATTGTTTGCGTATGTGATTTGGAACGTCCGTTAAATGTATCGAGTTTTAAAGAATTGTAGGGTAGTTATTATTGTTTTAAGGGTAGAAGTGAACAGGTGTGATCTATGTTACTATAAGTTAATGTTTCGGCAATATTTGCGATTTCTTTGTGTATTATTTTTTGTGATGTCCGCAGTCTTTATTTAAAGTACAGTACCTGGATGACCGAGCTGCGCTCGGTATTTAATTTTTTTGTTAAATTGTGATTTTTAGAAATTACATTTAAATACAAATTAGATTTTGTTATTTCTTTCCAATAAAAAAAAAAACATAAGTTTATGTTCAAGTTGATTTTCGATAAAGTTGATTATTGAAAACACGCATAAAACGACATTTTATAAAAATGAATAGCTAGATCGATCTATCGCCCCCGAAACCCCCTGTATACTAAATTTCATGAAAATCGTTGGAGCCGTTTCCGAGATTCAGATTATATATACATACAAGAATTGCTCGTTTAAAGATATAAGATAGGTAAATAAATCTGCATCCTAATTGCGAAACGCACAATTTATCAGAATCTGAATGGGATTGAAGATTATTTCTAAACCATTGCGTCATTTGTTCGAATAAATTGTCGGCTCAGCAACGTAAATAACGCAATGAATGTTGTTTAACTATGAATATTAAACCAATTCCTACCGATAAAAAGTTCCGCAATTACCCCTCTGTTTTATACGTAAGAATGGCTCTTTATTTAAAAATTATAATAATTATTACAATTATAACTATAATTATTACTATTATTTATATTATTTTAATTATATGAGTGGAACATTAGGAGTAGGTACTTCATATAGATACACCTTTGCCTAACGCTTTTGTAAATTACAGGCGTAATATTAGTCCTACTAATATTATAAACGCGAAAGTTTGTATGTTTGGATGTATGGATGTTTGTTCCTCTTTCACACAAAAACTACTGACCCGATTTAGATAGAATTAGGCACACAGATAGTTTATAGCCTGGATTAACACATAGGGTACTTTGTATCCCGGTAGTATATTCCCGCGAGATAATTTCTGAAGTCCACGCAGGCGAAGCCGCTGGCAAAAGCTAGTTTTTTATAAGTATTAAAATACAGAATAGCATTCAATTGTTGTATTTTTTTCACATTTCATAGTTAATCCCTTATTAAGTAAATGTTGATGATATTCATTAGTATAGTAGATTTCATTACCTATGTAGTATTTTTAGCTGCTATCCTGTAAAAGAATTCTATCCTTTGTTTATTGACGGCAAGTATGACCTTCGTTTTCTGAATTATATTTTATACCTGTCCGTATTAGACTGTTAAATTGAGTCAATGCAGTAGTAAATAGTTGATTAATACTTTTAACGTGAAATTGCAATAGGTACCCTTTTTCAAATAAGTAGTTACACATTTCCCAACGTCAGAGCCGACACGGTCATTGGGCTGTAAAGATAGTCGGGATGCTGCAAGCTGTAGGATGTGTGCTGGTGCTAGCCTATTCATGGGGGCTCGGTTAGGCTTGGAAGATTAACCTTTTGTTCTTGTCAGTAGGTAGGTAGGTACAGCTAGCTTTATGCTTTCAGGTTGTATAGTCTTTTCGCCATAAGATGAGTTCCCTGACAGTTCTTGTCTGACAATTGTAGTGACGTGACCTAACGAAATATAATCGATTTTTTTATAATATCGATTCAGTTGGCAAAGAAAATGGAATCGGATTATCGATTTTAGATTTTCAAAATATTTTTTTAATAAACTGGTTATCCTACTTCCTACTAATATTATAAATGTGTTAGTATGTGTGTGTGTGTGGATGTTTCTTACTCTTTCACGCATAAAGTACTGTACGGATTTTGATGAAACTTTACAGTAATATAGCTTATACATCATAATAAGACATAGGCTACATAACATCACGGGAGCAGAGCAAAAACCTGACATAACGCACTCGTATTGACGCGACGCGATCGCGATTATAAAATGACCGCTCCGATTCATCTATTTTTTTGTCGATTAGTGTATTGAGTAGTGGCAATCTCTAATGGTCGACGTTCCGTTCAACGCATTAGACATTTTTAAGATTTATACTTTTTTATTTTATTTACTTAATTTATTAACAGTTAATTATAACTACAATAATTTACTTAGTAATTTACGAAAGGCAATATTTTTTTTTCATTTCTTTTTTAAGTTTTTTGTCAGTTTATTTTTTATTCGTCTAAAGTAGTAAGCGTGCCACGGAAAAAAATGAACTGTCAGGGAACTCATCTTATGGCGAAAAGACTATAGTTAAAACTGTAGCTGAAGTAGTTTTGATTAAAGTCCTTAATACCTGACTTGAGCTGCATGATTAATGATAAATGCGTGCACTGATTGGACAGATCCACTCAATCGTTGTGGTTCTTTCCTTAAAAGACTATTCCGGACACCAATCCACATGGTCTTCAATGATCGACCAATATTATGTCTGGACTTTAACACTTTCAGTGCCCAGTTGAAAAAAGACTTACATACTATTCACACTTAGCTTATCTTTGTGATTTGCACCCGGTAGGCGGGTGCTCGGCATGGTGGCAAGACACATAGCTACTTATACGTAGAACTCGGAGGCGAGTTGTGGGCAAGCGAACGAATTATCGTTCTACCCGGGAGCCGGGTGCTTGACACTGAAAGTGAAGAGATTGTGACCTATGAGTTTGTTTTGGCCTTTCATCTCAGAGTAGTCAGATGGAACCGCCGACCTCTTCCAGTTTAAAAAAAATATGATTGACGTGATTGATTTTTCTAACGCCAGATATGCATTATCAGTATATAAAGTTCCCACAATGTTTTTTTTCCGTGTGGTGATGAACGTAAAGTATATTTCCCCATTTCTACACGTGGGAGTCGTAAAAGGCGACTAAGGGACTTACTGGAGAATGAGCAGCATTCTTTATGCAATTTACCACCATACTGCGATTTCCAACCTGCGTGCCAAGCGTGGCGATTATGGTAAAACCCTCCAAATTTGGGAAGGCTTATAAAATTATGATGATGAATGTTCCCATTTGCTGGGATACAGGATTCACCTCCTCTCTACGAGAGAAAGTGGACTGTCATCCACCACGCGATGCAATGCGGCTTGGTTGATATTACATGTCTTCGAATTTTTGGTGTCATTAACGTGTCGGTTTCTCACAATGTTTTACTTCACAGTTGTGAAGGCAGTGGTGATGAAATAATTTAGACTGAGAAAAAGGCTTGACTGGGTTCTAAAACTACTCATAAGTTGCTGTAGTTATTACCGAGCTACCACGGCTCTAGATATCTCTAAACGGTTTTCCACACAAAATCTGTCAAAGATGAATTTTATTCGTCCGCTAGAATTACCTCACGTAGGCAAAATCAGCCCTAAGTCAAATAAAATTCAACACATTTTGGCGAATTGCGATAGCAGAGAAAGACAGTAACCGTAAGACCTGTTGATTTGGCTTAAAAAATAGATTCATATTTCAATTTAAAAATATCAATCTCATAGTTTATCATTTCTTCATCTGCAGCTGTATACCAGTATTTTACATGGAGCTACTGCCTAGCTGACCTCCACAACCCAGTTACTGGGTACTACAATACCCTTTGGTAAAACTGGTTGTCAGACTTTCGGGTTACTGACGAACGACTGCCAAAGATCCACAAATAAGAGCCGGGACCGACGGCTTAACGTGCTTTCCAAGGCACAGAGGGGTAAAGATGGCCACCAACTCACGAATCAAGGGGGCAAGCGAAGCTAAACCTTATCTATAGACCCGTACGACTATTATTACTTAGCTTTTTTATCAAGAAACGATATTCGAACACCACGTATACCCCATACACGCATAGCACACACTCATCCCCACATTCACTCACACACACACACACTCTCATACAAGTGCTTCAATGATTACAAGATTTCATGATTGTTTAAATTTTATTACATAAATGTTAATGTACCAAAAAATGGGAGAAGACACTGATTCCTTTAACACAAGTTACAACCTAGATCAGTAGTCAGGGCTTTAATATATAAATGTAACAATGTTTTATGTCAACAAATTGTATTATTTTTATTTTTTGTTCACTTAAAATCCTAATAAACATGCATGACAGATGTTACCTCATACCAACCTACAGGTACTATCGACGCAAATAAGGAAGGGAACGGTACAAACAAACGCCCCACACTATTAATGTCCGCGATAATGTTGTAAACTGCATGTTTACGTTTGTGAATGTGTTTACAAAATTCTGAGGAGGGGGGCGGCAACCGGAAGTGGCGGAAGTGACGGGCAGTGAATCATACAGGGGCGTAAGGTGTTACACTCGCTGTCACGATGTACGAGTGTTAAGTTATGAGCTCTTGGTGTCGTAATGTATTGTTAGTATGTTGTGGTTGGAATTTGTTTTGTTTATTTTATCTATTTCAATATATGAAGGTAGTATCCTACTTTGCATAATCATCCTATGACTTTGCCACTGTTGGAACACAAGTCTCCTCTCTGTGCGGGTTCAGATGTCACATGTCTTCGAATTTTCGGTTCTAGGACATGCCGGTTTCCTCGCGATGTTTCCCTTCCCCGTTTTGAGAGCAGTGGTGATGAAATAATTTACACAAATAAAAGCGCCTGCCTGGGGTCGAGCCCACGATCTAGAACTCGAGTCGAAGCTATTAGGTAACTCTGGTTGTAGCGTTTCACCTATCTATACTAATATTATAAAGCTAAGAGTTTGTTTGTTTGATTGAACGCGGTAATCTCAGGAACTACTGGTCCGAATTGAAAAATTATTTTTGTATTGGGTAGCCTATTTATCGGGAAAGGCTATAGGCTATATAACATCACGCTACAACCAAGAGGAGCGGAGTAGTAATGAAAAATGTTGCAAAAACGGGGAAGATGACATGGGTAGGCATAATCGCCACGCTGGCAGGTGGGTTGGCGATCGCAGTATAGTGGTAGAATGCATAGAGAACGCTACGCCCCTTATTACATGGGACTAAAACATATATTACAAAATGTGGATGTACTTTATAGATACACTTCTGCCGAACCCTTCACGAAAACAAGGCGCGAAGACATGATTATATAACGTCTATATACCTACAAAAAAAGTAACAGAATTCAACCAAAAAGCTTTTGATACACTCGCAATATAATCAAATTTTATTCATCTCATATAGACAGTTTTTATCATCGCAGCTATCACAATAAGCTATAGATTTCTCATTTTATCCTACAAAATACACTGGGAGGTACTAAATGTACTCCGGCGCATATATACGGCGATATTATTCTGATCAGAAGCGATTCTGAATGAGGTTGAATGTTTTTTCGTCGACTTCTAAATGCCAATTGTATTTCGCTGTGTGTTTATGAAAATTCGTGTTGTGATATTGTGCTCTGTTTTGATTCTTTGGATAATATTGTTTAGTTAGGGATATTTTTCTAGTAAAAGTATTAGCAAGAAAGAAATAAAGAATACCCTTTATTTAGACACAGTTTGTGAAGTTAATCATAAAGCACCTGGTGACGATACCACTGAGTCACGACTCTCTGGTATCTGTTATCCCCTATGTTATATCATACTCAAGTCAGAGACAAACAAAGTTATTAACTGTGGACATTAACATAATGTTTCTCTGTTGAGCTCAGGGTAATGTGTCCCTAGCTTTAGCGGCATCACTTGATGGCCATCACATTATGCTGTGTTTTTTCATCATAACTTTTATTTGTTTGCTATTTCTGAGACTATTTTTCTAGACGAATTCGTCTAGCTATATGATAGATTGCAATCTACTTTCAATCAAATTAGGAATTATTTTCTTAATTACTCTTATAGTTAGTTTTCCGATTGAAATACTTTGATACATTGATCCTCTGTAAAAATAATATTCAATAAACTAGACCATTCAGAAGTTACCTGTTATTAGCTAATAAGAGAGATAAAGATTTACAGATAAAAAGAGAGGTCCTTTAATATATAATTAAAGAGGCCGAGGCTTGTGGGAGGCCTTCCAACGCTACATCATCCAGTATTGGAAGACGATGTAATCTAAAACAGACCTATTCTGAATGAAACCATAATAAACTATATGAAACCAAACCAATTCCATCAATTTCATTCCCCAAACAGCTTCCATTAAGTAAATAATACAAATAAAAATTCTACAAAGAAATCTTTGGTACAATGCAAATGGCTCTAACGGTTTATTAGAAAAGCGTTCTTTTGTCGCCACTCGGCTCGATTCAATTCTTGAGAATAGGCCCCTTCGCAATAAAATCTTACGCCTACGTCTGATATGCAAAATTCTTTGAACGCGAGTGAAACGGGAGCGCGTATTCTGGTGAACGTGTTAATTAAAGTGTAGTAAATGAATAAACTGTAGCTTTGTAGAAGTCTAGTAACGACGGCTTTCAGGAAAATTCCAGTGTTATAGTTTCATTGTAGTCCGTGTGGTTCCGGACGTAATGAATAGCATCACCCCATTTCTACCCGTGGGTGTTGTAAAAGGCTACTGAAAGACTTACTAGAGAATGGGCAGCAGCGTTCTCTATGCACTTTACCACCATTCTTCGATCGCCAACCCGCCTTCCAAGCGTGGCGATTATGGCAAAGGTCTCCAAATTGGGGGAGGCTGATGTCTAGCAGTGGACTTGTTACGGCTGAAATGATGACGATGAATGATTATATTGTTATTTTAATAGAAGAATTGGAAACGAAGATGCATGCAACGTTTAAAAAATTGTTTTGAAAATTTATATTGCAATGTTTTATTAAACTGGTTGTGTTTTCATCAATTTTTTATGTTTATTTTCTATGTAGCACTTCTACTTGAGGATTTATTAATCAATGTTCATTTAAAGATGTAAACTATCTATTTTACAGCAGCAATCCGATGAGAATTTAATCTAAAGCTATATGTAAGCTTCCTGAAAGATTACGAAATTCTTTCTATTCTCACGAAAACTTTCCAGCGAATTTACCTACGAATTTTCCCGACTACAGAATAAGCATACCCAATAACATAGCGAATAAAAAGAGTTGATTTTCGATTTGGATACAGAGCGGGCGCCGGGTGGCAATTCCGTAGATCTCACTGATACACGCTCGCATGGGAAATCACTAGTGCTCGGGAATGCAAATTTAACGCAATGCCGAAATCGGTGTTGAGAATAGGTACCTTTACTTCTTGATATTCGAAGGACGAGATTGATTTTCGAAGGGAAGAAAGGAAATCACTCTGTGATTAAATACTTAAGCGTGAGTTGGGTGAAAACCCATATTTGTAGGGAATACGTTTTACGTTTTGACTGGCCTGTTAGTCTAGTGGTTAGTGACCCTGACTGCAAAGACTGAGGTCGTGGATTCGATTTCCACCCAGGACAAATCTTTGTGTGATGAGCACAATCATTTGTTCTGTGTCTGGGTGTAATTTATCTATAATATGTATGTATTTAGAGATATATAAGTATGTTTATCAGTTGTCTGGGTACCATAATACAGGCTCTGCCTAGTTTGGGATCAGATAACGTTGTGTTGGTCGTCCTAAGATATTATAGAGACTTGATCGATTTTTGCTGTCTTAATTTGGAAACCGTTTTGGTCTGGTGGTTGCAGGCGCTACTGGAGAGCATGAGGTTCAGGGTTCGATTCTTGGGTCGAGCAAAGTGTTATTGGGTTTTTCTTGATTTGTGAGCAGTTGATGGTAATTGGCTTGCCCCGTATTACATGGGAATTAAATATAACTAGCGAAATGATTGTGTACTGTGGAGATCACAGGTGTGATGTTATGTTATTTCGTAATTTGATTCTTAACATGATGTAAATAGGGTTTGAATTGGAAGACCCTACATGGTTAGTAAATTAAAGCCGTTTATTTATTTTTTGTCATTTTAATTAATTCTTATTTAGTGCATTTCCCATAATTAACCCAAAGTGTGAATTAATTAATATACATTAAATAAATATCTGCTGTTATAACTCAAAACAAAAAAACAAGAGACCATTCGTATTAGTCACAATTATAAATAAAAAATATGCAAAACGCCCAATTTTCTTTGAAAGAACAATGAAAAAGTAAAAAGGTATATAATTAAAACGAGATAATTTTAAACACAATTAATTAACAGAACAATAAAAGTCGAATATTAATGTTTAACCTGCACACAAAGTTTTAACTGAAAAGTTAAAAGTATTATTACGAAAAATGACTTAATTCACCGTGCGGCCGGCTTAATTAAGAAATTAAGATAAGCCGGGTACATAAATAAAGCATTTTGTAATCTACTCCGGAAGTGACTCGGAAGCTATCCGAAACGGACAGCGAGCTTAAATTTGTGTGCATAATAAAAGCCTTAAATCGAAAACTGGGTCCCGTACCTTTTGTTTCTAACGATTTCCAATCGATAACGGGCGGACCATCGAATTTCTTACATTTGCCATTTAATTAAACAGATAAATACTTAAGTAGGTACTAAATATCATACTAAGGATATGTTAGTAACATTTCTAGTAACTGCTGATGAAAAAAACTATAATTTCTGTCAGAAAGTGAAAGCCAGTGATGTTAATTAGTTTTATCGAGATGCTCTTTAAAATAATAGCGAAATGTTAGAACGGATTTAAACTGTAAGATCCCGTTTGATTATTAACTTTACTTCTTAATTCTTCCATTATGACTACATTTATTAATTTAAAAAGATTCAATTAAAGCAGAAATATCTATCTCGATTGCGCTATCGAATCTCGATCTCGACTCGATAAAAAAAGGATCGAGACGGTACGATTGGTAGGGGCTCCCGTTTCGATACAAAGCGTTCGAGTCGTATACATAAATTTCAATTAAGGGAGGTGTGACAACTCGCTCACGAATTTTATCGCGTATCGGACGCGTTAGAATACATTATCATATAACTTTATTGTTTACCTTGTTATGACAGCCGACAGTCGCCTTTGTCGCGGCGAAAACGTACCGATTTTTATCTCGAATAAAATAGTAAGGGTTCGACACAAAACTTTCAGAATACGGTGTTAAAATATAAATTGCTTCGTATTTTTATGACTTAGCACCTATTTAATTTGAATAATTAGATTTGTGAAAGGTTTCAGCTCCGAAGCATTTTATAACTAATGAACGAAAATAAGCGGAACCTTATTACTTTTAACAATACGTTTATAATCTCGTATTTAATAGAGTTTCTATACGTTTTAGTAATTACCGATAATGTTGGTACCCGTGAAAAGTAATCGGGTGTTTTCTTTTTAAAATGTAGTAAAGCATTCGCTTGGCTTGGTTTTCAATCTAGATTCAATTGTTTTTTCCTAATAAGTTTGTATCAAAGGAATAATAACTTAGAGTCGTTAAGAGTGTGTTAGTCTTTGTTGTTCAGTAATTAAATGTGAAATGAAAAGACAGATATTGTGATCGTTGATTTCAATTTGAATTGCATTAGTTATGCTTATAACTACGTGGTTAATGCCAATGTTGGTGATAAATTCATTTTTTGATGTATTTTGCATCTTATGAGACTTAGTGACCTTAGGGTGGATAAAAAGCAGTAGAAACTTACAGAGACAACTAGCTGCATGTTTCTTGAATTTAAGCATTTTTAGTTGGTCACAAGCTATATTGCTGCTGCTAGAGTCGCGAGATTCGTTCGAAAGAGTTACCGTAGCCCTGGCATATGGGCAACTGATGGAACACGGGTGGGTTTTAGTCAGTAAAAGTTTAACACGCCCTTCCCCTCCACCCTAGAGCGAGAGACGTCATTTGATGATTCCCCACCCAAAAAAAAGCTATATTGCTGAGCATGAGGATCTAAGTTTGATTCCCGAGTCAGTATTATTGGGTTTTTCTAGGAGAGATTTCTCAGTAGCAGCTCGGAGTTTATATTTGTGCCCGGTTGATGGCAATAGGCTTGCCCCCCATTATACCGGGTGACATTTTTTAACGTCTTGAAAAAAAATGGGGGTAATAGGTGAACGGAGTAGAAGCCTTTGGCATAGAAATTTTTGGTATTTTTATTTTTGAATAACATGTAATAAAATTGATCTAGCAATAAATATTACACATTTAAAGTAACATTTTCATAGTGGAACAACAAAAACAGAAATTTGGACAAAAAAAAAACAAAAAAACAATTAAAAACCTATCGAAACACGCACCCTACTCAATGCGCGGCATGTATCAATGATTTCGTAGCACGGTCCTACCCTTTGAAGCCGGCCAATAGGCGGCCTCATTGATCTTTCGCAGACGCACGAGCCGCACACGCATGCCTTTCCGCCCGTGTCCCGCGCTCCTTTAGTCACCTACGATGAATCTGAAGGCCTTCCTGCCTTCTATTCTAGTTACACAACACACCATATGAAGGTCGAGACGGTAAAAAATGTCATCCGGTATGCAACTTAAATATTACTGGGACAATGTGGGTGTACTATACACCGTGACATTTTAGTCTTACAAAGGTTCTCCACTCAATCATCATCATCATCATTTCAGCCGTAAGACGTCCACTGTTTGACTTAGGCCTCCCCCAATTTGGGGGGCTTTGCCTATAATCGCCACGCTTGGCAGGCGGGTTGGCGATCGCAGTATGGTGGTAAAATGCACAGAGAACGCTGCTGTCCATTCTCTAGTAAGTCCCATAGTCGCCTTTTACGACACCCACGGGAAGAAATGGGGTGGTAACAATTCTTTACGTCCGGCACCACACGGCACTTCCACTCAATGTATCCGACATAATATACCTCTATGTGTGATTAAAAATGTAAACTATTAATTAAAATAATAGGTTCTAAGAAAAATAACTACTGGATTAGAATTATGAAACATCCTGTTAATAATGTTTACGTATCATACGGTAGAGAACATACTTTTTTACATTTTTCATTTATTCCTATTTTGTGATTTATATCACAGAATAAACAGTGAAAACTCCATCCACAGAACAAAGAATAATATATATAGTTTTCTTTATTCCGTGACTCCATCACACATTTAGCTCATACTTGTCTTAGTCTAATAATATACAAAGTCTAACTGTAAGTATTGGGGGGCTTGGTGACCCGTAACACAGGTATTCAATGCCTTCTTCGGGCACCAGTCTCTCACAAATGTTATTATGTATTTTTAATTAGTTTAAGCACTTTATGTACCTACCTGCAACATTTGTGATGAGAAAATAAAATAAATTTAATACTTACCCAGTGCACGAGTCGGCTAGATCATTCCATCTCCATTTTCCACGAGACAAAATATCAAATTTAAACCACGTCATGCGTCATCATAATGAATTATATTTTTATTTTTTAGTTATTCAAATGTTCATTTTTTTCTTATGGATGTGTAGTACTCATCGGTTACATGAAGTGGGCTGCTGTTGTAAGACGACTAAGATGTCACGGTGTATACACCTCTGCTCAGCTCTCCGGGAAAAACAGGCGTGATATTGTATTAATAATTAATTCAACTCCATTGATGAGCAGAGGGAGCCGTAAGGAATAGCATCACCCCATTTCTTCTCGTGGGCGTCGTAAAGGGCGACTAGGGGACTACAGAATGGGTAGCAGCGTTCTCTATGCATTTTACCACCATACTGCGATCGCCAACCCACTTGTCAAGCGTGGCGATTATGCAAAGCCCGCCAAATGGGGAGAGGCGTATGTCCAGCTGTGGACGTGTTACGGCTGAAATGATGAAGAGCAAAACGAATTCGAAACTTATATACTCGTTAATGTCGTATGTTAGTGACAACTACAAGACGTCCCATACATTTTAGCATCACATCTGTAAAGACATATTTTTCCCAACAACAAACTAGCGAGTCATTAACAGACGTTAGTGCAAATTAAATCCTTACAAAATAACATACAAGCGAACATTTATAACTTCATTACGACAACCTATTGGCAACACACGGCTACATTTCAAGATATAGATTTCCAGTTTAATCTGACCTCTCATTATACAAAAATCCCATACAATGTGAGATCAATTTATACTGGAAACGCGTAGTTTGATTTGTAGCCGTGGGTACACTCGGTCACACAAGTGTCATTAACGACCACGTTTGATTTTATTTCGTCCAATTAATGTCTTACCGTGAAATGCTGTAAAACGAGCCAAGTCGTAGGACACGCCTTGTACACTGAAACACAGAACTGTTACAGTAATATCATTGTCTGTAAAACGGTTGATGTTTACTACCTACTTTTATTTTTATTACAGTTTCATGTTGCCAGTAAGATAAATGGAAAGTGTTTTGATGTATTTATTTATTTTAAATTTGTGGCTTGGTTTGTTTGTTATGCTTTCACGCTAAAACGGCTGGATAGATCGTACTGAAATTTGACAGATAGATAGCCTTTATTTATGGTTGGGAAATCATCAAATGACTTCTCCCGCTCTGGGCGGAGCGGGAGGGTGTGTCAGACTTTTACTGACTAATTAAAACTCACCTGTGTTCCTTCAGTTGCCTTTACCAGGAGGTTAAACTCTTTCGTACAAATCCAAGACCCTGGTAGGCATCGGTCCTCGCGGACCTCTTCGGTATGTGCTGACATCTCTTTGAGACGCGCGTGGAACACAACACGCCGTCGACCAGGCTACATATGTGGGACCTAGACAAGGACATGGGCTTCTTTTCATCCTGGATCGCAAACGAAGTCGGGGGTAACCGCTAGTTTAATAAAGTTTAGTAAACGAAAAGCTGGTTCAAAATGCAAAAACAAGACTGCAAACTGCTAATGAATGTCGAAAGTAATTAGGTACCTGTTCTCAATAACAAGAAGACACTATCTAGATTTTTTATGTTTTATTTCAAAATAAATACGATAACATCTTGGAAATAAATAAATGTGATCAATGATAACGGTATTCCGAAAAAAAAAAAAAAACAACTTGAAACTATGCAATGCAATAATTTTTATTTTCTGATTTTTGTCTGCTCATCATTTTTACTAACATAGTTTAAACGTAACGTAACGTTCAATTGATTGTCTATTGAAAACCGCATTAAAATCCGTTGCGGAGTTTAAAAGATCTAAGCGTACAAACGCGGGAAGTGACTTTGTTATATGCTATGTAAAGATAGAAGATTAAACCATGAACAATCTTGGTACTTTTAGAATTATTTTGTGCTTATTATATCTGTTAACTTATTCTTATTAAATTTATTTCTTTCTTTTTATTTGTTATGTCGTAGCGTAGCACTTTTCTTCCCGACTGTATTTTCCAGTCATTCTCTTTGTAGTTGCTGAAAGCTTCAGCAGATAGTTAAATCTGTGTTCGCAGACGTCGACTGAAGTCTGCTTTACGAGCTATACGCTGTATTGAGGATTCTTTGTATTGATATAACAAGCGCTGACTTTGTAGCCATCTTACAGTGATAGAACAGGAGGTGGCTTGTGACTCCTTGCCTATCGACGAATGTTTTGCAAAAACGTCTAATATTTATATGACTTTAAGAATAATTTGGAAAACTTTACAAAATTGTTTTGTGATGTTTTATCGGCGTGACAAAACTTTCTATCCGCTCCATAGATAGTGTTCTAAAAAACTTTTTTACAAAAAAAAAACAACCGACGTCCTTAAAAACACTACAAAGTGAAAAATAACTTTAATTTCGGAAGTCGGTGTCTTAGGTTGTTTTTTTTTTGTAAAAAAGTTTTTATTTTTAAATTTTTAGTTGTGGTATTCACCCTGCACTAATTCCAAACAAACAATGCATATTTATGCGATAGCAGAAATCGCGGTTGATTTGCTGTCATTTTTTAAAGAGTTCCGGTGTCTGTCTCCCGAACTCATCATCAGATCTATATGAAAATTATATAGGACCATTTCGGAATAAACCCCTTTCGAACAAAAAAAGAATTTTGCAAATCCATCTACATATGACGGAGTTATGGCCGAACATACATAAAAAAAAAAACATATAAACATCCGAATTGAGAACCTCCTTTTTGAAGTCGGTTAAAAATATAATAAATGGCCAGGCCAAAATGATTAAGGCTGCTTTTTTTTTTATTAAGCAGACAGTAGAGTGGGTAAGAGCCCACTCTAGTGTCTGCTGAGGAATCAATTCTCGATGTCAACGAGTATGTCTATTTAGGACAAGATATCTTCTAACTCCTGATCGATAAGGAGTTGTACCTTCCATCATCAGCTCAACGGAATATAAGAATACAAGTAACGGTCTAAACGTGCCTATAATATTCAAAGAATTATCCCCTAACCTTCTAACCTTTCACTGTAAGTTCCTATATGTACTGTTCACCGATGAGGAGTTCCATGCGGTATCTTCGAAGACTATAATTAGTTCACCACGGATGGATAGATAGAACCAGCAATTATTTTTGATCTTTAGTACAATATCCAAATCACATTACGTGTACTGTTTGTTTTTGAGGAGTTCCTTCGTTTATCTCCCAAAGTATACATCAAATCTTCACAAAATTAATATGGGACCACCTCAGGAGTATACCTTTACGAATAAAAAAAGAATTTTCAAAATCGGTTGACAATTGGCGGAGAAATCGGTGAACATACATAAAAAAAAATAAAAAAAAATACATACAGTCGAACATATAACCTCCTCCTTTTTTTGAAGTCGGTTAAAAATATGGAACGAGTAGGCCAATTTAAGAAACGTGTAGAATCGAATTTTTTTTTGCCCAAATTTGCAGTATCCTATTAATATTATAAATCTGAAAGTTTGGATGTGGAAAACCCAGCAATCTTCTTGTTTAATTTGCTGAATTGCTTCTATGCTGAAACTGAAATGAAGATTTTGGACTTCTTGAAAAATCTATCGATTTACTGCGGAGCAGGTTTTGAAAATCTGTGCTATATTCCTATATCCTCATGTTCAGAATTAGAAAGAGGCAGTGACATTTGAGTTTGTTTCGGCCTTTTTTCTCTGAATAGTTAGGAAATGCTGATCTCATCTCATTTCTAAAATATTTTGACGTGTAAGTGTTAGTACAAACCTACCTACATTAAATGATTTATCATTTAATTAATTACTTATTTGCCCTCAAACTCAGTGCCAGTTTTGAATACAACAACCACTCCTGCACATTCTAGTCTCTAAGCTTTCTGAAACTCATTGTAACTTTGTTCAGTTGTATGACTTTGTGAGTGGGCGGCTTGGGCGGGTTTATGGCCGTGGGCGGCGGCACTCACGGGTACTCAGAACAGAGCATACAGATGTATTGGGAATTGGCGCCAATTTCGCTTTGTTGTTTTCTTTTTACATTTCAGGATGGTGAATGGGACGTTTGTTTCACGGAAAGATGAAATTATGTAAAATTGCTCATTATTATCTTAACATAGTCTAAAACAAAGTTATTTCCTGCGTCTGTACGCTTTGGTCTTTTAAACTACGCAACGGATTTTAATGCGATTCTCGTCATCATCAAATCAGCCGTAAGCCGTCCACTGCTAAACATAGGCATCCTCCCATTTGGAGGGCTTTGCCATAATAATCGCCACGCTTGGCAGGCGGGTTGGCTATCGCAGTATGGTGGTAAAATACATAGAGAACGCTGCTGCCCATTCTATAGTAAGTCCCTTAATCGCTTTTACAGTACCCACTGGAAGCAATGGGAGCAGATGATGATGATTTATGTAGTTTTTAAACCAGTTTTTTCCATATTCCGGCCCATTTTTCTTAGAACTCATAATACCTACCGTACCGTGTGGTGCCGGACGTAAAGAATAACACCACCCCATTTCTTCCCGTGGGTGTCGTAAAAGGCGACTAAGGGACTTACTAGAGAATGGGCAGCAGCGTTCTCTATGCATTTTACCACCATACTGCGATCGCCAACCCGCCTGCCAAGCGTGGCGATTATGGCGAAGCCCCCCAAATTGGGGGAGGCCTAAGTCCAGCAGTGGACGTCTTACGGCTGAAATGATGATGATGATGATAATATCTACAACAACTTTAACAACTAACAATATCAGTTAAAACCTCCCTAGCCTACAGACCGCGATATATTATAATTAGACTTAATTAATGTACCTTCTACGTCAATGTAGGACATTAAACAATTCCTAGAAGTGTGAGGTAGAAATGTTGACTTGTTTGTAATATTCTTGTTAAGTTATTATTTTTGTAGTTTTATTAGTAAAAGTGTAGTTGCATTGTATCGTATGTGGGCTGTTTTAAGTATTTTTATAATGAGCTATAAGTACTTTATCATTCCAGTCGAAAGATGTCCAAGATAGACCTCCCCCAAGCATTAGGGGTGGGGGGGGGGGGGTGTTGTTTGCCTTCATTCATTAATATTTATTTTAAAGTAACTTACCTACATGATCTTGTAGCCTAATTCACACCAGACCGGTTCTAATCTTATTCTCAGGAAACCATAACTAATCCAATTAGGCTATAAAATCAAACTCTACTTAACCAAAATCTTTAAAAAAAACTTGTTTTAGACTATTAAACTATTGATCTAACAAATTAATTGTATGTAAACCTACCTGAGTAAGTATTTTCTGTTAATTAAGTATGTGCTTCCTCAATTTAAGACGGAAGTGGGTTTATTTTTTGCATGATTCTACGTTCGCAATTTGCATGCTGCCGTGTGGTGCCGGACGTAAAGAATAACACCACCCCATTTCTTCCCGTGGGTGTCGTAAAAGGCGACTAAGGGATTTACTAGAGAATGGGCAGCAGCGTTCTTTATGCATTTTACCACTATACTGCGATCGCCAACCCGCCTGCCAAGCGTGTCGATTATGGCAAAGCCCCCCAAATTGGGGGAGGCCTAAATCCAGCAGTGGACGTCTTACGGCTGAAATAATAATAATATAATAATAAATAATAAAAACGTTTATTTTCTCCACTACATAATGATAGATACGCACAATACCTAATAGTCGTAACAAAAATACATTAATGTCGTGGAGACTGGAGCCTGTACTAGGAATACCTGTGTTACAGGTCTCCAGGCCCCCAAACTATCCGGAAAAGCTACAGTAAAACAAGCATCTACTAATAGATGATTATGATGTGATGGAAGACAAAAAATGACTCTATATAATGAAGAAAACAAGAATTAAATGATGATGAATTTGCATGCTTCTAAATTTTTATAGTATGTTAATACTATTTTACTGTGCGCTAACAGGGTCCATAGCTGTACTTTAGCTATAAGCCGTAAGTAACATCGTATATACATATTCATCATCATCATCATCATTTCAGCCGAAAAACGTCCACTGCTAGACATAGGCCTCCCTCAAGCTCCACCAATTCGACCGGTTTTGTGGTTCCCGCATCCAGCGGATTCCTGCAGCCTTCACAAGGTCATCGGTCCATCTTGTTGGAGGCCTTCCAACTCTACGTCTTCCGGTACGCGGTCGCCACTCCAGAACCTTTCGGCCCCATCGGCCATCTGTTCTGCGAGCAATGTGCCCTGCCCACTGCCACTTCAGTTTAGCAATTCTTCGGGCTATGTCGGGTACCTTGGTTCTCCTACGGATCTCCTCATTTCTGATTCGATCGCGTAGGGAAAATCCAAGCATAGCCCTCTCCATCGCCCTTTGGATGACTTTCAGCCTTCTAATAAGGCCCAATGTGAGCGACCACGTTTCGGTTCCATAGTTAGTTATACATTTATGGTCTGCAAATAAATAAAATGAAATGACATATAGTACAATCAACAGTGTCACTTTTTTCCGAATGTAGATTCTTTTATATTTTGACCTATGATAGGTACTTTTTTTTAAATTAGCTGGCACTGTCCCACTGCTGAGAAAAGACCTCCAGCTAATCCCTCCAGGTATCCTTTTCCAAGGTCACTTCGATCCAACACTTGAAATATGCGTCTAGGTCGTTTCATCACTTCGTACCTTAGGTACTTATTGTTTTTAAATTCGCTTGTCATCAGATCAGATACGTAGGGCTAAACATCTAATAAAGACACAAAATCACGCCTATGATCCCCGATGAGTTAGGCAGAGGCGTACCTGTAGTAACACCCACATTTCGCCAGTTCTGTTTATGTCCCATATAATAGGGGGCGAGCCTATTCCTAGTCTAAAATAGTTTGTGAAAAATACTCTCTAGGTCTAGAATACGCGAACATTTACGAACAATGTGTTGCTTAGAAATTCAGACACATGATTTTAATTTGAAACGTTTATTTCAATTAAACCATTTACAGCCACTTTTGGAATGACAAAAATTCGATAATTTTGTCGGAAAATTGAGGCTACTTGGCCATAGCAAAACGTACCTCTTTGGTGAGGAACAGTCAAGAAAATCCAAGGACACTCTTTTATATCAAAATATTACAAAATCCTGGGTACACTATTCTTGTTACTTCTATAATGTGAGAACATTGAAAAAAACTGAAGAAAAAATGCTAAATATAAGATTAAAAATAAGCCTTTGATGTTAGGAGATGATTTAATTACACTATCTACTTTTTGCAACACCACTACGATTACAGACAATTACTGAAAAAGTTTTTTCTCTCACCTCAAGCACATATCTCATTTAAAGCACAGAAGTAAGTCAGCCTTAACAATTGTATGCTTTATTGCAATAAAACTGTAACAGCAGATGTGTAAGCCCAGCATTTCGTGTCAACGATCTTTATCAATTTGTATTTTTAGGGTTTCGTACAATCATCATCATCATCAGCAGCCTATAATGTTCCCACTGCTGGGACACAGGCTTCCTCTCGGTGGGAGGGAGTGGCCCGTAATCCACCACGCGGGCCCGGTGCGGGTTGGTAGTTGTCACATGTCTTCGAATTTTTGGTTCTAAGACATGCCGGTTTCCTCGCGATGTTTTCCTTCACCGTCTTGAGAGCAGTGGTGATGAAATAATTTACAAAAGTAAAGCGCCTGCTTGAGTTTGAACTCACGACCCACTACTCGTAAGTCACGGTCGTTACCACTGGGCCACCACTGCTCTCTTCGTACAATAAATGATAATAAACATTTGTGAATAGTTTGTCAGTGAACCGGCTGTTGTAACCGATGATATTGTATCACCGATTAAAAGCTGTTCATTGTGTGGAGAAGATTATGTTTTATGAGAGAAGTTTCTTCTAAAACTTATCTTCGTCATCATCATCATTTCAGCCGAAAGACGTACACTGCTAGACACAAACCTCCACTAATTTGGAGGGGTTTGCCATTATCGCCACGCTTAGCAAGTGAGTTGGCAATTGCAGTAATGTGGTAAAATGTATAGAGAACGCTGCTGCCCATTCTCTAGTTCCTTAGCCGCCTTTTACTACACCCACAGGAAGAAATGGGATGGTGCTATTTTTATTTTAAAATAAGCAATGTTAAAGTGTTATTTATAACTCGTTCTGGCGCTAACCTAGAGCGTGTAGTGGCGAAAACGCTTCATTACATTGAATAGACTACGGAACCTATTACTAAGGCTTCGCTGTCTTTATCTTTTGAACTGTAATTGGAAGACACTTGAAATTTTCACAGAGTGGGCTATAACAACAAATAACTATAAAAAGTTAAAAATGTAAGGGACTCATACAAGAAAAGTATTAAAAAAAAATGCGTATAATATTATACGATGATACGGAACCCTTCGTGTGCGAGTCCGATTAGCATTTAGCTGCTTTTTTTTCTTTGCGTAGCTAAAAGTAGTGTTATCTGAGCCGTCACAGATACTGGTCGACATTGTAAAAGTAATCGTTATTATTTTAATGTATTTGTTACAGATAACAAGCTAGTTTTATCCGTTAACCGTTACTTCTGAGTAGCTTAACTAAGGAAGCTACTTTACATAGTTGTAAATTGTTGTAAGCGTGTAATTAATGTTGTTTTATTGATTGTGAACAAAAGGAGTTCATTTTTAATTCGCTTTTATTAGCATGGTACGTATTTATGTAACGTAATCTTTGAACGTGATTTTCACCCTCTTCAAACCGTCGGATTAATTTGTGAATACGATAATTTCATAAATTTGTGGCCATTATCCTGGCCTGGATGAAGAGGATAGCAAAATAAAAATATAAAAAAGTCGGAAAACCCGTTTTTGTAACTAGCCGAAGTAAAAAAAAGAAAATAAATAGTAGTTTAAAAAACTAAAAAGCACGCTAAACTATTATTTTTAGGGTGATGTTGGTTTCTAGTAGGACCCACTTCAACTTTATTAAATACCTTCTTGGTTACCTTGATATTATTCTTAACGAAGTCTGTATCCTCTATAGTTTTTAATTTTGTAAACCCTGGCTGAAGGCCTAAATTGAAGCAACCACAGGCAAGTTCAGTTAAGCAGCCGACAACTTCCTAGGGTGGCGGGTGCTAGATGCCATAATCAAAAACGTAATATTATAATAATAATAATATAATAATAAAGATATGTACCCATGATGACAGGCTAAGAAAACACATTCAAAACTAAAACCGGCTTAGTCAAACTGTATCTTGCAGGATGGAAGGTGGGCCACTCTCTGAGGTCTATGTGGAAGAATCTGCACCCTAATTTCGAAACGCACTATTTATCAGAATCTGAATGGGATTGAAGATTATTTTTAAACCATTGCGTCATTTGTTCGAATAAATTGTCGGCTCAGAAACGTAAATAACGCAATGAATGTTGTTTAACTATGAATATTAAACCAATTCCTACCGATAAAAAGTTCCGCAATTACCCCTCTGGAATCTACTGAAGTTTCGTATGATATTTTCATTTAATATCTTGGCACCAAGTATTTGTGTATTAGCAACAAACTCCTTTCCCAGCTCCAAAATGTAACAGCAATATATTATAAGTTGTCTACCAAAGGTGACAACCAAAGAAGACAAACAATAAACCGCTAAGTCCAACTCCACCATCAAAATTCCTCCCTTAATCCACCATCATCTTAAACCCTCGGCTATCTCAATATTTATCTAAGTTTAAATAACAGTCACATTAAAGTTTATGGGGCAGTAAGCAGATAGCTGCAGCTCCCCTGCATGTATTTATACCCTGAGGGTGCACAACGGTTAACGCCCAGGGTAAGAATTATTGTCACAAGGAACGGTTAAAGATGTTTGCAGTGAGGGGTGACGCGTATTGTGTGGAAAAAGCTGAGGTATATTAAATTATTTGAGAAGTTCTGGGGTGTCGTAAAAAGTTGTAGGGGAAAATAATTCTTGCTGTGGTTGTGTTATTTGTGTTTTGATTGTCGCATCGTTTTCAACTCTACTTAGATTTCGTAGTCACGAGTTGTCGCTTTCTCAGTTAATTAGATTGTTGTCTATCTATATAATCTCGCAAATATGTAAGAAACTTTGTGTCTCTACCAATCTGTCTTTGTGAAAATATAGGTATTCGGAATTCTGAAGTCTTCCTAATTTTGCGAATCGATGGCACTAAGTTCAAACGTTTTGACTGAAAATTCAGCTGCGCTAAAACCTCTCACTGACGCAATCATAAGATCATCAAATGTACAGGTGACAGGGCACTGTATTGAAAGTGGACCATTGTCTGTGGGTAGTTAGTGCATAAGCACTTGAAATCTGAGCCGTCCGAGAGCCCTCAGATGTGGAGGAATCTGTACCTAATCTTCTGAACTCTAGTTAGGTATTTTAAAATGTTTACTTAGCACAAATGTTTTTTTTTTTAACAAACTCTTTTCTCAACTACAAATTGTATTAGATCTAAATCTTCATTATAATCAATTAACTCAAATAAAAAACCGGCCAAGTGCGAGTCGGACTCGCGCACCGAGGGTTCCGTATAAACCTGCAGGTATTCACGGTTTATGCATAAGGTTTATGTTTATGAAATTAAATGTTTTTTTCTTAAATTTTATATTTGAGTTGACTGAATGAAAGGTAAATTGTGGTTTACGATTTATGACGTATTAAAAAAAAACTACTTACTAGATCTCGTTGAATCCAATTTTCGGTGGAAGTTTACATGGTAATGTACATCATGTATTTTTTTTAGTTTTATCATTCCCTTATTTGAGAAGTTACGGGGGGGGGGGGAGACACATTTTACCACTTTGGAAGTGTCTCTCGCGCAAACTATTCGGTTTAGAAAAAAATGATATTAGAAACCTCAATGTCATTTTTGAAGATCTATCCATAAATACCCCATACGTATGGGATTGATGAATTTTTTTTTTTGAGTTTCAGTTTTATGTACGGGGAACCCCAAATATTATTGTTTTTTTTTTTTTCAATTTTTGTGTGACAATCTTAATGCGGTTACAGAATACATCTACTTACCAAGTTTCAACAGTATAGCTCTTATAGTTTCGGAAAAAAGTGGCTGTGACATACTCGGATAGACAGACAGACATGACGAATCTATAAGGGTTCCGTTTTTTGCCATTTGGCAACGGAACCCTAAAAAACTATGTATAAGCGATTGAAAGAAACGGTATAGGTACTTTTTATTTATTTCCTTAAAAAATACATGCTGTGGTATTTTCTATACAAAAACATCATCATCATTGCTCTTGCTATTTCCCCGCTATATTGGATTGACTTCCAGCTAAACCTGATTCAGCTCAGTACCAGTAATTTATATGGAGTGACTATCTGACTTCAACAGCTCAGTTACTGGGTGATAAGAAACTCTCAGGTAAGACTGGTAGTCAGAATTTCGAACTGTTTCCGTGGTATTGAGAGGTGTTGATATGTAAAGAACCTATCCAAGATTTTTATAGCTTAGCCATGAGCCTATTAGGTCCATGCTAAAGGCAATTATTGTTTAAACATGACAGAGATTCATATTCCATGAACATTTCATCCATAATTTAACACACAAACCACCACCAAGTCAGCCCTCACATTCCACACTAGGATGTTTCCGCCTCCCGCTGCCAAAGGAGATAATTCCCGTACGCTAGGGTGACCACGCGTTCGACACATGGGGAGACATTCTTCACGAAAGTTGACTCTGTGCTGATAACGGTGACCACATATTTGTGATTACATCAGGAATTTTAGGGTGTCTTAATAGTTCCTGACATGTTTTGGGTGTAGTTGTCTTGTATGATTTAATTAAAATTGATGTTTGTAAGGGGAGATAGCTACATTCAAAAGGACTTGTATTGTCTTAGATATCGTTTTGTTCTTGAGTCCATCAATCATTTAGTTATAGGACAATTGTTCTTCTGAACATTGGAGATCACTGTTCTGAAATGTGTAGACAAGTTCTTAATACTTTATAATCTGTGAGTTTGTAAATCAAATCAGGTTTATAGCCCACTTTAGCTACACTATAGAAAGTGTGAAAGAGGTTTTGTTTGTAAGTTTGATTTATGGGGTAATCTCTCGAATTGCCAACTGAATTTAACAAAATCTTTTGCATTTGATAGCCAAATTATTGAAATGAAATGAAATTTTATATATTTTTGTTCATATATGTAAGTAGGTATTTTTCTATTCCTATTTCTTCCCGTGAGTGTCGTAAAAGGCGACTAAGAGACTTACTAGAGAATGGGCAGCAGCGTTCTCTATGATATATGATATGCTATATACATTTTCCCATGAAACTGCGATAGCCAACTGGCCTGCCAAGCGTGGCAAACCCCCCTCAAATAGGGGGAGGCCTATTTCCAGTAGTGAACGTGTTTTGGCTGAATCGAAGATGATGATGATAGATTTTAGTTTTCAGCATTGATTTAAATTAACTCTTGATAACAACTAAGCTATTAGAAAGAAATAGGAGACCAAATAATCGTCTTAGTAACACAAAAAAGAAATCGTATTTTATATTCATCATCATCAGAAGCCTATAATGTTCCCACTGCTGGGACACAGGCCTCCTCTCGGTGAGAGGGAGTGGACTACAATCCACCAAGCCGGTCCAGTACAGGTTTGTAGATGTCACATGTCTCCGAATGTTTGGTTCTTAGACATGCCGGTTTCGTCGCGATGTTTTCCTTCACCGTTTTGAGAGCAGTGGTGATGAAATTATTTACACAAAGTAATGCGCCTGCCTGGGTTCGAAACCACGACCTAGAACTTGTAAGTTTGGGCCGTTACCACTGAGCCACTACTGTTCTTTGGTTTGGGATTGGTTTGGATGATAAATTACAAATTTCAAAAAATCACTTTACTTCACTTTTATAAACTTACCTTCACAAAATCCAAAGCCCTAAATAACACGACAAGCCCAACTGATCAAAACCACCGCGGCTTCCGGCGTCACACACTCGGCGCCCGCGCAGCGCCGCATGTGACAATTTACGAGCCGCCCCCTTCCGCTGATAGATGGCGCCACGGACAATGTTTAGCTTTGTATATGAAGCTTTCGCAGTTTCTTGGTATTTGGTCTTATTGCTTTTTGTGAGTTAAAATGTAGTAACAGATTTTAAGTTTTGGTTTATCTGTGTCATTATTTTGGGTACGTTACAGAATAAGTAAGCTAGAAAGATATTTGAGGTTCAGATACAGCTGAACCAATAACGACTTCATCATTTCAGCCGAAAGACGTCCACTATTGGATAAAGGCCTCCCCCAATTTGGGGGATTTGCCATAATCGCCACGCTTGGCAGGCGGTTTGGCGATCGCAGTATGGTAGTAAAATCCATAGAGAACGCAGCTGCCCATTCTCTAGTAAGTCCCTTAGTCGCCTCTTACGACACCCACGGGAAGAAATGGAGTGGTACTATTCTTTACGTCCGACACCATACGTAAGGGGGCGCCCATTAACTACGTGAGGCATTTTTGAGAATTTTTCGACCCCCCCACCCCCCTTGGTGAGATATCGTAAGATTTTCCACAACTCCCTCCCCCCTTCCCTAATCTCACGCGAGATTCTTCAAAACTTCTATTTGGGCTGTAAACGTGTTGGATTATTAAGAAAAAAAAAAAAAAAAAAACAAACAAGAAAATTTACTTAGACTAAGAATATTTTTTTACTTAAGAATTTATTCTCTTGACTCAAAATCATTTTCTTCAAAATGGTATTCTTGGTTTAAGCTTTTGGCTTTTGAGTCAAGTTAATTTTTTTATCAGTGTACTATTGTCTCAGATTTGGCCATATTTTATTGTAGAAATAATTTTTCACGCAATTTTACACCGTTTTCTGCGAGAAAAAAAAATTACGTGATATTTGCTAAGACCCCCCCTCCCCCCTAAGTGAGATTTGGAAAGATTTAGCTTGATCCCCTCCCCCCTTAGAAAACCTCACGTAATTAATGGACGCCCCCTAACACCACAATAACGGCTTGTATGTGTAGTATTCACGAGTTACATTTGATCTTATAGTCCTCCAGACCGTTTTTCGGCCAAGGCAGTCAATCTTAAGGAGACTAGCCATCGGCACGAGAGAGATAAAGGAGGGGAGAGTTTGGTCTGTATTATTGTTAAAAATACAGACCAACATTTTTATAGGAAAACTAGCTTTTGCCCGCGGCTTCGCCCGCGTGGATGTCGGAAATTAATGCAAGAGGACGTATAACCGCGATAAGAATGTGTTATTCCAGGTTATATAGGTAATATAGACTCTGTGTGCTATTTTCGATCCAGATCCATTCAGCCATTTTTGTGTGATTGAGAAACAACAACCCAATCATACATATTTTCACATTTATAATATTATTTGCCCGCGGCTTCGCCCGCGTGGATGTCGGAAATTAATGCAAGAGGACGTACTACCGCGATAAGAATGTGTTATTCGATGTTTTATATAGGTAATATAGACTCTGTGTGCTATTTTCGATCCAGATCCATTCAGCCATTTTTGTGTGATTGAGAAACAACAACCCAATCATACATATTTTCACATTTATAATATTATTTGCCCGCGGCTTCGCCCGCGGGCAAATAATATTATATTATATATGAGATATATTATATATGAGAACATCATGTGTGTTGGTGTTTTTAAAATAAAAGTAATAGTATTCAGAGTAAGAAGACTGTGACATAGGGCTTGGTTTAGTTGAATATAAGTCTTCCTGGTTTTTCTTAACGCTCCTATTTTACCTATACAGACACTCAATCATTTACCAGACACCGAACTTAATTATAGGAATAGTACTTTTGCCAGTGGCTTGGCCCGTATAGCTGTCGGAAAATAACACCCGGGAACCTACTACCGGGATAAAGTAGGTATCCTATCTGTTACGTATCCATGATATAATATATCTTTGTGCCAAATTCGATCTAAATCCGTTTGGCCGTCTTTGCATCATTGAGAAACAAACATCCAAAAATCTAAACATCTAAGCAATTTCGCGGTCTCTTACTTGAAATAATACTATTAGGTTTATTTTGAGTATAATGAACACACATGATATTCGCAATTACTTTGAAGCCAAAGTAATATGAATTACAATCCTACTTATCCTGTACTACCCGGCCCCTGCCAACGCGCTCTGCGCCCACTTTTTAAATCTCTAATATCTTCTAAGATATTCATTTAAATTACATGCTGTAAAGGGCCATATTGATCTATATTAAATGCACAATGTATTTAAGGTACTTAATTGGATAAGGATTAATGCTGTATTGCTTAAAATCGCTTCGTAAATAAGCCCTTATTTCTCGTAAAAAGTAAAAGATAAAAAATGGTTATTGTGGGTTATCCCTAAGAGATAGACATATACCATTGAGGACATTTTTGTAGGCCTTTTTAAGGTGTACAATACTGTAGTACATTATTTTGATCTATTTCGTAGGATTCAGCCAGGGTTTTACGAATTTTGAGACGTATGTCAGCGTAGTTTTCGAAGATAGTTATTTTTTTCTAAAATAAAAGAATCTTTCTAAAATAAAAATAGCCTAAGTTACTCCTTGTTACATCAGCTATCTGCCAGTGAAAGTCCCGTCAAAATCGGTCCAGCCATTTCCGAGATTAGCGGGAACGAACAGACAGACAGACAGACAGACAGACATACAGACAGACAGACAGACAAAAATTGTAAAAAATGTTGTTTTGGTATATGTATCGTGTATACATCCATATACACTTAGTAAAAAGTGGTTATCTTAATATTAAAAACAGACACTCCAATTTTATTTATTTGTATAGATGTATAGATTATTACAGCGGACTTCCTCTATTCTACTTAGAAATTAAAATGTTGCAGTCCCCTCCAGGGTCCATAATTGTTTCTATTTATACTAATACCCACCACCTGTGTACATTATGACTGCAATAAATATTTGAGTTTTTTTTTTTTATATATGTTAGTTTGTAGGGTATATATGTCTATGGGTCGTAGTAACCTGAAAATAAAATGTTTATTATTATTATTAATATTATAGGTGCGCAGGTGCACTCTCTGTTCCCTCACTCTCATAGTCCGATGGGACGACAATCCGACACGACCGGAGAGAGATCAGGTGCAGGACCAACGGCTTAACGTGTTTTCCGAGGCATTGGGGTATCGCACCGCCAACTTTCAAACTCCGGCTAAGAAAATTCATATCACACATTGCCCGACCTGGGAATCGAACCCAGGACCCTTCGCTCAGCAATCGCGCCTGCGACCACGAGACAAACTTAATGGCATAAAATTCAAAGTTCTGACTGACTGACTGTAATATTAACGCACAGACTAAACCGCTGGTCCTAGAGACATGAAATTTGGAGGGTGTGGTTTTTGTGAGGAGTAAGTATCCACTAAGAAAGGGTTTCTATAAATTCCATTCCTAAGAGGGTCGAATGGGGGGTTGAAATGGTGAATTTTTCAATTTCCACGCGGGTGAAGCCGCGGGCAGAAGCTAATTACACAATAAAATGTAAGAATGTCAAAACTGATAGTTACAGAAGCATGTTACAGTTATCTAATGTCACATTAGTTAGAACATCAATGATTCTAATTGACATTAACGATTTGTTTGAAGAATTAAATAAGCTATTAACCTAGAAAACTGCTCTTCTCAGTAATCATTACTTGTGAGAAAATTAAGTTCTTGAACATTTCTGTGTTTAAATTTAACGGACACTGGTTTGATTGATAACTATAATTTTAATTATCTTATTTTAAATGAGCTACATAGGTCTGTCTAGTCTTTTCACGACTATGTTGGGGCTAGCTATACGTATAAATCATGTCACTAAAGAATAATGTAGCCTTACACAGGTAAGATTATTTTTAACTCGGTGATGTAGTTTTGAGTTTATCCATTACAAACAAGTTTTACAAACAATCATAAATCTTTCCCCTTTGTAATTTTAGTGAAGATCTACTAACGACCCACCCCTGCTTCGCACGGATTTTTACGATTTGACATAAATATCAACATCATTATAACACATTTTAATTATGTGTAGTAGTCGCCCGGTGATCGAAGTTCGACCATAATTCATATAAATTTAAAGTTTAAACTAATACATTATTAATTTATTATATAAAAGTATTAAGTAAGTAAGCTGTCTGCATTCCTTTATAAACTTTGATTTTGCCTCATTTTGTACTCATCCGTCCGTGTAATTTTAGTAAAAAGGGGTACAAAGTTTTTGCTTCAAGAGTATTACAATAGACAATTATGTTATTTTAATATAAATATTCCATCTATACATTAACCCGGAATGAAGGCTCCCGCAGACAGGCGTAATGTGACTCTTTTTTTTTTGGATGGGAAATCATCAAATAACTGCTCCCGCTCTGGGCGGAGCGGAAGGTCAGACTTTTACTGACTAAAACCCACCAGTATTCGCGACCCTGGCAGGCGTAATGTGACTTTAGTAGACCAAATTTCAAGAAACCTACTTACAATTTGTTGTACTAAATCGTGTCTGTCGACGGGAGCCTTAAGTTTTCCAAATAATTGTGGAAAATTCCGTTACTTAGTTTAGAAGAATAACCGCGGCCCCACAGACAGACACGAATACCGTCTATACTCCTACTCATACGTCTTATTTATTACTAGCTTTTGCCCGCGGCTTCGCCCGCGTGGATGTCGGAAATTAATGCAAGAGGACGTACTACCGCGATAAGAATGTGTTATTCCAGGTTATATAGGTAATATAGACTCTGTGTGCTAATTTCGATCCAGATCCATTCAGCCATTTTTGCGTGATTGAGAAACAAACACCCAATCATACATATTTTCACATTTATAATATTATTAGTAGTAGGATTATAACTCATATTACTTTGGATTCATAGTTTATGAGAACATCACGTGTGTTGGTGTTTTTAAAATAAAAGTAATAGTATTCAGAGTAAGAAGACTGTGACATAGGGCTTGGTTTAGTTGAATATAAGTCTTCCTGGTTTTTCTTAACGCTCCTATTTTACCTATACAGACACTCAATCATTTACCAGACACCGAACATAATTATAGGAATAGTACTTTTGCCAGTGGCTTGGCCCGTATAGCTGTCGGAAAATATCACCCGGGAACCTACTACCGGGATAAAGTAGGTATCCTATCTGTTACGTATCCATGATATAATACCTATATCTTTGTGCCAAATTCGATCTAAATCCGTTTGGCCGTCTTTGCATCATTGAGAAACAAACATCCAAAAATCTAAACATCTAAGCCATTTCGCGGTCTCTTACTTGGAATAATACTATTAGGTTTATTTTGAGTATAATGAACACACATGATATTCGCAATTACTATGAAGCCAAAGTAATATGAATTACAATCCTACTTATCCTGTACTACCCGGCCCCTGCCAACGCGCTCTGCGCCCACTTTTTAAATCTCTAATATCTTCTAAGATATTCATCGTAAAGGGCCATATTGATCTATATTAAATGCACAATGTATTTAAGGTACTTAATTGGATAAGGATTAATGCTGTATTGCTTAAAATCGCTTCGTAAATAAGCCCTTATTTCTCGTAAAAAGTAAAAGATAAAAAATGGTTATTGTGGGTTATCCCTAAGAGATAGACATATACCATTGAGGACATTTTTGTAGGCCTTTTTAAGGTGTACAATACTGTGGTACATTATTTTGATCTATTTCGTAGGATTCAGCCAGGGTTTTTCAAATTTTGAGACGTATGTCAGCGTAGTTTTCGAAGATAGTTATTTTTTTTTCTAAAATAAAAGAATCTTTCTAAAATAAAAATAGCCTAAGTTACTCCTTGTTACATCAGCTATCTGCCAGTGAAAGTCCCGTCAAAATCGGTCCAGCCATTTCAGAGATTAGCGGGAACGAACAGACAGACAGACAGACAGACAAAAATTGTAAAAAATGTTGTTTTGGTATATGTATCGTGTATACATCCATATACACTTAGTAAAAAGTGGTTATCTTAATATTAAAAACAGACACTCCAATTTTATTTATTTGTATAGATAGAAGATTAGCTTTACTTAGCTTCACTTTATCTATTCATGAAAACCGCATTAAAATTCGTTGCGTAATTTAATAGAGCTAAGCGTAAACGCGGGAAGCGACTTTGTTCTATACCATGTAAAGATGTATAGAAAAGCTTTCTATGAACTTAATTCTTCTTAATTTGTGCAACAGTTAAACATCAATATAAAGCTATGTACTCATGTTTTATAAGAAAAGGTAGCACTAATTGAAAACTTCAATTGCAACTTTTAAAACTCGTGTTATCGTTAAAAACGCCATCAAAAAATTGTCAATCGTGCAGACAGAGCCATTGCAACTCTTTGTTGGTACACGATAAAAAATCCAATTTCCTGCAGTTTTGTCCCCCTAGCAGTTTGGGAGGGATATATCGTCAATGTTATGGGTGTATGTAGTGGTTTATGGATTCAATTGTAGTGGTATTTGATGGGTCATAGTGGAGTTAGATGTTAGTCATTTGGTTAGGACCCATAAGAAAGAATATCATTCTCCCCCGTTACCATAATTACAGTAAGTAAAAGAAATAAAAAAATAACGGGAAATTGCAGTTTTGTTTCAACATTTTTAAATTGGTGTTAATGATTATAGCGGATAACTTAGATGTTAACACGGAAAAAAGGTCTTCTTCTTCTTCTTTCGTGTCGATGGTACTCGTACACTTTATATCGTTTGAGCCCAGTAGGTGGCCACGTTTATTGCGGCATCAGTGGCATTTTTGAGGTCATCTGAAAAGAGAAATAGAAAAAAAAATAGAAGAAAAAGAGAAATATTTCATGTAGGACTTGATTTAAGAATCACAGTACTGTAAAAGAAGTCATTACACCAGTAACACGCCTTACTGTAATTATAAAAACGGGGGAACTAGGATTATTTAGGGCATACAATTCTCGAAGTCTTTGGCTTAGGTATTTTCTGTATTCGATTTTAATTACAGAAAAAGAAAAATAGTTTATTCTGCACAAACAAAACGCATATTAAAAAATACATGACATAGACAACGTAGCCAAAATCTTCGTATTTAACTAATTAAAGTTCGACCATATTGCTCATTGCTTGATTGCAGTGCTGGCCCGGAGCAAAGACAAAACACTCTATATTGCATAAAAGTAACGACACTGGCAAATGACGACAATCAAAACAAAAACAAGATGGCCGCTGAGTGAAAATATACTTTCATTCTTTTCATAATTTTATAAACTTAAGTGCTATGCTTGCATGTCATTAGTCACAAAGAGATAATATACTATAAGTCTGACCCAATATAGCTCACAATTTTATAACAATTCTAGCTTCTGCCCGCGACTTCGTCCGCGTCAAATTTTTGCTCCACTGACCCTTCCCGTCGCATCGAATTGCCTGCCAGTTTTCGTTAATTTTTCGTTGCTGCTCCGCTCCTTTTGATCGTAGCGTGATGTTATATAGCCTATAGCCTTTCTTAATAAATAGGCTCCCCAACACAAAAATATTTTTTCAATTCGGACCAGTAGTTCCTGAGATTACCGCGTTCAACCAAACAAACTCTTCAGCTTTATAATATTAGTATAGATTAACCATAATCATAAATTAATTGGTTCATTACTGACGGATTAAAATATTACAGTGGAGTGAACAAACAAATAAAATACCTCACAACATCATTTAAAATTTGCCACAGATAAAAAATCCGATACTCCTAGAAATAGGGTGTCCAGCCAAAGCGGATTTCCACGGATTTTTCCAATTTCCACGTGTACGCATATCATGTGTCCACCCGACTGACTTGTGCACTTTTTTTTTAACGTAACGTTATTGAAAACGTTCGCTGACGGGTTTATTAAATGCTGTATGCTCTTTTGGACGTTTGACGGATTAAAATACTGTGTATTTATTAACCGACTTCAAAAAAGGAGGAGGTTCTATGTTGTTTGTATGTTGGAGGCTTGGAGGTTCTATGTTCTATATATATTTTTAATGTTTGTTTTATACCGATATTTCCGTCAATAGTGAGTAAATTTAAATAATTTTCTTTTTATGAATAGGTTTTGCTTCAGGGGTAGTCTCATATCAATTTAATTGACTTTTGTTTGGGTAGTTTTTGCGTTAACTTTGATAATACGTATTTAATCCACTTTGTTTATCGAGATGCTGTTCTGATACGTCCTGTTGTTATGTTATGTTGTGTTGTTGTTTTAGTGACCTGGCCTGGTATACGAAATACTGCGGGGTAGATACCATAACTGTAGAATCCCGTTGATTCCGTATTTAAGTTGAATAATATCCCTTCACTGGCTCATCACCACATCAAGCGCTACCTTGCAGACCTGGTCCCCCGTCTCTGTTTCCCGCCATTGCTACTGACTGACAGATGACATTAGTGACAGGAGCTGCATCCGCTTGTGTGCATGAGATAGTTTTTAAATATCTATGTAATATATTAGATACACTACAATAACTAAAAAGCAAAAACTATATTGAAAGGAAAAAAAAATAACTACCGACTTCCAAAAACCACTACTAAGTGTAAAATAATTTAATTTTAAACTTTAATTTTAAGTCGGTAGCAGAAAATTAAAATACAGGTCCAAAGACACCGACTTCCGAAATTAAAGTTATTTTGCTGATTGATCTCCTGTAGATTTTATTGTATTGTTTTTATAAGCTTAGTAAATAAGCTGTGAATTTTGTCTAAGTTTTGAAATACTGGAAAAGCTTTTAATAACGCTCGTTCATCTAAATAGTCTACATTACACAAAGTAGATAGTAATTTTTGTAAACAAAAAAAAAAAAAACATAAGTCACAAAGACAATTTCTGCCAAAAAGAATGACATTCCTAGCAGTAAAAACCACAAAATACAAACATAATAACAACCAACCCTCGCCAAACGATACATTTTTAATTAAAAACGACAGCTACAACAATAAGGCTAACACATCGAACAATTTAGCTAAATCCATAAAACCATTACACTTCCCCTGTGCAAACATCTCAGATTCACCACGATAAACTGTTGTAATTCACGAGTATCGCATTACCCGACGTCGCCCGACGCCGTCCGACGTCGTCCGATGTCGCACGACGCCGCCCGATAATACGCGACACGCGCCGATTATGAAATCCGATGTAGGTAATCGTGTGAGCAGTTGGGGTTAGGTGTAGAGGGGACAAGTTGTGGTTTCTGCCTACATACTATTGTCATGGTTGTACAAATGGTAAAGTCTGCAGAATTCCGTGTAAAGTAGAATTGAGGAAGTTCCTTATCTAATTGTTTTAGTTCCATTAATATACGTAGAACAAAGGAAGTGCCTTATCTAATTGTTTTACTTCCATTGATATTATCTACTCGTATTTGTATACAATAACCGTATGTTAGTATGAAGTTTTCATACAATCAAACACCGTTGCTCATGATATCAAACATATTCAAATAAGTGACTGCCTAAGGTGTGAGTGAGTTATCGGGTTCGATGCCCAGGTTGGGCAAAGTGTTATTGAGTTTTTCTATCTAGAATCTCTCAATGGCAGCCCGCAGTCTGGTTTTGTGCCCGGTTGACGACAATAAGCTCGCCCCTATAACATGGGACTCAAACATTACTGAAGAAATGTGGGTGTGATAGAAGTACACCTCTGTCCGATCCTTTGGGTAAACAATGCGTGATGTTATATATGTAAATAAGAACATAATATGAGAGACTGTTTTATTCCCTCAAAGGATTGAAACTTTTCCTATGTTGCTGTTTATTTCAGGACGATGTCAGATGCAATTTTTTTCTTTTATACTTTTATGTTTTTAATAACATCGTACGTAGCCTATCCTCTACGAGCAAACCCCAAAATAGGCGGAAAACCATCACCAAATTTTTATATCTAACCACTTTATCTACTCTATGTCACATCCCTCGTTAAGGGTGAGCTACCCTTGTAAAAGTCAGCGTGAATAGAGCTAATCCTTATCAGAACCGAGGGGTTAGAGTGAATCAATTAAAGATAAGCAAATATGCTCCATTGTGGACCGGAGGGATTGAATTTGTTGGTGTGAGAAAGGAAATTAACTTTTGCCGGATAAAGCGATCCGTCATCGTCTGACGCGCCCTTAAGTTGTGATCAAAAACTAAATTGTTTGGATTGTTTTGTTGGATTAGTCATGTATGTGTATGTGTGTGTTTTGAAGGAAATGTGGGAAAATTTTGTTATTCACGAAAGTTTTTCCGTTGTTTTTCAGAGGTCCTGAACTTCAAATCAAATCATTTATTGCTTTGCAAACATGGTTAATACAGTACATAGGTGATTTGTTTAACGACTGTTTTGTTTTGTTTTATTAGGGTTCCGCACCTCAAAAGGAAAAAGCGGAACCCTTATAGGATCACTTTGTTGTCCGTCCGTCCGTCCGTCCGTCCGTCCGTCCGTCTGTCAAGACCCTTTTTCTCAGGAACGCGTGGAGGTATCAAGCTGAAATTTAAAACAAATACCTAAGTCTACTGTCCCTTGGAGCTGTGAAAAAATCAAACTTCTAAGCTAACGCAATCAAAAGATATACCTAGCCGTTTATACCGCAAATTTCCTCAAATTTTCGAAACTCGCAAGGGAATCAAAACCTAAAGGGTACTTCCAGTCGATCTAGAATTTTGAAATTTGGTACGAAGCAACGTCTTATCGCACAGATAAAGGAAAAATTGAGAAAACCGTAAATTTTTAGTTACATCATATAATAAACAGAACAAAACACAGACAGAAATAAAACCAAGCCAAGAAACAGAACAGAACTACGACTCGATTGTCGTGATGGGTGAACTTTTACTTATATACCTACAGGTTTGTACGGAACCCTCGGTGCGCGAGTCCGACTCGCACTTGGCCGGTTTTTTTTTCACTTATTTTGTCTTTATACGAGGCGATGTAGATGGAGCAGATGGTCAATTAGTATATTGTTATACTAATGAAAGGAGCATTTTGTCAGAAGCAGTCTAGAGTCTGGATTAGTTCTCTATTAACCCTTGATAACTAAACATTCGTCCGTTCGACGACCCACCTACCCGCGATTCTCGTGTTCGTGTAGGTACTTCTAGGTGAACATCGATATATGCTGTGGCTGTGTGGAATACGTTGTTCTTAATTACTGTTTTGGTTATTTTTTATTTAATAATGATCCAAAGAATATACTAGCGTCAGAAGTTCCTGTGACCAATTAATACTTTTTCCAAAAAATGCATTTTATTTGGCGTAGTTATTCGACGAATGTTTAGTAACCATGTAACAATGAAAATAGTTTAGTTATCTAGGGTTAAATGTGACTTTAAAACATAACTGGTGAAATATGGTTGTACTTTATACACAGCCTAGCCTCCCGGGGAAAATAGGTGTGACGTTATGTTTATAGTTATATTCAAACTTGAAACACCCATTAGCTGTAGTAAGCCAGGAAGACCAAGTCAGAAGATGCAGGTTGCAAATTATGGATAACTTTATTTGGCCCACCAGAATATTAAGTTGTTTCCAGAATCGGAAAAACACACAAGGATTTATGACCGAAAATTAGATCGATTGCTGATTCAATCAGATTTAGTTCAATTCAATCTTTCTTATATCTTAGGACAACCAACACAACGTTATCTGATCCCAAACTAGGCAGAGCCTGTAGCCCTGTACTATGGCAACCAGACAACTGATAAACATACTTATATATTTCTAAATACATACATATTATAGATTATTCAATCCAACGAAACATTTTGTTGCCAAATCTGAATTAAGTTTATTTATTTTCATACGTTTATTTATAGTTGGCAAAATATTTTCAATTAAAAAAAAAAAACAGAAATATAATATTGTAAACTTTCTAGCCATTTGGATTGAATTCCATCAATGAATCAGTTTAATCCAAAACGGAATAAAATAACAATTAATTAAACCTAGCCACTAATACCTTGAACCGATTTCACAGCCAATCTTGTAATAACATTAACAGAATTTATCTTATAACTAATTCTGCTAATCCAGTAATGAAAATTTTACGCCTAATACGTTAAAGACCGTACATAAAATCGACTAATACTAGTTTCAATAAAAGAATCGATTAGGAAAAATAATAAAAATGACTAAAATCTAATAAATTAGTGTTGTCAACTATTACAAGGGACCGAATGGTTCTTCCCACACTGAATTATTCATGACTAAATTAATAATATTAACAATAAAACCCATAATGGCGTCCACTGGTTTATTATTAATATTATTCGGTTGGCTTTAACCGGCCATTATTAATAAAAAATTCAAATGTGTAGGATTACAAGCGTAAGCCGTGGATCGGAATTGTTTAAAGTTCTCACAATAAAAAATGGTTATAACTTATCAATTGTGATCATGCGCATGGGTGTGTGTGTGTGTAAGTGTGGGGGGTGTGTGTGTATGTGTAGGTGTGGGGTGTGTGTGTGTGGGTGTGGTTATGGCTTAATAGTGATGTAATGTGGTATTCGGTAATCCCTTGTGTGAAATGTCAATATGGTAGTTTGGGATAGGGATTTGGTTATGATAGCTAATCCCAGAGGAATCAAGAGGGATAGAGGACGTGTGTATTTTAATAAAATTCATGGGATTTTTGTGTGTGATAAAGTAGTGGCGAAAATGATTTACAATAATAGCTGAGAAGTTTTTTATGGGTGCAAGCGATAGTTGAAATAATTATAGATATAGCAGGTATATCTTCTATCATCATCGATTCAGCTGGAAGACGTCAACTGCTGGACGGAGGTCTTCCCCAAGCACCGCCATTACGACCGACTCTGTGCATTTTTTGGCAGGGTGTGCCATAATTGACAGGCGGGTTGGCGATCGCAGTATGGTGGTAAAATGCATAGAGAACGCTGCTGCTCATTCTCTAGTGAGTCCCGTAATCGCCTTCTACAACACCCATGGGAAGAAATGGAGGCTTTAATCTAACTAGTCAGTATTGTCCCACTGCAGGGCAAAGGCCTCCTTCTCTCTTTTCCACAGAACCTATAGGCTAAAAAAAAAAATACCCGTAATCAGTAAAAACCGAAGTAAACAAAATTAGGGTATGAAAATATTGTGGAGAAAAATAGAGTCATTATTACCGCAGATTTTCTCAAATTTTATTTATTCAGAAAACCATTAAGATTAGGCGTGAACGAATATATCCGTCATCAACGACGCACATTAGCGTCACGCGGCGTCGCAGCGTGTGCTGATAAACGCTAATACATAGCGTCGAATGACGTCACGACGCCACGTCACGCATTAATAATATTGACGCGGAAAAATCGACAAGTGTAAGGTGTTAGTGGTGTGTTTCCATTGAAGATGACAGTACGGTGAGGTACTTTCTTTTTGGAGAGCTTCGTTGCCACCGAATCTTGGCTGAAAAAGCACCTGAATCCAATCAAAATACTTTATCCATTGCTTCATAGATTTGAAAAATTCGTTTCGTCAACAAGGTAAATAACGCAATGAACACTGTAGGTCAGAAATTTATGCCAGTACGTCGCTGGGTTTGAACGTCAAGTGTGCATTTCTTCTTTCATTGAGAAAGTGATAGAGCTGGCTGGTTTTGCACTTTATATTTGATGTCCAGATATTAGTGACCATCATTGTAATCATTAATTGGCAGCAGTTACAAATTCAAAGGAAAATCTTTAATTTCTGTTTCTAATCAAGATCATTGCTGAGTGGTCCTGAGGCTTAAATACAACGTCACTTATACAAAGTAAAATAATGACTGATTACTTTTCATTATAATTTCAAGTTGAAACAAAAAACGAAAGAAGATTCGTTCATTCGCGGTAAACATGATTCAGAGAAAGAACACAAAATTAAACAAATTAGGGGAAAATATGCGTCATATCCACGCAAAATAGCCATTACCTAACATAATGCTATAACAATAAGCGCGACATAGCCCCAGCGCGTTAACGATGTGTCGTCAACCGGTACAGTATGCAAAATAAAAATTATAATTAATTCTAAATCCATATCAACAAAATATGTATATAATGATAACATTCCGTACACGTAGTAAAACACGCAAGCAGCAAGCAAATAGTAGCATGTAGAAAAGTCCTACAGCCAAAAAACTCCGTGAAACATTGGAACCGCACCCAATTCCACCAATATTTCACGAGCACACACGTCTGTCTTGCGCACATTATAAATGATTATCACCTGAGCGTCGAGTGAGGCTAATGATTCGACGCTGAACAATAACATAATGTTGGGGAAAGCTCGATAGCACTGTTCTTTCATTAGTGGCTTTTCGGAGGCCATTTAATGATTATTATTGATAGGTAAAAGAAAAGTATTACAAAGGAGGGAAAGTTGATATAGCTGTATGGTGAATTCTGATGGCGTTTCACTAAAGTAGGAATTCTGTATGTTAAAGGCACTTATTCTGGGTGCCGGACGAAAAGAATAGCAGCATCCCATTTCTTCCCATGGGTGTCGTTAAATGCGAATACGGATCTTACTAGAGAATGGGCAGCAGCGTTCTCTATGCATTTTACCACCATACTGCGATCGCCGATCCGCCTGCCAAGCGTGGCAAGTCCAACAGTGGATATCTTGCGGCTGATGATCATTATGAAAAGCAGTGGTGGCCCGGTGATAATAACCGAAAATTACGACTTGTAGGAGGTAGATTCGTAACCAGTCAGGCGTTTTGCACAACCAGCCTATATTGTTCCCACAGCTGGAACACAGGGAGTGAGGGAGTGCGCTGTAATCTACCACGCGGGCCCAGTGCGGGTTGGTAGATATCATAAGTCTTAGAATTTTTGATTCTAGGACATGTCGGTTTCCTCCCGATGTTTTCCTTCACCGTTTTGAGAGCAGTGGTGATGAAATTATTTACACAAAGTAAAGCGCATGTTTAGGTTCGTACCTACGACTACAACTCGTAAGTCGCAGCCGTTACCACTAAGCCACCTCTACTCATCATTGCCTCATCATGATCAATTCAGCCGAAAGACGTCCACTGCTGGGCATAGGCCTCCCCTTATTTGGAGAGGGTTTGCCTTAATTACCACGCTTAGCAGTCGGGTCAGCGATCGCAGTATGGTGGTAAAATGTATAGAGAACGCTGCTGCCCATTCTCTAGTAAATCCCGTAGTCGCCTCTTACGACGACCACGGGAAGAAATGCCATGGTGCCATTCTTTATATACAGCACCACACTGAACTCCGGTCTACATGCCTGTGCCTGTTTAGTTCGATGATGTTCGGCTTTCTTGGAAGTCTTTAAATAGGCGCCGGACTCGAATAAGCCGAAGTAGAGAGAACCTGTCCGAGTGAAAATTCTTAGATGGCTCCGCCCTGGAGTGTAAATGTGGTGCTGTCTCACAAACAATGCGGTACTTGATAGTTTGTCCAGCATGTCCTGCTGTTTGCACGCTACAGGAGTTGATGGACGCTACTGAAAGTGCTAAGCTCGTAGTCAAATTCTTGGCTGACTATATTTAGATTAGCTATCGACACGCTAAGAAGAAGATCGATGCCTCTTAAATCTATGTAGAGATAATACAGGAAGCGTCTTAACAAGGTTCATTTTCAAACCCCTTTTTTTAGGGTTCCGTTGCCAAATGGCAAAAAACGGAACTCTTATAGATTCGTCATGTCTGTCTGTCTGTCTGTCTGTCTGTCCGAGTATGTCACAGCCACTTTTTTCCGAAACTATAAGAGCTATGCGGTTGAAACTTGGTAAGTAGATGTACTCTGTGAACCGCATTAAGATTTTCACACAAAAATAGAAAAAAAAAACAATAATATTTGGGGTTCCCCATACATAGAACTGAAACACAAAAAAAAATTTTTCATCAATCCCATACGTGTGGGGTATCTATGGATAGGTCTTCAAAAATGATATTGAGCGAGAGACACTTCCAAAGTGGTAAAATGTGTGCCCCCCCCCCCCCCCCCCCCCCCGTAACGAAACGACGAATAACAAAATGATAAAACTAAAAAAAATATATGTGTACCATGTAAACTTCCACCGAAAATTGGTTTCAACGAGATCTAGTAAGTAGTTTTTTTTTTAATACGTCATAAATCGTAAACCACAATTTACCTTTCATTCAGTCAACTCAAATATAAAAATTAAAAAAAAACATTTAATTCCATAAACATAAACCTTATGCATAAACCGTGAATACCTGAAGGTTTGTACGGAACCCTCGGTGCGCGAGTCCGACTCGCACTTGGCCGGTTTTTTTTAACAAACAACCCTTTACCCATTGCTAACCACATACCATCATCCCCTAACTTGTTATCTGTTTAGCGTACCGAATGCTTTCCTAACACGGGTAGCGTGCGCACGGGTAGCACCCCATCATTTACTGTTCTAATGGGTTAAGCAAAGTTTGGACGACCACCCATGTTCAGTGCATGCGTGGGTAACGCATCTGTTTTGATATTAAATGATGAAGTTGAACGAAAGAAGAAGATGTTAGAGAAACATTGGTGTCATCTTCCACAGATATTAAAAGACAGATAAAAAAGTACCATTTATGTATGGTTCTACACGGACAGTGAAAATAAGGCGATTTTACAGCATGCTTACGTAGGTGCAGATCATCATTGCCTGGTGGCCTGTAAGACAGGCTTTTTAAAAAACCTAATTCAGGCACCAGTCTCTTACAATGTTGGAATATAATATTAGTTAAAAACATTGTTAATATTTAAGGAAACCAATATTATGAAAAGAGAATAAATAAATGAATTGAATTGAATCATTCTCCTGGCCATATTCTAATTTATTTGGCGTCGGCGCAACATGTGTTTTTCTTCCACACTTCTCTATTAGTCGTCATCTCAGTAATCACCCCCTTTCTATCCACATCATCATTCACACAGTCCATCCATAGTTTTTTTTGTCTTCCCCTACTCTTATAGCCATCGACATTAATACTGACAACTTTCCGCACGATATTTTACGTAGATCCAGATGACATGGCCATATTTTCTAATTACCGCAATAAGTATAGACATCTAGGTTATCAACAAGTTTTTAGTATTAGTTGGTACTCTGTGAGTATGGAAACTTAGGAAAGTCCTGTTGTTGAATATCAAGAAAACGATATTCCAAAGAGCCTTCCTCATTTCTAGAAACGAGTTAGTAAGTAAAACCCTATGCCCCTTACTACAAGGTATAGTTTCCTTTCTTAAGGTATGGTTTAGACAATCGAATACCATTTTTGAAATAAGAACCTAACAAAAATCGAATTGCAGTTCTTTTTACAAAATAGACAAATGCTAAATTGTCCTTTTTGTATTAAGAATTTTACCCAAATCCAAATAAAGTTGGAATTGCAAAAACTGTCTTAGGCTAGAACTAAACGTTTTAGGTACTTTGTATATTTATTTCCAAACCATTCTTGCTTCAAACAATATACCACTTATGCCCAAACGACCAATAATTTCACACGTTACACGTTCGTTTAGCGTCCTAACTGGTGGCACTATCATACTTACTAACGAGGGCAGCAAACAGACTGACCACCCGCGACGATCAGCTGGCCTTTTGGGCATAAGTGGCTGTAGATGGGGTTATATTAAGTACTTAATTTTTTTTTTATGTTTGACGTTAAAATACAACAGGCAAACATAGGAACATGGCTAAACGCAAAGAAGCATTACACCCGCCTTTTACGGCACATTTTAAAACAATAGGTAAATAGATGGCTTTTTAGTCAATTCGCTCGAATGTACTAGCCCAGAACGGGCAAATTGGCATTTTTAAATAGTATAAATATTGTAAATTATATGTAAGCGATTCGCCCGAAGTTAATTTGAGGGCGAATCCACAACTTCAGTAATACGCATTAGGAGAAAATCAAACTAATGTTATTACTCAAATTAAAAACATGCCAACTACCTATTGAGTAAATACGTGCGAATTCAAAAATATTGGCAAAGGTGCTAGACGTACAGCAATAGCACCATCCCATTTCTTCCCGTGGGTGTCGTAACAGGCGACTAAGGGACTTATTAGAAAATGGGCAGCAGCATTCTCTATGCCTTTTACCATCATACTGCGATCGCCAACTCGCCTGCGAAGCGTGAAATCTTACGGTTAAAATAATGAAGAGGATGACTGGCAAAGGTTGAGAGGACTTCTATGTCTTTTTCTTACTCTGTTTAAAGTGTGTGCCAAAAGAACCATTTTATTACACTACCGGATTATCCTCCGATCCTCAAAACCCAATGAAGACTTAAAACTCATAAAATATTCTCAAATTAATGATGGTACTAAAAGGAATTAAAAAGAAACTAAACACGCATGAATAGCCAGCTTTATATTGATTGCCCAATTAATAAACAACGCTGGTAATGTGGTGATAATGAACCCCTACAGGCACCATACAAAACAAATAACTTTATTTGATCAGAGTACTACAGACAATCACTATAAGAACTAAGTAGCTATACTGTGGTAATTACGTAACACACGAACAGTAGGAATGGCTTTCATTTTGACAGTTCAGCAACATTCATTGTTTTATTTACGTTGTTAAGCAGACAAATTTTTCGAACATGTGAAGCAATGGATAGGCAATTACTTTAACAATGATACAGATTTTGATGGAGTGCGTTACGCATTTCGGAAAGGTACCACACTCCAGTTGCGTAAAACACTCTCTTTGGCAATCGGAAGAACTGTGGAAAATATTTCAAAACCATTGCATCATAATAAAATTATGTTTTAAAAAAAAATCTGCTTGACAACATAAATAGCGCATTGAATATCGTCCAATTGTCAAAATGAAAAGCTATGCTATTTGACATTAGGAATAACCTTCAAAACGATACAGATTCTGATTAATAATGTAACGCAATTAGTGTACTGGTTCTAACAATAACATTATAAAATAAATTATGAAACAAATAATTGGCAATAAGTCATCTAACGGATACGTTAGTCCAAAGAAAATGCTAAAGATATTTGTCCTTTTTTCGTATCTATCCGAATTAAATTGAGAAAAACTCAAGCCAACATGTATTTAAAACTCAGAATTTGTCAGTCAATAGAGTGGTACTGTGATTGATTGCTCATTGTGCGAACGACCTAAGCTTATTTTAATATAGCTACTCATGGATGTAATTTTAAAGTTAGACTACCTAAAATTTTAAGATTCGTGTACCTAAGTAATTAATAAACAAATGATTTTATCTACACTCATAAGTCTCATAACGTAACTTTAACGTAAAATTCGAATTTTAAACTTCGAAACGAGTTAACATTGGTGCCGATTCTGTTGTAAAAAATTCTCTAAACTAAACTAAAAATCACTAAAATTTGGTTTATTCCTGTCAAACGACGATTTCCTATTCTGAAATAGACTAAAGTGACCCAACTTAACTATATTTTAGTTTGACAGCACTAAGATTGCACTGAGTTATTAGTTTAGTGAAAATGACAATTTTGCTATTCTGAGTTTGCCGGTTTTCACCAAAAATTTAGACTATAATAATTTATTTTGACTAAATCTGACTATTTTTAATCGCGATTAAAAAGGTGTGGAATAAAACTAGTGGCATGAACAAAAATTCACACCAAAGCCTCGCCTTCACGTGCAAAAACAGTGGTGTATTTTTTATTTTTTCTTTTGCTTATATCTCGAAAATGGCGTGTCCTATCGCAAAAATAATGAAATTTTCGACCCCCTTTATGAAACCCCGGAACATTTAAATCTCAACACGTGGGTAATATTTTTTTTTATTTTTCAAACAAAAAGTGAAAAATTCCAAATAAAACACGTCCAGGCTGCCCCCTTGCGCGCGCCTTCGTCTCTAAAAAATTCATTGCGTAGCGCACACAAGCACCACGTTCCGAAACCAAAAAAAAAAAAAAAAACATGTCGATTGTCAAATTCGTTTTTAGTCGTGTCAAAATAATTTTTAAATTTAGAGATTTTTCCTTGCAGAATAGCGTTAAAATTCTCATAGCCAAAAGTAAGGAATTTTAGAGATAGTTTAGTTAGTTTAGTTCGGTGTACAACAGAATCGGCACCATTGACATATATTTTAAAAACACAATACTGTAATTTAAAATCAGAATCATATTAGAACAACTATTTTTGAGCCAATATGATACAAAGAATATCCAAGAAGTTATTTTGTTTATGGAACACATTTGCGGGCCGCGCCATTTTAATAGCATTACAAAAGTATTTGTAACATTTATCTTTTATTTAGTAGGTTCAATCCCAGTGTATGAGATGAAGTAGTGTATGAATCTGCACATAACTGGGTATTCAAACACTCGTCTGATAATATTAAAAACTTCGCCTATAGTTTAATGCAGACTGTAGCAAATATGATCTCTTCGCCGCTATCCATATCCTTTATACTTTGAATTGAAATAAATACATTTTAATTTAATTTTATACCTTTAAATAAATAACAGTTTTATAAACTACTATTGTTACCGAAATCGTGACTGACCATGACCAAATCGGAAATAATTAGGACTCGATATTTCAAATGCGTTTTTCAGGTCAGTGTGACCTCGTGAATAGAAAGATACCTACTAAGACTTCAGACGTCTTCAATGAAAATAAACGAGAAGCCTTATTAAAACAGTTGGATGGAACAATAGCAGTAATAAGCATACTTTTTGAATAAAAAATAATTGGCAGAGATTTCAAAGAAAATAAAATGCACGCAAAAATTTTGCAATATCTCAATTGTATACAGGGTGCAGAGACGCACAACTCATTAATATTGATGCAGGACATGATCTTGCACCACTGCTTTTAAATTTGTATAACCCTGCTGGTGTAATTGTCTGAAACTATCATTTTCTCCATATAAAGCGTACTTCAGACTGATATAAACCCTGTAGTCACATACCATAAGCATTAAATTCTAAGCTAGTAATATTTATTATTTAACCAGCTTTTGTTTGCGGTTTCGCCCGCGTGTAGTTCGGAAACTACTCCACGGAAATATACAACCGGGATAAAAAGTAACCTATGAGCTATGTGTTAATCTAGGTTATAAACTATTTATGTGTCAAATTATATCCAAATCCGTTCAGCCGTTTTGGTGTGGTCAAGTATCAAACATACAATTTCACATTTATTATATTAGTAGGTTAGTATAAAAGATAATAGTATAATAGGACCAGTCATCAGAATATTCACCATATATCTAGTCAGTATAATCTCTCACACAATCCACCCACAGTTTATTTGTGCCTCTAGCCTTATTCCTAACGAAACACAAATAATATTATCTAGCAAACTCTCATAACAAGATCATCAGATCTCCATGCTCAAGCTATTCAAATTCGATATTCAAACCTATCTATTACCACTGGCCACTAGCTATTAAAATATAAACTAAACCATAAACAATAACGTATATCCGAGGCGTTACTATAAATACTGAATCTCGTACAAACTCGTATTATGACACTGAAGGCGTCTCCATACATGTTCCGATGCAATGCACCATAACATCGAATAGCAACGCATTGATGTCATAAATATCTATACATCGAACCGTAAATATAAGGAACAAAGCGGTACAAACGTATAAAACGACCCTACATCTCTTAATGATATGTAGATTCCCTACATTAGTTACATGACTGTGTTCTCAGTGAAAACATCTCGCAAACTCTACGCTGAAACCTCGCTCATAAAACAAGGACTCACTACAGGCCAAATTAACTTCTAGAGTACACTATTAACGTTCATTTTTGTAGAGTGTGGATCTGGAATTAAGACGTTGTGTTCCGAGAACCATATCGACTCATTAAACAAGACATAATTTAAACGCATCCTGTACCAACATTCAATTTAGTGTTCCAGACCAACGATACACGTTCCAATTTTCTCTGTTTACAATTGTCCAAGTTACTGCATTTGAGAATTGAAGCTTTAAGCTCGTGTATTTTTAACTGCGATCGAAATGGAGCTTAATTGGTGTCGTTATAAGGTTGATATTAAGTTATTTTATCTCGGAAATTGAGACATTAGAAATCTTCGAGCGCCTATTACCGTGTTCTTTTAACAAATGCACGACGGCGCGGCGTACGGAGTAAGATGTAAGTTTGTGCCGGCGTGCATAAATAAAGCTCGAAGAAGTATCGGTTATTTTAATACTGAGACCCCAGGTGGGCGTGGACCCATCATATATCATCGGCAACAATTATTAAATTATCTTTTTCGTTGACATTAAGTAATTGTTTCGGTTGGTCCGTGCTCATAACTGGCGCGCCGAGCGATGAGCTATCGTTTTTAAATTGTCGTTTTAACTTGTATTTAAATTCCTTTGTTTAGATGTATTTTTATTAATATTAAGTGATGACATTATTAAAAACATACCTTTCATCGTTCTAATGTTATTTAAACTTATGATCGAAACTACGAACGTGAAAGTCGTTTTAAAATCACATTACTCAATATTGTAATAGGATTACGATCTCACATTTTTTTCAAACAACGACTAATTCCGCATTAACCTGTCTTATAGAACGACATTGAATTATGACTACCAAATGAACATAAAACGATAAGCATCAACAATTCAGCAATAGATCCGATAATTGAGTCGGAACACACTGTATAAGCAATTACGCCGATTAAATAGTACGAAATCTTGTATATTTAGTTGTGGCATTAATCATGCACGGCAGTGTAATCGGGTCAGGCGGGCGTTGGTGTAATGAATCAAGGGGGTAATTAACTAACTAATACACTTATCACGACATGAAGTGTACACGTTCAATTGGAGCAGAATCGAGCTCGGTGTAAACTAGCGGCTCGAGTCTCGATTCGTGCTCGATATCGAGATTGGCTCGAGAATATTGTAAATGAAGTAATCATTTGGAATTGCTCGAATTGTTTGTGACTATTTAGATTATTGTGATGGGACTTTTTTAATTCTATGAGGAATCGCAGGAATATCTGTTATTCATTCTTCAATGAGTAAAGGAACAGGATCTAATGTTTTACAAGTAGCTCAAGGCGCGTAACATAGCTATATATTGTAAAGTAGTAACGAAGTTCTTAACTGTACATTGAATATTTCTGAAATAAACGGCTGTATCTTTTTTCACATTAACTTAGATGTTTGGTTTGTTCACTGCTTCAAGAAACTTTAGACTTGATTATATCGTTTTAATTTCAATTCTATACCTCCACGCGTTCTCGAGATAAAGGGTATTGACCGACAGACAGACGGACGGACAACAAAGTGATCTTGTAAGGGTTCCGTTTTTCCTTTTAAGGTACGGAACCCTAAAAAGTACTTGTTACCAGCTATGGGAACGATTGTGATACCGAGAGTATTTATGTTTGACACATATATCGGAGATTGAATGTTTTATAACATTAAAATTAACACATCGCACCCCTAGATCTAAAGGGAACTAACTCAAAATTCTTAATTTTTGAATTATGCACACATTCGAGTCTGTCATTTCAATACCTATCGACCAATAAACCAGATTCAAAACTATTTCCAATATTCGACTCCAAATAATGGAAATAGTTTTGAATCTGGTTTATTGGTCGATAGGTATTGAAATGACAGACTCAAAGGTGTGCATAACTGAAAAATTAAGAATTTTGAGTTAGTTCCCTTTAGATCTAGGGGTGCGACATGTTCACATAAAACAAAGATCTCTGTTTGGTCAAGTCTTTAAAACCGTCCGAAGCAGGGGCGGGTCGCTAGTTTATTACACATTAGTGTCAATCCGCGGCTTCGCCCGTGTGGTTTGCCATGGTTTATAGTATCCCGCATGGTTTGTAGTAGTAGTGTGTGGTGCCGGACGTAAAGAATAACACCACCCCATTTCTTCCCGTGGGTGTCGTAAGAGGCGACTAAAGGACTTACTAGGGAATGGGCAGCAGCGTTCTCTATGCATTTTACCAACAAACTGCGATCGCCAAGCCGCCTGCCAAGCGTGGCGATTATGGCAAATCCCCCCAAAAAATGTACCAGTCAAATTGGCGGTGCATGGAGGAGGCTCATATCCAGCAGTGCACTTCTTACGGCTGAAATGATGATAGTATCCCCATACTTACCAAAATTTCATCAAAATCGTTCCAGTCGTTTTGGAGATTACCCCCTATAGACCTTACTTCATTATAATACTAGTACAGATTGTATATTTTTCTGGTTTTGTGTGAATATTCAGTGCCTTAACTTGGGTCAAATAATAGTATTCCCTTTCTTTCTTAGATGGGTTTTTCTCAGAAATAACTTCTTCCTCACCAAAACAAGGGAGGTGAAAATGACTCCAATTCCTGAGCAAACCTTTATTCCATTAAATAATAACGTTTACCACGATAGAAAGCCAACTTCAGGTCTTATAATGTCTACCAGGGATTTATCTACAATCGCTTAGTCTACAAAACATTCAATATAATAAGGGAAACTCGCTAGGTAATAGAATGTCAATATTGTCGCAATGGGAGGCAGATCATAATCTGAAGCATTTATGTTTCCGTTCTATATTATCTGAAGTAGGAAGATTACGTATCCTACTATCACACTAATATTAAAATTACGAAGGTTTGTATGTTTGGATGTTTGTTATTTAATCACGCAAAAACGGCTGAACGGATTTGCATGAAATTTGGGCCACTGTAACGTGTATTATCAGATAGTTTACTTTTATCCCGGTACTAAGTAAACTGCTTTTGAAAGTAAGTAATTTTAGAAATGTGAAAGTTGGCTTGTCTGGATGTTTCTTACTCAATCACGCAAAAAAGACCATACGGATTTGGATGAAATTTGGCATACAGATAGTTTGTAGCCTGGATTAACACATGGGATAGTTTTATCCTTGTAGAAGGTTCCTGTGAGATCATTTTCGAAGTTCACGTGGGTCAAGCCGCTAGCAAAATCTAGTCCTACTAATATTATAATTTATATGAAAGTTTCTATGTTTAGGTGTTTGGGTGTTTGTTACTCAACCACGAAAAAACGGCCTAACGGATTTGGGTGAAATTTTACCCACCCACAGAAAGTGTATTAAGATTTTGATCTCAGTAGTCCCTTACCATGGGATAATTTCTGACCACCACGCGGGCGAATCCGCTGTAAAAAACTAGTTAAATAATAAATAATACTAGCTTAGAATGTAATGATTATGGTATGTAGCTACCGGGTTTATATCAATCTGAGGAGTGCTTTATATGGAGAAAATGAAAGTTGCAGACTCACCAACGTAATATTTGCGAACCACACTAACACTTACCATACCATTCAATTTGATCATTCATATCAGTTTTATTTACGTACGGTTTCTGTGTGGTGCCGAACGTAAAGAATTTCTCCCATTTCTTCCCGTGGGGGTAGTAACAGGCGACTAAGGGACTTACAAGATAATGAGCAGCAGCGTTCTCTATGCATGTTACCACCATACTGCGATCGCCAACCCGCCTACGAAGCGTGGCGATTATGGGAAACCATCCAAATTAGGGGAGGCCTATGTCCAGCAGTGGACGTCTTTCGGCTGAAACGATGATGATGATGATGATGATAGAATATTACTTAGGTGATTGTTTCAAGGTAGTCCGCGAAATTTAAAAATTCTGAATGAAAACGTTAGTGTATTTCGCGGGGTATAGGTACCTTAGGAACCTAACGCCAGAGTTTGACAAGTTCTCCACTTTTTTTTTTGGATGGGAAATCATCAAATAACTTCTCCCGCTCTGGGCGGGGGGAGGGCATGTCAGACTTTTACTGACTAAAACCCACCCGTGTTCCTTCACTTGCCCATGTGCCAGGGTCACGGTATCTCTTTCGAACAATCTCGCGACCCCGGCAGGACAAGTTCTCCACTTCAAATTCGATAATTAAATAAAATATGTATTTAAGTAAGTACCTAGATTTTTTTAAACCATTTTAATCGTCCATATTTTCAAACTACATGGCATTTCCTAACTGACATGCCGAAATAAATTCAAAGGTCTTCTCTTTTGAAATCCAAACATTTTTTGAATTTTGATGAATTCAGAAATAGACTGTTAGGATATTGCATAACATCACACCTGTATTCCCGAAGGATCAGACAGAAGTGTACCTATTAAACAATCTGCACCCTAATTGCGAAACGCACAATTTATCCGAATCTGAATGGAATTGAAGATTATTTCTAAACCATTGCGTCATTTGTTTGGATAAATTGTCGGCTCAGCAACGTAAATAACGCAATGAATGTTGTTTAACTATGAATATTAAACCAATTCCTACCGATAAAAAGTTCCGCAATTACCTCTCTGTACTGTGGGCCGATTTTGATCAGTTCAGACTTGTATTTGAAGTGTGTCTCAAGACGTCTCGCCGCGTCGCCGTCGGTTTGAGCCGTAATAATAACAATATTGATGGTCAGTTAGTTGCGTTTAGCAACCAGGCACAAGTGAACTACAGTTGATTCAAAGATTACAACTATTCAATTCAATCAACAGACAGTCAGCTGTACCATTACCAGTGATTTCCTTCGTTCGTAATATGCTAAGAGTCTGGATTTGTGGCCGGTTGATGGCGATAGGCTCGCCCTCTATTTCATTGGGCTTGAACATAACTGGCGAAATGTGGGTACTTTTTAACACGCTTTTGTTAGTTTCATACGTATGTTAGTATGTAACGGAAATTTTGAACATGATTTTGACCCCCTTTAAAATGTCAGTTTAACTCGAAATTTGGCTTACTTATCAAGGACCGATGACAATACAATAATTTTATAAATTTGTGCCGTTATTCTTGCCGGGATTACCAGGATAGCAAAAAAAAGATCTTCGAAAACTACGCTGACATACGTCTCAAACTAAGCTGATATACATCTCAAAATACGAAACACCCTAAAATATAGAAAATAAATAATAGGTCGTTTATGTTTTATGTGTGCATTTTATGTATATTTTTTTTAGCAGGCGTTTTGTCTGTGGCGAATAAACAATGTTTCTTTCCTTCTTTTACTTTTTTCCGCTGATAATGGGTACTACCAAAATGGCCGAATATTGAGTATTAGACGAGTACTCGGGACATCTCTTACTTAGGATAGAGTGGGCATGCAATGAGCAATTGCTTGGTAACTCTCACCCACATTGATAGTAGGATCGATTTTTCGGCTTACATTTCGAAAGACCGCATAAGGTTTTGTTATTTAATAGAACTGATTCTTAAACTAACTATCGTTACTGACACGTTACAGAAATTCTGCAGAACCTTTGGCATATAAAGTACCATTCCACCTGTATCGAAGTGATTGCGTACTCCGATCGTATCAGCTCGCCACATTATAGTCTTAATTGATACGTTTTGTTCCTAGGTAGGCTAGATTAAAATAGTTTAAATCGCTAATTCCTTCATTTAACTCGGTGTGTTGCGCCTGCGATCCTTAGTAATGAGATCAGAAGATTGGCTTAATTTATCGTTCTGTTCTGTTGGTAATGGTCGCGTTTGTTCAGTTATGTTCTTAATTGACGTTTAATTTTATTGTTCGTTTTGATTATCTGTTTTATGTGTGTTTGTGTTAGTAAAACATTTTTGCGCCTGACAGTACATTTGGTAAAATATTGCTTTAAATTAAAATAATCGAATCGGGTGCGTCGGCCACGGGTGCCTCGACCACTGGGGGCGTAAGCCACGGAACCGTTTTAACGGCTTATTTTTTTCGGTAAAATAGTTGTGTTATTTTCTAAGTTTTTTTTTTTAAGGAACAATAAATATCTTGTCTTATTCTTTTCGAAAAAGAGTGTAGCTCTCATGTTTTTTTTTTTAAAGATCCTCAGTGTAACGCCCGGATTTAAAACTGGTCAAATTCAAACCTAATATACCATAGTAGTAGTAGTAGTGGTTCTAGTTATTAAGGCATGATCGATGACTACCTACGTCATCATTATCATCTTAATATCCTTTTCCCAATTATACTGGGATTGGCTAGCAGGCTAACCAAATGCAGCTGGATACTCTGGATATCTGACCTCCAGAACCCACTCACTGGGTAAGATTTAACACCCTTTGGTAAGAATGACTGTCATAGAGCCACGCATGATAGCCGGAATTAAAGGCTAAGCGTGTTTTGTGAGGCACGGAGGAGTCTTGGTATGTAAAGACGGTCACCCATAGACGTATCAATCGCGGCAAACGTAGACTACCTAATCGATCGATTCGTGCAGCTGTTATTACTTAGCCACACTTATTACTTACAAATCCCTTTAACAGCATACATGACTACGTAACCGTCTGAAATACAGTCTTTCAAATAAGCTTACTAAGCAACCAGCAAGCAGCAAGCAGCTTCTCAACTTGCTTTGCTACTTATTGGTAGTATGTTAAGAATAGTAACTCTTCCCTTTTCATCATCATCATCATCATCATTTCAGCCGAAAACCGTCCCCCTCTGGACATAGGTCTCCCCCAAAGGGGCCACGCTTGGCAGGCGGAATGGCGATCGCAGTATGGTGAAACATGCATAGAGAACGCTGATGGCCATTCTGTAGTAAGTATCTTTGTCGCCTTTTACGATACTCACAGAGATAGTGCTGTGCTTTTCGTCCGGCATCTCACGAAACCCGTTTCCTTTTAATTTCGCTTTTTCTGATATCCTAACCGCTCGAAAGACTTTATTCCCATACCTATCATAACAAGTCGAAAAGCCTTCAACATTTAAACCTCTCAATTGCGTCCTCACATAAAACAATCACACGAAACTATTAATCCTGTTTCAGGGAACACGTTGAGATGGCAAAAATGGCGGCTGCGCCTTTCGTATGTCATAAATTTGAATATTCCCGAGCAGGCGGAGGATAATATACTGGGTTATTGTCATGGCCGGCGCGACGTCGCTGCACAAATAAAACACGTGGAAAAATCGCGGATTTTGTGTCGAAACTAACAGGTACAGAGTAGGGTGAAAGGACAGAGAGTTTGTTGTCTTTATATTGGTTTAAACTATGAGAGAATATGTCTCTCAGGGGGAATACCTGCGGAAATTGAGGTCTAACCCAAGATTTAGGATAGTAGATTTGCAATACTCGAAATTGTCATTTTTTGTTATGTAGTTTTCTGATTATCGAAAACTATAACGAGTCCGTCGCATTAGATATAAGAATTTTTTTGGAATAACGATATGATTAAACGGCATCGTGCGGAAATCGGTATGTTCTACAACCAAAAAATTTGAACTTTTGCCAATCTGCACCAGTCTCGCGTGGCGCATCATGATCATCCCCTTCTTCATGAGAACATTATAGGCTGCTGATGAAGGTTTAATTGCATAACACACCAGCAGTTGCAATAGCTTTAATTTTGTCAGTTCAACGACATTTATTGCGTGACCTACGTTGTTGACCAGACATTTGTTTTTGGACATAGTTACCCATATGAAGCTTTGGATAAGCATATCCTGTAAAATTTTTCAATTTCTAACTGAAAGTGTCTTACAAAATTAGGGTCCTGAAAGGATTAAAAGTAAATAAAAAAGATAAAAAAGCCTTTGCACTACTACTAGTGTGAAGGCTTAATTTATATTCATTTCTCTAGATGTTCAGCATAATAATAAAAAATTCTTTACCCAAAGAATATTAATGAAATATTTTAGCACATTTGCTCCTTAGTTAAGTTTTAACATAAGAAAGTTTGTAGTAGCTTTGTCAAGATTTGAGTTATAGTCTCTATTTTTAACCGACTTCAAAAAGGAGGAAGTTCTCAATTCGGATGTTTACATGTTTTTTTTTTATGTATGTTCGGCCATAACTCCGTCATATATAGACGGATTTGCAAAATTCTTTTTTTGTTCGAAAAGGTTTATTCCGAAATGGTCCCATATAATTTTCATATAGATCTGATGATGAGTTCGGGAGACAGACACCGGAACTCTTTAAAAAATGACAGCAAATCAACCGCGATTTCTGCTATCGCATAAATATGCATTGTTTATTTGGAATTAGTGCAGGGTGAATACCACAACTAAAAATTTAAAAATAAAAACTTTTTACAAAAAAAAACAACCGACTTCCTTAAAAACACTACAAAGTGAAAAATAACTTTAATTTCGGAAGTCGGTGGCAAAAAAACCATAAATACAGATCCTAAGACACCGACTTCCGAAATTAAAGTTATTTTTCACTTTGTAGTGTTTTTAAGGAAGTCGGTTGTTTTTTTTTTTGTAAAAAAGTTTTTATTAGCTGACTTGTCAATGCGGCTGATAATTTTATTCACACGAATTTACTCGTCTGAATCGAGCGAATCGACACTTTTAAGTAATAAATTATCTTTTGTAGGCGACTCGTACGAAGTTAACTTATTTGTGAATAAATCGACAACTCCAGAAATACATATTAGGCAATAGGCACGTTTTGAATTTTGAAAAGCCGTGTTCACATTGTCCAGTTAAAGTAAGCCCTTCATACAGTACGTTCTAATTTACTATGATCTAATTGGTCAAGGGGCGTGGCTAAGCTGAGTGACAACGATGAGTCACTATTTTCTTAACGCAAATTGACTATAGTTGCCATGATACATTGAGAAAAACCTCAAAAAATTCTTAGACCAGTATCATATGACTTACTCCACTACATCATTGCTCTGTATCTGAATTGAGACATCTCGAGTGGCGGGGCTGCGGGGCGCAGCGAGCGTCTCGCGAGGAATGTTAATATGCAAACCGAGCCGGCCGCTTCTCACAAATATCTATCAATACCTCTCATGCTGGCCATAGCTGGCTGATTCCAAGGATTTTTCGGTTATTGTCTTCTTATAATTGTCCGTGGTGATAGCAGTTTAGGCCTTAACTGTTTGCAGTTCACATGGTTCAATTTCCTTTGACTTTTCATATGTCATCTCACTTTCCGTCAAATGTTTGCAATTTGACTGTTGACGGTGCTGACGGTGTATTGGTTTGGTAGATCGAGAGCTCGAACCAAGGCAGGCAATTTGTGTATTTATTTTCATCACCACTGCCCTCACAACGGTGAAGGAAAACATCGTGAAGGAACCGGTATGTCTTGAAACCAAAACTTCGAAATATTGTAACATCTACAAGCTCGCACTGAGCCCATGTCGTTGATAATTATGGGCCTTGTCCTCTCGCAAAGAGGACTCCTGTCACTCCTGTGTTTCAAAAGTGGGAATATTATTATGTTGATTATTGAATTATACTAAGACTGCTTTGTAAACCCTCTGTTTGTGTGCTTGCCAAGAGTCGTAGTGTTCGTTTACTATTAACTGCCTTGTTCATGTAGTGGTCACAAGCATTACTGGCTGAGCACGAGGAGGCATGGGTTCGACCCCCAAGTTTGCTCCAGTGTCATTAAGTTTTTACATCAGGATTTCTTCAGTAGCATCCCGATATCTTAATTTGTGCCCGGTCGACTGCAATAAGTTCGCCCTCTATTATATGGGACTTAAACATAACTGGCGAAATGTAGGTGTACTATAGATACACATCTACCTAACCGCTTGAGGATAACAGGCATGCTGATATGTTATTTGATGTCACCAATTAAACTTGGTGTGTTCTATTTTGAAATGAAGTCGGAGAAAATAATCTTTAGCATTATCTGTTAGGTTGACAGGACATTTTTAAATACCGTTTGAAGTTACAAAAACTATCCACCACTATCCATCCAGACTTGATGAGAGCCTAGTAAGCGTAGTCTGGAATGGTGTTTTCAGCGGCTTATTAGTCCATTCGCACGAACTTCCTCGCCCGAATCAGGCGAATAAACACTTTTAAATAACACTAATATTATTATTTTCTATAAACGACTCGCACGAAGTTAATTTATTTGTGGGCGAATCGACTACATCAGAAATACGTTTGAAGCAATTGGTACGTTTTGAATGTTATGCAAAAAATAAATATGATAAAAGGAGTCGCCTATGAAAAACAATACATGATTTAAAAGTGATATACGCCCGTTTCGGGCAAATTGACTAATAAACATTTTCAGCGTAATTATGGCAGTTTTTACCCTGAAAAACAGAAAGAAACCTGCAATACTATTACTGCATTTTCGTTGCCTATAATTTGTATGATGTTTAAGCACTATTTAATCTTCCTTCCATCTTACTTCATTTAATTGATATGCAAATAAAATGCAACGAAACACACTTCAGAATTAAGCATGCACTCAATCAATTCAGAATTCTTTTGATTCAGGAGCTGAAGAGCATATTATGAATTTCCGGAAGATATTAAAAGGGCGGTAATCAAAGCACCCATTATGGTTGTTATTACAACAATAAATAAAGAAATTATCTTAAAATCGACGATAAAAAGCTAAATCCAATTAATTTAATCTCAAATAGGATCTCGAATTTGTTTTATTCATAAATAAACAGAAGTCTATCGTTGGTAGAAATCTGTCCTCGGCCTTTTTTGATTGAAAACTATGTTTTGCCCTCGACAACTTTACGATTACCTTTCTGAAACTCAAAATCACGCTGAATTGAACCTTATGTCGTTTGAATAAGATGATCCAGTCTGATATTTTATTGGAATGGTTATATTTGTGTGTTCACATAGAATCCTATTGTTATTTCCATACGTCACATCAAGGGTATGCGATGAAGGGAGCGCAGTTTACTATAATTAGTTTGTGTTTTATCTCGATCGTCGGATTCGCAATACTGAACGGTAGAGATGTGCGAGTGTGACAGTTATTGTTTTGGTGTGATTGGTAAGATGGTTTCAAATGAATAGCTTTTAATTTTTTTATCTGACTCCTTAACAATTCTAAAGTGCTATGAGTGAGTTTGAATTTATTGCAGATTCATCAGTTACAAATGTTTATATTTCCTAAAATAAATAGAAAAAATGCGTTAGGCACAGCTGTGGACTTAAACTAGCTGACATTTTTCCCAGATTTACTATAGGAGGAAAAGCACATTTTGCCAGTTATGTTTAAGTCCCATGGAATATGAGGCGAGCCTATTGCCATCAACCGGACCCAAATTCAGACTACGGGCTGCTATTGAGAAATTCCAGATAGAATAACCGAATAACACTCCCTGACCTGGGCATCGAACCCGCGACCTCATGCTCAGCAGTAGCGCTTGCGACCACTAATCGATTGCAGAAACGCCATTAAATTAAGTTTCTGGAATAGTAACTCTTTTTCTTCAACTATTTTAATTCATTTTTTAAGTTTATCCAGGTTCCTTACAAATACCTACTACCGACGTTCAGTCAAAGACAAAATAATAACATTATTAACATTGTAAAATTTAATTTAACATTATTAATCAACAAATTCATAGATTTGATACCAAACCGAATTATTTCCAGATTGAATATAGTGCAACTTCTATTGCTAACTAAAGCCAAGCAACAGACGCTCCACAAAAACTTGATTACCGGTAACAACAGCTCCCTAAAATCCCATGTCCTCACACTTATCACATCTACAATCACGTCGCTTGATGTCCTGATGAATGAACGTTTTGTGATGCTAATACACAGATTATGTATTAAAACTACTGTTCACAACTCTTCATACCAGAACAACCCAACCACCACTACAACCCATTTGACTTTCAACTTTAAATTTTAGGACATAGAGTTGGTATTCTAGTGGGATCATTAATTGAGATATAGGGACTGGTGTGTTTGTTAGGTAATGAGGTATAGTCTAATAGTACACGTGTTTCCCTTATCTCAGATTAGTTTCAAAGCTTTGTCTCTGGCTGTCGAAGGGTTGCAGTAAATTGACTGTGAATGATTTATTGGTGACGTTGATCTGATCGGGTTGATGTTGATTTTTGAAATTTTGATTGGGTTGGTTTATTTTATCATCATCATTCATTATTTCAGCTGTAAGACGTCCACTGCTAGACATAGGCCTCCCCCAATTTGGAGGGGTTTTGCCACAATCGCCACGCTTGGCTGGTGGTTTGGCGATCGCATTATGGTAGTAAAATGCATAGAGAACGCTGCTGACTGCTAAGTCCCTTAGTCGCCTCATACGACACCCATGGGAAGAAATGGGGCGGTGCTATTCTTTACGTCCAGCACTTCATGGAACAACTAGAATAGAATTTATTTGACATAAAGTACACAGATACAGGGTGACACTTAATCTATGTGCAAATAGACTGGTACAAGATAAATGATCAATGACCCCTATGCTAGGAAAAACCTGTGTTACAGGGGCCAGACTAAACTAACTAACTACTAACACGACATACCTACCAAGAGTATTCCGTGCCTCGCAAAGCACGTTAAGCTGTTGGTCTCCGCTGTCATTTGTGGATCTTTGAAAGTCGTTACAGGTCGTCGGAAAGTGGAAAGTCTGACAACCAGTTTTACCAATGGGTATCGTATTACCCAGTAACTGTGCTGTAAAGGTCGAAAGAAGTCACTCTATATTTAGAACTGGTATTAACATACCTGCATCCGGATAGACTGGAAGCTGACCACAACATAGTTGAAAACAGGCTAAGTAGACCAACCAAACTTTAAAGAACAACTTCGGGTTTAAAAATGTTGGTACCCCAACACTTTGAGACTAGGGTCTCTTATTACCACAAGAGACTAGGGTCTCTTATTACCATAAGAGACTAGGATCTCTTATTGCCATAAGAGACTAGGGTCTCTTATTACCATAAGAGACTAGGGTCTCTTATTGCCATAAGAGACTAGGGTCTCTTATTACCACAAGAGACTAGGGTCTCTTATTACCATAAGAGACTAGGGTCTCTTATTGCCATAAGAGACTAGGGTCTCTTATTACCACAAGAGACTAGGGTCTCTTATTACCATAAGAGACTAGGCTCTCTTATCGCCATAAGAGACCCTAGTCATCTGACGCCTCCACTCTTCTCGATATCTGATCTATCACACACACCACACCTACATCACCAAACACTTACATACACAGCTACATCACAAAACAAACACACACACTTACACACACCATACCTACATCACGAAACACACTATACTAACCCTTAGTATAAGTATAATTCGTTTGCTCCATATAGTTCTAAGCAGTCTACTAAAATTGTTTGTGCTCGTATGGGAACCTGGGCTGGCGAACCTTAATACAGGTTACTATGTAACCTAGCTAGGACGCCAGATTCAAATTATGTTACTTTTGTCTTTTCAATTTTACCCTATACTGTGACTTATATTTACTGTAAGACTACCTTACTTTTTTTAAATAAAAAATTAGTAGTTTGTATTTGTATCACTGATCACTTTAGACTAGAAAGATGGTGATGACCTCCAAAAAGCGGTCAGAATCATATGGTACTAAGAACTAGCGGTCGAAGCAAAAGAAGAAATCAAGAATCGTTATAAGCATATACCATGCTGTAGTTACTGCCTACTCCTTGATGTAAGTTTTAACTTAACTTACCATCTTCAACTCAAAGCCGACTAAATGAAACGAACATGTTCGGAATAAAAAAGTGTTGGGGTAATGAGAGATCCCAGATCTAGCCACCAAGAAACCTAGACTAGAAGACCATATTATATACTGCATTTATTGATGATGTCGTTCAAAAAAGGTCATAAGCACATGATACTAACAATTAGTGCTGTCAAACCTGAGGTCGGAGCAAAAGAATCATGCAAGAATCGTTACAAGCATATAGCGTGCTGTAGTTGGTGCCTTCGCCTTTATCTAACTATCAACTTAAATGACCATCTTCAACTCAAAGTCGACTAAATGAAATGAACATCTTCGGTATAAAAAGTCATGGGGTAATGAGAGACCCCATCGGTCCGGCCGCGCCGCCATACATCACGCTATCTGATCTGCCCACCGATTGATTTTCGGAAATCGCCTCCGAATAACCCTGACGATAAAGTGATTTACGGGTCAGAAATACGGGCTGAGAGTTTGGCAAACTGGGAGTTGATTGGTATTTATTTGCGTCATTAGCATAATTTGGAGTAAATTCGAATATATCGTAATCCCACCAAAAATAATTCATGTAAAATGTTGTAAAGACTAGACCATATGGCTCACACTGTCAAAAAGTTATCAGATCTCTTGTAAAGCCAAGCTTCTAATTCTACAGGCCCTATCTCTACAAGCCCTAAGTTCACAAAATCTACACCTTATTTAAAATTTGCCTTGGCCGTTTCGTTACTACAAGAATCGGAAAAGTAATGAACAGTGAATAACTTTTTCATCTTACGTTGTTGTGACGGTAGTGAAACGGCCAAGCCACATATTTTGACTAAGGTGTAGTTTGTGACTTGCATTTTGCTTGGCTCGTCTTGGCGAAAGCCGTGCCCCCAGATTATAGTTTTGATGGGCCAACTGGAGCCTAAGTACAATAAATTGTGAACTCATAATTAAAATTACTGTATTTCAATGTCAAGTTAATGATTTTATGGACTGCTTTCGCAGCTTGTTACTGAAGGGCAAAAGGCTGTGCCAACATCAACTGCTTCTCCGCGTTTCATTTGAGCTACCTTCGTGTTGGTCTTCTGCAACAATGCCTGTTCAAATATTTCAAAGGTCTTAAATTACATAAAGCAACAAAATGCACCGGGAACTCTAAATACGTTCTAAGTTCAAGTTCTAAAATTAACTCTAAGCAAATGCGCAACTTTGCAAGGACACTCTAGAAGATTGTCCTGCCAAAGTGGCGGAATTGTTCCAAAGAGCTACCGTGGTCCTAGCACATGCAACTGATGAAGCAAGGGTGGGTTTTAATCAGTAAAAGTCTGACACACCTCCCGCTCCACCCAGAGCGGGAGAAGTCATTTGATGATTTCTCACCCGAAAAAAAATTTCTAGAATTTACTTCCTAAAAATTGTGCTGTTCACCCTTTTGCAGTGTGAATTATTCTCTACCGTTATGTCTTTATTATTAGCCCTAACGAACATATACACAAGCCTTCTAGAAGCATTTTTACAATGTACAAATGTTGCAGAGTTGTCCATCCTAACAGTCAGTGCGTCCAGTAATTTTATCGATATCGAATCAGCGCCGCCGATTGGCTCGGTAATGGCTTGATTATCGTATTAGGGCGAGCTGATTATTTTCCACTTTTCGCTTTCTCTTTTCGCATTACACAAATTGTTTGTTTGTGAACTGATAAGTGGAGAAAGCTTTGGTTATATAGTGTTATATTATGTTAATGTAAAGATTTTAAACTAATTGTGTATTTATTTTATTTGGTCGCTTTAATCAAATCGTATGCTGCACCAGTTGACGTCCATCATGTCAATGCCGTTTGTCGATGAACACCGCGGCTGCGGTTCTGTCTTGTATAGGGTCTTAGCATTATGCTGATCGATGACCGTTTTGCCAGGATGTGGTGCATATTTCCTCCATTGTTCTTTTTTTTGTCATTTTAGTTGTCTCATTTTCAATATTAGAATTATTCGGCTTTTAAAGCCTATTAGCCCTTGCGTAGTTGGAACAACACACTTTCAAATCAATATATTCTTAAATCATTTTAGAAATTAAATAAGCTGTGGCAGGTAAAAAGAGTCCCTACTGACGAACCCGATCATGAAAATGAGGTATGATGGATGAGCACCATTCAGCTCAACCATTTTGGTTGTCTTGGCAATGATGATATTGTTAAAGGTATCACATATTTTGTACCAGGATCCCAGTGGTAACCGATATCACCACCCTGTCTGACTTGAATACTGATAACGGTCATATAAACGTTTTGTAAATGTTGTCGTTATTTTACTATGAGTTAAAGTCGGGTCCTATTTTACGACTCAGTGACTTTTCAACCATAGTATTTTACGAGCTATGGCACAGTAATTTATTTTTAGTGAAGAGCTATTTGTTCTAATTGCGAGAGTAAAACTCCCAAGAATCTAACTTAACTAGTTTAGGAGATATTCGGGGGTAAAACTAGGGGTAACCTCATGCATGGGTATTCACAGCCCTCGTTGCACTTATGACACCATCGAGTCGGCGTAGCGTCTTCAGCCCTTGTTATACTTAAAACCAATGTCACAGAACATTACCATCGTCATCATTTCCGCCAAACGCCATAGGCCAAAGACAGGTCTGCTGAACATAGACCTCTCCAAGCGTCGCAACATTAACTGGTCCAGGTTGCTTATCGCATCCAGCATCACACGACACTTCACCTAAATTAAGCTAAAGCAACAATACATTTTCCAGCAGTTTCAGCAGGAAAAGCTGGCTGTATAGCTGTAAAGTCAGAAAAAGGCAGTGAAAATGAAACAGGTTATTAGTTGAAAATTACCGCGCGCCCCGGACTGTAATGTCGCCAGCAATAAAGCCTGCCCTGCGAGGAGAGGTTGTGGACCTAGAGTGGAAACTGGAAGAGAAATTATCATTACATTCACTGATATACCATATTTACGGAGTAACAGACCATGGCATTATACAAGAGCATTGGCGAGTTGTAAATGGAAGATATGTACGAAACCAGACAAGCGCTTTATTTTATGGAAATTATTTTTTCATCCCTGCTCTCAAAACGGTGAAGGAAAACATCGTGAAGAAACTTCATAGCATGTTCTAAAACCAAAAATCCAGGACACGTGACATCTACCAACCCGCAATGTTCCCGAGTGGTGGATTACGGGCCACTGTCTCTCATCGAGAGGAGGACTGTGTACCAGCAGTGGGAACAATATACGCTGATTATGTTATGTGACCATACATCCATGTAAAAGAGGCTCTGAAGAAACACTTCTGATTATTCAGTTTTTGCAAATAACAATGAGAATTGATATTAGCTTATTGGTTTGACAGTATAAATATCCCTTGCCAATGATTGAAGGTCTTTAGCTATTCTTAGATCCATAATGCAATCATCCGAAGTTTATAAAGATGAACGTTGAAGCTGATTGCTATCGTGGTACTGTGATATCTCTTGTAGTTCTAAAGACTATTTTTGCAACAGAATCGAGTATACAACAAAGAATAAAGTATGAACAGAATACACCTGGGTATCACGTATATTAGTAGGTACCTATGACGAAAACTGACTACGTTCCTGCACCTTCCACTCCCCAAATACTCTGTGTCCCTCGTTGAAAACAGGGTGGTTGTGGGGCCTAAGCCCAACCCCCAGAGGGGCCGGAAAGAGGGGAGGGTTGCAGCGGGCAGCGGAGGGGGGGGGGTGCGGCCTTAATTACCGCCGCTTTTATAGTTTTAATGAGTTCATTTTGGACCGGGGCTAACAAGCGGCGTAATACCTATTTAAACCAATTTTGAAATTAATATCGTAAAGTGATGGCGTAATACAATATCGATGTTTTGGATGTTAATTATTTATTTTAGAATGTAATTTTGAATTGGTTTTCTTAGTAATTTTATTTGATGTGTTTTATTTGTTGTGTGGTACATGTTGCCTTCAGTAACCGACATTTCATTCATAATTCATTTCAGCCGAAAGACATCCACTGCTTGACATAGACCTCTTCCAAAATGGGTGAGGATTGCCTTAATCGCCACACTTGGCGATTACTATAGTTTCCTGTGACTTCAAATGTAGCTTTCTCGGATTCTTCTATCATTACACAAATTAATAGAAAATACGGTTTGTATAAAGCTAGTCTAGGTAAGCCTATACATACAAATACTCACGCCTTCTTCTCATGGTTGTAGACAGCAACGTCACCTGCTGAAATCTTGCTGCATTCTTCTTTTGCCTCATTTACGTTCAAATATACGAGTACTCTGACTTTTCTAAAGAACATTACTAATAAGGCTGTTCTAGATATTTGAAGATAATTGAAGGTTGACTACAGTAAGCAAAATTTAACTGCTAAAAGGACACGCTTTCAATTATTTCAAACAGACATTTGCGTAAAGAAAATAGTGACTCATCATTGTCACTCAGCTTAGTCACGCCCTTTGACCAATTAGATCATATTAGAAAGCTGTGTTCACATTGCCCAGAGGGGCAAGTCTCGTAATTTTAAGAATGTATGATCTCAGTCTCAAGCCATCAAAAATACCTCGAGTTTCCATACATTTCTGACAAGTTTTTGACATTCGGTTGTCGCCGAGATCAGACTGCAACTCGATTTTGAATGTTTTTAGTTACGAAAATTGGCCTTAACTTGAAGTAAGCCCTTCAGACGGTACATTCTAATTTAGTACGATTTAATTGGTCAATGGGCGTGGCTTAGTTGAGTGATAAAAATGAGACACAATTTTCTTAACGCAAAGATACTATAAATATCATATCGATAAAAACAAAGGAACATTAGCAACATCCCTAAAAAGTTTTATCAGGAGCGCGCAACTCGCGGTCGACTCGACTATTTTGTCGATATTAATTAAAAAGGGGTCTGTACAAGTTAATATTAAAGAAAATTAAGCAATCCCCTTCTAAAGTTGGTAATGAATTTTCACAATAAACATTTTCATGTTCGCCCGTAAACCGCTTGACGGCGTTTTGTTTCGTAAGCGCTTCAATTTTGTTTCTAAATTAAATTTTGTTACAGTTTGAACGTTTGTTTATAATTATGTGATGGGACATAGAAGAAATACTAGTACTAGTATAAAGCTAGCTTTGTAACCGTACCTACTATTAGAAAGTATGAGTATTTCGTGGGATTCGAAGGATTAGTGGCTAAGTTATAAAAAAGCCACATGTATTAATCGATCAGGTTAAGCTTCGCTCGCCGCGGTTCGTGCGTGCATGGGTGACCATCTTAACATATCAAGACTCTTTCGTGCTTCGGAAAGCACGTTAAGCCGTTGGTTCTGGCTGTCATTCGTTGATTTTAGACTGTCATTAAGAGTGATCGGAAGCCCGAAAATCTGACAATCAGTCTTACCTAGTTATAAGACTTATAAGTATTACCCAGTGACTGGGTTGTGGACGTTAAGTTAAATTCTAAAATAGGTGATTACAACATAGGCTTAGAGTCCCAACTCACAGGAGCTTCATATTCTTCTCTTGACAAATGCTGAAATTAACATAGATACATTATTAGTTTAACTGTAAAAGATCATAAGGACAAGCATTCAAAATCGCTGCAATCAGCACATGATAAACAACGTTCACTAAACCAGAAATTCAAGATCGGCGTGCTAGTCTCCTATCCACAACCTCTTAAAACCTTAATTAAAAGGCGTTAAACAAAAACACACGACCCAACACCTACGGCTACGTATACTTGACCCACCCCACCCCCAGCGGGTCCCATATCGGGTGGGGTGGCCACGTAATAGCCTAGCAATTATCGCCCTATTAAGTAGTTCTGAACCGCCATTCACGATGGGCCCCGCTGGGACCTCTGTTACTATGGCCCAACTTCGTATATGTTGATATATGTTTTAATACGTGAAGTGATATTTTGGACTGGCAATTAGCGTGGCGTGAAATATTAATATTAACGTGTTCGCGTGACTTAATTAGTGAAATATCTCGGTTTTTTTGTGGGTTATTTGTACTTATTAGAATTGAATTAGATGGTCTTTTAATTTAATTAGACTTTTTATGATTCATTAGAGACAACGTATAATAAAACTGACAGAAAAAAAAAACCCGGCCAAGTGCGAGTCGGACTCGCGCACCGAGGGTTCCGTACAAACCTATAGGTATAAAGTTTAAAATTTAAAAAATATTTTTATTGTATGATGTAACTAAAAATTTGCACTTTTCGCAATTTTTCCTTTATTTATGCTATAAGACGTTGCTTCGTACCAAATTTCAAAATTCTAGATCAACTGGAAGTACCCTTTAGGTTTTGAATCCCTTGCGAGTTTCGAAAATTTGCTGAAATTTGTGGCATAAACGGCTATATCTTTTGATTGCGTTATCTTAGAAGTTTGATTTTTTCACAGCTCCAAGGGACAGTAGATTTGAGTATTTGATATAAATTTCAGCTTGATACCTCCACGCGTTCCTGAGAAAAAGGGTCTTGACAGACGGACGGACGGACGGACGGACGGACGGACGGATGGACAACAAAGTGATCCTATAAGGGTTCCGCTTTTTCCTTTTGAGGTGCGGAACCCTAAAAATAATCAAAAAGAACCATAAAATGACATCACGACATTCTCCAAAGGGTTAGATAGAGGTGTGTATATAGTACACCCCGTTTGACTAGTGAGGTTCAGTTTTCATATAATAGGAGGCAAGCCTATAGTGAACAGAAATCCATACTCCGGGCTACTACTGAGAAACTCCTGTTCTAAAAACCCAATACTTTGCTTGGAATTCTGAGGATACAAATAATACAACTAAGTTGAGAAACTACTCCTTTTTAGGGTTCCGTTGCCAAATGGCAAAAAACGGAACCCTTATAGATTCGTCATGTATGTCTGTCTGTCTGTCCGAGTATGTCACAGCCATTTTTTTCCGAAACTATAAGAGCTATGCTGTTGAAACTTGGTAAGTAGATGTATTCTGTAAACCGCATTAAGATTTTCACACAAAAATAGAAAAAAAAAACAATAATAATTGGGGTTCCCCATACATAGAACTGAAACTCAATTTTTTTTTCATCAAACGCATACGTGTGGGGTATCTATGGATAGGTCTTCAAAAATGATATTGAGGTTTCTAATATCATTTTTTTCTAAACTGAATAGTTTGCGCGAGAGACACTTCCAAAGTGGTAAAATGTGTGCCCCCCCCCCCCCCCCCGTAACTTCTAAAATATGGGAATGATAAAACTAAAAAAAATATATGATGTACATTACCATATAAACTTCCACCGAAAATTGGTTTGAACGAGATCTAGTAAGTAGTTTTTTTTTAATACGTCATAAATCGTAAACCACAATTTACCTTTCAAACAGTCAACTCAAATATAAAAATTAAAAAAAAAAAAACATTTAATTTCATAAACATAAACCTTATGCATAAACCGTGAATTCCTGCAGGTTTGTACGGAACCCTCGGTGCGCGAGTCCGACTCGCACTTGGCCAGTTTTTTGAAGTCGGTTTAAAAAGGAGGACTTTATGAGGGTAGTAAGAAATATCTCATCGTCATTATCATAATTTCAGCCTTAAAACGTCCACTGCTGGAAATAGGCCTCCCCCAATTTGGAGAGGTTTGCCAATATCGCCACGCTTGGCAGGCGGGTTGGCGATCTATTCATTTAAAAAAAGAATAAATTTCATATATTCATTCAAATATCAAATAGATATTGTAAGTCTGCTTTTACACTTAGCAACGTTAAAAGGAAATAATGACTATAATAGTCTTCTGTACAATGGTACTATTCCGGTATATCATAAAAAATATTTTTTAACTTTAGTAATGACTAAAGTTAAAAAATATTTTTTATGATATACCTAGAAAAAAGTAATGATTTATTTTTCAAAGATACACGTGCGTACACAAAAATAATTACCACGAATAACCACGTATGTATATGTACGTCCACTATTCCCTGAAGACGTAGATAAAGCCCCATAGTATGGGCCCCATAGGATAGGGGTGAACTTATCTATACTTCCCGTCAATTCCAATTTTAATACTAATGAAAAATTTTAACAGAACAATACAATAGCACAGAGCTGAAAATATAAAACCAGGCAGCAACTGAAAATATAATTTGAGTACTCCTGAAACTAGACAGCAACTTAAAATATTATTTGAATACTCCCAAAACTAGACAGCAACTTAAAATATAATTTGAGTAGTCCCCAAACTAGACAGCAACTTAAAATATAATTTGAGTAGTCCCAAAACTAGACAGCAACTTAAAATATAATTTGAGTAGTCCCCAAACTAGACAGCTACTCAAAATATAATTTGAGTACTCCTAAAACTAGATAGCTAGCCAAAATATAATTTGAGAAGTCCCAAAACTACACAGTAACTCAAAATGTAATTTGAGTACTCTCAAAACTAGACAGCAACTCAAAAAATAATTTGACTACTCCTAAAACTAGACAACAACTTAAAGTATAATTTGAGTTCTCCCAAAACTAGACAGGAACTCAAAAAATAATTTGACTACTCCTAAAACTAGACAGACAACTCAAAATAACTCAAAACCCAAAAAAAAAATCCTAAGTGCATTCAGCTGAAAATGTACTTCAATAGTGATCCTGTTCATTATACAATCATATAGATCAAATTGAAACGTCTATTTGTAATGTCAAAATAATAGCTTTTTACTAAATGCATATAAGTGCGGTACTTATGTATATTTTTTTTTGATTTATTTTGTCTCTCTGTCTGTTTGTTTCCGCTTATCTCCTAAACGGCTGGACGAATCTTGACGGGATTTTTACTGACAGATAGGCTACTTTTTATTCCGGTAGCACGTTCCCTATCCATGCTGGTGATGCTGCTGGCAGCTACTAGTAATTTTATGAAATCAGTCTGTGAGTTGAGATGTAAAAGGAAGAATCTGTTTCTTATTATTTAGCCAGGCTTTTGTTTCATACGACCAAACTTGTATTAGACTGACAGACTTATAAACAATATAATTATGTAACTAACATTTCCGTCGGCAGTAAATAGCTGTACCCTAATTCCGTAATACACTATCAATCACAATCTGAATCATTTTGAAGAATATTGCTAATCCATTACTTCATATGTTCCAATGATTTGTCAGTTCAACAACGTAAATAACGCAATGAATGTTGTTGAACTGTCAAAATACAATAAAAGCCATTCATTCTGTTAGTGTGATATGCAATTAATACTGGTATTGAAGACATACAAATTGGTGGAGGAAAAAAATGTACAGTAGGATACTTACATTCCAAAAGGGATGGACAAAAATTCTACTGACAGTCCCTTTTCACTGATGAAATGTATTTGGTTTAATATAAAAACGAGAAACTATTATTATCCATATCATCATAATTTCAGCTGAAAGACTTCCACAGCTAGACATAAGCCTCCCCCAAATTTGTGGGGAATTGCCATAATCGTCACGCTTGAGAGGCGGTTTGGCAATCGCAGTATGTTGATAAAATGCATAGAGAACTCTGCTGCCCATTCTCTAGTAAGTCCCTTAGTCGCCTTTAATGACACCCACGGTAAAAATGGGATGGTGCTATGTCCGGCCACGCGGAATCCATATAGCGTTAACAAAATGGAATTTTAAACCATCTAGATTCTAGAAAACACTTTTGCACCAGACAAACATTATCTAAAATAGATTTTGCATACAAGGACCTGTTTCTTAAAACTATTCCAACTATTTACCACACTCTTGTAAGAGTAAAAGGGAAGAAAATATGCAAATTGACGGCAAAATGGTTGCGTTCCTACGCGACACTAGCGCTAATTACAAAACGTACTTTAAGTTTTACCGATTAAGGTAGATTTTCGATTGTAGTTTTATGAATTATGTTACTTTTTGCAAGATTGAAAGCGTCGTCCATTGTTACAACTTCATTTGCTCCTATATTCGCTTTATTCTTTTTCGAATATTGATTCGAAGTGCCTCGTAAGTCGGAATGCGGGGAATTTTTACGATTTGCCACCAGAATATGAGCAAAAAGCATTATACTGTCAATTGTTTTGTTTAGAAGTATTATTTGTGGGCTCGAGTGAAATATATGGCTTTGGTTTTGTAAAGTGAAGTACGCCGATTTGTTATGGACTCCTCTCTACTATGTTTCGTTGCTGAGGAGGCAAAATAAGCTCTATATTTCGTTTTTCAAGGTTCTTTTTTGCACGCAACATGGAGAAGGGCAAGGTTTCTCGCCACGAAAATGGTAGGACAAAATAAATTGAGGGTCAGACTGAATTCTACCGACCTATTCTGTAAAACTCTCACCGTTTGAAAACTTAGGTGAAGTGAGTTTGATGTTAACCTGCCTTGGCTCATTCAGGTGGAATGATAAATGATTTTAATATTTAATTCTGTAAACTAAGTAGGTTTTGTTCGAACACTTTTACACGCCAGTAGTCGTGAGATGAGGTCAGTGTTGAGTAGTCGGCTACTTCGAGAAGAAAGCCCGAAACAAAGATAAAGGTTACAGTCTCTTTTAAAGTCCAGACATAATATTGATCAGATCATGTGAAGACCATGTAGGTAGGTTGGTATCTGAAATGGTCTTTTGAGGCAATAACCACACAGATTGAGTGGACCTGTCCAATCAGTGCATCTATTTGTCCATGGCAAGTAACATGCAGCATACTTTACCTTAGTTTTCACGGTCAGATTGTCAAATTTGTCACAGAATAGTCCGGCTGATCTTCAACCGGTATCCAATTTAATGAGCAAATCTTTTGCCAGTTATTTAAAAATTAAAAGAAATCTGTCACATATTTTGACTGCGTAGAAATTATTATTTTCTACGAAACAGTAGATTATTTTTTCGAAAACCAACGAAACATTTCTGCGCTAGGGGGTCTAGAATCATGTACTGAATTCATGATTTCATTTATAACATATTTAAAAGTGTCATATCAATCCGTCCAGTCTGGGCGAGTAGATTCGTGCGAATAAACGAATAAGCCTCTTACCTCCTCCTACTCAAATAAAACCACTAACACTTACCACAAAAATTAACTCGCACAAAATATCAATATAAAAACAATCCACTCGAGCACATAGTCATAACGCGTTTATAGCTAATAACATAATGGCGCGGGCCCATTAACGCGGGGGCCCCGCCGCGCTCCGATGGGGTACAATTGGACCCCCGCGGAATCACTGCCACGATAACTTTATTACGGTGACCCACGCAATTTGCAGAGATGCTGGAGTTAGTTAGTGTATGAGTTTTGTTGGTGAATTAATAAGTGTATGTAATAATTAAAGTCAGTGTTTCATATGTTACCGGATTTTAAGAATAGCACCATTCCATATATTTTCCATGGCTGTCGTAGAATCCGATTATGGGACTTACTAGAGAATGGGCAGCAGCGTTCTCTATACATTTTAGCACCATACTGCGATCGCCAACCCGGTGATTATATAGCATAGTAACCCCTCCCCCCCCCCCTCGGAGAGGCTCATGTTCAGCAGTGGATATCTTATGGCTGAAATGATGAATAATTAAAGTGCCTCAGAAAGCACGTTAAGCCGTTGGTCCCGGCTGTCTTTCGTAGATCTTTTATAGTCGTTACGGGTCGTCAGAAGCCCGAAAGACTGACAACTAGTCTTACCAAATAGTATTGTCATCACAATCATCATAGTCAGCCTATATTATTCCCACTGTCTCAAACCTCCTCTCAGTGAAAAGGGAGTGGGCGGTAAGCTACCACGGGGGCCCGGTTTTTTGGTCGATGTGACATGTTCTCGATTTTTTGGTTTTAGGACATGCCAGTTCCCTCACGATGTTCTCCTTTATCGTTTTGAGAGCAGTGGTGATAAAAGGATTTACACTAAGTAAAGTGTCTGTCCGGGTGTGTTGTGGTATGTGTGGTGTCGAACGTAAAAATACAATCAGCCCCTTTCTTCCCGTGGGTGTCATAAAAGGCAACTAAAGTTACTAGAGAATGGGTAACAGCGTTCTATTTGCATTGCACCACCATACTGCGATCGCCAACCCGCCTGCCAAGTGTTGCGATTATGACAAAGCCCCCCGAAATTGGGGGACTTATATCCAGCAGTCTTACGGCTGAAATCATGATGAAAGCGCCTGTCTGGATGCGAACCTACGTCCTAAAACTCATGAGTCGCAGACATTATCATTGGGCCAGCACTGCGCTAAATAGAAAGTAATTAACACAAAATTGCGCAAAACTCCGACACTTTACTTCTACACTCTCGCAATCGATCGGCCGAGTCCACCATCGATTTCTAGATAGCAATCGTAAAGGAAAACGTAGCGAGGAAATCTGTCATTAAACTTTATTGAGTTAGCCTCAATACTTCATATCTAACTCTACTGTACAAGTAGTTAATTATCTTCTCTAATTGACTACATGTTAGAAATCCTTTAATTACGATTTTAATTAATCTGTTGCTCTTGTTTCGCAAACAAAAACGATTTATTAATTTACTTCGCCTGAATTGGCGCGTTACACTAACTTTATTATATAAAATACAAAACGTGCCAATAGCCTTATATGTATTTCGGGAAGATCAATTAGTCCAAATATTAAATAAGTTCTTATTGCATCATTTAAATGTGACGGTTCGCCCGGTCGAGTTTATTCGTGCGAATCCTACTATCCTACTTCCTACTAATTTTATAAACGCGAAAGTTTGTGAGTATGGATGTATGGATGTTTGTTACTCTTTCACGCAAAAACGATTGAACGGATTTGGATGAAATTTGGAACACAGTTAGTTTATAACCTGGATTAACACATACGGGTACTTTTTATCCCGGTAGTACGTTCCCGCGGGATATTACCCTACCTCTATGCGGGCGAAGCCGCTGGCAAAAGCTAGTCGACTTATAAGCCACAAAAAGTTAGCAGATGTAAAAGAGGTGGAAGATCTGAATAATCATTCTTCTGCCCTTATCTCAATTTATTTGGTTGGGGTGCGCATGTTGGACTGACCCCAAATAACTCCAAAAAAGTCTTCTTTTTTCATACTGCTCTATCTTCTCGGTAGTCACCTCTTTTCTAGCCACGTCATCTTTCATACAGTCTATCCATAGTTTCTTTAGTCTGAAAAAAAAAATAAGATAAAATCATAAAATATTTTGAAAACTATCCAGTGGAAGAATCTAAGGTATTTTGGATTTACCCCACGTAAAAAGCAAAGTCAGAATGAGCGTATTGTTCCGTTGGCACCCTTTGGGTACGGAACCCAAAGAAGCGCAAGTTCAAACAGAACTTAAGTTGCTAACCATAAAATCTCCAATAAACTTTCGATTTCCCTCTCATTCCGATCCAGCCCCTTGCTGCCTTCCACCAGCGATGCCTTAAGCCGAGGTACATTAAGCCCTGGCAGGAGGCCTTAATGTATTAAAGTAGCCACAGGTTAGCCCGGTTAAGCAGCCAACAACCTCATAGTTTGACCTGATAGATCAGACATCATTCCCAAAAAAAAAAAACAATTTTCCTCGGTCGTCCAGTACATAGTGAGTTACGCTCAAAAGTATAAAAACGCCTTCTCAATAGAAATGATTTTAGATTGCACATATACGATGGTGATATCAGTATCTACCTACTTATCAGCAAAAGTCTTGACTCAGATCAATTAAAATGATGCTTAAGGCATCAGCTAGACAAGCTGTAAACCACAATCTAACCTAACCAACAATCTATGTTAATTGTACCATTAAATTTATAATTAGGCACCTATTGAGAAATTTATTGAGGGCCAGCGTCCATTGTGTAGTACTATTGACATTTACGTCCCCAATTTCCTCACTGACAGACAAACAGTCAGACAGTTGCCAAATAGGCAAATATCTATAATAGTTAACACTAAAATTGCAAACGATACCACTAGACGGGGTCTGTACGACCGAACAATATTATATTAACCTCTCAATGGTCTCATAATAACTGTTTAATAGACACCGATTTATCTCCAGAAGAAAACCAATATAACTTGCTTCTTATCGAAAAATATTCATGCGATTTTCAACCTTATTGCCAAGTCATAAGGGTTGCGGTAAGGATGGGGGAGTGTCGATAAAAATGGCCTGTCGATATAAGAGTCATATCATCGTCATATTTGAATCGCGTGCCATGATTCGGCAGAATCGATCAAAGCAACGCCGGACCACCAGAGACTTCGCGTCCTATTAGAGATTATTAAAGGTTATCGATAGATTTGTCGACTTGTCGAAAGGTTATTGAATAAGTAAAAAAATATGGTAATAAATTATCGTGAAGAGATATTAGATTTCGTTAATGGTTTTGTTTGTTTTGTTTTTTCTGTGTCGAATCGTGATGTAATTGTTTTATCTGTAAAGAACCGTTACTTTGTAAATATTATGATTAGGTTTTTACTAATTGGTAATAAATTTTGCTTATAAGTTAATTAAAGGAAAATTAATAACACATTTCTTTGAATACGTGAGAATGTTAAACAAATTATTTTCCTTGACCGATCTACGCTTCGATATCGACAGAAGCTCATCCCTATAATACTAAAAAGCGTTCTCAAGAGGCACAATCAACACACATTGAATATTTCTTTGTATCGCCGAGTGATTTATTGATTGCGTCTCTGTCAACACCGGCTGGCATTTTACACCAAGCTGAATACTTCATTTGATCCGGATTTTTATCGATAATAAAACCCGATCATGATTCACATCACTCGTTAAGTGTATTTAGTAACAAATGATTTGATCGTGCGGTTCGAGTACTTTCGAATTTTATTCAACAATAATTTCTTTCTATTTGTGATTTGAATTTGCGCTTATTTTCAATTTATCATTTTTGATGGCTAGTCTATGACGGCTATTAATATTCATTTACTCTTTGCTTTGGTCAAAAGTCTTCACTTCAGGCTAATGGTGACGCATCGGAACATTAAAAGACATGATGAACCTCATGCAAATCAGAGTCTGTCAGATGATCTGTGCAATTTGAAATCTGAACTCATTGTCCATAGCAAGTGCTGTTTGCACTAATTGATCTATTATAAAGGTATAGGTTTATTTTGTATACGTAGTTACTAGTAGACCACTGATTCCTAGGTCACAGGGTTTCCCTAGTTTAGGAGGCAGGGTTTTCCACTATTTGTGCAGCCTTTTCTCAAAAACCAATTTAACTTAACTATGTGAATAGTTATTGTTGTTGTATACAAAGGATTTTTTTGCCAATAAACTTATTTTGTGTTTTATAAAAGCAGCACTTATTTAAAAGCTATGTCCTAAACTAATAATATGTCCAAGTATATAAATAAAATATTAAATTTAAAAAATTGCTTCCGACAGGTGACTGCGTGATATTGGTTTTAGAAGTTTATTAGTTAACCTCGTTAAATAATTTTATTTGTGTTCCATCTTTTCAAAGTTGGAGAGTGGATTTTTTAAATTCATTTTTATTTCTTATTTTTTAGTTAGGTATTATATTTATTTTTGAAGTTAATAAGACATATTATGACATATATTATATAAGAACTTTTTGTGAGAATGGTTGCTAACCAATTTTAAATCGTTATAGATCCTACATGGTCATTATAAGACCTAAAGAATTTTTAAAGACCTATATGTATATGCATGTTCGTCGAACGACCGATCGCCGACCGCGCACTCTAATCCTAGAGTGGAGACCGCGTATCGGCAAGCGTAGAGTGGGACGCCCCCCAGCTAGATGGACCGACGACCTTTAGAAGGTGCCTGGGAAGTACTGGATATGAAAGCCGGAGAACAAGATGTTGTGGCGAGACCTGAGAGAGGCCTATGTCCAGCAGTGGACTGCGATAGGCTGAGTTAATTGACTGATTGAAGACACATAATATGAGGACTTGTGTGAGAGGCTGCTTAAGGTAGGAGCTCCAGGGTAGCCATTATTCAAATTTTCTTACATTGTTTGCAAGTTTTTTGCAGTCTAGGTCAGGACTATTTCATGAATAAGTCATTCAGTTGAATTGTATTGATAAGTTAAATGATTATAATTAAAGCCATATTTATTGAAATGAAATATTTATTTCTGTAAGTAGATCTTATAAGACAATTTTACACGTCAACATTTTTTGGTTAATGTTTTTTTTTAAACTAGATGGCGCATTTCCTAGCTGACTGTTCCCTGAGAAGAAACGCCGAAACAAACTCAGAGGTCATAGTCTCTTTTAAAGTCCAAACATTATATTATTAGAATTTTATGTGAGTCTAACAATGCAGGGTAATGTCTGGAAGAACCTTTTGAAGAAAAAGCCATTGCAGCTTTGAGCTGACCTGTCCCAACAGACGGCATGTATCAGTCATCGTGTAGCTCAACCCTATTTTAGGGAGCTCAACGACCCGTCACAAGACGCTACTAGATCTGCAGGACATTTGCGTTGGCCATATACAAAATACTCAATGCCGCCAGACAGTTATGTTATAGAGTCATGAATACAATCTAGCCTGCATGGTACTCACATTCACAGTCAGTTTTGTTTTCAATGTCATAAAAAATAATAATAAATAATATTAAAGTCAAAATCATATTTTATCAACATATAACCTTGCACTGACAAGCAAATTTAAAAAAAACGTAAAAAGAAATAATCATTTGCTACCCTTGAGTTTTCACCTAAAGTAACTAACGAATATTCTATTAAACATTCCTCTCCAAATATGTATTTATCAACCACCTCGCACATAACATATCACCTTGAAACACAACAAAAACACACGCAATACAGATCTAATGAATTTTCTTCACATAGTTTGCAGTTAGCGACAAAGAAAACTACAATTAACACAATGGGTGGTCCCATATTACAGGAAAGAATTGCATTCCTATTTAACAGTGCATTAATTCTAGAATAGAGTTGCCATGTTATGTGGAAAATGTAAGACGGGCTTTGAAAAAAAGAATATGGCCGTCACGGTTGCGATCTTGAAAACCGTTTGTTTAGAATCAAGCTATAAAATTCCAGTATAACCTGATATCTCATTGTACGAAAATCCTATATAATGCGAGGTCAGCTAAAACTGGATATGTATAGCTTGACCTGCAGCCGTGTGTACACCTCTATACAATCTAAACAAATAACGAAACCGAACTGTCAGTTTGTAATTTCAAATTACCAGCTTTTCATTAAATTCATATGAAAGTATTTACGGTACTTACATAAAAAGAAACAATTTTTCTTTTGTCTAGACAGACAAAAGAAAAATTTAAAAATTGTTTCTATTGACAGACGTCTGCTTGTTCCGGCTAGTCTCTGAAACAGTGCGTTCTCAAATGCACAATACGCCGCCAAATTAGGAATTTTTAATACAGTTTCTTACGGTGAGATACAAAACATATCTACCCACTAATAAATTAAAAACTAGTAGCAACATTGACCATATTATCTATGCACACGTCAAAATTTAAATATCCGTTTCGAAATGCTATAAATTATAGAAAAAATTCTGTTTCGTGAGTAATTAACCGCGCGGCGTTTCTTTATAGATAATATTAATTGCAGGGTCAATATAAATGTGGTTCTTAATTCATTATTTTAAGTCCAAAAGTAAGGGAATATCATGGTTTTGTAGAAAAACTGAATTTGTTGAATATCAATTGCGCTTTTTATCTTAGAGGGAGATAGTAATTTAGACTAAGTGGTAACGAATTAGGTAGTAAAAAGAACATCTATACATTTATTTACAAAGAAGTGACGAAGTCAGATGTACCTTGCATTGAATATTTATTTCTATAAGGAATTACTACGAATTGTCGAAATGAATCTGATGCTGAAATTACGGCTTATGAGTTGACTCATATGAAAAATTGAGAAAATCGTCATTTTAAATCTATACTATTATCCTATATAACATTATAAAGCTGAAGAGTTTGTTTGTATGTTTGTTTGGTTGAACGTGCTAATCTCAGGAAATACTGGTCCGAATTGAAAAAATATTTTTGTGTTGGGTAGCCTATTTAATGAGAAAGGTTATAGGCTATATAACATCACGCTACAACCGAAACGAGCGGAGCAGCAACGAAAAATGAACGAAAACTGGCAGGCAATTCGATGCGACGGGAAGGGTCAGGGGAGCAAAAATTTGACGCGGACGAAGTCGCGGTCAGAAGCCAGTAATAAAATAATTTCTATAGGCGACTCTTATTTAGTATTTATAAGTGACAATCTTCCCGATTTGGGTGATATTTTTCGTTCGAGTCAACTAATAAATAGGCCAAAGGATAGTTCTTAGATTTTTTGTCTGTTTATTTGGATGTTTGTCCTTTTGGTGCTTTTCGATTGCCGCAAAAACGGCTGAACGAATTCGGATGAAAATCAAAAATCTGTTTCAGCACACATATAGTTTATTAACACATAGGTAAGGTCATTTAAATCCCGGCACTCCGTTCCCGAGGGACATTTTCTGACTTAAAAGCGAGCGAAGCCGCGGGAAAAGCTAGTTAATTATCTTCATGATAGTTTCCACAGCTGAGTGTTTCTCATTATAACTGGAGAAGCTTTTTAGTGTGTTGATACTAAAAGACATACAGACGTCTTTGTTGGCTGTATACATAAAAGTGGCGATCTCCTTTAGATTCTTCTCTGCCGATCTGGAACAACAGATTGCTTCATTAATTAAAACTAAAGGCTGTGTAGTTGTGTGAAGGTCGCAGGAATCCGCTGGATGTGAGAAGCACTGAATCGGTCGAAGTGGCGGTGCTTGGGGGAGGCCTATGTCCAGCAGTGGACGTCTTTCGGCTGAAATGATGAGGCTGGGTGGGAAGACTTTTCTTCATCATCATAATAATTTAGCATGAAAACATACACTACACGGTAATGGGCCTTTTTATTCTTTTTCTACCATTTTTTAAAGTTTTTTGGTACAGATAGTATAATTACGGAAATCTCTACTGGGACATCGACGCGAAGATTTTTACCATGATTTCAGTAACACGATTCTCAACCGCTGCAAAGTCTTTTAGTCTGCATAAAAGGTTTTGCATCGATGTGGGAGTCAAGTAGCTGGATAATTGCTGATAATTATACAGGGTGCTAACCCTGTATGGGTTAGCACCCTGTATAATTCAACAACTTGACTGAATTTTAACTGGCCTGTTAGTCTAGTGGTTAGTGACTCTGACTGCTAAGACTGAGGTCGTGGGTTCGATTCTCACCCAGGACAAATCTTTGTGTGATGAGCACGATTATTTGTTCTGTGTCTGGGTGTAATTTATCTATAATATGTTTGTACTTAGAAATACTGGGTGACTTTTTTTAGCGTCTTGAAAAAAAATGGGGGTAATAGGTGAACGGAATAGAAGCTTTTGGCATAGAAATTTTTATTATTTTTATTTTTGAATAACATGTAATTACATTGATCTAGTAATAAATACTACACATTTAAAGTAACATTTTCATACTAGAACAACAAAAACAGAAATTTGGAAAAAAAAAACAAAAAAAATAATTAAAATCTATCGAAACTCAAATCATACGCACCCTACTCAATGCGCGGCATGTATCATTGATTTCGGAGCGCGATCCTACCCTTTGAAGCCGGCCGATAGGCGGCCTCATTGATCTTTCGTAGGCGCACGAGCCGCACACGCATCCCTGTCCACCCGCGTCCCGCGCTCTTTTAGTCACCTACGATGAATCTGAAGGCACTCCTGCCTTCTATTCTAGTTACACAACACACCATATGAAGGTCGAGACGGTAAAAAATGTCATCCGGTATATGTTTATCAGTTGTCTGGTTACCATAGTACAGGCTCTGCCTAGTTTGGGACCAGATAACGGTGTGTTGGTTGTCCTAAGATATTAAGATATTATAAAAGTCAAACCTTAGACAGTCAGGATAATATTCGAGAACAACTGAGTTTAGCAATAGAAATTAGACGTGTATTATTTATTGATTCACCTTCCAGAGATCAGGGGGCCAATACGATTCCAATGTTAATTTTGCGTACACGTGATTCGGTACTCTTGAAAATTATAGTGTCAACATTGAAACAACAACAACGCACGATCTCTATTCCACTTAGTTCTCCAAAATGGACACCTAATTTAAACACATTTTGGCGCTAGCGTCGAACTCAAGAATACGAAATGTCAAAATTCTAATGTCAATCGATCGGATTTAAAATCAAGAGTAAGAACCCAGTACATTATGGCGGGCGTTAAGTAAGTTATAGGGATGATAATCAGGAAATATCCTCACCACCCAGTCTATCACCACCACCCTACCACCACATAACGGCAGTTCCCACGTTCATAATTACCACAGCGTACACCTCAACGTAATTGTGTCGCTCTTTTTATCAGAATGCACTACACGTGTCTCCACTTTGTAAGCGGCCAGTGATGGCTGCCAGACTACAATGTAAGTCCTAACTTATTAGCTGTTTTGTAGACAGTTATAGGTTATTGTAGAAAAAATGCACGCATGACTGACAGTACGTTCAACTTCATATTTTTTTTTTAATTAGCCGTTGCTGTCCCTCTGCTGGGAAATGCCTCGCTACACTCTTTCCACGTCTCTCTGTCCAGAGCTACCAAGGACCAACGTTTATTAAAAGAGTCCAGCTCATTCCACCATCTCCATCTTGGCCTGCCGCGATGTCTCTTGCCATTAATCGGTTAACTTCATATTTATAATGGTTAAAACTTCAACTATGAAAACCGCCATTACTATTACTTATGAAATGAAGAGATCCGTAGGAGAACCAAAGTACCCGACATAGCCCGAAGAATTGCTAAACTGAAGTGGCAGTGGGCAGGGCACATTGCTCGCAGAACAGATGGCCGATGGGGCCGATAGGTTCTAGAGTGGCGACCGCGTACCGGAAGACGTAGAGTTGGAAGGCCTCCAACAAGGTGGACCGATGACCTTGTGAAGGCCGCAGGAATCCGCTGGATGCGGGAAGCACAAAACCGGTCGAAGTGGCGGAGCTTGGGGGAGGCCTATGTCCAGCAGTGGACGTCTTTCGGCTGAAATGATGATGATGATGATGATTACTTAAGTTATCAAAACTGTCTTCCTCCTATTATTTTGCAGTGCCCGAGAGTATCCAATATCTCATGAAACATCAAGATACCATCTATATACCGGACTTCGGGCTGTTACTGAGAAATTTCGCATACAGAAACCTAATAACATTTTGCCCAATCTGGGAATCGAACCGAGGACCTCAAGGTCAGCAGTATTGCTTGCGACCATTAGACCAACGTGGCACTACTTTAACATAACCGTCACCCTGTATCTGTGTACTTTATGCCAAATAAATTCTATTTTATTCTATAATGCTCGGCAAAATGCAAAATAGTCCACTTTACACAACGTACGTATAATAAAAAAACGAAAAAACACGCTTCCATTGAAAACCAAACTAAAAAGTACAAAATAATGGAAATAAAGCGTGGGGTGCTTTTTAAGGTATTTTTTTATTGATATCAGGCACCCCACGCTTTTTTTTCCATTATTTTGTACTTTTTAGTTTGGTTTTCAATGGAAGCGTGTTTTTTTAGTTTTTTTAAACTATTATTTATATTCTATTTTTAGGGTGTTTCGAATTTTGAGACGTATGTCAGCGTAGTTTGTGACGTATGTCAGCGTAGTTTTCGAAGACAGTTTTTTTGCTGTCCTGGTAACCCTGGCAAGGATAATGGCACAAATTTATGAAATTATTGCATCGTCATCGGTCCTTGACAGGTGTGCAATTGAATGAAATTTGGTCGTTTAAAGTGGGTCAAAATCGCGCTATAAGGAGTCGGTTACAAACAAACATACAAGTGAAGCTGATATAAAGCGTGTAAAAATAGGTATGCCTCTGTCTTCCAAAGATATGACTTATAAAAATAAGGCAATTATCTAAAAGAAACTCGGAACATTTATCATCATTATACCTGCAAGTCTACCTTTATATTAATCGCGTTATAATTCCTACCTTAATCAGCTGACTAGAACATTGTTCTTTCTCACTTCACGACAATGGCGTCATAATGGGTGTTCACACATTAAATTATACGCTTTTTGTACATTATACGATATGGATTACGAAGATTTAGGAAATTCAAGTGAGAGTGTTATTTCACACGTTTATCATGTGTGTTTTAGTTTGGTCTTTTTTATAGAAAACTTCTTGTCATCTATAAGTAGCAATAATTAGGACCAACTATGGTAAAAAAATACTTGCTCTGCTCTTTAGCAATCTCTCTTTATCTCTTTAATAGCTGTGCTCATTCAAATAAAGAGCACATCTATACAATAAGATACCCTCACGCATAAAAAAACCTACTCTCATTCAATGCATTAAAAATTCAGCTTAGTCTGTATCTAATCGCAAACCACCGGATAACGGACATTACTTGAAAACATTACGAGTTTCGGGTAGTTTTAATTAGTTTGTGACGGATGTAGTCGAACCTAATATTAGTATTAATTTAAGTAATAGTTATTGTTCTCAAATAAGCGTCATGTTATGTTATTATAGAGGATAAAGTTTCTTTAAACCTAGGTACTATGCTTGCCGCAGTTGGTACTTTCGTGAACATCTTTACATACCAGAGGGATCTTGGTTGTGCCTTGTTAAGCCGTTGGTCCCAGCTTTCATTTGTATATCTCTCACAATCATTACGAATCAGGAGCCCGAAAGTCTGACAACCACTCTTACCAAAGGGACCCTGTATTACCCAGTAACAGGGTTGTGGAGGTCAGACATGCAGTTGTTCCATGTAAAATACTGGTATTCAGCTGCTTCCGGTTAGACTGGAAGCCAATCCCAACATAGACGGAAAAAGGCTAGGCAGATTATGATGATGAATTAGGTACCAGAATCACAACACTATAACTACAATAATCGAGACAAAAAACACTACACACAACCACGACAACAACAAACAATACGACTACAATAATAAACAACGACTACGACAACTATTATAATAATAAAGTATATGCATCGTGCATTGTTCTTAATAATTTAATTATATATCATTATTTATTTTCAATTTTTTGTCACTAGATCGGTTTTCTTCATTTGCTGTCATTGTGAAAGGGACAAAGAATAGATAGAATATGGCAGCATAGTGCTGCCGGCAAAAAACAACCTGCTCATATATTTTTAGTTTTCATTTTTCTATGATGTCTTCCAAGTGACCTCTATGTACAAAAGTCATTTATTTATGTCACACATCCGTGATTGGGTCACAGAAATTTATATGTGTACCAAATTTCAACTTAATCAGTTCGAAGTAAATGGACACAAGAGTGATCCTATAAGAGTTCCGTCTTTTCATTAGGATGTACGGAACCCTAAAAATTAGGTACTTCATCAGAACTTTAGTTCAAAAAGCTTAACAATAAACTTCTTGACGCAGAACCTCGTAAATCTCACCAGAAACGAATAATTAAATAGATTCTTTAATTGCCCAATCAAGGCCCGGGTGCGTCCATAAATCATGTGAATCTTAATTGTTAATTACTCGCTCGTTTCATAGAGGTATGAACAGAGACATGACGTTGTTTATGAATGTGCCTTCATTAACAGACACTTCTGTTGGCCCCCGTTACTGTTTTATTGTGGTTTGATGGTTATTATTTTTAATTCTTTGCGAATAAAATAGTGCCATTTTTAGTTTTTGAAATGGTGCTAAATGAGCAGTGGTTCATTTATTTTAATTAGGCTTTTTTATTACGAATTAAGGTCACCAGTAAATATTGTTTAATTAAAATGGTTTTTTTCAACAGTCTTCTTAATTAAATAATGTATTTAAAATAACGATAAGCACTATTGAAACTGCAAATCAGATGTTAGAACACAGTAAGACAAAAACTTAGACAATTTTGTCTGCTTGAATATAGGACTGCCTCGATGGTTCTGGGTTCGATTTCTAGGTCTGGCAAAGTCCTTCCAGGGTCTCGGATTCCTGTTAGGTTCCTGGATTTGTACGAAAGAGTTACCGTGACCCTGGCACATGGGCAACTGAAGGAACACGGGTGGGTTATAGTCAGTAAAAGTCTGACAAGTCCTCCCGGTCCGCTCAGAGCGAGAGAAGTCATTTGATGATTTCCTACCCAAAAAAAAGGTTGGGCAAAATGTTATCAAGCTTTTCTAGCTATTCTAGCTTCATCTCTGCTAAACCTTTAGGGGAAACAAGGCGTGGTGTTATTGTATTATATTCAATAGTTTCCCTGAACATTTGCCACTTTGCTTGCAAACATATTGACTTACAAACGAATTGGACACATATGATTTCATTTTGCCAATTCAACCAAAACACACTCAAAATTGATTAATCAAAACTCCATTTTCCAATTAAACTTATATGTAGCTAATTTGCAGCACATTTGGTCCGCATGACACTTGGCATTGATTGGCGCATTGTGCCACTCTCTGGCACATTGTGCCACATTTTGCCACACAGTGCCACATTGCCACCCGAGTGCCTGTCACTCAAACAAACATGGGTTTAACTTGTAAACAATGCCCATCACTGCTTTTGTCAATGAATTTGGGAATGAAAGTGGAATAAGTTTGGAATTCCATTTTTTGAGCTTTTAGAAAATATGTTTAAAGATTTTAGTAGTTCGATAAGTAGATGAATATTTTTAGGATAATGTATGTAGTTCTTGGGTGAGCTTACATTAAAAGATTATAATTTGTAATTTTGACGTTCGAAAAGTGCTGATCCTCAGCCTAATTTGAATAAATGACTTTTGATTTTGAATCATAATTCTACTCTCTAAATAAAATACGTTATTGGAGATTTCTTAGTTTTACAGTTACTTGGCAGTTTAAGTTATATTTAAATTACTTGTTAGCTAATAGTCTAGATTTTAATGTGAATGAAGTATAATCAAATGTGATATATTATAAAGCAAAAAAAAAACTACTAGCTAAAACATGTGTTTGAAAAAAAATAAGTAGATGACACTCTAACACACTTACTCAGTAAGCTTATTTATATTGAGCTGGCTACAGTTGACCACAAAATCCTTCACCAAATAAATTAATTTTCAAAAATCCAATTTCTGCAGTTCTGACACTTTACAATCCAGCCACTACCGCCTACAGATACTAAAATTATCCAATAAAATTGGATTTTGTGCGGTACGATGCACTCGAAACGGACAATAACAAGTCAATCATTTTCGCATTATTTCCGAACTACAATACTCAAGCTTAGTGGCAGTGACGGACAAATTTTAATCTCGAAATGATGGATTTATTACAAAAAACTTTTTTTCTCGTTTTTTTTTTGTTTCTTAATTCTGAAAGCAGGTGTTGTTTGGCCAGGATTACAAGTATACACTTGTCAAAGGTTTTTATGATTGATTGTGGGATTTTGTAAGGATCGTATTGAGTTTTTTAATTGTGAATATAAACAGAGCGAGAATCATTCAATTTCCCCTGTTCCTAGAACACAAAACACAAGCACAAGCCCACATACATCGCAGTCCACCCAAACAATATTATTTAACAAAAACAAATTATTTCGCCCCATTCATACACAAAACGTCAATTATGAATGCACTCACTCCCGCTGATTTTCTTTAAACTCGTTCAACAAAAGAATCAAAACTGACTTATGCCTGTTTGCCAAAGGTGTGGTAATCCCTTTAAGTTCATCGGCTTACAGTTTTTTTCTAACGTTTTGAAGTGATGTAAGTACTTAAATCTTGTGTTGAGGATAAGATGTGGTTACGTCCGGTTTTTCTATTTTTGAGTGGTACACTTCACCGGTTTTGTACCTTAAGATGGAACCTATAGAATAGCCCGCGAAATTCAAAGATTTTCGCATTTTGTAGATCAGTGCCAGGTTGTATATTGATTTAAATATGATTCGTAACTTTTTTTTTGATATTGAGTTCTCGTAGTTAACATAAAGGTTTTTACTACTTAAGCGGGCTTTCCCTGCGAATAACCTTAAACGTTAATCTTAGGCCGCCAGCCAGCCTAAGCGACTAAGACCTAAGGGGGGATCAGCAAGGGACGAGCTGGATCTGAGTGGTGATTCGTAACCGTAACACGTCTCTATTTATAGAACTACTAGATTTGCCAACGACTTTGCCCACATATTATTGAATCACTCTGTCTATTGACGAAAACCGCATTAATTTCTGTTTCGTAGTTAAGAAGATCTAAGCGTAGGTACAGACACGAAATGCGACTTTGTTTTAGACTATGTGAAGATAATAATTAAAATCATCAGTACAACCCTCTAAGTTCATTTAATTCCATTGAAAGACTTATTTCATGGAAAAGTTAACGTAAGAAAATTTAATTTTAGTGGGCTATCATGGAGCTTTCACTTTCAAGGCATGCAGATGTTTGAGTTAAAAGTCTAATTTCTCATGTTGTTTGTATCAGTCATTTCCTGTCTTTTGTTGTGCTATAAACTAGAAATTATAGGTCATGACGCTCATGACTCTGTTGCTCTGTTGCCTGAGAATTTTTTCCTATATGGCTTATATGCAGAGAGAAACAACATTGTTACAGACAATACATTTACAACATACAGAAGTAGTATCTTAAAAATAAGTCGCCTGGCTCTCCGACTAGGTTTATACCTGTGATTTGGGAGTTAATGTTCCTCCATTATTATTTATTTATTTGTCAGATAACATGATACATTATGGTTAGTCTATTATAAAGAGACGGACTAGTCGGCCTAGCCGATCACGGTTTCGGGAGTATTCGGCAATTCGTTAACAGCTGATTCGCGCAAAAGTCGCAACTGCACTTGTTTTGTTTACTTCGCATTGTTTCTTGATTTTTTCTTTTGCATTGAATTTGGTCAGAGCGGTGTTTTTGTGTAAAAATAAAGACAATACTGTTGAAGTCCTTAAAGCGAAAGAGCTCAATTAAAATTTAATCATGTAAAAAGAAAGTCTCGAGTATGGATTTCTTTTTATTAATTGGACAATGATTGCCGTAAAGTGATTCTAAAATACAATTATTAATTAACAATCAAGGTAATTCCTCCTTTGTATATTTCACTGACAAATACATACAAAGTAAGAAGCCGGATAGTCGGCGCTCTCTGCCGAATAGTCGTCGTCTACGGAATTGGCCGGATAGTCACTTTTACCGACTAGTCGCCGAATAATGGGCACATCTCTCCTCTGCTGATCTGTATGTGTAGGTATACGTATTTTGAACTATTTACACCTTTCAGCATTTAAGTATTTAACACAATACAAGAACTTGTAACTACATACACATGTTGCACATCACCCACGAAGTTTGTGCCCCATAAAACCCTTAAAAGATGTCATCAAAGAAATCCGGTTCAGTATACCACCTTCACATTTCTTCACGAATTAATAACCGTTGAACCAACAATAATGCCTTCGTAATGGAGATATTCAGCTGCTTATCCCCGTGTCGCCAATTTCGAATATTTTAATGGTTACTGAGTAAAATACATAATTTACAATTAGTGGACTTGTTACCTAGATAGGCATGTATACAGGGTGAATGAGAGATCCACACTTACTGAAAGATCGAATGCCAAATCTTCTGTGAGCTCATTATCTGCCTAAAATGTTCTCATCATGTTAGGGTCAGCTTGCAGTGAAACCGGATGCAGCTGAATACCGGTATTTTATATGGAGTGACTGTCTGAACTAACCATTGACCGATCTGACCACCACCAACCCAGTTATTGTGTAAATTTAGGTGACGTGGGCTGTCAATAGTGTCAATGCCTAATATCAGTTGAAATGACAGCTCACTTCAAGCTCACCTCATCTAAGTTTTCACGGTGAGATTTTACAGAATAATAATAATTTGATAAGAGGCTTGTGGCTAAGTAATAATTGCCGCACGAGTCAATCGCTCAAGTAAAGCTGCACTTGCCGCAATTGGTCCATCGATGGTTGATCATCTTTACATACTTTCTTTTTTTCTTCAATTTTTCATATCTTCGGTTCTTCACCTTTCCAAACCTCGGAAATCACTTTATACTTGGATCTTTTACGAGTCGTCAGAAGCCCGAAAGTCTGACAACCAGTCTTACCACGTATGTGTCGTATTACCTAGTAACTGGGTTGTGGAGGTCAGACAGGCAGTCGCTAAAATAATGGTAATCAGCTGAATTTCAGCTGCATCCGGTAAGACTAGAAGCCGTACCTATCCTGCCAGGGTCGCGAGATTGTTCGAAAGAGATACCGTGACCCTGGCACATGGGCAACTGAAGAAACACGGGTGGGTTTTAGTCAGTAGAAGTCTGATACGCCCTCCCGCTCCGCCCAGAGCGGGAGAAGTCATTTGATGATTACCCATCCAAAAAAAAAGCCGTACCTATAATGGCCGTACCCAGTTGGAAAAAGGCTAGGCAGTTGACGAATTAATGAACCTCCCCTACAATATATTCTATACTTATCCAAAAAAAGTCACTCTGTATAGCATAATTACAAAGTAACATTGAGGTTATAAACATCTCATTATTATTAATAGATCTTCTTTTCTCTCTTTTTAAGGAGAAAACCAGATATTTTTGTGTTTTTCGAGGCAGCTGCCATCTGCCTACCTATAAAGTATTATGCAAAGAAGAACCAAATTAACTATACAAGGTGATAATAATAGTTATGATTATGTTAACATGTGTTGGTGCTCTTGAAATAATGATTAAGGACACTTACATTTGTGTATTTGTGTAAAAGTAGGCTCATTTTTTATTATGAGGGCCTTGGAGGAATGTATGGCCTAGTATCGACAGAGGTACTTATTCTAAAACAATATCGCATTTTGTTTGTGCGTGAGAAATCATCAAATGACGTCTCCCGCTCTGGGTGGAGCAGAAGGGCGTGTCAGACTTTTACTGACTAAAACCCACCCGTGTTCCTTCAGTTGCCTATATGCCAGGGCCACGGTAACTCTTTCGAACAAATCTCGCGACCCTGGCAGAAAAACAGTGTCGCTTGGAGTGTTCAAAATTATAACATACTTTCTGCTTATAGGCATTATTTTATAACTTACTTTCGTGGTTTTTGGAAATGATGTCTCGTACGTCAGCCCATGAGGTTATCGTAACCGGATTTGTCTGTAGCTGCCTCAATAAATTAAAACCTCCAGCCAGGGCTTAAGAAAATTTAAAACTAGAGCGACTACTCGCTACGGGCACCCCCTATTGGATACGGGCCTAGGCTTTGGGCATCGCTGGTAGGGGGCGGCAAGAAACGGGCTGGATCAGAATCTATACTAATATTATAAAGCTGAAGAGTTTGTTTGTTTGATTGAACGCGCTAATCTCAGGAACTACTGGTCTGAATTGAAAAATTCTTTGTGTTGGGTAGCCTATTTATCAAGGAAGACTATAGGTTATATAAAATCACGCTAAAACTAAGAGGAGCGGAGCAGTAATGAAAAATGTTGCAAAAACCGGAGAAAATCGCACGGGTAGGCGATTCGAGGCGACGGGAAGGGTCGGGGAGCAAGAAATTTAACGCGGACGAAGTCACGGGCAGAAGCTAGTGATTAATATTAAGGAACGAATTTAATGCTCTCAGTAGATTGAGCTGGCTCAAGCAAGGGACGGGACGGACATTGATTGGGACACTTACTTTCTACTTCCAGGCATTATTTTTTAACTTACCTATATTCTTTCCTAAAGTCAACTTACACTTATTTCTAACGATGAATTCGCAAACCAGAAAACGACTCCGACTTGAATAACAAGTTACTTAGTAAATGTACATACAATATAATACCAAAAATAGTATATCCTTTTGTCATAAAAAAAGTAGACTAACTCTTTAGATGTTACTGGCAACTTGGCTTCCCCAGTTATTTCGTTACGGCTTATTACTAAGAACATGCACTGAAAATCTTAGTGACAATGGTAAATAGGTAAAACGAGCTGGTGTCCGCAACTCCACGTCTGAGCGTGTATTTTGCGTACGAAAATAGTAGTTATAATGGTAACTAGAAAAAGAAAAAAAAAGTTTATTCGTATTTACGTACTACATGTCTATGTAAATGTGGCCAAACAACATCATACTAGATTTTTATCGACATCACATCGATAATAGGCCAGATTATACTCCAATTGATTAACCAACCATTGATAAGATTTCCACTTATTCCGCTCTAAAAAAGCGCGTAAAAAGGCCACCATTACTGCCAATTACGATTCAATAACGCTACAGATTATACACACTACAGTTTCTATTTATTCGTCTTAATTAATCTACACAAGCATAATCTCACATCAGGTCCTAGAATTCCGTTTCTCTGCGAACCTAAGTATCATGTAACGTCGTATCGTGTATCGTTTACTTTCGATACGTAACTTTACAGTGTGTGTAAATGTAGGTGTGTGTTACTGTGTGAGTGAGTGTGTAGAGGTTTGTGTATGTGCATGCGTGAGTGTGTAAAGGTGTGTGTGTGCAGCTGATTGAATTTAGTAACGCAATCACTTTTATTGAAAGCAATTACTATTGAATGTATAATGTCTGCGCTAAGTTGCCATTTCAAGACGGTTAAGCGTGAGTATAATATCTTGTAATGCGAATAGAGTTGTTAGTACAAATATTATGGTGACTTTAAGATAATAGTAGTGTCTTTAGCGGAACAGAACATTCTTATGTTTATCTTTGACAGAAATACGTTGCCGTAAATAAGACGAAAAGTGTTGGCATTTGAACTCTCTACAGGTAGATTGATTGGCAACTGTGCCCTTTTGAGATACCCTGCTGGGCCACTATACTTATGTTCATCTTTCGTCCAGCCTAGAGCTGGTTAATAACCAGCTCTAGGCTGAACGAAAATCTTAGGCTGCGACCGTGCCTGGACTGCATGGTTAGCAGTATCGAGCCTTACCTACCTATCTTCCTTAGCCCACCACACCTTATAAGTAGTGCAGTAACAACAAAGCTTTGCTTTTCTTAACTTAAAAATATACCCAAAAAGTTGAAAAAATAATCTAGAAACTAGATTATTCCCTACAAAAAAGGAATTAACTTTATTGTGAACAGTGTATCCAATTTTAGAAGTCAGTAGGAGCGGCAAAAATTTTATGCCTTGGGGCGGCAAATGTGTAAATCCAGCACTGCTGGTTATCCATCGTGTCTCCTAAAAATATAAATATCCAGAAGAATTCTACCTGTCATATAGCCTAAATGGCGGAACGAACAGATTTTGACGTGACAACGTCTTATAAATTGGTTTGCCGGGTGACACTTCAAGAAACTGCGTTACGCTCCGCTCACGTTATGCGCTCACAATGAGAGCGAGTGAGAGGCACGCGTCCCTTCCACTCGGGCATGGTTAGCCCGCCTAAGAGCGAGAGAGACAGACATATTACCACTCAAAGTCGTTGTCACGTAAAACTTTCGCCCGTATACCGACTTTACTGGCAACCAATTTTTTAATTTTTTTCATAAGGATTGGCCACAAACAGCAGTAGATAGTGATAATTGTGAGGAAGGACAGTATAACCTTCCCTGGTTTTACCTTGCATTGGAACACAAAACAGCTGATATTATAAATGAAGATATCACCAGTTGACCCATGAAATAAAATCTCCATGTTTCCTCATACAGGCATCTGATTTGACTTAGAGAGGTAGATAAGTACCTCATTCCTACTCCAACTGAAACTCAAAACCATATTATATATCAGTTATACCATTTACAGACACTTTTGGATTCTTAAAGAGTCGATAAGTCAGAAAGTTGAAGTTGCACATTCTAAAACATAGATCTCTATGGATTTATTCAAATGTAGATTTTAAAAATATGTTGTACCAAATTATCAATAAAAAAACCGGCCAAGTGCGAGTCGGACTCGCGCACCGAGGGTTCCGTACAAACCTTCAGGTATTCACGGTTTATGCTTAAGGTTTATGTTTATGAAATTAATTTTTTTTTTTTAATTTTTATATTTGAGTTGACTGAATGAAAGGTAAATTGTGGTTTACGATTTATGACGTATTAAAAAAAAACTACTTACTAGATCTCGTTCAAACCAATTTTCGGTAGAAGTTTACATGGTAATGTACATCATATATTTTTTTTTAGTTTTATCATTCCCTTATTTTAGAAGTTACGGGGGGGGGGGGACACATTTTACCACTTTGGAAGTGTCTCTCGCGCAAACCATTCAGTTTAGAAAAAAAAGATATTAGAAACCTCAATATCATTTTTGAAGACCTATCCATTGATACATCAATCGATGTCCCACACGCATCGATTTGATGAGTATTTTTTTTTTTTCAGTTCTATGTATGGGGAACCCCAAATTTTTATTTTCTATTTTTGTGTGAAAATCTTAATGCGGTTTACAGAATACATCAACTTACCAAGTTTCAATAGCATAGCTCTTATAGTTTCTGAAAAAAGTGGCTGTGACATACTCGGACAGACAGATAGACAGACAAACAGACAGACATGACGAATCTATAAGGGTTCCGTATTTTGCCATTTGGCAACGGCCCTAAAAATGTCCGACTAGGTTTTTTCAGTCACTGCATTTTTTTTTTCTTTGTCCTTCCGCTGAGTAAATCGTTTTAAACAAAAAATACGTTTTACATCCAAACAATTTAAAAAGTTTATAATTTGTTTAGTATATGTACTTATGATCGACAAGATATTAATATTTATAAACGTTGTTTAAAATTAAAAAATGGTTAGCGACTGATTAACCATTCATTTTCGTCGCCTAAACATTTTTTAACTAAAGCAACGTTTATAAAGAAAATGGTTTATGTCTAACGTTTTCCCAACACTCCCACACATCCCTAGAGCCAGTCATTACATCTAATTTCAATTCGCGGATTAGCGATAATGGTTCGTTGAGTGATTTTTTCCTCGCCCACAAAACAATTAAACTGCAGACGTAATTAGAGATCAGTTCGCGCCATTTATATCATTAAATACTTACGTACTTGCGTTAAATACTTACGTACTCGTTAACAGTTACTTCATTAATTAATATGGGTATTTAAATTGCAATCTTTCTTGGTCGTTTTTCCTTAATTAAGACGCAGTTTTCTTCATTGTAGCTGGGTTCTGGGAGCTAATTTAATGTCTTGGGTTTAAGGAATTATGGGGTTTTGAGTTTTGGTAGTATATACTGGATGGATTGCCAAATATGTATTGCGCAAATGGGTATAAAAAGGATAATTATGACCATAGGATTAATGATGGGCTGTCAAGGTTGCGGATATTTTCCAAAGAGTTAACGTGGGCGTGGCCCTGGCAGACGCAACTGAAGGAACCCGAGTGGGTTTTAGTCAGTAAAAGTCTGACAAGTCCTCCCGCTTCACCCAGAGCAGGAGACGTCATTTGATTATTTCTCACCCTAAAAAATAAGTTGAAGATGGGGGACTAAGGTCAGTTGTCTTATTTTTTTATTACAAATGTGAAAGTTTGTGAGAATTAATGTATGGATGTTTGTTACTCTTTCACGCAAAAACTACTGAACAGATTCGGAAGAAATTTGGCACACACATAGTTTATAACCTGGATTAACACATAGAGTACTTTTTATCACGATACTACGTTCCTGCGGGATAAATTCTAACGTTCACGCGGGTGAGGTTGCTGGCAAAAGCTAACTAGCTTTTTTTAGTAATAAAGATAATTCAATACAAGCTAAAAGAAAAATTATTCCTTCAAAAATAACTGTCAAACCCTCAGCAGCTAATGTGTGTGTTGTTTGTCTATCAACTGAGTTTATCTTGTCTTCACTATCATTATATTTAATTCCCTAAGGCCAATTATGTCAACGTTGTAACAGATATTTTTTTATTAATTTTGAATGTCAACTGTCACTCAGTCATGTCATTCTTCCATGTAGGTGAACTAGACACGCTTGAATTGTAATACAACAACTTCAACATAATACCCTACTGCCAATTAGCAAGGAAAACCTATTACGGACCTATCTATGTACATTTAAAACAATGAAAACCAATAGAGCAATACATCAGGTAAGAATTCAACCCTTCGCCTGCCGTCAAGACGGGTAATGACATCAGCCGCGAAAAAATGTCCTCACGAGCGTAAAAGTTGAAATTTAAAAAGAAAAAACCAACCCGCTACTTGCTACTCGAGGCCCGTTGACACAAACTACAGAAATGGGGCCGAGACTCTCTTAACTAATTTCTTCCATCGCTACCGTATACAGAGAGTGTTAATTGCCCTGTGCGACAGAGATGGATGTATAAATTAGCAGCATGTGTGAAAGGGACGGTCGTTAACGCGGCAGGAAAATAAAAAGTTGTTCATACCAGTTGGAGCACACACACAGTAGCGAAGGCTCGTTAAGTCACTGCTTTTAACCCTTTAATGAGTGTTTATGTTTGATTAAAAAACATGATTTTAGTGTAACTGTTTATTTTACTGTCTGTATCGACTGTCGTGACTGTTAAGTGGGGAATTTTAATAATTTGTTTAATTGTTTATAAATGTGAGGTAATTATTGCAAATGTATGCGAGATATTTTGTGTTCGTGGTTATTTTTTATTGCGTTAGAGCTAACAGCTGCTTTTTCTGCATATTGTACGAATTTTGTGAAGAAAAACTGGTTTAGTTGCTCGACTAGCCATTAAATTATCTATTTATTCATGCAATTAATGTTTTATTTTGTAGGAAACACTGTTACTCATATCAAAACATGAAAATTAACTTACGACTTTGGATAATTAATTAAGTAATTATTTATAGACGCTGGATCATTGGGTATTCTTCGCTTATCTATTAGGCCAACGCATATTGATAACATTCTTAGAAGTTTTAATTACACAGCGAATAGATACATAAGTTGGTTATGTACGGCATGAAGTACAAGTTTTTGCATAATTATTTAATACGTTATTCTATTACTAATAACAAAGGGTCAGGGGTGAATAAAAATAGGTCTGCCATGATTCATTCATTATAATTTTATGTGTTTTAAACTTTGTAAGTTAAGTGCAACAAGCATTAATGTCGTGTAACTAAGTGTCGCAGATTTTCACAATTAATAATATTTCTTAATAATATGATTCAGATAAAACTAGCTAGATTTTTTGTAAATAAGTGTCGCGCATTGTCACAAACCTAGTTTTTTTTTTTCTCATAAATAATATAAAAAGAAATAACAAAATGAGAATTTGATACATTCAATGATATCATACAATTCGCATGTATTATGTGAAGCATGGATTTGCCCTGCTGTGGGACAAAAGACTGATATTATTATTAAGGACTAGCTTTTGCCAGAGATTTCGCCCGCGTGATCGAAAATTATGCCGCGGGAACGTACTAACTGAATAAAGAATATCATTTGTGTTAATTCGGGTTATAATCTATCTAGCTATATGTCAAATGTCATCAAAATCCGTTCTACTATTTTTTTGTGATTGAGTAACAACCATCCAAACATACAAACTCTCACATGATTAATAGTAGGATAATCAACGAGAGTGAAATTATAATTTTTTTGAACTGCATTTACCTAGTCCTGTGAGGCCCAACCTTAGCAATAGATGTATATTATATTCGCAAAAATCGTACCCACCAGAAAACCCAACACTAAAAAACCCACAACCTGGTCTAAAATACCCCCCACCCGCATTCAACAGTTACATCAACCCGCTGACAAGTTGACGGCGATTGGCACCGAGCAAGGCACATCGGTATCCACGATATGGTTAATTACTAATAAAACCTTGCCTTCTTCGGTCGCCACGACCATCGCGCTTGAGGGTTATCTCTGATACTTTGTTAGCAATAAATGCGTGTAATAACACTGCAATTGTGAATCGATTAGGTTTGGACGCCATTTTGAATTTGATTAATATGTGCGGTTTGAGATCTTGATTGTTATGTTGTTTTTCTTGGGTTATTAGCGGATTTTATGTTAGAAATTAAGATTAATTTACGTCTGTATTTGCTTTGTTAATTTATGTACGGTTTTGAATATTTTGTTTAGTATTTCCATGGAAAAATTTATTTAGTGAAAAAAAAACTGAGTTTTATTTTATAAAGAACATTTGTTTCCAACTGCACCCTATTAGTAAAGCAATGTCAATCAAAATACGATATATATTGCAAATTCATTGCTTGTTTACATATAATAGTATAAAACAAACTCGCTACCTGCGTCTGTACGCTTAGATCTTTTAAACGGATTTTGATGCAATTTTTATCGAAAGACAGAGTGATTTAAGAGGAAAGATTATATGTATAATACGCGGGCGAAGCCAAAAACCAGTCATAAATATTTGCAAAATTTGTTGGTTCAAAAACGTAAATAATTCAATTAATGTTGTCGAACTAACAATATGAAAGCCATTCTTAAGGCCCTCTTGTAGTTGAAGACGTTTCGGCGAACACTGGCCGGTCGTTGCGAGCGCTAGAGCTGCTAGATTTTGTGTATAATTGTTTCGTGGAGACAAAATGATAAGGAAATTATAAAATATTTTCTCAGCATGCCCTAAAAAACAATAAAACCTATCTTTTGGTATAAGTTTTACATGGTTTAATGATGGAATCTCTTCAAGGTACACGTTTTAAATGGCGATTTAGTGTCATCTTTATGATTCTTTTTTATCGAGCCAATTGTTTTAAGTCACGTTTCTATCTTCACACAGCGCTTAACAATATGTTCAATTTTCCTAAATATTATTTTTTTTTTACTGAAACTAGCCATTTTGCTAGATTTGCAGTGGTTTAAAAAAGTTAAAAAGTACTACAACCTCGCCTTAATTATCTAGTGTGTTACGAAATTACCCCTCTGGTCCCAGTTTCCGTGTAATATACAAACAAAATATTGTTGTTTCGCATAAATCTACAAGGGCACTTATGAAACGTCAGAAGCTATGTGCATGGTTCTAATTTGTGATTCCTATGGAGAAGAGCCGGCAAGAAACTCCATGACACCTTTAATATAATAGGCATTGATTTAGAAATGAAATATATATAGAAATCAAATATACTTACCTAAGTATGTTTTGGACAGCCATTAACGCTGATTGATCCATGAATTAACTACCTACCAAGACGGCATATCATTCTCCATTGTACAAGAACATACGTACTGTAGTCATTTACATAGCAAGTAATAATTTGCATACAGATTTGGGATTGAGAGAAAAAACTGAATTCTCCATCTGCGGTTTCTCAGCAAGGAACAAGGTAGACAGCCAGAAAAAGATTACAACTCATAAATGACAGGAACAAAATATATAGCAGTCATTACATGATTACAAACCATTGACCACCTTTTATAATCTATACACATGTAAATATGCTGTTTTTCTTGGAGTCTTAGTCAGTGTTTTGTTGAAGATTTCTATTTACCTAAATTAATTAGATTAGACATCTGTATTTCCAGATGATATTTCAAAAACTTTGTGTACTTAAATATCACCTGCTTCATCTTATACGCAGATTATAAGTCATCATCTACCAAGCCCCGTGTGGTGCCAAAAGTAAAGAATAGTACTATTCCATTTCTTCCCGAGGATGTCGTAAAAGGCGACTGAGGGATTTACTAGAGAATGGGCAGCACCGTTCCCTATGCATTTTACCACCATACTGCGATCGCCAACCCGCCTGCCAAGCGCGGCGATTATGGCAACCTGCCCAAAACGGAGCAGGTCTAAGTCCAGCAGTGGACGTCTTTCGGCTGAAATGATGATGATGATCTACCAAGGCTTTTTTCCAAGTACTTATGTTAGGGTCGGCTTCCAGTCTAACCGAATACAGCTGAACACCAGTATTTTACATGGGGCGACTGCCCATCTGACCTGACTTCCACCACCCAGTTACTACGATAAGATACTCCTTGGTAAGACTGGTTGACAGACTTTTGGGCTTCGGATAACCCGTTACTACTGTCAAAGATTCACGAGTGACAGCCGGGACCAACTGCTTAATGTATTTTCCGAGGCAACCCCTCCTGGTTTTGGTATGTAAAGATGGTCACCCATCCATGGACTAACCGAAACTTGCGCCTGGTATAAGTTAATAAAGTACCGTCGAATCGTTTCAACTATTTGAAATATTTCATTTTATTTAACTAAACTAAATATTTTGAAAATGTACCCATCAATTTCAATGACTGAATTTGATAAGCGCCTACACATTGTTTTAGGGTGAAACCCCATGTTGTTGTTTTCCGCCGTCACGAGTTTTACTTTTATATACGTATGTATTTAATTTAACTATTTCGATGCGGACAAAGTCGAAGGATACAGGCAATGTGGTTTTAGCCGTTGACAATAGTTAATAAACCACATAGCGACATTATAGAAAGTTAAAAACAGTTGTTTTTTGACGTGTCTAAGTGATTATGTTTGAAATTAGGTAACAATACCACAATTACAGTCTAATTATGAGGAATAAGTACTGTTATCGTGATTATATAAACATCGTTAATTGAAGAAATAACTTGATTGCGTAGACTTGCTAATTATTATCAATTAGGTACAGTTAAGTTAGTTTTTATTGCAACTGGTTTGTTTTTCATGACATTTGAAGTTTTTGTTAAATATTCATTACGGTTCTTCTAACTAATTATTACCATGAGAAACAATGATAATAACTTGTAGTTGTTTTTGTTTTTAAAGATTATCATATTGTTCACTTTAAATTAAGTTTTTTTCAAAGTGAAATAACTTTACTAATGGTGATAAGATTATTTTAGGTTATTATGACAACTGTCGCAGGCATGGCAATATCAGTGTCACTGAACATGTCTTTAAAAGTACAGGTGCTAGTTCACAACAGGCACCACTGGAAGTGAGGCAAAACAGTATTTATCGTATAATACACTTGACAGAACTACATGCACAGTGACTTGAAGTGAATTTTACGTATTCTTTCTAGGAAGTGGTAGTGTGACCCAGTTAAGCACCGAATAAGGCAAGGCGAAAATGGATGAGATTCGAGAAAACTAATTTATTATGTATTTTTATTAATTTCCCAGTTTTCATCACTAAATATAACTTTTACACTCTCTCTCTCTCACTCTCTCTTTTTATACTCTGAAATTGGATGACCTTTATTGCTATGCCATTAGGTAGATAATACTGTAATAAAGCTTTCGATGTAACTTTAATTTCCTAAAACATCGAAAATATAAAAGTTACAGAAAGAAATTTATTTATCAACACAAAAGAGACGCAGGTGCTTTCTTAGAGTTTAAAAAGTACTTATCAAAAAAAAAAACTTTTTTGCCAAAAAACTAAAAAGCTTTCCTAACGAGTTTAAACGTTTTTACGTTAGACTCAGCCGTTAACAGGCGTACTCACCTCACATAATCTGTGTAAATAACAATTAAATATATAATAAAAACGGGAGCGACAGAGAAAAACAAACTGTACGTGTTATCAGTTAAATGTGTCGTAAAACGTTAATTGTCTGCAGTAATTGCAATAAAAATTAAAAGTTATTGCAGTGTGTTATCGCGGGGTCACGGAGACAAGACTATATGTACATACACGAGTATTTAATAGAGATTTGTGATTTGTACTGAGGTCTCATAATGTTAGATAGATTGTTGGATATAATATTTTTAAAGAGTAAAATTTAAACTGTCACTGTGTATAGGTAATTAGTCTACCAATTTTCATTTACGTTTCCCCAGTACCTACTTCCCGTGGGTGTCGTAAAAGGCGACTAAGGGGCTTACTAGAGAATGGGCAGCAGCGCTCCATATGTATTTTGCCACCATACTGCGATCGCTAACCCATCTTCCAAGCGTGGTGATTAGTGCAGACCGCCCCAAATTGGAGGAAGTTTCTTTCCAGCAGTGGACAACATTACACTCATCACATTGGTCTTTGGGCTGAAATGATAAAACATTTACAAAAACTTAGGTTTTATCTCCGTGCATTCAAAAATGGAGCAAGCCATTATACCTTAACATTATACATTATTTACTCGACCTTCGGTTATTTATCTTTCTTTTCTTTCCCTTACAAAAAAAGTACACAATCAGTTGGTCAGAACTGTTCCATCATTATTATACGCTTTACATCTGTTATGTCATTATGTTTTATTTTACCTAAGCCATGTAATTCAGATTTATGGTCAACCAATCATCCTCTGTCATTCTGATAGGATGCTGCTGAATCCAGTATATTCTATGGAACGTCTGCCTATCTGACCTCCACAACCCAGCTACTGGGCAAAACGACACCCTTTGGTAAGACTGACAAACAATACCGTTTTAAAATAATCAAGAAATAATAAGCAAACAGGCAAGGGTCGAGACCTTTACCCGGCTTATCGATAAGTAGAAACTACGAATTTCTTTGCCGCTCGTTTACTTTTGTTGTTGTGACGAATGCATGTGATAACCTCTGATTTCTGCATTCCTAGTACTTCGGTGACGGGAAACGATATATATACATATAACAACGATTAATTAACGAACTTCTGTTGACAGGATGAATAATTAAAATTAATCTTAGAAGTTACATGTGATGTCATAAGGTCAGAAACGTATTTTTTTTTTTTGGGTGTCGTAAAAAGCACTTTCATTTTTTTTTTTTCCAAGAACCAATAGTCATTGCCGCCCACTGGGGTAACTACAACTGTAACTAACACTAACTGTAGACTCGCTTTCATTTTGACAGTTCTAGAACATTCATTGCGTTATGTGTGTTGTTGAGCGGACACATTTTTCGAACATATGAAGCAATGTATTAGTATCATTCTAAATGATTCAGACTTTGATTGGATAAGGGGCTATCCATAAATTACGTCACACAAGTTTCATGATTTTTCCTCCCCCCCGTCCTTGTCACTGCTGGTCACATTTGTGAGACCCGCCCTCCCTAGTGTGACGTCACATATTTTGCAATTTTACATCTAGACATTGATTTTTTTTTTTTAATTTTCTTTCATAGTTCATATTTCGTGTTTTAATAGTACGTTAAATATGTATATTAAATTTTGAAATGTGACGTCACAAAATTTAGGGCCCCTCCCACCCCTTGTCACACAATGTCACAATTGGTCGACCCCCTCCCCACTTAACGTGTGACGTAATTTATGGATGGCCCCTTAATGGGTAATACGATGGCCCTTGATAAGACTGGTTGTCAGACTTTCGGGCTTCTGACGACCCGCAACGACTGTCAAAGATTTACGAATGACAGCCGGGACCAACGGGTTAACGTGCTTTCCGAGGTACCAAAGGGTCTTGGTATGGAAAGACCCTAACTGCTTGTTACTATTTATTTATTTATTTGAATTTCAGGCACATCACCCATGATACTAACAAAAAGTATCACTTAAACTATGTTAGTATAATTAATTAAAGTACAGATATAAACAAATAAGGAACAATCATTAACAGTTAAAAGTATATCTATGTATAGTAAATAGGTACCACCAATTCTTTAAAAAAATGGTGATTAGGAGAATCTACTATGATTGTGTTAATAGTTTAATAACTTCTTACTTACCTAATTTGTCCCGAATCAAAAACTTGGTGTAAGAAGAGGCTGTCTATAGCAAATTTGGTACCAATGGTCATGGCCGCGACTTACGAGTTGAAGGTTCTATAATCTGCGTAAATTATTTCTTCATCACTGCTCTCAAAACGATGTTTTCGTGAGGACACCGGCATCCTGCCAGGGTCGCGAGATTGTTCGAAAGAGATACCGTGACCCTGGCACATGTGCAACTGAAGGAACACGGGTGGGTTTTAGTCAGTAAAAGTCTGACACGCCCACCCGCTCCGCCCAGAGCGGAGGAAGTCATTTGATGATTTCTCATCCAGAAAAAAAAAATAGGACACCGGCATGTCCTAGAACGAAAATATCGAAGACATTTAACATCTACCAAATCCGCACTGGGCCCGCGTGGTGGGTCACGACCAAAGACTATATAACCTATATTCTCTTTGGTCACGACCCAGTCCCTCTCACAGAGAGGGTGCCTCTGTCCCAGCAGTGACGACATTATACGATCAGGTGAAGCTATGCTTGCCGCAGTTGGTCCGTGGGGGAGCTGTTGGTTCCGGTTCTCATCCGTGGATCTTTGACAGTCTTTACCGGTTGTCAGAAGCTCAAAAGTCTGACAACCAGTCTTATCAAGGTGTATCGTATTGCCCAGTAACTGGGTTGCGGCTGTCAGGTAGGCAGTCGCTCCATGTAAAATTCTGGTATTCAGCTGCAACCGGCCTTGCCAGGGTCGCGAGATTTGTTCGAAAGAGTTACCGTGGACCTGGCATAAGCAAATGAAGGACACGGGTGGGTTTTAGTCAGTTAAAGTTTGACACGCCCTTCCGCTCCACCCAGAGCGGGAGACGTCATTTGATGATTTCGCACCCACAAAAAAAAAACCGGCCAAGTGCGAGTCGGACTCGCGCACCGAGGGTTCCGTACAAACCTGCAGGTATTCACGGTTTATGCATAAGGTTTATGTTTATGAAATTAAATGTTTTTTTTTTTAATTTTTATATTTTAGTTGACTGAATGAAAGGTAAATTGTTGTTTACGATTTATGACGTATTAAAAAAAAACTACTAACTAGATCTCGTTCAAACCAATTTTCGGTGGAAGTTTACATGATAATGTACATCATATTTTTTTTTTAGTTTTATTATTCACTTATTTTAGAAGTTACGGGGGGGTGTGTGTCCCACACATTTTACCACTTTGGAAGTGTCTCTCGCGCAAACTGTTCGGTTTAGAAAAAAATGATATTAGAAACCTCAATATCATTTTTGAAGACATAGGTCTTCAAAAATGATATTGAGGTTTCTAATATCATTTTTATCATTATATATTTATCATTAAAAAAAAAAAAAAAACATCAAACCCATACGTGTGGGGTATCTATGGATAGCCATAGATACCCCACACGTATGGGTTTGATGAAAAAAAAATTTTTTTTGACTTTCAGTTCTATGTATGGGGAACCCCAAATATTATTGGTTTTTTTTCTATTTTTGTGTGAAAATCTTAATGCCGCTCACAGAATACATCTACTTACCAAGTTTCAAGAGCATAGCTCTTATAGTTTCGGAAAAAAGTGGCTGTGACATACTCGGACAGACAGACAGACAGACATGACGAATCTATAAGGGTTCCGTTTTTTGCCATTTGGCAACGGAACCCTAAAAAGCTGCATCCGGTGAGACTAGAAGCCGACTGGAACATGGAAAAAAGCTAGACAGATGATGATAATGTTCAGTAAGAGAAAAGTACTGTTTTTTCTTCCATTTCCCTTCACTTGTCATATCTACAAACAACTTCACTCTGCACCCCGCCAGTTGTTTCGCAGAAATCCGATACGTAACCGTCGCAAGCGCACCCGGATCACAGTATCGATACTCAAGTAATTTATGGCACAAACAATCACTTTTACTGCTTTCTCAATTACTTCGTTTCCTGCACAAATCACTATTATTCATATTGTTGGTAATTTTATTGTGTCTTCTGAGAAATTCAATTTCTTATCAAGGATGAGGTGCGTCACTCTGACTTCGATTTACATTCATACTTAAATTATTTTTAGAAACAAATGATAGTTATTTAGTGTTATACGTAGGCGGTCAATACGTAGGCCCAGTGGTACCGGCCGCGACTTACGAGTAGTCGTGAGTTCGAACCCAAGCAGGCGCTTTACTTTGTGTAAATTGTTTTATCACCACTGCTCTCAAAACGGTGAAGGGAACATTAGAGGCTGCTGATGATGTTGATGAGGTAGGCAGTTTGAATCCCAAATAATATAGTATTCTATACTACATTATTTAATAAAAAAATTGTAGGTAACTGCCGCGTTGGTCTTGTGGTTGCAAGCGTGACTGCGGGGTGGTTCGTTTCCCAGGTCTGGCAAAGTTTTATTGGCTTTTTCTGTTAAGATGTTCTTAGCAACAGTCTGGAGTTTGGAAATTGGCGGTGTGATACCCCCGTGCCTCGGAAAGCACGTTAAGCCGTTGGTCCTGCGCCTGTTCTCTCTCCGGTCGTGTCGGATTGTCGTCCCATCGGACTATGAGAGTGAAAGAGCAGTGAGTGCACTATAATATCTCTCGCGCCGATGGCTAGTCTCCGTTGAGATTGGCTGCCATGGCCGAAGTACGGTCTGGAAGACTATATATATTTGTACGTGTGCTTGAAAGTCTCTTTCGACAAAAAAGTGCAAGAGCATACAAAACTCACGCAAACACACACACAGCTACATACGCGGGCCACAGGGGGACCTCCGCTTGAACGTTGGCCTGTGTTGCTCTCTGGACAAAGGCAAATAGGCAAAGGGCAAAGTGTTATTGGGGTTTATTAAGGTAGGATTTGCTGACCTTAGAGACTCAACGGTTTAAATTACATTCTTCAGCGATAAAGAAAAAGGAAAAGACAAAGATATGTTACTTACATAAGCTACCGAAAAGCTTGTTTATATCAATATTGTTGAAATTTGTTTTAGAAAAACGAATCGCTTTGAAAGCGATTAACAGTTATTACACGACTGCGCAAAAAAAGAAGTATTATGTTTTCAGGGTTCATGTATGTTTGTGAGTTTTTTTATTCCACCATAACTTCTTCACCATATCAATGTATATAGTATCGTTTGAAACGTTGCTATCCCGGGTAACATAAGCGGCCATATTGCAATCCGAGGTCGGTTCCTTGGTACAGCTCTTTACAGATCCCGCGACTTCGCTGAAAAGATTGGTTTTCAGTATTTTTTGACCAGTCGATGTCAATAGACTCGCCCATATGACACACATGACATTGTCACATGACTTGCAAAATGTGAGTGTAATATACAAAAGCAGTGGGCAGGGCACATTGCTCGCAAAACAGATGGCCGATGGAGCCGAAAGGTTCTGGAGTGGCGACCGCGATACGGAAGATGTAGAGTTGGAAGGCCTCCCACAAGGTGGACCGATGACCTTGTGAAGGCCGCAGGAATCCGCTGGATGCGGGAAGCACAAAACCGGTCGAAGTGGCGGAGCTTGGGGGAGGCCTATGTCCAGCAGTGGACGTCTTTCGGCTGAAATGATCATGATGATAATGAGCATACAAAAGCTACAGCGCTGCCTACCTCTTAAGGCAACTTCTGCGTACTGTTATATTAATCAATAACTAGTTATCTAACACAGTGCTGAAGTTACAATAATAAATCACGTAACTGAAGAATTATAGGCACTGAAATACATAAACGCAGTCATCCGGGAACATAGTCGGTTTTGAATCAAACACGTAGATTGGCATGTGTTTATGCATAATTAATTGGTAAGATCGTTAAGTACTAATTACCGACACGGTATTGTTAAGATCTAGACTCCTGTTATACTAAGATTTTACTCATCATCGCGTTTAATTGCATTAAGATTTAAGATGCATATTTTTAGAACATAGAGCAGTAGAGAATCGCTAGTTAGTAGAATAAAAACTCTGAGCTTTTTATGTCTGACCTCTGACGTTAGATATTTTGCAAAATTCTATCCTCATTTTGAAGTCCTTGGAATATAGATAATAACTAGCTGCTGCCCGTGGCTTCGTCTGCGTGGATGTCGGAAATTATCCCACGGAAAAGTACTACCAGGAAAAAAGTAGTCTATGTTACAACAACTATTTTCCAGTATAAGTACCCTCAAAATCGGTACAGCTGTTTCGGAGATTAGCTTGAACAAACAGACATTGAGACAGACAAAAAAAAATAGTTTTGTTATTATAAATGTACCATACATACTTTCATATGAATTTAGTTAAGATCAGTTATTTTGACATTACAAATAGACACTTCAGTTTTATCTATTTGTATATATAGATTTGTTCATTGTTTTTAAGAGTACGGGTAGACAAAAAAACGATGGATGCACTATGTGAATGCTGTTATGGTTAGAGGGAAATGAAATGGAGACTAATAGAGACGTGGGAGCCTCTTCCAATCCAACTGCTACTAGGCAAGCGTAATTATCGTCCCTCCGTCCAGTATGAGGTAAATTTTATGTCTTTTGTCTTACATACTATTTCTTTTTACCTATTTTCTGGATTTGAGTTCCGTTAAATGTATTCCTTTAACGGCTTGCATTTAGGTACACATATTTTTGTATACACATATCTGTCTGTCTGCATTCCCCTTAACTAAACAATTACACAGAAATCAGGGTAAGCACGAAACATTTGGAGGAAGTATTTTAACAAGCGGTTTTACTTACTAATAACCCACTTAACTTGTGATTACTTATCACTAACTACGGTTATATATCTGAAGCATTACACGAAATTATTATGACAACCCTGAAATTTGAGACAAGACTTTCAAAACCACAATCCATTGCTGTTTTTGAACTGGGTTGTTAAGAAAGTGGTGATACTAAACCGGCATTGGATCTCGTATGAAAATTAGGGTGTTCTCATTTTCAAACTTTGTGGTAGCGTTCAGATCTTGCCGCTGTAATTTGGAAATGAATGCTTATGTCATCAAAATATCTTCCACAATGATCGTAAGCGGCTGAGGTAATAATGGAAGTAAAGGGCTTTAAATATTACGATAAAAGATCCGAGACATTTAGTGCTCGGAGTTAAGGACCAATTTCGGAATTAATATTTTTAAAGATGACGCTTTTACTTCTCAATGTTACTGGTTAATCGTTTTGGGACACTGCAAAATTTCATATATTTGCCTAGAGGTATTGTGTCACATCGCAACAATTTGCATTGTGTTAAGTGACGTTTTTCACGCGTTAGAACACGTACGAATATAGTTGCGTGCTGCCCACCAAACACTACTAGACAAAATGTTTGAAATAACGACGTCAACAAGCGTAGTGTCTATGCTCGACCATGTGTGCGTAAAACACTTTTTTTTAAATTTCTTTTTAAGATCACGGTATGACAGTAAAAGGTTAATATTGTATCTGTGATTACATTACAGAATGCCTTTCCTTGTATTGGGATAGAAAATAGAACGCCGCCCGCAAGGCTTATTTTTTGAACGCAAGTCAAAAGTTTGACGTCGACAGGCGTACTGTCGTATTGTCTTATGCAGATAGAACGTCGAGAGGCGTAGTACTTACTGAAATGATAAGTCATCAATTCGAAACTAATAGCGTTGCTATTTTTCCGTCCTAATCCAATCTCCTGAATAATTAACCGAACAGTTTCCCCCAGCATTTTCTTATTAAACGAAATGACATGTCGTCATAAACTCGTAAGTTAAATTCTGGTTTTGATATCTTAATTAAGAAACCAGCATTTACTTCAAAGAATCCATCTCAATTCAGTTATCAAGGAAAATTAGGCCCCCGGCACAATCCCGGCTGCATCCCAACACTATAATCATTCGGACATAAAACCTTCTTGATATGAACTCTCTATAAATAAACATAAATTAAAACAACTCGGATTTCGCTTACAAATTGTGTCCAAATCGACTTTATAGTTCATAAAACTAATGTGAGATAAAATGGTGAATTTATAATTAACATTAATGGGTCCAAACTATTAACGGCTACCGGAAAAACTTCGAATAGAGACATAAAAATAAATATATATGTAGATTCGGAGATAAACGTTTTTATATTGAATAAAACGTCACGATGCGGTCTGGTGTTCGGTTAAGAGGACGCACTCTCAGCAATTAAACCAATTATGGGCTTGGTTGCACTCATATGGAAATCAGGCAACAAGAAAAAATATTTCTCATGAACAATCATTTTAAGTAATTATGAAAGACTGAAAAGTATTATCTTATTTTGTAACACATAAACAGATTTTATAAGCGCACTGACATCTAGTAAGCGTATGCATAATAAAATTATTTTGATATAAAGATCTTAAAATCAAATAGAAGTGTGTTGGTTGAGAAGTTGAAGCCGCATTTTTCAACAAAAACACTGGAAAGTCGTGTAGTGTCAATTATGGGTCTGAGTTTTAAACCTTTTAACAATCAAAAGTACTAATTTTCAGCTTGATTTGAATTCATTATCTTGATTTGAATCGAAACATAATCAGCCTATAATCTTCCCACTGCTGGGATACAATACAAGCCTTCTCTCTATGTGAGGGAGTAAGCCGTGATCCATCATGCAGGCTTAGTTTGTAGATGTCAGATGTCTTCGAAATTTTGGTCCTAAGACATGCCAGTTTCGTCACGATGTTTTCTTGTGAGCAGTGGTGAAGAAATATACAAAGTCTTAGGTTCAACTAGGCTTTCCTAGGTTCAAACTTACGACCCGTAAGTCAGACTAAGAATTCTAGACTTATTCTCAATAGATTTAAGGCAATTTGTTCTGTTTATAAATATACGTTAAAACGATGTTTGGTCAATTTTATAATTAAAATTACTTCAACATTTATCCCAAAACTTTCACACAGCCTAACCCTTAACCAGTGGCCGAGATAACGCGTTTTCGGGTATATTTCTAAGTTAATTGGTCTCGAAGCGGCTTGTTCACTAGAACACATATTTTTTGTTTGGGTGGGCACCTCACATGCACGCTACTTATTCCCGATAATTTCTCGGCTTCTTTCATTTTAATACGGTGGCAATGTTTTTATATTAAGATTACTTACTTCCTAAATTACAGTAACAGGTTCTTAAATAATGTAAGCCGGTGGTAACGAATGCTTTATGAATATTAAACTTTCTTGTTTAATCACGTTCGTACAATTAAAACGTCTTTATTCAAAGTATTCGTGTGGTCTAAGTTTGTAATTTTTTCTTGCTCGCTAAGCCCAACATCCTAATGGCGTCACACTATCAATAAGAATCGGGATAATTTTTAAGGTTATTGGTTATCCGTTGTTCCATAACTTCGAAAAATTGTCTGCTCAGCAACACAGAAACAGCCAAGCCATATATTTTGACTAAGGTATCGAGTTTGTAAAGTTAGGGCTTTTAGAATTAGGGCGTGCAGAGTAAGAAGCTTAGCTCGGCAGATTACTATTAATAAATAAATAATAATAAATAAATATCTTACGACAACCAACACACCATTATCTGATCCCAGACACCCAGACACAGAACAAATAATTGAGCTCACCACACAAAGATTTGTCCTGGGTGGGAATCGAAGCCACGATCTCCGTCTTAGCAGTCAAGGTCACTAATCACTAGACTAACAGGCCTGTCAAAGACATGACATGGCATTACAAGACACAAACATTAATTTAAATGTGTCTTACTCGAACTGTATAGCTTTGAGGTCTCCAAGAAGACCTAAGTCCTAAGTTCGTCAAGGTTGAAACCTGTGACGATCCGACACCCCCAACAACAAGACGTCCATATTAATATTAATGAGAAAAAGTTAATTAAAATGTAGTAAAAACATAATGATCGTAATTGCTTTTATGGATGGTCGTTAGGAGTCTTAATTATAGAAAATATTGTGGCCCCCCGTTGCGCCATAGTTGCCTAATTTGGTTATTCACGACACCTGTGTTTTATTTTGGAATTATAAAGTAGTTTGCGTCAATTTACTACTTTACGTTAGTAGCGAAAACTAACTTGGATGTGTATTTTTTAGCTTATTCTTTGCGTGTTAGGGAAATGCGTACTAAGCGATTGGCAATTTTTGAATTGTATGCAATAAAATAACATTAACATTTTTTACTATTATCTAGATTTTTTTTCCTTAACTATACCTACTGTATAAAATCCAAAATATGTCAATTGCCTATTACTAATACAAGTTATTTCTGTAGTTTTCAATTCGCCCATAAATAAATTAACATTGTAAAAATTGCCTTTAAAAAAAAAAACTATTTAATAGTACCTGTTCGCCAGTTTTGGGCTAATAAGTTCGTACGAATCGACAAAATAGCCTCTTCAGAATTAGAAAATAAATCTTTATTCGAAGATTAGTATGTACAAATAATTTCAACAATTTGTACCTCTTTTGAATTGCAAATTATAATTGAAAAAGTATGCATCAAAATCTTGAAAAATGAGGAAAAAACTATGATCTATAATGAAATTCAGACGATTTTATTTTATTTGGAGAAAAGACGAAACACGTCACATTAAATAGGTACGGTACGATTAAAAATTTTTCGCTTTAGTAACTATATGTTAGCTTTTATTGTATCCCAATTACAAATACATGATTTATTCCTACTACTGGGCTTTGCTGCCGAACCTCCCTGTTTTGTTAGTTCTGTGGTCATGTTAGCCCGGCAAGCGTTATCAGATCCGTCTTACCACCTTCGCCGCGCTCTACCTCGACGACGATGTTCACTGTCAAAATAATTAATTTAAATTTGTTGTTTTGACTGCATTGGGTACCGTGTGGTGCCGGACGAAAAGAATAACACCACCCCATTTCTTCCTGCGGGTGTCGTAAAAGGCGACTAAGGGACTTACTAGAGAATGGGCAGCAGCGTTCTCTATGCATTTTACCACCATACTGCGATCGCCAACCCGCCTGCCAAGCGTGGCGATTATGGCAAAGCCCCCCAAATTGGGGGAGGCCTAAGTCCAGCAGTGGACGTCTAGCGGCTGAAATGATGATGAATGATGACTGCATTGGTGGTACAGTGGTCGCTAGCGCTACTGCTCAGCTTGAGGTCCTGCACCCTAATTGCGAAACGCACAATTTATCAGAATCTGAATGGGATTGAAGATTATTTCTAAACCATTGCGTCATTTGTTCGAATAAATTGTCGGCTCAGCAACGTAAATAACGCAATGAATGTTGTTTAACTATGAATATTAAACCAATTCCTACCGATAAAAAGTTCCGCAATTCGATGGGATTCTCTGCGTTCGATTCCCAGGTCGGGCAGAATGTTATTAGGTTTTTTCATCTGGAATTTCTCAGCACCAGCCGGGAGTCTAGGTTTGTGCCCGGCTGATGGCAATAGGCTCGCCCCCTATTATTTGGGACTTAAGCATAACTAGCGAAATGTGGGTGTAGTAAGAAGGTACACCTCTGCTCAACCGTTTAGGGAAACAAGCCGTGATGTTTTATGTTATTTGTTGGTAGATTTTAATTAGACTGTAGGTCAACTTAATCAAAACAAATTTTGTCAGCAATAAAAACACCATATGGGCATAAATTACTTCGTATGTTATCATCTGCCTAGCCTTTTTCCAACTATGTTGGGGCCGGCTTCCAGTCTAACCGAATGCAGCTGAGTACCAGTATTTTACATGGAGCAACTGCCTGTATGACCTCCACAACCAAGTTACTGGGTAATACGATACCCCTTGGTAAAACTGGTTGTTAGACTTTCGGGCTTCTGACGACCCGTAACGACTGTCAAATATTCACAAATGACAGCCGGGACCAACAGCTTAACTAGCTTTCCAATGCATGGAAGGGTTTTGGTATGTAAAGATGGTCACAAATCCACGGACCAACCGTGGCAAGCGTAGCTTAGAGCTCTTACACACGAGCGGCATGTTGCCAACGGCAAAGGTAATTGGTACCGTCGATACGTGTCGGCGACAGCCGTCGACGCGTCTCGACGGCAACCGACGGCAGCCGACTGCAACCGACGGCAGCCGACTGCAGCCGGCGACATGCCATCTTCAAAGATCAGCGTCATCATCGCGTGTCGACGGCTACAGTTACTTGCCGTTAGCAACATGCCGCTCGTGTGTAAGAGCTCTTAATCAGATCGATCGGCCCGTGCGACTTACTACTTAGCCACAAGCCTCTCAAATTAATTCCAATATGAAATATTTCAAATAGGTCTCTTCTACAGTTTATGCAAAATTGTAAAGTGGGTCCTGGACACGAAATAGCTCTTCTCACTAAAGATCTTTATGGTTAACTCTTCAATAAAATAACACCGATAAATAATAATAATATCTTAGGACAACCAACACACCGTTATCTGATCCCAAACTAGGCAGAGCCTGTACTGCTGTATGGCAACCAGACTACTGATAAATATAGTTATATATTTCTAAATACATACATTATGATAGATAAATTACACCCAGACACAGAACAAATGATCGTGTTCATCACACAAATATTTGTCCTGGGTGGGAATCGAACCCACGACCTCAGTCTTAGCAGTCAGGGTCACTAACCACTAGACTAACAGGCCACTCGAAATGCCGTCTAACTGTGAAAAGTTATGACTAAATATCTCAAATTTAATATCCCAATAATAAATCGTACTAAAAATCAGAATTTAAGACCATATAATTGTCTTCTCGTACACTTTAAACGCTTCTATTCATAAAATAAAAATAAAAACCGAAAAAAAATATAAGAAATTATCATAAAATAAAAATGTGGCACATTATGGAGAATAATTTCACTACTGGAGAAGTTGAGCCGACTTCTCCATGGGGAACATAGGTCACTAGGGCCACTAAATCGTGGGTCATAAAAGTTTACTGTCCGTTTTTATGTTTGTTTGTGGCCCAATATCGGTTTAACCCTCCACACTGGATTTGATTGCCTGCTTATTGACGTGTGTTTCGGGGTTGTAGTGAAAGCGGGGAGGAGGCGATATTTGGGTCAATAAGGCAACCCATTGGTACGGCGACTAGTAAAGTCATAGGTTTGAACCTAAATATGCGCTTTACTTTGTATTAATTATTTCATCATCATTGCTCTCAAAACGGCGAAGTAAACATCCTGAGAAAACCGACATGTCCTAGACCCAACAATTCGAAGTCGTGTGACATCTACCAACCCATCCGTATGTTGAATAATGGCTCACTGCCTCTTACCGTGAGTAAGGCTATGTTCCAACTGTGGAACATTGTAGACTTATTATATAAATTTAAGCGCTCCACCTTCAGTTAAGTTATCTAAACTAACACAAAAATTAAATAATTAATTCTTGAGCCGTTATGTTGCCTTTCCAGTTCATGATTAACCAGCGAATTGGCTAATGAAAACAGTCTTTTATTTGGCTTTTATCTTCTTACTAACAGCTGCTGGAAATATTCAGTCTACGTCACTAAAAAATAAGACCCGACAAAAAAAAAGATTTTCCGACACGAAAAATTACTAGAAAGTCATAAATCACAATCCGATGTAAACAAGACATCTCAAAGCCCATTTTTTCTAAATTTTCTTAAAGGAAAGGCTTTTCTTTCAGTGAGGCGTTTCTTAGAGCTTTAGCTTAGATTATACCACTAGCAATAATACCTTAATCAGTCACCTCACTCGTTGCCACTGACACCCGACCCCACTTGGCCCAAACGACCGTCATTCACGGTTGCACAAAGAAGCCGCCTCCTGACGCGCCGTACGTGTCGCGACTCTAAACGGACCACAAAATATTTAATAGTCCAGAACCTTTATTTAACACTACCTCAAAATGGTGTAAATATAAACATCTAGTATTAATTTAGAAGTTTATATCGGACATTCAATTTGAACGGGGATACCATCTGTTTGATGTGTTTACTGATCGTTTCTTTTAGGCTTCCGTATAGGCAGGAGAGTATTTTATAACCTTAAGAGTAAGTAATAACTTATTAAAGATCTTGAGTCTATAAAATTTACCATTCGATAAGCAATAAGATAGTAAAGGAGTTACTCAGTTTTGCTTTACTTAGCGCCATGAGCATCATTTCAGCCGAAAGACGTCCACCGCCGGACATAGGCTTTCCCCAATTTCTTGCACTTGGCAGGCTTGTCAGCGATCGCAATATATGATGATATAATATGGTGGTAAAATGCATATAGAACGCTACTACCCAAATCTCAAATCTTTATTGCATTCCATAATGTATACAGGTGGTGGGTATTAATATATACAGAAACAATTATGGGCCCTGTAGGGCACAGCAACATTTTAAATTCTAATTAGAACAGAGGAAGAGCGCTTTAATCATTTTCGTCTAATTTCTTTTTATTGGTCTGTATTTTTAACAATAATAATATATTAAATTGTTAGTTTTTGTTGTTATTAATTGTGTTTTGTTGTTAATTGTTGTTTAATTGTTTGTTATTGTGGTATTGTTGTGTTATTGTCTATTACGTATTTATTCACATATTTCATATTGTATTTCGTATATTTAGTTTCCCATTCTATAATAAGTCCTTTAGTCACCTCTTGCGACGACCTCGGGAAGAAATGAATGACCTATAGCAAAACCCAATAATTCCTTACGTTGGGATCTAACAGGCACAAAAGTCATCACCCTATTGGAAATTGCTACTGATGATACTCAAAAACTACCTCAAAATGCCATATCTTATGCCATATCTAAAAAAAACTGGCCAAGTGCGAGTCGGACTCGCGCACCGAGGGTTCCGTACAAACCTGCAGGTATTCACGGTTTATGCATAAGGTTTATGTTTAAGAAATTAAATGTTTTTTTTTTAATTTTTATATTTGAGTTTACTGAATGAAAGGTAAATTGTGGTTTACGATTTGTGACGTATTAAAAAAAACTATTTACTAGATCTCGTTCAAACCAATTTTCGGTGGAAGTTTACATGGTAATGTACATCATATATTTTTTTAGTTTTATCATTCCCTTATTTTAGAAGTTACGGGGGGGGGGGGGGAGGACACACATTTTACCACTTTGGAAGTGTCTCTCGCGCAAACTATTCAGTTTAGAATTTTTTTTTTTATTAGAAACCTCAATATCATTTTTGAAGACCTATCCATAGATACCCCACATGTATGGGTTTGATAAAAAAATAATTGAGTTTCAGTCCTATGTATGGGGAACCCCAAATATTATTGTTTTTTTTTTCTATTTTTGTGTGAAAATCTTAATGCGGTTCACAGAATACATCTACTTACCAAGTTTCAACAGCATAGCTCTTATAGTTTCGGAAAAAAGTGGCTGTGACATACACGGACAGACAGACATGACGAATCTATAAGGGTTCCGTTTTTTTCCATTTGGCAACGGAACCCTAAAAAGAGTTATCGAATTCGATCCACAACTACCAAAGTTATAGCGTAAATTAAAAAAAAAACAGTCTAATTAGAATCTCCTCTTAGAAAACTGTTAAAAAAAAAACCAATAATTTTAAAAGTATAATTTACCTTTTACAGCTAACTATCCAGCTAGTAATCTATCATAAAACCCCATATCATACACGACGTACCAACTTACAGATACCCATCTCCCAATTAAGATTCGCTAAGATAGACCAATCATTCATTACGCTCCGTTCATTCATTCATTCATTCATTCAGAGCTAAAATAGCGCGTTTATCTGTCTGTCTGTCTGTCTATCAGCTGGAGGAAGTCATAAACCACTCAGCATCGTGCCTGTATCACTCGCAGACTTGTGTCAACTTGGCATTTCTTTATTGTAGCGAAATTGATGTGTATATGGAAGGAAGACAGATAATGTTACAATGTATTTAACGAGTGCATCTATCATTGGAACGTGTTTTTATTATATTATTTTAAATTATTAGCCATTAATATCCCACTGCTGGGCCAAACTCTCTTTCCAGCTCTCTCTAGAGCACACTATTTTAGTAACACAAAAATTAATAAGAATCTGAATTTGTTTAGATATTACTAGTTCATTACGTTATCTGTTCAATAAATGTGTCAGCTCAACAATGTAAATAACGCAATGAATGTTGTAGAACTGTCAAAATGAGAGTCATTTTTAACCGACTTCAAAAAAAGGAGGAGGTTATATGTTCGACTGTATGTATTTTTTTTTTTTTTTATGTATGTTCACCGATTTCTCCGCCAATTGTCAACCGATTTTGAAAATTCTTTTTTTATTCGTAAGGGTAAGGTGGTCCCATATTAATTTTGTGAAGATTTGATGTATACTTTGGGAGATAAACGAAGGAACTCTTCAAAAACAAACAGTACACGTAATGTGATTTGGATATTGTACTAAAGATCAAAAATAATTGCTGGTTCTATCTATCCATCCGTGGTGAACTAATTATAGTCTTCGAAGATACCGCATGGAACTCCTCATCGGTGAACAGTACATATAGGAACTTACAGTGAAAGGTTAGAAGGTTAGGGGATAATTCTTTGAATATTATAGGCACGTTTAGACCGTTACTTGTATTCTTATATTCCGTTGAGCTGATGATGGAAGGTACAACTCCTTATCGATCAGGAGTTAGAAGATATCTTGTCCTAGATAGACATACTCGTTGACATCGAGAATTGATTCCTCAGCAGACACTAGAGATGGACTACTGATGATGAGTTCGGGAGACAGACACCGGAACTCTTTAAAAAATGACAGGAAATCAACCACGATTTCTGCTATCGCATAAATATGCATTGTTTGTTTGGAATTAGTGCAGGGTGAATACCACAACTAAAAATTTAAAAATAAAAACTTTTTTACAAAAAAAAAACAACCGACTTCCTTAAAAACACTACAAAGTGAAAAATAACTTTAATTTCGGAAGTCGGTGGCAAAAAAACCATAAATACAGATCCTAAGACACCGACTACCGAAATTAAAGTTATTTTTCACTTTGTAGTGTTTTTAAGGAAGTCGGTTGTTTTTTTTAATTTTTGTGCCTTACGCAATTACCCCACAGATCATCACTCCAAGGTCTATTTTAAAATATGATAACGTTCTTGCTTCTTGTTCCGTGTGATACCGGGCGCAAAGAATAGTAACATCTCATTTCTTGCCGTGAGTGTCGTAAGAGACGACTAAGGGACTTACTAGAGAATGGGCAACAGCGTTCTCTATGCATTTTACCACCATACAGTGATCGCCAATCCACCTGCCAAGCGTGGTGACTATGGCAAACCTCCCCAAAATGGGGGAGGCCTATGTCCATCAGTGGAACTCTTTGAGCTGAAATAACGATGAGGATGATGAACGTTCTAGCTTCAGCTGAACCATGCATTTGAATCTTTGATTTTCCTTTCGGTATCTTCTCAAGAAGCACTAAGTGACGATACGTGGAGATTCTTGCCCATTCTTCTCCATGCGAAACTATGTTTTGAACAGAGGGGCGGGCGACTGGAATATTTGACTATTTGAATGTAAAATCTTGACGTTCAAAAGTACCTTTTATTTGCCTGTGCAATGTTTTGACTTTGACACAGCGCATGGTGTACCCAGTGGTTTGCCATTGCTTTTGCGATTAATAGTTTGTTCCGCAATTAGGGTGCTGGGTAGTCAGTTCTGGTACCAACCTTGTTTTTTGACTGGCTATATTTTAATATCAAAACATGAGCTCTATACCTTTATACTCAAATCGTGATGAAATGAAAGTAGACACCAGAAAACTGAAATATGTATGTCTGGATAAGGGGCCAATGGGAGCTCCTCCCAAGGGGAGCTGGATTCTTCACCGTCGAATATTTTACTGGGCGTAGATGAGTATTGCGGGTGAAAAGAAAAACTCTGAACGTTATTAATGATTTTTAGGTTATATTTGAACTTACCAGACGCTTGTTGCCCGAACGATGTCAGATGATCAAGAGAGCTGCGCCACGCCCGCGCCGCGCCGCCTGTAGCTGCTCTATCAACGCGCACGAACGTCAGGCTAGACTCTGTCGAAGCGTGCCAACTTCACACTTACTTTAATTTATTTATTATATTTATTTATTTATTTACTTACGTTTCGTCGTCAAAAAAAACTTGTATGCCTTTTGAGTAGTCGTCGTGAAATTAATATTTTTTATTTCTTTTTTCTACATATTTTTTTTTTTAAATAATAAAGATATATTCTACGAAAACGAAATATAAAATAGACTGTACAACAACCATTTTCATAAAATTACATCTTGACAGTATGACTGACATACACTTCTCCACAAGTTTAATAGTCGGCCAAACGATACGATATCTTAATGTGTTCTTAACGAAACAATAATTGTTACAATATAATTATTACGATTGGCTCAATAAATTATTGTGTCCACCATTAATTATAAGTGATTGAGAAATGTGTGTTTTGATAAAAGTGTGCTCATATGTTTTTATAGTGGAATCGTGAATGAAGAAGCCTTGTTTGGTTATAAATGTTAGTATTTATTAATGTTTATTAGATGGGCTTGTGGTATTAAAAGCTGAATGGGTGGTTTAGGTTCGCTTGCCATGGTTGGTCGTTGAATGGGTGACCATTTTTACATATAAAGTGAACTCCGTGCCTCGGAAAGCATATTAAACCATGAATATTGTTAAAAAGTTGTGATTAGCTTCTATTTGAGACATGCATCTACGAACTCAAATTAGTTCGTACATGCATGTCTTCTCTCAAATATCCTTATCAGCAATTAGCTTTTTTTTTATTATCACTTGCCGGTACTACTGCTTTCCCTGATCACTTAATTAAGAAGATCGTATCTCTATTAATCCGCTGAAGTTTTTCTATGAAAAAATCATTCATCATCAATCTCCTGGTTTGGTCGCTTGTCGAGAGTATCCTTATTTATTTGGGGTCGGAAAAACATGTCTTTTTCTTCCATACTTCTCTATTAGTCCTGATATTTGTTGTTACCCCCGTACTATCCATATCATCATTCATACTGTCCATAAATATTTCTATGAAAAAATGTGGAAGTTATATGGGTGCAGCTAAGACACCAACACACTTTCTCTTTCGTAGATTTTTTAGAAGTCCTGAGAGGAAAAGAAACTAAAGCTGTAAGTCAAGAAGATCCACTGAAGCTTCCTTTTGTACCAAGAAAGCATCACCAATCTCATGGTAAATGCAATTTTTGTTCTCCCTAACATGCTTTGCAGTATTATGTTCATTATATTTTATGCCTTCAGGTCTATGTTGTGCTTATACAAGCAGCAAATTACCTGTTACAGTATTATTTTCTAGTTGCATATGACCGTGGAATTGCTAGATGTTACTTATAATAAAGCTGAAGAGTTTGATTGTTTGTTTGAACGCGTTAATCTCTGGAGTTACTCGTCGGATTTGAAAAATTCTATTTGAATTAGGTAATCCTATTTTTGATGACGCTATGTCTCTTAAGGACTGAGCAAAAAGACAAGTAGTACGCTAACGAAGTAAACGCGCGGGCAGACGACGCCATTTGATGGGGTGGGTCCTGGAACAAGATATTTCACGCGAATGAAGTCGGAGGCTGAAGCTAATTTCCTATTATAAATCCAAGTAATTTTCTATATGGACGGTGTGATTCCATTCTTCTGTTAAACACCAACATAAAACTTCCTATAGTGTTATGACCGACCAGATTTTGCCTGGAATTTCGTCCGCGTGAAGGTCGCAAAATTATCCCTCGGGAATGTATTACCGGGATAAAAGTATTCAATGTCTTAAACCAGATCACATAATCAGTCTATCTGAATTCCAAATTTCATTTAAATCTGTTACGTCATTATGGCGTGAAAACGAGCACACAGAGTTACTTTTGCATTTATTATATTGAAAAGTATGAACTTTATGCAAAAACCAATATTCCATATAGTTATGGTTATTTTCCTTCTACAAATGGTATTTTTACGGTTATCAGGAAATAATTTTCAGTGTACTTGCCTACAATAAATTTACGGTAAGGTGAGCTGAGCTGAGAGATCGTATAACTGCGCCTGAGTCGACCGGTATGCTATTGTTAAGATACATATTTTACCTTATTATAACATATTTTGACTTACTAGAGAATGAGCAGCAGCGTTCTCTATGTATTTTACGCCTGCCAAGCGTGGCGATTATGGTAACCCCCCCTCCCCAAATTGGGGGAGGCTTATGTTCAGCAGTGGACGTCTTTCGGCTGGAATGATGATGATAATAATGATGATATTTTACTTATTTGTCGCAGGAATGTTCATGCGGCTAAATAATAACAGCTGCAGTCAAAATCAAAATCAAAATCAAAAGTCATTTATTCAAACTAGGCTGAGAGTCAGCACTTTTTGAACGTCAAAGTCACATAAGACAGTCCCCCCAAAACGCCCGCCCTTCGACACTTCCTAGTGCTTTGGCTGGGAAGAAGAAGTGGCGGAACAAACTCCCCAGCAGCACTGCTGTCTGTTAAGTTAGAAGAACTTGATTCTATACAATATTGTATAAGTTATTAATATAATAAAACAAAACATACATTATTCGCCATATGTCAGCTAGCACACGCCATTATACCAACAAAACATTGAACACTTATAACTGAAAATCAAAATAATATTAAGAAAACATGGGACTCAATAAAAACCATTTGTGACATTAAAAAGGTAGGCAATAAAAATGAAGATTTACTAAAAATTAAACCTGATTCTGCAGAGTCACTGAATGTAGTGAACGACTATTTTAGCTCCATTGGTGATCAGTTGGCAAATGCGGCACTGACTAGATTAGGACAAACAGAAATTGAACTGGCTAATAACATGAGCCAACCAGGAAACACCTCATCTGATTCGCTATTTCTGTCGCCAACAGATGAAATTGAAATAATTAAGTTGATTAGTACACTAAAATCTAGTAAAGCTGTTGGACAAGATAACATCAGCAACGATATGCTCAAACACACCAAACATGTTATAGCAAGCCCTATAACATACATCTGTAACTTGAGCATATCTTCGGGTATGGTACCTAATGACCTAAAGATAGCCAACGTCATACCAATATTGAAAGTAGGTGACTCATGCGAACCAGCCAACTATAGGCCTATTTCACTCCTAAGCGCAATTTCTAAAGTAATTGAAAAGGTGATAAATGTAAGGTTACTGAACTATCTTGAACAAGATAGCTTATTAGCTGGGAATCAATTCGGTTTTCGAGCTGGCAGGTCCACGGAGGATGCCGTCACGCATCTTGTTGAATCTGTGGTTAGTAAAGTGGATAAAGGACACAAATGCGTCGGCGTCTTCTTGGACCTAGCAAAAGCTTTTGACACAGTCTCCCGTCCAATCCTACTAAAAAAACTAGAGGCGCTCGGGATCAGGGGCTTAGCTTTGGCCTGGTTTAAGTCCTATCTAGGAGAACGAAAACAACGCGTTCGTATTGGTAAGCACGTCAGCGATTTTGCGAATGTTGGCTACGGTGTACCGCAGGGCAGCGTTCTCGGCCCTACGTTGTTTCTGATCTACATAAACGACCTATGCTCTCTTGAACTCCATAATGCTAGTGTCTTTACTTTCGCGGATGATACCGCAATAGTCTTTCATGGAAAATCCTGGAGTGATGTAGGTTGTGTAGCTCAGGAGGGACTTGGGAGGGTTGCTATTTGGTTGCTGAACAATTTGTTGACCTTAAACGTCAGCAAAACAAAATCGGTGTGTTTTAGCATTTCTGATCGGTCTGCACCTCAAGAAGAATTGAAAATAAAGATCCATGTATGTGGCAGTGTTACTAATGAGAGTTGTCTCTGCTCGCAAATTGATCAGGTTTCCAGTATAAAATATCTAGGGATTCTCATTGATAAGCATCTAACATGGAAAGCGCAAATTGACGCACTCGTGAAACGTGTAAGAAAACTTTCGCACATATTCAAAAAACTAAAGTCCATTGCTAAAACTAAACTAATCCGTATTGTTTACTATACTTTGTGTCAGTCAATATTAAGTTATTGTGTATCAGCCTGGGGAGCAGCAAACAAAACCAATCTGCTGGCGTTGGAGCGAGCTCAGCGTGCTATACTGAAAATAGCCTACAGAAAACCCTGGCGATATTCGACTGATGCCCTGTACTCGGAATGTAGCCTCCTTCGGGTGAGGCAGCTGTTCATTGTCTCGACACTGTTACGCTTCCATAGGCATGCTAAAGAATTGGCCCACCAGTCATCTAGAACGTTAAAGTGGGATCGGCCACGAGTACATTCTTCTTTTGCACGCAGATCTTATGCATTTCTTGGGTCATATCTCTACTCTAAATTCTACTCCCACAATAGATCTGTACTTGACTTAACGTATACCAGCTGTAAAAATGCCATATTTAAATGGCTGTACCCCAAAAATTACGACCAAACGGAGAACCTTCTGCACATACAATCGTGATATCTGACATGCCAAGATAAAAAAAGTAAAAAAAATAAAATCACATGTACGCACCAAACCATTCATTTTCACCAAATACACCACACCACACCACTCACTCCACACTTCACACACAGTCCACACTACACATCCAATCACACCCAAAAGCACCTAATCACATATTTATAGTTATGTACTTCGTATTAAATCTCACATAAGTTTCTAGTTATAGTTTAAATTTTTCATTGTTTTTTATTAAAAAAAAAAAAAATCTCCTTCTTTCAAATTGTTATTTCCTTTTTTCATATTAATGTATTTCCCTAAATAAATAAATGTAAATGTTTGCCTCACCTGGGAAGAGACTGGACCTCACGACACAGGGAATCCTAGTGTGGGGTCCAGGGAATTTGTAAAAAAACTAGCTCCTAAGGCTTATTATAATCTGTTCTTTGTTTTACTGATATTGTACTGTGTTGTGAACTGAATAAAAAAATTATTAATTATTATTATTATAAAAAAAAAATATTATTATTAATTATTAACACTAAACTCAAGCTGAAATGAATAATGAAACAAAATCGTAAACAGAACTTAAAACCTTACTAAAGCCTCCAGGCATAAAGGGCGTGCCCGCTTACATATACAACGATGCAAATGATACATATACACAACAAATGAAATTAAAAGAAAATAAAAATAAATTAACAAAAGCAGTTAAATAAAAAAACAATTATATGAACTACCCATATAAACTGTCAGTGTGTGAGTTACAGTAATTACAGAATGTAAAACAGTGTCATAGAAGAAAAAATAAATATTATCTACACAATTAAGTTAGCAACTAGTTTGATAAACTCTAAGACTGTCCTATGGAGCGAGACCAGCATGTTTCCAAGCGTTCTTATCTTGGATGTAGTCCTCTAATTTGTAATAAGCTCGTTTACAAAGTGTACTTTTAATATGACTTTTAAACCTCCTTTCATTTAATTGCAATATATCAGAAGGTATTTTGTTGTAACATTTAACACAGTACCCCATAAAAGATGTATGTACTTTTGCTAATCTGAAAAATGGTTGATCTATCTTGTCTTTATTTCTAGTATTAAAATTATGTCTATCGCTTATTTTATTAAAAAGATGTAGATTTTTTCTTACATACATAATATTTTCGTAAATGAATTGGCAAGGTACCGTCATAATATTAATCCTTTTAAATAGTTCCCTGAGGGATTCGCCGCGACATAGATTATAAATGGCTCTGACAGCTCGCTTTTGCAAAATAAAAATGGATTCAATGTCAGCAGCCCTACCCCACAGTAAAATGCCATACGACATAATGCTGTGGAAGTAGCTAAAATAGACCAAACGCGCGGTTTCTACATCTGTTAACTGTCTTATCTTTCTAACAGCATAAGCGGCCGAGCTCAACCGCCCCGCAAGAGATGTTATATGAGGTCCCCATTGTAATTTCTCGTCTAGCGTGATTCCTAGGAAAACCGTTTGATCAATAAATTCCAGTTTTTCCCCATTCAACAAGATGTCACATTCGCTACCTCTGACATTAGGCAATTGAAATCTAATGCACTTGGTTTTTTTTTATTAAGTACCAAATTATTTACCGTAAACCAGTCTTGGACCTGAAGAATGGAGTTATTGACGTCGTCAAGATTTCGAGACCGTCTGTCGATTTTAAATATCAATGATGTGTCATCTGCAAATAACACCATCTTCGGTTGGTTTGGAAGTAGATGGGGTAGATCATTAATGTATACTAAAAAAAGGAATGGACCCAATATCGAGCCTTGAGGAACGCCCATTGCCATTTTAGACCCCAATGAGTTTACGCCGTTTACTTGGACTTTGACCATTCTATCCTTCAGGTATGATCTTATTAAGTCAAGAGCTGTATTTCTAATTCCATAGTGCTCTAGTTTCAGCAAAAGTGTCTCATGGTTTACGCAATCGAACGCCTTGGAAAGTTCACAAAAGATTCCAATGGCATCTTGTGCTTCTTCCCAGGCGTTAAAAATGTTCTTTATTAGGGTAACACCAGCGTCGGTGGTACAACGCCCTTTGGTGAAACCGAACTGGTGTTCATGAAAGATGGAGTTTTTATTAAAGTGACGTAACATTTGATTGAGCATTAACTTTTCAAACACCTTACTGAGAACTGGCAGAACTGACACGGGCCTATAATTGTTTGGTTCTTTACTATCACCGGATTTAAACAAAGGAACTACTTTGCTGTGTTTCATCAGATCCGGAAAGACTCCTTGGTCTACACTGGTGTTAAATATGAAAGCTAAATAGGGTGCAATGGTTTCAATAATAGAACTACAAAATTTGACAGACATTCCCCAAAGATCTTCTGTTGATTTAATTTTAAGATCTTTAAAAGCTTTTATAATAGCCTGGGGGTTAGTATGCTGAAACCTAAACTCTAAAGGGCATGCCCCTACATTCTTTTTGAGTAAGGCAGCGGAAAGGGCGGGTGACGAATTTAAAGCTTCAGTAGTTTTAACGGGAATATTAACGAAAAAATTTTGAAATTCCTGAGCTATTTCTATATCTGAGTTAATGGGCCCATGTGCAGTCTCTAAATTAAATTCAGTATTACGCTGTTTTTTCCTACCTGTTTCATCATTTATTATTTGCCAGGTAGTTTTTATTTTATCATCCGCTGATTTTATTTTATTGCTAATATAAAGCGCTTTAGCCAAGCTGCACACACTTTTAAAAATTTTAGAATATTTTGCAACATACTGATGAAAGCTTCTATTAGTCATATATTGCTTTAGGCCATAAAGTTCAAAAAGTTTTTCTCTGCTTTTACGTATACCTGGAGTTGCCCAATCACTAAATAAGAACTTTGTGCAAATACTTTTAGTCTTTAGTGGGAAATTGTCATTAAATTGCGTGTTTAATAATGAGAAGAACTCGGCGTAGAACTCATTTGGGTCACATTCATTATTAAAACTGTGAACACATAATGTACTGGCCAAAGAATGATTAAATTTCTCTAGATTTTTACATGTCATTGGCCTAAACCTTATTTGAATTTTTTGTAGAGGTATGTACGAGCAAAATGTCAGTAACATTTTGCTCGTACATACCTCTACAAAAAACTGTGTTGCTATGTTTGACCACTGTGATCAGATGGCAACTTATTTACAATTTGTTTGTGTAAGTAATCGCAGTTACAAAAAATATTATCTATACAAGTGGCAGAAGAAGCTGTCACTCGGGTTGGTTCCATAAAAACATTTGACAGATTAAATGACTTAAAAAGACTTAATAATCTGAAAGTATTTGAGTTACTTTCTAATAAATTAATATTAAAATCACCACATATGACCAGTGACTTACTACTAGTACTAAGTTTCTTTAGCACCTCTTCCATTACAGAATCAAACACAGATAGATTCTGGTAACTTGGAGGTCTGTATACACATACTATAACATGCTTATCAAGCTCAACACAGGACAGCTCAACAGTGTGTTCAACAGACGGCCCAATGATGTCTTTTCGTTCTTTCGATTTAATAGAATTTTTAACTAATATTAATGATCCGCCATGTATCATGCGTTTTCGGCTGAAAAAGCTAACTACACAGTAATTTTCATAATTTATTGACTTTACTTGATGATCTTTTAACCAATGTTCAGTTAAGCAAATGACATCAAACTTGGTGTTTTCTAAAAACAATTCTATTTCAAGCAATTTGGAAGAGCAACCTTGGATATTTTGATTATACAATTTTAAAGTGTGTTGCACTCCCTTTGGTTTTTTATTTTCATGACTAATAATGCCAGAAGATATCTTTTTATTATTCCCTAACAATAATTGGTTATTTGAAAGGGTACCTTCTGTTGTCTTATTACCTAGTTTAACGAATTATCTGGAGTGACCTCCACTACTATAACTGAAGAGCCAAGAATGCCCGTCTGAGTTCCAGCAGGAAGAGAAAACTCTATCTGACTGGTAGTGGCCTCCGAGGATGTTGGTATTATAGATTTAGTAGTTAAACTAGGCAACATAGACTCATCACTAACACTATTCATGGTTATTTTAGCTATAATCTGATTAACATTATATGCTATCAACATAGCAATCATATGTCGACATTTCCAAGACAGAGATAAAGCTCTCTGAGTTAACTTAAAACCACTAATAAATTTATTAGTATCAAAATACAATAATTTGTCACTATGACAACATGTCAACTGGTGAATAGTACTATTCAACCTGTAAATATAATAATTATCAATATCTGATAAAGTATCAGAGTAGGGGAAAGCACACAACATTAGCTTCCCTATGTTTAACTTGAGTAAGGTGTCTACTCCATCCACTATGTCCTTTCTGGTAATACAAGTACTATTACCTAATAGCAAAACCATTGTGGAATAAGGATCTAGGTTTGTGCTTGCAATTCTTTTAATCATTTGATTGAAACTTATGTTATGATAACTATGATTTGTAAAACTGTGGCTAAGGTAATTAAGTAACATTTTTCCAAAGCCTGAACCTAATTCATCACAAAAGAATATAGACTTATTATTACTGTGTATATGAACACATGGCTCTGCTGGAAGCACCAACACCGGGGGAGACAAGTCAAGCTGAGGCTGGGTAGGTGGTGTTTGGTTGGCACAGCTGCATGACAGGTTATTGGTCAGAGACTCATAACTCTCAGCATTGCACTTCACTAAGTCTAATAGTTCCCCAGTCAGTTCGAGTATGGGTGACCATTACATATCGAGTACCCCCCGTGCCTTGAAAAGCATCTTAACACGATAATCCGGCTATAATTCGTAGATCTTTGACAGTCTTGTCATGAAGTCAGAAACATTAAATTAAAAACTGAAATCAAACAAAATAAATTCAGTAAAAAATAAACACTCTGACAACGTACCTTCATACCTCGTCGATTAAGTGTACCGATAATACATTTTAAGCAAATAGTTTGCGTCGTAATAGTTTTGCACTACGTGGCAACGTCGCTTTTTAAGGTTTCAAGGATTCTTTGAACCATCGACCTAGTGATCCAATTCTACAGAGTGTTCAAACTTCTTCAAAATTAAAACTCTAGTTTTTGACCTAATTACAGGACCGATTTCGTTCATTTTTTGCACATCGTCAGCAAAGACGTAAACAAGTACATGGTTTCATTTATTGCATATATGTGGTTTTCATACTGTAAAAATTACTATACTACTTTATTAGACGCGTGAGCGCACATCTGCATATGTGATATGTCCACACTCTCTCACCACGTTCATGACATGTCTTACGCATCACTCTAGTAGCTGTTGTCGATCTTGTCGCATAGCTGCGTGTTGTCACGTTCAAATGTGGGTAGTCATTCATTAAAATAACGTCACCTACTAACTTACGTGCTTAGCAACAGTTCAATCCGAAATAAGCAGCTTTTAATTCCTCATAAAGACACTATCGATAGCCTTGCTATCGAGAGATAGTATGTATAGGATAAAATTAACCGGGATTCATAAAGAAAAACGATGACGATTGGCGATTGAGGAAGTAGTGCAGTATTTGAAAGTGTAGACCAACTGGACTCTGAGGGTCGAAAGGTTGGAATCGCGCCACAACATCAACTTTAAGTCGTTCATGGTACGATTTCCAACCCACCTTCTACAAACCTAAATCATAATATTTATTTCACATTAACCCACATGCTGAGCTTATAAATGGATTCATGAAACGTCGAAAGCTAGGTGCATGATCCCAATTGGTCGATCTAATGGAAGAGAACCGGCGAGAAACTTCACGGTTATTCTTTTAAAACTATATTTTACGTATAACTTTCGAAACCTTTCGCTAGATAATAATTAGTATGAAGATGTGGTGCTATCTCGCGATTTCCCTGGACAAAGATAAGTGAAAACGTTGTAACAAGTAAATCCTTAAAGTTGGCTTGAGAAAACGTCCTAATAGATGCCTAACCAACCAAAGAAAATCGACCCCACTAAAAGCTCAGAATAGAAAACCCACTCGGTAACAACCAAAGAACAAAACGACAAAGGAATCGATTCATCATCGCTTACCCGGAGCAATATGACACGAGCAATAAGTTTGTATATGTGACTCTTGGATACAGCTGCGTTACAGATCACATAGTTCTGAGCTATTTAATCAGCACGCCAGGATTTGCTTGATATTTGGCAGTGTAGTTGCAGAAGGCGAAGATAAAAGCAGTCTGGTTAGGTAAACTTAGTGCAATGCTGGTTTTTACAAACACAAGATGACAAAAAAAAATGCCTGATTAAAACCGTACACTGTTGTTTTTTCAACGCTCAATTCTAAACCCAGAAGTTCAATAATACAGGCTGGCAGGAACTTCGATGTGCAGTATTTTACCTTAAATTCAGTTCAAGATTCTGAACGTGATTTTTTGACACTTTTCTATGAAACATCTGATTTACATATCTCCGCTTTGGTTCTAAAATTCTGTGTAGAACGTATGGTTACAGTCTGCGAGTCGATATTCCGCCACCCAGTATTAAGGCGTTCATATACTGCAACGAGCTTAATTGCTGTTATTTTTGATAATTCAGTAGATGTATCCAGTAGGATTATGCTTTATAGATAGAAGAAGCAATGGTTTCAAGCCATATTCAGAATTGGTTCACGGGCGTTCAAGTTCATTTTTGGGTGGGATAACTATATAACTATAAAGGGTTGGCAAATTGTAGGTGGTACACCCACAATTTGCCATTTATGTTCAAGTTATCACAGAATGTATGTAAGCAGTCCAAGTAGGCGTCCATAGTGATCGTCGTAGTTTTTATATTGCACCTTTTTATTTTTTGAGTTTATATACACGGTACAATACAAATAGAGATACAACATATTGATAACATTTGAGTATCTGCTTTACTAGCACACTATGGACTTTGTCTGAAATAAATGTTTATAACAATAATAATTTACATATTTCTTAAGTTTTTTTTAAATATTTTTTGTCACTTTTTTTTCATATTATAATTTTCATGGTTTCAGCTATCCATAATATCAATATTAGGGTCAAATTAAACTCCAAAATGAAGGCTGTAAACGTGTTCAAATCTTCCATCATGGGTGTCGTTTTCATGGTTTTCAAGGTTGCTGATGCCAATGGTGAGGCCAAAATGAAAATGAAAGATGAAAGTAATAATACTTTCATCTTTCATTTTCATTGATTACTTGTAAAATGTATTTTGATAATTATTTCATGCATGTACAACAACAACATCAAAACCCCCTCTTTTATCATTCTAATTACAACCTAACTGACCCGTACTTAACGTGACACGCTCAAACAATTTCAAATAGCCGTGTCACTCATTCCCAACAAACAGAGGCTGTCCCAAACTAAATATATCTGGCAATAAAACTAATTAATAAAAAGATGGCGAGAAAATTAGATGATCACTTACACAAGATATCTTGAAGCGCAAGAGTTGGTCTTAATGAGCGTGGCAGGATTGAAACAACTTGGGGTGTAGGGCAGGAGAAAGGCAGTAAACAAGTTATATTTTGAATTAAATTTTTATAGAAACTGATTTGACTTGACTGATGGGAAATAGGAATGAGCGATGATAGTCAATATTTATGAAGACTTTCTGCAATTTTCAGTTGATCGATTCCTCGAATTATTTTTACTAGCTTCCAAGATAATTATTATGAAACAGAAAAAGTTGACTAGCATGAGTTTTTCTCAAAACAAGATGATGACGGATCCACAGAAAAACTAGTTAGTTACTAAACTAGTAGTTAGAAGTTTTAAGAGAAATACTTCTTCTGTTGTACTGCTCCCTAAGCACCCGATTATAAATGGGTGTTAGGGAAACCAGTAAGGTAATAAACTTTCCTGAAGTGTTTCCATGACTTTATTCATTTAAAACTGCCCGCGGCTTCGCCCGCGTGGATGTCGCAAATTATCCGACGGGAATGTGCTACTGGGACAAAAATTGCGTCTATTGTTCCATATAACTTTGCTATCTACTACTGAAAATTAAGCCGTTTCGGAGATTAGCCACAGCAAACTGTCAAACAAAAAAAATCTGTTATTTTGACATTACAGTCATTTGTTTTTTATTTGTTAGTTGCGGCTGGCCTGTTAGTCTAGTGGTTAGTGACCCTGACTGCTAAGACTGAGGTCGTGGGTTCGATTCCCACCCAGGACAAATCTTTGTGTGATGAGCACAATAATTTGTTCTGTGTCTGGGTGTAATTTATCTATAATATGTATGTATTTAGAAATATATAAGTATGTTTATCAGTTGTCTGGTTGCCATAGTACAGGCTCTGCCTAGTTTGGGATCAGATAACGTTGTGTTGGTTGTCCTAAGATATTATTATTTATTTATTTATTTGTGTTGACATGTCTGTCTGTTCTGTACCTAATATAATTTTGCACAATATTAAGTAACTCTTTATTTATTTTGGAAACGTAATTCAGTTATTAATTCCATAATTCAGTTTCAGACCCAGAATTTTTGCACATCTCGAACAAACTTAAACTACTGCCCTTTACCTCTACTACAGCAAATTCCCGAGCCAAATTCGAGCCGACACGATTCGTCTGAAACAAAGCCAGGTTTGTGGCCTGAAAATTAACAGGCACGCTACATTAAAGTGATTAATTTAGTCAATTAAGTGGCAGGCCCGCCTCCCGCACTAAATGAATAAGTTATTTTTAATTACGGAGTAATTGTACGTACGGGTTTATATTAATTAGTATGTAATCATATGGCGATGGGTTCCGTCTTGTGGGTGATGTGAGGATGAAAATTTGGTTAGAATTATTTTGTTAGAGATAGCAGCTTTTAGAGCATTTTCTTGTCCTTATATTGATTGGCCTGTTAGTCTAGTGGTTATATAGTGACCCTGACTGCTAAGACTGAGGTCGTGGGTTCGATTCCCAAAAATCTTTGTGTGACGATCATAATCATTTGTTCTGTGTCTGGGTGTAATTTATCTATAACTAGCTTCTGCCAGCGGCTTCACCCGCGTGAAATTTCAACCCCCCTATCCACCCTCTTAGGGATGGAATTTCAAAAAACCCTTTCTTAGTGGATACCTACTCTTCATAAAGAATACACCCTCCAAACATGTCTCTAGGACCAGCGGTTTAGGCTGTGCGTTGATATATCAGTCAGTCAGTCAGTCACTCAGGACTTTGAATTTTATATATATAGATATGTATGCATTTAGAAATATATAAGTATATTTATCAGTTTTCCGGTTACCATAGGCTTTGCTTAGTTTGGGATCAGATAACGGTGTTTTGGTTGTCCTAAGATATTATTATTATACCTACTTCTTAGGAACTTTTGTTATTTTCTTGTGTATAGGTACTTTGGCTAGTCGGGAAAGGACACAGGCACAGAGTCCACTATGCAGGGCCTGCATGGAGGACGACGAGACAGCAGCCCATGTGCTACTAAATTGCCTGGTGATCGCCACATATAGGGCTAAGTAACTTCGGTAACCCACACCAACCACCTTTCGGTGAGCAACACCAAGGCGTTGCTCACTTTCCTCGAGGAGCTGGAGTGGATCGAGTAACCGATTTCCCACCCGTGCACTAAATACGCGCTCAGACGTGGAGTTGCGCACACCAGCCTGTCGTAATTATTACCTAATCGGGAAGGGATTGTGGCTAAGTAATAGCAGCTGCACAGGTCGTTAGATCAGGTTAAGCTTCGCTTGCCTCGGTTGGTCCATGGATGGGTGACCCTCTATATATACCAAGACTTCTCCGTGCTTCCGAAAACACGTTAAGCCGTTCGTCTCGGCTGTAATTTGTGTATCTTTGACAGCCATTACGCGTCGTCAGAAGCCTGAGAGTCTTACCCGAAGGGTATCGTATTTACCCAGTAACTGGGTTATGGGAGGCAGATAAGTATCTATCTATGTACAATTCAGCTGCTTTCGGTTAGACTGGCATCTGACCAGAGTCCCTCCTCATTGATATCAAACTTACATATAGGTATGTTAAGGCATAACGGTCAGCCCCCTGTGCAAGGGTCTGCATGTTGGCTGAGGAAACCGATGCGCATGCACTTTCTGAATGTACAGGTGTCACCTAGATTAGGACAGAAACCCTCGGGATACCCTAATCTTACAGGGACGTTCTCAACAGACCAGGGAACATAACCAACTTCTGGAGGGAGGTGGGCTGGTTGGAATAAACACCGACGGCCGCTTTGGCCTCGCACAATGATCCACTCAAACTTTAACAAGTTTTTTCTAAAAACCTATATCAGGCACCAGTCTCTCACAAAGGTGAAATACAGCTGAGACCTTATTTTTGTACACATTAACTTTAAGTCAGCTTTGTGAAGAGAGAATAAACGATTATTATTATTATTATTACTCAAAGGACTAAGTGCGGAAACCAAACCCCTATAACATATAACATAGGTATGTAGGTCAGGGGACGTATGCTCGCTGCACCCAGTGGCCTACATTGCAGGTGGGCACTTAGCCCCCTTTTCTTGTCTAGGCAGACAAACGCTAGTTTCTTTTAGGTACCTATAATAATTTACTTAGTTTCTTATACTTTCGGGACACACACTAAATTGACAGACTTATGGTGATTTCTCGAGGTAAGCACTGCTTATATGACTATATGCAATGCACGCCACAGCTGCAACTATGCCGAAGAAAGTTACCTAATGGTTCTTAATTAAATAAATATCTACACCTAGGTATTCAGAATAAACTTTTGACCTATCCTATGTCCTATGTTACCCAACAGGTGGTGTACCGTGTCAAATGGAACAAGAATTATTATCAGTATTACGTCGTCATGATCAGGTCCTACACCGACTGCGATTACACAATCCTGCATTATACTTAGCTGTTTGATGGTCTAAGCTAAAGGCTAAGCCATACCAGGTAATGCTCCATACAGGCTTTTGTGGATACCATTTAAGAAAGGCACAGGAAAAATGGAGTTCAATGAAAGTCTTACCATTTTTGAATGAACTATAGGTACCATTCGCGTTCTTTTTTCTATGGCCAATTGGACCACGTTATTTTAAAAATGGAAAAGGGCCAGTGTTTTTTTTTTCGTAAATTCCATGTAAAAAAATTGTAACAGTAGAATAATCCGAGTCAAAATTAAACTATTATTTATTTACTAAATGAATGTCTTTTTTTTTAGCCTACACTGTCCTACTGTTGAGCAAAGCCTGGGACCAAATCTCTCCAGGTATCCTTTTCCAGGGCTACCTTGATCCAACCCTTAGAGTACGTGTTTAGGTCGTTTCGCCACCTCTTCTTGGGCCAGCCTCGGCGGCGCCGTCCATCCTCAGGCACCCACTGTGTGGAGACTATTGCCCAGCGGTCGCTGTGCACGCGGCTGGTGTGACCCGCCCAGTCCCATTTTAGCCTGGAAGCCTTTTTGCCTACGTCTAAGATTCCCGTTTTGGAACGCAGCGTGGTGTTTCGTATTGTGTAGGTTTGTTTAACGCCTAAAATGCTGCGCTCCATTGCTCTTTGGCAATCCCAAGGTGGAACTTTTGTGAATCGGTGAGCGACCGGTTATCGACCAGAAATCAATGTTATAAAACAATAATCTATCGTGTTAAATATACACTGTTCCTTTTTATAAAGGTATAAATCAAATTCCTTGTAATGTGTAATTATTTAATTTGAGACTTTGGCTTTAATTCTTTTATAAATCTGTGTGCCAAAACCATTCAGCTGCTTTGCATAGTTGAGTAATAAACTTTCATATTAATGATATTAAATAGGAAGTAGGATGTTAGCAGAATAAAACAATTACAGACACTTTTGAATTGTCAAGGGGTCGGTCAGTCAGGAAAATGAAATTGCCCATTCCAAAACATAGTACGTAGCTACCTATGGAGAAAAACGGGCAAGAAACTCCATGGACACATTCAAATTAAAATATTTTTACTATAATTGTTAGACTATGGTTAACAATAAGCGTGCCAGCTCAATACCATAGATATTAATTACATCATCGCAACGATATCGTACAAAATGTTTATTATTTAGTTAATGACTGAGTGCGCAAGTCTTGAATGTGGGCCATCTTCGATGTAGGTAAATCGCCATCATAAATAATAAAATGATAAAAATTGTTTTCGGACACAAACAGTTCAAATTATTAACCAAATCCACTTTGTACAGGGTGTGATGTTTCATGGGTATTCTCTTTTTACACGCTTTATATTAGCTTCACTTGTATGTTTGTATGTTTGTTTGTGACCGACTCCTTATAGCGCGATTTTGACCCACTTTAAACGACCAGATTTCATTCAAACTTTGCACACGTGTCAAGGACCGATGACAATGCAATAATTTCATAAATTTGTGCCATTATCCTTGCCAGGGTTACCAGGACAGCAAAAAAACTGTCACAAACTACGCTGACATACGTCTCAAAATTCGAAACACCCTAAAAAATAGAAAATAAATAATAGATAGTTTTAAAAAAAACTAAAAAACACGCTTCCATTGAAAACCAAACTAAAAAGTACCAAATAATGGAAAAAAGGGTGGGGGTGCTTTTTAAGGTATTTTTTTATTGATATCAGGCACCCCACGCTTTTTTTTCCTTTTTTTTGTAGTAAAAACTCTAATTTATAGCATTGTGTGATTTAAACTCGCACTTAAGTCACGCTTGTCTGTGACTTAATTAGTTCAGTCTTACAAAAAAAGCATGACTTAATAAGTGAAACAAAATAGTATACGATAATGACTTAAACAGTCCATTATTGAATGCGTTTAGCACCCTCACTAGCAAAAATTGACTACTTAACTCACACATATTATAATGTATTATTTTATTCATTTATATATACAAATACTTCAGTTGTCTGATTTTTGTCTTCTTATCTGCCAGACGTAGAACGTAGGTACATCGCTACTTATATTTAACTTGATACTCTAGGTTTCCTAAGTAGGCTAACCAACTATCAGAGGTACAGAAATAGACGTTTAAAGGTAGGTCAGACTGATAGCTGCAAGTGTACGTAGCGTAGTAGATACTAAGTTATTTCGACGACGGCTTCATTGCGTAGATGCAAAGATGCTGTATCGAAACTCATAATTAAAGTGGATGAGCTAAAGCAGTCCTTGAAATTCAATTTTTCTTCCGATTTTTGCTATTTGTAAGTCAGTGTTAGGTTGTGTGTTGATTAAAATGTGATTTCGGGACCATAAAATTAAAATTTAATCATTAAAATCATCAATCTCTGAGTTCATTAAATCCCATTAAATGAGTATTTCATGAAAAAAAATTAAACTGAATAAAATTTGAATTTTACGGACGATATTGGCATTTCCATCTTAATCAAAAGTCTTGTGTAAAAATCATGCTATTTCAATGTTTTCTGCCAGTTCTGCTACTAACAATATTTCGTCCCAAACAGATTTTAGGACTGCATATACCCAGGAAACTTGGTTCTACTGAATAAAATGTGGGTGCACACCCTTCGTGGAATATCCCAATTTCCCGTAGGCCCCCCTACGGGAAATTGGGATATTTTCCACTCAAGTATTGACTACGTTTTGTTTTTAATGTGTTAGTGTACTTTCTCCTAGACTTTTCGTTGTTTCCTTAACGTATTTTTCAAAACGTGCCGGTTGCCTAATTAATAAGGAATTTTCGATTCGCCGACAAATAAATTAACTTCATGCGAGACGCCTATATAAAATATATTATTATTTCAAAGTGACGATTTCACGAACCGGGCGAGTAAATTCGTGCGACTCGACTAATAAGCTTTATGTTTACACATCCCCCTGTAGTGTAGCGCTCCGTTATCGATACATATCGCGCGACCCGACCCCGCTCGCTATCAGGCAATTAACTTTAATGGATATATTTAAATTAGTGCTCCACACTCAATTGACAACATATTATTATCATTGCTTATTGTTAGATACTAAGATCATTCAAGAAAAAAAATAAACATTAATTTCAGACTTTATGTTTAAGAAGGTAGAGTTGGAAATTGATTGGACTGGTCCTCATTAGGTTCTAGAAGTTAATCAATGAAAATGTTATGATTATAGGCACTTTATATTTGTATTTTAATCACTTCTGTCAAGACTATCAGTAGGTCACTCTGCAAAATCATCCTTATCTCAAAGTACGTAATTATAAACGTAAATATAATAATTATTATAATGTACGTAATTAAATGTAAATTGGTCAATAATAAAACAATATTTTTCGTCAATATCAAAGAAATATATATTTAACTACAGTTAAAATAACAATGTACAAAATAAAATCGTATTTACAACAATATTACAGTTTATATTGAATTCGAAAGTGTGGTGAACGAATTTTGTACTGAAATACAATCAAACGAAATTTTGGTAAAAAGGTAAGGTTTACATACGACAAAGTTATACATTAAATTAATTCTGAACGTAATTCTAATACACAGTATTGTCTAAACTCCCTTCAAACTATATTTACACAATAATTTACAATCTTTATCGATAAGTCAAATTCACCGCACTCACAACCATACGGTAGCGACAGCAGAAAAAATAAAATATTTTTTCAAATTTTTGAATTCGGAACTTATTGTTTGAAACTTTAAAATCACTGTTCGGTTGTTCCGAATTCGAATTTGTAATCACGTTTCGTAACGTCTTTTATTTATATTTCACTGTTGATTTGTAGTTTGTGTGCTGGGTGACGGTGATCCGTTTGACACAGGTGGTTGGATCATGGTTAGATGCGGCGGTGGCAGGCCCATGTGGGGCAGGGGCCTACCTCCCCCCATGAGGTGGTGGGGGTGGAAATACTGCTGCAGCGCGGGGTGGGGGTACAGGTGGTGGGGGTGGCGAGAAAACTGCGCCATTTTGAGTTTCTCGATCTCCGCCTCCTGTACGCGCTTCGCTTTCGCTCTTCGATTTTGGAACCAGATTTTTACCTGTAGACAAATAAAATGTTATTGTTATTATATGAAACGTTGAGTTGATGTTGTTAATTCCTTATTTGGTATTTTTAGATCAAGCCTATATTTTTGACATCATTTGAAATTGATGATTATGGATAATTAATCATTACTTTAAAAAAAATATATTTCTATCAAAATTAGATCCTCACCTGAGTTTCAGATAATCCCAACGAGGACGAGAACTCAGCCCTTTCAGCGATGCTTAAGTATTGCTTGTCGACAAACTTGCTTTCAAGCGCTCGAAGCTGCTGCGCGGTGAAGGGCGTGCGCGGCTTGCGGTTGGGTTTGTGCTTGCGCAGGTTGCACTTTAGTTTGGCTGGCTCACCATTAGCATCTGTAGCAAAGAAAACAAAACAGTCAGTCGAATTCATAAAAACTTTTGGCTTAATTGCTAAACAGGATCTTCGCATAATAATATACCAAGATTTGCAAAGTAATAAAAACGTGGGTAGTAAAATTAATCAGGCTAATTTGTAAACGAAACGATCTCTAATGATGCTTCGCAGCCTTTGTGTGATATGTCAGAAGAGACTGGCTTCAAAGATTTAGTAGATGCATTCGACAGATAACGCCCGAAATCAACATTAATATTCTAAATTTGGTCTCGAAAACGCAAACGTTTTTGGATTTCCTCAACAAGTATTTTACGACTAATTAATAAATCGTAAAACTTCCAGTTTTCACATTTTTCTTGCTCAAAACAGTTTCGAAACACACTCAAATGCAGGTGGTATGAATATTAATAATGATAAACGAGAACATTTATCTGTAGACAGACATGCTGCGCACAAGTATGGAGAGCATGAACTTTACTGTTACGTTACATCTCAATAACACAAAAGCAGCCGAATAACGATCGGAATGCCGCTCCATCCTCCACTGGATTAATAAATCGCATAATAAAACTCATATAAAATAAAGGCTAAAGGAAACGAACCGCGATCCGATCCCGATAAAATCTCCACGAGGTAATTTTTAAACTTATTTAGCGACGAAAACAAGCATATTAGTAAGCAAATCGTTGATTTTATTGCCACAGTTGGTTAGAAAAGAATTGATTAACGCCCACGTCCAAGATATGAAAGAGAGATAACCATTTGGATTGGATACTCTGTAGGCAAGTATTCATTAAAGATCTTTGAAGTCATGTCTGGACTCCCGTCATTACGGTTTTATTAACCAAGTGTTACGATAATATTGATGTCATTTTTTGGCGGATCATTTTCATCCTCAGCTCGTAATCCGTTGTGTAACTTTACGACCGCTTAATTCATTTAATTCATCAATCAAATGAATTCATCATTGTATAATATATTTATGTCGTCTGAATCATTATCTTGTCCGTCTATTAGTGTATTCGTCAACAAATTTCTGGTTTTATTAGTAATTTGGGTGTGATTCAATAAAAAAAAACTTGCTTTGTAATTTATTAGTGGCTCCGTTCGACGGTTTTAATAGACTCTAACCTACATAATTATCTATCAACTAATTGGTATTTAAGTACTAATTAATGCTTGTGATCGTTGATTGATCGACGAACACGTGTTGCGAAGACTTTCGTTTTATTGTTTATGACACATATTTCGGTCGCACGTCATTATACTTAATGAACACATGATATTATTATTATGTTCTAAGCGTTATATTAACGTTGGTTGTGAAACGATATGAAAAAGTAACTAATTTTTCTTTTTCAGTCTTCGTTCCTGCTAATAACATGATCAAATTCGAAATATAATGTCATTATAAGTCAGTCCAACTTGTCAAAATTAAACCTTGTAAAAATATAAAACAACCATTAGCAGTGAAAACATTGACAATTTATAATTTACTTCGAGAATATTAAAACATTAGGAGAGTGGCGCTTCAAACGCCGACATATTAATCCCAATGTCAAACAGTACAGTCGCTTAATAGCTAATGTCCCACAAAAAAGAAAAAAAAAACGTAAATTATGTGACAGTCGAAAAAAAGCTAAAGTGTATTAACGTCGTGTTTAGCAGACGTCAAAGCAAGTACCGACGACAAGACGGAAATAAAGCTAAGAGCCGATGCACACTAACGATTTAAGTGCCACGTTTTTTTTTACTTAAACGCCGCACCCGAAATAGATAACTTATGTTACCGCATTTTCTCCATGAACACGTTCTTTATCTTGATTATTTTTTTATAAGAAGCAGTGTATTAAATAAACGCTACTGTATGTCTTTACGAAATTTCTTGCATTATTAATGAGTAAAGAGGCTAAAGAAAAAATGTGAAGTTCAAATGAGTCGCACAACGCACGTGTGCGGCGTTTCTTAAAATTGCCCGGGAACTGTTAAATTACCTCCTTTAAAAATACTTATATGGGACTGTCTGTTCTCATTTTCTTGTTAATTGTATAAAGAGATATTGACTACAGATGTTACTCCGCTGAATTATGTCCGTGTTGTGAGTCTGTGAGCGACGAAAGAAATATGAGACGTTTTAAATGCGTTTAAATACATTTTCCATTGTTACACATCGTCATTTGTTTCTTTTCTTTTGTAAAAGGAATGTCTAGCGAATGAATTATGAAAAGTGCCCACAGTTTTTTGTGTCAATTTAAAAATGGAAATCAATTCGGATCCCGAACGTTTGTGCTGACGGTACCTAATGTTTCAGTGCGCTGCTAAAAAGACAGTTGATATATTAATGAGCATGTTTGCTTTTTGTGTGCGCACCACCATTAATCGTGCGAAGCGTGGTATGTCATTCATTCCAATATTTTAAACGGGCAGCGTATACTTGACGTTTTTGTTGTCTGTACAAGAGAGGCGGGCATTCTTTGCGTCTTGCGGGATACCTAACATTACACGTTTCTTTTATTATCCATGAATGTAAATTAAAGTAATATTAGAACAAATAATATTAAAAACAACAGCTATAAAATACCTTAATTCCTTTGTAGCTCAAATATCATGCCTCATGATAATTTATATTTTAGTTATCAAGTGCGATAAATTATCTAAAAAAAAGAATTTTCACTCGGATTTCAGAGAATCAAGAAAACATTTTAATTTTTTTCACAATCGAGATTGTTTTCGCTATAAACAATCAACATAACATAAAATACAAGAACAACTTAAAACTCATTTGCAGATTTTCACCGCAACCGCATTGAATTAAAAAATAATAATAGGTTCATAATGTTAGATATATATTAATATTGTTGTTAATAATTTATAACGTTCAACAAAGGGCTATTAAGGCTATTAGCTGTGTGAGCCCAGATTCCTTAAGAAAACGCCCACAATATTTATCTGGTGATCAAACGGCATCCTGAACGTGGGCCATTCATCAGCACTCAATCTTTACTTCATAAAGGGGCCATAGAAAACGCGGAAGTGGATCGCCTGTGCCGTTAACCGTTTAATTTATGTTTGGAAAACTATTTAGTGATCGCTTTTATGTTCAGTAGATGGGGCTATTAGTTATCATTGGGATGAATCGGATCTATAGTTAGCAAGAATACCTTAAATCAGATAAGTTATATGAATGTCATGAATAGTTTTTTATGATATATATATTTTTTAAATTCCATTTAGAAGGAAGAACAGATATTTCTATAGCTTTAGCGCTTTATGTCATTTTTACAGCGCTTTAGAATGATTTCATGCTAATTTATGACGCAAACAAAAACACACGGATGAGTTAAGAGGTACTTTACGTGTATTAGGGCCATTATTCATGCAATACATTTTTTTTGAACTTCTCACTTTGATGTCAGTGGCATTTAATATGATATAGAAGGTACTGCGTATCTGACCTGCATCTAAACAATTCATTCCAAGATAAATAACTTCAAAAGACCTTTCATGTTTATAGAAAAAAAAAAATATCTTCCATCTTACTTGGTCTATGCCATTTACTTTAATGCCATCTTAAACTTATCGAGATCTACTCTTTTCTCTATTAAGAATTCATTTGTCATTTTTTGTTCGTTTTTTAAATTTTATCTTTATCAACTGCCTGTTTTATTTTTCTCTGCAGCGATCCGCCTTTTCTTCACATGGTTTCTCTACGTGAAAACATCGAGTTTTATTTATTATTCGTAAGTTTACTAGTAAAGTATTATACACTTAAATCTTCCGGAGTAAATTCCCAAAATGATGGTGGAAATAGCATAACAATCCGTTGCGCAGTTTAAAAGAAAAATGCAGTCACACAACAGACATGAAAAGTAACTTTAATTTAAAATATGCATAGAAAACCAGTCTATATATTTCCCCAGCAAGCAAACTATTAATAAGAGCAGGGTCTGTTACATATTTTTACGGTTAATACTTTTTATTTCACGCAAAAAAAAGCATCCGCTTATTTCGCGTATTCTATGGCCCTAGCCTTAAATGATCTATTAAGAGCATCACAGCGTTAGCGCTGTGTTTATACTTGTCCCGCTCTCCTCAGTGTACAAATAGCACTATTCAATGGGACATTAGTATTTTGGCTCGGTGCCAGCGCCTGACAGCAACGTTTGACTGCTTGTTAAACACAAAACGTCATTTTGCTTCAGTTTTTGTATTCGATTTTTTGGTTCGGAGTTTTTTTTTTTTTGTTTTAGACGGTGGTTACGTAGTTTTGAGTTGTGATTTTGTGAGGAATATTATTTGTTTTATTATTTATACGTTTTATAATATTAAATACTAATTTCGAAACTACCGATCCGATTCAGAAAAATGTTTCACTAATAAGAAGCCGTCAAGTGGAAGTATGTCAAGTGTCATAGGATAAATTTTATGTTGAAACAAAAAATTTCACGCGGACCAAGTCACGGGCAAGGGCTTGTTAAAACAACATTTTGTATATCCTAAACTTAATAAGAAATAAAAGTGGGATTAAGTTGACTTCTTTCATAATGGGTGAGTACCTAATTAAGAATTCGCACCGTCGCTTCATCAACGCGAAACAGGTGTTTTTTAAACCCACTTTAAAATTCAATACGAGAATACAATTTTCTGGCATTTTGTTTCCAGTCACGAATAAGATAAACTTTCTTAATTAAAATTTATTAATTAAATATTTTGCTGACGCTACCGCAAATGAAGCGGTCGAAACAGTCTTGTTGCGCATACTCGGTAATTGATTGGGAATGCTTCTATAATTAGGAGCGTGACTCTTGTTGCGAACCGTACTTACGTATACTTACAATAGGCGTGTTTAAGTGTATATGCAAAAATATGCGAAGCGTAATTGGTATCATACGTAAGTTGTCTGTTAAAAATGATAACTTGAATTATCATGCATAAGAAAAGTTGGTAAAAATCATCATCTGCTTTAGCCTTTTCCCCAACTATTTAGGGGTCGGTTTCCAGTCTTACTGGATGCCGCTGAGTGTATTTAACAAAGAGCGATGGCCTATCTGACCTCTACAACCCAATTACTATGTAATACGATACCTCTTGGTAAGACTGGTCTTCAGAAATTTGGGAATCTGATGTGATGATGACCCGCAGCGATTGCCTAAGATGAATGAATGATAACCGGAACCACAGTTTAACGTGCTATCCGAGACACAGAGGACTCTTGCAAAGTAAAGATAGCCGCCCATCCAAGGACCAACCGCGGCTACTAACAGCTTAACCTGATCGTTGGCCCAGTGCGGCTGTTAAACAAACAATTAAAACAAAATTTTAAGTACATGGTAATCCATTATCTAACATTTCATTTGTCACTTTGTAACTTGACTTGTCAAGTGCGTGTATTCTTAAAGTTCATCAGAAATAATATATTCAAAAAACAAAATTTATGCAAGTAAACCGTTTAAAAGTTCAATAAAAAAATGCAATCGACCTTTTAAGACGTATAAACTTCAATTTTATTGATTTTTAATTCAAAGGAAATAAAACAAACGGCGTTTAGAAACAATAACACGATACTGGAGTCAATAATAGCGATCTAATGAACGGCAATACAAGACAATAAGAAGGAATTATTGTTGTGATTATTACAGATTTATAAGACATTAAAATAATATTATTATTGACTAGCTTTTACCAGCAGCATCGCTCGCGTTTTTGACAAACAATTTTTTTTATCTTTCGTATTTTTTTTATTTTTTTTGTCATAAATAGTATCCTATATTACTTCTAATACCTCCAAGAATATAATTATGTATAAAGTTTCATGATGATCGGTTACGTAGTTTTCGCGTGGAAGCGTAACAAACAAACTTACATTCACATTTATAATATTAGTAGGATCTAAGTCAACATGTATGTATGTAAGGCTTGTTTTCATACGCACTGCGACAAATCAAGCTATAAATTTCCAATATAAGTTGACTTCTCACTGTACAAAAAGCCTATACAATGCGAGGTCAGCTAAAACTGGAAATGTGTAGCTCGATATGTAGCTTGTACGTGTGAGAAGAGTTGAAAGCACGAGTGCGATGGATACTGAACATAACTTTACGCCTTTAAGGCCCTCTTGTAGTTGAAGACGTTTCATTGGCCGGTCGTTGCGAGCGCTTGAGTTGCTAGATTTTGTGTATAATTGTTTCGTGGAGACAAAATGATAAGGAAATTATAAAATATTTTCTCACCATGCCCTAAAAAACAATAAAACCTATCTTTTGGTATAAGTTTTACATGGTTTAATGATGGAATCTCTTCAAGGTACACGTTTTAAACGGCGATTTAGTGTCATCTTTATGATTATTTTTTATCGAGCCAAATGTTTTAATTCACGTTTCTATCTTCACACAGCGCTTAACAGTATGTTCAATTTTCCTAAATATTTTTTTTTACGGAAACTATCCGTTTTACTAGATTTACAGAGGTTTAAAAAAGTTAAAAAGTACTGCAACCTCGCCTTAATTTCCGAAGGGTTTGGCAGAGGTAACACCTACATTTCGACAGCTATCTTTAAGTCTCGTGTAATAGGGGTGAGCCTATTGCTCTCAACCGGGCACAAATCCGAACTCCGAGCTGTAACTGAGAATTTTTTAATGGAAATTTCCATTAACACTTTGCCCGACCTGGAATCGAACCCAGGACCTCGTGGACTACCAACGATATGTTTAGTATGTCATAAACTAAATATTTTCCTATTGATTGTGTCGACTTAAGAGAGCTATAGGTACTATATACTTAGGTAAGGTATATATACCTATTCGCTTTCAGATTGACAATTAATATTTTCCTTTAATTATAGGGAAAAAATAACAACTGTAAAATAAAGTAGGTTATATTACAAGTTTTATATAACGTATCTCGACAAAATTGTCATTGAACTAGCTTATGCCAGCGGCTTCCCCGCATATCGACGCTTGAAAGGCAAAATTGACTAAGCGCCATAGTAGCCCTATGTCGCTTAGTCAATTTTGCCTTTCAAGCGTCAATATAAACCTTCCTCTTGTATCACTCTGTCTATTGGCGAAAACCGCATTAAAATCCGCTGCGTAGTTTAGAAGTTCTAAGCGTACAAACGCGAAATGCGACTTTGTTTTATACTATGTAAAGATACGAAAGGAGTTACAAATGATACAAAATAATAGGCTATAAATTATAGTCAAATATTAGAACAAAACAAGTTGCCAATATCCGTTTGTGCTAAACTGCATAAATTAGCCACGAAGTGCGCTATTACCTACTGTACTGAATTAAATTATCTTTTGTTAAGAGATTATCAATGCTTAAAGCACTAGAAACTAAATTATTTACTAACTAGCTTTTGTCAGGGGCTTTTCCCGTGTAGAGGCCGGATATTATCCCACGGGACCGAACTACCGGAATAAAAAGTACCCTATGTGTTAATACAGGTTATAATCTATATGTGTGCCAAATTTCATCCAAATCCGTTGGGCCGTTTTATAGTGATTGAGTAACAAACATCTCTACATACAAGCTAACATATTTATAATATACTAGCTTTGGCCAGCGGCTTCACCCGCGTGGTGGTCGGAAATTATCCCGCGGGAACATACTACCGGGATAAAAAGTACCCTATGTGTTATTCCAAGTTATAAACTATCTATGTGCCAAATTTCATCCAAATCCGTCCAGTAGTTTTTTCGTGAAAGGGTAACAAACATACACATACACATACATCCATCCTCACAAACTTTCGCATTTATAATATTAGTAAGATATAGTAAGATATAGTATTAATGACCTATTTATTAGTACCTAAGCCGAATGAGGCTTTATTTTAATAGTTTATTATTAGTATTATTACCTAATCAGTCTTTTTTTGTTCCCTCTGCTGGAACGAATGCCACCCATCTAAGACATGATGGCTGAAAATCGCCATCATATTGTAGTAGTGGAGTGCAGCAGGGTAATTTTTCGAACATATAAAGGAATTGGCTTTCAAAATTCTTCAGATTCTTTTTGGTATGAGTTATTTTATCAAAATTGTAGAGGCGTTATTTCTTTTTAGTAAAGAAAACCATAGTATGTAAATAATAGAGCTTATTACTTCGACTACCAAACTTAGTCCTACTTAGAAACAGATCTTGTAAAACCTATACACATTTGCAACAAAACTATCCTATAACTTACTCTTTTATTTCTACCTGAAGTGTACAAGAAATAAGGCACAGTTCACAATATCGTGCGGTTAATTGACAAGTGGTATATTAATTAGTTGCATGTTGCGATCCACTTGACTCGCTCGCCACCGACGCTGACTTGAACACGGCCTTATAATTCTGTGCTATGAACATCGGCCTACGATCGTCACGGGGTGTCTTTTATGTGTACGTAGCTTTATGAGGGATAGACAAGACATTTTTGAAAAAAGAATGCAGCTTTATGATTTTGGTTTACAGTTTCTTTTTTTTTTTCTAAAATATTATTAGCAAAATATGACGTGAGAAAAATATGACAGCTGTCACTACAAACGTCAAACTTATTTACTTGAAATTTTACCGAGACAATTTAAATCTAGCAAATGAATGTCGTGGGAATCCAGTAGCTAAAACTCACGTTAAAATTAAATACAAAAGCCACTGGTTAAAGTGAAAGTTGTCTTCATTAATTATTGTGAGAACATTTTTAGGTCAAACCTGTCAATAGTGACATTTCCAACTTTTTTTTAACCTGTTACTGCGCGCCTTTCCCAATAAAGTTGATTTTTAACGTTAAACGTTAAGTTTAAGTTTCTTTAATTGTTTTTACTTAATTTTCTTAATGTATGGTTAAAATGCCATGTCCGAAGTATCAATCAGCTGGGCTTAATTGAGATTAAAAAGGTTACTTGTAATTTAGTAATGGAGTGGAAATAATTATCTACCTACGGAAAATTATTGATTGTTACTTTGGTATTATAAATTATAACTGTGTTTCAATACATTAAGAATAAATTTTATCTGATGAATTCAGCTGTTGTTCATGAATCATTTATTTAGGTGTTACTGCTTTGTTCTACTTCAGTAGTTTCAACTCATTTTAATAGAGTAAGTGTGTAAGTTTCTTCTCTATACCAAACTAACTTTTGGAAGGGTTGACTAGAATCAAATAAATTCTGTGCTGTGGCTGCGGAAAACCTCTAGTGACGTAAATACAACAACCTTATTTGTAATCATATTTTCTAGCCTTTTAGGGTTGAAACTCTCCGGCCGTGGCGTCTTTATACTCATGGTCTATTTAGGAAATTTCAAAACAGCTGTCTGACAGTTTCCGTAATATAAGGACTGGTTTTTACCTTAACCAAAGGCTATGCATTGCAATACAACGTAGTAATGCCTCCAGTGTCTTGGGTATATTGCCAATCAACAGCGATGTAGATGAATTTTTCGACGCTATAATTATTTTATTTTCTGAATAGCCACCCCCAAATAGAAGGGGTTTGCCATAATCGCCACGCTTGGCAACCAGGTTGGCGATCGTAGTATGGTGGTAAAATGCATAGAGAACGCTGCTTCCCATTCTCTAGCAAGTCCCTTAGTCGCCTTTATGACACCCACGGGAAAAAATGGGCGTGTGTTATTCTTTACGTTCGGTACCACACGGAAATACGGTACCGTACGGTATTATTTCTAATTGAGAAATTTTGAGATAAATGTCAATGTTTAAAATCAAAATTGCCCATTAAATAATAATAAAAGAGGCCATATTCAAAATCTATCCTCCTACTAGAAATAAATAAATTTGACTTTGACTAAAAAATTCAAAAAAAAAAAACTTAAGAATCGATTAAAACAAGTGCGTTCAAAATTAAAATCATTAAAACCTCTACAAGCCCATAACTCTATGGCCTAGTACAGTATATTAATAAATGAACATGTTAATGTTGGTGCGTCGCTTGCGCAGCAGGACGCCTGCCGGACTCCCACGCGCCTGCCCACCTACCTCGGCTATAGCGCAATGATAGGACCAGCCATTAAGGATTCCTTCAATGGAAACTATGTGAGGGATCTTCCGGAGGAATGCCAGAATGTTGTATGACGGATTAATCACGGGTTTGTGTATATATTAAGAGTATTTTGTGTAGCGTAGGGTTTTTGACCACATAAAAACAATGCGGTGAACAATGGGTAGCTCGCCGCCCGTTAAGGACCAGGCCCGTGTCGACGGCGCGTAGTGCTCCAAGTACTTTTCAAATAGATGTCAGCAAACTGAAGGGGTCTGCTAGGACCGATGCCTGTGAGGGTCTCGATATTTGTTCGAAAGAGTTACCGTGGCCCTGGCATATAGGCAACTGAAGGAACACGGGTGGGTTTTAGTCAGTAAAACTCTGACACGCCCTTCCGCTCCACCCGGAGCGGGTGACGTCATTTGATGATTTCCTCCCACCCACAAAAAAAAAGGGTTTTTGACCACATATGTACTGTTAAGTGGGTAGTTTAAGCGATACTGTTGGTCCAGGGTACGATTCCCAGGTCGGATAATGTGTTATTGGGGTTTTTTAATTCTAAGACATGCCGGTTTCCTCTCGATGTTTTCCTTCACCGTTTCGAGAGTAATGGTGATGAAAAAAATTCCACCAAGTAAAGTGCTTGTCTGGATTCGAAAATACGTCATACGCGGCCATTATCATATTTAACACTCATTTTGGCATAAATCTTGCTTATCTATTTCTTAATTGCTAGAAAATAGAACATTAATCTTGATTTCTCTAACATCCTTATTTTCAAAAATTCTAAATCACAATTCTTAACTAATTATAAAGACGACACCTGGATGCTCATTAATTACCACTTTTTCCAATAATTAATCGAAGAAACGATTAAAAATCAAACCAAGTTCTATAAATATTGGACAGGAATAACCTATTCAAACTAATTAGTAACTAATATTTCACACTTTAGCGAATGAAACATACCAAAATGACATTTGACTCGGACCGTGCGAAATTCGATGAGCCAAAAACTCGTTTAAAATGCAAAAATATCAAACCTAATAAATATTCTACGAATACAAAACGATTATTAAAACTAGACACAATAATTAAAATGAAGGGGAATAAATTATGTTAACTAAACTTGTAAGCAGCGCCAATTTATAATTCTAATACAAGAATGTTTTGTTAAGGTACGGACTCTCATCTGTCACGGAAGCTGGGCTTACGAAACTAAGCAAAGATTTCACAATTTTCGTAAGACAAGATTTATGCCCAAATAGTGATGAAATTATAAGAAAAGAGGGGCTCATGGTTCAGTAATAACAGCCACATAGGTCGGTGCCGTTGATGGTCCGCGGTTTGTCCGTTGATAGGTGACCATTTATGACCGGTGACCTTTTTTTTTGTTTTATTGTAATATGCATGTTTTATGTTTACATTGTTTTTATTTGTATGTATGTTAGTCTGTAAGGTATTTATGATATGGGTCTTTGTAGCCCGAAATAAATTGATTTGATTTGATTTACATACCGAGACTCGTCTGTGCCTCGAAAAGCACGTTATGCCGTTGGTTCCGGCTGTCAATCGTAGATCTTTGACAGTCTTTACGGGTTGTCAGAAGCCCGAAAGTCTGGCTACCAGTCTTTTCAAGAGCTGTCGTATTACCCAGTAACTGGGTTGTAGAGGACAGAGAGGCAGTCGCTTTATGTAAAATACTGACATTCAGCTGCATCCGGTTAGACTGGAAGCCGATCCCAACATAGTTGGAAAAAGGCTAGGTAGACAATGATTTAACTACATATTTGGATATTGTTATGACTTTATGAGTCACCAAGACAAACTATTAACGTGATTCTTAAATCATCCAATGACATCACTTAACAAATTAAAGTGCTAACCATTGATAAAAAAAAAACACTTTTTTTACCGAACTACCGTTTGTTCTGAATAGAATATTTCGCAAGAATGGCAACATTGCGAAACGAGCACAATATATCACTGACATTATTTAGTTATGCATAATTCTTGCTTTCTTGTCTTGCAACATTGGACGACCGACCTTATTTCCAAGAAGGCTCCGATATTATAATTTATGTCTCTAGCAACAATGAGAGCTGCGCGTGAGTCGATGACAAATTATCTAATTCGTTTCGCTTGATCATTTTAATTAACTCGGAACCAAATTATAATGGAAGTTATTAATTCTATTTTTCAGAATTATTCATAATTTATCGTCCGAAATTTATTATAACATAATTCAAATTTTATATTTTTATTCGAAACTCATGATAATAAAAATTAAATGATCGTTCATTTGAATGGTTCTTAGTAGCGGAGATTACCGAAATTCGTTAAAAATTAATATATATCAAATTATGCATGTTTATGAGACCGGATTAATTCGCGTACCTACCTACTTCCCGCGATAATGGCCTAATAAAAATTATAATTAGGCAATAGATGGCAATTCAAATTCTATAATTAATAAGTCAACATAAGCAATTGCCATTGGGTTAATTGGCAAGATTTTACTCGACTGCTTCAAAAGGAAGAGCGTTAGGATTTGTTTGTTGAAATATTATTTTACTGATAAGGGGTTTTTATTTGATATTAATTATCTTAAAATATTTACATTTCAAAGTTAGATCTCAAAAACAATTACTACTAAGTACTTACCTACCTACCTACATAAAAAAGAATACCTATTAGGGCATCAAAAGATTCGCCCGCATCATTGTCAACAGAAAAGGTGCCCAAAATGCTGGCAGCATTGCCACGTTGTATTGCAATGCTGATTCTTTTTTGCAGAGGTAAGTTTCAAAACTTATCTATAGATTGCTATGTTTGCTTGTGTTTCATCAAATGATGGCCTATCTTGCCATGGGATGGCATTTCAACTCCCATCAGATGCTATGATATAATCTTTATGTTAAAACAGTAGTCAACTTTCTTTCCAAGAATCGGATGTATGGCACCATAAACCTACATATTTTATCTTAATTTTGATCAAAATTGTCTTTGAATTAATATCAAATCTTATAGCGGAGGTATTGATACAAACTGTTATTTTCTGTTTGATTCGTATCTAATTTATCTTTAGAGTATCTTAATGCTATACTTTTTTCCAGTTATCTAATAATTTTGCCGTAATTTAGTAGATGGACAGACAGTTAATTTAATTCATGATTAATTAGTCGTCAAAACCGGGTTTCAAAAGGTGTGTTTTATGCGAGAAAATTTAGTCTTGAAAATACCAATTTATTTTTGACACAAAATGTTTATGGCAACACTAAACTCGAATAAACCGTCACTTAATGACGTACCTACCAATTTTTAGAACGCGAAAGTCAAATTGAAGCGTTCCTTTTTCAAAAGAGCTACCGGTGCCCGGTTTGTTCGGTGCAAATTGACGGATTAAATTGCATCGCTTGTTTTCGTGAAAGAATGCAAGCGGCGAAAAAATACGAAGTTTGCCGAACGCTTTTAATGGGTGTTTCTAATTGGTCAACGCGCGGGTCGAGGCCGATTGTTACAAATTCGGCCAAAAAAACCAGGCATTTCCAAAGAGTCCGTAGAATGCGTGTGGTTTACTGTGCAGGGAAATAGAACGTTTAGGTTTAAGTCATAATTCTAGTCTGGCTGTAACTGTACGTTAACTAGGCACTTAAACATTTAAACTGTGTGGTTCTGTTCATTGTCTTCTGTCGTTCAAGCACCGGCGTTAACTTTTAGCGTACGCTTCTGCGAACTACTAAAAATATATTCAGTGTTCTAAACAACCATTTGTTACTTGCCTTTGCATGTCAGATGGTCAAATGAATTTGAACCTTATTGCGTCAGTTTTAAGTGTATGCTGTAACAAATGGCATGCAACATTGTTTGTAGGTGTTTTACTAATTTGCCCGTGCAGGAAGCACGGATGGCGTGATGAGGACTCAGTACCGTATAATCTTCGCCTCTGATGTTATCTAAAGATTTATTATTTACTGTCATCGTCCGAGAGATGGCAGCACGCGTCACTGACTATGCCACTGGACTTATCTCTTTGCAAATACGCTTCCACATAATTCTCAACCTTAAGTCTGAGCACTAAGAGCCAAGTGTTTCATCTTCCAAGACCTCCCATAGCGTGATAGGTATTGAAACTAGGCCATTTTTCATGCCTACACATAATTACGATTAATTTCCTGGTAAGCTGCCTTATTTAGTTTCTATGAAACAAGTTTTATAACGGACATTAGTCATTCTGTATATCATGAACAATAGAATTAGAATGATAACAAATTACATGCTGAATGGCGGTGAAAGAGTAATAAATTAAAAATTAAAATCCGTATAATCAGAATTGCAAAACACGACCTCACATGGCAACCGAGAAATACATAAAAGAAAACAAAACTAAACGAATATTTGTTCAAAAATCGAATAATCGTGCAATTGACTCGGCCGGGCCACTCGAGTACTCGATCGAGCGACTCGCACGCAAACGAATCGATTAATCGCTTCGTTACACCACCGACCGCCAGGCGGAGCCACGCGTCAATAAAATACTTGTAAAACTATCGCGAAATGAATTAAAACAGATGGCGAGCCAATTAGGAGAGGCAATCGTGCGCGTACCGGGCGAAAAAAGACCTTAAACGTAGCGTCAAATTGATTTCTTCCTTACGACATTCAACTTAAGGTGTCTATTTGGTATTTTCGAGTGGCAGTAATGGGGGTTTCAGTTTACAAGCGCTAACGAGAGCATTGGGAACGATAAGCCTTTCCAGTTATACAGATAGACAAATATGGATATATTTATCATTAAGTTTGCAATGAAGTGTACGCTTAGGCCCGCGTTATGTCATTATACAGAACTAATTAGTTTAGGGAAGGAGGGCATTTTCACAAAAATGTACCCCTACCTTGAAAAATAATGCTTTTTTGATAGTATTATATTTTAAACCATCTTTGGTCTCTTTAGAACGGAAATTCAATATCCTTTAAGGAAAAATAAAATATTATGGGCTTAAAACGAAAATACTGTAAAAAATATGAGAACATAACGGAAAGTCTCGCAAATTTAAATCAGTTGTGTGACTATATTCAGTAGCTGAGAAAACGGTGTAAATTATAAGAATTTTTAGACATTTTTTATTTAATGACTTTTAAATGCTCATGTAATTTTAAAAAAAACACTCACCATTTCCAATTTTTATATCTTAGCTTATTAAAAGTACATACTATGTTCAGTATGTGACTTCTGTTACTTCAACTGTCATAATTATCTACATTTTCAAATGTTTTGATATGTTTTTTAGAGAAAAGGCTACAAATATTATACTAAAGAATCATTTTCCATTTGAGAGAGTAATTTGAAGGTCATTAAATGTAAAATCTACTCAAATAATCAAGAAATTCAGCTCCGTAATATAGGGACAGTCACGTAACTGAATACCTAAAAAGGGAAAGGATGCGTTTACATGGCGAAAAAAAGTACGCAGGCACAATTAATACATATGTATAACATTATTTAAGTTTTAACGAAATTATCACAATCAGTTCTTGCCTAAGGTATCCCATTTTTATTATTAATTTTATTAAAGGTAAATTATTTAGTATCAAGATTATTAAGTCTTTTTTATAGCACTTATATCAGTCTTCGTGATTCGTTTATCATTAACATTAATAATAGCAAGCAATCTTAAACAACACAATCAATTCCGGTCCTTAGACCATAACAATTGTTGGCTTGAAATATCTAACTACAACGGATAACCTATAGTTACATACTGAGATCTGTAGCTTTCAGATATAATTTTAATTAGATCTTATTCTTTTTTCTGTCTTTTACTTTTAAGCCCATCATTTTGCGTACATATTTTTTGTTTGTGGTGTTTTTCACAAGTTGTTTTAAATATTGTTTCTCTTTATGTGCTTTTGCCCTGTGATATGTCTTTTTTACTGTAAATTCAAGCACTTCCTCTCTTGATTTTTGCTTCATCAATTCATTTTGTAAGTCCGCTATCTTTATCGTAGTACGTTGTTTAAGACGTTGGTATCGTTTTTTGTAAGCCTCTCTTTGAGTTTAATTTTTTTTTATCCTGCGTCAACAAATTTCTGCATTTTCTTAATAATTGTTTACATTTTTTCCTGATGTTTGTTTCATTTTTATCTTTCGTAGTTTTATACAAGGTTCATTACCTACATTTCTTAGTTCTAGTTGCTTTTTTTTCTTCTGCATATTGCTTCTTTTTTTCTTCTCTCCATTTTTTGCGTTGCTTTTCTGCTTCTTCTTCCGTCATTTCTGATATTTTCTTTTTTTTTTTGATTTTCATTCTTTCATTTTTTTTTTTACATTGAGCTTTATATTCTTCCGGGCGATCTCGTTTGAGTTTTTCCCTAGAACGTCTAGTTTTTTCAGCCCCGGTGAGAGGCATTTTGATATTCCTAAAACAAAATTTAGTACTACTAAAATGAAACCTACAAATAAACGAACATAAAAATGTACACCCATACAAGTAACATTAAAATTTAACAAATAAACATACAACATCAAATATTTCAAGTTGTTTTTCAATAATTATTCTTTTGAAATGAACTATTTGCCGAGGTTTGGTACTCAGTCAAAAAGTCTTAGAAAAATATTTTATAGGTCAAGAAAATTGCCATGTAAACTGTGCTTTATGTGTTCAGGCATGTTGTGATTTTTCGTTCAGCATGTATGTGACCGCTCAAATAGTCACACAACGGAAGTCACATTTAATTATCCTCTAGTAATAAAAACTGTTTAAAAATAGCCACAATACTTAAATTCATAAAAACTTTTGTTCAACTTAGTTAACATAATATTTTAGAACTAATTAACTAAAAACTACAAGATAAATACTACAGGAAATAAGACAAAATATGGTCACATACCTGAGACAACATTTCGTTCCCTGCGGCTTGCAAACACGCGTGACCTCTTTCTAAGCACTTTTTTGATACTGACGGCTTCTAACCTGACTAATTGCATAGCGCCAACTATGATATTGTCAGTAATGAAAAACTATTCGAACTACAGTAAATATTTTGTTAGAAAAATGGGTGACAAAACTGAATGTTCCGGGAAGGACAATTTTTTCGATTTATTTTCTTCATTTTTTAAATATTTTTTTGTTAATAGGTTTTTATATTTTACTTAGTATCACAATATTTGATTATCTTAGACTAAAAAAAAACCTTAAAAGAGGGTGTCTTTCTTACAATAAAGTTAAGATATAAGTTATTGTATTCGTAAGACTACGCAGGGGACAGCGCAAAATCACCCATTTTTCAATTGTTATTTTTAATTAAAATGAATTAATTTGAGATTATCATAAAGTTTTTGTTAAAACAACAAAATACTGTATACGTTTATTCACTTTGATGACAAATATAAATAATTCTGGCAACTACTTCATGAATAAAATTTAATCAAATTCGAGGGACACTGGAAAATCAGGGGGTATACATTTTTGTGAAAATGCCCAGGAGACAAATTCGTGCTCTTAGATATTGGATAGAAATAAATAATTCATTTTGTTTATTTGTTAGTAATTTTGTAATTCCGAGGTTTTGGTTCGATTTCACTGTTACAAATGGCCTGCGATATTGCGTTTGGTCATAAATCGTGACGTTTGGTATTGCGTCAATATCAACGTGATCATAAATCTATATCAGACGGATAACGTTTGATAGTTTTAACGAGAAAAACTATTTCATGTCTTTAGGATTCCGTACCTAAAGGGTGCTAACTTCCATTATTGTATTACCAAGCCTCCGCTGTCCGTCCGTCTGTTTGTCAACAGACTGCATCGCATGAACCGTTATAGTTAGTTATTAACATTAACACAAAGTGTGTATTTCTATTGGCGATATAACAACAAAAAATAAAATAAAGAAAAAAATAATAGGGTATCCAGAACAAATAAACTTGTTTTTTTTTATATATACATATATGTAGTCTTAAATACTCAAACTTGACCGTTGAAATAATGCATAGGCGTCATTTTCATCGTCTAAATGACTGACCATACCTAATTAATGTAGACTGCCCCTAAAAAAACATTTCGTCCATAAATAATGCCCTAACTCGGATAGTTCGTAAATAGATTGGAGATCGCGGATTGGTTTAGCGCAAAATTCTAAGAACCTATTACAAAATTAAGTTAGTGAACATTTTGCATACAAAATTCAGTAATTGGAGGCTTGTAGCTGTCACACCCTTTATTAAAATCAGACAACGATTCGACTAGACTAGAAAACCTTTGAAATTATTTATAAATTCAACATAAACTCAATCTGAGCTTAGTCTGACCACATAATGCTACTTACTCAACATTTCAGCTGAAAAGTGTCCACTGCTGGACATAAACGTCCCCTAATTGGGGGGCGGGGACCTATGCCATAATCGCCACGCTTGGCAGGCGAGTTGGCGATCGCAGTATGGTGGTAAAATGTATAGAGAACGCTGCTACTCATTCTCTAGTAAGACCCTTAGTCGCCTCTTACGACAACCTCGAGAAGGAATGGGATGGTGGTATTCTTTACCACTGGCACCACATTGAACATGCTACTTACTATACGGGTATAAACTATAAATCTTGGCTACAGCAATGCAAGAGAGATGAAAGATATTAATCAAGTAAAGAGCAAACGAGACAGAGATACCTACTACCCAAATTGACTGAAACTTAACAAACAAATACAGAGTTAAATCGTTTCTAAAGCTCTCCAGAAACCAATTAGAAGTTCTATTACGCAAACAATAACATCGATAGCTATAAACTGAGAAGTTAATCAACTAGTTGATAATAGTTGATATCACGCACCACTATAACTCAAAAGGTGTGAAATGGAATGGTTAAACTTATTAAATGTTTTAAACTCAGTCGGGATTGGAGCGAACTGAGGTGTGACGCTTTTAACCGGACTGTGCGTTTATCGATCCTGGCTTAGGGCTGGGCTATAGTATAGTTAGAAGAGCGGGCAAATTATTGCAAACTGAATTGGTTTACTAGAGAATGGGCAGCAGCGTTCTCTACACATTTTACCACCTTATTGCGCTCGCTAACACGCCTGCTAAGCGTGGCGATTATGGCAAAGCCTTCCAAATTTGGGGGAGGCCTATGTCTTTCGGCTGTAATTATGATGATGATGATGAATTGGTTTGTAGGGAAAATTTGTAGACAGTAACTACGTAAACTTTACATAGTATTAAACATAGTCGCTTCCCGCGTCTGTACGCTTGAGATCTTGTAAACTACGCAACGGATTTTGATGCAGTTTTCATCAATAGATAGAGTGATTCAAGAGGAAGCTTTGGTCGGTTTTTATACGCAGACGAAGTTGCTGTAAAAAAAAACTAGTTATACCATGATGGTGGTTATGTCGAAAAGTACACCAATATTAATTGGCTTATAAGTCGATTCGCAAGAAACGGGAAATTCGTCACTTTTAAATAATTTATTAATTTCTGTAGGCATCTGGTATGAATTCAATTTATTTGTAGATGAATCGACAATTCCAGATGTATTAGGCAATTGGCACGTTTTAATTTGTATCATTACCACTGCTCTCAAAACGGCGAAGGGAACATTGTGAGGGTACCGGCATGTCTTAGAACCAAAAATTCGCAGACATGTGACATCTACCAACCCGCACTGGGCCCGCGTGGTAAGATATCTGCCAAGTCTCTCTTTCGAGTAGACGAGGCCTGACATAAGCTGATCATAGAACTGAACAGAATCATCACATTTGCCTGTACCTTAGGAGTCAAAAAAGAAAGTTAATTCATGAAATTAGCTCCGTGTGAATTTTAAATGCTGTCATGCACCCCTGTTACTCATGAACCAGTTTTTGGTATTTTTATAGAAGAATAATGAGCACATTGCATTCATTGCTCACACGCAACGGGCTACGTGATAAGACTGCTCTGCTAATTACAGTGGCCACGATACTACCTACTTTATACGACGAAAAAAAACGAACGTGAACATAGTGTTATCAAAACGCGAATTGCATCACGCCTGTATACCTCGTAGGATTAAGCAGAGATGTAGGTAACTTAAAGTACCCACATTTCACTAGTTATGTCTAAGTCCCATGTAAGGGGGGCGAGCCAAGTCTAGTCTCCGGACTGCTACTGAGAAATGTCAAGTGAAAAAAACTCAGTATCACTTTACTCTTCCCGGAAATAGAAACCAGGATTTTATGCTCCTGCGAAGGTCGTGAGATTTGTTTGAAAGAGTTACCGTGGTCTGGCATATAGGCAACTGATGGAACACGGGTGGGTTTTAGTCAGTAAAACTCTGACACGCTCTTCCGCTTGACCCAGAGTGGGAGACTACATTTGATGATTTTCCACCCACAAAAAAAAAAGGATTACACGCTGCCCCAGTAGCACTTGCAACCACTGTTTATGAAGGCAGTCTTATAATAGAGGTAATACATTGCCAATAAGAAAATCAATAGCACAATCCATCAATTCTAACAATTTAATCACTATGATAAGTGAACAATTGCTATTCAATCTAACCTCTCACAAACGTAAACAATTATTTTGTTAATCAGCAGAATACGCACATTTTCGCGTTAGCAATTTAACATTCTTAATAGACCATTATTCTCGATCGTAAACAAATAGGAAAAGGGTATTAATGGTATTTTAGTTCGTAAAAGCTACCAATATTGCCCAGAGTGGCCGCAGTCCATTGTGCATTGGCGATAAGGGAACTGGTTCCTGCGATGTTTTATTTTTCAGTGGTTGAAAGCGTACCTTTTGTACCGCGATTCGCTGATACGTTCACCATTTGTGCGAAACAACTGGTCAATGTGATCGGGTTGGTGACTACCAGTGTGCATACTTAGCCGTTTTATGTGACGGGAATTTGTACTCTAATTTAAACATTGCATTCATGGATTGAATTGTAAAATAAAGTGTTGATACACTATTCATATTAGCTCCATTTGAAATTGAAACTAAAAGAAATGGAGTGCAAAACTATTAAATTGCTTCGATGATATTGTTAACCGAGTCGAACTGAAAACGATTCCGTTAAACAAATATTTGTGACGGTAACATTTTAATATTTTTTTTGCTCAAATCGTCGTGTGTTTCCCGCCATTGTTAGTGCGTGCAAAACTAATTACTTTTTGCGCTAATTACATTTCGCTATCTAACTTTATATTTCATTTGCGTCATAAACGTCCGTAGCATCGTAAAATACGTACGTTTTGCACTTTTTACTCCCAACACAGTTGTTAGCGACTGTACATGTCATATAAAATAAAAAATAGATACAAATGTACTGCTGAGTGGAAAAGTATAATTGATGTATTGTTATGTAGTTTGAGCTTTGTGCACATTCAGTTTACGCCTTCCTTGTACGTTTGTTAGTGACTGTACCTAGCCAACTACGCTTTACGTGGGTTATAAAAATTATGTGCGAGTGCGAACGTATAACCGAGTGGGAAATTGCAATTGACCTACGTACAAGGAACTTATACTTGCCTACGTATAAAACTGATGGATCTGTTCGTACTATTCTATTTATTAACTATTCAAACTTTTTTCATTTAACGTTCGTTAGCGGCTGTACTGGGAATTGAACTCATAAAGTAAAATAAATGTACATTCGAGTAGAAAAGTGAGATAAACTTTTTCCGTCAAGTTTGTAATGATATTCAAGTGTAACAAGCACGTATGAAATAGGGTACTAATGTACAAGCGAGTGGAAAAGTATAATGTATGTAAAAAGTCGAGATTCGTGTTCACGTGTCGTGACCATCGCATGATGGAGAACACTTTTCATTATTCGCTTGCAAATTATTTAATAGCTTTATATTTTTATGAGGACATTTCGGGATAGTGGCCAATTGGCACCGGTCTAAGCACACCTCTTTTAAAACACCATTTGTAATTATGTTCATTGTGAAGAGGCGTAAAATGATGTTACAACTTTGTTCTATGTCAAAATAAAAATGTTTTCAAACTTATTAAAGAAATCTGTCGTTAAATAATGAATACTTTTAAAAACCACAAGTTGTAAGATTATCAGAAATATATTAACATGTTATGAAAAGAAAAAAAAACGATACTGACGGTAATTTAGTAGTGAAAAATAAATAATCCACCCTATTCGCGTTTTTTATTATTGCAAGTTGAATCAACCCTTTGAAACACATTTTTGCCATTAAAAGTCATTGTTACGCGCTAAATTGAAATATACTCGTACAGCAACGAATAATTTCAAATGTAAATAATGCAATTTCATTTACATTTTCAAGAAAATCAGCGGCAAAAAAAAATGGCGCAACTATGAAAGCCTCAATTGCTTTGCAAAGCATACTTCAGAACTGTTACAACGTTGATAAGCAATAACTTCGCATGTTCTCAAGCACTAGCAACTAATATTAATTGCTATGTTTGATATTTACTGTGAAAAGCTAGATTTTTTTCTACTATTTCATAGTATGAAATAAAGAAAAGCCGGCCAAGTGCGAGTAGAACTCGCGCACGAAGGGTTCCGCGTACCATTATGTATAAAACGGCAAAAAAATCACGTTTGTTGTATGGGCCACCTTAAATATTTATTTTATTTAAGTATTCGTTGTTATAGCGGCAACAGAAATAAATAAATCACCTCTGAAAATTTCAATTGTCTAACTATTACGGTTCATGAAATACAGCGTGGTGACAGACGGATAGACGAACGGACGGACGGACAGCGGAGTCTTAGTAATAAGATCCTGTTTTATCATTTGAGTACGGAACCCTGTGCATGGTACACGAGGAAACGTAGACACAGCGTAGCAGATTGCTACGCCACCGGTATGTCCACATTTTGCACGGACGTAAAAATACCGTGGCGAAGTTTTCTCGTACACTGGATTTTCAATGCACTGTTTCGCTCAATAGAGTTGAAAATCGAACAATGTTTTCGATGAGCTTGGATGCACTCTGTTAAATTGTCAATGCTCGGTTCAACACCGAGAGTTGAAAATCGACCGACGAATGAAGTTTTCATCTATTTCATAGAAAAATGTAATACCTAGACAAAATGTATGGGACAGCCATTTTGTCAACAATCTTTGCAAAAATTCAGAATCCTATAGGTACTGTAAATCTATGGTAACAAGTTGCATGTATCCCATTTCTTTCTTTATTCGTGGGTGTCGTAAGAGGCGACTAAGGGACTTACTACAGAATGGGCAGCAGCGTTCTGTATGCATTTGACTACCATACTGCGATCGCCGAACCGCCTGCCAAGCGGTAGCGATGATGGTAAATCCCCCAAATTGGGGGAGGCCTATGTCCAGCAGTGGACGTCTTTCGACTGAAATGATGATGATGAAGTTGCACGTTGATGTCATGACAAAAGAATACTCAGCCACGTGAGCGAAGCTGCGGGTATAGCTAGTCGACTACCAAAATTGATTCTACTAACGTTTGCTTTCCGTAATGGATTGTACCTAAAGCTATGTATTGGAAATGAATGTGAAGTGAAGCGGGAAATGGGCTAGCTCAGCTCGTAACACAACCCCAGCCTATAGTATTGTTGTACTGCTAGAAATAGTACCTAGTATTTGTTACTCTGTGACCAACAGTGCTTCTATACAATCTTGATACTTAGGTATGTAAATAAGCTACAAGAAATAGTATTTTACTTGAATTATATTCAATTTTGTTTTGTTTCCAGCACTTTACGAGTTCACTGCTAATTAATGTGTTGGATTTAAAAGTGGTTTTTAATGTTTCGTTTTTATAACTTCACCCGCAGCAATCAAAGATTTATGCAGCGAAGGAGTTCTATTTCTCTTCGACACCTTGTGTGTGTGAATTGTTCTTGTATGGACACCCTTGAGACAAGAAATGAAGCTGACCAGCAGAAGGTCTCTGTAATAGGCTTGACACCCGCATTTTATTATTGTTTAAACTCCCAAAACTGTGCTAAAAGTATGTGACTCAACAGACTATCAAAGCAGATCGTGTTCACCCCGCAGACAAAATATAGATTGTATATAAATATGACATACGTATTGTGAGCGGTTCAGATATTGCATTCGTTCCAAATTTGAATTCAAAATCCGTTCTATCCGAGTTCAAATTCGAGTTTAAATTGAATGTTCTAAATTCGAACGGATATAGTTTGGATCTAGAGCGCAACATTTCACCCAAACAGTACTAAGGCCACTTCAGACCGACATTCCTTGGATTCAGATCAGAACAGCTCTTAGGAAGTTAACACTGAAATGACAGCTGATGGAAACGCATGTTAGAAAAACCTAGAGTGACCCGACCGATAAATTGCAATAATGCTAGGATGTTATTTGACTGTCGTTACGGGTCCAAAAGCCTGACCACCAAAGGGTGTCGTGTGACCTAGTAAATGAGTTGTGGAGTTAGGAAAGACAGCCGCTCCATGTAAAATACTGGTATCCAAAAGCATCCGATTAGAATGTAAGTCGATCCCAGCATGGCTTGACAAATTGGTTGATGCAATGGTAGGAGGATGTTGATGATGACCTCTAGTGTTAATTACGACATGAGATAAATTGCCAGCCAGACTAATATCGATTTCCATAGTACTTATACGTCATCATAAGTAGCCTATAATGTTCCCACTAGTGGGACACAGGCTATTGGGTGGGCTGGTAAATGTTGCCACATATCTTCGATTTTTTTGGTTCTAGGACATGCCGGTCTCCTCACGATGTTTTCCTTCACCGTATCGAGAGCAATGGTGATGAAATAGTTTAAACATCGTAAAGCGCCTGCCGGTCGAAGTGGCGGAGCTTGGGGGAGGCCTATGTCCAGCAGTGGGCGTCTTTCGGCTGAAATGATGATGATGATGAAAACGCCTGCCTGGATTCGAGCCCGCGACTGACTACTCGTAATTCGGGTTCGATACCACTGAGCCACCACTGCTTGTAGTTCTAATGTCCCGAGTAAAATCTAGTAATTAAAACAATTTAATTCTAATCACACGAAAACTACCTTTTTATTCCACAAACCGAGTCACGGAGCTAGCTAGTAGCGTTGCGTGCACGCAAACATTACGCGGGGCCATCGAATCGGCCGCAATACACGCCTATTCAATTACAACCAGCTAATCGAGCCACACCGGCCTATCGGGCTTTATTAGCCACTAATGTTGCATTGTGAGAAACATTTAGTGCTTTTGTTGATGCTGGTGAAGTTTCTTGATTGACTTAGAAGTGCGAGAGCAGTGGGGTCGATGGTATCGACCCCGATTTACAAGTCGTAGGTCACGGGCTTCCTGCCAGGGTCGCAAGATTTGTTCGAAAGAGTTACCGTGGCCCTGGCATATAGGCAACTGAAGGAACACGGGTGGGTTTTAGTCAGTAAAAGTCTGACACGCTCTTCTGCTCCACCCAGTGCGGGAGACATCATTTGATGACTTCCCACCCACAAAAAAAAAAGTTCACAGGCTCGAACCCAAACAAGCGGTTTACTTTGTGTAAATTATTTCATCACCACTGCTCTCAAAACGGTGAAGGGAAACATCGTGAGGAAACGGGCATGTCCTAGAAGCAAAAATTCGAAGATATCTATGAGACATCTACCGACCCGCACTGGGCCCGCGTGGTGGATTACCCACGCCATTTTGAAGAGATGAGACCTGTGTCCCAGCAGTGGGAACATTATAGACTGGAGTATCCTAAGTGTGACTAAATTTTCAGTAACAACTTAAAGTATGAAATTCTTCTGCAATATGTACAAAATGTGTCAATGTCAAATCTTTTATTACAATTCGATGGTCCCTATTAACAATGTCGGTTATGCATTTTTACCAATATTCACTTTTTTATATAAATCGATGGTCCCTATTAACAATGTCGGTTCCACAAAAAGACTACTGTTCAGTAGAGCAGTTTTGGCGATAAAAAAAATATATAAGACTGTGGATGTTCAAATTTGCGCTGATCGTTTTAGGTATTGTTAAAAAGTGAATATTGGTAAAAATGCTTAACCGACATTGTTAATAGGGACCATCGAATTAGATCTTTAAGCAATTTTGAAATACAAAAAATTTAAAACTAAGAGTGCATTGCCTATTTTAAAATGTATTTATGTTTCATGAGGTAACAGAACTCTGCTTATCCCTTTGAAACAAACTTACGTAATAATATAAGATTACATCATCCCCTTTTGACAATAGCATCTAAATCTCACGATTACCCGACCTGCACCGTGTAAACATGAGTTATGTGTTGACAATACAATTTATTTGTCGGCGACAGAGGGCGTGGCTCGACGCGACGCAAATGTACCGTGGTGATGCAAGTGATCCGTTTATACAGGTTTGAGCCCTGTGCAAGGTTATAGAATTCTGTGGAATGAAGTGTAAAATTGGTCCTTATTGTGTAGTTTTTTCTATAAGCTATAGTTTCTTTAGAGGTCATCATCTCAGCCAGGGTCGCGAGATTTGTTAGACAGAGTTATGTTAGTTTAGTTAGTTATATAGGCAACTGAAGGAACACGAACGAACACTCGTATTTGTGTTTTGTTAGTATCTACGCTTACTGGCGGATAACATTATTTTAAACTTATATTTACGTTTTCTCTGTAAGTGAATGTATATTATTTTGAGAAAATAAATATCTTTAACCGTAACACGGGTGGGTTTTAGTCAGTAAAAGTCTGACACGCCCCTCCGTCCGTCATTTGATGATTTCCCACCCACAAAAAAAAGGGTTTATCATCTGCCGGCGCTGTCCCACAAACAATACGGCACTTGATATCTTGTCCAGCGTGTCCTGTGGTTTGCACGCTACCGGAGTTGATGGACGCTACTGAAAATGCTAAGCTCTTAGCCAAATTCTGGGCTAACTCTATTTAGATTGCTATCAACACGCTAAGATGAAGATTATCTGCCTAGCTTTTTCCCAACTATGTTAGGGTCAGCTTCTTGTCTGACCAAAAACAGCTGAATGCCAGTATTTTACTTGGAGCGACTGTGTTTCTGATCTTGACAACCCAATTTCTGGGTAAAACGATACCCCTTCTTAAGAAGTAAAAAATGAAGTTATAAGAATGTACAAGATCGCCTGAATTGTAAAACAAAATATCAAGAGGAAACTCGGAGCTGAATCATACAATATACATATAGGAATGTACATGTATCCATTTGGAAGTACCTAGGTTAGATGCCGACCCCTGCCAGGGTCGCGGGTTTATTTGATAAAGTTACCGTGGCCCTGGCATATGGGCAACTGAAGGAACACGAGTGGGTTTTAGTCAGTAGAAATCTGACACGAGGATCGGGAGAAGTCCCAACCAGAAAAAAGGTGCCGTCCCAAATATTTTTGGGATTTACGCTAGTTTTTTCTACTTGCAAAGGAACATGTAAATTAATCAATGCAAAAACACTAGAACTCAAGTTTTTGCCATGTAAACCTACAAAACTGTTAATAAACATCCCAAATAAGACCATATTGTCCATATTAAGTCCCATTAAGTAAGTTAATATCCATAAGAATCAATTGGTTAACCAACAGGATTTCCTTAAACGTTTCTATCGATTGAAAAACAAATCGATTTCCACATTAGAAACCAGTAATTAGAGTAAATGATTAATCGATTACTGTAATCGAATAAATATAACTTCTGGAATTATAAATACAGGTAAACATAATATAAAATCACGCCTGTAATTCCCGGAGGGATAGGCAGAGATGTAGCTAAGGTATACACCTATATTTCGCCAGTTTAGTCCCGTGTAATAGGGAGCGGGCAAGCCTATTGCCATCAACCGGGCACAACTTCCTATTTGAAAACCCCATTTACACTTTGCCCGTCCTGAACATCAAATCGAAGACCTCATGAGCAACAATAACGCTTGTGACCTCTAAACTAACAAGGCAGTTAGTAAACGAATAATCGAGTATCGATTACCGTAATGGAATAAATAATAAACCTAGAATTATGTCAGGGCTAATTTTCATTTATTAATATAATATACGAATTAATAAAGTTGACTTGAAGAATTTGAAATTGCATTCGATTTTCTTAATAAGGATTTATTTATCGAATAAAAATGTCGGTAATTGGTTGCTGTAGAAATTATTGAATGTTGTATGAAGAAAAAAAAAGATTTAACATACCAAAGCGCACGTTACGAGACAGACGGTAATTATATTGGATGTGATATTGAAATGATTAAAAACCACTTATATTTAAAGCCGCTAAAGGACTTGGTATTAATAAATTGGTATATAAGGTCCAATTTAGAAGAACAAGGTACTATAAGAATGTTAAACTAAAATGTATATAATATTTTTTAACCGACTTCAAAAAGGAGGAGGACTCAATTCAGATGTTTATATTTTTTTTATGTATGTTCGGCCACAACTTCGTCATTTATGGACGGATTTGCAAAATTCTTTTCTTGTTTGAAAGAAGTTTATTTCGAAATGGTTCCTTTAAATTTCATATAGATCTGATGACGAGTTCCTGAGACAGCCACCGGAACTCTTTAAAAAAATGACAGCAAATCAACCGCGATTTCTGCTATCACATAAATATGCATTGTTTGTTTGGAATTAGTGTGGGGTAGATACCATAACTAAAAATTTAAAAATAAAAACTTTTTTACACAAAAAAAAAAACAACCGACTTCCTTAAAAACACTACAAAGTGAAAAATTACTTTAATTTTGGAAGTTGGTGGCAAAACTCTTAAAAACAAATCCTAAGACACCGACTGCCGAAATTAAGTTATTTTTCACTTTGTAGTGTTTTAAGGCAGTCCGTTGTTTTTTTAATAGAACGATAATGCGCGATTCAAAACCCGAAGTTCAGGCATTGCTTAGCGCCAAAATTTGAAAATCGAACAGTGTGTTCTTCCGACACGCTGAGATACACTCTGTTGGATTCTCAATGTTCGGTTCAACACCGAGAGTTCAAAATTCAGTACGCTATAAAATCCAGCCGCGATATTTTTACGTCCGATGCGACTGTGCTCTAATTCCGTAACTCAGTTTAAGTCGCCATTCAAAAGATTTTGTAGAAACAACCCCTTCACTGATTTGAAAAGATTGTCTGAAAGCTTGTTGAAATGTCAAAATGAAATGAAATGAATGTGAGTAAGAAAACCTCAAATTACGTCGCCCGCTCTGACTGACTTTTACTGACTAAACCCCACCCGTGTTCCTTCAGTTGCCCATATGCCAGGGCCACGGTAACTCTATCGATCAAATCTTGTGACCCATACCGACTTGTGGCAAGACGTAATTAACCCTCGTGAGAAGATTTGCCTGGAAAGGCAGTAGAAACTCAATAGATACTAAGCCGGAACGCAAATATTTTTTCTTTAAGTATAAGTGCGTAACAAAGAACGTATAGTACGTGTTATAGGTTAAATACATTGGTTTTGAATTGCAAACTATTTAGCCTAACAAAGCGCGGCAATATTTGTAAATAAATAAAATGCTAATGTATTCGATTTAAATCAGCATTTTTGCGTAGGTCATCATCGTCATTTCAACCTATAGACGTCGACTGTTGGACATAGGCCTCCCCCTATTTGGGAGGGTTTGCCCTAATCCCCACGTTTGGCAAGCGGGTTGGCGATCGCTGTACGGTGATAAAATGCATAGAGAACGCTGCTGCCCATTCTTTAGTAAGTCCCTTAGTCGCATCTTACGACACCCACGGGAAGAAATGAGATGATGCTTTTCTTTACGACCGAACGACGAAAAACAAAGTCGCTTTCCGCGTCTGTACGCTTAGATCTTTTATACTACGCAACGAATTTTATAGGTTGTATCAAAAGACAGTGTTTCAAGAGAAATGTTTAAATCTATACTAATAATATAAAGCTGAAGAGTTTGTTTGTATGTTTGATTGAACGCGCTAATCTCAGGAAATACTGATCCGAATTGAAAAAATATTTTTTGTTGAGTAGCCTATTTATCGAGGAAGGTTTATAACATCACGCTACAACCAAGAGGAGCGGAGCAGTAATGAAAAATGTTGCAAAAACGGGAAAAATCGCACGGGTAGGCGATTCGAAGCGACGGGAAAGGTCGGGGGAACAAGAAATTTAACGCGGACGAAGTCGCAGGCAGAAGCTAGTATGTAATACACGGACCAAGCCTCTGGCAAAAAATAGTTGAAAATAATAAAGTACTTTGACACAAAACAAAAACATTATTCACATAAATTTCTATTCAATAAAAATAGCAATATCACAAAATACACACTCCCTTTTAACCCTTTGAACGCGAACTTACACAATCACAAAATCTTCCCGAATCCTCGTGATCCGCCCGGTTGTCGAAGCCGATGCGCTATTGTTTACGCATCCAACTGATCCGTTATTTATGTACGGCTTTGTTCTTCGAAAGACACCGTTCCTTGAGACCCCGGCGAGGGAAGGGTTAACGGGTTTCCGAAACAAGATGTTTGGACGTGACAATAGTGACGATGGGTTAAGTATGGATTTAGTTGATATCTAATTGGTTTAAATCTTGCGGTAGCTGGATCCATTTATTAGTTTTAATTCCCCGCGGAAAAGTACCCTATAATTAATAATCATCCTATATTATTTCCACTGCTGGGGCACAGGCCTCTTCTCAGTGACAGTGTGCCGTAATCTACCACGCGGGCCCTTTGCGGGTTGGTACATGTCACATGTCTTCAAATATTTGGTTCTAAGATATGCCGGTTTCCTCACGAAAGTTTTCCGTCACCGTTTTGAGAGCAGTGGTGATGAAATTATTTACACGAAGTAAAGCGCTTGCCTGGGTTTCAAACCCACGTACCTACAACTCGTAAGTCGAGGTATTAATCCAGGTTAAAAACTATCTGTGTGCCATTTTTCATCTAAATCCGTTCAGCGGTTTTTGCGTGATTGAGTAACAAACTTTCACATTTATAATATTAGAAGGAAGTAAAATCTAGATCGGTTCAATAGCTTTTATCTACAAAGCCATCTTAAATTTTACCTTTTAAGCTAAATAGGCCGAATTGTTTCAAGACATTATTCTCATAGTTACTGATCACTATAGGTATATAATTCCAGGTATCATTTTAATTGAGAATAATTAAATATCATAGCCTATTTGATAAAGACTGCTGTTAATAGATTCCTTAGTATTTATGTAGATTAAACCATTAGGTATAAATAATTAATATGAATTAACTATCTAGAATAGTTACTAATGACTGGATAATTTAAATCGATTTGTTCCAAGTATTTAATAGTATAAATCGTTTTGTATATTTAGTTTCATTCTAGTTTTGCTGAGAGGTACCATGTTAGCTTAGCAATCGTTCCATGTAAAATACTGGTATCTGGTTTGACTGGAAGCTGACCCCAACATAGTAGGGAAAAGGCTAAATTGATTTAATTACATTGCAACCATTATGTCGCAGTTTTAAACGTGGTTATATTAATATAATAATAAATTTATATATTAATCCATAAATGCAATTATATAACCCGTAAATGTAACGGAAATTAAATGAAATATTCAATTTATATAATTGAACGCCAACAAATATAATTAAGTTTTAATAATAATTTAATAATCGTAATTGGGTAGAGCAAAAATATATTTTAATTAATAAATGGTATGCAGGAAAACGATAGCGAAACTAAATAATAATTGCAAAAATATAATAACGGTTTTATCAATTAATTAATGGCTGATATTTTCCTCGTAAACTTAAATAAATGTGGAATTTCCTAATTTTGTTTGTCACACCGAAATTAGACTTGTAATAATTATAAAAATTATTATGTATAATATTGATAATGCTATTATGTTCGGAATATAATGACGTAGGTATTTAGTAGCTGTATATGTTGGGTACTTAATAGGTTAATTTTTCCGATGTTTCCTTCTTACTTAATTTAAGAATTCAGCGCTAAATAAAACTCACCGAATATGGTAAACAGGAAAAAAATAGAGGTTAGATAAAGCAAGTCGAAGTTTTCGTGTAAATAAGATGATAAAAATCTTTCTTAATTATAATGCCAAAGAATAAAAAAAAAACAATTCGATAGTTTTTTTCTCAAAAAGTAACTTAGAAATATGGCGGATTGAAAAAAGCAGTTCAATACTACTGTTAAAATTTAGGGTAGGCAACGAAATTCGCAAGCCCAATAACTAATAACAATATAGGGAAGAAGAGAGAATAATATAACGTCTTTGTAGTCACAAAGTCAGGTAAAAAAATAATTTAACTAAAGGCTCCACAAGAGCATAAGCAAACCAAAAATTTGACTACTCTTGAACAGATAAAGCTAAAGAATTTCCGAAAAAATCAGGATCCGAAAGATATACCTATGCGAAAAATCAAAACTAGCACTACCATTATATGCTACTTGTATTATAAGACAAATAGACGAAAAAAATTACATTAGAACCTACATCGTAACAAATTTTTGAAGACCATCAACAAAAGCACACTAAGGAAACAAACTGAAGAAAATAAGAAAATTGTTTGCTAACCTGTTAAATGTCCAACGGGGAAATGAGACTGGAACATGGACCCGAAGGACGGCACCACTGGCGGGGGGCCCGGCCACGCCAACCCGTACGCTGCCGCCGCCAGCGCACTGAACGGCGTCGGACGCACCAGCCGAGCCTTCTCCGACGGCGGCCTCTCCTCGTCCTCACTCGGCAAACCATTCTGCAAGTCCTCCACGTCTACTATCGAATCTTCCTGGTTAACAGAATCCTCGTACTCATCTTCAGAAGAGGTAACAGTCGCTGATACATTCAGATTCAAAGGAGGAGTCTGAGAGGACGGCCGCGGAGACACCGACTTTCCGCCGGGCAACTCTGGTTGCGCAGAAGGAGACTGCCTTAAAGGCGACTCCGGAATCGTCCTGTGATGTCTGATCATCTCCGCCGTCTCGTCCACTTGATGCGCCTTCGTATCAGCCAAGATCGATGCCACGCTGAAGCTGATCCTCGACGTCTTCGGCGGCTCCGTCGCTTCGGCAGGGCTGCTCGGGTATCTCGAAACACTCTGTATCGCCATGTTCACTTCCTTGTCCTCGTAGTTTTGTTTCTTTAACATTGAACGCTGGTCAGTTCCATTTAGCACAGCCGGTTGACACTGGGGCGCGATCTACGGATCGTGTACGCATGCGGGCGCAGTCGGAGGTAGACTGGCGGGCAGTGGCTGAGCGCGGCGCGTCGGGGAGCCCGGGGCCGCGAGGCGTGGTTGCGCGGGGCCCCGCCTGCCGAGCCGGCCCAATCGACCGCTGGCCCCGCGATTGATCCGCGCGGGCGTCGGGGGGAGCGATTTAGCACGCTCTTATCTCGTTAGTCTCCTTTGTGATACTCGATTTTTTTTGTAGGAATCAAAACATAATTACCTTTTGTAGGGGTTCGCGCGTTTTGATCGCACACTTTATGCCCGCCACCAGAGGTATAAAGTATAAAAATATAATGAGCAGTCGTGAATGCCGCTTGTTAAATCCTTTTGAGCGTTCTCTGCTGGTCCCTTTGTGGGATTAGCGCCGAGGGGGCATCGGTTTGATGAATTCTGCTGCGTCCGTGTTTACGGATCCGTTTCAAATTAGCGCAAATGATTTACAACGACGCTGCTCACTGTTATTTATATTTTGATTTATATAACTTTTATTGTAAGAATGTCTTTCAATTATAAGTACATTCCTACCTCATGGAAGACCTTTGATAAGCCAGAATATCGACTGAATACCTCATATTCGCTTTCTCCGAGTATTCACATGGATGGCATACTGTATTAGAGTTTGCCATTTCCATTGATATTGTATCCTACTACTGCTATTTCACTAATCAATAATTAATCGGCGATGCTCGACGTAAAGAATAGCACTGTCCCATTTCACCGTGGCTGTCGCAAAAGGCGACTAAGAACTTACTAGAGAATGGGCAGCAGCGTTGTCATATGCTTTATCCACCAAACTGCGAACGCCAACCCACCTGCCAAGCGCGGTGATTATATCCCCCTTTGGGGGAGGCCTATGTCCAGCAGTGGACGTCTTTCGGTTGAAATGATGATGATGATGATGATGAATCAATAATTTAAACTGGGGACATAATTTTACAACATAAAAGCACGGTTTAAAATCGTCCTAGACGTCTTTCAAAAGAATTGTCTGGAAGTGACAAAAAAATTAAAATACCGGTAAAGTGTAAAGAGTGGGTGCAATTGAAATATAATATTTACTTGATTAAATACAGATTGGCCAAAAATAAGTTTTTTTTTTCTGATAAAATAAACAGTCGGAATAAAATTGTAGTATTCATCGCACAAAAGGATATAACTGCTAACTATGTGAGTATAAAATATTATTTAATTAAAAAATTGATTAGAAAACCCACAAAATTACACAAACAAGTTAAATTCTGGAATTTAGAAAAATTCCCGGTAAACACGAACCTACACGCAAACAGAATAAGCGATAAGTAGGTAACGTAATTATGAGCGATAGCCATATATGGCAGAACTAATTGATATATATTTATTCACATTATTTTAGGAACGATTGCGTAAAATGAAGTAAAATTGTTTGTCGAAGGACCGATGGCCGATGGAGCAGACGAGTCCTGGAGTGGACACCGCGTAATGGTAAAAGCGTAGTGTAGAACGCCCCCCAGCTAGATGGACCGACGACCTCAAAAAAGGTGACTGGGACATACTGGATGCGGAAGGCGGAGGACAAGGTGCTGTGGCGCAGCATGGGAGAGGCCTATGTCCAGCAGTGGACTGCGATAGACTGAGTTGATGAAGTAAACTTGTTTTGTATTGAAGTTACGGAAACTGTGAAAGATAATTATGATGACGTCGCCAAAAACAAGCTTGATAAAGATGGGTCGTAAACTTGTAACTGAATTTGAGCAGACTTTTGAGCTGTTTTCTAAGTCTCACAAACCTGCTAATATGACCATATTAGCAGGTTTGTGAGACTTAGAAAACAGACACTTTATTAACAGTCACCATCATTAACATTTCAGCCGACAGACGTCCACTGCCGGACATAGACCTGCCCCAATTTAGGGTGGTTTCCCATAATCGCCACGCTTGGCAGGCGGGTTGGCGATCGCAGTATGGTGGTAAAATGTGTAGAGAACACTGCTGTCCATTCTCTAGTATGTCCCTTAGTCGCCTCTTACAACACTCACGGGAAGATGGATGGGGCATTCATTGGGGTTCTTTACGAACGGCAATAATAATAATATAATAATAATAAAAAATTTGTTTCAGACCATCAGTAAGTCCATATGTTTTACACACAAAAAATAAAAAGAAACAAAAAGATACACTCAAACACCAAAAAAAAAAAAAAAATACAAAATACAAAAAAGCTCTATTTTATATACTGGAATGACGCACGATGAGTGGTCATCCAGTTCCACATCAATGGACTGTCCATTTTGCCGGCCACGATAGCCACTAAGCTATTGGAGCTATCGCGCACTCGCCGCAACAGGGACGCTATTCGTGCCCGCATAATAGCATAAAAATCAGGCACACCGTGCTCCGCGAACATCCCCGACGCACTGCAATATTATAAAATGATAATATTAATAAATGGAACAATGGCAATGGAATAATATTAATAAATGGAACGTATTAACAGTACTGTTACTAAAAATAGTTTGAATAGTAGAGGACGGAACTTTGAGAAATCTCGTCTAGTTTTACGCAATATGAAAGCTCTACTAAACTATTCCACCTACTAGAATCTCAATGGAAGAAAGAAACTCAGAAATCTTGTACAAACATTTCTTTTGGCAAATTATGAGAACGTGCAATGCACAGACAAAAAGTTGCCTATTTTACTCCTTATAACATCAGTTCTCTGCCAGTTACAGTCCCGTTAAAATCAGTTCAGCCATTTTGGAGATTAGCCAGAACAAAAGACAGAGAAAAACTTTGAAAACTGTTTTTTTTTTGTTCTTTGTTTTAGGTACCTTATAGACTCTATTATGCATTTAGTTTAAAGCTGTTATTTTGACGTTATACATATACAGACACTTCAGTTTTATTTACTTGTATACATGTATTTGTACGTAATGTATAGGTCTATAATCACTACAACACTATAAGTAATTAAGAGAAATAGTATAAGCATACATAATCAGCCTATACTAGTCCCACTGCTGGGACACAAGCCTCCTCTCTCTGAAAGGACGCGGGCCCAGTGTGCCCGTGATTGGCCCGTGGATGGCCGACAATCTTTAGATAACAAGACCTCTCCGTGCCTCCGAAAAAAGTCGTTATCGTCATAAGTCCGAAAGTCTGTCAACCAATTTTACTATGGGGTATCGTGTTATCCAGAACCTGGGTTATGAACGTCAAATATTCAGTCGCTTCATTCTAACAGTCTAAAATTCTGATATTCAGTTTACACTGTAATCCGACCCCAATATATTTATTGTAGTAGAAGGCTGGGCAGATAATGATGGAATATTGTCATTATTACCGATGTCCATAAATACTTACATTCGACTCACAGGTTGTCAAAGGAAACTGCCATTTTGTTTGTTAACAATAAAAATAGTCTCAAAAATCTCTCTCAGACGGATCAACTCAATCAAAATTAGATAAGGGCTGTTACTTAAAAATAAACACCAACTATCTTTACAGTCGGTTACCAGCCAAACAGGAGGGTGACAATCCATTCACCCTCCATCATAAACGTCAAACTAGGGGTGATAACCGACATCTGCCATCTCTTTCTCACACACGGAATACACTAAATAGGTATTTAGTATTCGGAAGGGGAAAATAGTTAATTTTGTGGGGTGAGAAGGAAAAAATTGTCTACTGTATCTCCTTTTGTAGTTAACTTCATCCTTATTGGGAAGTGTTAGAGTTGAAAATTGATTGGTTCAGTATATGAGGGTAGTTTGTAAGTGTAAGAAACCGTTTTCCTTATTGAATGTGTGTGATATAAATATAAATGTTATTAATTATGATCGGCTTCATTGATTTTGGCTTAGTGGGTGTTTGTGGGTGTAGTTAGGGTCGAATTGGCGATGATAGGTAGATATTATTTTGGTTTGTTGGCTTTAGGACGTTCTCTTTCATTTGATACTATTTGCATCGGTTAGGAGCAAGCACCAAGATTGGCCGCGATGCCCTTACTTTCTTAAGATTATTCAATTTGCAGATCAATGTCAGGATCTTTGTTGAGAAACTATGTTTCTCGACCGTAATTCTTAAAAATCACCTTGATAATCATAGTGCTCTAGAAATTAATTGCAGATCCAGCAGTGTATGAGAAGCATTTTCAAGCATTTCTTCGACTCGGCTGTGAAGCACACCAATCACAGCAGCCGCCCGCTACACTTCCTCCCGCATTAGTAGGATTCGCCGACCGAGGCATACTCTAACCATTCCCGATGACGCTAAAACCCTTCTCCAGGAGAGTAGTAAACTCACCACCGCTCTCAGGACACACCATTACAGACCGCCGTCTTTCCGTCCTCGCCGCCGAGGCCGGCCGCAGCAGCGTCCCAATCCATGTACGCCCCAACCCTTGCTGGAGCCAGCCCGCGCCGCTGGGTCTGTAGCTTTAAATTTCTCCCTAAATAATAAACATTCCAATCCAGCCCACCAGCTACCCCCTACCAGCGATGCCCTAAGCCGAGGTCCGTATCCGAGCGAGCGAGCGAGCGTAGCGAGTAGTCGCTCTAGATTTAAGCCCTGGCAGGAGGCCTGAATTTATTAAAGTAGCCATAGGCAAGCCCGGTTAAGCAGCCGACAATCTCATAGGATGAAAGGCGAGATTCATTCTCAAAGAAAATCGTGACAGATCTTTTTGACTTCAACAAGCCAATTTACAGCAACAATACAGAATGAGATCATTAACTTAATGATGATTCTAAAAATAAATGCCAAACCAAAATCTAATCTAATTAAAGACATAATTAGCGACCTTTTCTAATGACACGACACATTTCAGCTCACATGTTGGCAATGTTGCCATACAAATGATGTGGCATTCTGAACGTGCTCGCAAATATGACCCGCTCTCATACAAATATGTATGGAATGCCGGATTTTGATTTAGGTGGCGTTGCAAAAAGTTTGGGAAAAAATGTCGGAGAATTAATGGGAATTTGGACGGAAATTCAAGTTGTGTTGGCATTTTAGGATATAGAATCAATTAGTTCAATAATATGTTATTTAATATCACAAAAAAAAAATACATTGTGAAAAGAATTGTCTAGTTTTTTTTTTTCTTTAAAAATAAGTATTAGAGCACTTATGGATAATCACCCCCCTAATGTATAAACCTTCAGTAACATTCAAAGTGCCAGTTTAAAACCTAAAGAAGAAAAACTATATAACTATTATCATCATCTGCTTAGCCTTTTTCTAAATCTGTTTTTATTTATTCATTTTATTTATTTATTCAGGTTAACTAACAATTGTTTACACAATACATTTGAAATTAATTTCCATGATAGTACGTTGATGAGTGCAAGAATTACTTACAAGCTAACACAACATACACATTTATGGTGAAAGCCAAAAAGCAAATTAGAATTTAATTTATACAATATTTTAAAAAAAAACGTAATCCATTAGTAACAATACCGACTCTGTTGGGGTCGGCTCCCAGTATAACCGGGTTATGTTATTAGGATAGGATATTATGCATGCAGCGACTACCTACCTATCTGACCTCCACCACCCAGTTACTGGATAATACGATAGGTAATAGGTAGAACGGGCTGGTGTCCGCAACTCCACGTCTGAGCGCGTATTTTGCGTACGGGTGGGAAATCGGTCATTCGATCCACCCCAGCTCCTCGAGGAAGGCCAGCAACGCCGAGGCGTTGCTGACTATCTCGCGTAGGGTACCTGGGTTACCGAAGTACTTGGCCCTGTATGTGGCGATCGCCGGGCAGTTTAGAAGCACGTGCGCTGCTGTCTCGTCGTCCTCAATGCAGGCCCTGCACAGCGGACTGTCTGTAACTCCTATGACAAATAGATGTTTATTAAACGACCCATGGCCAGTTATTGCTGCTGTAACCATACGCAGCTGTCGTTTGTCTAGCCGGAGAACCTGTTTTGTGAGGCGAGCATCGATGGTAGGAAGTGCTTCCTTGGCCTGCCTGCACTCACTTTGGTCCACCCATAGCTTAAAGTGTAGATCCCTGGTACGTTTCCTTACCAGAGAGCGTAGGAACCCAAAGGGGAGTGGCGCGATGGGTTCTGGTCCCACCGGTGTCATGCTCGACCCCCTTCTGGCAAGTTCGTCGGCAGCATCGTTACCTAGCGAACCGCTGTGTCCTTTAATCCACTGAATGGTTATATTATTGAGGCTACCCACCTGGTTGAGGCGCTGGTGGCACTCGTATATTAGCCCAGAGTCAATCGAGTGACTGTCCAGCGCTTGCAGAACAGCCATACTATCTGAGAGTATGCGGATCGAGTGGTCTTGAACCGCCCTGGCCATAATGGCTGAAGCGGCAAGAGTGATCCCAATGCATTCAGCCTGGAACACTATGTTGTGGACTCCCAACGGTGTGGCTATATGTATGTTGAAGTTCTGCGAGAAGACTCCAGCACCTGTGCCACTGTCTGTTTTTGATCCGTCCGTAAAGATGCGCAGCTCAGTGGGGCGCAGACCCTCACACCGGCAATCCTCGTGAAGCTGGATTCTGTATTTTTTATCAAAAATGAACTGTTTGGGTACCCGGTCATTTATAGCCTTAGTGATGGGGAACTCATTGTTGAGTTCCTTAAGCAGCGCGGTGTGTTGGATAATACGATACCGAATACTGGTTGTCAGACTTTCGGGCTACTGACCACCCGTAACGATTGTCAAAGATCTGCGAATGACAGACGGGACCAACGGCTTAACGTGATTTCCGTATCACGGACGGGTCTCGATATGTTATGGATGGTCACCCATCTACGAACTGACCGCAGCAAACGACTTAACCTTTGATTGACCCTTTATTTTACAATACCTTTTATTGCCAAAAACTTAGGTACAACCTTAAATTTTCCTTATAATTCATAATCTAAACCAAACCTAATATTTCTCCATACCATATCCATCACACATATTCAGTTAGTATTTACTTCTAAATAAAACAGTGGTAATATATGGCCGCTCTCGTAAAAATATCAACCGAACCGTTTACTCGTTTGAACGAGTAAATTAAAATAGATTTATAAATCACGCTGTAGCTACCGTGCGGCGTAGGCGACGGACATAGATCAAGGGAATAGTGGAGTCGATGCGACACAATGAAAGTAGGTAAAAAACATTGAAGACTACCCTTTGCTAGCGACCTTAAGCTCGTGGAGATTGGAAATTATACCACGGGAACGTACTACCGGGATAAAATGTCCTATTTGTTAATCCAGCACCCTAATTGCGAAACGCACAATTTATCAGAATCTGAAAGGGATTGAAGATTATTTCTAAACCATTGCGTCATTTGTTTGAATAAATTGTCGGCTCAGCAACGTAAATAACGCAATGAATGTTGTTTAACTATGAATATTAAACCAATTACTACCGATAAAAAGTTCCGCAATTACCCCTCAGGTTATAAACTCTGTTTTCGCCAGCGCTGTGTGAAAGCAGTTATTGTACTTACCACAACCATTTCATATTTCAGATGTATGTACATTACAAGAAATTATTAGGCTTTTATTTGCTTTTTGGTACCCTTGGTGTGCGAGTTCGACTTGCACTTGGCCAGAGGGTTTGATCAACAAACCCGAAATTAAGATCTATAGGTATAGGTGTAAATCTGTAGTAGCTACTTAGTCAGTCTTAATCTGCATAATTATCCGTGTCTTAATTTGTATTTTCTACTTAGCGTGTCGATGGCAAAAAACCACGAAAAAATTACCTAAAGACCAGAATTCAGCAACTCTTTAGGTCCTCACGTATGCCAATGACAGGGCATGCGATACAAGATGGGAGGTGAGCCATTGTCTGTGGAGAGACGCCGCATACACACTGGATAAGCAATATTAAGTATAAGTATTCGGTACTTGTAAATCTCAAATCTCTTCTGTTCCCCACTTCATCTGTGGCCAATCGTTGATGAACGCGCATACCCACGGCATAATGAGACTAGTGAAACCAGGAACACGTCAATTAGCAGACATTTTGCCCGTTTATGTTTTTTGCCGCCAAAAAAATATGATTTATGGTCAAACCGTGGAACATGACACTCGTTATGGCCGTTACAAATTGTCTATGGGTTTTAGTTATGATTGTTAAGGATGGAATTAGTCGATTTATGGGACTGTTTATAATATCTTTGTAGATTTTGTATTGACTGTTTTGTCAAATGAAACCTGGGCTCGACGATAGAGTTATATTTAGTACTTACATACGATGTATTAACTCATATTTTTTGGCTATTTTCATATCGGTTTTATTCAAATGGCGTGCATCTATGACTACCTATTTACCAGACTATTCGTAGGGATGGCTTACATTTTGATAATCAAACACTATTCATTGAGTTTTTAACGTAGCTATGCAGACAAATTTATCGAACATATGAAGCAGTGAATTAGTAAAATCCTTCAAAATGATTCAGACTGTGATTGACAGTTTGTTGAGCAATTAGAGTGCAGATGTATGAACATAAACCAAGTAATAGGAGTATGTAAGGATTGTAATACTTGGCGCTCTACCGTTTCTGCGTACCTCCATAAGAAGAAGGAATTATTATAGTTATTTATTTATTTAGGATCTCCTTCAACTACAGGAGACCACAATATGCACATAGAACTAGGTAAACATTATAAAACTTAATTATGAAATTAGAGAGAAAAAACAGGAAATAATTGCCATGTTAAGACTGAGCATTCATATTAGGATAACACGATAAAAAACAAAATTAGAGGAAATACATGTATGTGTGTTCACGAATTTATAGCAAGTTTAGCTACTTATTTAATTAAGTAGATAGCATTCTCAAAACCACACTAAATTAAGACTATGAAGCAACATTTTCCCACATGTTTAATTAATAGAACATCACCTTCTTTTTTCATTTCCAAAACAGAAAACACTCTTAAAATCTAATGTTATATTAATCGTCTTTCTCATAATTACCTTTTACTATAGGATGAAATCAGTCGAAGTAGTCCTTTTACAACTCTATCAACATAATTATACCATTAATTCGATAATTGAGAATCGATTTAAACGGAGAAATCTCGGTATCGATATCATTTAGACCCTGTATGTGTATACTTCACTAGTAATTAAGTCACATTGTCAAGCTACAACTTAATTTGCTGTTGATTTTCAACCATCTTCATAAAATGCAACCTTAAGGCGTCACAAATAAGGGATGTGTGAATTTTATTAGTGGTAAAGTAAAAGTGGTAAAATGATGTCTCCTGCTTAATTTACTCCGGGAAGGAAATATTTTAGTTCAAAATTCTATTTTGACATTCGTGTTAATCGTCCGCAGGTGTGTACTGGTATTTATGGTATGTGTCATTGATACTTTAGCCAGCGAGGCATTCATCATTTTAGTGTAATTTTGAACCATATTTAACTCGGTTTCCACTAACGAATTGGGTAAATTGGATGCCTTGGGTCGTTTTACTAATGATTCTATTAGTTCATTTTTAGTCGCTATTTCCGTTTAGTAATAAATATATCAGTTCTGATCTGGGTGCTTACTCTCGAATATAATTCCAATAGATCGACATTGGTCAAACGTCAGTTGGTCGAGTTAAACGTCAGGGATTGGCTAGACTCAGTGAGTTCAGCCAATCCCTGACGTTTGACTGACAATTCCAATGTCTATCTATTGGAATTATATTCGAGAGTAAGCACCCTGATTTTTTAAAAACCTTTTTGAATTTCGAATCGAGACGACTCGAAGTCTTACACAAGCTAAAATAAACAATCCTCTCCAAATACGCCATCTCTTTAAACACCCAATTTCACCAAACAATCGAATCTCAAAACAAAAACCGTATTCGACGACAACAATCGACTAATCACGGCGATCTTTCATCATGTCAACGTCCGCCATATTGGTAGCCATTAAAAAAGTGTTGCCGTCACCGCGCAGGCGTGGTTCAACAAAAAGAACCTATTTGTTCGATTTTCAAACGGAATTTTAATCGACGCGAGATAAAACTTTTTGCGCGGCTACTGGCCGCTTGCCCTTAAAATATTCCGCGAAAGCCCTTTATCGTTCCAATTAAAATTTCGAACGCAAAATGGCTTCTTTCGTCCGCCATTTTGAGGTTGGGAAAAAAATTGGCGCGCTTTATAGGTTAATTGCATAGAACCAAAGGGTTGATGGTTTATGACGCAGCGTAGGTATCTTCCCTAGATAGCGAACTATACTCCATTTGTTTAGGTAGTTAACTAAAGGTAAACAATCTTGATATGTCTTTTTATATAAAATAAATCGTATAAAAGACCAACAAATATTATTTAAATTTAACCTAACCTAACCTAACCTTTTTTTTTTTTTTTTGATCACGAGGTGGAAATCCTCATGGATGTCCTCCGCCCTGGGGTGGGCGGAGGGGTCTGTCAGACTCTTACTGACTAAGACCACCCCGGTGTTCCGTCCCACACCTACGTCGGGGACCACGGGAACCAATATGTCTTCCGCGATCCCCGACTGGTGCCGGCCCGCCTTCGCGGGCCTCCTCACGTTGGGGGGGAGTGAGGTGTTAAACTCCCCCCCATACATCACAGAGAGGCGCGCGTGGAACACTACGCGCCACCATCTCGGGTCCGTACAATAGGGGGCAACCTAACCTAACCTAACCTTTTTTTTTTTTTTTTGATCACGAGGTGGAAATCCTCATGGATGTCCTCCGCCCTGGGGTGGGCGGAGGGGTCTGTCAGACTCTTACTGACTAAAACCACCCCGGTGTTCCGTCCCACACCTACGTCGGGGACCACGGGAACCAATATGTCTTCCGCGATCCCCGACTGGTGCCGGCCCGCCTTTGCGGGCCTCCTCACGTTGGGGGGGAGTGAGGTGTTAAACTCCCCCCCATACATCACAGAGAGGCGCGCGTGGAACACTACGCGCCACCATCTCGGGTCCGTAGCAATAGGGGGCGACGGATGTCCCCAGATCCGTCGCCCCTGGACCCATTTAGGGGGGCTGGAAGAGGGCGTTGTCCGCCCTCCGCCGACGCCCGGTGCGCCTGCTGCGGGCTGGGTGAGCGGAAGATATCTCCCGCTCCCTTTCCGCAGCCTCCTTCTGCGACATGACTGATTCGCAGAAGCATACCACCGCGTAACCTTTTTTTTTTTTTTTGATCACGAGGTGGAAATCCTCATGGATGTCCTCCGCCCTGGGGTGGGCGGAGGGGTCTGTCAGACTCTTACTGACTAAAACCACCCCGGTGTTCCGTCCCACACCTACGTCGGGGACCACGGGAACCAATATGTCTTCCGCGATCCCCGACTGGTGCCGGCCCGCCTTGCGGGCCTCCTCACGTTGGGGGGGAGTGAGGTGTTAAACTCCCCCCCATACATCACAGAGAGGCGCGCGTGGAACACTACGCGCCACCATCTCGGGTCCGTAGCAATAGGGGGCGACGGATGTCCCCAGATCCGTCGCCCCTGGACCCATTTAGGGGGGCTGGAAGAGGGCGTTGTCCACCCTCCGCCGACGCCCGGTGCGCCTGCTGCGGGCTGGGTCAGCGGAAGATATCTCCCGCTCCCTTTCCGCAGCCTCCTTCTGCGACATGACAGTTTCGCAGAAGGATACCACCGCGTCCCAGGACTCCTCGCTGCCGACTATCGACTCGACCACGGCCGGCAGCGATAGGTCACTGCCTACTTCTGAGACGAGGACACGACGCGGCTCCTCCCAAGCGGCACATTCTGCCAGCGTATGCCGCGCCGTGTCCTCCCGGCAGTCGACGCAGTGGTGACACCGGGCGTCCGGCTCCCTGTTTATGCGACACAGGTACTTCCCGAAGCAACCATGCCCCGAGAGCACCTGCGTCGCCCGAAACGACAGGGAGCCGTGCCTCCTCCCGAGCCAGGGCCCGAGTACTGGCCGGAACCTAACCTAACCTAACCTAACATCGGTTTAAGTAAATACCTAATTGTAAACATTTTTAGATTCAATTTTTAGACAGTTTTTTAGATAAAAGACATGTTAAGATTGTTTACATTTAGTTAACTACCTAAACAAATGTAGTATAGAACATAATACTTATTTAATCTAAACACGTGGTAAGTAGTTGCAGCTTCTGAATTCTGATCATGGGTTTCATTTTCTTATCACTTCTATTTTAGTCTTCTCCAATTTCTCTTACGCTTTCCTCACTGGACTATGTCTTAACTGATGTTATTATAGCGCAACAGTTTATTACTGATCATATGTATAAGCATACTAAAAAGCCTGAAGGCAACCAAAACATGTAAGTTTAATTTAGAGATCAGTGAAGCTAACGGATGCTACTGGAGATGCTAAATTCTAGGCTGACTCTATATAGATTGCCAGTGTCCCAGCGACACGTTAAGAAGAAGAAATGAGGCTTGATCAGCATCCTAATTGCGTAACACACTATCAATCAGAACCTGAATCATTCCGAGAGATATTGCTTATCTATTGCTTTTATGTTCAAAAACTTAGTCTGCTCATCAACTTAAATAACGAAATGAATTTTGTTGAACTGTCAAAGTGGTCCCTCTGATCACTAGGGTTCGAATTTATCAATTAACTAACTCTGTCTAAATAATTATATTAGACTTTGCTGTAACCAATCCATCGTTGTCATATAAGTCCTCCGATAAAGAAATTCCCATTATTTCTACTTTGATATCACTAAAAGTACATCCAACATAACAGGCACAGCCTTAAGTTAGTTCTAGTACCAACATAAAGGCACAAAAGAGTACCAACATAAAGATATCATTAAAATCTCCTTTTCCATGTCTCTCAACAAAAGTTTCTGCTTGTTATGACAGTATTTCTGCAAAGCTTTTGTGTAAAGTCTAGAATAGAGGCATTATATACGTTAAGTTGGTACTTAGCTTTCTATATTTGCTATCTTCATTCTTAGTACGATCAAAGGAATGAAATAATAATGGGTTTAATGTAGTTATAACCTTCTTTAACGTTTGATTCGTTCCTTTTATTAGAAGGCTGAATATTGTCCTGACTATGATAAGTACTTTTTTTATAAGTCTTAGATTTGTTCTATACAAATATCTTCTAGGTACTAGGTAATCCGTGTAAACTACTATTTAATGGAGTTCCATTTCACTAATATAGGGCGCTGTGTGTGAGAGCTAACATGATTGCCTGCAGATTCAGAAGTGTCTCGAAAGAGGTCAAGCGCACTATATTCAGTGCTTACTGCACGTCTTTGTACACTTGTAGTCTGTGGGTTCATTATACTCAAAAATCATACAGCGCCCTTCGCGTCCAATACAATAACGCATTCAGGGTGCTGATGGGGTTGCCTCGATACTGCAGCGCATCAGGGATGTTTGCTGAAGCTCACGTGGATTGTTTCTACACGGTGATGCGGAAACGGTGCGCATCCCTGGTCCGTAGGGTGCGGGGCAGCGCCAACAGCATCCTATCTATGATAGCAAGTAGGCTGGATAGTGAGTTTGTGAACCACTGCTGCAAGGTTTCAGCTGGGCCTGTCACCATGCAGCAGTGATTTCATAATCTGTTTCTGTTTTTGTCTTTGTAAGTGTGTTACTAACATAGTTTGTAAGCACATTGTTACTAACACTATGAGTCTTGTTGCTCGAATTAAACTAAATTAATATAATTCTTGATTTTTATATCACCTGGTAACTGGTGTACGTGTATGACCAGATGTATGAACTTAAACGAGGCAAAAGGAACATGTAGGTAACGTTGTGTATGTATATAAAATATACATACACAACGTCACCTACATGTTCCTTTTGCCTCGGTATGTATGCAAAAATACAACTCAAGGCAAATGAAAAATTCTCAAGGAACAAAGAGATGCAAAACCACATTTGCAGGTTCTCCCTCACCACCTACCCCGGCAATAACTCCCCATATTGCAGTATTGATTTTTTTCTTACACTTTATATCTCTTTATACTTATTCATTGTTTAAGAAAGAAAGAAAGAAGAAAGAAAGAAAATACGTTTATTTGCGGTAAATATGATGCAAAGACAAACTGCACACAACATAAATGTAAAAAATAAATAGCTGGGAAAAATATGCGTCAAATCCACGCAAAACGGCCATCGCTCAGCATAATACTGCGACTCTGTGCGAGACAGAGCCCCAGCGCTGGTTTACGTCTCCTATAGACAGTGGCTCAGTTTTATGGGCTAGCCTAACATTTAATGGGCTTTTACTTCAATGGTCATGCACGTCGGTGTCCACAAAGGCTGGGAGGCGTGTCTGTGATTCATTAGAAACAAATTCGTGTATTGTGCACGTCCTATGGCCAGGGATCGCCGCTCTGTCTCGGATATTTGAGCCGAATTGCCACTTGAAAGTGTACGTGTAGTATATGTGAGGAAGCAGATAAACTACTTCAGATAATGACTCGACAGGTCGACTCAATCTGTGTAGTTCTTTTCTCAAAAGATTATTTCAGACACCAAACATGTCACACATGTTGAGCCACAACCACCCACTTTGTAACAACCATACTATACCATGTATATTATCTACACATGTTTTTGCAAATAAATAAATCTGAATCTGAATCTGAACCAATCCACATGGACTTCACATGATCTGATCACGATTAAATCTGGAGTTTTTAAGACTGTGACCTCTGAGTTTGTTTCAGTCTTTCTTCTCAGAGTATTCAGTTAGGAAACGCCAAGTTCATCCAGTTTTTTAAACACGATTGACGTGTAATAGTGTTTGTCGTACAAACCTACTTACAGAAATAAAATCAGTTTTCATTTAAGTGACTTTTGGATGGTTTTAATTTAACATTCAATAACTGAGGCAACTATCGAAAACAATGAAGTTGATTTGTTTTGCGTTCTGTATTTTAATTTACAAATTTTACAAAATTGGACATAGAACCAATATTAATTTAACTTCAACGTTGTCAAAAGGATATAATATGTATGCTTATGACAATAGGTAAAAAAATCTAACACTTAATTGTAAAATGTTTGGAATATGCAATAATTTCATATCTTCTGAATACCTTACATATACTACTCCTAGTCTAAAGGCGATCAGTGCAAGAGCCCGCCACATGGCGCCAACTTCACGGTGCAAATGAATTATGACAGAAAATAGCCCCAATTCACGTTATTTCACGCCCACGACAAAGAACATCACCTAATGACTACCGAAAGTGAGCCTTTTGTGAGGAACAGATGATTCTGCGATGCATTCAAACACCAGTGCTTTGTAGGTGAAGAATTATTTAAATACCGAATCGAATGCCAGATTTTGTTTAGCTGTTTCGAAGTTCGAATGTTTTTTTTAGTGTTCTGTTTATGAAGAATCAAAGCCGAGAAACTAAAAAAATATTAACGATATACTTAAATAAAAATAATTATATAAAGGAAAAGAAAGAAAAAAAAAGTAGTATTCTGCACTAACAAAATGCACATTATTTAAAACAAATAAAATAGATTCACAAAATGCACACTATCAAAGTGACCAAAAGTCCCGCAATATTGCCTTTTCAGTAACCCTATTGAAATTTACACATTTGAAACTATCATAAAATTGAAAAAATGTGGGCCAGTAATTAATTCGATGAGATTTAACAAATTAAGCTTCGTTAGTTTCAACTTTCTTCAGTAAAAAGACTTAATGAACGAGCTTCTCATATCATAAAGAGACAAAACTTCCTTACCGTATACCAATTGTTTTGACCCTACCACCAACTTTCTTACAAACGCCAGCTGGCACTCAAAACGTAATAATATCAATCCTATTGCTTTACACGATTTATGTCAAGAGGTACCATTCATTGTGACCACAATAGTGTTTTGGTGGTACTTCAAGGTGGTCCTTTTGTCCATCAGTGCTGTAGGCTGAGTGAAGAATGGCTCCGTGCAATATAAGTCGAATTAGCTGTCTTTGTCCGTGAGGTGCAGGTGACGGTTTGTGCAAGGCACGGGTCATTATTGGAATTGTTGGGGATTTTTAATGACCTTTAACGTTGGAGTTGAAGATTTCTTGGTAACAGTGAGTTTGACATATTTATATACAGTTTTGATGATCATAAGGAATCATTATTTCATTGTGGTCATAACCACTCTCTGTCTTCTACAAACATGAAGAAATTAAATATATCGTCTTTAATTCTTCATTTATGATCCTGTGGTAACAAATGCGTCTTCCTAGATTAAATAATGCATATTCAAGCTATTGGGCTATTGTCTTTCAGTCAACTGTCTAACGATCTTTTTCATTGCAAAATGGCTACATTCAATTAGCTGTCTTTGACCATGAGGTGCAAGTATTTAGAAATAGTTTTTCAGTCATCTTCCTTAAGATTAGTTTTTAGTCTCTTTTTTTTAACCAACTACTGGGTACAGATCTTCATCTCAGATTTGACATATTGGCTTCAGTACCATTTAAGTATTCATTGATCTACAACCTTTATTATTTAAACTCAAACACACAGGTTTTTTTTTCAATTAAAAAGTGAATTCGAATTTGAATTGTCAAAAATTCGGTCAGTTAGACAGAACGATAAAGCTGCCCATTCCAAAACGTAGATCTCTAGGGAGAAGAACGAGCAAGAAACTCCAAAGACACTTTTTTAAATAAAGATCCTGGATCCTGGGCCCATTACTCTTGTTGATTTTTTATGCGAGAACTAAATTTAAATGATAAAAACTAAGCCCTGGAAGTAAGGAGATGACTAGTCTCAACCAATGATGGCGCCTGTTTACGAACATTACATGTGTATGAGCTCTTGCTAATAGTATATTGCTATCACTATCTCCAACTACACTATTGAATCATGACCACATACCACACACAAGTCATATCGAGGCATTCATACCTATCTATCGTTATTCATCTACTTCAAAACCATCACAAGCACACCTTTACTCCACAGCTACCTATACACAGACATCCAGCAATAATCCATATTCAGTAACCACCTCTTAGAGAAACAAACACCAAAAACAAAGATCATTGAAGAAGCATGCGCTGCGCGGGCGCCGACTGGCAAACAAGCGGCATACCTTTGTACGCAGCCGCCGCGACAGAGCACTGTCACTACTCTAAACACATCGGCTTTTTTTACCGAAGCCGAAAGCTTATGGAAAGTGTTTATTTGATGTGGGATTGAAAATTAAGTTGTTATTTTTGCAAGGGTTATTATTTATTACCAAGGTTAAACTTTTGGGTCCGATTACATATATCTTGTTTCATCGTGAGTTTGTGGTGTCTTGATCGTCTGATCTTGTCTTCAAAGATCACTGGTGGAGTTAACAGATAGTTGGTAGGTTATCTATTTAACCGACGAAAAATAACGGAGGAGGTTATCAATTCGACGCGTATATATTTTTTTATTTTTTATTTGTTTTTTTTTTATGTATGACCACGCATAACTTTTTACATAGTAGTCCGATTGTGATAATTCTTTTTTTATTGGAAAGAATATACTCCGAGGGTGGTCCCATATAAATTTGAAAAACAAAATCAAACCCTAAGGGTCAGAAAACAGGGGATGATTGATTGTTCACTCACTGATTGTTATGTTTAACCACGCATAACTTTATACAGAGTAGTCCGATTTTGATAATTCTTTATTCGTTGTATAGGGTATACCTTGCCAAGTATTATAAGTATATTAAAGCCACAAAAAATTATAAAATAAAAACTTTTTACCAAATAATTTTACCGCCGAAAAAACTGAGAGGCAAAAAATAATAAACCTTAAAATTATGAGTCGGCGCTGGAAAATCAATGAACAAAGATCACTCAAAAATAATTCAGTTCATAATTTTAAGGTTTATTATTTTTTGCTATTCAGTTTTTTCGGCGGTTAAATTTTTTGATAAAAAGTTTTTATTTCTATAACACTATAAGCTGATCTACATTTACCTCTTTCAAAATAAAAACCATCACACTCATCACCATTATTTTTACTTATTCGTCACGTTACTACGTTTTACCATTTCTTCCCGTGGGTGTCATAAGAGGCGACTAAAGGACTTACTAGAGATTGAGCAGCAGCGTTCTTAATGCATTTTACCACCATACTGCGATCGCCAACCCTTCTGCCAAGCGTGACGATTATTGCAAATCGTCCTAAATTGGGGGAGGCCTAATACCAGCTATTACCTTAAGACAAAAACTGCTTCTCATTTTCATCATCATTAATAATAAATACTCCCACCTTATACATTTTGTCTCCTAACTTCCTTAGCTAGAATATTTCCTCAAAATTATCACTAAAACATACAACAGCTTCATCTACAGACGATATTCCTACATATTCATTGACACTTGCGTATCGGCTGGTATTCCGATATCGGTTATTAGTAAGCCATCCGATGTACGTAAGGCAATATCTTCTACGTATATGTGTATGTACCTACCCTATGTGAGATTGCTCCGGATCCAAGCTCCCTGTTGTAAGCGATTTGTCGCCGTGATCTAGGAATAGGTTAGTTAGTACTGCAAATTGTCTTACAGCTTTGAGAAGCCGTGAGGTTTATCTGGATTTATGCTGTAGCTTGGTAGCCTAGTCGTGTTGGGCGATGAGATGAAAAATTCTAAATGAGTCATGAAGGCGATAAAAATGACTTTGGTTAAGCTTTTGTTACAATGTGAGTTTTAATGGCCAAAATGCTTAAGCATAAAACTAACAAGAGTTGTGTAAAATTGTCTGTGATTGAGAGTAGTATCCGATACAAGTTTCCTTCTCCTTCATCATCATCATTTCAGCCGTAAGACGTCCATTGCTGGACATAGACCTCCGGCAATTTGGCCCCCCAAAACGTTGCTTTTATCACCACGCTTGGCAGGCGGGTTGGCGAGCTCAGTATGATGGTAAAATGCATAGAGAACGCTGCTGCATATTGTCTGTCCCTTACTCGCCTTTTACGACACCCCCGGGAGGAAATGGGATGATGCTATTCTTTCCCTCGGCGTTCTATAATTCCTATTTATTTTAGTTATTAACAATTCTTTTACAAAACGGAATGAATTTTTAGTAGAAAACAATATGAATTACACAATAATACTCAACATTACAGATTCCAACAAAAGACAAAAAAAGAAAAATAACGACAAACGACTACTCAAACCTCAAACATCTGACGAGCTACCGCCAGTGAAGCACGACACTACATCTGCCTCCGTTGACGCTACCAAACAAAACGACCGACAACCAGAGGAGGGAATAATTAAAGAAATCCGTGTGGTATTTAATTGATGACAAATATTGATCGTCACGGCAATTAGGTGCAAGGAGACAGCGTGACCCGACGACGCCGGCGAGCGGGCAAGTGACCGGCGACTGACGCTGCGAACGCTTTGGACTTGATTGTGGGATATATAACAAAAAAAATAGCCGTCTAGCGGTTGATGGCTTTTTTTTTTGTTGGGAAATCATCAATTGACGTCTCCTGCTCTGGGTGGAGTGGAAGGGCATGTCAGACTTGTACCGACTAAAACCCGCCCGTGTCCCTGCAGTTGCTTGTGCCAGGGCCACGGTAACTCTTGTTTGACCAATGGTTTAGAATAGCAAGACAACCATGCCTCGGCTCTGCATCGAATCTTTACATAGTATAAAACAAAGTCGCTTTCCGCGTCTGTACGCTTAGATCTTTTAAACTTTGCAACGGACTTTAATGCGTTTGTCGTCAATAGAGAGAGTGATGCAAGAGGAAGGTTTATATGTATAATATAGAATATATAATACGGTATAATATGGCAAAAGCTAGTATAAATATAATTGGATCACATCGTACAAGCATAAAAGTGAAAATTTGTATATTTATTTTTTTTTATTATTTATTTATTCCAGACTACAAATGAGGTCCATTATGTTAGTAACAATCTTACTTAGCCTATGTTAGTACTTAATAACTAAAACAGATCTCGTCCGATTGGCCAACGCCCACACAAGCTGACTATCTGCCCGGGCGGCTATCGAGTGCAGAATGATGTTGGGACTGTCACGCAACCTGCGAAGTAGCGAGGCAGATTTCTTTCGCCATACTGCGTCAAAGCTGTCGGTGCGCGCGGCGGCAAACATTGCCGACGCACTGCAGAAGCGCGGCAGTCGCAACAGCACCCTGAACGCATTGTTATACTGGATACGCAGAGCATTGCCAGCCCTTTGAGTATATCTGAACCACAGGGCTCCCGCGTACAGTGTTGTACAATATGCCTTAAAAAGGGCTATTTTAACTGCGACTGTACAACGAGAGAACCTGCGGGCCAGCATGTTCACCCGGACTGACAATGCTCTGCGCTCCCTCTCCAGATCTGAATCGTCATTCAGGGAATCTGTCACCAGGTGGCCCAAGTATTTAAACGTGTACACCCTGTTTATTGGGTGACCTTTAAGTAACAGAGGAGGGACCGTAGATGGACAGCTGGTACCAGACCTGAAGACGATATACTCAGTCTTTTTGGTGTTGTATATCAACCCATGAGACTCTGCGTACGACTCACACACCGCCAGTAACTTTCGGAGGGCATTGATCGAGGGAGCCAGCAGCACCATGTCGTCCGCATAGCTCAAATTATTAAAACAAACACCGTCCACATAGCATCCGACACGCATGCTGCTGAGTCGCTCGACCAATGCATTCACATAAAGACCGAAGAGCAAGGGCGAGGACAGTCATTTAGATGTACAGATGTTTGTTACTCAATCACGCAAAAACGACTGAACGGATTTGAAAATTGGCACACAGATAATTTATAACCCGAATACTTATACATAGGATAATTTTATTCCGGTAGGTAATACGTCCCTGCGGGATAATCTGCGACCTGGACGCGGGCGAAGTCGCTGGCAAAACCTAGTTCTTATATAAAACAGTTTTATTATTCTAAATGAGGGTATCAATTTAGAACAAATAACTTGGTAACGATCTAGAACATAGGATTAAGTATTCACTCAGGTTCGTTATGAATGATTGAATAGTAATTTTATTCCACAATTAAATTTTAATAATCCATCTTTAATATTCATTACGTGCTTGAATGAGTAAAACATTCAATTAGAATATGATAAACTTATAAACGATAAATTATTTATTATTGTGTTTCAATAATTAATTCTACCTAATGATATTTATTTTCCTTTTTTCACCCATTTCTACCCGTGAGTGTCATAAGAGGCGACCAAGGAACTTATTAGAGAATGGGCAGCAGCGTTATCTATGCATTTTATTACCATACTGCGATCGCCAACCCGCCAGCCAAGCGTGCGGAGCGATTATGGCGAACCCCCCCCAAAATAGGGGGAAGCCTATGTCCAGCAGTGGACGTCTTTCAGCTGAAACTACGACGAAGACGACCTAAAATTCGTAATAGACAGACAGACACACTTTCGCATTTATATTATTAAAAGTACCTCTCGACAATTTAAACACTTTTAATTAAACTATTTTAAATTCAAGTCTGTGTACAAATTACTGCTCTAGGAATTATTTATAGTTAATTTATTTGATCATAATAAATGTCAGTCCAGAATAGTGTAAAAAGTGCGCAGTCTATGGTTTTAGTAGTCTTTTAATGTAGTATTTTCGCCTAATGAGTGAACTATGCGATCAATTAGACAATTATTAATAGCCGTGTCGAACCATTATTATTAAAATAAACCCTTTTAACGTATGTACTTAATGTTATTATTGTATTTCAAGTTGTTGGGATGTTTTTAGAAAGATGGGGCAAGAAAATGATGCTTGGCACCTTTATTTTTATTACTAGGTTTTGCCAGCTGCTTCGGGAAATATCTTGTGAGATGTAGTAACTGGATAAAAAGTACCCTATGTGTTAATCCAGGTTATAAACTATCTGTGTGCCAAATTTCATCTAAATCCGATTAGTAGTTTTTGCGTGAAAGTGTAACAAACATCCATGCATCCTCACAAACTTTCACATTTATAAAATGATCATGAACCTAAATGCCGTTATCAAATACTTTTCAGTTTTCTTTTTATTCTTTTAACTGCTAGGGAGTTGGTTCCCCAACTAAAGTACTAGGAAATTCTGTAGGGCGGGCGTTTGGGAGACTGTCTTATGTAATTTTGACGGTCGAAATGTTCTGATTCTCAGGCTGAAGTAAATACATGAGTTTTGATTTGATTTTTTAGGGTAGGCAAACGTTTTTGTTTTTTTTTTTTTAATTCTTTATTTAATTTAGGGATTTTTGTACACATATGTGACGATGCCAATCCCATCGTAAGGGCAAACGTTAGTCGGCAAAACATAATATCACAGCTGTTTTCCCCAAACGGTTAGGTCTAAGCGTACCTATGGTACCTACACTCACATTTACTCAGTTATGTTTAACCCTTTCGCGGACGGTACTCGATCACGTGGTACTTATATGTAGAATGACACATCAATTCTTCGTACAAAATGGTTAGACGTTTATTGACGTCGAGTCGAAAAAAAAAACAGAACAATTTTGAAATGTTCATGCGTTGTGGCGGAAAGACGTAGCTAGTACAATTTTGTATGGCGAGTCAACGTGAGTATACGGTCTGCTTAAAACAAGTAAATTAAAATAGACGTGGTAGTACGTTCTGTCACCACTCGTAGCTGTCTTGGAACGTATATACACGGCACCGCCCATGAAAGGGTTAAGTTCCACGTACTAGGGGGGCCTACACCCAGCAGTTGGTGATTCTGGGATGAAATTATGATGAAGATGCATAGAGCAACGTTTGTCAGCGATTACTATAATTGATGCTCATCATCATCTACCTACTATGTTTGGGGTCGGCTTCCATTCTAACTGGATGCAGTTGAGTTCCAGTATTTTACAAGGAGCGACTGTCTATCTGACCTCCACAACCCAGTTACTGGGTAGTACGATAATATAATATATATAATATCTTAGGTCAACAAACACAACGTTATCTGATCCCAAACTAGGCAGAGCCTGTACTATGGTAACCAGACAACTGACAAACATACTTATATACCTATTTCTAAATACAGACATATTATATATAAATTACACCCAGACACAGAACAAATGATTGAGCTCATCACACAAACATTTGTCCTGGGTGGGAATCGAACCCACGACCTCAGTCTTAGCAGTCAGGGTCACTAACCACTAGACTAACAGGCCAGTACACCACACACACAGATACACCTTGGTGAGACTGGTTGTCAGACTTTCGGGCTTCTGACGACCCGTAACGACTGTCTAAGATCTACGAAAGACAGCCCGGAAAAACGGCTTACCGTGCTTTCCGAGGCACGCAAGGGTCTTGGTATGTAAAGATGGTCACCCATCCACGGATTAACCGCGGCAAGTGTAGCTTAACCTGAATGATGAACCTATGCGGCTGTTATTGCTTAGCCACAAGCCCTTGTGGTTAAGTAATAACCATAGCCCAGTGTTTAAAAACCCTATCAGTCTCCTATAAAATGAACCAAATAAACATTAATTCCACGAATATTACGGTGAAACATGTATGTAAACGATGGCAAGGTATACTCAGCATGTCGTAAACACTAAATCGATGGCGTCCTATATAATTATAACGCTATAAGGAACCTACGAGCGACTCCATTGATCACTTAATACAATCACCCATTACGTACACACGAGTAAGGTTGGGTATACACTGGGGTAAGATAATCTTTTTTAGGGTTCCGTTGCCAAATGGCAAAAAACGGAACCCTTATAGATTCGTCATGTCTGTCTGTCTGTCTGTCTGTCCGAGTATGTCACAGCCACTTTTTTCCGAAACTATAAGCGCTATGCTATTGAAACTTGGTAAGTAGATGTATTCTGTGAACCGCATTAAGATTTTTACACAAAAATAGAAAAAAAAAACAATAATATTTGGGGTTCCCCATACATAGAACTGAAACTAAAAAAAAAAAATTCATCAAACCCATACGTGTGGGGTATCTATGGATAGGTCTTTAAAAATGATATTGAGGTTTGTTATATCATTTTTTTCTAAACTGAATAGTTTGCGCGAGAGACACTTCCAAAGTGGTAAAATGTATGTCCCCCCCCCCGTAACTTCTAAAATAAGGGAATGATAAAACTAAAAAAAAATATATGATGTGCATTACCATGTAAACTTCCACCGAAAATTGGTTTGAACGAGATTTAGTAAGTAGTTTTTTTTTTAATAGGTCATAAATCATAAACCACAATTTACCTTTCATTCAGTCAACTCAAATATAAAAATTAAAAAAAAAACATTTAAGTTCATAAACATAAACCTTATGCATAAACCGTGAATACCTGCAGGTTTGTACGGAACCCTCGGTGCGCGAGTCCGACTCGCACTAGGCCGGTTTTTTTTTAGTAGCATGATGCGATGTATGTTTGTGACTACCATTGATAATGTTTGATTGAATGTTAAAACGAGCGCTAATCCTGCCGACAAACTGTTACGCAGTTTGGCAGATTTATGAAAGGTAACACTAGTTTGGTCAAAATAAATGATTTATTTATTTATTATTTATGCTTAATCAGCCTTTAATGTGCCTTTGGTGGGACACAGGTCTCTTCTCTTCGAGAAGAAGTGCTGTAAGGTCATGACCCAGCACGCGGGCCCGGTGCGGGTTGGTAGATGTCACATGTCTTCGAATGATGTTTTCCTTCACCATTTTGAAAGCAGTGGTGATGAAATCATTTACACAAAGTGTATCGCCTGTTTGGGTTCGAACCTATAAGCGACTAATAATTTTTTACCCGAAAATTTCCGAAAACGAAAACCAAGCTTAGGTCAGTCATTCGCACTCCAGCCTTTTTTGTTGGCCTACGCTGACTCACTGCTGTGGAGTAATTGCGTTATACACTAAAAATAGGAATGGCTTTCATTTTGACATCATTTCAGTCATATGCGTTTTTGTACCTACTGTCTAAGCTAATGATTATCCTAAGACGCTCAATCATGGGTTTGCTTAATCGCCAGGCTTAGCAGGTGAGTTCGCGGGCGCAGTATAGTGGTAAAATATCATCATGAAATATAATTTTGATAGTTCAGTGACATTCATTGTGTTATTTACGTTATCGAGCAGTTTTGTTTTTCATAACTATATATGAAGCGATGGATTAACAATATGCTTCAAAATGATTCAGATTGTGACTGAATGTGTGTTATGCAATAAGGAAGCTGAGCAGCAGCCTCACTCCACTCCTTTCATCGCTCGCGATTCTTCTCATACTCCAACCAGTTATAACGGAATATATCCAGTTCATTCTGCTATTATCTCAATTACATAATACGAAAATAATAATTATAGTGTATTTTTAAACTAATAAGATTTACAGATACAATCACGTGTTTATTTGGGCATGTAGGTAACTTTATAATTGAATTCTTAAACAATTACTCAATTCTAACCACATGGAACAATAATATGTGAATATTGTTGAAGCTGTTTACTATTTGATTCATAAAATGACTTCATTTTTAGCACATGATTTGCTATTTTTATGTCAAAGTTTTTCCTAAAGAGACTCACATATTTTTGTGCGGTATTTCAGTAGCATTTTGATATATAATTTTTTATTTAAATGTAGGTAATTTGCTTACGTGAAACTATGTATTACGCATCCCTTTGTTTATGCATTATGTTTATTTGCTTCAAACAGTAGGTATTAATAAATGAGTCCTTAATATTTAATGCAATTTTATTTAACTACAATTGAGTTTTTACCTCTTTTCTACAGGGAAATGTGTAATTTTAGGTTCAGTTTTCATCATATTTGAAACCGTTCTTTAAAGAATGTATATTCAGGATGTGGCGTAAGTAATGGTACATTTTTACCCAATTTTTTTTTTTACAAAAATTGCTCTTGATCTTGATGGTTTGTTAAAAATTGGGGTTAAAATCAGAGAAGAACCAACTTTTTCTTCAAAAGAGCTGAATTTACATAAAAAATCATAATTTATCATGATAGCTCTAGTATTCAGCAGTAATTAACAGAAATCAAAATGAAAAAATAATGGTTTTTGTTGAAACTACAAACAAATATGTAATAAAAGGTAGAAATTTCATAAATAAAAGACAAAAATGAAATATTTTCGGAACCCTTGGGTAAAAATGTTTAAAATTTTTAATTGTTATAGTTAATTATCTGGTTCATCGAATCCTGAACGGTGGACCACTACTTACGCCACTCCCTGTATATGGAATACATGGTGCAAGGGATATCAATGCGCTATTTGTTACCCTGAATTCAGCACATGATTCTAGACCCCCGGGGGTAACAGGTTTTGGTTAGTTGATCGGCATCATGTCAGCCGAAAGACGTCAATTGCTGTACTTAGGCCTCTCCCGCGGGCATAGCACCGCCACTACGACCGGTTCTGTGTTTCTTGCATTCAGCGGATTCCTGCGGCCTTCACCAGGTCATCGGTGCACCTTGTGGGAGACCTTCCAACGCACCGTCTTCCAAAACGCGACCATCACTCCAGGCGCGTTTCGGCCCCGTCGGCTATCTATTCTGCGAGCATTGCCCGCCCACTGCCACTTAAGTATGGCAATTCTTCGGGTTATGTCAGTTGCCTTGGCTCTCTTATGGATCTCTTTATTTCTGATTCGGTCGCGTAGGGAAACGCCAAGCTATCTCCATTGTCCTTTGGGTAACTGTCAACCTCCTTATGAGCAGATTTTTTTCGGTTAATGAAATAGTACTATCTCATACAATAGGGCTATATTAAAACCCTCAAACTGTATGGAACCTTTGATTTTTATTTCAAAACGCTGGTACTATATACTGCATTCATGCTACAAGGCATACATGGAAGCCGAGGGGGCAGTTCTCGTAATTTTAGAACGTTCACAGTCTGGTCTCAGCCTCAATCTGTCCAAATACTTCACGTTTCCATACATTTTTGACAAGTGTTTGATATTTGATTGTCGTCGAAATGAGACTGCGACTAGATTTTGAACATTTTTAACAACGAGAATTGACCTTTAGTTTGCGCACCGCTGTTCCTTACACCATGTATTTTTTAAACGAATTTTAAAAGAGGAGAAGGTCCTCAATTCGACTTTTGTTTTTACCTCATCTTTTCAAAAGTCTTCCCTATAGTTCTTTAAATCTCTCTCACTCTCCATCTGTTGCCTTTTTAAATCAGTCACTTTAAATATGGCCGCTCGCTTGATGTACCACCAACCTAAGTCCCCACACATGACACGGTGCCTTCGTCACAAATTGCTCATCAATGCTAGCGTGTCGAATTTTATGTTGTCTAACAACCCGCGATGAGCTGGAAAATGAACTCTACTAGATATAACCACGCGTCGTGTTGATAGTGTGTTTTATACGTCGCACAGACTGGTAAAACGACTCAAAACCTGGCCATTAATCAAATTTCTCGAAATGTTCTACTAGACTTCCAACTTAATCCCATAAAAGGTAGATAATCCACGCGTCACTAGGTAAAATCTCTACCTGCTTCCGAGTCCCCGTCCGCTACACGGACAGTCGGAACTTAGCGCTTGTTGACAACACTCGTCTCTGTTCGCGGCAACTCTAAAAAATCATTATTTCTCCGTGCCATAGTTTATGTGCAAAGTGATTCAAGATACAAAAAGTGCTATGGATTCTATCAATCAAGGTATGTACTACATTCTATGATCCGTTTTATTTATTATGAGAGCTTATTCATGATCTACTTTGCAGTATATCAACATGCCTAAAAATATTGAATTTTTCCTGAATATTTTGATAAATTCGTGTTTTTAAATATGTACAACTCATCGCCACTGCATCGTAGTAATATTTCAATAAACTAGAGGATATGTGCAATTATACTAGGTAGCAAAAACATTCACATATATTCACATAAAAGATAATTTTAACTCTGAAAACTGTCTCTTTACCCGCGATTTTTTAACAATTATTTTGATTGTTTCAGACTCTCTACATTGTGTCATATCTATGACTAGGAAAGAGCTTCATGAATTAGTTAGAGCTAGTCCGCAGCGATTGCTTGACGGAAAGCTCCAAGATTTGGACAAGAAGTTAGTGGAAGTGACAAAGTGCCCTGCTGAAAAAAATGACGAACTTTTCAAAACAATCAAGTCATTTAAAATGGTATATAAACGTAAGTGGTTAGCGTGCAACAGTACGGAGACCCGTTTCCTGGAAAAAAACGAGGAATGGCTTAACGAAGACGTCACTTTACCTGCCGGGCTGATTCCAGGAAGTTCCAAGGGTCGTCCATCTAAAGAATTCGGAGAATTAAGTGATCGGTCAAAGCGCCGTAAAACAATATCACTTAGACAAAACGTGTCAGTGGAGCAACTCACTTACGCGGCACAAATGAGCCAAAGAGCTGCAGGTAACGCCGATGTTGCCTCTGTGATTCAAGAAGTGACAAAAAGCCCTACCCGAGCAACAAAGTTCCGCAAGGCAGCTGCTATTGGTAGTAAAACTACTACTACCAAAAAGCATACGCCAGAAGATGCCCTAATGATTTTCGTGGAAGCCGACATGACCTTAAGTCAATACGAGGTGATACATCAGGCAAATAAAGACGTATACCCTTGTTATACTTATGTCCAGAGGGCAAAACAGGATTGTTATCCACCGAAAAACGTGAATGAGACGGTTGCAGAGGTGATACTACAAGATCTGCTTGATCACACAGCTTCGCGGCTGTGCAAATATTTAGAACCAGTTCTCGAACGACTGGAGCCAAACGCTGAGTTTGTACTGATTTATAAATGGGGATGCGATGGGTCTACCCAAAATCAATACAAGCAAAAATTCGAGGAAGATGGTAATAGTGACGCAAACATATTTATGAGTTCTTTGGTACCACTTCGGCTCACATACGGTACTAAAATCATATGGCAGAATCCCCAACCATCTTCACCAAGATTCTGCCGGCCCGTGAGGTTTCGGTATGTAAAAGAAGATAAAGACGTCACTAACGAAGAAATCGATCATATTGAGAACCAAATAAAGTCTCTTCAGCCTACAGTTGTTAATGAAAATATTCGAATTAAGCATGTGTTACTCCCAACAATGATCGACGGAAAAGTGTGTAACGCGGCCACTAACACGAGTTCAACATTGCGCTGCTATGTATGTGGTAAAACGTCTAAAGGTTTCAACGATTTGGGAACATCATCGCAACAACCGGAAAATCCAGAAACTTTTAAATTCGGATTGTCTATTTTACACGCGCGAATCCGTTTTTTCCGAATTTTTATTACATCTGTCTTATAAAATAAGAGCGGGTGTAAATAAGGGACGGATATCTGGAAAAGAAGATAAAGATAAAATCAAAACCGCCAAGTCAGCGATACAAGAAGAATTCCGGGAAAAAATGGGTTTACTAGTAGACATTCCCAAGGCTGGGTACGGAAACACGAATGACGGGAATACCTCTCGCAAATTCTTTTCCGACCCAGAAACAGCAGCATCCATCACAGGTATTGACGAAGACCTTATTAAAAAATTTAGAACAATTTTAGAAGTCATATCGTCAGGATATAAAATAGATTAAAAAAAAATGTCTGCCTACACTATGGATGTAGCGCATTACTACATTAACTTGTACAGCTGGCTACCAATGAGTCCTACTGTACATGAAATATTGGTACACTCTTCAAGTATAATATCTCACGCGCTTCTGCCTATTGGTCAATTGTCAGAAGAGGCTGCGGAGGCCCGCAACAAGCACTTCCGACTATATAGGGAAAGCTTCTCTAGGAAGTTTTCTAGAAAAGCCTGCAATGAAGATGTGCTGAACCGGCTTCTTCTGACATCTGACCCTTTCATAAGTAGCCGACAAAGTGAGAAAAAGAGGAATAAAAATAAACAGGCTTTCACTAAAGAAGCAGCAGGTTTCTTTATACCTGAAGATTAGACAATAAGTGATAATGTACCTAAATTTTTTTTTTTTTTTAATTTAAATTTTTTTTTGTTTATTCTTGTTAATCTAGAATTGAAGAAGTCATAGTTTCGCTGTATTTCAACGTATATTTTATTCTTTGTTACTACAATAAAAAAATCCCTATTTAATTATATTTTTTTATTTTTCTCCTTCTCCAAATATATTCAAAATTATATTTTTTTATGAAAAATATCATTTCTCGTCTTGGGCCACCTATCTGATAAAGAAAAAGAAACAAAATATTTTTGGCCAAGTTTTTGGTCGTTTTACCAGTCTGTGCGTCGTAAACTTATCGCAGCAGGATTTTTGCGTGCATTCCTGGATCTTCAAAGCTCGAAATTATTAGCGCCGACGACAGTTAGAAATCGAACTGTGTGTTTTTTAGACGCAGTATGTTTGATTTTCAATGTTGGGCTCAACTTTTTATGTATATATTTTGTATATACAGTAGAATCCGGTTATAACGACGGTGAAGGGACCGGTGATATTACGTCGTACTAACCGGAAGTCGTACTAAACGGAAAGACAATTTTTGATTTTTATTCAAATCACATTCATATATACACACACATACATTTCACATAATGTCCATAAAATATAATCTATAATAATAACGACACTTTTTTCTTCAACAGAGAAACTTTTTCGTTTTGTAGAAGCCATTCTTGTACGCAAAATCACGCATCACCCGCAAATTAACGCCGTAAACTAAACAGTCGCATTCGAATCAGCGACGTGCAGGCAAGGGGGAAGCGCGGGGCGGAGATAGTTTCTTACCTACGATTTATTTGTAAACACGTAAACGCTCGTCGTCGTTTGTGTGAAATTCCGTCGTTAAAAGCGGTCGGTCACTGTAAGCGGAGTCGTAATAAACGGATGTACTTTCATAGTGGCTTATATTAAAACCAAACACGCGCCTATACTTACGTCGCTAAAAGCGGTTGGTCGTTACATGCGAAGTCGTACTAAACGGACTCTACTGTATGTGTATTTTTATGTGTGGTTGTTCTAGTAACACATATAGTCCTTACTTTGGAAATTGGTGGTGTGATACCCCCGTGCCTCGGAAAGCACGTTAAGCGTCGTCGTCCCATCGGACTATGAGAGTGAGGGAAGAGTGAGTGCCCCTGTGTCTGTGCACACACTTGAGCACTATAATATCTCCCGTATTGATGGCTACTCTCCGTTGAGATTGGCCACCATGGCCAAAATACGGTCTGGAGGACTATGTTCATCCGTTCCCTCATCACTTCCAAACTAGTAATCACAATTTGTGAAATGAGGTATCGTTAGAAGCGTTTTGATCTAGCGCTGGTTATATAGGCTTTGTGACGTCAAATTGACTATGGCGCCTTTTACAGACTATATAGGGACGAATTAAAAAAAAAATATATTCCTATCCGAAATATTTTCAAGGTTCGTACTTTTTAGAGCATGACTTTCAATAGTTGGGTTGTAGTTTCTGAAGTTACTTTTTATTAAATATAGTTTATTTAAATGGTAATAATAACCGTGGAAATGAATATATTTAATAGAAATGCAATGACAAAATTCTAGTAACTTACAGACACACCCTTTTAGATGAGTTACGCATAATTGTTTTTACTAGTTCTTTTCCCCATACCTAAATAGTTCCGTTCAACTTTTCTGTTGATGATACACCTCCAAGCCCTAATGTAAATGACGTCACTCTACTAAGCATAGATGTTTGATTTTGCGCAAACGTAAAATACCAGTGTGGTGTTAAAACCACAGTTAGTGGTATTGCGGTAAGTGACGTGGAAATAGCTGGATTTAGTAGTAGGATAATGGTCACAGATAACAGAAACTATGGTACAGAAACCTGCACGCGTAGCAAGACCACCATAGAAAGAACTTTGTCTATTCTTGGTAGAATAGAGATAGAACTGTCATGCTACGCCAACATAAAACGGTACAAATCTTTCTACAGTCTTTAATTCTGTCTTTAATCTTTCTACAATCTGTAATTTTGTCTATTCTTCCGTCGACAAAACCCCTTTCTACGGTGGTCATGCTACGCGTGCTGGATGTTTAGTCAGTTTCTTTTCGTTTCGACAGTATATCTATATTTTTTTATTATATGTATATGGTTTATACGGCTTATGATTGTTTCGTTTCGTGCCGGACGTAAAGACTAGCATCATCACATTTCTTCATCATCAACATAATTTCAGCCAAAAGACGTCCCAGCTGGACTTATGCCTCCCCCAATTTGGGGGGTTTTTCATAATCGCCACGCTTGGCAGGCGGATTGGCGATCACAGTAAGATGGTAAAATGCACAGAGGACGCTACTGCCCATTCTCTAGTAAGTCTCTTAGTCGCCTCTTACGATACCCACAGGAAGAAATGAGATGGTGCTATTCTTTACGATCGCCACCACATGGAACCACAATTGATTTAGTGCTTTTCAGATCCGCCGTTGCAGTTCACGACCGGAAAGCAAATGTTCTTGAGACTTTACGAAGTTTCGTTAGCAATTAAAACCATTTCATACCTTTCTCCACCATTATTATCCCATTGGTCAAGGCCCCAAGGGTAGAGCTACACGATGACTGATGCATGCACGCCGTCTGTTGGAACAGGTCCGCTTAAAGCTGCAATGGGTCTTTCTTCCAAAGGCACTTCCAGATATGGCCCTGCATTGTTAGACTCGTATCAAATTCTAATTATATAATGTTTGGAAGTTAAAAGAGACCATGACCTTTGAGTTAGTTTCGGCATTTCTTCTCAGGGACCAGTTAGCTCAGGCGAGCAATAGGTAGCTTGCCGCCCGGTAAGGACCAGCCCCGAGTCGACGGAGCACTGTGTTCCACGCGCGCCTTATAGAGATGACAGCAAACATTGAAGGGGTCCGCTGGGACCGATGCCTGTCAAGGTCGCGGAATTGTTCGACAGAGTTACCGTGGCCCTGGCATAGGCAACTAAATGAACACGGGTGGATTTTAATGAGTAAAAGACTGACACGCCCTTCTGCTCCACCCAGTGCGAGAGACGTTATTTTACGAATTCCCACGCACAAAAAAGGTATCAGTCAGCTAAGAAATGCTGTTGCCATCTAGTTTTAAAATATTGACGTGTAAAGTATCTTTAATAAATCTACTTACACAAATAAACATTTCATTTCTTTCGCACCACACACAAGACTATCAAAACGTTAGCTAATGAATCAACAAACACAAAACTGCGCTAACATACACTATTTAGTTCAATTTACCATTTCTTTCACACACCAATTTACAATACAAAAACTCAATAAACAATTGAAAATCACGAATGACAGCTCAGAAGCCATTATGCCGATGCATGAGGTGTACGCTCTAATTTCCTTAACCGGTGTTAATGGTCCCAGTAAGAGGGCTCAGGTCCTGCACGATGCATGAACGTAGCCACTAGCCACTTAAGACACTTAACGCTTTGCGGTGGGAAATATTGTCTTCACATCGATTTTATAGACAAAGGGACGAATATTATGAGGCTGTTTTGTAAGTTCTTAGAGCCGTTGGAGACATAATCATATGTTGTCAGGCGTGTTAAACAGCAATGTATTAGGAATATTAAAAAACCGGTTGTGGAAGAAAGTGTGTCACACACAACTGGAGTAAGACAATGAAATTGCGTAACACACTATCAATCAGAATCTGAATTCTTTTGAAGGATATTGCTAATCAATGCTGCACGTAGCTGTACGTGGAACGTCGCGTCGTGAGGAGACCAGACGGCATGGCGTTTTTGCCTTGGAATGAGGGTAGTCCTCTGGTGTGGGGCGCAACCTGTTTCGACACCCTTACGCCATGCTCTCATGTCCCTAGCACGGCGGGCTCTGCTGGCACCGCTTCTGCGGCTGCTGAGACCCTGAAGCGGCGCAAATACTGTAACCTTATAGGTAAGTACAGTTTTGAGCCGTTTGGGGTTGAAACGCACGGGCCTTGGGGCCCGAGTGCACGTCTCCTTTTTAAGTAAATTTCTCATCGCCTGGTCGACACTTCACGTGACCAGACGCCTGGGTAATTTTTGGCCAAAGAATTAGCATTGCGATTCAACGTGGCAAGGCTTCCAGTCTTCTTGGCACGTTTTCGGATGACGGTGATGCGGACGCGTACTTCGACGCCTAAGTGTCTTTTTGTTTATATAAATAAATATGTATAACTACACATATTTATTTGTATAAATAATTTATTTTGGTATATTGCATGTAAAACTGCTCATAATGAAATTAGATCCATTGCTTCATATTTTCGAAAAGTTTGTCTACTCAGCAACGTAAATAATGCAATGACTGTTGATAAACTTTCAAAATGAAAGACATTATTACTAAATCGAACCAAAAGAGGTCAACTTAAAAAAAAAACACAACCTTATAGAAAAGTTAAAAAAATATAACACAATATAACGGGCACTAGTCCTTTGGCAAAGCACACATTTTCATGTAATAATGTGGGAAAGCAATACGGGAAACTTGCAGCGGAAGAAACTAGTAGAGGCCGCTAATGTTGCACAGTTGCACGCTGAGCATACATCCTATACCGACGTAATAGAGAGCTTCCTATTGGATGCTTAGGAAGTACACACACTACTGGTTTTTATCGAAATGTAATTAGCTTGATTAAGTTTAAGTATCTTTTGAACGAAGGTGGGTATTGATTTTCATGTCGTGTCAGTTTAAAGAAACTTTATTCTCAATAAAAACATTACATGTCGCTTACTTGATAACTATTTCTAAAATTGAATACTAATATTAGGTTCGACTACATCTATCACAAACTAATTAAAACTACCCGAAACTCGACCCGACGCATTCATTTTTTAAGTAATGTCCGTTGTGCGATTAGATACAGGCGAAGCTGAGTTTTGAATGCATTGAATGAGTGTAAATTTCTTAAACGTGAGGGTAACTTTGGGCACGCCACAATTGCGGCGGTAAGTCCCCTCTTTGAGGAGTGGATAGAGAGACGTCACGGCGTCCTTACCTTCCGCCTGACGCAGGTTCTCACCGGGCATGGTTGCTCCGGTGGGTTCCTGTTCAGGATAAAGCGGGAGGATACGCCCGGGTGTTTCCATTGTGAGGATCGTCTAGAGGACACGGTAGAGTATACAGTGGAAGTGTGCCCTGCCTGGGCGGAGCACCGCCGTGTCCTTGTGGAAGCGATCGGTGGCGGCGACCTCTCGCGTCCGGCCCTGGTGCGAGCCATGGTACGGAGCGAGAGGGCATGGGAAGCCGTCACCTCCTTCTGCGAAGCAGTAATGCTCGCGAAGGAGGAGGCGGGGCGCGTGAGGGAGTAGCAGTCTCTGCGCCCTCATGTCCCTACCCGCCGCAGGAGGAGACGTCCCGGGCGTCGGGAGTCGATAGCGGACTCCCGGCCACTGTAGGCACGAGCTTGCGGGCGGCGAGCAATGAGTAGCTCGCCGCCCGGTAAAGACCAGGCTCGGGTCGACGGCGCGTAGTGTTCAACGCGCGCCTCAAAGAGATGCCAGCAATACTGAAGGGGTCTGCTAGGACCGATGCCTGCCGGGGTCGCGAGATTGTTCGAAAGAGATACCGTGACCCTGGCACATGGGCAACTGAAGGAACACGGGTGGGTTTTAGTCAGTAAAAGTCTGACACGCCCTCCCGCTCCGCCTAGAGCGGGAGAAGTAATTTGATGATGTCCCATCCAAAAAAAAAAAACTTATTGTATAGCTGTGTTCCTTCAAATGTAAGCATTTTTTTGCCATAATTGGTCCTGGTTTTTGGTAGAACTAATAAACTTGCTCGTCGTGTGCTTCGATGACTAACTTGTCTATGTAGACAATTGATTAAAACAGGTGACTGCCTGCCTATCAATACTGACTCCTTGGTAGTTGATTCATCAACATCATCATCATTTCAGCCGTAAGACGTTCACTGCTGGACATACAAAATCTTTTCTCCAGCACTGCTCTCAAAACGGTAAAGGAAAACATTGTGACGAAACATCTCTTAGAATCAAAAGTTCGAAGAAATGTAACATCTAACAACCCGGACTGGGTCCGTGTCGTGTGATTACGGCCCACTCTCTCTCACAGAGAGGAGTGACTGTGTCCCAGCAGTGGGAACATTATTAGACTGATAATACTACAAAACTTGGGTATCTACTTCATAAATATAAATATCATCATCATCTGCCTAGCCTTTTTGCTAACTATGTTGAGATCAGCTTCCAGTCTAACCGGATGCTGCTGAGTTTCAGTATTTTACATGGAGCGACAGCCTATCTGACCTCCACAACCCAGTTACTGGCTAATACGATACCCCTTGGAAAGTCTGGTTGTTAGACTGTCGGGACAGTCTAAGATCTCCGAAAGACAGTCACGACCAACGGCTTAACGTGCTTTCCGAGTATAAATAGCAGACAAGAAATAATATGAATAACAGGAATGCTACAAAAAATAAAGTCTCTATTCTATCTCAAGTAGTTTAAACCACAAATTTATAGGTTATAAAAATCACCCAAAAGCTAGATTTTAATACAACTATCCATTTATGAAAAACCAACTAGTGTGCACGCTTCCTAGCAAGCCAAACATGGCGGCAGATAGTACCGTGGTACCGTGGGTACTGCTACTAGACAAGTGTAAACTTGAGGTAAATTACATTAGCAAATTGTGTAAACTAACGCCAAATGCTGTGAGAACGTTGTATGGGAAATGAAGAGATTCTAAAGTGCAGTTCGTGTTGAATCAATGAATCTTCAGCTTGATTGGTTGACAGGAAATATATTTAGCTGAACCTGTAAGTTTAAAGAGTATGTTAAGTCAGTCTGCCTCGTTGATCTAGTGTGCGCAAGCGCTACTGTTGAGCGGACCTGCACCCTAATTGCGAAACGCACAATTTATCAGAATCTGAATGGGATTGAAGATTATTTCTCAACCATTGCGTCATTTGTTCGAATAAATTGTCGGCTCAGCAACGTAAATAACGCAATGAATGTTGTTTAACTATGAATTTTAAACCAATTCCTATCGATAAAAAGTTCCGCAATTACCCCTCTGGTTTCGATTGCCAGGTCGGGCAAAGTGCTTTTGAGTTTTTCCTGGATTGGGGTCCATACATACATACATAAAGTGATGCTACTTCCACAGCATTATGTCGTATGGCATTTTACTGTGGGGTAGGGCTGCTGACATTGAATCCATTTTTATTTTACAAAAGCGAGCTGTCAGAGCCATTTATAATCTATGTCGCGGCGAATTCCTCAGGGAACTATTTAAAAGGATTAATATTATGACGGTACCTTGCCAATTCATTTACGAAAATATTATGTATGTAAGAAAAAATCTACATCTTTTTAATAAAATAAGCGATAGACATAATTTTAATACTAGAAATAAAGACAAGATGGATCAACCATTTTTCAGATTAGCAAAAGTACATACATCTTTTATGGGGTACTGTGTTAAATGTTACAACAAAATACCTTCTGATATATTGCAATTAAATGAAAGGAGGTTTAAAAGTCATATAAAAAGTACACTTTGTAAACGAGCTTATTACAAATTAGAGGACTACATCCAAGATAAGAACGCTTGGAAACATGCTGGTCTCGCTCCATAGGACAGTCTTAGAGTTTATCAAACTAGTTTCTAACTTAATTGTGTAGATAATATTTATTTTTTCTTCTATGACACTGTTTTACATTCTGTAATTACTGTAACTCACACACTGACAGTTTATATGGGTAGTTCATATAATTGTTTTTTTTATTTAACTGCTTTTGTTAATTTATTTTTATTTTCTTTTAATTTCATTTGTTGTGTCTATGTATCATTTGCATCGTTGTATATGTAAGCGGGCACGCCCTTTATGCCTGGAGGCTTTAGTAAGGTTTTAATTTCTGTTTACGATTTTGTTTCATTATTCATTTCAGCTTGAGTTTAGTTTTCAATGTTTTGTTGGTATAATGGCGTGTGCTAGCTGACATATGGCGAATAATGTATGTTTTGTTTTATTATATTAATAACTTATACAATATTGTATAGCATCAAGTTCTTCTAACATAACAGACAGCAGTGCTGCTGGGGAGTTTGTTCCGCCACTTCTTCTTCCCAGCCAAAGCACTAGGAAGTGTCGAAGGGCGGGCGTTTTGGGGGGACTGTCTTATGTGACTTTGACGTTCAAAAAGTGCTGACTCTCAGCCTAGTTTGAATAAATGACTTTTGATTTTGATTTTGATTTTGACGCCTTTTTCCCATGGGGGTAGACAGAAACTACAAAACGCCACCTGCTTCGATCCTTACAATCTTCTTTGGCAGCGTTTAGGTTCATACATTTGGTCATACACACACGCCAGTTGCGAGTACTGCGCACCTGACCTTTCTGAAGAACATCACCAATTAGGTCACTATATGTCCTTCTAGGGCCCCTCCCTTTGTTTCCACTAACATTTGCCTTTACCTTTGGATTTGGGTCCAGTTGCCACCTATTACGTGGGACTTAAAAATACACTCCTGCCCAACCCTTCGAGAATACAAAAGGTGATGTTATGCTATGGTAACGACTAGGAAGGAAGTAAACACGGATATGATGGCTAACCAATTGAAGAAAAACCATGAAGCAACGGCAAGAGTATGATTATAAGAAATTCTCGTTCATAAGCAGTTGATGACAAGTCGGAAGTTGTATGACTGTTGACGCTACACATTTTTGTGGAGTCATATCATATCCTGCACCCTCATTGCAAAACGCACTATTTATCAGAATCTAAATGGGATTGAAGATTATTTCTAAACCATTGCGTCATTTTTTCGAATAAATTATAAGCTCAGCAACGTAAATAACGCAATAAATGTTGTTTAACTATCAATATGAAACCAATTCCACCAATTTGTTATAGGTATCTGTTGCCTAGAGGCAGTTTTTCCATTAAGAGGAAAGCACCAGGGTAGCCAGATAATTTCAAAATTTCGAGTTGGTACAGAGTATGTTGATAGAAATATAATTCACGACTGTAACACTTTTGTATTTACAAAATTTATCATCATCATTATTTCAGCCGAAAGACGTCCACTGCTGGACATAGGCCTGTCCTAAGCAAACACTTCGACCGATTCTGTGCTTCTCGCATCCAGCGGATTCCTGCTGCTTTCAACAGGTCATCGGTTCATCTTGTGAGAGGCCTTCCGACGCTACGTCTTCCAGTACGCGGTCGCCACTCCAGAACTTTCTGAGCCCATTGGCCATGCCCAGATACCAGCCCCTTTTCAGTCCAGAACCTTGAAGACATCCTCCAGCGCAGCGGTGAACAGTTTTGGAGAGATTACGTCTCCTTGTCTCACCCCTCGCTGCAGAAGGATAGGTTTCGAGGCTCGGTCCTAGAGCTCGACTGACATAGTGGCGTTTTCAGACAAACACTTCTAAATTTACAGAATTATATCATAAAAATCATTCAAAGACTAATTAGGTTTAAATGAACTTATTTATAACAGGATTATATTATAAGAATTATTACCCTTTTTAGGGTTCCGTTGCCAAATGGCAAAAAACGGAACCCTTATAGATTCGCCATGTCTGTCTGTCTGTCTGTCTGTCTGTCTGTCCGAGTATGTCACAGCCACTTTTCTCCGAAACTATAAGAGCTGTGCTATTGAAACTTGGTAAGTGGATGTATTCAGTGAACCGCATTAAGATTTTCACACAAAAATAGAAAAAAAGCAATAATATTTGGGGTTCCCCATACATAGAATTGAAACTCAAAAATTTTTTTTTCATCAAACCCATACGTGTGGGGTATCTATGGATAGGTCTTCAAAAATGATATTGAGGTTTCTAATATCATTTTTTTTTAAAACAATAATATTTGGGGTTCCCCATACATAGAACTGAAACACAAAAAAAAAATTTAATCAAACCCTTACGTGTGGGGTATCTATGGATAGGTCTTTAAAAATGAAATTGAGGTTTCTAATATCATTTTTTTCTAAACTGAATAGTTTGCGCGAGAGACACTTCCAAAGTGGTAAAATGTGTGTCCCCCCCCCCGTAACTTCTAAAATAAGGGAATGATAAAACTAAAAAAAATATATGATGTACATTACCATGAAAACTACCAACGAAAATTGGTTTGAACGAGATCTAGTAAGTAGTTTTTTTTTAATACGTCATAAATCGTAAACCACAATTTACCTTTCATTCAGTCAACTCAAATATAAAAATTTAAAAAAAAACATTTAATTTCATAAACGATGATGACGAATGATGATGATGATGACCTGCAGGTTTGTACGGAACCCTCGGTGCGCGAGTCCGACTCGCACTTGGCCGGTTTTTTTATGAATTAACTAAGCCAGCACCCTAATTGCGAAACGCACTATTTATCAGAATCTGAATGGGATTGAAGATTATTTCTAAACCATTGCGTCATTTGTTCGAATAAATTGTCGGCTCAGCAACGTAAATAACGCAATGAATGTTGTTGTAACTATCAATATGAAACCAATTCCTACCGATAAAAAGTTACGCAATTACCCCTCTGCTCAGTACCTATATGAATCATAATTAAATTGACATACCAAATGGTCTTCTTCTTCTTGTTCTTCGTCATTACACTCTTGACAGAGTGATCGTAGTCGTCACATCTGGTGTGGTGGCGAGTTTCACAATCCGCCGCCATTCTTTTCGTACTGCAGGCCTTCTCGTACATTCGTGAAGTTTTACCAAGTGGTACCTTGATCTAAATCTTGTCCTCTATCGTTAATAATCTAATATCTTCTAATGTCGAAATTCGAATTTAATTAAAACCTACCTAACAATAGTTCTATCCAACAAAATGATCAAACCTTCTAAGTCCTTCTGACATTATAACCTCCAAACTGACATTACAAAAGATTCCTTCACCAATTAGTTCCCAACACGTTTAGACCTAAACATTTAAGGCGCTGGTGTGAATCTTGATCAGAATCTAGACTCCCATAAAGAAGTCGAGGGTCTAACTATACTGGTGGAGTGTTGAGTCAAAAGAGATAATTTGTGTAGTTATGTGCAGGGTGTCCTGGAGAGCTAATGAGTTATAATAAGAGCCACCCAGAGAGACGAGTCTCTGTGGTCAGAGGAGGGTGGAGAAGGCTTTTTATTATAGGAAACACACGTTGTAACTTACAAGTTACAACGGCGGCGGCGTTCAGCCAGCCAGCAGTAACAATCATGAGTAGGTATTGTCTTTTAAAACAAGTTTTTGTGGAAACTTACCCACGTGTTCGGTATCGAAATCGAAAATTAAAGGTGGCACAAAAAGAACAAAAAGTAATTAAAAAATGTTTTATCGTTCGTTGGGCGAAGGTCAATAACCGTAGTCAATCAGCTGTTTTTGTAATTTTTCGTGGCACAAATCGAGAATTTTCAAAACAATTTTTTTATTTTTATTTCTTTAGTACTTCGATACTCAAGACGTGGTTAAAGTAATCTTAGAAATTTAATTTGTCTTTGTATACCATGGCTATAGCATAAAGTGTTTCTTCTTTTTCCAATGAATACGCCGTGGTTCATCATCATCATTTCAGCCGAAAGACGTCCACTGCTGGACATAGGCCTCCCCCAAGCACCGCCCCTTCGACCTGTTCTGTGCTTCTCGCATCCAACGTATTCCTGCGGCCTTCACCAGGTCATCGGTCCATCTTGTCCATCACGTCGTGGTTATTGTTTAAAAATTACAGATTTTGGTCTAATCTTTATACCATACTAATTAAATAATTTAATATCTTAACAACTCTTTTTACCTAAAAGAAAGTATTTTCTTTACAATATACATTTAACAAGAAGACAGTTTTAAAAGTTAACTTTTTTATTGAGCCCAACATATGAAACAAGCCATAATCCCAACTTTGCAATTCAAAAAAGCAATTCCTCAAAATATTCCAAGCTGAATTGCTAACGTATTCCATACTAAGTAGCATGCAGGGTCGATGTGTGCGAGCAGCCAGGTCTTACGACTTCATTAGAGCGCGTCAACCGACTAGTCACGACTGTGCCTAACCAAACCACTGTCTACCTTCACACAGAGAGAATTAAACCCTAGCTTTAAAAAGACAGAGTTGATTTTAGCATGTAGCTTGGTTAGATTACAACTGGGGAAATGCGAGGGAATTTGGGCTTTGAAAAGTGGTGAGTTAGAGTGGGTTTTAGAGTGTAACCAACAATAATGTATTTTGATCGTATTGAGATTCGAATGTAGCGAGATGGAATCGCTTCCCTGAGTTGCAAGTTCGAATATGTGCACGATAATTGTTAGGTTTTGTCGCAATGTGCTATGATAGGTTTGACTTGAGGTGAAATCTGATATATCTAGCGGATATAGAGGCTGTTAAGTTGATCTAAGAGTCAATGAAGTCTACTTATCTGACCTTTGTTTGCACTCTTTATTAGAAAGAAATAAAATACGTTTACCTCTTTCGTAGAAAAATAGAGACACTGTTTTGTCACATTGTCCCCTCCCAAAATGAGTTAAGGAACCAACCGTCATACAAATCACAGTAACGATTGAGATCGAATGCAAAACGCAACATAATTCAAGGTTATTCGAGTAACACGTGAATTTGAATGAATGAATTTTGAATGAACATGAATTTTCACATGAAAAATCTCAGTAGATAACTCTAGGTTATCGTCTACTTAGCCTTTTCCATCTATGTTGGGATCGACTTCCAGTCTACCCGGATGTAGCTGAATACCAGTATTTTACAGGGAAAGACTGCCTATCTGACCTCCACAACTCAGTTACTGGGTAAATACGATACCCCTTGGTAACAACTAGTTGTCAGACTTTCGGGCTTCTGACGATCCGCAACGACTGTCAAGTCCACATTTGATAGCCGAGACCAACTGCTTAACGTGCTTTCCGAGGCACGGAAGGGTCTCGGTATGTAAAGATGGTCACCCATCCACGGACCAACCGCGGCAAGCGTAGCTTAACCTGATCGATCCATGCGGCTGTTATTACTTAGCCACAAGTCCTTGCTAAACTACTTAAATATGCTATAAGGTGAAGTGCATAAATAAACGTAGCTTTGTAATGAAAATGAAATCCTGTTCCTTCACATATCGCAAATCATACTTTCTATTCATTCAATTTATTCAACCTACATTCACCTTCTCTTGAGCCTAGACCTCCACTTTAGCTTGGTAAATGCTGTTAGGTGTTATCCTAGAAAGATCTTCATGTTGAAGCAAATACACTCCTGTTGGTGCTATATCACTAGTATATGAAACTTATTTGAAGACATCTGTTCGAACCAAAAGAAAATAACAAGCGGCTATCAAAAAAACACTACAACTTGGAAAATAACTTTAATTTCGAAATTCGGTGTTTTTGGTTTTTTAACTTTGTTTTTTTGCCAAAATTTAACTTATTTTTCGGTTTCTAGTGTTTTTTGTAGGTCTCAGATTAGTTTATTTTATTCAACAGAGAACTGCACCCTTATTGCATAGCACGCTATCACTATTGCTATTGCTAAACCATTGTTTCTTAAGTCCGAAAATGTTATGCTCAACAACGTAAATAACGCAATGTATATTGTTGAACTGTCAAAATGAAAGTCATCCCTACTTTCTTTTGTGCGTGGGAAATCATCAAATGACGTCTTCCGCTCTGGGTGGAGCGGAAGGGCAAGTCAGACTTTTACTGACTAAACCTCACCCGTGTTCCTTTAGTTGCCTATATGCCAGGGCCACGGTAACACTTTCGATCAAATCTCGCGATTCTGGCAGGAAGTCAACAACTACCCCGCAACTACCCCACTGGTAAATTTCAAGACCAACCTTTCTTCTAAAGCTACGCTATTTCAAGCAAAACAAAAACTATTTTCAAGACACTTAGCGTGTTCAATCCACGCACTCCCACATACTGTCGCGCTGTTTGTAACTTAATAAGTGCTCTCGACGCTCTATTTAAGAGCGTCGAGAGCACTTATTAACTAATTAGAAAGACCTTTTAATTAGTTTATTTCTTGCTCCTTTACTAATTTTTTTTTTTATGTGTGGGCAATCATCATATGACGTCTCCCGCTCTGGGCGAAGCAGGAGGGCGTGTCCGGCTTTTAGTGACTAAAACCCACCCGTGTTCCTTCAGTTGCCTATACGCCAGGGCCACGGTATATACTAAGTAACATCAGTATTGTTTCAGTTATAGAAAGGTATGGCTATTACAGATGAGTAAGCCCTTCAAATTAGGAGAATTCTGTATCTTAAAAGCTTGGACTCACGAAAAATTAATTTAAAGAAAAAGAGCTGATAGTTTAAGTAAACTTACATTAGCAACGGTCTTCAATGAAAGGAACAATTGGTTTAATTTCCAGCAACTGACAGAGCCAGGTAGTCTACTCTTGAAGCACGAAATCCGTAGTTTCGGCCGAAATTACGGGCGTTTACTCCGCATCACAACTTAGAAGAATGGGAGGGAAGCGTCTCTGTCAGGGGAATGAAGATTAGCAACCTGAGATATGCGGAAGACTTTACTCTCTTTGCATCTGCAGAGATTCCGATTCTGATCTGTTTCACAGAATAGAATACGAGAGTGGACTGGTTGGAATCACTATCAATAAGTCGAAGACAAAGGTCATGCTCATCGACAGAACTGGTCTACTCTGCAGGATGGGAAAACTCGCAGATCTAGAGACCCACTTACGGACCAGAGAAAAAGCAAAAGAGCGGTCAGGAGGAGAACTCAAATGGCCAAAGCTGCGATGAGTAAACTGGCACGAATCTAGCAGGACAGAAAGGTCTCCAATAGGTGTCCAAAACGTACCAAGACGAGACTAGTCTGGTCCCTAATTTTCCGATATTCCTTTACGGCTCAGAGTCGTTGACGATTCAGGCAATAGATCGAAAAAAGATAGAAGCTATTGAATCGAGATGTGGTATTGAAGAACAAATCTATCCTCGAACAACTGCGCATAAGAGATAGACTACCAACGATCTGTTACCAAAGTATTCTCGGTTACTTTGGTCACATTCCTCGTCGGGTACCGCCTTGAAAAGTTGGTGGTGATATGCAAGGTAGATGGGATAAGATATCGGAACCGGTCACCTAACCGCGCCAACTGGACTCAGTCTTACGACCGCCATGATAGACGCCGAGCACCGGACGAAGTTGAGGAGCATCCTAAATAAAGCCACGAAGGCCTTTCAGGGACATGATTTTCAGTAATGAAGTACGCGACCAAGACGAAAAAGAGAAGATCACCTTTGAACATTGTTCGGGACCCTAACGTAAAATGAATGCCAACACGATGGACGCGATTTGATTTTGACTCCTGAGGTCATTTTGTCCTCCCAAAAAAGCAAATTTATAATAAGGTTCCCTATCAAAGTATAGAACAAGCCCCCTGTTTTTAATCATACATTATGGTCTCATGTGACCAGTCAATAAGTATTTGAAGCATAAACATAGCCAACTTCAAAAGACATTGCAGTCGGCAATTGTTCTACCATGCTTTTTTTTTTTCTTTTTTTTTTTGCCTCCGCATCTGACGTTAGTAGACGTCGTCACTTCGACGCCGCGTACACGCTGCACTGGCGTGACATCGAAACTAAGCACGCGACATTCGTTTAGATGTGGAAGCGTAATCGTTACGTTAACGCAGCGTATACGCATACGTTTGATTCAATGCATACCTGTAAACCAAACAATCAATGCAATGTCCATTATTTATGCTAACAGCCCACCATTATTAACTTCACAAACAACCAAGTTTTCTAAAAAACTTTCTCAGAAAACACTTAAAGTTGGCACAAGCGATGTTGGCGCATTGTCGCGACGTAATAACTTAATAAGCGCCCTCTGGCGGCGGTAATTACAAATTAGATGAAGCGCGCGCTAGCACCCAGCGCACAGATTATTCTGTAGATAGCTGGGGAGTTATTCTGCAACGTTTTGACTTTTTTTTTATTGGATTTTACAGTGCAATGTTTATCTTAGAACAATTCTAGTAAAGTTAGTATGGTCGGCACTTCTTAAGAAATAGTTTATATTTAGTCATTACCTAAAATGGGAGGAACATTTTAATAATAAACCGAACTAATCTTAATTTCATTCCGTCCCAACCCAAAATACCTAAATTGGGACAAAGCCGGGAGGTGCTACTGGATTCAGTTTCGTCGTATACTCTCTGTCTCTCTCTCTGTTTCTCTGTCTCTTTACTGAAAAAGAATGAAGGTAATTTTCGCGTCATAAACGAATTCAAAATTCGTGTTATAAACGAATTCAAAATTTTTGTCTGAGTTTCTTTAATACTGAGTGGCAGTAATATCGACGAACAACCAGCTGTCACCATGATTGACACTATGATTCCAGATACCCCTGAGTCGATATTTTTAATCAGTTATAAAAAAAACAGTTTCCTACGAAAGTGCAATAATGTACATACGTAGGTAATTAAAATGTATGGGACTACATTTTGTTTTTATATACACTAAAAAAACCGTGCGAAGCAGAGGCGGATCATAACTTATTTCAATAAAATATAACATTCGATGATAATATTTTTACACAATGTTAATCAAAAATAAAATTAAGCAAAAATGTAACCTCTTATTTACAAAATATATATCTATATTAAAAACTTCAATTCCACTTAAGTCTTCATTAAGTACAGAATAACCCGAGGTCCTAACCCTTAAATGCGCACGTTCAAGAGAAATCCTTAATGGGTTTAACGTTCCCTAAGATGCGACTTATCGATCCGTTCACAAGTTTACCTGTTAATCTGAGCCGCGGACAATATCAAGTAATTGTGTTTTCTTACTTCACGACTTTACCTTAAAGGGTAAAGCTGGGTTTAGAGTTTTAAGTGATGGTAATTAGGGTGGTTGTGGAAACAAATAATTGAGTTAACATTATGTGTGTATGACATCTTTCTATAAAACCATCGAGGAGAAGGTTTATAGGGTTATATTTAATTGATCCTCTAATAATTATTTGACCTTCGCATGATGGTTTTTTTTTTAAATAAATGAGCCGATTTTACATTTATTGGTCATTTTTCAAATTTCACCACAGTGTTTAAGCTAGGTTAGGATAGATCTGTAAACCAATCGATTTAGTATTTTTAAGAAAACAAAATAATGTTTTTTTTTTTTACGGTTATCGAACATGAAAATAAACACGTTATATTTTGACTCCAGTGTAGCTATTGCACTTTTCTATAAAACAGCAGTTTAAAAAAAACTGGCTTGGATACAGTTTGCGCGTCGATGTATTCATTCATAATTTTTCATTATTTCAGCCGAAAGAAGTCCACTGTTGGACATAGGCCTCGCTTTTTTCTTTTTTTTTTTCTGGGTGGGATATCATCAAATGACGTCTCCTGCTCTGGGTGGAGCGCAAGGGCCTGTCAGACTTTTACTGACTAAAATCCACCCGTGTTCCTTTAGTGACCCATATGCCAGTGCCACGGTACCTCTTCCAAACTAATCTCGCGACCCTGGCAGGCAGCAGTCCTAGCGAACACCATGAAAATCCGTATGACATGACATCCTCACATAGCCAAACTTCCATTATTAGCTGATTATGTATGTTATGGTCGTCACTAACTACAATTCTCCAACCTGGGAAATCTTATTAGGACTGGGATTTTCTGGGTTTCCGGTAGCTTGATATTTAATTCCGTTAATTGATTAAGGAAATTACTGTTTATAGTAATAATGTCATAATAATTATCGCTTCTAGGAAAAATAAGACGTGGGAAGACAAACATAAGTTATTATTATTCATTCAGAGGAGGTATTCTTTAACAGTAATTAAGGGGTGATAAATTATAATAATAATAAGGGCTCGCGAGGTTGTCGACATGTGGGATGTGGACTCAGCGATCATTGTGCCGATAGTCATAACAGCCAATGGCTTGATAGCTAAGAGCCTCGACCAACACCTGAAGAGGCTCTCGTTGGGCAGCTGGATCAAGGGCTTGATTTAGAAAGCGGTACTTCTGGACACAGTTCGCATTGTTAGGAGGTTCCTCTCTCTGGAGCCCTGACCGCCGGTAGCTTGGACCCTGTTCCCGATACCGGTGGGCTACTATTTTTTATATCTTTAAATGTTTTTTTTTTTTTTAACTAATATTTAAAAATATGATTTATAAGAAAGTTTAAATGAAATCAAGGAAATAATAATAATAAATCTTTATTTCTCCATAAATTAATTTCCATTGTTTACATTTAAAAGAATGGCTTAAGCTTAGTGTTCTAGAGTAAAAAACCCTGACTTCTAAACTAGGTTTATGTGCCTGTATCTTAGAAGCCAGTGTCCCTTCAAAGTGATGAGCATATAGAAAGTAGGACACACATTATATACAATAATCCATTAGGGCTAGTTTAAGAGAAATAAAATAAAAAAAAAGGAAAAAATACAATTATGTGTCATATTCAGAAGAGTGGTATCGGCCTACCGAGTTGTAGGTTCAAACCCAGGCAGGCGCTTTACTTTGTGTAAATAATTTCAGCACCACTGCTTTCAAAACGGTGAAGGAAAACATCGTGACGAAACCGGCATGTCTCAGAACAAACAATTCGAAAACATGTGAAACTCTTTAATTGGCTTAAGAGATATTTGTCATCATCTCACTATCAATGTACAGTGGATGCTAGTAACTTTGACGCAACTGCATTGGGCTGTTCATTGGTAGTGAGGTGAATTCATCATAGCGCATGTAATTTAATAATAAGCTGTTGAGTTTCCAAAATAAATAAATGTGACATCTACCAACCCGCACTGGGTCTGCATCCCACTCCCTATCACTGAGGGCCTGTGTCCCAGCAGTGGGAACGGTATAGGCTGACTAAGCATACTCAGAAGTACTGTCATGTATCTCAATGAGTTTCATTGATTCGTGACTTATGTCACGTAAGCACGAGTAGGCATTTGTGTTAAGTTTGTCACGACAGGGTCACGGGTCGTCAGGAGCCCGATAGTTTGATAAACAGTCTGACCAAGATGTATCATATTACCCAGTTACTGGGTCATGAAGGTCAGATAGGTAGTCGGTCCATATAAAATACTGGTACTCAGCAGCATTCGGTTAGACTGGAAGCTGACCCTAACATAGTGGGAAAAGGCTCGTCAGATGGTAACGAAGTAGGCTCCTATTTCTCTTCTGGACTTACTTAGAAAGAAAAAAAGTAAATACGTTTATTTGCGGCAAACAAGGTGCAAAGAAGACCATACAAAAAACAAAGAAGAAAAATCTGGAGGAAAACATGCGTCACGTCCACGCAAAACAGCCATTGCTGATCGTTGATGGTCGAAATCATTTGACCTTTTGTCACCTGACCCACACACAAAATAATTCAATAATTCTGTATGAAAGACGTGATAGAGCATCATCAATTAGTAGCATTCAAAGTAGGAATGGTCCAATAAACCGATACTTTATAGTTGACTGAACAAGAACAAGCAAGGTTCCTCACGATGTGATTACGTCAGAAGTCTTGATTATTTATTTACTTAATGATCAATAAGTTATTGATGGCACATCAAAGTTATTTATTTTATAAAGGCACAAAGCACTACTACCTTACACAACACCCAGGTTCCCAAGTATCCACGTTCTCCCAGTTTTCTATGGAGATGGAGTAAACTTTATACCCTGTTCCTCAGGTCCCTAAGAGTTTACCTGCGTGATCGAATCAGAAATGAACAAGATCCGCAGGACAACCAAGGCAACCGACATAGCTCAAATTGCCGTAAGTTAACCAATTGCTCAAATTTTTAAGTGCAAGTGGGCAGGACACACTGCTCACAAAACGGATGACCGATGGGGCTGAAAGGTTCTTCAGTGGCAACCGCGTACCCGATGACAATTCTCTTTAAGTGAGAAGCAGAGAACCAGTTTATGTGGCGACGCTTTGGGTAGGCTATCTCCAGCAGTGGTTGTCTTTCAGCTGGAATGCTGATAATGACAAAACATTCGTTTCTCGTGTGATATGGTGGTGGTGGAACTCCACTGGATTAGCCCACAGAGTGCATCCCAGTGAGTCGAAAATACACACTGTTCGATTTTGAACTCACGGCGCATACCAGAGCAATGAAGATCCAGTGCGCGCAAAAAGTCCCGCTGCGATTTTTATAGCGTCTTGGTGAATGGCTGTGCCGATGCTTGGGGACGGTCCAGCTGTCAGCAGCGGACATTCACCCAGGATGATGAAAGTAAGTATGTAAGCAAGTAATTCATTGTTGACATAATTGGTTAGGTACAGAAACCGGTTTGAAGTCTCAGACTCCTGAACTAGGAATACCTGTATGTCAGGAGTCAGCGCCCTCTCTCATTATATTTGTCATAGACACTAATGTCAACATAGGAATAGAGAAATATAGGTGCTACAAAATACAATTTTAAAAGGTAGTAGAAAGTCTAATTTGTGGAAGTCCGATGTAAATAGAGAAAGAGCAGTGGTGGCCCTGTGGTAACAACCCCGATTTACGAGTTGTAAGTCATGGCTTCGAACCTAAAGAACCACTTTCCTTTGTGTAAATAATTACATCACACGGTGAAGAAAAACATTGTGAGGAAACCGGCATGTCCTAGAACCAAATTCGAAGACATGTGACATCTACCAACACGTACTGGGCCCGTGTAGAAACCTCTCACCACTCTCTGTCGAAGAGAAGAGGCTGTGTCCCAGCAGTGGGAACATTATAACACTGATGCATACTCAGAAGTCTACTTACATGAATCTCATTGAATTTAATTGATCCGTGACTTATGTCACGTACGCATGTGAAGGTATTTCTGTTAAGTTTGTCTCAAGAGCACTTTCCCATTTCTGCCCATAGGTGTCGTTGAAGGCGACTAAGAGACTTACTAGAGAATCGGCAGCAGCGTTCTCTATACGTTTTACCTTCATACTGAGATCGTCAACCCGCCTGCCAAGCGTGGCGATTATGGCATAACCCCCCCCCCCCCCCCCCCCCCCGAATTAGGACCATAGAATTAAAACCACCTTAAATTTGCGGAGGCCTACGTCCAACAGTGGACGTCTTTCGGCTGAAATGATGATGAATGATGAGGGATACACACAGGGAACGTGAGATGAAAACGGGACACAGTTGCAGCGTCCCTTTCTCATTTTGTCTTCATTGTTCTTCATACAGTATGTATTACGGGGGGAAATTCAGGCTGTGTCCCAGCAGTGGGCACATTATATGCTGATTGTACAATGGAAATAATGGATTTCCCTTAATTCCTAACATAAATTAGGGGGAATTTCTCTTCCCTAGTAAGGGAAAGCTAATCAGTTCTCACTACCGCCTTATACAGGATAACTTTTAAAACCGACGAAAAATTTCTGCGTTGGGGGGTCTAAAATGATATGCTGAATTCATGGTTACAATTTACGCACTGGATAAAAAATGATCCTGTATGCAAAATTGCGACAATTTAACATCGAAAAACCCCGAAATTCGAATACATTCGGGAAAGAGATATGCTTTTTTTTTTGGAAAACGAAATTTTGCATAACTCGAGTAATAATTTTCGGGTTCCGTCTGGTATCGGACCCACCATCCCATTTCTTCCCGTGGGTGACGTAAAAGGCGACTAAAGGACTTACTAGAGAATGGGCAGCAGTGTTCTCTAAACTTTTTACCACCGTACTACGATCGCCAACCCGCCTGCCAAGCGTGGTGATTACAGCAAAGTTCCCCAAATTGCAGGGGACCTATGTCCAACAGTGGACGTCTTACGGCTGAAATAATAATGATGATGATGATGATGATGGAGAAGGAAACTTGTGTCAGACACTACTTTCATTCACCGAAAATGTTACAAACTCTTGATAGTCATTTATGCCTAAGCATTTTGCCATCAAAACTTACATTGTTACAAAAACCTTAATTTTGATCGCCTTTGTGGTGCCTCATCGCCCAAAACCGACTAGACCAACATACAACATATATCCAGATAATCCAGACGGCTCCTCAAAGCCGTAAGACAAATTGCTGCACTAACTAACCTTTTATGGCAAATCCGTCGAAGCCTTTATCCAGCAGTGGACGTTTTAATTATGATCATCATCATCATCATCATCATCATTTCAGCCGTAAGACGTCCACTGCTGGACTTAGGCCTCCCCCAAATTGGGGGGCTTTGCCATAATTGCCACGCTTGGCAGGCGGGTTGGCGATCGCAGTATGGTGGTAAAATGCATAGAGAACGCTGCTGCCCATTCTCTAGTAAGTCCCTTAGTCGCCTTTTACGACACCCACGGAAAGAAATGGGGTGGTGTTATTCTTTACGTCCGGCACCACACGGTACAATTATTATAATACGGTTTAATTATTATGATGAGCAATAATGAGTAAATATCATATTTCCTGTTTTAAAAGTTTTCCTTAAAACTCAGTACGGAATCATCAGCTCATTCAAATCATGCTAATTGCGAAAAGGCATAAACATTACATTGAATAACTTCACACTTCAAGTTAATTTGATAACATTCCAACATAACGTGACCGCTATTTTTTATGATGACGTCACCCATAAACACACACACTGACACATACATTGACAAAAGACTATTAAGGGTCCCGCAGACAGGCGCAACACGACAGCGCGATGCGACTTTAAAGTTCGTTTTTATGGCTCCGTACCGATACCAATGGGACTCTATTACTAAGTCGCCGCTGTTCGTCTGTCCCTACGTCCATCTGTCTATCAGTAGGTTGTATCTTATGAAAGGTAAGTAGACAGTTTAATAATTAGAAAAAAATCATAGAGTGTGTATTTCTATTGCCTCTTTCTTAGAAATACCAAAACCTACTAAAGTTAAAAATTAAAGGGTTTTCATACAAAAAAAACGTGTTTTTTAGCGTTTTTATGATAGTACGTTCCACAAAGAATAAAAAACTTTATGTTTCCGACTTCAGTGCCGATTTATTGAATCCAGATACTAATTTGGCAGGTGTAACGTCAAACTCATGTCTGATTAATTTATGGGATTAAAAAACAAACTTTAGTAGAGCAATTTCTACGAAAACTTCATGAAACTTCTTCTAATGAGGAGGCGCCTGCCTGCGGGAGCCTTTATAATACTCGCTAAAAACGAACACCTATATTTCGATTTGATCATCAATGACCACGACGCGTGATTGATCATTACACTCATCAAAACTTATTATAGGCTCTATCTACATAACGGTAACGATGAAATTCCAATATGACGATATAGCGAAGTATAAACAATTACTATTTACAAATTAAAATGCTACGCCAACGTGAATTAGTTCGTAATTATCGCGTTTGCGTTAAAATACTTAGAAATAATGTTCTGAGAACTATTGGGATTAAAACCGCAAATAATTAATATTACCATACAATAATAGCACTTTGTTCTATTATAATGAAATGGCGTCATTACCTCACTAATTGCTCGTGGTGTGACATTGATGATGTCATTGTATGCAAAAATAAATGCATACATCGTTCATTCAATAAGTACCATTAATTTGACCTTAAATTGTTCATAAGTTAACTATTTCATATAAACATCATCATCATCATTTCAGCCGAAAGACGTCCACAGCTGGACATAGACCCAAATTTGGTGATCTGCCATAATTGCCACGCATGGCAGGCGTCGTATCGTCGACATGAAATAAGGCATCCCAAACCGAGCAAAAAGCAAGAACCTTTCAAAGAAAGTGTTCGCTCTGGGATGAGCGAGTACTTTCTTTGAGAGCTACTAAAAATTAGTTGACGAGCACCAAGCAGCGAATATGCAGCGGCGACGAGTGGCTTGCTGGTATGCATATGTATACACGGCTACACATTAAGCTATAAATTTCTAGTTTTAGCTGAGCTCGCATTGTATACATATGCCGTACACTGAGAAGTCAGCTTATAGTGGAAATGTATATAGCTTGTGGTGTAGCCGTGTGCACCAAGCGTGCGTTTCTCAGCGAGTGTTCTGCCCATCAAGCGAGCGTCGCTGAGTACTAGAGATGCGCAAAATGTGTCAGTGGAAAGAAATGAATGAAGTATATCTTTTGACGTGACAACGTCTTATAAATTGGTTTGCCGGGTGACACTTCAAGAAACTGCGTTACGCTCCGCTCACGTTATGCGCTCACAATGAGAGCGAGTGAGAGGCACGCGTCCCTTCCACTCGGGCATGGTAAGCCCGCCTAAGAGCGAGAGAGACAGACATAAAAAGTGAAAGGCACGCGTCCCTTCCACTCGAGCACAGTTAGCCCGCCTAAGAGCGAGAGAGACAGAGCGAGAGAGAGAGAGTGAGAGAGATAGGCATACACACCGGTTCATGTCTTGCGCTTCTATTTCGCTTAGGCGCCTGCATACAAGTTTACACGTTGCCAGTTAATTGTAAAACGATTGTGTAGTGATAATGTGAAGGTAGTTTCGTCCATCGCAACAATTCTTCCTACTATACGAATGAATATTCACATTAAAATTATTTTACCACTCAAAGTCGTTGTCACGTAAAACTTTCGCCCGTATACCGACTTTACAGGCAACCAATTTTTTTGGCTCAATGAAGTAGTCCCATTGACATATTATAGTAATCCACTCATTTAGTTCAGTACTTCATTTAGTTCAGCAAATCAGAACGAATCAATGAGATATAGAGCTCGCGTAGTGTGATTAGTGATACATTACGATGAATGATGCACTTTACTTTAGTTCACTTTTATACGTATCTCGATTTTCCTTCGGTAATTAGAGAGAGATCCTTCGACGAACTTACTAAAATAGTAAACAATAATAATCTTTCATAAACGTACTTTTGTCACAGTTTACAACCATTTTTGTACGCTGAATAAGACTTTATTTTATAGCACGAAAGTTCATATCAGTGTATTTCGACTACCACTTAGATAACATTCTATCATACATAAAAAATAATCTCTCTCACTAAGAGAATAACGTCTAATTATAATTTACCCAGCATGCAAAAAAATTGTCATGTTTGTGTAAGCTAGACGAGCGACACACACAGTCAGCAAATCACCGTCGTCGCTCGTCAGCCCGACGTCAGCCGACCGGCCGGCGAAGTGACACGAACACGGACGAGTCATGCATGCGAGCGAAATGAATGCTGAGTTGGTGCGAGCGAAAAGAAACACTGAACTAAATGAAGTAGAGACACATTTGAATGACTACTGAAGGAAAGATAAGTTTATTTTGTGAAATGAAGTACTTCATTTCCTTCAATCGTTCGCGAACTACCCATCTCTACTGAGTACTCGCTGGTGGTGTGAACAATCAGCGATCGACTATTATTATAATTATGTAGCTATCTCTTGTGTTTCCACGGGACCTGCAATATTTTCGAAGAGCGAGAAAATGGTTAATAGGTGGTGGGACAGGCCGGTGACACAATTTAATTGTTTCAACCAAATCCGATTCTAAAGTTTCAAAACATGTACCGTATTAATAATTCTCTAAGTACTTACAAATCCCTACATTCATTAAACAATATACCAATATTATTCCAGCAAGAAACGCTTAACAAAATCCACAATCATCCATCTTGGTCTTGGGACACAGTTTTCAATTAGCAAATTGTTAATGTAAGCTCGGCCGCCATGTTGTTTCTGTCATACAATGCAAACTGACTTTACATGAGTGAAGTATGGAGTTAAGAGTTAATATTAATTGTTTGCTGAACCCTTTCGTCATGATTTGTCGAAGTTTTAATCTTTTATAATTCTTGGAAGACAATGTGTCAAGAAATTGTTGAGAATTTTCCGTGTTCATTGGACTCATTCTTTTCAGTAGACTTGGGAGGTCTTAAAAGTTTAACCCTTTATAGGACGGCTCCTTTAAACTGGCCAGTAAACTGGACACTCATTTCAATGTACCTAGGACCTTGAAGTGGACGGTATCTTCTTCACTCTTCACTGTTTGCCTTCCTGACGGCTCATTTAAAGTGACCAGTAAACTGAACAGTGAATAGTGAAGAAGTGACCGTCCACTTCAAGGTCCTAGGTATCTTAAATTACTGTCCAGTTTACTGGCCGCTTTATATGAGCCGTCCTATAAAGGGTTAAAGAACTGATAAAATCCTTTATCGTTACCCAATTTCATCTTAAATACCAACATATGATATCCGTCTACCCGGTGGAGGTCCCGAAGAAAATCATTTTCTATGTTGTCCATTGTTCCGTGTGGTGCCAGAAGTAAAGAATAGCAGTATCTCAATTCTTCGCGTGAAAGGTGACTAGGGACCTACTGTAGTCTTTTCGCCATAAGATGAGTTCCCTGACAGTTCATTTTTTTCCGTGGCACGCTTACTACTTTAGACGAATAAAAAATAAACTGACAAAAAAATTAAAAAAGAAATGATAAAAAAATATTGCCTTTCGTAAATTTCTAAGTAAATTATTGTAGTTATAATTAACTGTTAATAAATTAAGTAAATAAAATAAAAAAGTATAAATCTTAAAACGTCTAATTCGTTGAACGGAACGTCGGCCATTAGAGATTACCACTACTCAATACACTAATCGACAAAAAAATAGATGAATCGCAGCGGTCATTTTGTAATCGCGATCGCGTCGCGTCAATACGAGTGCGTTATGTCAGGTTTTTGCTCTGCTCCCGTGATGTTATGTAGCCTATGCCTTATTATGATGTATAAGCTATATTACTGTAAAGTTTCATCAAAATCCGTACAGTACTTTATGCGTGAAAGAGTAAGAAACATCCACACACACACATACTAACTTTCACATTTATAATATTAGTAGGAAGTAGGATAACCAGTTTATTAAAAAAATATTTTGAAAATCTAAAATCGATAATCCGATTCCATTTTCTTTGCCAACTGAATCGATATTATAAAAAAATCGATTATATTTCGTTAGGTCACGTCACTACAATTGTCAGACAAGAACTGTCAGGGTACTCATGGCGAAAAGACTATAGAGAATGGGCAGCAGCGTTCTCAAGGCATTTTACCACCATACTGCGATCGCCAATCTGCCTACCATGCGTGGCGATTATGGCCTATGTCCAGGAGTGGACGTCTTTTGGCTGAAATAATGATGATTTTCTCCATTTGCAAACTCCTTTGCGCTAATACCTGATGATCCGTGGCGAAGAACGTTAGAAACTTCAAAAAGAAACCGTCAAAAATTGTTCAACAGGTGACGTATCCAGAATGAAATCCGTAAACGACGCGGTAGTCCAGTTCAAAAGGACAAAAAAGAAAAAGAACCCCATTCGATATTCAAAGTTCATTAATACAGCGTCAACAAAGGCCGCTAATGCTCGGCACACGTCCACAGACGGCAGCTAAAAAAGAAATTATTCTTAATTCAAAATAAATATCCCGCATTCGATTACGAAAAAGGAACGTCCATCGTCAGTCACAATGGGATCGGCTTCACGAGAGGCCGTCTCGAGCAGTCATTTAAAATATATTGAGGCGAGCGACAAAGGAGCGATTGTCCTGCTGGCTATAAACCCGACGTTTTTCTACGGTGAATTAGTTGAGATTATGTTCGAATAGGGACTAATAAATCTTAGGTAGAAGCAAAGCTTCAGTGTCCATTGATTTCTTGAGAGTAGGCGTGATTGTAGATGGTAATCTTCATAAATTTTACGAGGGAAATCGATAAGTCAAAAGGTAAAAGAAAGGTGTTTTGTATGGGACAAGTTCGTTTCATTTGGCCAACAATCAGCCGTTTGTGCGGTGGTTGTAGCAATTATGAGTTATAGCTTGTGCCTAATAGAAATTATTGTTCTCTTTCTATGGTAGGAGATCGTTTCTGCACACGTATAGGACCGTATTATGTTCCGAGTTAACGGTAAATCAAAATGGATAAATGTTTTGATGGCAGTCGTTCCAAAATTATATACCTACGTTTGAGAATTTCACAAGCTGGGGTTAATTAATTTTGTGATCTTTAACTGTAATCTATATATAATTCTGTAATTATAATAAAATGTATATAATTCTACTGTACGTGTGTATGTCACTGAACTCCTCTTAAACGGCTGGACCGATTTGAATGAATTTTTTTGTATGCATTTGGGTGGCACCCTGGATGATTTAGATTCACAAATCACCCCGACAGATGGCGCTGCTATCGATTTGAAGGAAACAGGACAACGTCTGTACGGTCAGCTAGTATAGGACCTATCTTAACACATTTGTTTGGGTTTAATGCGTCGTCATCATCTTCAGGCGAAATACGTGCACTGCTGGACACACTCCCCCAAAAGTGAGAGGTGCCATAATCGCCACGCTTGGTAGGCGGGTTGACGATCGCAGTATGGTGGTAAAATGCATAAAGAACGCTGCTGCCCGTTCTCTAGTAAATCCCTTAGTCGCCCTTTACGACAGCCACGGGAAGAAATTCGATGGTGTTATTCTTTACGTCCCGCAGCACAAGGAACGAATGCGGGATTTATACAAATATTCCCTGGTCTCCCAACATATGGTACTAGAAAGAACTGTGGGAGGTTTTAGTCATTAGGAGTCTGACATAACCTTGCGTTCTTCCCAGACGGAAGGTACCTATCCATGAGGATTTATACATGGAAAAAAAAAGTTGAACATCAAGGCTGACTTTGGAATTAGCAACACACTGAGTTCACATGGTATATTATAGCCCACTCCTTCTTGAAGAGAAGAGGCTTCCCAACAGTGGGAACATGATAGGCTGTTTCTGTTATTGAACCAAGAATAAATAAAATAAATACACGATCAGTGCTTTTTTTCTATGAGAATTCGAAAATAAAAATAATAATACTTAGGACAACCAACACACCGTTATCTGATCCCAAACTAGGCAGAGCCTGTACTGTGGTAACCAGACAACTGATAAATATACTTGTATATTTTTAAATACATACATATTATAGATAAATTACACCCAGACATAGAACAAATGATTGTGCTCATCACACAAATATTTGTCCTGGGTGGGAATCGAACCCACAACCTCAGTCTTAGCAGTCAGGGTCACTAACCACTAGACTAACAGGCGAAAAATACTCTCCTAACTTACCCGCCTTTTTTCTCCAATTAAATAATGGATGAGTCATGTAACCCCTTTATTGGAAACCCATAAACAAACAGATAAAAAAATTCAAATATAGAATTGCCAACAAAACCCTTTCTCTATTCCTTAAACTAAGCTATCTCTCTCCTTATCAAATTATTCATTCACAATAATTACTATACATATCTTCAATTGTTTTTTTTTTCTATTCGATACAGGACCACCGCCGAATGCCGAGTTTAGGAGTGGCGATTGCTAGCCAAGCCTGGTGATTAGCATAAGTGTTGCGTCGGGGACAACAAATGTGCTTATCGCCGTCCCCGAGATTGCCCTGAACACCAACCTTAATTGCTCATCAATATTCGACCTAATAAGTTGGTGTGGATGCGAGAAAGTACGAGACTAGCAAATAAAGGTACTCGTAAACACTTTTGTCAATGACAAAGTAACTATACAAAGGTTATGTAGGAAGTTCAAGAAAGTAACAAATATTATGAAAATAATAATTTCTGAACAAGCGACCAGGCACTTTTGTTGTTATTGTAAAAAAAATAGCTACCTTATTAGCATGCAAAAATGACCTACCTTTTATTTATATTATTCTACATAATTATTTAAAAACAAGGAAAATATTCCTTTTATAACTTCAAAATGTAGCTGAAAAGTAAAATATAAAGAGCCAATTCGAAAGGAATCTAAACATTAATTCCATATCAATTAATAAACAGATTCTTTCTTTTGAAAAAAAAAAAACTTTACATAACATGACCTGTGCTCCCCGAACAGTTAGCTAGAGGTTTTCTTTTTTTGCGTTTAGGTTCCATGTAATAGAGGGCGAGCCAATTACCATCAGGCATAAATCCAGACTCCGGGCTGCTACTGAGAAAATCCAGATAGAAAAATCGAATAACCATTTTACCGACTCGGGAATCCAACCTAGGACCTCATGCTGTCACTTTAGATACGTCATATTAGGTATTTGAAAGTAGGGTAAGTAGAGGTTAATTTTTATTAGATAAGCTAATATTCTTGAAGGTTTACAATACAATCCGCAGGGCGATAAGGGAAGAAAAACTTTTATGTTTTTTTACCAATTATTATTTCCAACGCTTCATTTTAATGTGTCCACTTACAAAACAATATGTATGAAACATAATCATCCAAGGCCAAACCACAAAAATGGGGGAAAACTGTAATATTAATTAATAATTTCAGAGAAAAATATACCTAAACCAACTAACAGCTCATAAAGTTAATTAAACCATGTTCCATATTGATATCACTTAATTATAGGTAGTGATTAGGAACACTTTCCTTATTATTGACATACTTAATTATAATTTGTACAATTATTTCAACATTACGTACCTATAGGTGCATAATAAAGCCACATACCAAATTGATTAAGTACATTATTATTTATTAAGCGGTTTTAATAAACTTGACGTACATCACGTGGTATCCTACGTGATGTACGTCAAGTTTATTCAAGTAAAAATATGTTCTAAATATTAGAAGCAAAAATATGTTCACACAGCGTTATATAGTAGTACGGTAGAGCATTTTTCTTCTGATTTCAAGAAGTATTTTGCTGATTAATCCGAAATATAAAAACGTTCTATAAGCCTTATACTGTTCCAAATCTCTGTCTTCTTCTCTTATTTATTTTACTTCTCTTTCGCTCTCAGTTTTATGACAATGAAGAAAGAATGAAAAGGAGAGCCTGATGACTGAAAAGACTTTGACATATTTGTTTTGTTGTTTATTTCAGAATGTTATGTAATATTTTTGTACATAGCTATACTTCTCTCTATAAGCTTAATTAGTAGGTACATAACAATACAAATTAGTATTTGATTAACAATTGACGTCAGTAACAAAGGACATTGTTTATAATAACGGTCTTTAATTTACACTAATTACCACTCATGTTGAGTATTGGGGTTTTCAGCGTTTCTGACTAATTGCCTAAAAATCTTTCATCATTTCAGCCGAAAGACGTCCACTGCTGGACATAGGCCTCCCCCAAGCTCCGCCACTTCGACCGGTTTTGTGCTTCCCGCATCCAGCGGGTTCCTGCGGCCTTCACAAGGTCATCGGTCCACCTTGTTGGAGGCCTTCCAACTCTCTCAACTCTCTCTCTTCTCTCTCAAAAATCTTTATTGTGTTGGAATTAGGCAATACACTCATTTCCTTTCACAAATTATTTTAATACAATGTTAATGTTTTTTTTTTTTTTTTCTAAATATCCTCTAAAAGTAGCGAAAAAATAATTTAGGTACATACCTACATCAACCAATATTATTTTTACAAATTGTTCCTACGCGGAAAACAAAAAACCTACAAAACAGAAAAAAAATACAAAATAATCAATTTCAGTCGTAGTACTTTCTTGTAGCCATGTCGGGTACCGTACTCCGTTCCTTAATTAAGATGTAGGCAGAACGGCGCATGTTCGCTAACGAGTGCCTCACACATCTGCCTGTACCCTGCCTTATAACTCTTCACAGTATAGGGACGGTCAGAAGGACAACTCATGATAAAGGATATCCACTGTGCTCACTGCGCAAGAATAGGTTTGGTCTGGAAGATAGACAAGTCATCAATGGCCATACCATATTTTGTTAAACTGAAAGCTCCGAGTAGCTCACGAAAATCAAATTTTCTTACGTTTATTGTAATTAGTAAATAGTTGCGTGTTGTGATGTATGTTGAAAAAAATATGATTCGCAACCGTAAGAAAAATGGTTTTACATAGATAATTAAAATGAATAAAATCATAAATACAACATTATATATTCATTTCCTTTCATCAAATTACTTATTCATGAAAAAAATATTCAATGGAATTAAGTGATGATTTTAATTGAGACAAAAGACACAAGAAAATGTCATTTTCGCGGGCTATTCTGGAGTTTACACCTTAACCTCATCCATAAACTTCTCAATAATGTTGGTTTTAGCTTGAACGGTTTCACGATAACAATGCAAGTCCTAACAGAAACCTACACTGGACGATAAGCAAAAACAAGGTAAAGCGGCAGAATATTTTGATAACATACTAATTTAATACCTTCATGTGTCCCGTCTCACACATGAAGGTCACACAAGACAGAGTGTAAACGCCAGGGGGAGAGAATGCCCTCGGAGGACATATGACACTAGGACACGCTGGACATACGAAATTAAGTGCCTCCTTGTTTTGGGACAGCACCACATTTAAAGACCAGGGCGGAGTCTTCTGTGAATCTCCACCTGAGCAGGGTTTTATTGTTTAATCAAATCAAAATATTTTATTTCAATTAAACCTATAAATGTACTTATGAAACGTCAGGAGCTGGTAGCATCGAGTTAATAATGAAACGTAATGATGACGAAGTTGTGACCTAGTAATATTTTATTGATATTATACATTATTTCTCAGTATTCATAGATTTAACCTACTGACTTGTCTATTGAATGTCCCCACAAAGTTACCTCCATTACTTACCCCGTTACACCTGACGACAAAGTGCGACAACACAACCGACCGACACAAACTGTCACAGTTCCATTGCTGATCTTATATCGAGCTATTAACAATGTGAGCGTACTACACAGTCAATGGAAAGAGAACTAGTCGATGACTTCGAGAGAGTGCATGATAGTCTATGGTATGTAAGGAGGTTTTACACTACAAAGTTCTTCAGAGTTAATTAAGAGAATTTCATGTAATTAGACATAGGTTTTTACGTAGTAATGAGGACTGATAGAGGTTCTATGTAAATTATCGTCGCTGCGACGCAATCTATGTGTTTTTTATAACATTTAACGGTAAAAAAAAACCGGGATTTGTACAGGAAAAAAACATGTGTATTTTTTCACATTTCCTCTTTAGTTTGCTACTTTGTGAAAAAGCAACATTTATTTTATTGCTATCCTACTTTGTTAGCTTAACATTTTAATTAAGCTGACAAAAAAACCAGTCAATGTTGCACCGAAATTGGTAAACATTCAGATTTTCCGGTTTGCGGACTTCTGCCTCTAAACGTATAACTTTACACAAAGATATTTTCTTTCCAGTAGTAGGCATTTACAAAGATAATAGAGATGATTACCCCTGACGAAAGACTCATGGACATGGTTCTCATTAAGCCACCAACCTAGTCCAGCTCTCCTCTTAGCCCCCTTGCATCTGAACGTTAGTAGGTATAGGGCTACCGTGCATCTGAATGTTAGTATAGTTGAAGGGGGCTCACTACTGCCGGAGTCGCGAGACTCGTTCGAAAGAGTTACCGTGGCCCTGGCATATGGGCAACAGAAGGAACACGGGTGGGTTTTAATCAGTAAAAGTCTGATACGCCCTTCCACTATACCTTAGAGCGGGACACGTCATTTGATGATTTCCCACACAAAAAAAGGGGGCTCAAAAAAGGAGGCTCACTAAACACATTCACGTCTTTATAACCAAGCTGAAAAGCTAAAGACCACGTTTCTTCTTCTTCTTCTTAGTGTCACGATGGCAAAAATAACACGAAAAATATTAATTGTTAGTATATACTAAAATATATAAAGTTATTTAGATTTATAACTTATTTTGGCCCAGAATTCAGCATCACGAATGCCGTTCGCTGACGCAGACATTTAGTCCTCACGTGTGCAGGTGACAGGGCATGCGGTGCAAGATGGGAGGTCAGCTATTGTCTGTGGTGAGACGCCGCATACACACTGGAGATCTGAGCCGTCCATGAACCCCCATTTCTGAAGCTTGTCCTTGCTACGACAGTAGGTGGGTACGAAGATCATGCTAATCTCTAAAACTCTAAGTTGTATTTGAAAAATTCTTTGTGAATTTCATAGCTCCGGACCGCTCCGGACCGTATTTCGGCCACGGCGGCCAATCCCAACGGAAACTAGTCATCGGCGGGCGCGGGAGATATTATAGTGCTCAAGTGTGTGCGCAGACACAGGAGCACTCACTCTTCCCTCACTCTCATAACCCGATGGGACGGCAATCCGACAGGACCGGAGAGAGTTCAGGCATAGGACGACGGCTTAATGTGCTTTCCGAGGCACGGGGGTATCACACCGCCAACTTCCGAACTGCGGGCTGTTACTAAGAAATATCTAATGGCGAAACCCAGTAACACTTTGCCCGACCTGGGAATCAAACCCAGGACCCCACGCGCAGCAGTCGCGCTTGCGACCACGAGACCAACGGGGCAGTTACCGCTATTTAACATCATTTTAAGACCCTAAGGAATCGAAAAAAGAGGCAGAAAGGCTTAGCTACGCAGAAACTACACCATTGCCAAGCTGACGAAGTCGCTGGCAAAATGAAGTAGTTTTTACTTACCAAGCCACAATAAAACTTTATACAAACCACACCTAATCCACAGTCCACAGGTGCACAATAACTCATTAGACCATTATTTGTTCCTTTTTCAAACTCAACACGTCCATAGAGGCAAAGATCATACCATAAGCAGCGTAAAAGAGTTTGTTTATATTCGAGTAAATCAATCGATTGAGCTCGGTCGGAGGCGCACAATAAATCGAGTCGAATCGATGCGGTGTGGTCTCGATAATCGTTAGTTAAGCATTGTCAAGTTAGGAGGCCTTTAGGGTTCTGTGAGTGTTGAAGGATCTTTTTGAGTATTGATTTGTTTGTTGAAAGACAAAGTTCGTGGGAAACCAGTGCTTGATTAGATACGCAAGTAGCAATTCAATAAGGTGATCAAAAACGTGTTTTACGGAGTTTATGAAAATATATGCGGAGTAAAATTAAACTTTCCCCGTTACGTTACGTTATGCGTTATTTTAAGTTTACTAATCTATGTATTTTATAAGCTTTCGTAACTCCACTCGTGTGTCGCAGCTGACACATACATTTAAAAAGCCAGCCCGCGATGCTGCGCCTGTAGCTTTAAATTAGCCCCTAAAATAATTTAACCCAGATCCAGCATGTCCCTTGCTGCCCTCCCTCAGTGATCGCCTAAGCCGAGGTGCGAACCCCCCTAGGGGTTACCCTTAGGACTTTCGCTTTAGTTTTAATTTTACTATGGCCCGGCTGGAGGTCTAAAAAGTTTAACTTTTTAGAAATCGCCGGGCAAAAATCCGTTTAAGTAGTCAGAATCTTTTTCAGATTAACTACGAGATGTCCTACAAAAAAAAAAAAAAACGCTACAGGGCCTGCGCCAGGGTAGCCCCTCAAAACACATTGTTACGTTTTTTGCAATTTGCAGGTTAAAATATGGTTTGTGATCGTAACAAATATGATTTATTCAGATCCAGCCCGTCTCTTACTGCCCTCCACCAGTGACGCCCTAAGCCGTGGTCCGTACCCTACAGGGGGTGCCCTTTTTTTTTTTTTGGATAGGAAATCGTCAAATGACTTCTCCCGCTCTGGGCGGAGTGGGAGGGCGTGTCAGACTTTTACTGACTAAAACCCACCCGTGTTCCTTCAGTTGCCCATGTGCCAGAGTCACGGTATCTCTTTCGAACAATCTCGTGACCCTGGCAGGCATCGGTCCTAGCAGACCCCTACATTGCTACTGACATCTCTTTGAGGCGCGCGTGGAACACTACGCGCCGTCAACCCGAGCCTGATCCTTACCGGGCGGCGAGCTACCCATTGCTCGCCACCCGCAAGCTCGTGCCTACGGTGGCCGGGAGTCCGCTATCGACTCCCGACGCCCGGGGCGGCTAGGGACGTGAGGGTGCAGAGACTGCCACTCCCTCACGCGCCCCGCCTCCTCCTTCGCGAGCATTACTGCTTCGCAGAAGGAGGTGACGGCTTCCCATGCCCTCTCGCTCCGTACCATGGCTCGCACCAGGGCCGGACGCGAGAGGTCGCCGCCGCCGATCGCCTCCACGAGGACACGGCGGTGCTCCGCCCAGGCAGGGCACACCTCCACTGTATGCTCCACCGTGTCCTCCAGACGATCCTCACAATGGAAACACCCGGACGTTTCCTCCCGCTTTATCCTGAACAGGAACCCACCGAAGCACCCATGCCCGGTGAGAACCTGCGTCAGGCGGAAGGTGAGGACGCCGTGGCGCCTCTCAATCCACTCCTCAAAGAGGGGACTTACCGCCGCAATTGTGGCGTGCCCATACAGGGGGTGCCCTTAGCCAGAAGTTGCTTTAGTTTTTAAGTTTATAAGCCCTGGCTGGAGGCCTTAATTTATGTAGATATTCGCAGGCAAACCTGTAGCAACGACCTCTCGAGGTCAACTACAAGATGTCATCCATAAAAAAAGTTCAAACATGGTTTTAAAAAATTAGGTATATTAATTTAAATTCAGATACCACCCTCTAAGTGAAAGACTATTTCATGAAAACGCTAAAACGGCTGAACGGATTTAGATGAAATCATGAGACACACAGATAGTTTATATCCTGTATTCACACATAGAGTAATTTTTATCACGGTAAATGATATCCAAGTGGGCGAAACCGCGGGCAAAATCCAGTTGTAAGTATTTTTAATTCCCGATACTATACTACAACAATCTAAGGATAAAATAATAATTTATTACGTACGGAACCACGTTGTCAAACACGTGCACTTCACAGGTGTTTTTATGGATCAACAGATGAAAATAATATGTTAAAATTAAAAAGATTCATTAATCGTGTTTGCTCTAACAAAGCGATGATTAGATGGTTATTGAAATGTTAGTTATAATGTTTTATACTTAAACTAGCTGCGGCCCGCGGCTTCACTGCACGGATGTCGAAAATTATCCCACGTGAACGCGCTACGGGGACAAAAGGTAGCCTATATCCTATCCTAAGGTCCTGTCTATCTCTGTAACGAATGTCATCAAAATCGGTTCAGTGGTTTAACGTGAAAACGTAACAGACAGACAGAGTTACTTTCGCATTTAGAATATTAAAAAAGTAGGGGTTATTGGTGGGACGACCTACACGGAGGAGCTGTGGAGGTTGTAATAATTCTAAATGAGGTATAATGGGATGAGAATGCAACCAACAATAGTTTGCTACGAAGGTAACACAGATTTATGATAAAATAGTTTTGTGGTTGTGACTAAAATAAAATAATCGAACTATTTTTAAGGAGTGCTCGAAAAAACATTCTTCTAGCTAGTTCTATCAGAGCCTGACAATATAAATTACCCATAGAACCACGCAATCCCTAAAGTTGCAACTAACCAGAAGAATCTGTACAAGTTGTTTAAAATAGAACATGACAACTAGTGTGGTTTAAATCATGGTGACCATTTTTATTTAATTCATTGCCCTGGGTTGGAAAATCTGGAAGGTCTGTCATAATCATTTTTATTACTAGCCTCCACTATCCCACTCCGATGGCCGATGGAGCAGACGAGTCCTGGAGTGGAGACCGCGTATCGGCAAGCGTAGTGTGGGACGCCCTCCAGCTAGATGGACCGACGACCTCAAAAAGGTGGCTGGAACAGACTAGATGCGGAAGGCGGAGGATAGGGTATTGTAGCGCAGCATGGGAGAGGCCTATGTCCAGCAGTGGACTGCGATAGGCTGATTTGACACTATCCCACTCCTGGGCAAGGGCTTCCTTCCACTCCTTCCACCTTCCGCGAGCCCGCGCGTCCTCCTTCCAATTTTGACGAACCTATCCAGCTCGTCCTGCCATCTCGTGCGTGGTCTGCCGCGACCCCGCCTCACTGTCTCTGGGCACCATTTCTGTGCTACTTCCAGGATCTTCGAAATCAAGAATTATTTAAAAGTAGACTCTCTTCACACCTAGCTTATTTTTGTGATTTGCACCCGGTAGGCGGGTGCACGGCATGGTCACAAGGTACAAACTACTTATACGTAGGATTCGGATGCGAGTTGTGGGCATGCGAACGGTAATTCCGTTGGACCCGGATCCGGGTTCTTGGCACTGAAAGTGTTAAGACACTTTTTACACGTCAACATTTTATGGTCAATATTTTAAAAGCTAGATAAATAATAAATAAATATCTTAGGACAACCAACACACTGTTATCTGGTCCCAAACCAGGCAGAGCCTGTACTATGGTAACCAGACAACTGATAAATATACTTATATATTTCTAAATACATACATATTATAGATAAAATACACCCAGACACAGAACAAATGATTGTGCTCATCACACAAAGATTTGTCCTGGGTGGGAATCGAACCCACGACCTCAGTCTTTGCAGTCAGGGTCACTAACCACTAGACTAACAGACCAGTCAATGATGGCGCCGGCATTTCCTCGCTGACTGTACCCTGAGAAGAAACGCCGAAACAAACTTAGAGGTCATGGTGTCTTTTAAAGTCAATCATTATATTAGAATTTTATGCAATTCTAACAATGTAGGGAAATGTCTGGAAAAGCCTTTTGAAGAAAGAGCCATTGCAGCTTTGAGCTGACCTGTCCCAACAGAAGGCATATGTATGTATCAGTCATCGTGTAGCTCAACCCTATTTTAGGAAGCTCAACGACTCGTTATAAGACTCTACCAGATCTGCAGGACATTTGCTTCACTTTCACTTCAGGTCCAGTTGAAAACCAGCGTCAGACACTAGTTGTCTGGCATTTTTGCTGAACTGAGCCTTTTTGGCGCAACCGTGAGGCACTCGTAAATGTTAGTTTCTGACATCGCACTTTACACTTATTATTGATTTACTTTTTATTTTTTTGTTATTTTTTTTTGCTGTATATAACCAGATTCAAAACTATTTCCTACATTCGACTCCAAATATTGGAAATAGTTTTGAATCTGGTTTATTGGTCGATAAGTATTGAAATGACAGACTCGAAGGTGTGCATAACTGAAAAATTAAGAATTTTGAGTTAGTTCCCTTTAGATCTAGGGGTGCGATATACAAAATACTCAAAACCGCCAAGGTAACTAAAGCCAACAATTTCAACTTTTTAATGATTAACAACTACAATCGCATTGCGAACGGTCACGGTGCCTTACAGCCTCATTAACTGCCCATTAATCTCGGGAATCACTTAACGAGGCTCAAGGCTTAGCTTCCTTTGCCAAAAATGTAATAAAAAAAGTATTCAGGTCGTTAGCGGAACGCGGCAACCCTTTTGTGGGCGAAAATTAAATATTATGAAGTGTGGTCTGAGTGTTAGCGAGGGCGAATAAGGGCATAACCTAAGCAGGGCGTCCTTTCAGGGTCGCGGTTTTGTTCGATGGAGTTACCATGACCCTGGCGAAGGCAAACTGAAGGAACACGGGTGGGTTTTACTCAGTAAAAGTCTGATACGCCTTTCCGCTCCAGCTAGAGCGGGACGTCATTTGATGCCTTACAAACCAAAAATAAACAATACTGCGTACTTGTTACTCGGATGCCTGTTTTCAGAACAGTTTAAGACGTATTGAGAAAGATACTTGAAGCCATCAAAGCCCAGAGACCTAAGTAGTGTTTGAGGTAGAGGTTTTGAATAAGCAAAATTACCATACCGGGAGCGACTGCCTATCTTACCTCCACAACTCAGTTACTGGGTAAGACTGGTTGTCAGATTTTCGGGCTTCTGACGACCCGTAACAACTGCCAAAGATACACAAATGACAGCCGGGACTAACTGTTTAAAGTACTCTTCGAGGTGCGGAGGTACGGAGGGGTCTTGGTGTGTTAAGATGGTCACCCATCTACTAATCAAACGCGGTAAATGTAGCTTAACCTGATTAATCCATCTGTGCTGCGTTTATATACTTAGCCACATTATTTAGGTTCAAATTTACTTCGATTTCACTGAGGAACGGTAAACTACAAGGGGCAATTTTCAGACTGGCCTGTTAGTCTAGTGGTTAGTGACCCTGACTGCTAAGACTGAGGTCGTGGGTTCGATTCCCACCCAGAACAAATCTTTGTGTGATGAGCACAATCATTTGTTCTGTGTCTGGGTGTAATTTATCTATAATATGTATGTATTTAGAAATATATAAGTATATTTATCAGTTGTCTGGTTACCACAGTACGGGCTCTGCCTAGTTTGGGATCAGATAACGGTGTGTTGGTTGTCCTAAGATATTTATGTATTTATTTAATTTTATAGAACCCGACCCTCGAGCCAGTCCTCGCCGCTGAGCCTGCAGCTTTAAATTTGTCCTTAAATAATAACCATTTAGATCCAGCCCGTCCCTTGCTGTCTTCTACGAGCGATGCCCTAAGCAGAGGTCTGTACCCCACAGACGGTGCCATAAGCGAGTAGTCGCTCTTATTTTTTTTAAATTTATAAGCCCTGAATGGAGGCCTTCATTTATTAAGGTAGCCACAGGCAAGTCCGGTTAAGCAGCAGACAATCTCATAGGTTGACCTCATCATTGCAGCCGTAAGACGTCCACTGCTGGACTTAGGCCTCCCCCAATTTGGGGGCCTTTGCCATAATCGCCACGCTTAGCCTGCGGGTTGGCGATCGCAGTATGGTGGTAAAATGCATAGAGAACGCTGCTGCTCATTCTCTAGTAAGTCCCTTAGTCGCCTTTTACGACACCCACGGGAAGAAATGGGTATAGGTTGGTTCTAGGTTGACCTGCGAGAGGTTAATCCAACAAAATAACAATTTTACCAGAAGTCAAGAGGCACTAGCCTCCCGCTCTCAGTAGCACAGAGCCCCACAAGTCATAAATATCGCTGAACACGTTAAATATTGAGGCAATGTCGGCCGATCCGACCGACTAACCCTTTGTCGCAATCGCCTTGTGAATGGGTGAAAAATGAGCCGCAGCCCTACAGCAAATATTAATAATAAGAAACGCTATTCATGGCTCGATATACAGTTTACGTTTCAACGATAATTTGTTATCGGACAACACTGTCAATTTATTGTTGCTGTGAATTCCACTGAACTGGTAGATTTTGTAACAGTTTTATTTAGTGGGGCTTGTGGCAAGTTATAATAGCCACACAGGTCAATCAAAGGTGCCCGCGATCTATTTTTGGATGGGCGACCATTCATTAATTCTTTGGTCCCAGTAGTTATTCCTACATCTTAGACACTCGTTATGTGGATTCTGCACCCTAATTGCGAAACGCACAATTTATCAGAATCTGAATGGGATTGAAGATTATTGCTAAACCATTGCGTCATTTGTTCGAATAAATTGTCGGCTCAGCAACGTAAATAACGCAATGAATGTTGTTTAACTATGAATATTAAACCAATTCCTACCGATAAAAAGTTCCGCAATTACTCCTCTGGTGTTCCCTGTGGCGCCGGACGTAAAGAATGCTCTATGCTTTTTACCACCATACTGCGATCGCCAACCCCGCCTGCCAAGCGTGGCGATTATGCAAAACCCCCAACTGAGGGAGGGCTATGTCTACCTATAGCCTTTTTATTCTGTAGATAATTGTTATAGATTTACATAATCTTTCTATGGATACTATTTATTTACTTTATTGGTTCACATTCATCATTGCAGCCGTAAGACATCCACTGCTGGACTTAGGCCTCCCCCAATTTAGGGGGGCTTTGCCATAATCGCCACGCTTGGCAGGCGGGTTGGCGATCGCAGTATGGTGGTAAAATGCATAGAGAACGCTGCTGCCCATTCTCTAGTAAGTCCCTTAGTCGCCTTTTTCGACACCCACAGGAAGAAATAGGGTGGTGTTATTCTTTACGTCCGGCACCACACGGTTGGTTCACATTTAGCTAAAAGTAACATTATCATTGGCAGGGAATCTCCGTATGCATATTTAAAGAAATTGTACAAACAATGATTATAAATCTAGTTTTAAATTATTATGCCCTCTTAAGAAAGTAAGAGAGCCATTAAAACTAATGACAGGTTTCCTCATCTAGGACATCCTACATCTAGGTTTCCTTAGCTTTTTTCCTTCTCCGTTTTTAGAGCAGTGATGATGAAATCTATATATATAAAAATGAATCCCTATTTCCCTTGGTCACGACATCACGCGTGAACGGCTGGACCGATTTCACTTTTTTTTTTGTTGTTGTGTTTGTAATTGTCAGGAGAAGGTTCTTATGAAAGAAAAAAATTAAAAAAGTGCGCGGGAAATTTAAAAATACTTAACAACCATATAATAGGACAATGTAAACTTTTTTAATGTAACATTATGACATTTGACATAGAATTGACAGAATGCGTGATCAAATATCATCAAAGAGACAGGACAACGTCTGTCGGGTCAGCTAGTTTAATATAAAAACTAAAGTACCTCGGTTCGAACTCTCGATCTAACAACTCGTTCGTAAGTCGAAGCCGAAAAGAATAACAACTAAAATATTTCGCAGATAACGTTTTACATAAATACCTTTGTTTTAAAATATTAAACAAGGTAAATGCTTTAACCTACATCCATCACCTTGTATTCATTATTAATATTTATAATATTATTACCTGACAATTATATAGCTAACTTGTAGCAGAACATTTTTAGTTATTTGTAATACAATATTTTTGTATTTATTTTATTATCTTTGCAGTTTACAATTGTTATCTAATATTTTATGTTTTTCCTTTTGTTAAGCTCACGTGAGGATTATTTATGTATAATTTTAAAATTAATCATTAGCAGGGAGTCTGGGAAATTCTGAAAAATACACTTGGGGAGAACTGTAAATAAACACTATCTCAAATAGTATACAGTATGTCTGTCTACTTCTCCACATACTTCTTCTAAATCGCGCATCGAATATTGATACGGTTTTCACTATTGTTAAATTTACAGAAACAAAATAATACTTATAATTTTTCATCATCTGCCTAGCCTATTGTTGGAGTCTGGTACAGTAAAGATCCAGTCTTACTGGATGCAGCCAGTACTTTACATAAAGCGACTGCCAATATTGGAAACCCTTAGAAAGACTGGTTGTCAGACTTTCGGGCTTATAAAATCATAGAATTTTTCATTCACGACGATGATGATCGTCATCATTTCTTCTGAAAGACGTCCACTGCTGGACATAGGCCTCCCCCAAGCACCGCCACTTCGACCTGTTCAGTGCTTCTCGCATCCAACGTATTCCTGCGGCCTTCACCAGGTCATCGGTCCATCTTATGAGAGCCCTTCCAGTACGCGGTCACCACTCCAGAAACTTCAGTGACATATGGCACTGAGACGTGGTCGCTCACAATGGGCCTCATAAGAAACCAAAAAATCATATAATTTTTATCATAATTTAGTGTAATATAGTGTTTTTACAAATAGGAACTCGTTGCACCTTATTATCCATTATCCTTATATCGTACGATGATAACATTAAATAACAGAAATAACCATTGACGTACAAATAACTATTTATAATAATATGTATATTTACAATAATATTACTTACACAACGTACAATTTTCGGTATTTCCCAAATTTAATCACGTGTTGAACTTGAAACAATTCGCTTGGTACCTATAACATTGTTTTTATCACAAAACAGGTAAATAACAAGTTAGCCTAGGTTTTACCATCGATTTTGATAACAACTTCCTGATGCTAGGTAGTGTTATTTTAGTTAACCCTTCAACTGCCAGCCTCCGTACTACAGAGGATGAGAATATCCACAAGTTCGCTCCCCTATGTTGTACAGAGGCTAGTTCGTGGTCACACTGTTTTGCGATTATAATCGCAACACAAGATGCTTAATTAGGATAATAATCGCAAAACAGTGTGACCACGAACTAGCCTCTGTACAACGTAGGGGAGCGAACTTGTGGAAATTCTCATCCTCTGTAGTACGGAGGCTGGCAGTTGAAGGCTTAACAACTGTCGGGTTCCGTAAAAATATTACAGTGAAAACTTAGGTGAAGTGAGGTTGAAGAACAGAGAGAGTGAAGTGAACTGTCACTAGTGTCAATCCTAAGTAATAGGTGGTATGACAGCTCTTTTCACCTAAGTTTTCTCAACAATATTTTTACGGAATAGGCCAAACATCAGTTAACAAAAGTTAAAATTTTACTTATAAAAGGTTGGCAGTGATATCGATGCACAGACTGCGATGTAATCATCAAGACGTGATTTTAAACCCCAAGTGTAGTATTTCCATTAAAAAAATCTCCAGTTTCATTATCATTTCGGCCGAAAGACGTCCAGTGCTGGACATAGTCCCCCAAGCACTGCCACTCGCATCCAGCGGATTCCTGAGGCCTTCACCAGGTCATCTTGTGGGAGGCCTTCCAAAACTACAATATATCTCCCAGTACGCGGTCGCTACTCCAGAACCTTCCGGCCCCATCGACCATCTTCACGTATTCTTTCTATTTAATCTTTTATATTTTGTGAATGTGAGAACATTGTAGGCCTCGTAGACTGTAGACAATTTTCTATTTTATTCAGTACCTGGTACTTGTTGACAGTCCTACACTGTTCTCCCATACCTATTAGCACTGTAATTTGAAAACATTGTAAAAGCCAATTATTTTTAAAAGAGTAACCGTGGAGTTTCATGCCTGCTCTTCTCCATAGGAATCAACAATTTGATGCACCTAGCTTCTGACGTTTCATAAGTGCCCATGTAGGTTTATGTGAAATAAAAATATTTTTATTTGATTTGATTTGATTCTGCCAGCAATGTGCCCTGCCCACTACCCCACAGTTTCATAGTAAAGTGCAATACTTTTTTTTATACGGTTAACACTAAAGATCTGGGTGTGCTTATTGACTCCAATCTTTCGTGGCGTGCTCAGGTCAATGAGGTCAGTCGGAAGGTACATTTCTCCTTCCATTCGCTGAAATGCCTTCAAAGTCTCCTGCCATTGAAGACTAAAATTTCTTTGGCTCAAACACTTATTCAGCCGATTATAGATTATGCCGACGCCTGCTACCTGTATGCTACTGAGGAGCTATTAAACAAGCTTGAGCGCCTGCAAAACCTGTGCATTCGCTTTGTTTTCGGTCTTCGTAAGTATGACCATGCTTCTCACCTTCGCAAGGAACTCAAGTGGCTCCCAATCCGCCTTCGCAGGAACACTCGGATTTTATGTCACATCTTACACAACCCGTCATATCCTTCCTACCTGCGTGAGCGTTTTTCTTACGCTCGCCCTAGTGATGCACCGTGCAGATCACACCTTAGATCCCTCCTTAAATCCCAACCCCATAAAACCAGTTATTATTCTTATTCCTTCTCTGTTCATGCTGTAAGATTATGGAACTCGCTTCCGCCTACAATTCGAGACTTAAAAACTATTTCTCTATTCAAATATCGAGTAAAAGAGCATTATCTTTCCTCATAATTTTGTATATTTATATATATATACATAATTATTTATGTTTATTTATATATTTTAACTTTAGATATTTATTTAGGTATATGTTAATTTCTTGCATTATATATGTATAAGTATATTTTAGTTTAAGACTTCGCATATTCATATTTTCTCTTCTTGTTTTCATACACTATTGTCTACATTTCTTTTTAATTTCTCCTTTCGCAGGTCTGCTGGAAGAAATTTGTTAAGAAATAAGCAGTACCTTTGTACTCAATTCTATTACAATGCCTTATCACTCTGTATTTTATTGTGTGTACATAAATAATAAAATAAATAAAAATACCCGAGTGACCATTTTGGACAGCGATGTTTTTTGGGCTGTTCAGTATAGTGTGCTAAAATTAACCCAAACCCTTCACAAATCAAATAATGACCTCCTAAAAGGCTTCTAAAGCCCTTTCCCCGCCAACATCGTCGCCTGCGCATTGATTGCAGGTAGCACGCGCACGCGATGGCCGCGGACGCCACGGTTCGTTATTGGATTTGCGCGTGCGTCGGTTACCAGGTTTGAGTTATTGCTTACCTCCTGGTTATATTCGGTTGCTTTCGGTAATTGGTTACTGGAATGCGGCGGTTAGGAGTACAAACATGAAATATTATGCGGAAGGGTTCAAAAAATTTAAGGGGAAAGTATGATAAAATGATTTATAAAATATAATCAGCCTATAATGTTCCCACTGCTGGGACACAGGCATCCGGGCCCAGTACGGGTTGGTAGATGCCACATGTCTTCGAATGTTTTGGTTGTAGGACATGCCGATTTCCTCACAATGTTTTCTTACACCGTTTTGAGAGCAGTGGTGATGAAATTATTTACAAAAAGTAAAGTGCCTACCAGGGTTCGAACCTGCGACCTATAACTTGTACTTCGGGGCTGTTACCACTGGGCCACCAGTGCTCTAAATTACGCCTTATAGTTATACCAATTATTCCTTTACCTTAACTCACATTCAACATTTGTCTAGCCGTTTTCTAACTATATTGGCGACAGTTTCCAAGCTTACGAGATGTTCAGATGCAGCTGAATATGTACCAGTAGTTAACACGGAGCGACTGCCATCTGACCTCCAGAACTCACATACTGGGAGACACGATACCTTGGTAAGACTGGTACTGGGACTAATCTTGTGTTACCTTAAACTTTGCTTAATTTAAGAGACGTAAAAATGTCAAGACACATAAACAAACAAAAAACACAAAAACACATAACAAGCAAAATAAGAAGTGTCACTGTCGAAAAACTTCAGTATTTTTAAAAATTATTTCATAATAAAAATAGACAATGACAACATGAGTAAATAAATTAGAAAAATGAGATAAAAGGAAATTGAAAAAGAAATTAGGTTTATTTGCTGCAAAAAATGACGCACAGAAAAACTAAAACAAGACATAAAAAAAATAACTGGGAGAAAACATGCGTGTCATCCATGCAAAACGGCCGTCGCTCAGCATAATGCTGTGACCCTATGCATGACACTATGGTTTCCCATTGAACAGATTAATTTCAAACACTCATATCTAAGTATGTATATATTCTTTTTTTTTGTGGGTGGGAAATCATCATGACGTCTCCCGCTCAGGGTGGAGCGGAATGACGTGTCAGACTTTTACTGACTAAAACCCACCCGTGTTCCTTCAATTGCCCACATGCCAGTGCCACGGTATCTCTTACGAACAAATCTCGCGACCCTGGCATAAGTATGTATATCTTAACTTTCTTTTCTGTCAACTGGTCGTCAAAACTTAACAATAATAATTGAATGACCTACTTATCCAGTATGTAGGTAGGTTACTTCCCAGAATTTCCTGAAAAAAAAGTATCACGAACTAACTCATTAATTAACGGATATAATTGGTATTTAAAATAACAATTCAATATCGCGTTCACAAATTACTGCATGTTTTCCTTCAAAACATTCATTCTCATTTTTAACCGACTTCAAAAAAGGAGGAGGTTATCAATTCGACTGTATTTTTTTAATGTTTGTTACCTCATAACTTTTGACTGGGTGAACCGATTTTGATGATTCTTTTTTCATTTGAAAGCTGGTGCTTCCCGAATGGTCCCATAATTTGGTTCCATTTGGACAATGGGATCCAAGTGAAAACCATATAAGACTTGAATTTGCATTAAGTATTTGCGCGACAATTGAACGAATAACGCGATTAGATTAGTTAGTAAAAAGTTAAAAATTTAATTAAGTTTACCCTATTCTATAAAAACATTATCTACAACCTAACCGGTAACTTTACATTTTTATTTAAAAAAAACTTTACCAAAAAACAAATTCCGACAGAAGGCGGTCGTTTTTTTTTTTGAGAACTATTTTATTTCACCCTTTTTAGTTATAGTGCCTACCCCAAACCAATTCATATACCACTACTTAAGTAACAGTGACAGGAAAGAGTTGAATGTCATCAAGACATGCAAAGTGGACTAAAACGTATTATAGGGGCTAACGCCAACAATACCCAAGCAAGGTTAGTAAAATGGGAACCACCCTATCCATCAAAAGAAACATTTTTAAATCCATCAACTATTGCCGGAGATATCGCAGAACATACATACATAAAACGACGAATTGAAAATCTCCTCCTTTTTAACCGACTTCAAAAAAAGGAGGAGGTTATCGATTCAACTGTATTTTTTTTAACAGACTTCAAAAAAAGGAGGAGGTTATCAATTCGACTGTATTTTTTTTAAATGTTTGTTATCTCATAACTTTTGAGTGGGTGAACCGATTTTGATGATTCTATTTTTTTTTAAAGCTGGTGCTTTGGTTCAATTTTAATTTGGTTCCATTCGGACGATGGGATCCATGTGAAAACCATGTAAGTCTTAAATTTGCATTAAGTATTTGCGCGACAAATGAACGAATAACGCGATTAGATTAGTGCGGGGTATCTACCATAACTAAAAAGTTAAAAATAAAAACTTTTTACAACAAAAAAACAACCGACTTCCTCAATAAAAACACTACAAAGTCAAAAATAACATTAATTTCGGAAGTCGGTGGCAAAAAAACCTTAAATACAGATCCTAAGGCACCGAATTCCGAAATTAAAGTTATTTTTGACTTTGTAGTGTTTTTTTTTTTTTTTTTTGAGGAAGTCGGTTGTTTTTTGTAGTCTGAATATACAGGTCATACCAAAACAAATGATGTTGATACTAAAAATATAATAAACGGAAATACACACAATAATCGGTAAAACACGGTTTTTAATGAGTGTTTATTGTTATTGTAACGAGTTATAAATATAGGCGTACATACCCATGCATATCGCGAACGTTTGCAGAATGTGGTTGCCTAAATATGTAGCTACGTACACTGAAACAGGGAAATTGGGATGGTCTATCTAGGGCTACCTCGTCGGTGTAGAGGTACCAGGTTCCCAGGTCGGCTAAACTGTTATTGGGTATCTCCATCAATGATTTCTTAGCAGCCTTTTTTTTTGGGTGGGACATCATTAAATGACGTCTCCCGGGCGTCTCTTAGACGTCAGACTTTTACTGACCAAAACCCACCCGTATTCCTTCAGTTGCCTGTGCCAAGGCCACGATAACTTTGTCGGACAAATCCGCGACCTGATCAGTCTTAGCAGACCACTTCAGTTGTGGTAACATCTCTTTGAGGCACGCGTGGAACACAACGCGCCGTCGACCCGGCCTGATTCTCACCGGGCGGCGAGCTACCTATTGCTCGCCGCCCGCAAGCTCACACCGGGAGTCTGCTATGGACTCCCGACGCCCGGGGTGTCTCTTCCTGCAGCGGTAAGGGGCGTGAGGGCAGAGACTGCCTCTCCTTCATGCACAGCACCTCCTCCTTCGCGAGCATTACTGCTTCGCAGAAGGAGGTGACGGCTTCCCATGCCTTCTGACTCTATTTCATAACCTGTACCAGGGCCAGACGCGAGAAGTCGCCGCCACCGACCGCCTCCACGAGGACACGGCGGTGCTCCGCCCAGGCAGGGCAATAGTGTGTTACACAATTAGGGTATTACTGGGTAATACCATCCTTTGGTTAAATATAAAAAAAGTAAAATTAGCATTTTAGTAACCATACAAACAACATGTCAGTTAGGTCCTAGGTGAACAGCCCTAGGTAAACAAGGTACATGTGTAAATTCCCATGATAATATATAATGTTGACTGCGGTTAATGCGGTCGCCATTGTAATTGTGACTTTAGCTGATAAGTGTTCAACTTGTCGCCCACTAGTCGCGCATCTCATTATCATTACTCACGAAGGGATTGAGGCGAGGCTCTATTACTGACCAATTCCTTGACCGAGTGATGTCTCACAAAATTATCAGCATAATATCAGCCGAAAGACGTCCACTGCTGGACATAGGCCTCCCCCAAGCTCTACTACTTCTACCGATGCTGTGCTTCTCGCATCCAGTAGATTCCTACGGCTTTCACAATGTCATCGCTCCAACTTTTGGGAAGCCTTTCAATGCTCTCCTGCGAGGCGGTGAGCCTCCTTGCCAGAGTGCAGCCATGGGATCTAGAGGCAAAGGTCCACGCCCACATGTGGGAGTGGCGCGAGAAGGCAAAACGTCGGGGCGAAACTCCGCTGCCGCGACAAATCGCGGCACGGCGGACAGAGCTCCGGCAGGATCTCATGGCGACATGGCAGGTCCGATTGTCGCAACCCAGTGCTAGGCACGCCACAATTGCGGCGGTAAATCCCCTCTTTGAGGAGTGGATAGAGAGGCGCCACGGCGTCCTCACCTTCCGCCTGACGCAGGTTCTCACCGGGCATGGGTGCTTCGGTGGGTTCCTGTTCAGGATAAAGCGGTAAGAAGGTCGCCCGGTAAGGACCAGGCTCGGGTCAACGGCGCGTAGTGTTCCACGCGCGCCTCTAAGAGATGTCAGCAGCACTGAAGGGGTCTGCTAGGATCGATGCCTGCCAGGGTCGCGAGATTGTTCGAAAGAGATACCGTGGCCCTGGCACATGGGCAACTGAAGGAACACGGGTGGGTTTTAGTCAGTAAAAGTCTGACACGCCCTCCCGCTCCGCCCAGAGCGGGAGAAGTCATTTGATGATTTCCCATCCAAAAAAAAAAAGCTTTCCAATGCTACGTCTTCCAGTACGCGGACGCCACTCCAGAACCTTCCGGCCCCATCGGCCATCTGTTCTGCGAGCAATGTGGGGCGCCCCCTGCCACTTACTTGGTACGCCTACGGATCTCTTCGATTATGAAACCCCAAGTCTAGCCTTCTTCGTTGCCCTTTGAGTGAGTTTGGCAGCCCTCCAATGAGGCCCATTGTGAGCGTCCACGTTTCTGTGCCATAAGTCATTACTGGCAACACGCACTGGTCAAGGTCAATGTCTAACATAGTTCTTGATAATCAACCTAGAATATATACCTCCCATTTTCGAAAAGGAGTGGATTTTATCCAGCACAAGAGCCCAGTACGGTTCCGTAGATGTCACATGTCTTCGAATTTTTGGTTCTAGAACATGTCGGTTTGCTCACGATGTTTTCCTTCACCGTTTTCAAAGCAGTAGTGATGAAATTATTTACACATAGTAAGGCGTCTGTCTGGGTAAGCATACTCGTAGTTTAAGATGATCTCGTTCAATATCACTCTTACCCGGTTAGCAATTTTTTTTTTCTGAATTGACAAGAAAACCCTAGTGTATTCTTAAGACCTGCACCCTAATTGCGTAACCACGTTAAGTCATTGGTCCCAGCTGTAATTCCTCAATCTTTGACAGTCGTTAGGGGTCATCCATAAATTACATCACACAAATTTCATGATTTTTTTAACCCCCCCATCCTTGTCACAGCTGGTCACATGTGTGAGACCCCCCCCTTCCCTAGTGTGACGTCACATATTTTGCAATTTTACATCTAGACATTGAAATTTTTCTTTCATCTATACTATCTATACTAATATTATAAAGCTTTTTGTAAGTTTGTTTGATTGAACGCGCTAATCTCAGGAACTACTGGTCCGAATTAAAAAATTCTTTTTGCGTTGGGTAGCTTATTTATTGAGGAAGGCTATAAACAATATAACATCACGCTACAACTAAGAGGAGCGGAGTAGTAATGAAAAATGTTGCTAAAACGGGGAAAATCGCACGGGTAGGCGATTCGACGCGAGCGACGGAAAGACTCGGAGAGCAATTTATTTAACGCGGACGAAGTCGCGGGCAGAAGCTATAGTTCATATTTCGTGTTTTAATAATAGTACTTTAAATATGTATATTCAAATTTGAAATGTGACGTCACAAAATTTAGGGCCCCTTCCACCCCCTTGTCATACAATGCCCCCCTTAAAGTGTGACGTAATTTATGGATGGCTCCTTATGGGCCGTCAGAAGCCCGAAAGTTTAACAACCAGTGTTACCGAAGGGTATCGAGTAACCCAAAAACTGCGTTGTGGAAGTTAGATGGGCAATCGCTCTATCCTACTACTTAATATTATAAATGCGAAAGTTTGTTTGTATAGTTTGTATGTATAGATGTATGGATGTTTGTTACTCTTTCACGCAAAAACTACTGAACGGATTTGGATAAAATTTAGAGTACAGATAGTTTATTACCGGGATTAACACATAGGGTACTTTTAATCCCGGTTATACATTCCCGCGGGATAATTCCAAACTCGACGCGGGCGAAACCGCTGGCAAAAGCAAGTTTAAAATACAGTGTCCAGCTGCATTCAGTTAGGCTGGAAGCCGACCACAGCATAGTTGGAAAAAATCTGGAGGAAAATGATTTAACTAGTTCCATGAAAACTTTCTGACGTGGTGATAACTGTCACTTTCTACGCATGGTGAAAGTTGCCAGGCCTATAAACTTGATAATTTTAATTAATCGTAAGAAATAATTCCAAGGCCTCTCATTGACCTGTATGATCCCTTTATCGGGCAGGGAAAGAGCTGATGTTATTTAGAAATAAGGAAAAATAATTAATTTACCTGTAGATATTCTCATATCAACTTCTCACATGTTTATAATAACCTAGCTTTGCCTTCAAACAAAGAATTAGAAGCAATAGATGAGGATGATCGGGGAGATAAGAAAGCTGATGATTAAGACAGAGAAAGAAAGAAAATCCACCGAGGGTTTCGTACAAATTTGTAGTTACCTATATTTTTCATTCTTCGTCATAAATGGAAAACTATACATCATAATAATAAAAAATCTGTTTAAGGCCCTCTTGTAGTTGAAGACGTTTCGGCGAACATTGGCCGGTCGCTGCGAGCGCTTGAGCTGCTAGATTTTGTGTATAATTGTTTCGTGGAAACAAAATGATAAGGAAATTATAAAATATTTTCTCAGCATGCCCAAAAAAACAATAAAACCTATCTTTTGGTATAAGTTTTACATGGTTTAATGATGGAATCTCTTTAAGGTACACGTTTTAAATGGTGATTTAGTGTCATCTTTATGATTATTTTTTATCGAGCCAATTGTTTTAATTCACGTTTCTATCTTCACACAGCGCTTAACAATATGTTCAATTTTCGTTAATATTTTTTTTTTTACGGAAACTAGCCATTTTGCTAGATTTACAGAGGTTTAAAAAATTTAAAAAGTACTGCAACCTCGCCTTAAGCTTGTGCCAATGAAGCCCTTTCATACGATGCCCCACATGACACGGTTAACTCAACTCAAAATTTGGCGCATTGTTCCTTGCATAACGACTCTGTTTTTTTATGATTTAATTACAAATGTATAGTTTTCGGACTTTTTCCTATACTTGTATTAGACGGTATTACTTGCCAAATTTCATAGTTCTAGGTCATATACCCTATAAATTTTGATTCCCTTGAGTGTCTCAATAGTTTATTTGTATTGCACAAAGTCTACTTAGATAGTAACTTAATATTGTGAGCCCTATCGGGCACAGCAAAATAGTAGGAGAGCTTTGAAAACTTAGCTTATCAGGCTCCTGAACGAAATGTCATATTATTATAGTAGCATCATGCACTTACTATGTAAAACGAGAAATTTCACGCAGAGGAAGTCGTGGGCGAAAGCTAGTTAGCTCTACTCTTGCTAAAAAAAAAATATATATTTAAATTAAATCTACATTTCCAATGACCACAATTAGTCGCTGGTCGCTTATCGGCCTCCGACTTCAAACACGAGAGAATTACTCCCGAAAAGTTCCGAAATATGTTATTTATCAAGTAGAGCAGGATGTGGCCTAGCCACGGTTCATTAAGGCGGTTCCATTGACTCCTGAGGGTCGGGGGGCGTTGTCGCTGACCTGTGACATGTGGCGCCAAGTTTTTTCGCGTATTTCTCTTAATTGATTTGAAGAATTTTGGTTTTTAGTTGTTCGCTAGTTATGGTGGTTGCTAATTATTGTTTCAGTTTTTTTTAGTAAGACGTTGCCTTATTACAAATAGTGGGTATGGTGTGGTACTATGAATAGGTATTTGTTTTGACATTGCGTTATTTCATTGTGTAAAAAGTACGTATTGCGATTGAGAAATTTTTCCTCGTTTCATCATACTTTCATTTGTTAATTATTTACATAATCAGTTTTTTTAATTCAACAAGTGAAAATTCTCAGCCGCATTTGAATAAATCTTTTTTTGATTTTAATTAACTCACTCTTCGATCAAATTAATTTCATTTAAATTAGTTATTATTTTTTGTTTGTTGTTCTTTTGATAGATATAAATTAGCGGAAGGTGTCAAGCTACAGAAACGCGTGATTAGAAACGAAACACATTACCATAATTAGGGTTCTGTCTGAGGAGACCGTTCCTATTTTTTATTGGCGGTTTTTAATTTATTGCCACAGTTTTGTTTGAAAATTTTATCTTTTGCGTGCTCGTAAATCGATTTTAATGTTGTGTAAAATGGTCAAATTACGGTTGTATTTCAGTTTTTTGTCGTGCTTCTTCCTACCCGACTTTTGTAGGGAACTATTTTATTTTTTACAACCGTTAATTTTGTTTTTTTTTTAACAGTCAATTATTATGCCACTTATGATTTAAGCCCTCTTCTCATACAGAGAAGGCAAGAGCATTTATTACAACCTCCAGCGAGAGCTTGAAAACTTAAAACTACGACTCGCTAAGGGCACCCCCTGTGGGGTACGGACATCGGCTTAGGGCATCACTGGTAGAGAGCAGCAAGGGACGACCTGGATCGGAATGACACGACAAACTACAATGCAGAAGAATTGTATAAAGCGAGGCCGAGAAAAAAATATACTACAAAAAGTGTAGAAATAGGTGTAGATAATAATATCACAAAACGATAAACAAATACTTTCCCCCACAACATCGAAAATATCACAAGTATTATCATTTATCAACAGGCTATGGAACGCAGCGGTCCTCAAACCATGACTGTCGTCATTCCCAGTAAGTTTGACAGCCACTGGCGGGACGAGCCTCAAATAATAAACTAGCTCGGCTCAACGGTAGCACAATGCCTGATGCTCTATAAACTATAAAATATTGTCACCGGGCCCAGTATATGTAAGGTTTTCAGATACATCGACAAAGAAAAAATAATAGTTTAAAAAACTAAAAAACACTCCTTCGTAGGAAACAACGTAGAAAATAATGGAAAAAAGTGTGGAGTGCTTTTTGAAGTATTTTTTAATTGATATCAAGTACCCCAAAGTACAGAAAATTGAATGATTTTCTGTACTAACAACCATATAGTATTGCGCACGTAACCTTTTCATGCCTAAACCACTGAACGAGTTTTGATAACATTTGGCAAGGAGAAAGGTGGCATCTTGGGGATAGACAAAGGTTACTTTTTGTCCCAGTAAAACGTCCCCGTGGGACAACATCCACAAAAAAAGTTTTTTTTTCGTTTTTTGACGTTTATACCTATCACTTCTGCGCAGTATCACTAGTTAATGTAATTTGACCCGAAATTGATATGAATATTTAAATAACTGTGAAGTGCTACAAGAACTTATATTTCACTTAAACATCACTTACTACATCTCATTAGCACTTAAACATCTAAACATACGTACTATCAAATTTATAATATTAACAGGATTATGAAACCTGCCGAGTATAGCGAAGAAGTAGAAGAGAGAAAGGTTTGAAACTTGAACCAGACTTTAGAACGAAGTCTAAACTAATATTAGGGTTTCTTTACACACATAGTATACTATAATTGACAGTGCTATATTTTATACTTTTTTATACAAAAACTTTTATTCTAAACTTATATTTATGTTTTCTCTATAAGTGAATGTGTAATTATTTTGAGAAATAAATATCTTTAACCGAAAATACTCAATTAAAGTATAATCTAGCATTTTCAAAACATATAATATACTGCTCCACCACATACTATATTTTATTTTAAAATCCTTGTTCATTACAAGTTGTCAGTATTGTTCCTGTGAAAAAAACACTTATTGTCTGAAATCCCCACATGTACTATATCACAACAACAGATGCGTACAAAAATAAAAAAAAAAGCTCAACAATAGCCCTAAGTGGAGTCAGTTACTAAATAATAAACTTTAACGACACCTTATTAAGGATTTATTTGTTGGTACTTACGAATTATTCTATAATTTATTACAAATAACATCCAAACCAGTAAAACGCGTAACAAAACAACTTTACTTACATTTGTTATAGGATTTGATTTTAATGATGCCCCATTCACCTCGGGACGGCCATTCATGCTTCTGACTTTTTTAAATATATTGGGTAATTTTTAATGGGATTCTTCTAGATTTATTCCGATTTTTATACCGATAGATGGCATTTTACGAATTTTATTAAACGTTACAAGTTTATGTTTTGAAGACTGATGTTGTGATATACTGATTTTTGTTAAGACCACCTACGACTGATTTCTTAAAGGCCTAACCTGTAATGTTCACTCTTAATCCTAATTTATTAAGAATGTTATCACTTTTAGAGAAACTTTTTTATTCTTCTCTGATAATAAAGTCAACCCATCATTCTTACGGCTACTGCCTTTTATATTTTTAGAACGTTATATTCAACTGTTAAAGCTATGGGAAAATGTGTTTAATTTTATAAACGATTATAGTAACATTTACAGTATATGTAACAAAAATATCAATTCAATACAAGTTATTGAAAGTGCTCAAAGTATTTCATGCTAACTTCATTCGAATTACTTCAAAGAAATTCTCGCTGTACAAATGTGTTCGAAATAAGACGTAAAATGTACTATAATTGTCACAAAAATGGTGTAAAATTGTGAATGGTAGCACTCTCCAGAGACGAAACTCAACCCTTAAAACTTCAATGAATTTTACAACGTCATTATACGCGTTAAACGTTTTTAAAAGACCCGAATACTGTCATTACGGACTATCAGACAAGCCGACGCCACAATAATCGAGCAAATTTCAACTTTATCGATTGAACCTTCGTTAAAGGATTCGCTATTCATGGCCCATTCATAGACTGTAAAATTCGAAAAATAATTAATCATTAATTGTATCATTAGCCGTATCGTATTTACTCTTCTGACGTACCATCACTTCATTTTCTCTCTCTTTAAGTCTCATTCCAATGATTAATGATAGACAGAGATAGAATGAATGATAAATGATTTTGGAAGCGTTGAAAAGACCGCGGGCGCATGTGTTGCACGCATTTCTCTACGACCGTCAGATGTTTGGGCGTCCTATAGAATTTTAAGCGGTCATTCATAACCCGTTATTAATGATTGGTAGATTGTGCGATAATAGATTTAAGAGTGGAGCTATTAGAGAACTTAGCAACTGTTCAACTCAAATAGAATTAAAGAAAAATATTTTTTATTACGTTTTGGGGCATCCGAAACTTATATCGAAAGAAACAAATTCTCCTTAATGTGATTTTAACGTTTTTTCGAGGCAATTTCTAAAGAGAACGCTAACCAACAATATTTTAATAAAACATTGACTCCCAAATACATTTAGGCAATCAGAACCCCTCTTCAATATACAGACTTATCATCCGAAATCAAATTTCGTTGCCGGAATAAATCGGCGACGGAAATTAAGAAAAAATCACTATGTCCCACCCTTCATATAACGTAATAACGATATGAGTTTTATGACAAATGCATTAATGAATTTAAACGAGGGAGCTGTGTTTATTGTGTGCTCCGACTCCGTTAAACCTAGTTAAGCTTTTGGTGTTATCCGCCTTAAGGGACAGTGTTATGCAGAAGTAACCAATTTATATGGCATGTATTTAATCGAACGTCAATTAATTCGCATTATATTTTCCTAAAAATGTGATTGAACACTTTCATAAAATGAGTGCGCTTTTTTTTGTGAACCTCTAATAATTCCCTTTTCGAAGTCCTAAATTTAATTAGGTGTCATCAATAATTAGAAGAATAATTCATTTAAAAAAGTGATCATCATTGTAAGTTCAATACATTTTAAGAGGATCAGTTCAATATTTACCCGTTTTTAGTTTACTTTACAAATATACACACTAAGATTTCCTCTATATTAATACACGTAAAGTTATTATTAAAAAGCAAATAAATACTTATAGACAGTGCAAGTATTTGTTAAACAGTACCTATTACATGAACTTTCTGCCATCGATATGCTAAAAGGAATGCTAAAACTGTTTTAAGTTTTGTTTGGTGATAAGGTCTAAGATAATAAATGAGCATAGCAACGTATAAATTAATCACAAATTAAAATTTGCTGATTGTTTTAAAATAGTTTTCCTCAACTTTTGTCAATAGCTTAATTGACCACAATTTATACCCGAAAAAGTATATCCTGTTCCTACAGTGAGTAGTAGAGTACCTACTTAATTAAGTTTATCGGAATTTTATAAAAATTAATTACATTACATAATTTTAGCGACTTTTGAGAATCTTGTAAAAATATTTTAGTGCGTCACGTGTGCCAAAATGAAAAACAGGAAACAGGATTTTAGCAACATGTTTTAATCGTGAAATAACTATAGTTAACAATGACGTGTCATATTTAAATTTATGTTCACAAAGTATAACAACATGCATAATTATTTTCCTGCAATGTTAAGCAGAGGTGTACTATACAAATTATACTTATCTAAATATTTACTAACCATCGATTATACACAGACAAAAGATCTACTTGTTGTCTGCAAATAGAAAGACTAACATAAAATGGTATTTCACTTTTATTTTCCTTATTTTAATTTAGTTTTTACTTTTTACTCATTGTTAATTTATTATATTTAGTATTAATGCACTTACTAGCCTGAAACACGGGTTCAACCTAGTTCAGGCAAATGAGCAACTGTGCTGTATTTTAATATTTATGTAATATTGTAAATGTGCCCATTTTTATAAATAAACGATTATTATTATTATAAATAGTAACAGAGGGCGATTTTACTGTCATAAGCCGGACAGCACAAATCCAGAGACCGGGCTTCTACTAACAAATGCAAGATAGAAATACCCAATAACAGTTTGCTCGATTCGGGAACCAAACCTGACAAAACATAACCTTATGCCGAGCAGTAGCGCTTGCTACCTAAACTAACGAGGCAATAAATCTGTTATCATTTATATTACTATCACAATCCGAGGTTTTTGAAGAGAATTCCTGACCCATTGCTTCATAGGTATGAAAAATACGTCATTTCAACGTAAATCCATAAGTACATTTTTAACGTTCTAGTTGCGTAACACACAAATTAATTAATTTAATTATACTTCCTAATCAAATCAAATCAAAATATTTTTATTTCACATAAACCTACATTGGCACTTGTGAAACGTCAGAAGCTAGGTGAACGGTTCCAAATTGTTGATTCCTCAGTACGACATCATATATTAAAACAGCAACTTAGATTCTTCAGTCTTGCATAACCCGATCCAAATCTCCCCAATCGCTGTCCCCGCACAATGATATGGAAAAATATCGTATTTAATAACTAACTAAACGGGGAGTCGAACCCGGGCCATGAGGGTGCTTTATTAAAATATGTTGGGCTACACGTATTTACATATGCTCACCACTACACGGAGCATGACGGATAGGATTTCACGGTTTAATAAGGGTATTTGTGGTACCCCCCCACAAGTTAAGTAGAGCTAACAATTTTGTTACTGGTTGTGTGAGCGGGTATTGTCCTTTTAAAAATGTATTTGTGAAATTACTGACAGAAGACGTGTTTAAAAAAAAATATTTCGCAACCTATGGGGTTACTGACTACCTTACCCGGTTATCCTGTGGATGGCTTTTTTAAGGCCTCCAGGCAAGGCATAACAACTGCCAGGGTCGCGAGATTGTTCGAAAGAGATACCGTGACCCTGGCGCATGGGCAACTGAAGGAACACGGGTGGGTTTTAGTCAGTAAAAGTCTGACACGCCCTCCCGCTCCGCCCAGAGCGGGAGAAGTCATTTGATGACTTCCCATCCAAAAAAAAAGGCATAACAAATATAAGAAAGCGACTACAGTCTAAGAGATACTGACTTTGGCTTAGGTCTTCGCTAGGGAGTAAGGGACAGGCTGGAACGCAATAACTTTACGAATTTGAAAAGTGCTAAGAGTTCGGTATCTGATTGATTTCTGTGGCACCACATCATGGTCCAGGTTGAATAGCACATTACGACTTAAATAAGAGTATTACTAACTAGCTGTTACCCGTGACTTCGTCCAAGATCGAAGATGATAAGTATCCTTTGTCCTTCTTAAGGTCATAGTCTACCCATGTGCCAAATTTCATCAAAATCCGTTCAAACGTTTTATCGTGAAAACGTAAAAAATAATCAATTAAAAATATTTTGTCTTTATAATCTTAGTTTAGACCAATCAATAAAAATGCCACTGTCAAAATACAATTGCAAAGTACGACGCTACCATTACACGAACAGCTCAATCGGTTGGCTTCCAGTCCAACTCGATGCAGCTGAATACCTTTATTTTGCATGGAGCGATTGCCTATCTGTCTTTCACAACCCAGTTACTGGGCAATACGACACCTCGCTTGGTAATACTGGTTGTCAGACTCCCCTTAACAACTGTCAAAGATCACTCTCGACAACCAGAAATTCGCAAATACAAAAATAATTTACAAACAGTGACGATGGCACTACCAATACGTCTTACGAAAGGAAACTCAGTCTATCGTAGTCCACTGTTGGACATAGGCCTCGCCCTGGCTGCGCCAAAACACCCTATCCTACCGCATTCAGTCTGTACCCACCACCTTTCTGAGGTCGTCCGATACGGGGTCTCCGCTCTAGGACTCGTCAGCTCCATGAAAATCTGCGTAATACAAGAACCTTAGTGTAAAGCTCCATTTTCAAAATCACTATAAAATAATACAATAGATCGAACAATATTCAAAACTAGCAACCCTAATGACAAACAGTGAACCGAAATGCATCGAAAACAATTTATTCAATAAATTCACAATTTAATTGTCGAATCATTGAGTGTGCATTTGTCGCGCAACCCTAGTTATTTATGTGATAGTTTTATATTATACAATCAGTGTACTGCGGGCATTAGTGGCTAGGGCTGGCAGTAATATCGATCGGTTGAAGCTTTTTGTGGCGTGAAAAACGGTTTATGTAGATAGGTTTTCCTGTGATTTTACTTTTTAGAAGTAACATTTGTTTGTTTATAATTTTCTATGTAGGGGATAAACTTTAGAACCACCAGTCAATTTAGAAAAAATCTTGCCTAGTTCTCGAGTAAAGTTATAGGCTATTTAAACCTATGCGTTAGGAGCCGGGCAAAAGAGAAAAACGTTGGAAAAAGAACCGGCACTAGGCCGGTTCTTTTTCCAACGTTTCGAGGTTCCGTACAAAAAAAAAAAATTTACTATTTGATGTTACGAAAAATTTACGGTTTTCGCAATTTTTCCTTTATCTGTGCTATAAGACGTTGCTTCGAGCCAAATTTCAAAGTTCTAGATCAATCCCTTTAGGTTTTGATTCCCTTGTGAGTTTCGAAAATGTTCGGAAATTTGCGGCATAAACGGCTATATTTTTTGATTGCGTTAGCTTAGAAGTTGGATTTTTTCACAGCTCCAAGAGACAGTAGACTTGAGTATTTGATATAAATTTCAGCTTGATACCTCCATGCCTTCCTGAGAAAAAGGGCCTTGACAGACGGACGGACGGACAACAAAGTGATCCTATAAGGGTTCCGCTTTTTCCTTTTGAGGTGCGGAACCCTAAAAACGCTAGGTAAAATCGAAGTATTAGTACGAACGCGATCCAATAACACTTTGCCCGACCCAGATATGGAACCCAGGACCTCATTTTCAGCAGTAGCGACCACTAGACCAACGAGGCAATCAAGCTACTTTCCAACCCGATCATGTTCCATGATTGAACTTCGACAACCCTAAACCACTCGATAGTATAGGGGTGCCAAAGTGGCCTATAATAGCCCAACATAATGTATTTAACGAATGATCATCGCATTTGACTCGATACAACACAATATAGGGTTACTTTATTACGTTTATTTCGGTAACTTTCCGTTTTATTTCTGATAGAAAGGGCTTTTTTAATAATAGCCCTTTTTGATCTTTAAAAGAGTTAAGTGCAAAGCTTTTTTATTGTGTGGGTAGTTTATTATGTTTTCTTTATGCGGTTAAGTAGGTACTGATTTAGTTTTGTTTTTTAATGTTAGAAATAGTTTTGGATATTGTTGAAAGCACGTATTTCCATATTTTTTTCTGTCCCTACCTATAGTTGTAAATACTTAAACCGTTTTAAACAAAAAATTGGTGGACACAAACCCGTTTTAAGTTCGTTTAAAACGTATTAAAACCTTGACCACGTGGGCCGTACATTGATAACGAATTACTTCAAAAATTAAGTTAAATGATAAATGATTTTATTTCTGTAAGTAGGTTTGTACAAACACTTTTACATGTCAATGATATATTTTTTTTAAACTAGATGAGTTCGGCGTTTCCTAACTGACTACTCTGAGAAGAAAGGCCGAAACAAACTCAGAGGTCACAGTCTCTTTTAAAAGTCCAGACATAATATTGGTCACAACATGTGAAGACCATGTAGACTGGTGACTGAAATGGTCTTTTAGTTAAAGAACCTTATTAAATATTTCGCACTTTTTTATAAGATCGTCGAATTAAGTCATATATCATACTTAAACTTCTTTTTTAGGTTTAGACAGACTGAAAACAATCTTGATATGCATTTAAAAAAAAATTAAATACGTAAACGATATTGTGAATCTAGAAGAGTTTGTTTGTTTGTTTGGTGGAACGCGCTAATCTCAGGAACTACTGGTCCGAATTGAAAAAATATTTTTGTGTTGGGTATCCTATTTATTGAGAAAGGCTTTATGCTACATAACATCACGCTAAGATCGAAAGGAGTGGAGCAGCAACGAAAAATGGTTGGAAACTGGCAGGTAATTCGATGCGACGGGAAGGGTCAGGGGAGCAAAAATTTGACGCGGACGAAGTCGCGGGGAGAAACTAGTTAATAAATTAATTAAAACTTGTAATATTTCAACTGTAAAAACACGTCTGTAAAATCAAATTAAATAGAACAGCAAAATCGAAAAAATTTAGAATACCTGTTATATCGTCTAGCAAATTAAAAAAAAAAACCGGCCAAGTGCAAGTCGGACCCGCGCACTGAAGGTTCCGTACAAACTTGCAGGTATTCACGGTTTATGTATAAGGTTTATGTTTATGAAATTAAATGTTTTTTTTATTTAATTTTTATATTTGAGTTGACTGAATGAAAGGTAAATTGTGGTTTACGATTTATGACGTATTAAAAAAAAACTACTTACTAGATCTCGTTCAAACCAATTTTCGGTGGAAGTTTACATCATATCTTTCATCATATATTTTTTTTAGTTTTATCACTCCCTTATTGGAAGTGTCTCTCGCGCAAACCATTCAGTTTAGAAAAAAATGGTATTAGAAACCTCAATATCATTTTTAAAGACCTATCCATAGATACCCCACACGTATGGGTTTGATGAAATTTTTTTTTTGAGTTTCAGTTTTATGTATGGGGAACCCCAAATATTTTTGTTTTTTTTTTCTATTTTTGTGTAAAAATCTTAATGCGGTTCATAGAATACATCTACTTACCAAGTTTCAACAGCATAGCTCTTATAGTTTCGGAAAAAAATGGCTGTGACATACTCGGACAGACTGACAGACAGACAGACAGACATGACGAATCTATAAGGGTTCCGTTTTTTGCCATTTGGCAACGGAACCCTAAAAATCAGAGTTCTGACGAGTACTTGTCTTTTTGCCGTCTGACTATCTTTTGTGAAATCAATATACCTGCGCTCGCTCCCAAACTACACATCTGCATAGTCTCAAGGAATAAAATAATCTGTAGTAAAATATAATTCAGAGTACACAATCATTTTCTTAAACCAAAATTAATACCACATGAGTCAAAATAGTATATAATACTCCATATGAATAACAGATATAAATAGGTATAAAAAAAGTCAGACAAAAAAAAATAGAAACGCAAAAAGTTGCCATAATTTACCTCTACAATTCGAACTTACTGCGGTCGCTCCGTGGATGGGTGACCATCCCTTTCATATCGGGACTCCTCCGTGCCTTGGGAAACACCTTAAGCTGTTGGTCCCGGAGGCTGTCATTCTTCGCAGATCTTTGGCAGTCGTTACGAACAGTCGGAAGCCTGAGAGTCGGACAACCAATCTTACCAAGGGCAATCGTGTTACCCAGTTACTGGGTTGTGGAGGTCAGATAGGCAGTCGTTCCGTGTAAAATACTGGTATTCAGCTGCATTCGGTTAGACTGGCAGCCGAACCGACCCAAAAGTAGTTGGGAAAAGGTAAGGTTAGGTGATAAGTTATAAGTTATTTATTTATTGTTCACTTCAGGTTATAGACATCATTGTAGCCCTGGCTCTAGTACTAGGAGTTCCTGTATCACAAGAGCCAGAATGATGTTTCGGGCTTTCTGACTACTTTTTGTCTATGATACATATATTAGAACTTTTCGTTTATATAACCTATGCCTCGTTTAAATATTGTATGTCAATTATTTTAGACTAACAAACTCCTAATTAAATAACGTAATCAATCATTCTATCACAATAATTATAAAAAGCAGGAAAATTATTAACATTTTTGTTAATTATTACCATTCCCGCCATAACATTCGACAACATGGCGACAGAATGAATAAAAACAGATATTAAAACAAAATGGAACAAATATAATTACTATTAATTACTCCAACAACTATTTACGTAATTATTTGAATTTTTTCCTCTAATTAATTCATACCAATTATTTTTTATCGCGTTGTACGTAATAACGGACTAATATCCTGTAACGATAACATTCCTAAGTCAAAACATTGGATTTTATTGTAAAATACTGCGTAATCAATATTGGACTAAATACGTAGTTTCCTGTTTTGTAACTGCAACCGCCGAAAACAGTTTAAATATTGATTACTGAATCTTAATCTACCCAAATATCCTTTCTTTGATATTGGTGCCGATTCTGTTGTACAAAATTCTCTAAACTAAACTAAAAATCACAAAAAATTGGTTTATTCCTGTCAAACGACGACTTCCTATTCTGAAATAGACTAAAGTGACACAACTTAACTATATTTTAGTTTGACAGCACTAAGATTGCACTGAGTTATTAGTTTAGTGAAAATGACAATTTTGCTAATACTGTTTGCTTTAGTCGTGTCAAAATAATTTTTAAATTTAGAGATTTTTTTTACAGAATAGCGTTAAAATTCTCATATGGATATGAGAATTTTAACGCTATTCTGTAAAAAAAATCTCTAAATTTAAAAATTATTTTAAAGTAAGGAATTTTAAAGATAGTTTAGTTAGTTTAGTTCGGTGTACAACAGAATCGGTACCATTGTTCATCAAATCTTTGAGCTTCGTAAGTTCTGAGTTGAGCTGCAAGATTAGTGACAAATGCTTGCACTGACTGGACAGCTCCACTCAATCTGTGTGGTTCTTTCCACAAAAGACCATTTCAGTCACCAATCTACTTCATGGTCTTCACATGATGTGTATGGAGTTTAAAAGAGACTGACCTCTGAGTATGTTTCGGCCTTTCTTCTCCGAGTAGTCAGTTAGGAAACGACGAACTCATATAGTTTTAAAAATATGATTGACGTGTAAAAAGTGTTGGTACAAATCTACTTACAGAAATAAAATCATTTATCATTTATTTTTGTAAGTATGTAATTTTATGTGAAATCAGTTAAAGCTGTAGTATCCACAATTTCAATATTTATCTGAAAAATCCTACAGTAATATGATCTACGCTTTTACAATATTTTATTGACGCCATTAAATGGAATCAAAGTTTGCTACCAACATAATAATACAAATCAAATCGTCCCCAACACACAGATAATAAATATAGTAACACAGCTAATTCAAAATCGGAACATATCTCCCATAGCGTTGGTGAACGATTGTTTAATGTACCAGAAGTGAGCAAATTCGTTTTTAAACGGCTATCAGCCGGTCATTATACGACTGTGAATGACGCTGATGGTACGTCACTGCTGGTTTGAGTAGGGTGGCAAGGATTTTATCTATACTAATATAATAAAGCTGACTAGTTTGTTTTGAACGCGTTAACTACCAGTCAAAAAATTGTTTGATTTTAAATTTTATTTGACAATCGAATTCTTGAGGAAGGTTAAAGACTTTTTAGCATCACGCTACGAGCTTAGGAGACGAGCAAAAAGATAAAAGTCAGAAAAAACGCTTTGCGAAAACGCGTAATAGTGCCGGCAGGCGACGCGATGTGATGCTGTGGGTCTGAGAAGCAAAAGAATTCGCGTGCACGAAGCCGCGTGGAAAATCAAATGATAGAATAAAAATAGTTTTGATTTTACTTGTTCAATTTTTATGCAGATAAAGGTGACCCAGATATATTTTTACCTACTGTAAAACGAATCTAAATAAAAAAAAACATTATTTAACTGATTAATTTAAAATGCAGATTGGTGTATTTAGTAATCAAATATGTATTTCGTTAGTCCTAATGAGAAAATTCACAAAATCAAGCGCGCTTGTCCTCACACGTCCGCGGCTTAGTAATATTATTTACCTGTCTAATTTAGGTAATACGATACCAATTAAGTAATTTATAACAAGCTAACGCTATTAAGTTGGAATTTAACAACTCCAAATAAGTAAAGGACGTTAAATAAATAATAAATAATAATAAATAATAATTTATTTAATAAAAACGATTACAAAAAGAGTACATTTAGCATACAGTATTAAATTTTACATACAATTATTGTGCCTAAAGATAAACTATTTCTAAAATATTTTTATCACAAGTGCAGATGATGATTTATTGGAATTAAAATGTAAGGTAGCGACCCGCCCGATCTAGGTTAATTCAAACCTGTGTTTCGGGCCATCACTTTTAAAGGAAATAAGGAAGCATAATGACCATACTTAAATTATAATTATTTTATTTTATTGAATCATACATGGCTTTTTGGATTAATATTCCCGAAATTGTAGTTCTACCTAAAATTACTACTAAATGGGGAATTATGGTTTTTTTTTAAATGTAGGCACTATTAAGAGTAAAAACAGTAATCTTTAGATTTCCTAACTAATATTAAATGTGTTTATTTTATAGTAGTAACTTTCAGTCAATCCTTATTTTAAAATATCTGTGTGCCACATTTCATCCAAATCTGTTCAGCCGTTTTTGTGTGATTGAGTAATAAACATCCAAATATCTAAACATAAAACCTTTCACACTTATCTACTTAATAATCTAAAGTAATATTTTAAAGAGGAAAGATTTGATTGCTTGTTAAACTGTTAGTAATGTATAAACTCGAAAACCGATTTTAAAAATTCCTTCACTTTTGGAAATCTACATTATTCCGGAGAAACATGAGCAAAAACATGAATGAGCATGAATTCTACGTGGACGAAGTCACGAGGAAAGTGTAAAGGTATTTATTTTTCTTCATCCCTGCTAGTATAACTAGGCTCATAAGATTTTTTTCAAAAATATGTTTGTAATTTCGTTATTTCATAACAATGTCAAATTGAATTCATATCCACTTCACGTATTGTCACCCTAACCAGTAGTATATTAAGTACTCTTAATAATGGGACAGTTTAACAATAGGTGTACGTTTGTCATCTCACACAATAGGGCTCACAGACTCCCAAACGATTGTTGTTTGGACATCTGGGGTCTCTAATATCGACCCATAAAGCGTGGACACCCTAGCTATTCTATTTTTAGCTACGTCATTTCGCGACTTAAGAATGTGGTCTTCAGCGAATTTATCATTAATTCGTTCATTCGAATGGGTGAATGGAAAAGGTACTTAAAACAAATTAGGGACGATTTTTCATTTGTTATTGTGATGGAATTATAAGGATTCTGATTGATAATCGTAATATTTTTTTAATATACTCATATAATCGCACATGAAGAACTGAAAGCATTAATTGAGTACTTTATGTAAAGTTTATTAGTTTTTATGTTATTATAGTCAATAATGCTGCTTACCTACTTATACGAAAAATACACAAATAAAAATCTCAAGAACTCACGAATTTCTAAATAATTATGTCACACCTATAAAATTAAACAACTAATTTCCATTTCAGCGTTTTACAGTACCATAAATAACGTTCAAGAATAACATCGATACACCTACTTATCACCCAATTTCCAAACTTGTACAACATAAACTTACTTAACGAGAAACAGGCATTAAATTTGAACAGGCCAGTAATCATACGAACACTTTAAAACACCCCACCTCTAGTAATTATCCACTATATGTAGACCCCCCAAATGATCATTATTTACCCCCCTTTACATAAATAATTACCCCACAAGAAGGGCCAGGAAGGTCACTTTAAAACGGTCGAAGGGTAAGCTCCCCCGTTGTTGGCTACCCTATTAAGTGATGGGTAATTTAGGAATACATAAAGTACATAATAGGGTCCTTAACTTGGGCTTAATGAGGTGAAAACGGGACCGTTTACCCTGTTGGTACCGCGTTAATGTTCGTTCAATCGTTCAATGTGCCAAATATAGAGCATTTGGCAATTCACGTGATATTTCAAATCGATTATTCGAATCGATAATGTTGGTATCGAGAAGTTAAGTTTAAGGGTAATCGAGATGCGAGTAGATTAACGAATTGAGAAGGTTAATTAATGGAAACGGCTTTACAATGGGTCGAGAACAAAGTAAAATTACATTCCATGAATTCTGCCAAGCTGTTCGTAATGTAGCTTTGTTTTTTTTTTTCGTAATAAACGACCCAGGTGTTAATTTAATTAGGAAAGTACTTACAAAAGCAGTACCTTTATCAACTAAAATGGACAATTTAATTACAAGAGACTTGAAAAATTAAGTGCGATTTGCACTTAATTGTATAAAATTCGTCTAAAGTCACACTACGAGAATATCAACATTCAAACCATTTAAGTACCCGTATCACACCAGATAACATTGAATTTAACTAAACCATTATAATATTAAACTGTCACACAAAAACAGCAACCCTTTATTTTTTTCAAACTAATCTTTAACAAAAGCGTTGAAACGTCGCCGTGCAGATGTTCACAACATTTTATTACGATTTAATGCCATAAATAATTTGATTAGTCGCGTATTTATCATCTAAGGACCATCTTCATGGAAAAACGTCATCCATTCATGACTTCCCTTGCTCTAAAGACTTTTATATGGGGTCTATGGGACCCCATTGAAATGAACAACCGTTTATAAGCCACTAATGTTATCTAGACATCTTCACGGGAAAGAAGATGTCATATAAAACTTTTTACCAAAACTTTTTGCTCTTAAAAATCTAAAAGCCGCAGAGTTTTCGCACTTAACTCTCTAAAAATAAGAGTGAAATAGGTAAGTTAGGAAATAACGTAAATTAGTTGGATCAATGACATTTTTTTCGTGTTTTCAAAAGAATATACGTTTATCAAAAGGTGTAAAGATGTCTTTTGTTAACAAAAAATTATTTTTTGCATGAATCTCTGGAGCACGCGTTGAAAATTGACTCGATCAATGCGTTCTCAAAAACTGTCTGGATTATCTTGTTTTCCTTTGTATAAATATTTATGGAATTGCCGTATTATTAAAAAAATCTTTGTCGGTGTTTTAATTTTATTATACCAGCTATTATAGAAAAATATATATTATTGCGATTATTTGTAGAGCTGCTCCATAATAATAGAATCTTCACACCTAAATAAATTTTCAAGTTTATTATTTGCGAAATAATTATAAGAGGTTTTTCGTAAATGTGATAATTTACGATAATTTGGGTACTAAAATAAATAAAACATCTTAATTCATAAATGAACATACAAAATTACTCAATGGACCGAAAAAGCAATCCGAAAGCACTTCACTCGGTAATCATAAGCCCCGGACCACACACGTCGAAAAACGAAACGTACAGTAAAAGGTGCTAATGTGAAAACAAAACACGTTCCATTTTCGTAAAAATAAACATGGCGCTTAAAACGCCATAATCTCCTTTAACCGGCGCCCCGACTATTTGAAAATCGAACTAGTTACACTTCCCTATTCAAAAATTGTTACACGTTCTTTGTTCGGCCAATATTTGTTGGGCGTATAATGCGACCAAATTTCGAAGACCCTCCCTTGTTTTAAAGGGCAGTTTAAAATTAACTAAATGGAAGTGTCTTCTAAAAATGGTTCGGTTAAGTGATGTGGTTAAGTGGAGACTTGATGTTTGGTTGTTTTAGGGCGCTGTTTGTTTTCGGGCTTTAAACACGACTCGTCTTAACAAGGTGGGGTTTATTTTTATCTGTTCCACAACAAAGAGACTGTGGTAGCAGATTTTTTTTTGTCTGTGGTCGCTGTCTACCTCCTTAATGCTAAAGGTACATACGTATTACCTTATTCTTAGTGTTGCCATAATTCAGGCTTTGGGAAAATACTCTTAGTTTTATTCTCATGTTAATATTTACTGAAGATACCATCAAATACGTATCGAGACCCTTTCGTTCCTCAGAAGGAGTTAATCGGTTGGTCCCGGCTGTTATTCGTCGATCTTTGGCAGTCGTTACGGGTCGTCAGAATCCCAAAAGTCTGTCAGCCAGTCTTACCAAGGGGTATAATATTACCCAGTAAGCGTGCTTTGGAGGTTAGATAGGCAGTGGCTTCATGGAAATAACAGGTGTTCACCTGCATAACTTCAACAACCAGTACGAGCGCGGTGATTCTGATCAGACCATATCCCACTTGCTGGAGTGTCGTAAGTGCCCGTTCACCTGCACCTCGGATGACCTAAAAAAATGGTACTGATGCCGCAATTTAGGCCTACCTTTTACCCAACCTCGGATAACCTAAAATAATGCTACTGAGGCCACAATTAAGACCTCATAATCATCATCATCATTTCAGCCGAAAGACGTCCACTGCTGGATATAGGCTTCCCCCAAGCACCGCCACATCGACCTATTCTGTGTTCTCGCATCCAACGTATTCCTGCGGCCTTCACCAGGTCATCGGTCCATCTTGTGGGAGGCCTTCCAACGCTCCGTCTTCTAGTACGCGGTCGCCAGTCCTGAACCTTCCTTGCAATTAAGGCCTACCAAAACTAAAAATCGAAGACATGTGACATCAAACAACCCGAACTGGATCCTCGTGGTGGATTGCCGCTCACTCTCTCTCACCAAGAGGGGCCTGTATCCCAGTAGTGGGTACTGGGTACATTGTAGGCTGATTATGACAATGGTGAAATGTAACTATGGCAATATAGTAGTCAGATCCCTAAAAATCTGACAATCAGTCTTACCAAGAGGTATCGTATTACCTAGTAACTAGGTACTGGAAATCAGAGGGGTAATTGCGGAACTTTTTATCGGTAGGAATTGGTTTAATATTCATAGTTAAACAGCATTCATTGCGTTATTTACGTTGCTGAGCCGACAATTTATTCGAACAAATGTCGCAATGGTTTAGAAATAATCTTCAATCCCATTCAGATTCTGATAAATTGTGCGTTTCGCAATTAGGGTGCAGGTAGGTAGTCGCTCCATGTAAAATATTGTCTAACAGCTCCTCCCGGTTGGACTGAAAGTCGACTACGACATAGTTGGAGAAAATAAGGCTAGTCAGATGATGACAGAAATTATCTTCAGAGATCAACAACATAGGATCCTTACTTCACAGTTTTTGTGAAGAACCCTTAGACAGACAAACGGATGCTGGTGTCATTTCCTAGGGTATTCAGCTTTCACAGTGTTGAACTGACTAGCTAACAATGAGTGTGTCAGATGCTTCATAATACCGATTAAAGATTAGATTGGTCTTAATTCTGCATACATGTATCCTAAAAAACTACGAAAGGAAACTGCAAAACGCTTTGTTTGTCTGAAAATGAAAATTGTTTAGGGAGGGAAGAAAAATAATTGAGCTTCTGTATCTATACTAATATTATAAAGCTGAAGAGTTTTTTTGTTTGATTGAACGCGCTAATCTCAGGAACTACTGGTTCGAATTGAAAAATTCTTTTTGGGTTGGGTAGCCTATTTATCGAGAAAAGCTATAGGCTATATAACATTACGCTACAACGAAGAGGAGCGGAGCAGTAATGAAAAATGTTGTGAAAACGGGGAAAATCGCACGGGTAGGCGATTCGACGCGACGGGAAAAGTCGAAGGAACAAGAAATTTAACGCGGACGAAGTCGTGAGTAGAAGCTAGTAGGATAATAATGAGAGCAGTGGTGTGCAGTGGTATCCGCCCCTACATAAGAATTGTAGGTTGTGGATTAGAACCCAAAATAGCGCTTTACTTTGTGTAAATAATTTCATCACCACAGCTTTCAAAACGTTGAAGAAAAACATCGTGAGGAAACGGGCATGTCTTAGAACCAAAAATTCGAGTACTTGTGACTATTTACCAACCCGCACTGGGCCCGCGTGGTGGATAATGGCCCACTTCCTCTCGAAGCCAGGAGGCCTGTGTCCCACCAGTGGAAAAATTAATGGCTGATTTTTTTTTAAATCATTTCCTATAAGAAAACAGTTTTTTTTTATGCTGATCGGTATTTGAATTTTTGAGTATGAAATAAATGATGTCCGGATATCGAAGTACAGTCGCCAGCACATCGAGTTACTACAATCTGTCAAATTTCTTTTAACCTGTCAAATGTTTTTTTTTTTAATTGTACAATAAAAAAAAAACATTTTAGTTAAGCAGTGCTTAGGGTAAAGATTAACGACTTATCAGCAACAAAATCTCGATTCGGAAACCGCATGGACTAAATAACGATTAATTGAGTACTCCCACTTAACAGTTAATAAGTCCATTTGTACGTTAGCATCCCAATCAAGTACCCTACGTGAGATAGTCAGTACCTAACACCAAGGCGTTGCTGGCCTTCTTCGAGGAGCTGGGGTGGATCGAATAACAGATTTCCCAACCGTACGCAAAATACGCGCTCAGATGTGGAGTTGAGCCCGCCCGCCTGTTCTACCTATTACCACTTTTTTTAGGATGGGCTATCACCAAATGACGTCTCCCGCTTTGGGTGGAGGGCGTGTTAGACTTTTACTGACTAAAACCCACCCGTGTTCCTACAGTTGCCAATATGCCAGGGCCACGGTAACTCTTTCGAACAAATCTCGCGACCCTGGCAGGTCTACCCACATATGTATTGCCTAGCATCCCAATCATATCTCTTCGTATTTAAAGCACAGTTATTTCTGCATCGTTAAGTAGAACACCGCAGCTTCCGTGCACTAACAGAAGTGGCAATTGTGGAATATTCAGTTAGGGAATGTTTTTACGATGACACTGCAAAGTGGGATTTTTAGCAGCAGGCGTGGACAAAATTTTTGTTTGGATTTGCTGGTTTTAAGCATTATTTTGAATACGCAAGTAAGTCTTGAGACTTCATAGTCTGATAAAGAATACTGTATTTAGGTATGTGTTTCTTTTTGTAGTTGTAATAATTTGGGAAGTACATAATTCTTAGCCTATCAAAGCGTTTCCATATTCAAATATAGACGATGCACACTTCCGTCTGGCTATGCATGACCCACTGGAAACACTGTTAACAGAATGCGGTAAAAATAATTGTATTCTCTCGTATTAACACTAACTATTTAAACAAGAACAGCTTCCATTTTAAAAGAAATATAGTCAAAATGGTTACAATCAATCGACGCTCGTAGCATATTAATAGCATAATCAGCCAAAATATTCCGACTGCTGGGAGAAGGCCTGTCTCCCAGCAGTCGGAATATTTTGGCTGATTTTGGCCTCTATGGGAGAGGGAGTGCGGTGTCATAATCCACCACGCCGGCCTAGTGAAGGTTGGTACTTAGTCTTATATTTTTTCATTCAAGGACATGCGGTTTCCCCACGATGTTTTGCTGCACCGCTTTGAAAGTAGTGGTGAGTAAATAATTACCTACAACTCTACATTGCTTTTGTAGTTTATCTTCTTTACACACTTCCCTCGTCTGTACGCTTAGATCTTTTAAACTACGCAACGTACTTTAATGCGGTGTTCATCAATAGACAAAGTGTTTCAAGAGAAAGGGTTAGGTATATGTATAATACGTGGGCGAAGCCGTTGGCAACACCTCATATTTAAATAAAATTATGGTATTAAAAATAAAGTCTCTGCTACCTCTTTAACAACAAAATACAAACATAATTTAGTACATCAACTAACAACTAAAATCTGGAACATTATTTTGTCCACGTAGAGTTACAACTGGCCCACTGTGAGCGGTACGACGCGACGCACGTTTTATTACGTTAGGTACCGCTTTTCTATGGGATTGAAGCTACAGGCTGTTGCCACATCAGGAAATTACTTCTGATTTTATTAGATAATGATTTCGTGTTTATTAACACGTTAACTGCTATGTCGGACTTTGTCTATGTCCGACACTTTTTGTTCCATTCAGGCCTTGTATGACTATATGACCAACAACACATACAAAATCTGAACATGTCGTTGCTGCCTGGCGGCCATGTTTTTGGAATAAATAATGTATTTATGGAATAAATAATCGATTTAAAGTGAAATAGCACTAAGTATATTTTCTGACTTTTTCTGATTTTAATCATGGCAGTTAACGTGTTAAACGTCGCCTCATTGGCATATATCTAATTAACAAGGTATCAATGTGGTGCTGGACGTAAAGAACAGCATTCACGTCGTAAAAGGTGACTAAGGGACTTACTAGCGAAAGATGATGAGTTAACAAGGTATCTACATATATTAGAATCTGTCTGTTCCAGAATAAACTGATGAAAGCTTTAACAAGCCCTGTTAATCACTCAGTAAAAAGATAGTAAGAAAGAAAATAAAATTGTTTGACCGTGGTTAAGGCACACAGCCGTCATTTGCCAAACCTTATTTCAACTAATTATGTTCCAAAACTCAAATCAATCAAAAGTCATTTATTCAAACTAGGCTGAGAGTCAGCAGTTTTTGAATGTCAAAATTACATAAGACAGTCCGCCAAAATGCCCGCACTTCACCACTTCCTAATGCTTTATTTGGGCCGGCTACCAGTCAGACTGATTGCAGCTGAATATTAATTAATTAAGCGACTGCCTGTCTGACCTCCACAACCCAGTTACTGGGTAACACGATACCCTTTAGTAAGACTACTTGTCAGACTTTCGGGCTTCTAATATTTTTTTTCTTCTGACTAAATAAAATATTTATATTAAAATAAAAACAAGTGCCTGCAGCAAAAAATATATTATATTTTTATAATGAAACGTAATTGAGGACGCAGAGTTCATTAAAATATCTTATTGTGCATACATATCTCATTATTTTTGATAAATATACACCATAGTCGATCATAGTGGAAGTTCCCATTTATAAATCGATAAATAAATATATTAATTTTACGTAATTCCCCAAAAAAACAAACAATGTTTCCTCTTGATAACTAGAACTTATTTTTCATAAATGTTACCTTAAGGCTCGTTGTACACGACACGGTTTCTTTACGTTACGGCTAGCTAGCAACACCGCAGAATTATCCTGAAGCTTGTATATGACACGGTTCTACAGAATTTATGCTGTCATGTCGTCAACAAACTTCTATATTCATCATCATCATCATGTCAGCCGAAGGACGTCCACAGCTGGACATAGGCCTCCCCCAATTTTGGGGTTTGCCGTAATTGCACGCTTGGCAGGCGAATTAGCGATCGCAGTATGTTGGTAAAATGCATAGAGAAGGCTGCTGGCCATTCTCTAGTAAGTCCCTTAGTCGCATCTTGCGACACCCACGGAAAGAAATGGAACTTTTATATTGATTCATTTAATTTCAAACCGTAGCTTTTCACGGCAAAAATATAATGTGTGTATACCTTAAACGGGTCTTAGGCCCTTTGTTCATACACATGCTTGTCGAAAAATGCAACGTTTAATTCGCCGTATTCTATGCATATATTTATGCAAGATTGTTGACAGACACGTTTTTTTTCTACGGCGCGGTTTATACGCCGTACCGTAAATAAAACCGTACCGCGCACAAAAAGCCTATAGGTTTTTTTATTACTCACCTTGGAAGTCATCCTAACAATAATATTGGAAAATACTAGTCATTAAATCAATTTAATACAATATTATAACGATACATTATTTACAAATATAATATTCTAATTTTGTACTGTTATTATGGTTAAAGCCATGGGCCATTTTGCAACTTATCCGATGCTTATATTTGAATAAAACGGATAACCTATCCTAGTATGACACATTCTTGAGGTAATCATTATTATCATGATGGCAATAGAAATACACATTTAAAATTTCAACCGTCTACCTATTACGGTTCATGAAACCCGTTGCAAAAAATACAGCCCGTTGCAAAAAATCCAGAAAAAAACCTTTCTTGTATGGAGAGCCCCTTTACTTTTTAAATTTAATTGTTGAAAGAAAGAAAGAAAGAAAAATGCGTTTATTGGCATTATATCGACGATCGAAAGGCTATTTGATCTAAGCGATATTTTTTTAAAGTTGCAGGAGCATTCAAAGTTTATTTTTCCATTTAAAAAATAATTATCATCACTGTCCTGCAACTTTCAAAAAATGTCGCTTAGATCAAATAGCCTTTCAACTGTCGATTATCATTTTAAAATAAAACCATTATTTTTTGTTAATGAGGCAATAGAAATACACACTCTGTGAAAATTTCAGCTGTGTATCTATTACGGTTTATAAGATACAGCCGACAGACTGACGAATGGACGAACAGCGGAGACTTAGTAATAGGTTACGTTGACACCCTTTGGGAACGGAACACTAAAAAATAATACATTATCATAATCATCATGATTTCATTCGAAAAACGCCCACTGCTGGACATAAGCCTCCCCCAATTTGGCCCCGGGTTTGCTATAATCACCACGCTTGGCAGGCGGGTTGGTGATCGCAGTATTTGACCACTAGGTCAAATGCGCAGAGAACGTTGCTGCCTATTCTCTAGTAAGTCCCTTAGTCGCCTCTTACGTCACCCACGAGAAAAATTTTCGATGGTGATATTCTTTACGTCCGGCACCACAAAATCACAAAACAAAAAACTTTTTAACAAAAAAATTTACCGCCGAAAAAACTGAAAAGCAAAAAATAATAAACCTTAAAATTATGAGTGGCGCTTTGAGTGATCTTTGTTCATTGATTTTTCAGCGCCGACTCAAAATTTTAAGGTTTATTATTTTTTGCTTTTCAGTTTTTTCGGCGGTAATTTTTTTTGTTAAAAAGTTTTTATTTTATAATTTTTTGTAGCTTTAATGTACTTATAATACTCGGCAAGGTATACCCTATCCAATGAAAAAAGAATGATCAAAATCGGACTACGCTTTATAAAGTTATGCGTGGTTATACATTACAATCAGTGAGTGAACAATCAATCATCCCCTGTTTTCTGACCCTTATGGTTTGATTTTGTTTTCCAAATTTATATGGGACCATTCTCGAAATATACCCTTTCCAATAAAAATATAATTATCACAATCAGACTACTATGTAAAAAGTTATGCGTGGTCATACATAAAAAAAAAAAAAAACAAAAACAAAAAAAAAAAAATATACGCGTCGAATTGATAACCTCCTCCGTTTTTTTTCGTCGGTTAAAAAAAAGTAACACAGTGCAACAGAATACAAGTATCACTTTGCAAGTTTACAAATCAAACACATTGCAACATTAAAGACTTGCTAATGACAAGACAATCACAAATAACTCCTTCATTTAATTAACAAGGCCCACGAACACAGCAAACAAACTTATATTTAGCAATGTCAATAGAGAATTGCGAATGTCAAACAATATAATGTCTTGAGACGAATTTTCCTTGTCAGTTGCCAGTGTCTTAAATTCAACAAGAATATGCAGGATTAAAAGTTTAATTTATTTGTCCACCTGGCCTTTTAATGCCTGATTTGAGGTTAATTTCCTTCCAGCAATACTTAAATTGTCCGTGTGGTATTAGACGTAAAGAAAAGCACCATTCACCAGTAAAAGGCGACTAAGGGACTTACTACAGAATGGGCAGCAGCGTTCGCTATGGATTTTACTACAGTACTGTGATCATCAACCCGCCTGTCAAGCGTGGCGATTATTATAACTAACCCTATGCCCAGCAGTGGGCATCTTTTAGCTGAAATGATGATAATGATGATGAGTACTAAAATAATACTACAAATAAAAATAATAATGTGTAAATAAAAGATTTCTTTCTACGTGAGAAATTTAATTGAACTAAGATTTCCATGTGTCCATGTGTTTCCATGTGTGTGGTGCCGGACATAAAGAATAACACCACCTGTTGGGGAATTTAGGTGACTGGTCAAAGAAACTCCAAAAATGCTGAGATATAGTCAAAACATGTATTGCCTCGATGACGATCAAAAATGGAAGAAAAAATGACACACAAGTACAGAGGATCCTTACATCTAATTACATACTAATTAACTCAACGCAACGTTGGTTTGCTCATGCAAAACGAGCAGGCGTTAGCTCGAACATGCCCCCGGACGTTGGAAGCAGCAGGGGTGCTTTCAACCAAACGCAGAATCAACGGGCAGTGGGCAAATCCTATTAAAGGCTCTTCTGACGACTCCAGCTGATGTTTTGACGTCCGCCACACGAACGATTCCATCTGACCCTGGATGGACGGCGACGACTCTTCCCAATCTCCATTTCAGAGGAGGAAGGTGTTCCTCCTTTATGACGACCAAAGAACCCAGCTTTAGTGTGTCTTTGCAAGTATGCCACTTAGTTCTTTGCTGCAGCTCAGACACAAACTCTTTACTCCAACGAGTCCAAAAATGCTGGCGTAGCTGCTCGATCCGTTGGAAACGAGACAGTGAAGAAGTGGAGTGGTTCTGTAAATCTTGCTGCGGGAGTGACGTCAGCGGCCGGCCAACAAGAAAATGACCCGGAGTCAGTGGAGTGCAGTCTGCTGGATCGGACGACAGCGGCGTCAGTGGACGTGAATTTAGGATCGCCTCAATCTGGACTAACGTGGTGTTAAGTTCTTCAAAAGTCAAATTACAATTTCCCAACACTCGCCTGAGATGATATTTGGTTGACTTGACACCCGCTTCCCAGAGTCCGCCAAAATGAGGAGTATACGCTGGTATAAAATGAAATTTAATGCCGTCATTAGCCAATTGCTCGCCCAAGGAATTGCAATTAGATTTAAGGAACCTCGAAAGTTCATTGCAGGCACCGACGAATGAGGTACCGTTGTCGGAGTAGATGTCACTGGGTTTTCCCCGCCGTGCGATAAATCTAGATAAAGCTAGTAAATACTTATTGCTGGATAAGTCACTCACCAGCTCTAAGTGAATAGCCTTGGTGGTGAAACACACAAAGATGGCTATGTACACTTTTACTAACCTACATCCCCGACCTTGCCTGCTAGCGGCCATGATGGGACCAGCGTAATCTACACCAGTCGTTTCAAATGGATAACCACCTGGAAGGAGACGCTGCTGCGGCAAATTACCCATCAAAGGAGTAACTGTTCTACCCGACATGCGACAACAGCGTACGCAATTACGGTAACAACTTTTTGCTAGGTTTCGTCCGCCTATGGGCCAGTACGAATCCCTAATCGAAGCAAGCAATAATTGGGGGCCTGCATGCATCATTCTTACATGTTCAAATTCAAAAAGTAACTTAGTAAATTTGTGAGTGGACTGTAAAAGAATAGGGTGCTTTTTATCAAAAGAAAAAGCTGAATTTGCTAAGCGTCCTCCAACACGCATGATTTTATTATCATCTAAAAACACGTTAAATTTTATGAGGGCGCTTTTATAAGGCAACTTATGATTATTAATGAGTAATTGATACTCGGGAAAAGACTCAATTTGGCTTCTAATTATAATAACATTTAGTGCATCCTGCAACTCGACTTGTGATAGAAATTTAATAGACGGAATTTTCCTACACAATTTAATAAATCTTAAAACTGTTGCTACACTACGGATCAACCTTAAATAACTAGAAAAACGATTAAAATCTATGAATGTATGACACTGACTATGGCTACTAACACTAGCGCTCAATAAAACATTAGGTCGAGTTTCAGGCAGCTTGTCTGGCTCCAACGATTTATGTTGCGAGGGCCAATGAGACTGGACTTGCTTCAAAAAGCTGGGACCACTCCACCACAGGTCCATAGATTGCAGACTACTAATATCCACGCCACGAGATATTAGGTCTGCAGGGTTTTTGGTGGTTGGGATGTGTCGCCAAGTACAGTGCCCCGCCTTATCTAAAATTTCAGCAACGCGATTGCGCACAAACGGTTGAAGCTTAGAAGGCAACATCTGCAACCATCCCAACACAACGGTGGAGTCAGTCCAGCAATATATGTGACTGAACTTTAGTCGCAAAGAGCTCACAACCTTCTCACATAAACGAGCTCCGACTACGGCGCCACACAATTCCAGCCTTGGAATGGTGGTCGGCTTAATCGGCGCCACTCGACTTTTAGCGGCTAACAGACGAACCATGTACTCACCCTTATCATTTGTGCTACGTACATAGACGCACGCACCATATGCACGCTCTGATGCGTCTGTGAATACATGAAGTTCCAGTATAGTATGTGCATCACACTTAACATGTCGTGGAACGCGATAGTTATTGATAAGCGGCAATGCTTTAACAATAACATTCCAACTATCATTTAGTGCTGGGGTTAATGGCTCATCCCACGAGAGCTTGTCTAACCACATTCGTTGTAAAAACATTTTCATGGTTATTACGCAAGGAGATAAAAGTCCTAAGGGGTCAAAAATACGTGCTATGGCAGAAAGTATATCACGCTTTGTAACAAAATCCTTAAAAGGTAACGTAAAACTTGAGAACCCGAATTCATCGGAACTAGAAAACCAGTCAAGCCCTAATAACTTATTGGGTTCATTAGATTCCATATCTAAATCTAATGACGACTGAGTAGCTCCGGTGACTAAGCTAGGGACGTTAGACCTCCACTTTCTAAGCGGCATGCAAGCCGATGCTAGTGCGTTAGTGACCTCTGTACGGATAAACATAACTTCATTTAAATCATCACTTCCTGTCAAGAGGTCATCAACGTAAAAATCATGCTTGATGACGTCAGCTATCCGATCTCTGCTACCTGAAGATGAACCACCCACAGAACGCGAAGTGATCGTGGTATCATTGGTTTGATAGTCCATCCCTATTTGCTTGAGGCAACGTGTAGCAAGAAATGGTGCGCTAGCCGTACCATAAGTGACGGTATTTAAAGTATATACCTTAACAGGATCGCATAAATTATCACGCCACAGAATCTGTTGCAGGTACCTATCAGATGGGTGGACGTATATACATCTATACATCTTCGCAACATCGGCTGATAAGACGAACTTGTGTTGACGAAACCGAAGAAGTATAGATATAAGATCGTCCTGCACGGTAGGACCCACCATCTGCACGTCATTGAAGGATACCCCTGAGGAAGTAGCACAACTTGCATTAAAAACTACACGCAGCTTTGTAGTTGTGCTGCTTTCACGCAGTACCCCGTGGTGTGGTATGAAATATCCACTGGGACTGTCTGTATCCTTGTTTTCGGTCATATGTCCTAAAGTTTCGTATTCAGACATGAAATCACGATACAACTTACCGAATTCAGGCTTGGACTTCAGTCTGCGTTCTAGGGAATATAAACATTTAGAAGCCCTTTGGAAAGATTCCCCTAAAACAGAAGTGTTTTGCTTAAAAGGAATACGGACACAAAAATGACCATTCTCTAAACGTGTCGTATTCTGGAGAAAATGCTCCTCACATAACTTCTCCTCAGGTAAATAATGTGAGGATGGTGAATTAATCTCTTCCAATTCCCAGAATTTCACTAAATCAGAGCGAATTTTATTTATATCTTCATTACTCGGGGAATCAGTTTGAGTTAAATTGCACGAAATATTATTTGACATAAATTTACCATTATTAAAGGTAACAGGGCCAGAAACAATCCAGCCTAACAACGTTTCACACAACACTGGCTTACCTACACCTAGTCGTATTCTCTGTGAACCAACCAAGTCCCAGAAGAGATCCGCTCCTATTAAGATATCTACTTCTGAAGGCTTATAAAAAGTGGGGTCAGCTAAACAGATATCATCTGGAATATTCAAGTCTGATATGTCGACTTCACGACAAGGCACAACAGTCGTTAATGAAGGCAAAACAAAACAATAAAACTTAGCAACATAACTATTGTCTAATGACGTCATTTTCACATGACATGTTTTGCCTACACGAGAACTTACGTTATTAATGCCATAGACCGAACCATTTATTTCACTAGTATTTAAGTTAAGCCGTCTACATAATCGTTCCGTCATAAAACACGATGTGCTACCGCTATCAAGCATGGCCCGCACTATGTGCTCACGATCATTCTGATCACATAACTTGATAAGAGCGGTGGACAATAACACAGCGCGTTGTTTACGCTCACCACTTAACGAACTGAGCTCCGCAGACAAAGTTAAATTATTTGCACTCACATTAGTGCTAGCCACGGCGTCAGTGGGTGATGTCGTTGATACGGAATGGGACGAGCTACCGTGTGATTTGTTGTCATTAATGCAAGAATTCGCCGTACCTTTATTCTCGGAGGAATGAATCAAAGTATGATGTCGGCGCTTGCATATCTTGCATCCCGGCTTTTTACATCGGTTAGCAAAGTGACCTGTACGAAAGCAGTTATAGCACACCTTATAATTAGGTATTAATTTGAGTCGGGCGTCTGTATTAAGTGCAAGGAATTGTGAACAATTACCTAAAAAGTGATCACCTTTACAGTGCGGACACAACTTACTCAATTCAGTGCTGGAATTAGAATCTTGTGATACAACCATAGATTTCATTTTGTTAGAATTTGAACTAGGCTTTGAGGGAGTGGGATTACTATTATTTCGGGCTGTTTCTAGTGTTTCTAACAAATCAGCGCGAAAGCGAATGAATTGCAGGAATGCAGCAAATGTTATTTTGCTATCTTTGTCTAACCGACCTTTTTGCTCCTCCCACTCACGATAAGTCAACTGATCCAGCTTCCGCGTCACTAAGAATATTAATAAAGTGTCCCAGTGCTTGATAGGCTCATCTAACGATTCTAAGGCTCGTAGATTTTTATTAAGATGGTCAATTAATCCTTTCAATGCAACAGAGGACTCCTTTGCAATAGTGTTCAAGTTGAATAAGGATGACACATGATTTTGAACTAATAACCTTTTGTTATCGAATCGATCGCAAATTAGTTTCCAAGCTGTATCGTAATTACTTGCGGAAAACTCAATCGCATGGATTACAACAGCAGCAGATCCTTCCAGGGACGCTCGCAAATAATGGAATTTGTTAACCTGATCGATCTCATCATTACAATGAATGAGGCTAGTAAAAGTGTCACGGAACTCCAACCAATTGCTAAAATTCCCATTAAATTTAGGTAACTGTATCGTGGGCAACTTTACAGGTTTACGTTGGCTGATACGGGTACAGTTTTCGCTACTGATCGACTCATTATCATTGTTGTACTTACTTAACAGCTCCTGTGACCTAGACAGTGCTTTGTAATACTGTGACTCGAATTCAGTACGCTCAGAGAATTGAGCTTTAACATCTTCTACCAAACATTCTAACCGTAACTGTACCTCATCGTAATGCTCATACAAAGACTCGATTCTTCCAATTCGTAACTGCAATTCCTTGACCTCACAACTCGTCAAGTCCTTGTCACTGGATGCATCAAGGTAATTGATGAATGCAGTTAAACGTCCTTTAAAACTTCCTCGCTTTTTGACTAGTTCTCTTTCTTCGGACATACTGGGAATCGAATGTAGTCAACCTGGAATTGTATAATAACAACTTTTAATACAATACGTAAATAACTTAATTTAAATTAGGTACCTACTATGTTTAGCAACTACTTTGGTAAACAATTGAAGTAAAGATGTAAATACTGTAAATAATGACTAATACCTGTTGTAAACTATAACCCTTGAATACAAAATGAGAATTTTAACTAAGACTTTTACTAAACTATTGTATGTCAGTTCCTCAAAACTTGAACACTTAATTACCTAACGTCGAACTTTAAGACAATACACTATCAAATAATTAATAAATTTGACTAATACGGTTTAATTAAATGAATAAAGACTAATTAACACTTGTAATACCTATCTAACACCAACATACACAAATACCTATTTAATATGAATAGTTCACTAAAATGCACGATATACAATTATAAATGTAGTGAAATATCTACTGGACTTTTCAATTAAATAATAAAAGAACGTATAATTGTATTTGCAAAATAGTTATCAAATAAATAATATTTGCAAGAAACTATTCACAATACAAGTGGGTAATATTAATTTGAACAATATTCAGGAAATAAAAACACTAACCTTTTAAAATCCTTAATTATGGTTAATAACTTATACTACCTGAACGAGTGTTGGGTGATAATATTTAAATCTAATATTCTTAACACCGTAAATTAGCTTGAGATCCTTTGTTCACAGTCACGTTGCCGGCTTATAACCTCCTCGGCAAAACTCCACGATAAATTATCAAAATCCACTGATTTTACCCAAATCTTCATATGATTATCACTCCGGCTCGGTAATGGACCAAAATGTTGGGGAATTTAGGTGACTGGTCAAAGAAACTCCAAAAATGCTGAGATATAGTCAAAACATGTATTGCCTCGATGACGATCAAAAATGGAAGAAAAAATGACACACAAGTACAGAGGATCCTTACATCTAATTACATACTAATTAACTCAACGCAACGTTGGTTTGCTCATGCAAAACGAGCAGGCGTTAGCTCGAACACCACCCCATTTCTTCCTGTGGGTGTCGTAAAAGGCGACTAAGGGACTTACTAGAGAATGGGCAGCAGCGTTCTCTATACAATTTACCACCATACTGCGATCGCCAACCCGCCTGCCAAGCGTGGCGATTATGGCAAAGCCCCCCAAATTGGGGGAGGCCTAAGTCCAGCAATAGACGTCTTACGGCTGAAATGATGATGATGATGAAGATTTCCATGTGTTGTGGATAACTATAGGTATATTTTTCTTGTTATTCTTTAGACGATCTAAGTAGACGATGCTAAAGTTTTAGGCTTTATAATCACCGTTTAATAACAAATTTTCCTTTTGAAAGAAAGAAAGAAAGAAGAAAGAATACATTTATTTAGCACAAACTCAAAGGCACACAAAATAATACAGCAAAAAATACACAATAATTAACAAAAAACAAAAATTAAAAAGAAAATCAATAAAAAGTGTAAAGTGCGATGTTATAAACTAGCATTTAAGTGTGCCCCACGGCTGCGCTAAAAAGGTTCAGTTCAGCAAAAAATGTCAGACAACTAATGCCTGACGCTGATTTTCAACTAGACCTGTGTGAGCGGACGGATGTAACTCAGTTTTATACAAATACTACAACGTAGGCAGAAACGTGGCGTTCCGTGGTTTCTGCCTACCCCCATGGGAAAAAGGCGTGATTGTATGTATGTATGTACTACAAGGTGGCGAATGTATGCATACTTAAATAAAATAGATGAGTAGTGAAATGTTGATATATCGCACCCCTAGATCTAAAGGGAACTAACTCAAAACTCTTAATTTTTCAGTTACGACTCCAAATATTTTACGTTACGTTTATTGGTCGATAGGTATTGAAATGACAGACTCGAAAGTGTGCATAATTCAAAAATTAAGAATTTCGAGTTAGTTCCCTTTAGATCTAGGGGTGCGATATATACTACGTTTAGTAAGTATCTAGTGTAAGTACTTAATATATATATATTTTTTAAATAACAAACTAAAATAATTTAACTTTCAATATTAGGGTGTGATATTTAATACAATTGCAAAACAAAACAAATAGGTAGGTAAATACATAAATGAGAAAAACATATGATAGACCTTATATAAATTATGTACGTAAAGAAACAAACGCATAAAGGATTCAGAGCATAAAAAAAAATTGGAATAGGTTGATTATTGCAGAGATAATAATAAACATCTAATGACCAATACGTACCTATACAAAACATCTCTGGCTACCCCATCATGTTTTCAATACAGCAGTGGTCTTAATTAACTAGATTTTGCCAGCGCCTTCGGACGCGTATTATGTATGTATGGTAAACCTTCCACTTGAATCACTCTCTCTATTGATGAAAATCGTATTAAACATTTTCCGTAGTTTAAAAGATCTAACCGTAGGTACACACGCGAGAAGCGACTTTCTTTTATACTATATAATAAAGATGTTTAAAGAGTAAAGTATAAATGTCAACTAAAAATATTTCCTCAAATTAAAACTCCACCAGAAAAACAGCCTCCTGTATCGGCACAGAAAAAGCGGGAAACTGAAAACTCATTTCGCGGAGTAATGGCCGGTCCCCTACTTACTATCGTTGTCATCGCCGACTTTTTAATAAAAAAAAACGCGGAGAATCCCTCATCTCTAAATTGTCCGCTCCTCTTGGGAATATGAAAGTCATTATTTAAAAAGATTGCTTCTTTGCGCGTATTATTTCTGCGTAAATTTTACTTAAGCCCGGCTCTCGAGTACGGGAAACCGACTGAATATCAAAATTTTATTACGTACCCCGTAGGTTTGCGTTTTCGACTTATTTATGGTAATAGAAACGTTAATTAAGAACGTCTTAAATTATCCTAGTGGAGGTTTTTTGTTGGTTTTTCGGTGAGGGATATTTTTTTCGCGTTTTTTGCTATGTAAAATTTTACTGTAAACTTCATTCGTCTGTTAAATAAACTAGGCTTTTAATATTGCTTACAATTTTCTAGCAGAGACAGAATTATTATTATTGTTACGTATTAGACACTCGAGAAGTTGGCTTTTTAGTCGATTCGCATTAATTTAATTTCTTTGTGGGCGAATCAACCACTCCATAAATACATATTAGGCAATTAGTACGTTTTGAATTTTGTGCAATAAAAGTATTTAAGAAAAGAAATTACTTAGGTAGTACCAGACTTTCTCCTATTAGGAGAAAATCGAAGTAATGTTTTAACTTTATTGTAATTTCGTGCGAATCGCCAACAGAAAATAATTCTTTATTCAAAAGATTCATTCGCCCCTTTTGGGCGAGAAAATCGTGTGAATCGACTAGTAAGCCGATAAGGCTTTTGTAATGAGCTCATAAAGGTTTCAATTTAATTAAGGTTAAGACATTTATTTCAGAAGTTGTCCATATACTATAAGTAACACAAAAAAAACCTAATAAACCTATTGTTAGTACAGACGCCAGCACATAAAGCTACACACACAATCTGTCAAATTTCTTTAATAGTTTTTCAACGTTATCGCTACAGTATTAGGTTCAAGATTAATTGGAAAATTTTTACAGTTTCGGGTAGCTTGATGTGCTGGCGTCTGTACAATAGGATATTAGAGTTTGACATTCACCAAATAGCTTAAACGAGTGGCGATACGCAATCATGGGATTGCGTATCATCATCAATTAAAGTTTATATGGAGAACCATATTATAAACTTTAACTGTAGGTACCAAATTTCCTACTCCTTTGTCCGCGTAATTTTGGTAAAATGGAGTACAAAGTTTTTGCTTCACGCGTAGGTTTCACTATAAGTCTCACATTATGAGAGACAGGAGTTTTTGACCCAATCGGGGCTTACAATGTTGGATCAACCTCACTATACCCTGCCAGGGTCGCGAGATTGTTCGAAAGAGATACCGTGACCCTGGCACATGGGCAACTGAAGGAACACGGGTGGGTTTTAGTCAGTAAAAGTCTGACACGCCCTCCCGCTCCGCCCAGAGCGGGAGAAGTCATTTGATGATTTTTCCCATCCAGAAAAAAAAAACCTCTCTATAGCCCAGACCTTGCACCGTGTGATTATGGACTCTTTCCTTTCATGAAAAATAAATTAAAAGGCCAAAAATTTGTAACTGAGAAGGAATTTTTAGGTGCTTGGTACAATGCCTGTGCTTCAGTTTCAAAGGACAAATGGCAATAGATTTTTAATAGTTGGTTTTTACGTATGTAGAATGTGTACATACTGTGATGGTAAATATTTAGAAAAATGTTAATAAATATTATGTCATTTTGCAAAACTTGTGGAGCAACCTACTTATTAATATACCAGCTTCTGCCCGCTACTTCGTCCGCGTAAAATTTTTGCTCCCCTGACCCTTCCCGTCACATCGAATTGCCTGCCAGTTTTCGTCCATTTTTCGTTGCTGCTCCACTCCTTTTAATCGTAGCGTGATGTTATGTAGCTTATAGCCTTTTTCAATAAATAGGCTACCCAACACAAATATCTTTTTTCAATTCGGACCTGTAGTTCTTGAGATTACCGCGTTCAACCGAACAAACAAACTTCTCAGCTTTATAATATTATAAGTATACTAGCTTCTGCCCGCGACTTCGTCTGCGTAAAATTTTTGCTCCCCTGACCCTTCCCGTAGCATCGAATTGCCTGCCAGTTTTCGAACATTTTTCATCGCTGCACCGCTCCTTTTAATCGTAGCATGATGATATATAGCCTAAAACTTTTCTCAATAAATAGGCTACCCAACACAAAAAGAATTTTCAATTCGGACCAGTCGTTCTTGAGATTAGCACGTTCAACCAAACGAACAAACAAACATACAAACAAACTCTTCAGCTTCATAATATTAATATAGATAAGTATAGATAATTACAACATAGCTTCAAACGCTTTTCATCAATCTACAGGACAACACCAACTTATAATTGAATTTGAGCGTTATAAAGAATCTCAGCTATAGCCCCAAATTGCCTGATAAACGCAGATAGGGGGCGCCCTATCCCATTGACTCCTAATGGCAGTCAACTGAGGGGTTCGACAATACTCCTGTGTCTATTTATACAAGGATATTTGACAAAAGAAGCTTGTTTGGTTGTTGGCTGATCTATACGTTATGTGAACGGGCGCCGTCAGTTGGGACTGATCATCTCTTTGCTGCTCCGGCTTATTTTAATTATTTTATTCGTGTATTAATTGTTATTTTTATTGCTTTTTTCGCTGACCGCTGATCGCTACTAACGTGAAGGTTTTTTACATCGTTTTCGAATGTAATGATAAATTCAACATTAGAGATATTACTTATATCTTCTAATATTTTGTATCATTATAATTTATATTAGAAAAGTTTCCATTTAGTAAAAAGCTGTTAATTTGACGTTACATACAAACACGTCATTTTTATTTGTTTGTATAGATGTTTTACCTATTTTAGAAAGCAGTCAGAAGGCCTAGCTATTATAAATGGCTACTGCTGTTTTTCTCGTATGATCATACACCTATTCCTTCCCGTGGGTGTCGTAAGAGGCGACTAAGGGACTTACTAGACAATGGGCAGCAGCGTGCTCTATACGTTTTACCACCATACTGCGATCGCCAACCCGCCTGCCAAGCGTGGCGGTTATGACAAATCCCTCCAAATTGGTGGAGGCCTATGTCCGGCAGTGGACGTTTTTTTCTCTAAAATTACAATGATAATGATACACCCTCAAGCGTTATCTGACTGGCACAAAACATGAACTACGACATCATGTTTAATCAAAACCTCTTTTTCATGGACTCTTTTTATTCTATGACTACCGATAAACCAACGACGACGCACGCACCATCTCTGCTAAGCAACGCTACATATGTAAGACAAAACCTACATCTTTTTAACTACGTAAACAAATCGATTGATCATCCAAGCCGCCCTCATTAAAAATCAAAAAGCTCCTGTGTAAGTAACCAATTACGCAAGTTACCCTATTACCTTTTCAATCTTATCTTTCTAACATCTAATCCTTAACATCTTACGCAAGTTGCAGACAGACCGAACGTTTGATCTCAGCGAATCGCTGAGTAAGGCCCATCGCCTACGATGCGACTCAAAAGTACGCGACACGAAAACGCAATATAACCAATCACAAACTACTAATGCTAAGGCTACATTGTAGTGATAACGCGAACTACACTTCACGTGCGCTCTGTTGTACAGCGAGGCGTAGACTGGTGTGCGAGGGAGATAGACGGGAGAGAGAAGGACAAAATACGCACGGGCGTAAAAATATCGCGGGGTGGATTGTTTCGCTCACTGCATTTTCAACGCTCTAGCATTGAAAATGCAGTGAGCGAGAATTGAATTCCAATCAATCCACTAGGATACAACTCTGTTCGAAGCTCAACGCGTGGCTTTACACCTCAACTTGAAAATTCAGTGCGAGATAAAATCCAGCGTACACCATTGAAACGGGAATTTGACTATTTTCTTTTATTATTTAAAACAACGTCTTATTTCAGAAGCAATCCCCACTGCGCTGAGAGCTATTTATAATTGCTGAACAGTCCCACTGTTCTTGACCTCAGTCTCACGTGGTGGGAAGCGAAGGATAAAGTCTACAGCAGAACGAGCGTGCCTAAAAGATGCCTGTACACTCTTGCTTTGAAGCCAGATGGGAATTATATGCGCCGGGATAGCTGGCTAGTGGTATATCGTTTTTTTTTTCATTATTTGACAAGTATAGATTTCAAAGAGTGGAGAGAGAAAAATATATAAATAGTTGTGTTGTAAGTAGGGTTCATTCCCGGGAATTCTCGAGCCGAGAATTCCCGGGAAATCGTTGGGCTTTGTTCCCGGGAAATCAAGCTCGAGAAAAGTCGAGAACTCGAGAAATCATGTACCTATATAGAAATTAAATTGCCCTTTGTTGTGTTGCGTGAACAAAGCGTAGCGGCACCCTTTGATCTCGTTGCAAGCGCTCTGCGGCGTCGTTTTTACACGTTCATTCATGTTTCGACTCTAGCCAAGTATAGTTTACGTAGTGAGTGTTTCACAGATTACGTGATAAATTGTAATCAAACAGGTAAGTCGTTTCACTTTTATTGACACATCATGGCTTTATTATTATCAATAATATAATCTAAATATGATCTTAAATTTTACTAGGTACCTAGTAGTACCTAACCTATCTGTTCTTTTCTATTATTTTTTAGTCAAACTTTAATACATAAAATAACTACCGATACATTAATTATACTACTTAGTCTAATTATATTTCCTATTTTTGTAAAACAACAACACACAAGCTTGAGTTTAATTATTCTAATATGTTTTTCTTATGTAAGTAATTTGAAATTAATTAATGTGTCATTTTAAATTTGTGAGACGAATATTGCCAGTTGTGTTGTGTGTGTATCACATATTAATCCAAGGGCTTATTATTAATTTGAATTGCGTTTGTTATAGATTTTACCGAAACGTTACTATAACAGTAAAGATGGAAGCATCAAAAGTATGGAAATATTAAAAAAAGGAATCTGCAAATGCGCAATGCCTAAAGTGCCCAAAAACCATTGCTTGCAAAGGTTCAAATACTAGCGGGTTGGTGAGACATTTAGCACATGTGCATAAAAACAATATAATTACTAAATGCGGGACCCAAGAAGAATCCGAATCTGAAGCATCTACAAATTCAGGTGTGAGTACATACACCCAAAAAAAGCAGGCCTGGGTATAACAGTAAAAAACCAGCCAAAAATGGTGCTGTCATTATAATTATGAGTCTGAATAATATTGTTTCTGTATTTTTTTTAAAGTTAATTAGGAATTTAAAGCTTATTCATAAGATTAACGTTTTTGAATTTAATCAATAAAAGTTTTATAATTAATTTGAGACTTTTATTTGAGAGGAATACCACTGAATTTGTTGACGTACGGAACCAAATAATATGAGAAAACGTACGTAAATGTAAATTTCTCGACAACCCGAGAAGCCCCGAGAAATTAGCCTCGAGAATTCTCGAGACCCGAGAAATTAAAAAGCTCGAGAAATCATGAACCCTAGTTGTAAGTCACACATTAGTCAGTCACGTCGTTTTCGGACTGCCATTAAAATACCAGTGGTGTGGAGTTGCTTGCTTCACCTTTTTCCCACCACACTCCCACCAATATTACAATTGTGAAAGTTTGTATTTTTGAATTTTTATTACTCAATGACGCAAAAATCGGATTTGGATGAATGGTAACGTAAAACAGATAGTTTATAACTAAAATTAATACAAAGGACACAAAATATACATTTTTTCCTGGTTTACCGAACTCCACGTGGGCGAAGCCACTGGCAAAAACTAGTGTGAAATAAACGCAGTTCGTAACATGTTACTTTTGTGTAGCATCGTGGACGATGAGCCTAACTCGATATAACAAGTGAGCAGCACAATCGTCTTACAACTCATTATTGTTCATAAATAGCTTAACAATAATCATGTTTTGGACATTTAGAGCGCTAAGCTGAGGATTAAATGCGTCTGTGTTTAGAGCGTATGTTTACGTTACGTCACGCTACGGCTGTCCTGCCAGGGTCGCGAGATTGGTTTCGAAAGAGATATCGTGGCCCTGGCATATAGGCAACTGAAGGAACACGGTTGAGTTTTAGTCAGTAGAAGTCTGATACGCTCTTCCGCTCCACCGAAAACGGAAGATGTCATTTGATGATTTCCCACCACCAAAAAAAAAATGCTAAAACTGTGGATGGCGCAGGCCGCAGGAGGCCGCTGGATGTGAAAAGCACAGAACAGGTCGAAGTGGCGGTGCTTGGGGGAGGCCTATGACCAGCAGTGGACGTCTTTCGGCTGAAATAATGATGATGATGATGCTACGGGTACATTGCCGTGATAATGTGAATTACACTTCGCATACTCTCTCGCGACGCCTCGCTGTAAGTGCAACAGAAAACGGGAATTGTAGTTTGCGTTATCGCGACAGTATAGCCGTACCATTGGACGAATTTACAACAAATATAACCTTTTTTAAGACAAATATAAGATTTTTTAGTAGAAAAGTTCCAGAACTTCTTTGATATGCAAATTGACCTCCAAAGTAAATATTTACATTATTCTTTTGTCAGTCGTATAAAATCTCTACAACATGGTAAGTTGGCGGAGTATGTAATCTCAATAATGAATTTCGTTGACTTTAGTAAGTGTAAACACTGCATAGTATAAAACAGCTTCCCTCTGTCTGTCCCTATGTATGCTTAGATCTTTAAAACTACGCAACGGATTTTGATGCGGTTTTTTTTTATAGATAGAGTGATTCAAGAGGACGGTTTATACGTAAAATATGCGGGTGAAGCCGCTGGCAGAAGCTAGTAATCGCTAAAGTACGTACTTGATCAGGTTCACGATAGGATTAAAATTTAGTCTTTGCTACGAAAATCGCATGTTCTACGCTACGTTACGGCTACGCGCTACGAAAATACGTAGATACCTATTAAAACTGTTTGCGTCTACGAATTAATTTGTGTGTTTTCTAATGTAAATACAACTAGTAGTCAATTTTATTAGACACAGCATTGTTAGTAGTACAGTGCTTTCCTCAAAATATGGCCAACATTGTTTCATACTTATTTATTTAAGTTATTTAGATCACTTTTGTTTCGTGTGGTGTCGGACGTAAAGAATAGCACCATCCCATTTCTTCCCCGCCCTTACTAGAGCATGAGTAGCAGCGTTCTTTATACAATTTACCACCGTACTGCGATCGCCAACCCGCCTGCCAAGAGGGAAATACAAAAAATACTAAATTCATTAATTCACTGACAGCTGTCCAGCCCGAGACAATGTCTGGAAACTTGAAATTATACTCAAGTATTCCATAATATACATACATATAACGGTTTACGGCATAGCATCTACCTAGCCTTTTCCCAACTATAATTTGGTCGGCTTCCAGTCTTACTGGATGCAGCTAAATACCACTAATCTACATTGAGAGTCCTATCTAATATCAACAACCCAGTTACTGGGTAATACGCTAGCCCCTAAGACTACTTGTCAGATTGTCAGGCTTCTGACGACCCGGAATGCCTGTCAACACGGATATCTATGCCTGTCAAAGATCTACAAATGACAACCGGGACCAACAATGGAATAACCTCTAAAACAGAAAGAGAAAGTTTATTATTTTTGACGATGATATATCCCATCTTGCACATGACTTGTACTGTAATCATTCATCATTTCAGCCCAAAGGCCTCCCCCAAAAATGAGGGGGTATGCCATAATCACCACTGTTGGCAGGCGGGTTGGCGATCGCAGTATGATGGTAAAATGCATAGAGAACGCTGCTGCCCATTCTGTAGTAAGTCCCTTGGTCGCTTTTTACGACACCCATGGGAAGAAATGGGATGGTGTTATTCTTCACATTAAAAGCCAAATCTGACTATGTCCATCTACAAAAATGGCATAGCATAATCTAAAAATGTTTTCGTCGTCTACTCTTTCAATTAAAGTGAACGTTAATCCCTCTGTGCTATTAAATTACATTAATTGGGTAGGGGACGTGCGTCATTAATTACACACACGAAACGACTCTATCACCACACAATAGAGTATATTTTTCCGTAACAAAATTATGAGACACATCGTCTTTTGTTAATATTTGCGAATTGACAACGTCAGTTTGATGAGACAAGGTTTTTTCAAACTTAATTCGTCGTGTTAGAGTTCAGATTAGTGCTGAGGGGGAAGGGAAATCTTTTTCGACGATGCACAATGAGATTGTAGATAACTGTAATACGATTAACTGTTAAGTGACATGGCGCTAATGATTTGATTCGGGATTTCTTTTTATAATGGTGTTTAAATTGATTTTTTTTTATATCTCGTCTGATAGACATCTCTTTTTGTGTTTAATCTTTCTTTTTTAATGAGGCTTTTAAATAATAATTTAACCTCAAAATCATAATACAGTGTGTATTCTAAAATCTCTACCAAAATCTCGAATCTAAATGTCGATCGTATTATATTTCGACAACAATCCTCAAAAATATCACCTACAACCTATCTCGAATACAAAAACGTCATGAACTCGACCGAACCCGAGTCAACTTCACAAATTAAACAAGACATGTTACTACCAACTAATTTAGTAGTGTCGAGCGGCGGCGCTTGAATCTCCGCTTCGGAACTCCCAACTGTCGCCGAACAAAACATTGAGCTGAACGTCTGCACACCTCCTTCGTCATAAACAAATCAAACATGGCCGGCCCGCCCGAGATATTAATGAGACAATGAGACATTAGCTCGCTACAAAATGCCTCCGCATTCGCGAATAATTAAATCGTAAAGTCCCCTCTACGCCGCCTACAGCACCCGTCTATTTACTCCTTTTTCATTCAACACAATAGCCGCTGCAATCCAACACGCTTGGCTCCGTTACGTCACTTTATTGTTGTACAACACATGCTAAATACAACCTTATGTGCACACAATAACGATCCAATTTGTCTACACGCGGATAATTCTATAAGGCGTATTCCGTAGAGACTATTAATTTGAGCGCGACGGACCCCGCCTACTCAATATCGCGTTTACACACATGTCGGATTGTATCGTCGTCTCGTTCGCTCCGCGCCGCTTATTAAAATTCCTCGGTCGGTAGCTGCATCTCTGTCGGCCGGGAGAGGCGGTCCGCGGCCGCGGCTTGCGCCCCAATGCTGGCGCGATTTTCACCGCGCTTCCACGCGAATCATTACGCGGAGATATCGCTCGTTTCCGAACACATTCGCAAGTTTCCGCGCCGCGCTCCGCGACCGCACGTTCTGATTTCAAATCCACGTTACATATTCCGATTTTTTATTTTTATTAGTGCTGCCAATTGTGCTAATTCGACTGCTGCCACAATAGTGATGTACTGACTCGACTATTGTATCGAAACGCTTGTTTACGTGGATAGTGTAACTTTTAAAACCATGTGCATATGAACGCAATAATTATATTAGACATATACTTGCAAAATAATACACCGACGCGAAATCTGTAAGCGAACTTTATAAAATACATTCGTTAACAATGGGACGAATTTATAATTACGTACAAATTACTTATATTAGTGATTGTTGATTACAATGGGACACATGATGAACTCGATGACAGTATAGTGCGCATTTAAATAAACATATTCCCAAAAAAATATATAATTGTGATTGGAAGATAAAACAAAAAAAAAGAAGAAAATGGCGAGATAAGCCGTCGGGGTTAGCGCGCGAATTTAATTGAAATGTCATCGAGCAGATGAAATGAAGACTTCGCTCGAATGCGAGCGTGCCGAGACCGCCGACAGCGGCGGGAAAGGCCGGATATCTTTTAGCGTGGACTCTCTGCTGGGAGGGAAGCAGGATGCACCAGTTAAAGACACAGCTCCTGACACCAATAGCAATGATGCGGAGAGCACTGACGCCGCGCCGGAGACCGACGAAAGTGACGTTGACATTGAGGATGTCGACTCGAACGTCGATGATCGCGAGGAGAGGGACAACGGGCATGACGAGGAGTTGGAGACCAGGGGCGGGGTGGTGGTGCCTCAGCCGTTGCTGCCGCGGCTGTACCAAGGCCCGCCGCCGCACTCCTGGCCGTTTGGAGCCTTCCCTTGGATGGCACCTAATCCTATGTTTAGAGGAGGATCGCCCAACAGTAAGTTTACTTAGTTATTTGACAAAGATTCCTGAATCCAATAATTATCTCAGAAGAGAAAACTATCTGAAACAAATGCTAATTGAGTTAATAAAAAGGTCAGCTGTATTCGGTGAACAGTGTGTTTATCTATTTTCCAGGTTGATATCATTCCTATTCCTTAAAGAAAAACGGAAAAGCACGCTTCAAATCGCGTTCTATCACGTGATTTCAGATTTACATACATGCTTAAATTCACGCTTTTTTCCCATGGGGGTAGGCAGAAACTACAGAACGCCACCTGCTACGATCCTTACATACTCCTTTTGCCTCGTTTAAGTTCATACATCTATTCATACACGCATGCCGGTTACCACTACTAAACACTTGACCTTTATCGCCAGCTTTATCCCTTATGTTCCATGTTTATATCAAAATTTGACTTTAAATAGCAAAAATAATAAGCTAAAAGTCCTGTTTAATAATGCGACTTACATTTTTTTTTTAAATAAATTATGAGAAGATCGTTCCACTTCATCTGCAGTTATTTTTAACGATAAAATGTTCTTTCATTTTTCTTCATTCAAAGGAAGGAAAAGCATTGATCACCACGCCTAGGTATCTGTACAATCTGTGTTAAAATGTATTCGACCATCATGTTCTTCGACACCTAATTTTTTTTTTTAATCGGACCCGAATCTTTTGACTATTGCGACAGCCAGAAAAAAATCTCATCGTAACTGTTTCGTAATAATATGCAAACGTCAAAATAACATGACTTAATATAGATATCTAATTCTAAAAAATCTTCTTTACATAGTATAAAACAAATTCGCTTCCCGCGTCTGTACGTTTGTAGCTTTTAAAGTACGCAACGGATTTGAATTCGGTTTATATCTATAGACAGAGTGATTCAAGACGAAGGTTTATATGCAAAACTGCTGGCAAAAGCTAGTACCTACACAATAAAATAAACCCTAGATTCTAGTTAGAATCTTATTCGAACACATAAATTGAAATTGCGGTTAACCTTACTAACATGACAACAACTATTGCAAATAAATTAAATACAGAATGATCAACATAATGCATAACAATTATTCCCTTAATTATTTACTCGTATTATCACGAACCATTCTAGAGGTGGATATAATAATAGCCGCCCGGGTCGATTAAAAGTTAAGCTACACTTACCGCGGTCGGTTCGTGGATGGGTGTCTGACGTGTGGTAGATTACGGCCCACTCCTTGTCACAGAGAAGAAGCCTGTGTCCCAGCAGTGGGAACAGTAACGGCTGATTATGTATGTATGAGTGCCCAGAATGCGCCGGACGTAGGTACCTAAGTTTGCTTTTAAGTTTTACCATAGTTTACTTGCTCTTAATCGATTTTTACAAAATTTGATGAAATTTGTTTGTACGAATCTATTCAGGCATTGCCCAGGACTTCAAGCTAGGTTACTTTGGCCAAATGTAAAAAATAAAATTGATGTGTTAAATTTTTCACACTTGTAAGCCGCGTTCAAGCGCTGTCAAAATTGCTGTGCAATATTGACACTGACAGTTCTTGAAAGTGGTTTAGAGTTGCTAATGTTGGTCAGATTCTTTGGTGAAATCCTCACTTAGTTTAGTGTACAGAATTCATAAACGATGGGTTTGTGAGTCTTTTTTACCCTGTCTGACAAATATATTAGCTGGACCCAGCTGTTTCACCAGGAAAAGCGCGTATAGAAATATTGGGAAAAAAAAGAAAAAGTAACAAACAAACATACCTACTTACAGAAAAAATTAATCTTTTCTATGTATAATATTATTATATTCAGAGACATAAATGAGAAAAAAATTGAATAAACAATAAGTAACAAGTTTATAAATAGATTTAATATTAATAACAAAGCTATTTATTAATCTATGCAAGGATAACTTACTAAACCAATTAGCCTGACTTATAATAGGATTTATTACGAAACAATTTAAATAATGAATGAATGAATGAATGATGCATATTATAATAAGAATGAATGATTGATCGACGAACATATTCAGAAGTGAATAACATAGAATTATATTGTATTAAAAGTCTAATGCATCATTTTGGTGTTTTATATTAATTTTATAAGTTTACGTTATCTTATAACAAAAGTAGGATAGATACTTTTTTTATTTTAATATGAAATTTAAAAAGTGATACAAAAAAGAACACGGGAATTGAAAATGATGCATTCTCGAAAATCGGTGTCTTGGGTTTAAAATCGGTCCACAATTTATGAAAATATCGATTAATGTAAATCAAATATACGTAAAAAAAATACATAAAGACGAATAGATCACCTCTTTTAAAGTCGTCTTAAATATTGCCACAAGTGACACATTTTACCTATTAGTAATAAATAATTTATCAGGTATCTATGTGGTAAGGAAAACCACTTACATACAATACAATAATACATTGCTTAGAAAATACCATTAAAGAAGGTGAAAATGTCTATAACATGAAACATCTGGCCCAGTGGTCTCGAACGTCATAGAGCGAGATCGGTAGAATTGCCAGCTAAAACGGTATATTTGTACCCAAAATCGATAAAGAGAATTTCCATGTGTACTGTGAAATCGTAGAATATTCGTTATATTTCGGTACTTCGGTAGAACAGAGTCCATATCGGTAGAAATACCGAAAAATCGGTAGGTTCGAGACCACTGATCTGGCCTGACTCATGGCATCTGACTGGCCGTTAGTCTAGTGGTTAGTGACCCTGACTGCTAACACTGAGGTCGTGGGTTCGATTCCCACCCAGGACAAATCTTTGTGTGATGAGCACAATCATTTGTTCTGTGTCTGGGTGTAATTTATCCATAATATGTATGTATTTAGAAATATATAAGTATGTTTATCGGTTGTCTGGTTGTCATAGTACAGGCTCTGCCTAGTTTGGAAAAATAAAGTTGTGTTAGTTGTCCTAAGATATTATATTATTATTATCATTCATTACATCACATACCTACATGATCAGCATGTAAAGTTCCTACTGCTGGAATACAGGCCGCTTCGCTGTAAGCGGGAGTGGGCCGTTTTCCACCACGCGGGCCCAGACCGAGTTGGTAGATTATACGCAGTGGACGACAAACCAAGGAAAAATGCAATACAGTAAGTATTGCGTTAAAATTGTGTAGAAAAATCGGTATAATTGTGACGTCATTAATTATACAACCTTGAAGCTGTGATTGAATTAGCAAACAATTCAGTAATCATTGGCGATTAATTCAAATTAAAACTAAAGAGACACCTACTAATGTTTATTGTACTACTATTTGAATTAAACAATTAAAGAAAATCGGACAAGTGCGACTCGGTCTCGCTTAAAGGGTCCGTGCCGTACCTCAACACAAGTCTGTAGAGAAGGCTTATAAAATTGTTTTCTTTTTAAGGTTTCTTTTTATGAATAAATAAATAAAAGAAAGAATAAATAAAATCTCTACCGAAGCCAGACCAGACTAGACCACAAGTACCAAAGATTTTTATTTATTATTCATGATTATTGCTAAATTTTTCATACTAAATAATTCGACGTTAGTTAAGTAAAACACAAGTGAAATATGATAACGTCAGATTTTGTTAGCTTTCATTTTGAATTATTCAGTTGAATTAATTGATTTACTCGTACTTATCAATTAAACTTACACCCGTATTCAAGAAAAAAAACTATTTCTTATTTTTTTATGTTATTTTATTATGCCACTTAATTCTTTTACATTGTCTTATTAATACGGTAGATATATGGAATATCAATAGGAACACTTTTTATAATAAAGGACTAACCCGAATTTACCTATCCAAATAGGTCTCTTGGACATTATTTTAGCACGGAACCCTATAAATAAATTTGAAAATAATGTGCAGTCGTTTCAAAGGTAACCATTATAAAATAGCGCTTTGTATTCAAATTATATCTATCGATACAAAGTGTAAGGCCATTTATTTGTAAAATCAATTAAAACTCTTGACAATTTAATTAAATGTCTGACTTCCCATTTATTGTTCGCGAAAAATTTGGTATTCAAAAATCAACCTTATGACCTTACAACGATTGGTGTTTTGGGAAGGTAATCAATTTATTTTAGCTGTGTTATTAACATATATACTTCGCAATTCCCGAAGAACAACGAGGTAATTGCATAACACACATTAGTGTAACAGTAGCAATAAACAAATAAATATCTTAGGACAACCAACACAACGTTATCTGATCCCAAACTAGGCAGAGCCTGTACTATGGTAACCAGACAACTGATAAACATACTTATTTATTTCTAAATACATACATATCATAGATAAATTACACGCAATGGCTTTCATTTTGACAGTTCAACAACATCCATTGCGTCATTTGAGATATTGAGCTGATTTTTTTATCGAAATAAAGAAGCAATAGATTTAGCAATACCCTTCAAAACTTTCATATTGTGATAGAAACTGTGTTACGAGTTTTGTAACCTATCATCATTTCAGCCGTAAGACGTCCACTGCTGGACATACGCCACCTTGGCGGCACCGCCATTTTAACCAGAGGGGTAATTGCGGAACTTTTTATCGGTAGGAATTGGCTTAATATTCATAGTTAAACAACATTCATTGCGTTATTTACGTTGCTGAGCCACAATTTATTCGAACAAATGACGCAATGGTTTAGAAATCATCTTCAATCCCATTCAGATTCTGATAAATTTTGCGTTTCGCAATTAGGGTGCAGTTCTGTGCATCTGCGGCCTTCACCAGGTCATCGGTCCATCTTGTGGGACGCCTTCCAACGTTACGTCTTCCAGTACGCGGTCACCACTCAGAACCTTCCGATCCATCGGTCATTTGTTCTGCGAGCAATGTGCCCTGCCCACTGTCTCTTAAGTTTGGCAATTCTTCGGACTATGTCGGTTATCCTGCACCCTAATTGCGAAACGCACAATTTATCAGAATATGAATGGGATTGAAGATTATTTCTAAACCATTGCGTCATTTGTTCGAATAAATTGTCGGCTTAGCAACGTAAATAACGCAATGAATGTTGATTAACTATGAATATTAAACTATCTCAATAAATAGGCTACCCAACATAAAAAGATTTTTTCAATTAGGACCAGTAGTTCTTGAGATTAGTGCGTCCAATCAAACAAACAAACAAACTCTTCAGCTTTACGATATTACTTAGTATAGATATGCGGGTGAAGCTGATGGCCAAAGCTAGTATTCTATATTTATGTGATAATTTCATAACTCCAACAGTGATCATCATCATCTACCTAGCCTTTTCCCAACTATGTTGGGGTCGGCTTCCAGTCTTACCGGATGCAGCTGAGTACCAGTATTTTACATGGAGCGACTGCCTATCTGACCTCCATAGCCCAGTTACTGGGTAATGCGATAGCCCTTAGTAAGACTGGTTGTCAGACTCTCGAGCTTCTGACGACCCGTAACGACTGTCTAAGATCTACGAAAGACAATATGGGTATAAAAATAATCATCTCGGAAACATTCAAAACATTTTTTTTTCATGAGCGACAAAAATCACCATTGCACATAAAATTCTTTATGCTACCTTAATGTTGACAAGTTTTTCGAACTTCATAACTTTACGAAGGTCTATTAATTATATTTTTTTCAATTGTACACGTCACAAGTCATCGTTAGCGCACGCATGCGCTTGCGCATCGGAGGGGCTAGTCAAACAACGTAGGCAGACCATGTTTTCGGTTATAAAACTAGGACTTTTTGCGTCTTTTCCTTATTGATGAAGATTGTGACTACATATTTAGAAGAGTACATCTGTCTGTATCTATCTTCAATTGTCCGTATTTATGCAAAATGGAACCACACGACAAATTTAGTTTTTTTTTACTTTTTTTGAAGAATACTTATTTAAAAGAGGTCTAAATTCTTATACAAAAAAATACATGATTTTTCCCTTGGAAACAAGGTATACTAAAAGCAGAATGAAACCAACAGCAACAATAAATATTACATATAAAGCAAAACCGAACCACAGCACAACGGGACTCGATTGTTCAAACAAATAATCGATATTACTACTATGTCATTTTATACAAAACGGATCCACGCATACTTGGTACCATTATACATTACACATATTTCTATTCTTAACAATTATTTTGAATACAGCAAATGGAACCAAGTTACATAGTTTCCTTGATATCAGTAAATCCCTGGGTTGTGGTTCTTTTTTTGTATGAGAAAACGTATCAATTAGTAAATGTTAAAAGGACATGCACATTTTCTTAATTATCTAGTACATTTAAGAGTATTCAGAGCAAATTTATATACGCATACTTAAATAAGTAATTTATCAATAAATTAAAATAAAATAAATAGTAATTATACTTCATCTAACAGAGCTGCATATGTTTTTGTAAATCCTTTGATATCTCAGAAGTGCGTTTTTGCTGGGTGGTTCCTTTTTGCATAAATATGGACAATGTTCTTATACTTAGTACCTATATATAGGTCTCTATGACCAAGTCTTGTAAAGCACATCAACCGCCTAGCCTTTTACCAATTAATATTATGTTGTGGTCGGCTTCCAGTCTCACCGAACGCAGCTGAATATATGTTATAACTAACACGTTAAAACGACGACAACGACCACTGCCTTGCTGATCGCCACAACTCAGTTACTGGGACATACGATACCACTTGGTATATACTGGTTATCAGAGATTCAGGCTTTTGACGACCAGTAACGACTACCAAAGATCCACAAATGACAGCCGGGACCATCGGCTTAAGGTGAATGCTTCAACCAGCCCGCGAAATTCAAATTTTCTTACTTTTTTTGCAATTTGCAGGCCAGTGCTAGGTTGTATGTGGATTAAATTATTATTCGCGCCTGTAAGACATATGTAGTTACAGAATTATAATCATCAAAATTATCAATACAACGCTCTAAGTTCATAAAGCTGTAGGAATTACTTTTTCTGTTTTTTTTTTTTTTTTTGTTCCTAAGCCTAACTAAAGGAACACGGTTGGGTTTTAGTGAGTAAAAATCGGATTTAATGATTTCCCACCAACAAAAAAAAAGGCACGGAGAGGTCTTAATATGTTTCGTCCCATCCACGAAAACGAAGCTGAACCTGATCGTTCGACCCGTACTACTGTTATTTCTTAGCCACAATTCAAATCTTGTAATGTTCGTAGTGCAAATATTCATGGTTGCCACACATACCAAACTTTTTGATTGAACAGTCCAAAGACAAACATTCTGGAAAATATGCGAAAATCCGAAAAAAAACCAACTGCTTGGTTACCGAAGCTTCCTGTATCATTAATACAAACGCCCGATAGATGGCGTTGACAACAACTCGTTTATCATAACAATAATTAACACAAAATAGCAACACTTTATTTATTGTAGTTTTACGGTAACAGTAAACTTATGGAGCGACAGAAATTCCTGGTCTTCAAACCAAACTGATGAAAAAGGACTCGAGATCATTACGATTTGACGAAACCGTTTGCTATCCTGACTTTGACAAGTGTCGCATTCTTATAGTATGTTTTGATTTATGGTAATGCTGCGGAAGTGAGACAACAAAACCAATAAAAAAAAACTATACATAAACTAAAATAAAGCGACGAAAAATTCGTCCAGATCGTTGTCGAATGGTAATGTCCCCAGAGACTGGCGGTATTTACCACGTTGTATAGCAATGCTTAGCCTCTGGCGAAGGCATCAACTAGCCGTTATGTCACGGTCAAGTGTCAACATCAGTTTGGAGGTTTTGTGGAAGAAACCGTGAGCACTAGGACCACACAGGCCGAGGGTTTCAACCCCAAACGGCTCAAAAATATAATTACCAATAAGGTAAATATTTTCGCCGCGTTCCGTGTGGTATCGGACGTAAACAATAGCACAACCCCACTTCTTCCCGTAGGTGTCGTAAAAGGCGACTAAGGGTCTTACTAGAGAATGGGCAGCAGAGTTCTCTATGCATTTTACCATCATATTGCTATCGCCAACCCGCCTGCCAAGCATGGCGATAATGGCAAACCTCCCCAAAGTGGGGCAGGCCTATGTCCAGTTGTGGACATCTTTCAGCTAAAATGATGATGATGACTTTCACCGCTTGTGGTTTTCCGCAGCTGCAGCGGCAGCACCAGCACAGCACGCAGAGCCATGGATGAAATTTACGACACTTTATTTTAGTTCCTGTTTAGTTATTTTTTGTTAAGTTAGCATCTTATTTTGTTATTTTAATTTACCTATTTATTAGTTCGATATAGTAATTCTGGTATTGAAATCAACATAGATTGTGTCTTAAATTAGTACGAAAACTAGGATTAAAAAGGTGTAAGTTGTCTTTTATTAATTCAAATAAACAAGGCCCTTTATTAAATCACTAAAGCAAAATTGAACTAAGAATTAATCAGAACGGAAAATGTATGATTCCACGTAAGGTGAACAACAATTAGTAACTGTAATAATTTTAACTCAAAGCTGAATTAATTATACATACTTATAAATGTGATTAAATGCGTATTTATTATGGTAACAAAGTGGACTTACATGTATCTGAATATTAAAACATGTTAAGACAATTGGATAGAGTAGCTGTGGAGTAGGTGCAGTACATTTTATTATAGAAAATATATCGCAATTATTACATCGATTATGCAATTTTAAAATTAGAAACGTTAGGCAATTTCTTTTTTTTTTATGGAGTGAACAATCGGGCGAATCAACAATCTAAAAAATATATTACTTACTACATGTGACTCGCATGAAGTAAATTTATTTGTGGGCACATCGACAAGTTCAGAAATACGTATTCGGCATTTAGCAGGTTTGGAATTGTATGCACTTTATTGCATGTACCTACTTGCAGTGACCTATTTTCATAATTATCATTATAGTCTTTATAATAATCATATTATTGTTCCATAATTTTCATCCTAACAGCATTGATACTCAATTAATGCCAATTTTAATCCACCATTTTGTATGAGAAACGACCACATACAAATAGGCGCCTCTGCTCCCCGTATCTTTTACACCTTTCGATAAAAATTCTAGTAGTATCCACGAGCATTATTTAATTTTCTCAAGTGAAATCATGACAAATTTCTGATATTTTATTAAATAAATAACATTCTTATGTAAACCATAAAATATTACCTATATTAACCGTGAAGAGAATAAAATTGGATTGATTTAAACAAACGCAATATTATTTTATCACAATTTTTATATAAATAATTTATAAGTATATGTATAAAATTTTAAATCTTTCCATACAAAACTACTGAAAAAAGTCATAGTTATAATTTAGAAAATATGTCAGTACAATATTGCCACTTTCGCCACGCGTGGCAGGCGGATTGGCGATCGCAGTATGGTGGTAAAATTCATATAGAATGTTGCTGCTCATTCTCTAGCTCTTAGTCGCCTCTTACGACAGCCACGGGAAGACAAACCTAGGATGATGCTATTCTTTACGTCCGACACTACCCGAACGTTGGTAACTTAGCATTAACGATATCATAAATCTGATAATTTAATAATAACGTGTCGTAACTGATGCGTGGCAAAACAATTATTGATTGACTCAATTCAATTGCGAAATAGAAGTCAATATTTTACAGATTTGTGGATAAAATAATACAAAAGTTTTGTAATATCCGTATCATCGGAAAAGCGTGTATAGTTTGTGGTATACTTTGTATTAAACCTACTTAGGTCTAATACAAAGAAAAGTAAACCTTGACAATCTTATGATGGTTATAATAATATTTTTCGAGCAATAAGAATACAGCAAGATATTTGTAGCCTCTTTTTGGTTAACTCTATTTTAATTTATCTTGATAACCGATGATTTGTGTAAACCAATAATCAACACAACCGAATTAATACTTTATAGTACCCGCATTAGTGATGTGACACTACCCAATAATCGGATTAAATTACTTCAAACGGCTTTGATTCGAACACAACCGATAGTGCTGCCATCTACCCGTGACGACCGCACGCCAATTAAATGATTTGAACCAATCAGCGGTTCTCATTGCCGTTCGCTATTTGAAATTATACCGTTAATGCTTGATAAGAATATAATTTTACCGACGCGAATTGTTCCGAGAACCATTAAATCTGTAGTTTTAGCAAACAGATTGCGTGGATATGTTACTTTGGTTTAGTGTATTAAAATTTGATTACGATTTTTTTTGACGGTCATGTTGATCATGCTGCCAGTCGTCGTCGTTATTCGTTTGTCGTTTCAGCCGAAAGACGTCCACTGCTGGACATAGGCCTCCCCCAATTTGGGGTGGTTTGCAATAATCACCACGCTTCGGAGGCGGGTTTTCGATCACAGTATGGTGGTAAAATGCATAGAGAACGCTGCTGCCCATTCTCTAGTGATTCCCTTAGTAGCCTCTTACGACACCCATGGGAAGAAATTAGGTGGTGTTATTCTTAATGTCCGGCATCACACGGATATGCTGTCAGTCTCAATTCTAAGATATTTCTTTATTTTTATTTCTTTAAGTTCAACCACGTTCTTGATCAGAGGCATTTTGCATGAACCATGCACCTATGAAACACTGAATGTGGAAATCAAAAGCATTACGATCTATTACCATTTTATGTTTACACCAATACGACGCTGGTCACCTTTTGGTGCAGCGGTCCACTATTTGAAATTCAATATATTTTATTTTATTACATCAGTAGTTATATTACGAAGCATTTAATTCGTCACACAAGTTTGCTTGGTCCTGTTTAACTCGATCTGTTCCACCCTCATCATTCTCATGCCTTTTGCCCCTCAACCCCACGATTTCTGATGGAATAAGGCATTATTGTAGTATTATCACCATAGTCACAACAAAATCAGGAACAGTGGTGGCTCAGTGGTATCGAACCCCACTTACAAAATGAATGTCGTGAGTTCGATCCCAGGCATACCCTTTACTTTGTGTACTTATGTCTACACTCTAAAAACGGTGAACGAAAACATCGTGAAGAAACCAGCAAATTCTAGAACCAAAAATTCGAAGACATGTGACCTCTGTCAACCTGCACTGAGCCCGCGTATTGGATTACGGCCAACTCCCACTCACAGAGAGAAGGCTTCTGTCCCAATAGTGGGAACATTATAGGCTGTTCAGGCTAATACTTTTGCTTATCAACATCATCCTCATTTCAGCCAAAAGACGTCCACTGCTGGACATACTCCTCCCCCATTTGGGGAGCTTTGCCATAATCGCCACGCTTGGCAGGCGGGTGGGCGATGACAGTATGGTGGCAAAATGCATAGAGAACACCGATGCCCATTGTCTAGTAAGTCCCTTAGTCGCCGTCTACGACACCCACGAGAAGAAATACGATGGTACTGTTCTTTACGTCCGGCAACACACGAAGTACATAAAACTAACACGTGTGTCTACTTTAATCAAGTCATATAATATCGATCAATAAATGCAGTGTCAAGCGTGGCGGGCAGATTAGTGACAATTATTTGATTGGTCGCCCAATGAAGCAGGAGAGTGCTATCGTATGCATGCCATTCGATATAGTCATGCTGCATTTGATGTGTGACGCGGTTCGTATATACCTACTTGGAACCTAAATTGTGGTGAATAGGTTCCTAATGTATTTATTTTTGTATTATTTTGATGTTTTTTTTTTATTGATGATTTTTTAAAAGATAAATTGACCATCCTTAATATCAGCACTGCTCTAAAAAACGATGAAGGACAACATCATCAGGATATCGGCCTGTGTCCTAGAACCAAAAATTCGAAGACATGTGATACCTACACTGGGCTCGCGTGGTGGATTATGTCCCACGTCTTCTCACAAAGAGGAGGCCTTTGGCCCAGCAGTGGGAACTTTAATGGTCATAATTGTATAAGTATCTCTAATGCTGAATGATCCAAATAAAGATGTGTTAAACCCACCTTTGAAATCAAATCTTTCACCATTATCTCACTCTGTCGACTCACAGAGTATTTTGACACCAAAAGTAAGTGACCGCATATTAGTAACGCAACTTGCTAAAATATTTATTAAAGATTTTAATAAGTTAGCAGTGGCAGACTTCATTGAAAACACTGATCAAAATTTGCCATATTTATAGAATTAAAGACGTTTAATCCTAAAAAGATAGGAGAACATTACTCACAAAAGATTACTTGTAGACCAGTAAATCTAATACTTACCTCGAAAACCATTTGTGGTGGTATCTACATCTCCACATGTATAAACTAATATAAACTACGCGTCACACTGACGACATACAATATCCTGCATCGCGCAAACAAAGATTACCGTGCAACTAGCATATATGCAATGGGCAGTAGACCACCATGGATCCTCCCATTTCTAAAGAGGATGAGTGAACTTTAAACCCTAATCCTCACGCCACTACGCGTCAACCTGCTGGCTGTAGCTATAAAAATCTTCGAATTCAGCAAACAATAGTCATAAGTAATGTTTTAAAAATACTTCTAAAACAAAAGCGTTCATGATATCGTTCAAGGCGAATGCCTCAGTACCTATTGACAAACTGCTCATTGCTGATAATGACTATTTGATTGGCGGGCAACCAATCAAACAGTAGAGTGCTATCGTACGCATACAATTGGATACAGTCACGCTAGGTTATAGCGTGGTCCTACAATATACGTGATAACTTCTAGTTGGATCGTTTTGTGAAGAAAGTATTTTGTTTTCCGTAGTTTTTATGTGTAACATTCAGGAGTGTATGTGGCTATGTCCAACATCATCTGCTTTCATATCGACATAAACAAATAATCTTTACTATATCAATAGCCTTTGTATACAGACATATCTAAACCAATGTTTATACCCGTAAATGTAAGCAGAACGCCACCTGGTACTATCTTTGCATACTTCTTTTGCTTCGTCCACGGACATATTAGCTCTTTCTGTGACAAAAAATTGTGCAGGTCAATATCAAAAATGGCATCTAAGTCTTTCTTGTGATTTGATAGTTCAATTTTGTTTCCTTAGCCTGACCAGAGGGGTAATTGCGGAACTTTTATCGGTAGGAATTGGTTTGACATTCATAGTTAAACAACATTCATTGCGTTATTTACGTTGCTGAGCCGACAATTTATTCGAACAAATGACGCAATAGTTTAGAAATAATCTTCAATCCCATACAGATTCTGATAAATAGTGCGTTTCGCAATTAGGGTGCAGGAGACTGAATTGATCATCCACTCTCCTTACATACTTCTTTTGCTTCATCCACGGACATATTAGCTCTTTCTGTGACAAAACAAAATTGTGCAGGTCAGTATCAGAAATGGCATCTAATTCTTTCTTGTGATTTGATAGTTCAATTTTGTCTCCTTAGCCTGACCAGGAGATAAAATTGATCATCCAAAAAACTCTTCTCGACTCGTGGAATCCATAACAAAACTCCTTAAAGGTCATCATTTTCCAGTCCTTGTCTCAGTTTACTTGGGGTCGGCGCAACATGTTTACTTTTCCATTTTCCCCTATCAACCGTCAGTTCACCATCCACTCTCTTTATTTTCTTTCGTATCATTTCTCAAACAATCCATCCATATTTTCTTCGGCCTTCCTTTCTCTCTCCACCCATTTGAATTTATATACATCACTCTTTTAGTTATATGGATGGTATAATTTAGTCTTATATAAAATGTTTATTTATTATTATATGCGTTTCATCACTAATCTCTTTAAAAGTACGTTCTACCATATGGTCAACATAGCTAGATTGTATCATACTAAATCATATCCAAACGTCAACATAACGAGCAGGTTTCGGTCTGAGAATTTTTATGATATAGACAGCTAAGGTATCAGTGTATGAGGTATCTATTAAATTAGCCAACGATATATCTATTACTGGCGTTTGGTCGTGCTAAGGATTGCATGATAGTCGTATGTTGTAAGTTAGTAATGCTTTAGACTAAAGTTATGATGTGCTGAATAAAGTATTGCTCGATTATAGAATATATAGGGTAAGCTATTAAACAAACTTGACTCAAACCACCCATTACAAGCAAGGAATTTTCGAAATTCTTTCTTCAAAGAGTGACTTAGAGGAGGAATTTATAAAACATTTGCTTAAAATATGAGGTCCAAAATTTAGGCTAACTTTGAATTCAGAAGGAAGTTAAACCACAAAATATAATGGGCACATAATACACTAAAGTATGTAGAAGCAAATGACGCACTAGGTGATTTAATAGCCATCTTAGGATTAGAAAAACATAAATTTATTGGAAACTATTACAAAGATTTAGCAAAACTACATTTCAAATTCACAGCTAAAATTGATTCTCAACTGAGCCACAAATGAGGTAGCCAAGCAGCCATGTGCGACATGAGCAACATGATATATTTGCTGCTACCTCACAATACAGTGCACATACTTTAATGTTTTGTCCCTCGTCCAACCGACTCATTAGTGGAAGGAACTTGTATTGAGTTTTTGTTGTCTTTCATTCATGAAAAGAGGATGTTTTGTAAAATATATGTTCTTAAGGACCGAATGGTCCTTTTTCCCGGAAATCACATCGATCAGGCTTCTAACTAAAATGTCATCGTTGAAAATTCATCTTGGATAAATTATTGTATAAAATTGTGTAAATATTGTATATTGTTTCCATTTTTACAAATCTATGTCTAATTTAGTCCTCATTGTTAATGATCAGAGTGTTCCTGCAACTTTTCTAGCATTTTCCAGTCACACTTGTCTAATGTCTTTAACTTAGATGAATCATCTCATATTTTGAAGTAAAACTCAATTCGTAAGTCATTTAAACAGCAAATATACTCACTTTCGTAGTTAATGTTAGAATGAATTCCTATGCAATTAAATGTTAAAGGTATGTCATTTACGTAATACTAACGACAATTTGCTAGTTATTAAAGTACTTAAAGATAGTATAGCCGTTGCATTTCAAACGAAACATAAACACGTGAATACTGAGAAAAATATTATTTTAATAGACAACAAATTATAATCCCATATAGATTTCCAATGAAATGTAGAAACTGACAATTTTAGCGCAATCTGTTGACTTCCTGTATTAAATAAATTATATCAATTTCTTGTTTCTAATCAATATATACTCAATATGGGCCTATTAGGACCAATTCACAAGGTGTAAGTTGCAGTCAAGTTGCCTATTAGGTGCGGTGGATAGAAATCGGTATGTAGTGAACGCTATGCAATTATAGATGCCAGCCGAGTTGCTGGAATCTGACAGTAATGTTGAAAAATACGCTCGATCCGTGTGAACTGTGCCTAGTTTCGTATTGATATCTTGTGGGAAATCTATTAAGGAGCAATTTAAGAGATATGCCATTTGGTTCGGTTGGGGACAGTTGGCGGATGAATCTGTCCCATCTCTGTGATTGTCAACCGATGATCATCATCAACAGCATTCTCTTTGCCTAATTTATTTGGCGTCGGCTCTACATATCTTCTTCTTGTTTCCATACTTCCCTATTATTCGTCATCTCTGTAGTCACCTCCTTTCTAGCAAGAGTCTTATATTTAAGACAGTCCATCCAACTTTTAACAGAAATAGTCCTATGAACGACTATCACCGATAACATACAACATTTATTAAGCTGATGTCAACTTGTTTTTAACCAAATTCTATGGATTGCAAAAATTGATTGTTAACCAAAGAATTTCAAGGAGTTAAATTCAGTCTTCATTTATCTTTCAGAATACACGTTTTCTATGATTCCAATTAAAAAACAAAGCTCTTATTGCACTATATTTTCCATAAAAGGTGCATAGTTAATCTCAATAAAGTTATACTCGAATTAGGAGAAGCAATTGTCCCTCCCAAATACACATTACTCATTGATCTAGCAATAGCGATTAACCCAATAATTCATTGTACCTACACCATGTAATTTATAATACTACTTTTCCCACTGCTGGGACACAGGCCTCAGCACGGTGAAAGGGAGTGGGTCGTAATCTACCACGCGGGCCCAGTGTGGATTAGTAGATGTCACATATCTTGAAATTTTTAGTTCTAGGACATGCCGGTTTCCTCACGATGTTTTCTTTCACCGTTTTGAGAGCACTGGTGATGTAATTATTTACACAATGTGAAGCGCCTGTCTGGGTTCGAACCCACGAACTGTTCGAAAGTCGGGGCGGTAATTATAAATATTACTGTTATTAATCATATTGATCTTGAACTCGAAACCATTGGAAATATTCTGACTGCTATTAAGGTAACAGATGAAACCAATCGCCGTTTTTAGGGCATTACACTTCGCTAGATTGAATATATTGTAGACCATCTTTAATGGAATGAGTTTCAATCTCTTCAAGATGTTTTCATTACTTAGTGGGCTTAAGTGGTCCGTTTAGACTTCAAGAGGTAGCTTAGGAATAAAATTATAATTACTTATTGCCACCACTACAACCATATATTCAGTTGATGAAATTTAAACTTAGTGTTACATAGAGTACCTAGAGATTGTTTTTACAAATCATTGCTATCTACTACCATTTCAGACCGCAATCTACGTGGTTTTCACATGATATGACCAAGATTATTTTTGGACTTTATAAGAGACGGTGACCACTGAGTTTGCTTCCGCCTTTCTTCTCTGTAGTCTGACTGAAAAAAAATATCTTTTTTTTATATAATTCATTTACCTTTTATGAATATTTCTTTATATGTTACAAAATCTGTCTCCTCTGTAAAAGCAACTCCATGGATGATGCTGTTGCATTGCTAGGATCTTCAAATGTGTATACTTAGAAGTTTTCCAATAATAGTAGAATACCAGCCTATTATTGTCCCACAGCTGGGCAAAGACATCTTATCATACAGAGAAAACACGAGCATTGATCACCACGCTTGCTAAAGGCAGATTGGCGAAGTTTTCTAAATTGTCTAAAAACAATTTAATAAACTATAATCATACACATACCATAACATCACTTGTTCCCCCGAAGAGATGTATCTATACTACACTCATATTTCGCACGTTATGTTTAAATTCCGGGCACAACTCCGGACTACTACTGAAAAATTGCATATAGAAAGCCCCCAAAAACACTTTTCCCAATCTAAGAATCGAACTTAGGACGATGTGTTCAACAGGCAGTTAAATAAATAAAAAATACTTAGACTAGTAGTAGTGTTAGTTAAATATAATTAAGTATTAATCAAAATGCATATTACGTATATAGACGTTTAACAACAACGCCTATATTAGGTATTATGTAGGCACAAAGTCACCAGTATTACGTGAACGAGAATTCAAATCTATTAAGTATTCAAGTACATAATTTGAACTTATCACTCCCTAAGTGAAAATACCATGAAGAAATGTGAGTCGCCAACACTGAAAATGGCAAGAGGTCAGTTGGTATGAACCTCCGTTACGTGCATACGTCTGCAGTAATGACTGACACCCAATTAAATGTGGCTGATAACCTCAAGAACTTTAAAACTTAGGACCAGAGGCCTTTTATTATCAGTAGTTAAATGTTAGAAGGAAACCTCTTTGCAATTATGTGCTGCTGGGTAATTTGTTGCGCCACTTCTTATTCCGAGCTAAACCACTAGGAAGAGGTGAAGGGCGGGCATTTTGGGGGGCTGTCTTATGTAATTTTGGCGTTTAAAAAGTACTAATTCAGAGCCTAGTTCACGCAAATGACTTTTGATTTTGAGTAGGTAGGTTTTAAATGGCAGGAAACGCTGTCGAATTCGTTAAATTAAAGCAAACTGATGTTAGTTTTGATGCGCATTTTAATTTATAAAAACGTTATTTCGTTCTTGAATTATGCATTAGACCCGAAAGTATAGTATAAACTAGGTTATATTTACACCACAATCACCTGTCTGTCCATATGAATCCATCCACTTTGAAAGAAATTGGTCCTTCGAGCCGGATACCTTGTTGCAACCAAGGTGCCGCAGTGTGATGCTATCAGTATCTAGATAAATGCTGCTGTCCAACAGATTTAACACCTTACACTTAGTTACTTCTTCCAAAGGACCGGGAAAAATGGATTGGTCTATTCTTAAGGACCAATCGATTGTGAATGCTCTACGATTATTCGAATTAAACTGGTTCTTGGTCATGCCGCCTGTATAATAGACCTCCGCGCATTTATATAATAAATAAAAATAAAAACCCGCCCCCCATAGCGAGATATTGAAATTCACCAATTAAAGTGAACAGTAAAGCTTAATAAATTTCAACAAAAAAAAAAAACGTTCGCCATGTTTCCGCATCGGGAGCATCATTACCGTATTTATTAGTTGCAGCATTAACCCGTCCTTAACACTCAACTGTAATGGCAACCGAAAAACGTTTAATGTGGTATGTGAATTGTGCCCAAATGCGTCCACACGCCGACAATATTAAATAAATAATTACACATTTGTCAGATACTCCTAAAAAGCGAAATGTCCGCGTCGAGCTGGTAGCCATATTTGGTGCGCTGTGGCGGCCAGTGCGCATGTGCAGGTGAGCGCCAATTACTGGGGAGCGCAAAAAGCGCGCGCGGACAAATTGTGAAATTGTAAACGTGTGCGCTTTTGAGCTTAGCCAACCACCAACCTCTTTGTGACGCTGACCTATTAACTCAAGATGGACGGCGCTTTGTTGCGAAGAATTTAGTGGATAAGTGTCGGCTTTTGACAGTCAGAAATAACGTTGCATTTTAACTATGTGTGGACTTTCCTATAAGAGAATATTCTAGGCTGATTTAATATAATAAGTTTATGATTTTAATCAAGCTGTTGATGCACCCTTACAAAATATTTTAATTTATCATAAAGAGTCCGCACCATCAGTAATTTCAAACATGGTTTAAATGTTTTAAACTATCAATGAGATGGAGGTGTAATTATATCAAAAATTGGTGACACACAAACTCGATGTTGTCATTTAAATGATATGGTATTCCGTACAAAATGCCAAAAAATAAAAAAACGAAATCCTTTAGAAGAAAAAAAAGAAATCTAAGCAATCAATGTGTTTTTTAGCAGAATCAGCCTATAATGTTCCCACTGCTGGGACTCAGGCCTCCTCTCAGCGAGAGGGAGTGGGCCGTTATCCACCACTCGGGCCCAGGGCGGGTTGGTAGATTTCAGAACGTCACAGGTCTTCGAATTTTTGGTACTGGGACATGTCAGTTTCCTCATGTTTTTTTTCACCGTTTTGAGAGCAGTGGTGATGAAATAATATAGAAAATGGGTTTATTTTAATTGAAATATATGCGGTACCGATTGAAAATAACCAATACCTTCGTTTTGTTTTTGACGTATTTTCCATATAAACAATTACTTCTCGATTATTTTACTAAACGGCATGTCAAGTCACACTCTTGAATCAACATTAACTTAACTGAAACAAGGACAAAAGAAAAAACCTAGACATTTCCTTTACAAATAACTAAGTACCTTTATGTGAGGTATTTAATTGTTTTTAATGTTCCAACATACTGGTTGACAAAACAAAAAATACGATTAACTTTAATCGAGGTAATTAGCTACTGGAACAATAAAAGTATATAAATTTTATATACCAGTAGGTATACGTAAGTACTTGCGTCATTTTCTCTTAAAACCTTCAAGTTGACAATGATTCTATATTTAATACGGTTTAATAATTCAGGGTTATTATTGTGCTTCGTTGATCGAGTGTACTACGTGAGCTCGACAAATGGATGCGCGAATAACACTTGTACGAAAAACTGTACTGCGACTCACCATAGTTCGAATGCACGCTTGTGCGACACACTGAGTCTAGTTGTTTCTCGTAGGAGGTCACAGTTTGAACCTAACCTAACCTAGTGTACTACGTGAACTCGAGTGTGTCGCACAAGCGTGCATTCGAAGTATGGTGAGTCGCAGTACAGTTTTGTCGCACAAGTGTTATTCGCACATTCATTTGTCGAGCTCACGTAGTACAGCCCGTTGATCTAGTAGTCGCAACTGCTACTGCTGAGATGAGGTCCTAGGTTGGAATCCTAGCGGAGCAGTGCCGGATTTAAGCACAGGCAACATAGGCAGTTGCCTATGAGCCGCCACCACACCACATTTATTTTTTAAATTAAATTAAATCAATAAAGGCTCAGTAGAAACAAAAATTTTTGTGTTAGCTAACTTATTTAGTTGCTTTCTTCTTTACCTTGACCTTAATAGAAACTTTCAACAGTTAACCACAAACGATTTGAGGGCCTCCACCACATGCTCTGCCTATGGGCCGCCGATGTCTAAATCCGGCGCTGGGTCGGAGAAAGTGTTATTGTCTTTTTCAATTACTTAAGACTATTACGGTTTAATATTTCATGACTGTTAGTGTGCTTCGTTGGTCTAGTAGTCGCAAGTGCTACTGCTAATCATGAAGTCCTAGGTTCGATATTGGGTTTTTCTATTACTAAAGAATTTCTTAGTAGCAGTCGGAATTCTGGATTTGTGCCTGATTGATGGCTATAGCACCAGGTGCTTCATAAAAATAAACAAATGTCGCCGACATTTTGTAAGTATTTTGATTAGAGTTAATTAATTATACAGAGTCTAAATAAATGAATTGGCAATAATTTAAACACCATCAAAACAATCTAAATCTCCAATATCTTGTTAATCTTCATTAAACATTTACCGACCATAATAAATTAATTCTGCTAAATATCACATTTCCTTGCTAATATTAGATATCACCATCACTTACTACCCAAGTCTTCATAAGGACACAGTGTTCGTTTTGAAAAAAGCAAGTCATGCCCACCGTCTCTTAAAATAAAAATATACGTTCCACAACATTCCTAGGTTACTCAATCAATAAAACGCAATATCTCATTCACTCACTCACACATTCACTCACTCAGACATTAACTCACTCACTTATCCTCTATACCATCATCAGCTAGCACAATTTTATTAGAAGCAATTGCATGCCCACACTTAAATGACAAACAAAATGGAACTGCTCAATTTTCTCCCACACCGCCACTCAGCCCACAGATTATATTGACTGCAATTCTGCGAATATTTTTTATGTCTTAATTATCTTCAGCATGAAGGGATCGTAAAAAAGCGCCACCCCCTTCTACAGCAGCAGCCTGTGATTAACAAACAATAACCTTATAATAAATTATAATTAATATTTTCTGAATAAACAATTTCATACTCCGTCATCTTATAATGGCTGCCGCGCGTTTTACGACTCGACAGGGTGGAATTACGAGTGATGTTTAAATAGCTTAGATTGAGATGTTCAATGTGTTTATCTGTGTGTATGTAACGCCTTCAGGGTTTAATGTTGCTCCTGCCAGGGTTGGAAAGAGTATGCCTGGCATATAGGCAACAGAAGGAACACGGGTGGGTTTTAGTCAGTAAAAGTCTGATACGCCGGAAGGGCGTATTAGACCTTTACTAACTCCACCCAGAGCAGAAGAAGTGAATTGATGATTTCTTAACCATAAAAAAAATGGGTTTCATGTTTTTAGATCACTTACAAATACAACTCTTTCATCATATGCCTTTCACTTTGTTTACTAGCATAGGCATGATCAGCCTATAATGTTCCCAATGCTGGGACGCAAGCCTCCTTTCTTCGAGAGAGAGTGGGTAGTAATCTACCACGCGGGCCCCGTGCAAGTTGTCACGTATCTTTGAATTTTTGGTTCTAAGATATTATAGGTTTTCTCACAATGTTTTTCTTCACCGTTTAGAGAACAGTGCTAATGGAATGCCAGGGTTCAAAACCGCGATCGACGACTCGGTTAATCCGGCCGTTATAACTGGGCCACCACTGCTCTTTGCTAACGATGTTTGTTCATTTCTAAACAATATAATCATCAGAAAAAAAATCAAAAGTTCAGTAAACTTTCAGCCAGCTATATTAACCTTCAACGAATATTTAAATTGTCCCAAGAATTATATGTGGCATATCCAAATTTAGCTTAGATGTAACTGCATCGTTCATACTAATGGACACTACATTGTTACACCGAGCCTTATAGGTCTAAGTGCTGGCATATTAATTGTCCCATAGACCGGCTCTAAGGACCAGCGAAGTAATTGTTCGCCATTCATTCATTCACTCCCAATGCGGCCCTGTGCTCACATCTTGAGCACGGTAATTAGTGAACGACGCTTCTTGACTCAGACCGAACTCATTCAATTCAAAATTATGCAACTTACATCCATTATCTTTTTATGGCCAACCTTTTTAATGACGATCGGAGCCTATGACAGCACGTAACAGCCATTTAATTTTCGTTACCTACACTTAATTGGTGTACTGAATATATCGAGAACAATAATATACGGGTGACCACGACTCTGTGGCACGTTTTCGACGAGCGTGAATTTTTTTGCACTGAATCCCGTTTTGTTTGCATCTAATCATTAATGACATTTTATAGTGAGGAAAATGTGATAATACCAGTTATTAATTGCGCTATAATAATCGATTAGTTATTTTTAATTTGCTATGATGATGAGCGGAAAATGCTGGTTTTAGCAGCTCTAGAAATATAATAGTAATAGTCTATTTTATTGGTCAGAATATTGTTACAGTGATAATATTTTGCCGTTTCCGGAGTACGAATAAGTACAATTTCAGGGTTTTGATTAGTTTCTCGTTTCAATCTTTTTTATTTACTTCAATGTTCACATAATATATAAGCTAGTAGACTTAAAATAATATTTACAATATGTACATGGATATAATAAAGGGAAAGAAATCTTTTAATTACTTAAATATAACATTGAATTATACGAATATTAATATTACAGCTAGAAATGTCAAAAACATTAATTTAAGTCAAAGTAATAATATTATAGTCCTAATTATTTCAAAATATCTACGTCAAGTTTTAATCCATAAACTCATAAATTGAATAGAAGAATTTACTTCAAGGGTTATTGAATCATTTACATTTAAAATTCTTGCTTATTTTGTTACACAAATACAAATTTTAAAAATATATACTGCTGGGAGTGGTATTTTTTTTAAATTTATCAACGAGGTACACGTCCAATCAAGCAGAACTATAATAAGACATAGTTCGTCGTTTTGGGCTACAGGTATTATATTATTTACTTTCTAAAAACAATAAAATAACCATCGGCTATAAAACTAGATTGGCCCTAATAAATAAACTAACTTTTTACCGAATACTCATTCTAGTTCAAATTCGATACGATCGAATGCGTTATTAATGTCAATATCCCACTTTTTACCCATCAAACGTCCCATTTAAGTGAACAACTCGTTAAAGAAGCCCTTAGCCTTTGAAAAATATGCTCCATTTGGAAAACACTCCATACAATGCCTTATTTAATACTATAATTGTTCGATTTTCCAAGAATTGTTAGAAAAACATTCTTGTTCAACGGGCTGGTGGTGCATCAATAATGCTTATTTACCGGAAAATGGCTAGAGATCGCATTTTCTTGCTAATTAGTCGATCGTGTCTGTAATTTTCAAGTGATTACTGATAGATAGCTAACACGCTGGCGTGCCATGAATTCTGCGTGTCATATTACCCACAAATGTTACTAACATTGTAGCTTTAATGAGTCTGACACTCGATGCTAAGGATTGTTCCGTCCATATAAACAGTCGTATTGTTGTGTTTCAAGAAAATGTTGACACAAAACACCTTCTAGTTTGTATTAGAAATTAATAGAAACATTAATTCTATTCAACTCGCATTTTAATTAGAAACCTGCACAGCGGAACACATTTAATAAATTACTAATTAATTTACACACAGGTGGGGAATAGATAAGTAAACACAAGCAACTTTGCTACACTCGTTACACAAACAACAAAGAGAAAAACAAATGACTACAAAACAGTGAAACGAAATGCGCTTATCGGCTTCCAGAGCATTTATTCAGCAGAAAAACGAGCGAACACAAAGTAATTTATTCAATAACAAACAGAGATTACAACAATCCAATTAAATCGCGACATTGACAACTAAATCGTATTAAGTAGCCAAAACGGCTCGCTTAATTGGCGGCCATTACACAAAATGCTCTATGGTCTGTCATCGCTGCACAAAATGGCGCGCGCGGGAAAATAAATACGTTTAGAGATGGATATTATATCTTCATTAACGTTCGGTAGCGAGCATTGATATGTCCGCAGGTGGGGGCTATTGAAATTGTTGTATTTTATCACCGGAGCGCCGCAGATAGGCATTCAGGGGATAGTCTTCGCCTTATTGCCTTCTGTACGTATTGAGTCGTTGAAGGTCGACTTTCAGAAAGCTTTTTTTTTTAAACTATTTTGTAGTTGATGTTTATGATCAATGCTAGGTAATATGATACTCATTGATAAGACTGGTTGTCAGCCTTTTAAGTTTCTGTCGAACCGTAACGACTTAACAGATCCATGAATGACATATTGGGTCTGAAGTGATATGTGAACATTGTCACCCATCGACAGACAAACCTCGGCAACCGTAGCTTAACCATATCGATCGTCCCTTGCGGCTGTTTTTCATAATTTTTCAGCCGATAAAAGTTCACTGCTGTACGTAGGCCTCCCTCAATTTTGGGAGTTTGCCATTATCGCCACGCTTGGCAGGTGGATTGGCGATCGAAGTATGGTTGTAAAATGCATAGAGAACGCTGCTGCCCATTCTCTATGAAGTCCCTTAGTCGCATCTTACGACACCCACGGGAAGAAATGGGGTGGTGCTATTCTTTAGGTCCGGCACCACACTAAACGGCTGTTATTACTTAGCCAAAAGTCCGAGGCATTTCAGACATATTAAGTATTAATTACTAAATTAAAATAACTATATATTTAAATCCTACAATTGTTTGTATGTTAATAGCGGTGCAATGTTATAATAAGGTCAATCGATTTCATTCAAATGGTCTTCAAAAGGAAATTGAAAAATTAACATGCGAATTGATTTTATTACGTATTAAACTATACAATGAAGGTAAGGTCTATGAATATTCATTATTATTTAATGATTAGGTAATTAAATGAAGGATTTACTAAAATTTGCTAGTTGTTTGTATTTCCGTCAGTATCTAATTTACTAAACAAAATACTTGTAGACAATAGAGACTCAATGAACAGTAAAAACATAAAGGGTAAGCTGAAAAAACATTATCTTAACTCAATAATAACTTAACTGGCAAGATCACGTTTATCAAATCTCAGGCCATGGCACGCTAAAACAGACCCCAGAAGTCTAACTGTATGCTTTGTGTAATATAAGAAACATGTATTTTATGAAAATAAATAAATAAAATAATCTACAGTATTTTTTTTATAATCAGCCTATATTGTTCCCACTGCTGGGACACAGGCCTGGTGAGAAGGAGTGGCCAGAAACCACCACGCGGGCCCAGTGCGGGTTGGTAGATGTCACATGTCTTCGAATTTTTGGTTCTATGACATACCGGTTTCCTCACGATGTTGTCCTTCACCGTTTTGATAGCAGTGGTGATGAAATTATTTACAAAACTTATAGCGGCTATCTGCGTTCGAACCTATGATCTACAACTTGTAAGTCACGGCCGTTACCAGAGGGCCATCTCTGCTAAATTGTAGCATGACTAGATATCTGTTGAAGAGGGGCTAAGTAATAACAGCCGCACGGATCGATTGAAGATTACACTACGCTTGCCACGGTTGGTCCGTGGATAGATTTTTTAATAAATATCTTAGGACAACCAACACACTGTTATCTGATCCCAAACTAGGCAGAGCCTGTACTATGGCAACCAGACAACTGATAAATATATTTATTTATTTCTAAATACATACATGTTATGGATAAATAACACCCATACACAGAACAAGTGATTGTGCTCATCACACAACGATTTGTCCTAGGTGGGAATCGAACCACGACCCCAGTCTTAGCAGTCAGAGTCACTAACCACTAGACTAACAGGCCAATCAAAGGTTGACTAGTTGTCAGAATTTCGGTCTTCTAACTACCCGTAAAAACTGTCTTAGATCTACGAATGCCAGCCGGGGCCAACTGCTTAACATGATTTCCGAGAAACGGACGAATGCCGTGACCGTATGTACCTAATGTATGGTCACCCATCCTCGGACCAACCTCGGCAAATGTTACTTAACCTTACACCTAACTTCTGATGTTTCAATAGTGCCCATGTAGTTTTATGTGAAATAATAAAAACTTTTTTACAACAAAAAAACAACCGACTTCCTTAAAACACTACAAAGTGAAAAATAACTTTAATTTCGGAAGTCGGTGTCTTAGGATCTGTATTTATGGTTTTTTTGCCACCGACTTCCGAAATTAAAGTTATTTTTCACTTTGTAGTGTTTTAAGGAAGTCGGTTGTTTTTTTTTTTTGTAAAAAAGTTTTTATTTTTAAATTTTTAGTTGTGGTATTCACCCTGCACTAATTCCAAATAAACAATGCTAATTTATGCGATAGCAGAAATCGCGGTTGATTTCCTGTCATTTTTTTAAAGAGTTCCGGTTTCTGTCTCCCGAACTCATCATCAGATCTATATGAAAATTATATGGGACCATTTCGGAATAAACCTCTTTCGAACAAAAAAAGAATTTTGCAAATCCGTCTATATATGACGGAGTTATGGCCGAACATACATAAAAAAAAAAACATATAAACATCTGAATTGAGAACCTCCTCCTTTTTGAAGTCGGTTAAAAAGAATCTTGATTAGGACGTGACCATTAACAACCGACAACCGATTTCCTCGCAACTTTTCAGCTATCGGTGCCACTTTCAGACTTCCTCTTATGTACTCACTAGCTTCTACCCGCGACTTCGTCCGCGTTAAATTTCTGTCTCCCTGACTCTCCAAGTCGTTTTTTTTTTTTTACACGCTTTATATTAGCTTCACTTGTATGTTTGTATGTTTGTATATTTGTATGTTTGTATGTTTGTATATTTGTATGTTTGTTTGTAACCGACTCCTTATAGCGCGATTTTGACCCACTTTAAACGACCAGATTTTATTCAAACTTTGCACACCTGTCAAGGACCGATGACAATGCAATAATTTCATAAATTTGTGCCATTATCCTTGCCAGGGTTACCAGGACAGCAAAAAAACTGTCATAAACTACGCTGACATACGTCTCAAAATTCGAAATACCCTAAAAAATAGAAAATAAATAATAGTTTAAAAAAACTAAAAAACACGCTTCCATTGAAAACCAAACTAAAAAGTACAAAATAATGGAAAAAAAGCGTGGGGTGCTGATATCAATAAAAAAATACCTTAAAAAGCACCACACGCTTTTTTTCCATTATTTTGTACTTTTTAGTTTGGTTTTCAATGGAAGCGTGTTTTTTAGTTTTTTTAAACTATTATTTTTTTGTTTTACTCGGCTCCTAAAGGGCCTATTTCTCGGTAAAACAGATACCAAACACTATAGTTATTTGTGCAACAAGAGAGCAAAGTCGTTTTTTGCTGCGAGTGCTGGTTTTGAATCCTGAGCAAGCGAAGGATTCAACGATTGAATCACGAGCGTAGCGAGTGATTCTAAAGTTGAATCCTGAGTGTGGCGAGGGATTCAAAGGCACGAGATGCAAAAAACTTTGCTCTCGTGTAACACACATAACTTTTCACTTCAGCAGCGAGAACACTTTAGGAGATAAAATAATAAACAGGAATAGATTGAAATAACTATTTATTGTGAATCATAATAATTAGCATTGTAGGTCCCAATTCAATAAAATGGAACATTTTAAAAGTTAAAAGAAATATACTGCAATTCTGCAAATTAAAAGTAACAGATTTATTTGGCAACGTTATTGTTGCATTGAGTTTAGTTTGATTATCTGGGGTTAAGGTTTCTGTTTCGGTGTTAAAATACTGTTCTCGTCGCTAGTTTCACTCATATTTTACGATTATTTTAATATTTTTTAACTTATTCAACTCTTAACGCCAGCTACGAAATTTAATTCCCGCTCTTTTATTTAAATTAAGTATTCGGAAATAGCACCCATGATATTTTATTATTCAAAATATTTACGTAACATTATTGAAACTAGAAATAAATATTTACAGGTTAAATATCAGTTTTATTTGCAGTAAATACTTATTTTCGTTTAAATACAACAATAAGTTAAAAATTCAATAAATTACATTAAAGGACATAATTATCTTTTTGCAAAAATTTTTTAGTTCGTACAAATTTCCGAACGTGTTTGTCTTTGAGGTCGAATTCAAAATCGGAACTTCGAAAGGGCTGGTCTTTGTCTCTCTCTCTTTCTAATGGCGGGAAAGAGATAGAGTGTAAATGTTTCGAATTGTATGATTAACCCAAAGCTGAATAAGATATTCAGGGTTTTCTAAAAAGAAAAATTAAAAAGTTACTTTGTCTCACTCAGTGAGCAAAATCGCATTTTGCTCACTGATTCCAGGCAGCAAAACCTACATGTTTGAGCTACTGAAGTGAAAAAATAATTTTTCAATTCCAACCAGAAGTTCCTGAGATTAGCGCGTTCAACCAAACAAACTCTTCAGCTTTATATTATTAGTATAGATTTCTTATTCTATCCATTTGTGTAACACCACACATCCCTCTTAACATTCTTATCTCAGCTGATTGCAACTGTTTATCATTCATCCCTTTTGTGGCCCAACATTAGAATGTTGGGCCACAAAAGCAACCAAATGAATGCAATGATGATAAGTGTTGGATGATTTTGTATGGGTTAGACCCCATACAAAATCATCCAACACTCAACATCATCTGCCTAGCCTTTTCCCAACTATGTTGGTGTCGACTTCCAGTCTAACCGGATGCAGCTGAGTATCTGTATTTTACATGGAGCGACTGCCTATCTGCCTTCCACAACCCAGTTACTCTGTAATACGATAGCCCTTGGTAAGACTGGTTGTCAGTCATTCGATCTTCTGACGACCCGTCACGACTGTCCAAGATCTACGATAAACAGCTGAGACCAACGGCTTAACGTGTTTTCCGAGGCCCGGAAGGGTCTGTCAGGGTCGCGAGATTTGTTCGAAAGAGATACCGTGGCCCTGGCATATCGGCAACTGAAGAAACTCGGGTGGGTTTTAGTCAGTAAAAGTCTGACACGCCTTTCCGCTCCACCCAGCGGGAGACGTCCCACCCAGAAAAAAAAAGGCACGGAAGGGTATTGGTATGTAAAGATGGTCACCCATCCACGGATCAACCGTGGCAAGCGTAGCTTAACCTGAATGATCAACCCTCAAAATCCAACACTATGGAAACATAATTAAAATTTGAATTAATCGATTGCTTTTGACTGTTAATAGGCTCTTTAGCGGCCGGAAGTGAGACAATAGGCCGGGTATAGTGCGATTATACAGTCCAATGAATCGATAATCGATATTTTAATATTCAAATCGAGTGAGCTGATTCAGCACTCGATGTTATCCGGCTAATGACACCGCAGGGCGCTTAATGAATGTTGATACCAGGACGATAATGTATGCTAAAATATACTAATGTTTGTTATTGCTTGTTGTGTTTGTGTATCGGTAGTATTTATGTGGTTTGACTGTTTTGATTGCGATATAGTAGGTACCTATCTATAGTTAGAGAAAGAGTCCATGTGTCCATGGGTTAAACAAAGAGATCACGTGGCTTGTTAAAGATGTCTTGCAGAACAGTCTCTAGAGCTGAATCACCTGTATGTCGTACATTGAGGATGCTCAATGCTCTCTTGACGGCCAACCCTAAATGTGATGTGTTTGCGGACGAATGGAGTAGAAACTATGCGCGTAGGATGTCTGATGTTCTGTGAGAAACAGTATGCCAGGGTGTCCACTGTTCCATGTTAGTAAGTAGATTGTTAATTGTATAATTTTGTTTTCTTTATGTTTCTATGTTAATTAATTTAATTGGTATTGTACCGTATTAATTAACTATAAATAAATAAATAATAACAGAATAGACGCAAGTCCTGAAATTTGTTTGATCGTAATTGAGTTTTTTTTTTCTTTTTTCAAAAATTATGTAAAATCAAAAATCAAAATCAAATCAAAAGTCATTTATTCAAACTAGGCTGAGAGTCAGCACTTTTTGAACGTCAAAGTCACATAAGACAGTCCCCCCAAAACGCCCGCCCTTCGACACTTCCTAGTGCTTTGGCTGGGAAGAAGAAGTGGCGGAACAAACTCCCCAGCAGCACTGCTGTCTGTTAAGTTAACAGCTAGCTTAAAAAAAAAAGTTTTAGTCATTGCATTATGTTTTTACCTCAATACTCTAATTGGGTTGTATGAGTTTTGCGATAATTATGTTACACGTTGTATAACTGAGTTGAGAAAGGGCAAATGTTTGAGTAAAAATTGGCAACCCGAAACTTGGTCAGATAGGAAATCAGCTTGATTATCAATGTTAGATTACTGTATCATCTAGCTAGAATCGATAAATCAGTTCTTAATTTCATCACCGGCTTTAATAAACACACACATACCTACTAGCATTAACGTATGCATTTTTAGAAATCTAGAGAAACATAAATGAATTTTTAAGCTTACGAATATTTGTCCCAATCGTACGAATTTACTCGCCCCAGTCGGGTGATTTTTGCACGAATCGATAACTCAGGAAATGCGTACACGTATTCAAAACGTGCCAATTGCTAAATTGGCATATACGGATTTGTCGATTCGCTCAGCAATAAATTAACTTCGTGCGAGTGGCTTATAGAAAATAATATAGGTACCATTTAAATGTGACGATATGCCTTTATTTGGGTAAGTAAAGAAGAAAACTAACAAGCCGATTTTAAAACAATTCAATTTTTAAGTTACTTCTATATTTCTTATACCTAAATGACTAACATTTACCTCATAAAATCATGTCTGTATCGTACAAAAATCGTGTCGAAATAATGTCAATAGGTGTTTGTGTTCGATTTCAGTCAAACGCCTAGCATCATTATTTCGCCACAAACAAAACTCGGCTCCACCAAGGTGGTCTGCGCAGATAACCGTACACAACAACAGCAGTTTACCACCGAAAGCACGACATTACTGAATAACGAGCATTTTCACTAATAACCGACACATATGCACTAAAACTTTCAAAAGCTCTTCCTGTGCGAACGCGGCCGTAGTAATTCTAACAGACGGAATAACTGTGTCAGCCATTACCGACGTTTTGCATGGTCGACGTGACGCGTAACCATGGTTAAACTAACGGCTGAATTTCACACCGAATGATGACCAGGAAACGGATGTTGTTGCGGAACTCGGCGTGTAAATGTTTGCTGTGTATTTTTGTACAATTTGAGTACTGTATTAGGTACAGATGGTGTTTAGATGTTTCTGATATCTGACTTTTTAGGTCTAGTTGGTAGATCTTGTCGTCTACTTCGGAGAGTCTACTCTCTTACTCCGTTAATGAACATACGAGTCCGTCTGAAATAAGTAGCTACGTCAAAAAAAAAATATGTAATAAAATTTTACGGGTAAAACACATCGAGAGTAGGGTCAACAGTCAAATCATTGTCATTTATTTTTAGTTCGGGAGCCGAACTAATGTTAAGTCCGTAAGTGTTACAGACTAAGCAACGGCCGTAAAGTTAGCCGAAACTACGGTCTTGCACTACTGCTTAGGTCGTAGACTCCCAGTTTTGTGTGCACTAGTGTACCACCGCACACATGCATTTTTACCCGACTGCGCGGCGGAAAGGAGGGTAATGTGTTTATCAGCCTATGTATGTATGGTTGTTCCCTTGTGGCACTCGGCCTATTTTGATAATTTTTACGTCAATCTAGTAAGAGTCACTAAAGACATGACAGTAATAAAATTTCAATACGACGACAGCCAGATATTCTGAAAAGAAAAAAATGAAAGTCTACGAATTATGGCAAGTGGGGCCATCTTACTCTGTTTGTCACGATTGTTGCTGGCTGTGAGCATTAACTGACATTAGCTATATTGACGTAGCGTACCAAGCACCGGCTATCCACGTGTATTATCGCTCTAACTATAACTCAAAATACCTTTATCATCATCACCATCATCATCATCATTCTCCTACCCTTATCCCAATTTATTTGGGGTCGGCACAACTTGCCTTTTTCTTCCACACTTCTCTATTAGTCGTCCACCTTTATATCAACTAGAATTTGCCAGCAGCTTCGCCCTCGTGATGGCTGAAAATTACCCCATGGTATCGTACTACCGATCGTCATAAAAAAGTAACTTATATGTTGATACAGGTTATAAACTGTGTGTCAAATTTCTTCAAAATAAGTTCAGACATTTTTGCGTGATTCAGTAACAAACATACAAACTTGCACATTTATAACACATACTAGCTTTTGCCAGCGGCTTCGGAGGTCGGAAATCATTCCGCGGGAATGTACTACCGGGATGATAAGTACCCTGTGTATTAATCCAAGTATCCACCTATCTGCGTGCCAAATTTCATCTAAATCCGATCAGTAGTTTTTGCGTGAAAGAGTAACAAACATACATCCATACTCACAAACTTTCTAATTTATAATACATATTAGTAGGATTGCTGACATCATTCAGTATGTGTGATTGAACTTGTATTGTGATAAACTGGTATATTTATTGGTATACTTCTTCAATTTCTACCATCCCGGAACTTACAATGAGTATGAGTCAAACAAAACAATTAGTGGGTCTTTTGCTCCCTAATGTTGCTTATAAGGAACATCCGTAACTATATCTCACCTTACTGAAAAGGTAGTGTTATTAACTTGTTAAATAAGTACAGTTGCTTCATTAGCAGTTTTTTGTTGTGTTTGGAGCCGTTTCGTTCTTAATTACTGTATGTATACAGCTACATCTCAAGCTATACATTTCCAGTTTAAGCTGATCTCACATTGTATAAGTTTGTAAGGCCATGAGGAGTCAGCTTATACTGCAAATTTATACCTTGATTTGTGGCCGTGCGTTTTTTCTCACCTACGTTTAGTATCCCAGTTTAAAGCCACAAATTCAGACCCAAGAACAATATTTTTGCAGTATAGGAAAGTCGGTTTTTTCTCTAAAACACCCAACCTTTTTATTGGTATTGGAGTGGAAATCCTCATGGGTGTACTGACTAAATCCACCCCGTGTTCCCTCGCCCCCTGGAACAGGAGCTATGGGGAAACTTAATCACTCTTCAACGCAGCCCCGATAATCTCATCTAACCTAACCTTGAACTGAGCAGTTGTTCTACCTGAAATTGCGTAACACACTAACAGTAGGGATGCCTTTCATTTGACAGTTCATCAACGTTCATTGCGTGGTATAAGTTTTTGAACAGAATGATTCTTCAAACATAAATAATCCCCCTAGAATGTACCTACCTTTATAAAAAGAATCTTATGTGTTATTCCAGGTTATATCTGTGTGCCAAATTGTATGCAAACCCGTTCAGCCGTTTTTGCGCCATTGAGTAACAAACATCCAAACACCCAAACTTTCACCTTTATAATATCAGTAGGATAAGTCCAGGTTTCCAAACGACGTTTTCCTTCCCCACAATTTAGAAGAAGATCTGACCAAAACTTAAACATAGTCTTTTTTCCTTCAGCAGGTAGCCCCAGTGGCCCTCCAGTGGTTCGTTGCCAGCTCCGCAAGCACAAGCCGAACCGCAAGCCTCGGACGCCCTTCACCACGCAGCAACTCCTGGCCTTGGAGAAAAAGTTCAGGGACAAACAGTACCTGAGCATTGCGGAAAGAGCCGAGTTCTCTTCCTCACTTAGACTTACTGAGACACAGGTGAGGGTCAAATTCTTTTGATAGTATTTGAGTACTAGCTTATGTCAACGGCTGTGCCCGTATGGAGGTCTAATATTATGCCACGAGTACATGCTACGTGCGGTAAAGGGTAATTCAGATCTGCCAGGGTCGCGAGATTTTTTCGAAATAGTTACCGTGGCCCTGGCATATAGGCAAGTGAACGAACACGGGTGGGTTTTGGTCAGTAAGAGTCCGACAGCCCTTCCACTCCACCCAGAGCGGGAGACATCATTTGATGATTTCCCACCTACAAAAAAAGGGTAATTCAGGTTATAAACTATCTGTGTGCCTTTCATCCAAATGTATTCAGCCATTTTTGTGTGATGGAGGAACAAACATTTCAAACATCCAAACATACATACTTTCAGATTTCTAATAACATTAAGATCTGTCCATCACCAGCTTCGTTTGGCGAACGTCGAAAATCATCTTTCGGGAATGGACTACCTGGATAAATGAAGTCCTATGTCCTAACTATCTAGCACAAAGCCAAACATCCAAATCTGTTCAGCAGTTAAGGTGTAAAAAGGTAACAGATAGCCGACGAACAGTTAATTTTGCATTGCATGCTAGTAGGTACTGAAGCATGGATGTCAGATCGACTGCCATTCTTTAAAAATTAAAAAGGTTTTCGACTTTTCGTAATAGATATGGATATTGATATTGTTCAAGGCGGTTTGAAAATTTAGAGAACTTTAGAGTCCAAATGAACTCACTGGTGACTCGACAACTATTCACCTCTCCTACGCACCAAACTATCAAATGTAAATTTTCCATCTGCAATTTAAAAGCAACTGTAAATAAAACGAACTTTTGAAATAAAATAGTGGGTGGTGGTGGGTGTAAATAGTGTAATAATATAAATAAAACCAGTTTTTAACCAAACTCTTTTATTCCAGGTAAAAATATGGTTCCAAAATCGCCGCGCGAAAGCGAAAAGATTGCAAGAAGCGGAGATAGAAAAACTGAGGCTATCCGCCCGGCCCCTCCTGCCGCCATCCTTCGCGCTGTTCGGCGGAGGAGGGGCCCCTCCACTGTTCGCAGCAATGGCAGCTGCCTCCAGACCTCAACTGAGCTTCCTAGGAGGTCCACCAAGCCACCAACACGCGATAAACATGAATATACTAAATTCTCTACACCAGCCACATTGACGAATGGATCACGCGGCAACGCGTGAAACGAACGATCAGCCGCCATCTTGAAACGGTGTGTTCGAAATTTAAATTGAAAGGGTCCTTATTCTCGTATATGTACAGTGTTTTGTTTATTGTTGTGAATTTTGAATCGCCCATTGTAATGGAAACGCTTTCTTCTCTCTCTTGATCGATATCTACAAATTGTATCGGTGCTTTTTATTTAAAGTTGTAATATTTCCATCGCTACAATTTTCTAATTAGTAGGTTAACGTGAATGTTAATGCAACGATGAAAATATGATTGCTTTTTCTACACGATAAACTGAATACTTTCGCGTAACTTGTGCACCATGCTATGTAAAGGCAAAAAGTAACGTCTTGACGACATTTCTAGATTTCAAACCGTCGTCGGCGTCGCACGTTATAGATTATTGAGAATAGCGACCAAGACAGTGTTCGAAAACCAAAAGTTTAAAAAGTGAAGCAAGGACAATATATATAAAAGAAATGTGTTCCATTTTCAAAATAAACTCTGTTCGTTTGGTGCGATCCCAGAATTACGGATGTGGACACATCAGAGAGAATAATTTTCTGAAGTTTTAGAAATTAAGCCACAATTATTGTTGTAACTAAGTTCTTAATTAAACTGTTAAATATTTCCTTTGTGTGTATAAACTCCGCGTAGCAAACCTATTGGTTACTCACATAAATAATATACACGAAATAAAGAACTCTCTTTAAGTGCAATTTCTCAATATAATGGTAATTTATAGTACTGGATAGAAAATTGTAAATAAGTTTACGTTTACACATTAAGATATAGTGTTTACTTAGGAATTTACGGAATGTTTTAAATCTGTTCTGAAGTAATGTCAGCACAATGTACTATTATTTTAAATGAAATATAATAAATATGTCTTACTTAGTCTAAAGACTTCTTGGATTCAGCTTCAACCCACTATATAATTAAATAGTTATTTTTGCCACTGTCCCAAATTGTGATGTATTATGGAATTCGAAATAATACGAATTTTGAATTACTTCGAATTATTTAATACACATAGATGTACTGAAACAAACTAACCACATATTTTTTTTCAGTACATCTGTGTTAATTAAGATTAATGCCTTCCTTTTCTATTAATAATTAATAGACAGCTATTACGCTATACGTGTAAGCTCCCTCTTGATTGTCCGCCAAAATATTTTATTAATTTAGACGGTAATTCCTTATCAGTCTGTCCATTTGATTTTCAAGAAAATGGGCCAGCTATATCGTATTCTTTTTAATTCTACCTCTGTTTTCTTTGCCTTTATTATTCCATACGCCATTTAATAAAATATTTTAGCTAATGTTTTCCTATAACTTAGCAAACTATAAGGTTTCTGTACTTAAATATGTTTAAGTGAGTTTACTGATGTGCAAATAGTAATGTAAATAATATTTTAATAAATTATTGTATACGTAAGAGTCGAGTACATAATGTATTACTTAAGTATATTTCTAAAGCATTAGATTTTTTAAAACGAATCACTGATCATAGATTTTGTGGACATGACTTTTTAGAGTATTTATATTGTAGACTAACCCTTAAAACCGTTGTTTAAATGAAACGTGGTCATTTGTTCTTATTTCAAAATGACAAAATTAAAAAGAAACTAAGGCACCTGTCACACCGCCGACGAGAAAGCCCCAGCTATCAGTGAGTTTCTTGCTCAAGAAACGTAAATTTTTGATATTATTTAGCGTATAAGTAATTTTAAAAGAGTTAAAAATATCAATAGTTGATCGCTGACTCGTATGTCCCTAGACAAAAGCTATCAAAAGAGAGTAACTACTTGCTCAGCGACGCTCGCTTAGCGGGCAGAACACTCGCTGAAAAACTCGCGTTTGGTACACACGGTTACATATCAAGCTATACATTTTCAGTTTTAGCTGAGCTCGCATTGTATACATTTTTCATACAATGAAAAGTCAGCTTATACTGGAACTGTATAGCTTGATTTGTCGCCGTGCGTACATACGGATACCAGCGAGTCATTGCTCGTCACCGTTGTGTACTAGCTACTCTTCGCTTGAGATTTCGGTTTTAGTTGATAGCTCTACTCGCTTCTTGTTAATCGCCAGCGGTGTATCAGATGCTTTACAGCGAAAAACAATAAAAATGACAAGAAACAATCATAAAAATAAAATCAAAATGGCGGCTGTTAAGGCGCGAAAAGAAAAGCTATAGTCATGTCGTTTGCAATATAAATGCTCTATGTAACTTAAGCCATAGTTTTATCACAATAAGTAGTTGAAAAAGTTAAGTTTAATCGCTTTTGTGTCATATTAATTAAAAATCATGCTTATTTATTACTTTTTTATTTGACGAATGATCTTGTTACGAGCAGCGGGAAATTTGACAGCTGATTAGGCACAAAAATAAACGTTATCCTACCCACTATTTCAAAAAACGAGAATCAATTATTGGTAAAAATTCGTTGCTCATAACAATCAAAATGTCACTTATATTCTGTACAAAAATAGTAAAAGTAATAGTTTATCTGGTTTAATTTGAATCTATATTATTATAATCGCCTTTAATAGATACCTAAACATAGGAATGGACTATGGAACATTTGTAAATTATTGATTAAATTATAAATTCGTTATTAGTACAATCTTGCGGTTTTATTAAAAATATAAATAATATAACTTCTTCTTTAAATACCTTTTTAACAACTTTCCTAAGTACCTCGGTACTCACTAATTGCTGTAACTTAAAAGAAAATAAATTATAGTCTTGCAATTTATAGAAGCAGCGTTCAATAGGCCCATGTTTGCTAATAAATATCGATCGTATCATTTTAATTCATAAATATTTTAATATTAGAAGACCTTCATTGTTTCACTGAGTCATACCAGTGCTCAATAATAAAGTAATGTTGAAAAATACAAGCGCCTGGACAACCATTACTTATAAAAGCCGTTACGAATAATGTGGCCCTACCTTTATCGGGAAACATAAACAAAAACATTTTTTCAACCATAAACAACACAGATAAAATACTCGTCAAATCTATCACAATTTACCATAAACAACTCGCGTTTCTACTCGATTGAAAGTCTATGAAGACATCGACGATAAAGTTTATCAAGGAGTCCTTATATGTCGTGTTATGGGGTAGGGACGCCATAACTTCCTGTTCCACTCACTAATTGGTGTCTTTGGCTAAAAACTTGCTGTGCCATAATGAATGATAATACTTTTAAATGCACAGATTCGTATGCCGCGTCGGTCACTGAACACGCCCGGAGACATTAATTACTCATTTGTGAACTAGTCGATGCTTTGGGTTTGGGTGTGGTGGTAGAGTAAATACGTGAGGGTTAATTTAAAGTTAAATATTTGAAGCACGTACATACCAACCGAACATACATACCCACAGCTGGACATAAGCCTCCCCCGATTTAGGGAGTGCGCCATAATCGCCACGCTTCACAGGTGGGTTGGTGATCGCAGTATGGTGGTAAAATGCATAGAGAACGCTGCTACCCGTTCTCTAATTAAGCCCCTTAGTCGTCTCTTACGACACCCACGGGAAGAAATGGAATGTTGCTATTCCTACGAAATATTATTGGAACGAAGTTCCTTATCAAGCGTTGTGAAAGGGGGCTAGACGGAAAAAAATCTTATGAAAAGTTGTCACGACATGCTTTAACCGACTTCAGAAAAAGGACGAGGTTTCTCAATTCGACCGTATATATTTTGTATGTTGTTGTTTTTTTTTGTTGTGAGTAGAGAGGGAGAGAGGGGGAGAGGGGGAGAGGTGGAGAGGGGGAGAGGGGGTGGTGGGGGAGAGAAAGGGGGAGAGGGAGAGAGAGAGGTAGAGAGAGAGAGAGGGAGACAGAAGGAGATAGGGAGAGAGAGAGGGAGAGAGAAGGAGATAGGGAGAGAGAGAGAATATTTTTGTTGAGTGTATACAGGTTTTTTGTACATAATAAATAATTAAAAAATTATAACTATTATGAATCCTGGAAAGGAACTTCGTTCCATCCGGGTGTCCCTTGACACCTCTAAAGTTTTTTTAAATAGTGACATGTTGCAAAAAAATACGTTCGACGTCTTAGTGGGCCTTACACACACGACGTAAGTAAAGCTTTAAATTAACTAAGCAATAAAACCAAACAGTTATTTGGCTGGACAGGCAATATAACCCAAATTGATATCAAATCTGGATTCACATAGATATAGCACATACGATATGGAATTACAGGTTTATCTTGAATGATAATGACCGATAATAATTATTACCATCTCACCTAGTTATACATAGTGCTGTAATATTCTCTTGGGGTCGTGAGCTTTTGGGACCGGGACCGCAGTCCCAGATTCCACCTATTAATATAATCAATATTTTCAGAAGTATTTTGGGACCACAAGTAAAATAAACAAAGTTATGTCTTGGAAAAGTACGGTCAATCAAAAAATTTGAAGTTATACAAATAAAATTATTTTTATAAAACAATATAATATTTATTTTATTTCAGCAATGGCAGCCGTCTATAAGAATTAAACCTAAAAAAGAATACAAATACTATAAAAAAGTAATCTTGAGTGTTTAAATCACCTTTCGTCCCCCTCACCCACTAAAACGTAACAATAAACTTTAAAAAAACGTCACTATCGTAATTAGACATGTCAGCAGTGTTCATTTTCATAACAATTATTTAATATCATTACAATTTTTGTAAATTAAACATAGATAATCAATTAACATTTTTTTTTTAAATGCTATCTGAATATACTAGCTGACCCACCGAACTTTGTACTGGCTTAGAGTCAATAAATGATGTGTTAACTTATTAGGCTCCTATCAAGTTATGGCAGCCTGGTACTTCGAAGGCATAAAGCGTTTTCTAGCTAATACATACCCACTCATGTTAGGTGAGCTCCTACCGAGTTATGACCACCTGGTACTTCCAAGGCATAAATCGAATTCTAGCTGACACTCCTATGTTTGGTAATGTCCTATTAAGTTCTGACAACCTGGTACTTCAAAGGCATATCCGGTTTCTACCTGTCAGCAGCCACTGGGTACTGTAGTACCCACATACCAAAATATCTGAGATGATTATTTTTCTCGTATTTTTTTTTTTTTGTTCTCTTTACTATAACTTTGTTTTCTTGTGGTCCCAAAATACTACTGCAAAATAATTATTGTATTTTAGGTGGAATCTAGGACTGCGGTCCCGGTCCCGAAAGCCCACAACCCTTCTCTAGCTGGTAAACTCACGCCTGTCGATCAATTCTGTAAAAATTTAGCGGCGTAAACTTATTAAATTGTCATTCGACCTGTTGCTATGGATTGACACTCTTGACAGCTCACTTTTTTTTGTGCATGGGAAATCATCAAATGACGTCTTCTGCTCTGGGTGGAGCGGAAGGGCGTATCAGACTTTTACTGACTACCATCCGTGTTCCTTCAGTCGCCTATATTGCTAGAGCCACGGTAACTCTTTCGAACAAATCTGGCGACCCTGGCAGGAGCAACATTAAACCCTCAAGGCATTACAGACACAGATAAACACATTGAACATCTCAATGTGAGCTATTTAAATATCATTCCTAATTCCACCCTGTAGAGTCATAAAACTGGCGGCAGCCATTATAAGATGACGGAGTATGAAATTGTTAATTCCGAAAATATTAATTATAATTAACTAGCTGACCCAGCGAACTTCGTATCGCCTCGGATTCAATAAATGTTGTAATAAACCTTCCAAGTTTGACAACCTGGTACGCGGTGGTGATCTGGTAAGGGTTTTCTAGCTGACACTCATATATTTGGTTAACTCCTACCCAGTTATGATAACTCATACCAAGTTATGACCACCTGGTACTTCGAAGGCAACGTTTTTGTCATACCACGTTTTATGTCACGTCACACGGGAACGCGGTCGAAAGGGATAAAAAGTATCCTATGTCCGTTTCCTGGTTTTAAGCTACCAAGGGCAATAATGTTAATTATTTATTTAATAGAAATAGTTTTATTATTGATTTCTTACAAATATCAAATAGTCATCCATACGTCATTACATAGCTGTCATTATACGTCAATTTTGTTATTCCAAGTCTGATTCTTTTTTGTTATACCACGTTTTATAGTGACTGACGTTACATGTCAAGTCACACGGGAATGATGTCGAACGGGATAAAAAGTATCCTATGTCCTTCTCCTGGCTCTAAACTACCTCCCTGCCAATTTTCAGCTAAATCGGTTCAGCCGTTCTTGAGTTATAAGTGAAGTAACTAACACGACTTTCTTTTATATATATAGATTATAAGGTTATTGTTTGTTAATCACAGGCTGCTACTGTAGAAGGGGGTGGCGCTTTTATACGATGCCTTCATGCTTAAAATAATAAAGATATAAAAAATGGAGCGGGAAGCATCGGTCCCAGGAGACCCCTTCAGTTTTCTGACATCTCTTTGAGGCGCGCGTGGAACACTACGCGCCGTCGACACGGGCCTGGTCCTTACCGGGCGGCGAGCTACCCATTGCTCGCCACCCGCAAGCCCGCACCTACGGTGGCCGGGAGTCCGCAATCGACTCCCGACGCCCGGGGCGTCTCCTCCTGCGGCGGCTAGGGGCATGAGGTCGCATAGCTTACCTCTCCCTCACGCGCTTCGCTCCTTCGCGAGTATTACTGCTTCGCAGAAGGAGGTGACGGCTTCCCATGCCCTCTCACTCCGTACCATAGCGTGCACCAGGGCCGGACGCTGGGTGAATTGTTTGACGTATGTCAACGTAGTTTTCGTGAAAGAGTAAATTAACAAGACAGTTTTTTTTGCTATCCTAGTAACCCTGGCAAGGACAATTTATGAAATTATTGTATTATCATCGGTCCTTGATAAGTCTACAAAGTTTAAATGAAATCTGACCGTTTCCAGTGGGTCAAAATCAGGTCCAAAGGAGTCGGTAACAAACAAACAAACAGATGAAACTAATAAAACCATGTTAAAAAGGCATCTACTAAGACGCTAGGCAGGCATCGACAAAAAAAGTTACCTCGGCGTAACATACAACAATTTTATTACAAGTATATATATTTACCAAAATGGCCGTTACTGCTGGTTGGTAATTTATTGTAATTGGCCAGTTTATTCGTAATGACGCCCGTCTTACTAACTTATGAGAAAGCATAGCCAGTATAAGTTGAGTCGTGGTACAACCCTTTGGTGCTAATTTCTTTACATCGATAGGATCTTTGAGGAGTTAGTCTTTAATACTAAATTAATTTATGGGTTTATTGTTTACAACATTAAATGAAAAATAAGGTTAATATGTTTAATTAAAATTAAATGCAATAATAAATATATTTTAAGCATAATAAACTCTTCTTAATCATTATTTTTTTCTATTTAAAGCCCTTCGAAATTTAAAAGTGTCATATTGAAAAATTAATAATATGCCTAACTCTAGTGGCTCGGGGTTTCAGAAGGGGAATTGCGTAACACACATAATTTGACTTCCATTCTGACAGTTGCAAGTCACATTCATTGCGTGTTTACGTTGTTGAGCGGATGAATTTTTCAAACCTATGAAGCAATGACATACGAATAATAAGGCTTATAGGTAAAATTATGAGGTAGGTATGACATCTCCCTGTCGAGATAAACCACGGCCAAGGTGGTGTGACGATGTGATAAGGTTTGCAGGCAGCCATAGAGCCAGAGAGAAAATGGCGAGCGAACGCACAAGACAGAGAGGCTTGGAAGGAAAAAGGACTTTGTCTAGCAATGGGACACAGCTTTGGCTAACAAAGAAAAATTGGGTAGGTTAGTAAGTAGGTAGCTATTTCTACCTTTATTTTCCCAAGTTCCACAAAGATCATTTTAAATTGGTTGTTGTTTTATTACATGAATTGGTAAATAGGTACTGTGAGGCTGTTTATGGACACCTAGGTACTTGTATTTCTTTCGTTTTATAAGGATAACTGACTACCCAGCATAAGGTTGTGGCCAGACCGGAGTCGAGACTGTCTTTGAATAGACTATCGCTCTGCAAAAATAAAAAGAGGCATCGATGCGCATACTGAAATCTAAGAAAAGATGCAGTTTTTTTTTTGCAAAAATATTCTACGTGGTCTATAATCATGGGCTGAATTCATGGTTACAGTTTTCTCGTCAATGTCTCGGTCACCCTATATGTTAGTTAAAGTTGTCAAATATCTAATGTTTTGACACAAGGCAAAATTGTTCTGTTTTCATTCATCCATTTTAATCTTATTTTAATTTTATTTTATTTTATTTCTTATTTTATTGACCAACTAATTTAATCACTACTTTGACATTTAATTGTAATAAATCTTTAATGAATAATGATGAAATGTAATTTTGATGAATATTATAACCGGTCATGCACCATCTCTTCCTACCAATTTGTACGCCACGGTATGCGGCTGAACATGTCTGATCTTTTCTGTATCTCATTATTATCTTGCATGCAATGTATGTACACCATGTTTAAACAAATAAAATTTACTTACTTACTTAAGTGCTGGACACTTGTCAGTGTAGTTACGAGTATTTATAATATGTCTACTTAATAAAATCTAATGTCAAGTTATTTCATCATCATCATTTCAGCCGAAAGACGTCCACTGCTGGTCTTGGCCTCCCCTAAAGCGGGGTTTTTGCCATAATCGCCACGCTTGGCAGGCGGGTTGGCGATCGCAGTATGGTAGTAAAATGCATAGAGGATGCTGCTGTCCATTCTCTAGTAAGTCCATTAGTCGCCTTTTACGATACCCACGGGAAGAAATGGGATGGTGTTATATTTTGTGGTCAAGTTATTTAGGCTGTTAAAGATGTATATTTTTCCCTGCAGTTTGTCTAAGTGCATCCTACTTCGTCTTCCTCTTTTTCTCTTTGACCCTCTCTTTTCTATAATATGTATTCTGGGAACTGCAGAGTATAAATGTAAAAATAAATAAAATAAAATATAAACTCTTGTGTGCGCACAGCTTTAGCCTAACTACCTTGTATAACGGTCTGTGATACTTTTTACGCGAGCATCAATTGTTTCTACATTAAAATACGTATTTAAGTAAATATTTATTACTCTGTGTTGCGTTATTGTATGCAATTATACAATTATTTGGTTATTAAGAGGCTGTAATTAACGGGATAATATTTATGACAGTTATTAACAAAGTGTAGTAAGTAATTTACAGTATAAATGTCGACTTAAACGCGTTATTATTTTCATGGTTTTGTGATGCTAACAATTATCTTTGGGATTAATACCACGGTGAAGTAAGCTGTTTCTAAAGTTGGACTGAGAACACAAAAATAGTCTGACGTGTTAAAGATGAATTAAATATCTGAGTAGGTACTAAATATACCTCATTATAAAGACTACGCCACAGTATAAATAAGGGCAGTATGGAAACTTGGGGCCGGAAGCTTCTGAAGTAACGACCGCGTACTGGAAGACGTAGCGTAGGAAGGCCTCCCACAAAACGGACCGATGATCTGGTGAAGGCCGCAGGAATCCGCTGGATGCGAGAAGCACAGACACGGTGGAAGTGGCAGTGCTTGGGGGAGGCCTTTATCCAACAGTTGATGACTTTCGGCTGAAATAATTCGTATGAAAACTAGGCCTATTTGTTGAAATTAATACCTACGCTACCCTCCATTATGGCGTTAGGGTTGTCACTTTTAGTATTAGTAAAATTGAAAAGTGTTCTAATAGAACAAAGTTGTTTAACGGTGGTGAGACTTAGACTGTCTGTCCGTATGTCTGTCAAAGCTGGATATCTCAAGAACTACCAATGCTATCAACTTGAATTTTGGAATTCTTTTTTAATCGAATATTAGAGTGAAATATCGTTTTAAAATGATACTGCGAACTCTACGCTACTACGCCGTAGGCCTACAAAGTACCTAGGTAATAGAAAAGAGATTGCTATCAACACGTTATGAAATATAAAAACCTCCATATGAAACGCTACAAATTAATTCGTCAACTAACTAATAACATAATTTCTTACAAAATAATAAACGACCTGAATCCACAAACTCCAACCTCACATTTATCAAACTTATCTCCTTGAAAGGAACACGAAATCAAGTGATCCTATAAGTAGGTACAGATGCCAGCACAGAAAGCTACTACAATCTGACAAATTTCTTGAATAGATTTTCAACTTTATTGCTAAAGCATTAGGTTCAAGATTCATCGGGAAAATTTGACAGTTTTGGATAGCGTGATGTGCTGGCGTCTGTACGAGTATATACATTTCGTTAGCTAATCACGCCCTCAAAAGCAGAGTCAATTTGTCATAATTAATACGCAACGGAAACTCCGTGTACAGCCAATGGGTAACTTACAAACACGAGTAATTGGCCCAAAACATGAATTAAACATAATTTACTTTTAATTATCTGATCGATGGCATTCCAGGGTAACCCTTACGGTCCAATTTAGATTCTTAGCATATTTCCGCGCTCCGTCTCACTGGCCAGTCGTTTGTTGGCCACCAAAGCTGTTTGATTTCTATCTAGGAAGGGTTAAAAAATATTGTTAACTGAGTATTTTGTTTGTTGGTTTGAAGCCGGGACTCTTTCGTTTTTGGTGCGACGATAAGGCTGCTGTTTTGCTATGAAATTGAGGGAAAAAAGTCTCAAAATTATTGAGACAATGTTTTAATTTGTTTTTTTTTTTACCTTTTACAACTATCTTTACTGACCTTAAACCGATATTCGATAGCGTGGCTATCAACTATTATTTATAACTTATTATATTTATTACATAATAAATATACATTATGAATCTACTACTTAAATTAAATGTAAACAACAAAAATGCTGAGTAGACATTTTTGTTGTTCACATTTAGGCTTTTTAACTACAATAAATACGGATGCATCACCAATCACCATCCAACCAACCTCATCAGCATCACTTAATAACTGAAATTAATCATTAGGAATAAAGAGCTCTCTCTTTTAATAATTACATGGAAAATAACATCCAAAAATATCTTAACATATTAGAACGTTTGCGAATTCACTTAAATTGTACTAACATCTTTCAGTAGTCGAAATTCGAAGCCTCTATTTAGTGCTATTTTATGTTCTATCCTCTCTATCTGGTAAGAATTCCAGACCACATTAATGCACCACGATTGTGATTCAATTTAGGAAATTCAATTTTTTTGATTCAGTACTGTCCTCAACATCATCATCATCACCTGCTTAGCCTTTTCCAAACTATGTTAATGTGGGCTTCCATTTTAACCGGATGCAGCTGAATACCAGTTATATTACATGGAGCGACTGCCTAAGTGACCTCCAGAACCTCACTGGGTAACACGATCCCCCTTAGTAAGCCTGGTTGTCAGACTTTCAGGCTTCTTACAACCCGTAACGATTGTCACTGATCCACAAATGACACACGGGCTCAAACGTTTTACGGCCGCGACTTACGAGTAGTAGGTTGTGAGTTCAAACCTAAGCAGGCGCATTACTTTGTGTAAATTATTTCATCACCACTGCTCTCAAAACGGTGAAGGAAAACATCGTGAGGAAACCGGCATGTCTTAGAACCAAAAATTCGAAGACATGTGACACCTACCAACCCGCACTGGGCCCGCGTGGTGGATTATGGCCCGCTCCCTCTCACCGAGAGGAGGCTTGTGTCCCAGCAGTGGGAACATTATAGGCTGATGATGATCAACCGTTTTATGTGCTTTACGAAGCACGGAGGGGTATGTAAAGATGGTCACCCACATTCAACCGCGGTAAGCAGAGCTTAACCTGATCGATCGACCCGTGCCGCTGTTATTACTTAACCACAAGCACCTTTCACAACTGTCTTCAACATGATCCTCTAAAATTTTAACGGCGTTTTGCAAAACTCCCAGGACGATAGAAAGTCTTTATTCCTGTGAAAAATGCTTAATCCAGAAACTTCAATATGTACCTTCTATACTGCCCAGGCTTTCTCACGCTACGCAAAAACTTCCAGTTTGTCCTCAATCAAGCAATTCCGCAAAAAAGCGATCGGACTGATCGGGTATCAAAATAAACGCATATTAATTTTCGTACAGTTAAAAATATCATATTTCTCTCTCCTCCATAATAAACACGGACTACCAATTATTTATTTTTATAAACCAATAACAAATCCGAAGCACAATCGTAAGATTAAAACCTAAATCATTCTTATTCCTCGCAATACTCGATTAATTTCATAAATTGAGACCCCTACCATGAGCCTTGTTTGTGATTTGCGAACGAAGAATTTTTTCGGAAGAAACATTAGAAGTGAAAAACCCTTTTTAGTTATGGTCTCTATACCACTCACAAATGCGTATATCACTACTTTCTATGAAAACAATAGTGACAGAAGTCTTAAAACCTCAGCAAGATACACAAAGTGGATCAAATAAGTATTATCGAAGCTATTATATATATATAATATTAAAACGTAAAAACTACCCAAGTAGACTTAACAAAATATATTTGGCACCAGCCTTGAGACATACCGTGTCCATTAAAAAATTTTTTTTTCAAAATCTATAGACAAAGGAACCAACAAAAAATAAATACAGAGTATTTGAGAACCTCCTGTTTTTTTGATTGAGATCTATTTGTAGTCAGGGCAATAGATTCCTGCCAGGGTCACGAGATTATTCGAAAGAGATACCGTGACTCTGGCACATGGGCAACTGAAGGAACACGGGTGGGTTTTAGTCAGTAAAAGTCTGACACGCCCTCCCACTCCGCCCAGAGCGGGAGAAGTCATTTGATGATTTCCCATCCAAAAAAAAAAAAAAAAAAAAAAAATTGATTCTTCAAAAATGATGTCATTCGAGTACGCTTCTCGCAAACATAAATACTTTTGGAAACTTCTTCGGGAAGAAAAACTACCTACCTACTCAAAAGAATGCGGGGGATTTCTATGTAGCTGCTAGAGATACAACGCAGGCTTTTTTCAGTCGTTTAACTGAGCTCAATTGAGACCATTTTTCAGTCGAGCACTATATACTATCGACATAGCTTGCAGAGTAAGCAAGCTGAAGTGGCAGTGTTCTGACCATGTTTGTCGAAGGACCGATGGCCGGTGAAGCAGACGAATCCTGAAGTGGAGACTGCGTACGGCTAAGTCTAGAGTGGGAGCGCCCAACTAGATGGATCTACAACCTTATGAAGATCACTGGGATAGACTGGATGCGTAAGGCAGAGGACAGGGTGTTAAAGCGTAGCCTGGGAGAGGCCTGTATCCAACAGTGGACTGCGATAGGCTGAATTGATTGATTGATTGAATTAGTCCAATATTTTGTAAATGTTATGATAAATCAATTTAATTTAGTTTATCTATCACTCGATCCTTATCTCTCGTTACATCATCTTCATTTGCCTAGTTTTTTCTCAACTATTTATGTGAGCGGCTTCCAGACTAATCGAATGCAGCTGATATGAGTATTTACTTAGAGCGACAAATCTTACTGGGTAAGATATACCCCTTGGTAAGACTGATTGTCAGACTTTCAGGCCTCGGACTAACCATAACTGTCACAGATCTAAAAATGGCTGCCCGGACTAGGGGAACCATCGTGACCGAGTTTTTAGGAGCTTACACTGGGCCAAATCTTTTATATTTCCTATAGAACTGAATTATAGTTTCGAATAGCCAAACCTCGCTTAAACCCATTTATGAATTAACATCTAGAACTTCAAGTTAGACCTGAACTTAATTTAAATTCAGTTGTGAGTGGGCGCGGCTGCGTAATGACCAAGTGCCACCTATAACTAATCAGCGCACGCCCTCGCCGCGATATCGATTCATTTGTCATTCGGAAAGGTACAACACTATAACTAGTGCGGGAATCGAGATATCAAATCATCTATGCAGATGTTGCCTTTGCGAGAATTGCAATCTTTCGAAAAAGGAATTTCTTGAGGCTGAATGGGGTATTGCCTTTGTAAGGTGCGAGTGATTCAATAATGGAACACTTTCGAGATTTAAATCAAGACTGTTTTCGTCATGTTAGGTCAGGCTTTAGAGAGCCGGACCCGAGATGGTGGCGCGTAGTGTTCCACGCGCGCCTCTCTGTGATGTATGGGGGGGAGTTTAACACCTCACTCCCCCCCAACGTGAGGAGGCCCGCGAAGGCGGGCCGGCACCAGTCGGGGATCGCGGAAGACATATTGGTTCCCGTGGTCCCCGACATAGGTGTGGGACGGAACACCGGGGTGGTTTTAGTCAGTAAGAGTCTGACAGACCCCTCCGCCCACCCCAGGGCGGAGGACATCCATGATTTCCACCTCGTGATCAAAAAAAAAAAAAAAAGGCTTTAGAGAGCAGTAGTTGCTCACTGAAACCGGCCCCGATTTACGAGTTGTAGGTCGTAGGTTCAAACCCAGGTAGATACTTTACTATGTGTAAATAATTTCATCACCACTGCTCTCAAAGCGCGAATGCAATCATCGTTAGGAAACCGGCATGTCCTAGAAACGAAAATTGGAATACTGTGTGGCATCTACTAATACCTGGCGGGCCCAAGTGGTATATTATGGCCCATCACCCCCTCTCGACGAGAGGAAGCCTGTGTCCCACAAGCGCGGACATTGATCATTGTTGAGTACCCTTATATCCTTATGGTCTGGTTCCGGCTTGAATAGACCGTAAACAACAAGTTTTGAGCACGAATTACTTTTTCATGAAATAGTCATTTAATCTATACTAATACCTATTATAAAGCTGAAGAGTTTGTTTGTTTGGTTGAACGCGCTAATCTCAGAAACTACTGGTCCGAATTGAAAAATTATTTCTGTGTTGGATAGCCTATTTATTGAGAAAGGTTATAAATTATATAACATTACGCTACAACTAAGAGGAGCGGAGCAGTAATGAAAAATGTTGCAAAAACCGGGAAAATCGCATGGGTATGCGATTCGACGCGACGGGAAGGCTCGGGGAACAAGAAATTTAACGCGGACGAAGTCGCGGGCAGAAGCTATTATCAATAATTCTATGTGTGATTTATTTTAAATATTCATACTTTTTACAATAAAAATAAATATTCGCTATAAATCTGAACTAAACGGCATATTTCTTGTTCCCCGACCCTTCCCGTCGCGTCGAATCGCATACCCATGCGATTTTCCCCGTTTTTGCAATATTTTCGTTACTGCTTCGCTCCTCTTGGTTGTAGCGTCCAAATTCAAGAAGGTCGAACGACCTACTTACACATGGAACGACAACCTAAAACAGGACATGAAATACGTGTACTTCGACATGGGAATCAAGTTTTGGATGGACACAGCTGGAGGCAGAAATAAGGTCAAGAAAACGGCTAGCGATATCTACAAAAAACAGAAACTCGTAGCAGCGAGAACTTAGAAGACGACTGAAAACAACAACACGGAACATAGCGAAGCAATGACATAGGAAACAGAAGAGAAAACAGTTGAATTCCACCAAAAAATGCACAGATGAAGCTAGACCTGAATCAACATGCTCAAGCCGTCGTGAAAAGATGCCCTCCTATAGATAAATACCACCCGTCTCTCCACTAGTCCGGTGCGTCCAGATCGGTGCAATTCATTTCATTTCATAAATCTGAACGAAACGACCTGCGGTGCACTGCGCGGTTGATGGGCGGCAGTGTACTGCTGACCACTGTCACGGGTAGACGCTGACACTTTGCGCAAGAGTGGTACTAACCCCTCCGTGGCTTAGAAAGCACGTTAAGCCGTTGGTCCCGGCTGTCATGGATCTTGGACAGTGGTTACGGGTAGTCAGAAACCTAAGTAGATGGTGGTCCTGCCAAGGTCACAGATTTGATCGAAACAGTTACAGAGGCCCTGAAAAAAAAAGTATAATGATGGTGATGATTCATAAATATTCATAATAATGACTAACAAATACTGTGGCATGTAAGATTATCCCTATTTGCATACAAAAGTCAAATCCAACAGCGTTTGCATGCAGATACTGGCACTTATAATTAACTAGCTTCTGCCCGCGACTTCGTCCGCGTCAAAGTTTTGCTCCCCTGACCCTTCCCGTGGCATCAAATTGCCTGCCAATTTTCGTCCATGTTTCGTTGCTGCTCTGCTCCTTGCGTTCAACCAAACAAACAAACTCTTCAGCTTTATAATATTATTATAGATTCATGTCCCGAAAAAAAATGTAAGTAAAAAGTAAGTTCAAAAAGTAAAATCCAAATTATGACATCTAGTTTAGACGTTATGACTACATTATAGATGGCATACATAAGTACATACCGGTCAAAATCATAACCCTCCATTTACTTCTCTGTAGTCGAGAAAAATTGCCGTAATTAAAAAAGGCCATATTTCCCGATCATTAGCTGATACCGACTAATTCTTAAAGGCTGCTCATCCCCAGGGCCTGCAGTCTCGACATAGAAAGCGACACTATCGCAAAATACCGATTGCTAAATAAAACCGAAAACAATCGGTTGCCGTAACGATGCCAGCGACAAAATGGAAGTCTCGACATCTGAGATACGGACCAAAATCATACATTAACTTGAACAAAACGATGTCAGTTGGCGCAAAACGTATTCATAGTTCGGTTTAGTAGCAATGTTACGATATTTGGTAGTCTCGACACTCAAAGTTATTGATGGACATCGACATTTCGATGAACTTTACCGTATTTTCTTAATGTTTACGAGCATGTGTTGCGTCCATTTTTGAAAGCCCGCAAAGTGATTCGTTAGCAACGCAAACTAACAAAATGGCGTACCCGAAGGATGTGACTGTACTAATGAGGCTTTAAGACCATATATTTATGGATTCCGACAAAACAACGTGCGAACGAGCGTCGCCAACAACCATCGTATTAGAGGGAGCCAAATACATTTAGTATATTTTTGAAGGGAGCCGATCGTTCAGTTTTAATATACATATAAATAAATAACACAACTGCAAATCATGTTTCCAACTTTATTAAATCTCCATTAATCCATTGAATGCAGTAATTACAGACACAAATAAAAAACCATTGTGTCTGGCGAGGATCCACGTTTACAGCATATGAAGAGTTAAGTATCATCACAGACAATCATCTCCTAATTACACACGTTCGTTTTAGATAGAATTTCTACATGAGACATGTTGCATTCATACCCACATGACATTTCCAATGCATTCTGCAGTTTAATTAAGTAGCTCGACATTATTAATCTAAAAATATAATATTTAGTGATTGATGATGATTATATAAATAATACACAACGGCAAATAATGTTTTCAACTTTATTAAATCTCTATTAAGTTTCAACAGTTCATCACACACAATCATCTGATTACACACATAATTTTAATCTAAACACTTTACACGGCACATGTTGCATTCCTATTGGCATAACATTTCCACACTTTAATAAAGAAGCTTGACAATAATAATTTAAATATACATATCCAAAAAATTGATATCATGCACTATTACTAAAGGATAGCCGTGAGAGACTTGTCATAAATTACAGTAGTCAAACTGTTAAACTGAATAAATAAAAAGTATTTATCATTTTCTATATAAAAAACATACAACGGCAAATCATGTTTTCAATTTTATTAAATCTCCATTAAATATCAACAGTTATTCTCTCTCTATTCTATAAAGTTTCTACAGTTCGTCACACACAACTGTATTAAGTTTCAACAGTTCATCACACACAATAATATAATTACACACATTCTTTTATACACTTTACATGTCACATGTTACTCCTATCCGCATAACATTTCCACACTTTAATAAAATAGCTTGACAATAATAATTTAATTATAAATATCCAAAAAAACTGAAATCATGCATATTAGGTACTAAAGGATAGCCATGAGAGTCCTGACATAAATTACAATAGTCAAACTCACTGTTACTTTATAATTTAAACATTGCAATCTTAAATCTCCACTACGTACAGAAGAGCACCATATTCACTACATTATGCGCAGACAATAAAGAAATGCAATAAACTGGTTTATAAATAAAAAAGTTAATCTGGCGACAATATGGGTGGCCTTCTATGTTTTGATACTTCTTTATCTCCCTACAAGGAGCCATACTTGAAGCTAACAAACAATATTTTGTACCTCAAATGTAACTGCCTATGTATAGCTCTCGCCAAACTTCTAGGCCGCCCTGAAAATGGCTTTCTGAAGCGCAAGGCACGGATCGGTGCTGTTTTTCATTCAATCCAGCCATTGTAGCCAACTTCAGGGCGGCCAAGAAGTTTGGTAAGAACTATAGTTAACGTCGGATCTCAATATCAAAACTAATTGTGAATAAACATCTGTACTCAAGAAACATTTTGTATTTTATTTTTTTGTTTTATGCCTGTAGTTATAGACTTTTAAATAAAACACCTTCCAAAATTGAAAGACATACCATTGCAAACATTAAAAACAACAGGTACAATAATTAAACACAGAACTTTTTAATATTTTTACACAAGATTTCTTAACCGACAAGAACTATTAAAATTTTGTTTTTGTAATTTGAATGTACTAAATTTACTAACTTAAATAGGTAGAAAGTACATAGATTCCTCACAACTGTAACAACTGATTGTAGTACATACATTCTTTGCAATTAAATATATCTATTCTATTGAAAAATACATAAATAACACATAACCGCAAATCATGTTTTCAACTTTATTGGCATGATATGTCCATTAGCAGAATCATTTAAGTTCACACATTCTTATAATTAAGATACTGCTTACATGAGGCATGGTGCACACCTATTGAAAAATCTTTATCAATTGTTTACACTTTCACTATCCACTTAGTTCAAACTGTTTTCTTCCATGTTGTGGCTTCCTTACAGCAGACAATGACTCAGGTACTACAAATGATGCATCTCCAAGCATAGTTCAAGCTGTGGGGCCTTTCAAAGTGTGGACCGCATGTTTCACAATGCCTGTCCTCCGACAGTCTTGATATGGCTATGAGACGGCAAATCTCACGCAAATGAAAATCCTTTGGACTTGTTCATATCTGTACATTTACAGAATAACAGTAGAGGCTTTAACCAAGCTCTTAACTAAACATTAACCATTTCTTCGAATACAACAACCCCTCGGAGTTCTGTGTCTGTACGCAGCTATGATATGATTTATTAAGAAACAATATGAAGAGAAGTCACCGCTTCATTAAAAATAGGTTAGCCGAGTAATAATATGCTGTAACCTTGGCTATTAATGAAAAATTATCATGTTAAATACCACAAAATTTGCTATATCAACAAATTATAAGACTTTTTCCATAATTATTTGACACTTGACAACTTTGGCATTATGTTAACTGTTTAATTTTTTTAATGACTTGAATACGGGGATTTTGGCTCCGTTGCATTTTATGTATCTTTTTGAAATTTTTATCTTGTTATGTGCGTTTTGTTTGGCAGATTAAACAATTTTTCTTTCTTTTTCTTTCTCTATTTGTTTACAATGTTGCAAGGAGGCAGATTGTAATGACCATATAATTTTTTTAAATCCTAGCTGACCCAGTAGTAATAACAGATTCTACAAATTTTTCACTCATTATTTTCATACAATCAAATTCACCGACTTAAAACCATTTCATGAAAAAAAAAAAATCGGCCAAAATTTAAAGTGATAAGTAGGTACAGTATCGGAATGTTGAAATTGAACACTCAGATATACTCTTTTTGAATTAACATTTCATTTATCTCATCTTAGTTTGTAATCAAATTAAAAAAAAATTAATTCACATTAACCTACATGGGCACTTATGAAATGTCGGATACTAAGTGCACGGTTCCAAATTGTTGATTCCTATGGAGAAGAACCGGTAAGAAACTCCACGGTTACTCTTTTAAAAATAATTGGTTTTTACGATGGTTTCAAATTACAGTTGTAAGTCAATACCACTTTAAATAAGAATAACTAAATAAATAGGCAATAGACTTGATCACTTTTAATTAACGATCAGTTAAATAATTAAAACAAATATGGCAATGATAAACAATATAGTAATATTTCTATGGCGAAGCGTAAGCAGCCAGTAAGTCCAGTCCCCTGAGCTCAGGGTCTTTTAAAGACTTTGTATTCTCCCGCCGAAGTGACGTCAGCCGATGCAGACTGCCAATCACTCGCCAGCGTGTTCAAACGTCCGGTCCGGTGCAGATGGCAGCACTGCACCCCACAGTGCGTCGCTTAAATCGTGATATTGGGGCTAAGTTAGGTCGCCCGAAACGGTGGCGCCAACACAGTGTTAATGTCGAAGGATATCATTACCTTGATTAAGTCTAATCATGTTTTTTAAACTATTCTTCATCATCATTTCTGCCGAAAGACGTCCAGTGCTGGACATAGACCTCACCCAAAAACCACTACTTTGACCGGTTCTGTGCATTTACAGGGGGTGTTGCCATTACCATTATCGCCATGCTTGGCAGGCGGGTTGGCTATCGTCGCATTATGGTGGTAAGATTCATAGAGAACGCTTTGGCCACTTTCTAGTAAGTCCCATAGTCGCCTTTTACGACACTCACGGAAAGAAATAGGATGATGCTATTCTTTACGTCCGGCACCACACGAAAAACTATTATTTACTTTGTAATTTTTTAGTTCAGCTAGCTACAAAAGCGTATATTTTTTTTTTATCTGTCCTGATAATCCTGGCTAGAATAATGGCACAAATTTATGAAATTAATGTATTGTCATCGGGTAATAAGCATCTTATAGTAAATTTTAAATAATTCCGATGTTTTGAGATGAAAATCACTTTCAAACATTCCGTTACATACACACTTACATACTTACACCCATACTAAGTCAATGAAATCGTTTTAATAAAAATCAAAATTAAATACAAAAAAAAAACAAGCATGAAATACTTACACGTTTTTGAGGTAATATGGAGATTAATAAACAAAAAAATGTGTCTATTAAGTTAAAAAATAATAAACTTCACAATTATACAACGATGTAAGAGAGTTGTATCGAACTTACACCGCCATCTATTAGTGATTCCAAGAACTAACCAATAAATAAACACTATTGTCGCTTAAATGATACTATTTTCCAAACTGTATCGTTTGGAAAATAGTATCATTTAAGCGCAATTGCACAATTAAAATACAATACACACTATAATAAAAAAAAACATTCACGAATAATTAAAATAGTATTGTTATGTCGTGAACATTACTTACATCACCATCTTTTAGGAAATCCTAGAACTAACCAATAAATACAAACTAGTTTCGTATAATAAACATTTTTTTTTTCAAATATAAAAGACAGTAATACTTGAGATAAAAACTATCCTATCTTTTAGGTTGGATCAAATTATAAATAACTAAGAAGTTTGTTATGAGTCTGTTCAGTAGTTTCGGATTTTACCCGTAACAAACATGGTGGCCCGAGATTTTTTTTTATAATGTTTATCACTCCTTCTAAGTTTCTTTAATAAACAGTTTCCAAGATATGGTTTAAAAAGTCACTATACAGTTTGTAGTAAAAAATATTTTTTTACTAATCAATGGTCTCCAATTTTTTTCAGAATTCAATGAGAATTTCTCGCGGCCAATAATTGAAGTCGAACTATAAATAGTAGTCTTCGGTAGTGTCTCAACATCATTTTATACGATTTTGCGAGGTATCTCCGATGTAGAGACTTGCTTTTGTCGTATGCATCGGTACGGCAAGCGGGGTGTTTTCGGTATTATCTAGTGATCCGAATGTTCGATGACATAGTAGCGGCCGTAAGAATTTCTCCTTGAATTCACGGAAAATTGGAGAACATTTATTAATAAAAAATTCCATTTTTCTAGAAAATTGTGCAGTGGAATTGTTAATCATATCTTGCAAATACTCGTTTTTTTATGGAATCTACTAAGTAGCAATAACTGTTTTACAGGATTAAAATAACTTGTTAAAAATCTGAGGTCATTACAATCTGCATCCTTGCAACACTATAAAACTAATGCCAAACTTGTGAAGTCATGTCTATTTGGTATTTGTTTTCATTGATTTTCTTTCTCAAGTGTATTTTACACATATTTTCATAGATAGCCAAAGTTACAGCATATCATTACTCGGCTAACCCATTTTAATCAAGCGGTGACTTCTCTTCATATTGTTTCTTAATAAATCATATCATAGCTGCGTACAGACACAAAACTCCGTGAGGTTGTTGTATTCGAAGAAATGGTTAATGTTTACCTAAGAGCTCGGTTAACACCTCTACTGTTATTCTGTGAATGTACAGATATGAACAAGTCCAAAGGATTTTCATTTGCGTGAGATTTGCCGTCTCATAGCCATATCAAGACTGTCTGAGGACAGGCATTGTGAAACATGCGGTCCACACTTTGAAAGGCCCCACAGCTTGAACTATGCTTGGAGATGCATCATTTGTGGTACCTGAGTCATTGTCTGCTGTAAGGATGGCACAACATGGAAGAAAACAGTTTGAACTAAGTGGATGGTGAAAGTGGAAACAATTGATAAAGATTTTCAATAGGTGTGCACCATGCCTCATGTAAACAGTATCTTAATTATAAGAATGTGTGAACTTAGATGATTCTGCTAATGGACATTTAATCAAGTTGAAAACATGTTTTGCGGTTATGTGTTATTTATGTATTTTTCAATAGAATAGATATATTTAATTGCAAAGAATGTATATACTAATATCAGTTGTTACAGTTGTGAGGAATCTATGTACTTTCTACCTATTTAAGTAAGCAAATTTAGTACATTTAAATAATAAAAACAAAATTTCAATAGTTCTTGTCGGTTAAGAAACCTTGTGCAAAATACTAAAAAGTTATGTTTAATTATTGTACCTGTTGTTTTTAATGGTATGTCTTTCAATTTTCTTAGGTATTTTATTTAGAAGTTTAGAACAACAGGTGCAAAACAAAAAAAAAATGTTTCTTGGGCACCGATGTTTATTCACAAATAGTTTTCATATTGAGATCCAACGTTAACTACATGGGTAGTTACATTTGAGGTAGAAAATATTGTTGGTTAGCTACATGTATGGCTACTTCTTAGGAGACAAAGAAGTACCCAAATATGAAAAGCCACCCATATTGTTGCCAGATTTTTTATTTTCATGTATTAACTACTTCATAGTCTGCACATAATGTAGTGCATATGTTGCTCTTTTGTAAGTAGTAAGGAGATTAGACTTAAGATTGTAATGCTTAAATTATAAAATAACAATGTATTAATAAAATAATTTCAGTTTTTGGGATATTTTTAGATAAATTATTATTGTCAAGCTATTTTAGTAAAGTGTGGAAATATTATGCGGCTATGAATGCAACATGTGCCATGTAAAATGTTTAGATTCAAATAATGTGTGTAATCAGATGATTGTGTGTGATGAACTGTTGAAACTTAATAATAGTTGAAAACATGATTTGCCGTTGTGTGTTATTTATATACGAAGTGATGAATACTTTTTATTTATTCAGTTTTCATACAGTTTGATTGTTGTAATGAACTACAGAATGCATTCGTAATGTCAAGTGAATAGGAATGTAACATATATAAGCAGCATCTAGATTATAAGAATATGTGTAATTAGGAGATCATTGTGTGAGATGATGATGATACATGGAGATTTAATAAATTTGGAAACATGATTCGTGGTTGTTTGTTATTTATTTATAAGAGGCGATCATACGATTCACTCCCTACAAAAAGATATAAGGCTCCTTCTTATGCAGTATTTGTTGGCGACGCTCGTTTGCACGTAGATTACCCGGAACCCATAAATAAGTGGACTACAAGCCTCATCAGTATAGATACTCAGACACACTTTCAAGAACCCCCATTCCCCATAATTTTTGTTTATATTTATTTCCAAACACCTAAAAAACATAGTTTATGATGCTAACAAATTGCTTTACGGGCTATCCAAAATGGCCGCAAAACGACTCGTTAACATCAACCGAGCTCAGTTGCGACAGACCAACGACAGTTGATAACTTTGAGTGTCGAGACTACCAAATATCGTTCCATTCCGATCTTCGGGACTTTGCAACTTTTTCGTTTGTTAAAATGGTCGCTATCTATGTCGAGACTGCAGGCCCAGGCTAAAATTAAGCCGAAATGACAGGCCGAATGCCTGAGGCACCGTTTGACAGCTAAGACAAAATATGAAAGATTATCTGTCGGGAGCAACATGGCCGCAGTCGGCTGATGTTTTAATTAGCCCACAGGCAACGGCACTTAGCCAGACAGCCAATTGGAACCTCTTGTAGGGCTGGCACTGCTAGAGTAGGACTTAGAAATTGTAACAGGATCAAAAATTGTTAAAACGTATGTAAATAAATCACGATCGTCCTGTACTTATTCCAGTTTATAGACGTCGCTCGGTGCAAAATTTATTTCTTTTTAACCGATTTCAACAAAAGAAGGAGGTTAAATTAAAGAAGAATATTTCAAATCGGTAAATAAATGGCGGAGTTCTGGGGAAACAAACATCAACAAAAAAAAAATACAGTAAAATAAATACCTTTTATTAGCCGCCCTTCATTCATCCTCTCAACATGACCAAACCATCTAAGCATAATTATAGTCTTAACAGTTTTTGCACCATTTATTTTTTGTGTATCATCAGCAAAGGATCACAAGTATATGGTTTCATTTATCTATATATATAAAAATGAATCCCTATTTCCCTTGGTCAGGACATCACGCGTGAACGGCTGGACCGATTTCACTTTTTTTTTTGTTGTTGTGTTTGTAATTGTCAGGAGAAGGTTCTTATGAAAAAAAATAATTAAAAAAGTGCGCGGGAAATTAGAAAATTTAAGAACACTTATTTTAAAATACTTATCAACCATATAATAGCACAATGTAAACTTTTTTAATGTAACATTATGACATTTGACATAGAATTGACAGAATGCGTGCTCAAATATCATCAAAGAGACAGGACAACGTCTGTCGGGTCAGCTAGTTGCATATAATTATGTTGTTTCCATACTGTATAATAAAACAAAATAAGATGACAGTAGCAGCCCTATGTGGGGCTCGGTTAGTTACTGCTAAGGGCCCATGAAAATTGTTTTACGCCTTTCCAGTGTCGGGCGATCTCTTCATTTTGCTTGCTAAATTGAAAGCTAAGTGCGCAGGCCTCGCATGCAAACATCAACCATTTTATTCTTCAAACTATTATTCTTTTGTTTAGACCTTTTTGTATTGGATTCTGGTTTTCCGAGCTTGGAAATGGGTTATAATTGCATGGCGGTTGCTAGGTGCGATCTGTCTGTTTTGTAAGCGAAGTGACATCTTAGTTTACGGTCAGCGACCATATAACCCATTATATGGTCGCTGTTTACGGTTCTGTTTTGTAGTTATTCCCACAGAAAGTTGGTTTTTCGAAAAAAAAAACATTGTAAGCGTTTTGGCACGATCAAGCTGCCGAATAGTTGACCAGAAGAAAGTAAGTTGTATGTAAGCTTTGATAAAACGATTTTATTTCTATAAGTAGGTTTTTACAAACCAAACTCTGAGGTCACAGTCTCGTTTAAAGTCTAGGAGTAATCTTGATCAGATAATGTTAAGACCATGTAGAGTAGTGTCTGAAACGGTATTTTGAGGAAGTAATAACATAGATTTGAGAAGTGTAAGTACTTCAAAGGCATAACGCGCTGACACAAAATGTATGAGTAAATGAATTATTATCTTTTTTCTCGTATTATTTTTTTGTTCACTGTACTTTAATTATATTTTTTTGTGGTTTCAAAATACTACTGCAAAATAATTATTGTATTTATATGTGGACCGCGGTCCCGATTCCGAAAGCCCCCATTCGCAGGCCCAGAGCAGGTTTTACGGTTTTGAGAGCGGTGGTTATGAAATAATTAACACAAAGAAAGTGCCTGTCTACGATTGAACCTATGACCTACAGATGATAAATCGCGGCCAAAGGGCACTCTGGTAGACCAAACGTATGAAAATGCCTAACTCTTACACAGCTCTGCTTTCAAGGAAAATCGAGTAACAAAGTGATATTGCCTTATAAGGAAAAAGTGAGTTAGTAATTATGCCAACGTAAACTTGATAAACAATACAAAATCAACCGACTTCCAAATAAATACTGCAAAGTAAAAAAATAATAGTTTAAAAAAAACTAAAAAACACGCTTCCATGGAAAACCAAACTAAAAAGTACAAAATAATGGAAAAAAAGCGTGGGGTGCTTTTAAGGTATTTTTTTATTGATATCAGGCACCCCACGCTTTTTTTCCATTATTTTGTACTTTTTAGTTTGGTTTTCCATGGAAGCGTGTTTTTTAGTTTTTTTAAACTATTATTTATTTTCTATTTTTTAGGGTATTTCGAATTTTGAGACGTATGTCAGCGTAGTTTGTGACAGTTTTTTTGCTGTCCTGGTAACCCTGGCAAGGATAATGGCACAAATTTATGAAATTATTGCATTGTCATCAGTCCTTGACAGGTGTGCAAAGTTTGAATGAAATCTGGTCGTTTAAAGTGGGTCAAACATACAAATATACAAACATACAAGTGAAGCTAATATAAAGCGTGTAAAAATAACTTTAATTTCGGAAGTCAGTGGCAGAAAAACTTCGTAGGTCGGTCGTAAAACAAAAAAAAATGTAGGTAATAGTGGAACACAGCAGGTCCTTTTTTTTGAAGTCCGTTGACTTTTTTATTTTTTACTTTGCAATATTTATTTGGAAGTCGGTTTTAACGACGACAAATGACGTTTTTAACGAAAAACGTCATTTTTCTCGGTTCTCTCTTACACTCTACTAAGCTAATTCTTCACTCTCCACCATGTTTGGTAACTTTTTGCATCAACCGTTATTTAGATACATAACCTTCTCATCTGCTTAGCCTGTTTCCCTATTATGTTGAGCTCAGCTTCCAGTTTAGACTGTGGTCTGAGGGTCAGATAGGCAGTCACTCTATTTAAAATTATTACTGGCCTAAGCCAGAATAACAAAAGACTAATAACCAGAGTTAACGGGTATCGTAGTACTCAGAACCCACGTTCTGGATACTACGATACCCGTTAACTCTGGTTATCAGTCTTTCGGCGACCCGCAAGTAACGACTGTCTAAGATCTACGAATGAAGGTTAGGACTATAAGCTTAACGTACTTTCCGAGGCACGGAGGAGTCTTGGTATCTTAATATGGTCACCCATCCACAGACCAACCGCGACAAGCGTAGATTAACCTAATCGATGGAACTGTGCGGCGATACTACTTAGCCACAAGCCTCTACCAACCAATTACTAATGCCTTACAAAAAACATGAGGCAATATTATTGTGTTAGCCGCTTTTCGCGGAAAAACTGAGATATTTCAACAGTAACTTTTCACGAAATTATTTTTTTATATTTCAATTCCTGTGTGGTAACTGCGTAACACACTAACAGTAGGAATGGATTTCATTTTGACAGTTCAACAACATTCATTGCTTTGTTTACGTTGTTGAGCACACACATTTTCCGAACAAATGAAGCGATGGATCTGTCCGTCCCTATGTATACTTAGATCTTTAAAACTACGCAACGGATTTTGATGCGGTTTTTTTTAATAGATAGAGTGATTCAAGAGGAAGGTTTATGCGTAAAATAAAATAGAAGTGAGTTCTTTTTCTCATTTCATCATTGGGTATAATTATTGTTTATCAAAATCGAAAAAGAAAACAGTAAATAACAGTAAACAAGTCTCCATTGTGAAAAGTAACCTAAATCGAATAAAACACAACCGTCTTTAATCGAGAAACTCGCGCCACTACATACAATCACGGATAGGACACCAATCTACAGAACGATGATTACAACATCCGAGTAATCGTTCTAAATCGATTCAAACATTCCCGTACCGAGTAAGTTATCAGGGCCAATGCTTTACGTCCGAGCAAACCAATTAACCGTGCCCCGCTCACTTTATTATTTCTCTCCGATTAATCGATTCCACTCGCCATTTTAATAATCGATACCGATCAGTGTCCGATGAGTTATGCTTATTTGTTTTTCGTATTCGCGCTTCGTAATCGATTTTTTTCGATGATCGATACGTTTCCTTATGCGTCTCGATTTTGGTACACGATTCGATTTATTGTGAGGCGTGGATTTATTTTTCTTTTAAACTGATGTTATTAATACTCGTGTATTGACAATGTGTACATGAGATTTTAATTCGTATGGTTAAGAATTCATTTGGATAATATCACGGCTGTATTCCCAGAAGGCTTGGGCAGAGGGGTGAACCTAATAGTACACCCCCATTTCGACAGTTATGTTTAAGTCCCATCCCATGTAATAGGGGGTGAGTCTATTGCCATCAATCGGGCATAAATTCAGATTCCGGTCTGTTACTGAGAAAATCCTAATAGAAACAGTGAATAACATTTTACTCCAACCTGAGAATTGAATCTAGGACCTCTGGTTCAACAGGAGCGCTTGCGACCACTAGACCGATGAGGCAGCCAACTATATTTCTGTACTAAAAAAAGAGAGAAAAAGTTTTACTTTATTACTTGTTCTCACAACTAAAAATATGAGAGTGTTCTATGCTTTCACATCTGTTTACCGTCCAAGCGTGTTATGTTATGAATTGGTGTAAATAATGTGTAGGTAACGATCACTGTAATCACGGGTCATTAGTTATTGAAGAGTTCAATAGTTTATCTCCGAAAACCTTCATGAGATCCTAATAAAATTTCATACTAAACCTTCCCTGAAAAATATGCAACATTTAATAACAAAAACCCCATCGAAATCCGATCGTTTTTCCGGACATACGAACATATATACTTAAGAGTCAAATACAGAACCTACATTTATTGAAGTTGGTTAAAAAACATTGTAAATCGCATCAAATAGTTAAGCATTAAATCTTGTAAGTTGGTACATCAATCGATTGAAGAAAACGGTGGGTAGTTGCAACGGTACCTGTATTTATGTAAACAGTATTCTGAACTTAGACCCTTGTATGGTTTGCTGCATTCAATATCATATTATAGTAAATCATCTAGAAATATGTTTATAGTTTCTACTAGTATTTGAAATGCAGAACCCAAAACGTTGTAGGTACCTTCTTACCTACTCCGAACTGGTTCCGTGTGGTGACGGATGTGAATAGCACCACCCCATTTCTTCCCGTGGGTGTCGTAAGAGGCGACTAAGGGACTTACTAGAGAATGGGCAGCAGCGTTCTCTATGCATTTTACCACCATACTGCGATCGTCAATCCGCCTGCCAAGCGCGGCGATTATGGCAAATCCCGCCAAATTGGGGGAGGCGTATTTCCAGCAATGACATCATTTTCATTGTTATCTTATATATAATTTATGGTTCATTCTCATCTTATGTTACTTGTAAAATATATCTTTGAAACTATATTTCTTACAATGCAAGTTAAATCTCTGGTTTTTACATAAAAGGCGTCAACCTTAAAAGTATTGTAATACTTGTGGTCACCATGCTTGGTAACGTGATGGTAGATAATCTTGAAGTCAGCTCACTCCTGTAAAAACTAGCATTTTGTTCTGAAACACCAACTTTGGGTATTGTTGGTTCCTTTTACACACAAGATACACATCTGATCAACGTCAGAAAGCAACCAGTCACATTACACAGATAATAATCAATTCCAAATTCAAATTCAAATCGACCACTTACAAGCAATTAAACAAATTAAAATCGTTTAAAAATAAAACGTTGGAACCCGTCTCACGCTTGTCCGATAGCCATTTACGGCTTAAAAGCCATATTAAACTTTCGAAATGAGTAATGTCGCCGATATGGTGAGGTGATGACAAAAAGACAGATCTTGCGCCGACTTTTACTATAGTTATAGTTGTTAAATGGGCACATGGCAGCTTTCCACGTAGCATCCCGCTGTTCGAATGTCGAACACCTATTACGAGTGGCGGGGTACTGGCTGCAAATAAATCGTTAATGAAAATGAGGCAATTTTGTTTTTTCTGTAGACTTTAATGTCATTTGCTAGTAATTGCGCCAGTCTTTTGTTGGTTATGTTTAATTTTCACTGCAGTGCAACATTGCTATTTATGTTTTTTCAATCATATTTTGTAGAGGAAAAGATTTTCAGCAACCTTATAGAAAATTGAGAAACTGCTTTATTTCCAGCCTGTAGGTACTTAGTTGGGAGTCCTAAAAAATATTTAAGTACCTAACTATTCTTTTCACGTGATTGTTAAAAATTATGATAATTTTAAGTTATGTTAAACTAAGTACAGTTACTACGGTTGGTCCGTGGATGGACCATCTATAGATTCCAAGACCTTTTCGGGCCTCGGAAAGCACATTTAGTTTCCCCGTGGTCCGGACTGTCATTTATAGATCTTTAACAGTCGTTATGGGTCGTCAGAAGCCCGAAAGTCTGACAACCAGTCTTACCAATGGCTATCGTGTTATATTACCCAGTACCCGGGTTGTAGAGGTCAGATAGGTAGTTGCTTCATGTAAAATACTGGTACTCAGCCGCATCCAATTAGTCTGGAAGCCGAACCCAACATAGTTGGGAATAGGCTAGGCAGATTAGGATGTCACCGTTACTTCGTGTTTTGTGAATAGTTATAATTATAGAAAAATAAAATTTATTCAAGTCCCATTTGACACCCGAACCACCTCCTAAACGATCTTGAAAATACATCTCCTAAACGGCCCAAACATATTTTAACAAAAAATCCTCAGAAAAACTGACCAAACTTTTCTGCCGACCCTCCTATTACACATACAAGTGTCGTGAAGTAACTGTGCACCGGTCCACTCGCTAATTAGTCGGGTTCGATTCCCGGTAGCGAACACACCGGCCGCTTTTTACACTATATCATTTTTAACCAATAGAGATCGTTATCTTGCAACAATTAAACTTAACTCCACAATTAAGCATACCTTTTTTATAGTCCATCCTTGTCTGTCTTTCAATGGTAGACAAGGATGGGGCTAGAACTTGATAAGACAATACGTGCTTAAGATAATAATGATTTGTTAAGGATTATTAATTTGACACATTATGATGACATTATTTTTGAACTAGTTTTATTGCCTCTGCTAGTTAGCGCTTCATAAAAACTAATTATTTTAAAAACTTGTCGTGTCGTACATGAATTTATACAGCTGATAACCTATTCGTTTGTTGTAGTGTATAGGGTCTTGAAAGGTGACAATTTTATTACGATCAACCAATTTATTAACAAATTAAAAACCGGCCAAGTGCGAGTCGGACTCGCGCACCGAGGGTTCCGTACAAACCTGCAGGTCATCATCATCATCATTCGTCATCATCGTTTATGAAATGAAATGTTTTTTTTTTTAATTTTTATATTTGTGTTGACTGAATGAAAGGTAAATTGTGGTTTACGATTTATGACGTATTAAAAAAAAACTACTAACTAGATCTCGTTCAAACCAATTTTCGTTGGTAGTTTTCATGGTAATGTACATCATATATTTTTTTTAGTTTTATCATTCCCTTATTTTAGAAGTTACGGGGGGGGGGACACACATTTTACCACTTTGGAAGTGTCTCTCGCGCAAACTATTCAGTTTAGAAAAAAATGATATTAGAAACCTCAATTTCATTTTTGAAGACCTATCCATAGATACCCCACACGTAAGGGTTTGATGAAATTTTTTTTTTGTGTTTCAGTTCTATGTATGGGGAACCCAAAATATTATTGTTTTAAAAAAAAATGATATTAGAAACCTCAATATCATTTTTGAAGACCTATCCATAGATACCCCACACGTAAGGGTTTGATGAAAAAAAAAAAAATTGAGTTTCAGTTCTATGTATGGGGAACCCCAAATATTATTGTTTTTTTTCTATTTTTGTGTGAAAATCTTAATGCGGTTCACTGAATACATCTACTTACCAAGTTTCAATAGCACAGCTCTTATAGTTTCGGAGAAAAGTGGCTGCGACATACTCGGACAGACAGACAGACAGACAGACAGACAGACAGACAGACAGACATGGCGAATCTATAAGGGTTCCGTTTTTTGCCATTTGGCAACGGAACCCTAAAAAGGAGTACGAGGGCTCTAGACATTTCTGGTAGAAAATGTTCCAAAAATTTGCATAGATATTGTTCTACTAGATTCGGGTCGCAGTGTCTCGTCGCGCCTGTCTGCGGGAACCTTAACAAATGCACACAGACATTTATTAAAATTTAGCAAAACATTCCTTTCTACCATCGGCAATAATTAAGCTGGTAAGTTTAGATTTTCCGTAGTAAAATAAATAAAATTGCTTTATTTTCCTGTGCCTCTAAGTGCCTCTAATATATATGAAATCCTATAGATATATATACAGATTTTCCATACCTACAGTAAAATAATCAAGTTCCTCGATCTATTGCTTGTCTTTCACAAACTTCATCATAATTTAAGCTGTTTCCCGCGTCCCTCGGTCAGATCCCTCCAATTTGACTCGAAATTTAAACTCCAACAGTGATAAGTTCACCAAAATATAGCTCACCTACGTAGCTTAATTTAAATACAGTCCCTATTCCCTTAATAAACAACAGGTTCTTTATTCAAACGAGTGATTCTTATTAAACCCTTTCTACCTCCGTCCCTTCCTTATCTCCCGAACCTGGCCCATACCTACACCTTTTAAACAAACATTCTTTAAAAAAACAAATCGCCGATCCAGTTTGTCTGAAATCGCCAGGACGGGCGACATACACTCTTTAATTGACTCCAATTCTAAGAAAGTAATTTCACAAATTACTTTTAGCTACCGGATTTTGAGATCGACACTCGACAACAGTTGGAACCTTGTCGAAATGAAGACGTGGAAGCTATAACCTTCAATTGTTTCGGACATCGGAGTTATCTTTGGTCAAAGTTGAGTGTGACAAAGTTCTTCTTGAACCGGTCGGACCGAAAAAAACGATATAGTTAGCTCCGGTCTCATGTTGTGGGCGGGTGAAATTTTATACTATTTGAAACATGTTTAGTTTATTAAACTTGTCGTTATTTTGTTAAGTACTCTATAAATTATAATGAGTATACTTAATGAATTTTGATGGGAATAGTTTCGAGACTATGAAAACATTTCTTGTTAAGATTTTTAACGCTCACGATGCGATTGCAGCATCAGACATTCCAATATTTCACATTTTCATTCATTTTTTATATAGAATTTAGCATGTTTGTTTTATTATTTTTAAGTGTATAGCCTATTAAATCTATATATAACTACGTGAAACAAAAACTTTGTAATCATTTTTATAAAAATTACGCGGGCAGAGGAGCATAAAATTTGGCATAGTCAAAGTTTATAAAAAAGGAGTGCAGAAAGCTAATATATTTTTATATAATACTAGCTTTTACCAGCGGCTTCGCCCGCGTATTATACCTACATACAAACCTTCTTGAATCACTATGTCTATTGATGGAAACTGCATTAAAATTACCGCGTTACGTAGTTTAAAAATCTAAGCGTACAGACACGAAATGCGACTTTATTTACACTATGTAAAAAGTCACTAGAAAAACATAAAGTTTTAATTGCATTATGGTCAAATTTCGACAACTGGGCGACCACTGATAAAATTGATAAGAATTCTGTTTCGAATAAAATATTCTGATTAAGACCATTAATTAACCTAGTCACGTTCATGTGAAAGGCACTTACCTTTACCTAATTGGTTCCAAAGAACTACTAGAAAACACGCCAAACATAAATAATAATGTGATCCATAGTGTGAGGAATGTGGATGCCAAAAGATTTTTTTTAAAGATTGCCTGATGAAGATGGTGACACAGACAGAGCTATGGCTGTCTCGCATAAGTACACAGCATTTACTTATTTATATATGCTTTATTGTACACCAGAAAATACATAACAACAAGATCATTTAACACAAACACAGCATTATGCTGAGCGATGGCCGTTTTTCGTTGATGTAACACATGCTTTCCTCCAACTAGTTCTTTTTGTGTTTGTGTCGTATAACTGCAAAATAAACGTATTTTGTTTTTTACTTTTCTTACCAAACCACATCGATGCGCGACGGTTAAAAGGTAATAAGCGCCATTTTGGTCGAAAATGACTTATGAATTCCATCCTACTTAAAATTTTCTGCTTTTTCGAATGCGCTTACTCCCATGGCTCTACGATGTCTTTAAAATTTTCACGATATACAATAAAAAAAAAGTTATGTCAATTGTTCTACAATTTCAAACTTTAAACCGCTCTCCTGAACAATTTGGTTTTTGTCGCTTACGTATTATTACCTTTTAACCGTCGACATAAATTGCTCTCTCGCATAGAGTCACAGCATTATGCTAAGCGATGGCCGTTTTGCGTGGTTGTGGCGCTTATTTTCCCGCCACTTGTTCTTTTTGTGTTTTTTCTTTGCTTCGTTACATTGCAAATAAACCTAGGTACTCTTTCTTAATCTTTTCAGATTACACCACAGAAACATTCAAATTAATCTTCTGACGATTGAAAGATTGGTCTTCAAAAGATAGAATATCAATAATAGCTAACAAATAAACAACTACACAGGAATTAATAACATAGATACACACGGCTACAAGCCAAGCTATACATTTCCAGTTTTATCTGACCTCGCATTGTACCGGCTTTTCGTACAATGAGATGTCAGCTTATACTGGTAATGTATAACTTGACTTGTGGCTGTACCTATATAAATTTAGTAAATTACTAACAGCTTCCGCTATCTAATTTATATCGTAATTTAACTAATATAATTTGTTAAGATGTTTATGTAGATAAGAGGTCCATTAATGATCATATGAAGCATACCTCAAAACCCACTCTAAAGTCTATTAAAAAGGCCCATAAAATAATAAAACTATCATAATAAAGTTAAAATAACTGTTTTACTTCTTATTAGATTCAGAACCATAAACCTTCGGTTAAAAATAAAACGTGATATGATATCTAAATGCCGGACATAAAAAATAGCACCATCCCATTTCTTCCCGTGGGTGTCGTAAAAGGGGACTAAGGGTAACAGATATATATAGTCCTCCAAACCGTATTTCGGCCACGGTGGCCGATCTCAACGGAGACTAGTCCTCAGCGCGGGAGATATTATAGTGCTCAAGTATGTGCGCAGACACAGGAGCACTCACTCTTCCCTCACTCTCATAGTCCGATGGGACAGTAATCCGACACGACCGGAGAGAGAACAGGCGTAGGACCAACGGCTTAACGTGCTTTCCGAGGCTCCTGCCAACTTCCAAACTCCGGGCTGCTACTAAGAAATTCCTACTGGAAAAACCCAATAACACTTTGCCTGACTACTGGGAATCGAACCCAAAACCCCACGCTCAGCAGTCGCTTTTCCGACTACGAGACCAACGGGGCAGTTACTAGAAAATGGGCGACAGCGTTCTCTATGTATTTTCTCACCGTAATGCGACCAACCCGCCTGCCAAGCGTGGCGATTATGGCAAATTGAGGATTTGGATTGGATTCGATTTGAACAGGAATTAAGATCGGGGAGGCTTCCCCCAATTTGGGTGAATTTTTCCAGGAGTGGACGTCTTTTGGCTAAAATTATGAATAATGATGGTGAACTAAATGCTAGACTAAATCATAGAAGAATATGTCACGAACTACTTACTCTGTTTTTTGCTGTAAACTTGTCAGTCTTTTATTAGTTTTTACCAAATACATATTACGAAAAAAATACAGTAGACATTTTTATTTTTTTAGTAGCCGATGAGATCCCACTGCTGGGCGAAGGCCTCCCTATTGTCTTTCCACATCTTTCTGTCCAGAGCTGCCAAGGACCAGTTTTTATTAAAAGAGTCCAGCTCATCCCGCCATCTCCGTCTGGGCCTGCCGCGATGTCTCTTGCCATTAAGCGGGACCCATTGAGTCGTAAGTTTGGCCCACTGATCGTCTGACATACGGCAGATGTGTCCAGCCCAATTCCATTTAAGCGTGGCAATTAGATTGCTTTATTTAAAACTAACTTTTTCCAGCGGCTTCGCCCGCGTATTATACTTAATAAACCTTCCTCTTGAAACACTTTATCTATTGCTGAAAACTGCAGTAAAATCCGTGAGTAGTTTAAAAAATCTAAGCGAACAGACAGCGGACGCGACTTCATATTAAAGTACTTATGTAAAGAAGCGTTCTAAAAAGGCTACCCATGACATGACAACTTTTGGAAAAAGCGCCTCGAATTAATTATATTTTCTTATAAATTTTGCCATTGCAAAATGAAACAAACCATTTGACTTCAACCCAGTAAAGCACATTAACAGGAAATTTCCAAAATGTCTACAAAAGTATTAAAACCGCAACTTCCCCGGTATCACCAAAAAATATCGTATAAACACTGTGAGCCCAAATTAAAATTCGTGAATTCTGTCGTGTCGACCGAACACGGCGAATTCTGAATCGAATAAATATCTTCGTAATTAAATATAATTTGTATTAACTATGCTATCGCGGGGAAATTTATTTTCGGCTGGCAACACGCTTTGGTAAATAAGTAAAATAAATTGTTTTATAGTCTGTGGTTGACCTTTGAGAAAAAGCTTAAGGGCCATTTAGTAGTTTTAAGCCTTTTGTAATTAAGGTCTGTTACCTTTTATAGATAGTTTCGTATTAATACTTAACTATAATAGACGATAATTCTGTTAAAAACAAAAAGCAAGAGAAATGAAAAGTAAAAAGATGCACGCCGTGAAAATGTGCTGACTACTTTGGTAGTAGGTATTCCTGTGGTGGAAATTCTTGTCGTTTGAATCTTGCAGATTATAAACGTTAATCTACGATTTACCTAAATATATACACAACCAATGTATCTTTTTGATGGCTTTAGCCTTTTTTACAACATAACATAACGCCTTGTTTCTTCGAAGTGTTGGGAAGATGAGTATCTATAAGTAGTTCACCCACCTGCCTCATTGGTTGCAAGCGCTTCTGCTGAGCATGATGCCCTGCTCTCGATTCTCAGGTCGCGCAATGTGTTATTGGAGTTATCTAACTAGAAATTCTCAGTAGCGGTTTGTGCTCGGTTGATGGCAATAGGCCCTTATTACATGGGAATGAAACATAACTGGCAAAATTTGAGTGTACTATTATAAGTAGATACTGCTGTGCCGTTCTTCAAGAAATTGATACCTACCTACCGATCTACCAGAAAATATAACAGAATGTTATAAGGCATTTTTCCTTGGTCATACCTAACAAACTCTGAAATCTTTTGGAGAAAAGCAACAGTTTAATTGTACAAGTAATTTCATATATTGATTTCACCATGACTCATTCACAGCGATATAATTTTCCCCATACGTGGTACAGCCAACAAAACCTTACGAGCAATGTCAACACTCGCCTTTTTCGTAGGCGCTACTTACAATTAACTCCGTAATGAGGAAAATCGTAATACCTGTCTAATTAACCAGAACGAGAGAAAAGCATACCATTTCTTGTCCCTTTTATGAACGAACGTCGGCAAAAATCAATCGAACAACTCAAATATGGAAAATCAAAACAAGAAGAATGATTCCCACAATTAATTTCCGAACTATACATCAATGAATCTCACCATAGATCATTAACAACTTCCTCTAGATTGTTTTTAATTGTCTATGGAGTCTTGAAGTTCCTCAGTGGCGTCTGCAACCAGAGAGTCGACGCAAAAAGTATTAGCTCAAAGGTATAACGAGAATCATTAGCAGATTGTCTCTGGAGTATTTATATTAACATTCTTTATGGGAAAAAGTCAATGTGTTCGCTGTCTATGTGAAACGTTAGTTGGTTTTAGTTATTATAGAGATTTATTGGACGTGAGTGGAGTGACAACTGGCGATAGCGCTTCTAATAATGATGGTGTAACTTATCTCATAGTCATGACTTAGGAGATACCTACGTTTCCAATGCAAGATCATTGTACCCGGGGTCGCGAGATTTGTTCGCAAGAGTTACCGTGGCCCTGGCAAATAGGCAACTGAAGGAATACGGGTGGGTTTTTTTTTTACGCAGGCTGAAGTGGCAGTGGGCTGGCCATGTTTGCCGAAAGACCGATGGCCGATGGAGCATACGAGTTCTGGAGTGGAGACCGCGTATCGGCAAGCGTAGTGTGGGACGCCCCCCAGCTAGATGGACCAACGACCTCAAAAAGGAAGCTGGGATAGACTGGATGCGAAAGGTGGAGGATAGGGTATTGTTGCGGAGCATGGGAGAGGCCTATGTCCAGCAGTGGACTGCGATAGGCTGATTTGATGATGCCGTCTCGCTCCGCCCAGAGCGGGAGACGTCATTTGATGATTTCGCGCGCAAAAAAAGGTATCTTTGTACAACACCTGTCGAATTGGACCAAAAAAATTAATAGAAGTGCAGCATATTGTGTAATATTAAGTGCCAATCAATTTGTGTAACAACAATACCTATAATAGTGTAGCAGCATCTACACCACCACATGCGAACTACGCATCACACACGTCACGCAAAACCTGCATCGCGAAAGCAGAGTTTACCGCGCAACTAAGTTCTCGTGCGAGATTTTATTCCTTATAAATAAGGTAAGAAACGTCAAGCACTTGCCCACCAGACACAACGTTGGAGGATCCTTCCTTTTCTACGGAGAATGAGTGAACTTTACCCTCTGTTCCTTATACCTCCAAAATGTTACACACATTCTTGGACACGTTGTGTGTCTGTCTTGTAGACTAACTCATCGTAATACATTTTGACCATTGCAAGCAACAGTCAAAATTGATTGGGTAGATGTAGAGCGACGCTGTTAAAGTGAAAGCTCCAGAAAGCCCGCGCAGTAGCCCACGCAATTAAAATTTTCCTAAGTTTGTTGCGATTTGCGGGTCAAAGTCAAGCTGCGGGGCGAGCACGGCCTAGACGAATCATATGAAACTGTTTAATTTTTAAGTGTGCTACAATGTCGCATTGGGTCTAGCCTGTAAGTATGTTGTATGTTTGGTGTGAATAAATATATCAATGCAACATACGGCAGGGCTAGCACGCTCTCGGTGATAAGCTTGAAACACACATTTTTGACACAGTTTCAGAACAAAAACCGTGATAAAATGCGTGACTCAAGTCTAACAATGTGACCGTAAAATATATGACTTTTCATAATTATGATCATTAAATTCATCAATACGGGTTGTATCATCTAAGTTCATTTAATTTCATTAAATTACTTTCTCGTGACATAGTCATAGAATAGAATTAAATTAAATTAGAGGGTAATTCCATAAATGCAAACTTGTTAATTATAGTCGCGAACCATATTTTGTTCAAAGTAATACCTGACAGTTGTTTCTTGTGGTGTCGGACGTAAAGAATAGCACCATTCCATTTCCTCCGTGTCGTAAGAGGCGACTAAGGGACTTATTAGAGAATGGGCAGCAGCGTTCTCTATGCGCTTTACCACCATACTGCGATCGCCAACCCGCCTACCAAGCGTGGCGAATAAGGCAAACCATCCATATTGGAGAAGGTTTATGTCCAGCAGTGGACGTCTTTCGGCTGAAATGAGGATGATGAATCACTGACACTGACTAGCAAATTGCAAAAAATCTGTTCTGTGCAAAAAACGTACGAAAATTTTAATTTCCCGAACTACTCCGAAGCTTCCACCTTAAATTAAAACATTTTTTCACGTTAAGTAAATTGTTTTCAGAAATCGGCATGTAATTATAAGTTAACAGGTCCGTTATAAATGATATATAATTCAGTAAGTATAATTACGAAATTAATTTTATAATGACAGACTCAAACAACATGGCCGCCGGACGATTAATAAAAATGTCTGTCGCTTGGCACGCCTAATTAAAAACAATTCGCGAAGCATTTTAATGAAACAATAGAACCGCGAATATTTTTTCATGGCGGCTCCATAATTAATTTAATAATAAATAAGGAAATACGACGTGGTTAGAATTGTTAATGGTGAAATGTCTCTTATTAATTTATGTGATCGCACATTGAGGGGGCGGCTTTTTGTATATTTCTTTACTGAGTGTATAGAAATGGAATGCCTACATGGGATACACATTCTTACGTGTACTGAAATTCAATCTGTTTATTCGAAATGCATTAAAATCATAGAACAGCGCTCTATCTGAAAGATATCGAGATGATAGATGTCATTTAGGCAAATCTTAGGTAGAATAACGCTATAAAAGCGACCCAAGTACACGGTCGCTTGGATATAATATATCGTCGGCGGAATTTTTTCGCCTACTACATCTGAAGACGTTACTGTTCAGCGCCAAGAGAGAAAAATCGAAGTGTGTTTTTTCGACGTGTTCAGATACACTGTGTTGGATTCTCAATACTCGGTTCAACACTGAGAATTGGAAATCTAGTACAAAAGAAAATCCCGCACATGATCTTCGCACACATGGTCCATGAGTTTCAAGCAGCTTGTTTTAGCCACGACTTCTCTTAGTAGAAGAGCTCATGAAGTATGTGAAGGAGGTCATCTGGGCAAATTCTTCCACAAGCAGTGTATGTGTTCCAGCTTGAAGGGTATTTTGACGTGGGTGTATGGGTGCTACTTAGTGTCATTATCATCATTTCAACCGAAACACATCCCCTGCTGTACATGACCAAGCTTCGTCGCTTCGGTCCTCGGCCCACCTTGTGTAAGACCTTCCAACGTTACGTCCTCATCGCCACTCCAGAACTTGCCATTTAAGTGAGGCAATTCTTCGGGCTATATCGGCTATGTAGCTATGCCAGTGCTCCCGCTGAGTAAATGCGTAAAACACTAACAGTACGAATACCTTACATTTTGACAGTTCAACGACAGTCATTGTGTTATTTAGGTACGTTGTTAAGCTGACAAATTTCTCGAACATATCGACTCAACCGCCACGGGGTACTCTATTACCCAAAATGAGAAAAATATGAAGCATGATTGTATTAATTCTTGTCCTGTGTACGAGGGCCCGAAACCAACTCGCAGAAGCCCCTTAGACAATTTTAATGAAATGCAGCTCCAACTATTACTTACATAAACATCACATTCGACGCGAAATCATAGATAAACACTATAAATTGTACCTTTCATAAGTGTCGAATACATACTTCAAATAAACTATTTACCTACGTGATACGGCCCTTTATCTTCATAACATCGTGCCAAAATCTACCAGACAGTATAGCGGGCACAGGAGCAAACTTGTATTGAGAACAAAATTAATAGTGTTCTTCAATGAACGCCTTCCGAAGCTACCCGCAGCGGCATTGTCGTTCACTCATTCATTCACGATCAAAACTAAACTCATTCGGCTATACGGCGACCGATAGGTTTTGGTCATGAATTCGTGATATATCGTTCACTCATTCATTCACGATCAAACTAAACTCATTCGGGTATACGGCGACCGATAGGTTTTGATCATGAATTCGTGATATATATATAATTCTTTATTTATATAAAACAGACTGTAGTACATATCAGTTTTTACAAAGAAGGTAGTATAAAATATCTTTACAATCAAGTGGGTGACGTGCTGTTCTTCCAGCTAGGCTATGAAATAGCCTGTATTAAGGAGTAACAGTGCCAATCCTCTCTAATGTGGGTACTACAATTTTATTTTTGCAAGTAAAATTTTTAATGTTTTACATACTATTTGGTGCGCAAGCGCATATGTGTGATAGATACTTGTTGCTTTAGTTTGAAATATATTTTATTTACTATAAATATTAATAGTGCCTTGGCGGTTTGTTAACATAACAATTATTTCTATTAAATTGAACTGGAGCTCGTGGCGCATCTTAGGACAAGTCTGTCCATAAATACATTAGGCCATTCTTCCATACAGGACACAGTTTAACAAAAAAACTCAACTAATGACAAAAATATTTAGAGGCGTATGTGTTAGGTAGGATTATTGAATTTAAAAAAAAACTGAAACATTTAGAAAAATACATATTTATTCCGAAAGCATTAATATTTTTAACAAAAGACATGGTGGAGCTTAGACTATACATAAAAACTTTTTACATAGGTTGAGATGAATTTACACGAATTACAAAAATGATAAATTACCTGGCATATTTTTTTAATTGATGTCCAACGGTTTATTGGCTATGCTCCTCTCACTGGCACACTTCAATGTAGATTAGTAACAGTTCATTTTTCCGCCTCTGCAGCTGCTATGGCCGCTGTATCCATGAGCCCTGCAGCACTCATCCTTTTCAGCATCGATACGGCTACAGACCTGGTCACAGGGCCCCACACGAACAGCATCGATGCCGAAGGTACAGAAGATCATAGCGAAGGCGATCAGCACGAAAACCAAGGTTGTCTTGATGGCAGCCATTTTGTTGTTTAGTAAATTGAGATATCGAGATGCGGTTGCAAGGAAGTGAAGATTTGTTGTAAGGCTTGAAACTTTACGCTCTATATTTATACGATAAATCTAATCGCTAATGCGTATGTAGGAATTACGGATTATACCGGTTTGTGTTGAGAACAAGATAACTTTGTTGTCAATACTTGCATTATTATTTTTTCTGCGCTTGGGCTTTTCCTTAGTCGGTTGCCCTATTAATTGTTATTATAATAATACCTACCAGATGCATTTACATAACCGCGTGTCAATTATTATTCATTTAACCTTGCTGAAGCAACACGCAATGTTTGCTTTTAATTTTGTTAAGCAATTGACACATTTCCATCTATCAAACAAAGGAGAAAGTTCGACCCTGGAGGAAAAATAATCTAGATACTTACCATAACATAAAGGGAAGAAGGAAAGATTATTGCTTGTGGCAGAGATTAAAATGCTAAGAGGGATGTCTAGAGTTCCGAAAATAAGAGAAGTGTTTGTAAGAGGAAGCCGCATAAAAGCTTCCAATGGGCCACCAACTGTCCGGGAAATCAATCGAATATTAAATAAAACATACAAACTGGAATCATCAGTACGCCGAAGAAAAAGAGGAAGTCTGAAACTAGCAACTTTTTTCCCCGAAAAATTGGCTGTCCTGTCATGATATGGTCATATAATGCGGAGGAATGAATAAAATGTCATGAGAAAAGTTTTGAGTATGAATGTGGAGGGCAATAAGAGTAGGAGAAAACCAAAGAAACGATGGATGGACTGTATGAAAGATGAATGGCTAAAAAGGGCGTGACTACCGGAGACCCAAAATAAATTGCGATAAGGGCAAGATAATGATGACTTAGCAAAAACTTTCATTAATTTCAAATTAAAAGTTCAATTTATTTTACGAAAAATACGAGCAAAGAAAATTCTAAACGTTTATGGCAGCTTTTATTTTTATTTATTTATATTTATTAAGAGGTAAGTATAACTTATAAACTAAGCCCTACAAAACCATAGTAGTGGTTTGACTGTGGGGTCGGTGAGTCTCTATACACTAAATAAACTTAACTAAATAAGCTTACAATGCTGCAGGTTATCACTAAGAAGCAGCTCGAGCAGGTCCTACTGTTCTACATTCAAAGAACGGGTCATATCTATGCCCTAAGCTGCTTTAAGACGCTAAAGAGTTTCCTCTTTGGCTGCAATAGGTACAAAAATATACCAAGGTAAACATACCATGTGATAACTTAACTAAAGTAGTGTCATCGAAATATAATGAGTGAATTCAGTGTTTGCTTAACAGGCCAAGCAAAAGTTATCCGAAATTACCTTGCAAGACCATCTTAACATACAAACATGAGAATAAAATGTGAAAAATCCCTGTAGCCTAGAAAAGTATAGGCACCAGTTAGCATTCTAGTGTTAACCGTCAACCCAGATAGTTTCCTTATGATTTTTGACCTTGATGTGGCGTCGTTTAAACATATGCATTATTTTATTAATACAAGTCATAGAGGAAAATGATAAGGAAAATAGGACAAATTGCAATCATAGGTAATCAATAGTTAGTCTATAACAAGATCATAACGACCATATGTTATGATGACTTATGACCTATGTTGGCAGTGGGATTATCCAGTTCGCTATTTACTGGGAAAGTATTTTCAGTATTTCAGCGATGGCGCTTTGGAAACTTTTAAGACATAGGCTTCAACCAAGATTCCGTTACCATTGCGTAATAACACCCTGTTCTTTGATTTTCTCATCCAGTCGGTCCTAGCCGCCGTTCAAAGTTTGTCGGTTCCACATCTTTTGACTCTACGCTAGCCAATAGGCGATCTATATTCAAGAAATCTTTTGCTCCAACAGTCCTCGTCAGTGGAAAGTAACGTGGGGGAAGTTTTGAGTATAAATGTCGATGGCCATAAGAGTAGGAGAACCCAAAGAAACGAAGCATGGATTCTGTGAAAGCTGATACGGTTAGAAAGGAGGTGACTACCGATATGAAGGCTAACAGAGAAGTGTGGAAGAAAAAGACATTCACAGGCACAAGCACAAAAAAAAATGATTGATGAAAAAAAAACGAATGCGTAAAATAATAAGGAAAATGTATGCTTATGATTATGCACGAAGAGGAAAAATGTTGCTCTTGGCAGATAAGGGACAAATACTTGGCACATATCTATACACAAAAACAATCACCCACTTTTTTTAATACATATTCATTTATTGTTTAAAAACAAAGAAATGACACATTCAAACTTCAAAGTGAATGGTACGATTAATTACTATACGAGCTGGCTTAATTTTTTGTTTTTTTTTTTTTTTAATTCTGAGAGCATGCATTTTTTTTGGAACAGCTAAATCTCGTTTTTTGGGTTTGATTCCCAGACTGAAGAGTGATTGTTTTTTTTTTTAAATCTCATTTATAAGCCAGAGTCGGAATTTTTAATCAGTTAATTATCAATTTATCACATATCTCCCATGTCAAGTAGGACTTTCACACAACTCAAAATGAGACTGCTAAAAATGATGGTATACTAACATATGTATAGCTATGAGAAATGTAGCTGTAAGGATATGTTATTTTTATTAACGCTACCATATATAATTACGCCATTCAGAGCTCGCTAATAAATTCATGAGAATCAATACCGGTCATTCTTTTATAATTTATGTATTTACGAGAAGTACGACTATGAACATAAATTGTCTTCATTATCGGGTAACTATGACCCAGAGAACATATCTTACCTTAGCGAGCGGTTGTAGGTACGATTCCTGGTTCGGGCAGTTTCGGAAAAAACGCTTGAAAACTAACATTACAGTTGAGTCTCATTTTCACTAACTATTCAACTTGTCATCTGAAAAATCTATTATTGTGACATGGTAAGTACCAAAACAAAATGACCAGACATAAAAATATATTCATTATGAAATTAATAAAGATTAAATAATTTGTTTTCGACGGCCACATAAAAATCCATAGAAAGTTTATTTTATATTTTAAGTAGTGACCTACCTACCAAATGACCAAGACTGCTTGAACCAACTCGCGAAATCATATTTCGCACTATTTATTTGCGAAATATAGACCACCAATTTTTTTCTTAGAAGATAAGTGCAATAAAACCCATGTTTTGACGACGACTGCCCACAGAGTTACTTATAAAGCCATTCCAATTTTGAATTATTGCCTGTAATGACGAATTTGATCTTTTAAACGGTGACATTTTAAATAATTGTGCTACATTTTTGTATTATTACGAGTGTCGAAAGAAAAGGAACTTTAAATGCGCCAATCAGAATGGAAAGATTCAAAAAAAGAATGTCACAGTTTTCTGTGAGTATTGGAATTTCATGACATTTCTCCACATTGTCCCAATAGCGGTGGCGAGCGGCGAGTGACGCGGCATCTCATCGATTTTATTGGATACAATTGACGGGCCTTTGTTTGCAAATATGCACTTTAGTGTTACTTTTCTTTGGCTTTTATAAACAATTATCGATAAATAATGGCGCAGCTTTATCTCTTTTAACGATATGTCCCCATTTCCACAACAACAAGGCAAAAAGAAAATGGAAAAATTATAAAGCTGTCCTGCTTTTTGTTTCAATAAATATTACCATATAGCGACTCTTATTAAGGAACAACAATATCCCTTGAATTATTTTGAAAGTAAAATTCCTTCTCATGATCATTTGCATAACATTAATGATGTTTTCATTCGGGTTCATTCTGAATATCGATGGGGACGTTTTTTTCTGCGAGCGTATGCAAAGAAGCACATTTGCATCCTCCGAAACCACATTCGACCTAATTTGGATGCATCCGCTATCTGCGCCGAAATCGTTAAAATGCACGCACGGTAGCGAGAACGGTTCAAAACACAAAACAATAAATAAATAACGAGAACAATAAATATAATTAAAAACGACAAAAAGCGTCCGTTCGCATGACGCGGGTACAAACGGGTGCGCGCTCTCGACGACTCTATATTAACGATACGAATTCAACCCAAATTCCTTAAACGAAATTCTGCTTTATCGAATACTATTACGATTCGATTTACAATGCTGAAAATCGATATCCCTTCAACATTTTGTCACCGGCACGTCACGTTTCCGAACGCTCCTCATTAGAGATTTTTATTTTTAAATAGTCGCAGTAGGGTCGAGTATCCTGTGGATCCTGCTGGGAGTTTTTTAAACTTGAAAATGGAATTTAAACGAGATGGCGTTTCTTTATTACGTTCGATTTCGTCGAAGCGATTCTAGACGCGTTTGTCCTTTAATTAGTGTCAATAGAGATGAGATTCGTTTGAGAGATGTGATCGAATTTGACAGATATCCGAAGTGTGTCCGTAAGTTTTGTCTATGACAGGTCGGAAGCCATAGGTCCTAATAAGGTCCGAGATGGAGGAGTAATGGGTTTTCAGAGTTGTCGCGCTGTCTCAAATTTATTGCACCAATTAGTAGAGTCAACGTGAAGGGGTTTATCTGGAGTTTCGATCTCGCTCTATTTGGGAGGTAACGGTCGATAATGGCCGAATTTCGGAGAACGCTCCTTTGATTTTTTCCTCAACTATGGTAGACATGTTCGGAAGCGAGAATGTAACAAGTTAATTGGGTAAAAATATTCCGAGGCCGACACATGGTGGGTGCTTATAAAGATCATTACGAGCACAGATTAATTAGGAAGCTACCGGGGTTTAGATGTTATAACCGGAATACGAGATAACTACGTATTCCTGTGTAGGCAATTACTACGTATCTTATTATAACGATACTGTTTCTAGAATTGTTACTTCAAAAGACTTTAAGATAGCTATCGTCGAGTCGTTTACTGGGTTTCATATTAAAATTATAATCAAAAGATTATGCAGTATTAAGAAGTATGTTTATCAGAAAGTAGTGGCGTTTCTAATAAAGATTGAATCTTGTTGTAAACACATGTTAATCATAGTAAAGTTTTATATGTTATTATACTCAATTAAATTACAAACCCGTTCAAAGCATTTAATTACACGCTTTATATTAGCTTCACTTGTATGTATGTTTGTTTGTAACCGACTCCTTATAGCGCGATTTTGACCCACTTTAAACGACCACATTTCATTTAAACTCTGTAGAATTATCGAGGACCGATGACAATACTATAATTTCATAAATTTGTACCATTATCCTTGCCAGGGTTGCCAGGACAGCAAAAAAACTGTCTTCGAAAACTACGCTGACATACGTCACAAACTACGCTGACATAGGTCTCAAAATTCGAAACACAAAAAAAATGAAAATAAATAATAGTTTAAAAAAAAACTAAAAACACGCTTCCTAGGAAACGAAACTAAAAAGTAGAAAATAAGGGGGAAAAAAGCGTGGGATGCCTGATATTAATAAAAAAATACATTATAAAGCATCCCACGCTTTTTTTCCATTATTTTCTACTTTTTAGTTTAGTTTTCTATGGAAGCGTGTTTTTTAGTTTTTTTAAACTATAATTTTATAGTATCTTTTAAATATATTTCTGTTCGCAGCTGTAAAAGGTATAGCTTCAAGCTTAATATATTCAACGTATAATGTTCTCTCTACTGAGACATAAACTAATACACATCCTCTGTTCGAAGGGTAGTCAGCCCAGTGAGGGTCTGTAGATGTCACATGTCTTCGAATTTTTGGTTCTATAACGCGCCGGTTCCCTGACAATGTTTTCCTTCACCATTTTGTCAGTCAGGGCCACTAGCATTGGGCCACCACCGCATGACGTTATCATAACGTAACGGGTAAAGTTGACCTTATATAACTTGGCAATTTTCATACATATTTTCCATATAGAAAATTAAAAACCAGATGAAATTTAAACTTAACTGGCGAAACGTGAGTTTACAAAAGTATTATACTTAGGTGGATAGACCTCAATCTGTCTACCCTTTCGGTGCATGCAGCCATGATTTTAAGTAATGTTCTATTAGATCGATACTAGCTTCTGCCCGCGACCTTGCGTCAAATGTCTTGCAATGCAGATCCAACTGATTACCAATATTTCACATGGAAAGAATGCCTTTTTGACCTCCACAACCCAGTTTCTGAGTAACATGATACCTGTTGGTAAAACTGATTGTCAGACTTTCGAGCTACTGACGACCCGTAACGACTCTCAAAGATTTACAAATGACAGCCGGGTCCAACGGCTTAACGTGCCTTTCGAGGCACGTAGGGATCTTGGTATGTAAAGATGCTCACCAATCCACGGACGAAACGCGGTAAGTGTAGCTTCATCATTTCAGCTGTAAGACGTCCACTGCTGGACTTAGGCCTCCCCCAATTTGGGGGGCTTTGCCATAATCGCCACGCTTGGCAGGCGGGTTGGCGATCGCAGTATGGTGGTAAAATGCATAGAGAACGCTGCTGCCCATTCTCTAGTAAGTCCCTTAGTCGCCGTTTACAACACCCACGGGAAGAAATGGGGTGGAAGAAATTCTTTACATCCGGCACCACACGTAGGGTTGCCACCTTTTTTTCATGCAATTAAAGTACTTTGGTTATTATAGGTAAGAAAAAAAAAGTACATGGTATAAAAATAAAGTACGATTTATTTTTCTTTATTATTATATTTTAAAACATATTTTTTATTGCTTTTTGCAGTTTGTATCAAATATATTTCGTTTAACGAAAAAGTATTTACGACTAATCTTTTCTAAATCCCAAAGAAATCAAATCTTGCAAAATAAAGTATTTTCGTGTACTTTATTTTTCTCCTAAAGTATAGAGTACCTACATTTATGTGAAATAACGTACAATACTTTATTATAAAGTACGGGTGGCAACCCTAACCACACGGTAAGTGTAGCTTAACCGGATTGATCTCCCGTGTGGCTATTATTACCTAACCACAATACATTTTATTGCCGATTATAAATTTTCATAATTCAGCCTTATATAAATGAAAATCGATTCTCAAGGAGTAAACTCCAATAATAATTGAGATGATTTTAATTCAAGTAGGTAACATCAATAGCACGGTTCAAGTAGTTCATTCAATAGTAGGTAATTGGATTTCCGAAAACTCGCACCTCATTGGCGAGTTGGGAAAGATTGTGAGATTAGCCAAAACCTTTCAATATAATAGTTTTCGTTCATAAAAGTTTGAGTTTGACCCACCTATTAGGTACGAATATTTTTAATTCTGTTATCTACCTTTCAAGGAAATTCTGTTATGTAAGTTCAGTTTTTGTGAGAAAATAAAACGAATCAATATTCAAGCGAATGTATGTAATAGTAGATAAGAACAACATTATCACTTTGCTTACTATCGTTGTTATTGATACTTGCTTGCTACGCTTTGTAGCGTTGTGTGGTTGGCACTACGTACAAACGAATGAATGAACTAAAAAAAAAGGTTCGAAATATGAACTCCATTATAGCGACAAAAATTCATCATTACATTCAGAAATCCCACGGGATGATAAAATGAAGACGTTATAGATTAACTTCGTACAATACAGAATGGAGGCAGTCCACTTATTGGGCAGTTTTTTGCGTTACGTGAATGAACGAACCTTTTATGAATGAATCTATTTTATTTGTGATATTTTTTCCACCTGTGCAATAGAGTTCTCGGACTATAAAAATTTGTATTGTTACAAGTGATATTATTTATGATCTCCAGATTTTTTGTGTGCAACGTAAAATTCGGAGAATTTTAGATAAAAAGTTTTATGACTATTAACGGTGAAAAATATTGTGAATGAATGGGAATGGAACATGGATTAGATTAATTTTTATTTTTTTACTTTATCTATTAAAGCTATAATTCAACGTTTTCGTCCTTTATGTATTAACATTATTTATTGAAGAATTAAATATAGCGCTTGATCCTTCGTTCTATGGTTTACCTTTACTTGAATGAGGTAGTTAAGTAGTCCTTGGCTTTAAGTTGGCTTCCATCAAAACTTAAAACAAACTATTTACAATTTTAAGAAGGTTTTTGTTCCTAAAAGCTTTCGTTACAAACAAATTAGCCCTAATACCCTTATATATACAGATCATAATTCAGACCTATAATTCAACCAAAAACACCTTATTAGTTATTAAACAATGCCATGACTAACTCATAACTACTACTCAACTTAACAGACAGACAATATCGCAACGCTGTCTCAAGCATTTCATTCCCACGACCAACAATACTGTAAATAATGACCGATCAAGTTGACCGCAGTCATTTCAGCGACACAGCCTTCACTTCGGAGTTAATGACGTGAAAGAAATCGCTTACACTCACCAATCGAGCTGTGTGACGTGAAGATTCTTCCCACGCGTGAAAAAAAAATCGGAATAAGTATGTGTATACCTGACCTGACCGATGATGTGCGGACACGGTTAATCGGTTATACCTACCTAATATTATTACTTTTTATAGGTTATTTTGAAGGTTTTTTTATGTATCGATCGGGGCGTAAAGAGAGCAATGTGTTTAGTCTGTTGTGTGATTCCTATATTTTTGGTCGTTTGAACTTTTTGTAACTTTTAACAAATTAAACGTTTTTTTAGCAGTATAGTCTAGATTTATACTTGATAGGCATTCGTCTGTGTAAATGAATATCAAACATAAAACTAAAAAGAGATGGGGTCTGATTCCACTTAAGCTAATTTTAAAACAATCCGACAAACATTCAAATGACATCAGCAAAAAATTAAACTAGAACACAAACATCATATTCATACAAAATTTCGGTCGGTATAATCTCGCCAAACGGAGGCACCCTCATGAATAAAACTAGCTGGTGTATAAATTCAAATTTCCTCTTCTCCACACGCTCATTTCCATATCTCGGCCTCTCTCCCCCTATGCTTTATTATTAAAACTCCAGTGCAAAAACCGACACCCAAGTTATTCGCTATCTACGTTCGGAAATGGCATTATCGGCCGCGCGGCCCGAGGCGCACACGTCTCAGCCAATAGGGCATTCTTATCAGAAAATGACTCATTTCAAATGACAGAGTGTTCTAAAGCATTCTCAAATATAGAAAGCCGCAACCGTCGCTGAAGTTACGTTCCAAATTTAAACTCTGTATTAAAGCAGCTTCAGTATACTTCGGCATGCCATTAGACCACTCAGTTAAGGCTCGTAAAATGGGGACTCTCGTAGCGAGAGGAAATTGGAATAAGAAAATTTGGGGTGTAAAATGAAAGATAGACGAGTGCTAATTTCCGGCTATTACTACGTCTCTTTCTTTCCCGCACATTTATTGCGGGGAACGTGTTTGGAGGTGGCATATACTGTCTTTTTCTAGCATGTAGGGACTTTACTATTTAATAGAGCGTATGGTGTAATGTAATGGGACTCTGGAAAATTGCGTATCGTCAACGTTTTTCTAGCCGTTTGGGAATAAACTATAAAGAGAAATTGAATTATGACAATTCGTAAATAAGTATCTACGTCTACTGTTATATAAATAAAAGGTAGATAGTATAATGTGCAAAAGCATTTCAATTCGAAAAAGTCACGCCACCCAAGTATTAAATTCACGCTACAGGGTAGCTCAGTTTCCCGTTAACTTTATTCCGCATTGCAATAATATGATTCAGCGTCAATATCTCGAGCGGTCCGCTCTGGCCGAGTCCTCAATAGCAAATGACGCCTCCGACCGCGTTGCGTCAAACGCTACCGGAATTTATCGACTACCCGCAAACAATTCGCCTTGCCGCCGGCTATATTCTATTGAGGCAACTTTGGTAGCGAAATTATTGTACAGAGGATTTATTACGTAGCGAAAAGCGGATACAGGTATGAGAGCTAAAATAGATATTGTAAGAAGTGGGACAGATTAGTTATCGCTAAAATAACTTATCAGTATGAGTTTCCCGTAAGCCGTAAATAAGATTGAAAATGAACATTAGTGGGGTTTAGGGCTTGAAGTGTTTGTACAGACAATCTCGTTAATTTTTACTGTGCACAGAGAGTGGGTTTTATATGGCGTCGGTAACGGAGCGTCTGAGAGCGCTGACAGTGCCGCCATTGTTCTTAGTTTAAAGCAAAACTGACGGATATGAGCACCGCGTTTAGTCTGGCTTAAATAAATTTATGGCGTTTTAATTCCTATCAGCGTGTTTTCACCAAACTATTCTAGGATCTTCATAAAATTAAACAGTTATTTTAGTACTCAACAGTTTAAATAATAAACAGCTATTCTTAACCCACTGTGGTTGTATCTTAATCGCTTTTGAACCTCGTGTAATGCGATACGAAGTTATCGAGGAGCTATTAACACGTTGTATTCGGTCGATAAATGAAATCCCGTCACCCCTTGTTTGATTTCTATTAAACTTACACTGTAATATGATTATTTTGTGTGTTGTGTGCTTTATTCTATTATATCAATCTAAATTATATGATAACGGCAATTTAGATTTTCTCTTCAGAATAAAAAGAGACATTAAAGTTGATTTCTGGGTCTATAAATTATATTCTTGACAACTCAGATTAAATAAATCTGAGCTTGACAAAATGATAATGTATTTAATGACGCAAAAATATTTTCTATCAAATTAAAGTTCTTATACGAAAAAAAACCAGCCAACAATTAATTCAAATCGATTTCCACTTAAGCAAACGTTCGCCGCGAACGATCTGAATTTCAAATTCGACTTTCAGAAAACGCGGCCAGCATGGTGTAAAGGTTCTTTTTTGATTCCAATATGCCATTTAAACGGAACGCGCCAAAAGAAATAGTAGTTGCAACCGAGTTAGGTTGGCCAGCCTGATGCTATCTTGGCAGTTGGCACACCTGACCGACGCTAATTGGACAATAAATCAATTCTTCCCGCTTCTTATTGGCGAATCGTGGCATTCCAATATTGAAAATTTGGCCGCGCGATATTGACAACATGATAAAAAACAATAGGCGGTTATCTTTTTCTTTTGTGTTCATCTCTGGACTCCGGTTCTTATTAAAGCTGAATCGTTTTATATTTTGTTTGTGTCAAACCCAATGTCTTATCGGTTAGACAATTTGTTTTTGGGAGCTCGTTATTGAATTATTAATATTGATATTTTGTATATTCTCAATTGATGTTACATCTGAAATGAATCTCATGTCATTGTTATTTGACTGCCGTCATAGAAATCGTCGTGTGTGATGAATCGGTTTAATAAAAGCGCTATAATCGGAATAAATAACATTAATGCAGCAAAGAGCGCGGGCGTCATCCATTATTAGAGTTATTAACAAAACGGAACGCGCGCCCGGCTAATCTGGGCGCGCTCTGAGCGTAATTAAATTCTCAGAACAAGCGAGCTATTAAAGCGAAACGGTAGCGCGACGCCCATTACGAAACGGAACGTGCATAATTATTTCGTTCCCGCCTTTTTTTCTTATTCTCATTTCGATTTTCGAAAGCCCGCGCTAATGTAGCGTCGCTGCCCTCTGGCACGAAGTCTTGTAAACAATGTTCTCGTAAAATCTTATTCAATTACCGCCTGCCTTCTTAATATACTGATTAGTTTTCGAACTGTTAATTATATTCGGGCGCAAAGGACCGTGGAAATTAATAAATACTTGGTTATGTTTATGCTGCTGAATTTCCAGTTCAAGACGTGGTTCTATATAAATTCTGTAAAGGCAGAGGTAACAAAAAGCTGGTAGTTTTTTCTATCCAGACCACCAAGGCATTCAAATGAGGCATATCATTAGCCGTGTATAAACAATGTCGTAAAATGACAGGTAGCAGAGCTTGTCACATCGTTGGTATAATATTATTCATGTGGTGTTATCGTTTCGACTCATCTACCGTTCTTCGTACTGTTAACATGTATTTTGACAGATGACATAAGTTTGGCGCCGTATCGCCGGTTTGTCATCTCGCTACGATGAAATACAATTCGGATGTAATAATAAGCTCCCGTCTTACGTTCGTTGATAAACGGACTCGTGTAAATCAATGTAATGGTGTTGTTGTGACGTCACTTTCGGTTGTTATTCACTGGAAACCTTTTGTTTCGCTATCATTTCGTGTTTGGTAATAGACGTGCGAGTAATAAACTGTCGTACATTTAGAGCTAGTTTATGTGTATTGGAGCAAATTATGTGGTTCAGTCGATTACCTGTAGCTGTATATTTATAACGACTATTATAGGTAGTACACATACCTACCAACCGTGTCAAGAATTTTGGACTAAAGCCATAATTTGTATGGCTTTAGGTGCAATTTTAAATTAAACCAGCAAGCTAGGATTTTCGTCGAAAACAAATTGTTCCTATGACTTGAAACTGTATGATAGTTCAATTATATTCAAAAAATATTTTGTATTTTTTTTGCAGACAGTTGGTAGTGCTGACTAACTGAGTGAATGACCTAGGTCATTAATTTCTCTGAAACATTTCCCATCCACTCTTCTCGCAAGAGATATCATCATTGATCTTTAAAATGACAAAAATAGAAATAAACTTCATAAAACTGAATGCAAATTAACCACTTCAATGAAAAATGCAGTCATTTTCTGCGACAACTTTCCGTATTTATCTCCTAAGTGAACAAAAAGCGGAACGTGAGAGTCAACTAAGGGAAGATATGCTAATTTTCGAATGCAACGATGTAGGTACCAACTAACAACCTGCCCATGTAATTATTCCTAGCAGACGTAGATTCTTAAAATATCTTAAAACAGACAAAAACAATAAAATTGTTTTTCACTGACGCAGTTTTCGCTTCTCTCTTGTTTTGGCACGTCATTAGCGTGATCAACTGATCATTATGAAAGGCTTTCAGAAAAGCATAAAGAACAATAATGGGTTTTTCTAAGAACCTATCTTAAGAATGATACGCCTGAAACTCTTTACTTCGTATTTTTAGATACGTACAGATACCAGCACTTAAAGCTACTACAATCTGTCATTTTTTTTATTCCGTCTTTAACTTTAATGCTAAAGTATTCGTTTCAAAACTGATTTGGAAAATTTGACAGTTTCGGATACCTTGGTGCGCTGGCGTCGAGTTTTATAGTCAGACTCTACTTAGCTGGGTACTTTGAAGATATTTTACCATAAAATACCAGTATAACCTTTTTGACAATTTAAATAAGGAGGTTTTAACTGTAACACTGATTCAAAATCCACCCAATTCTTTAGTCCCTCGATCCTTATCATACGCGCACGGGTCAAACTGATTGGTTACCAAACTATGATGTATGTGCCTTGCTTTCAAACTATGCGAGGAATGCACCTTTGACAAATATGTATCTTAGGACCACTGACATCTGTCCACAGGTGCTTTCTAAACAATTATTTAAATTAATAAGAGCTACACTGTGGACGTTTTAATGGTTGAAGGAATGAGGCTAATTATTGATGTTTTTGTTTAGGTAGTTATGTATAATTGTTTATGCAACTTTGTGACGTAGGTTTTTTACTTTTATATTGTTTCAGCTGCTTAATATGAGAGTATGTGCCTCATTGAGGTTTTTGTAAAAAGAAAAGGGACACCGAGTCATGGCTCCATATTGCGGGCATAGATTTAAATTAATGAAAAGGAAAAATAGACAAATAACAGCAAATACTGATGTTCGTAACTAGGGGAGACAAGAGTGGGCAATGCCCACCCTAGAAAACTTTTTACACATTTTAGAAAAAAAAAAACTTAAACCTTATCGAAAGGTACCTTCGAGTCAGAGATACTCACTAGAATGTCTTTTGTATTAATAATATGAATAGATGTAGCTATTAGACTTTCAACTTTACTTAGGAGTTAAGAAAGAAACCACATGGTGAAAAGGAGAGTGATTGGGGAACAATAGTGCCCCCGCGAAGACAAGCCAAACACAAACAATGCAGGGGCACTATACCTACTTTTTCTCGAAGAGGTTCGTCGTATTCACCAAGCCTTATAGTTTCGGCCTGGTGAAGGCCGTAGGAATCTGCGAATTAATAAATACCTAATAACGTTGATTTCGTCGCTGACTCACTCTCTCTTCAAATCGTCTAAGGCAATTAATTCTTCATCATAGGTTGCTATGATTTAATTAACGTTTTCACAAAAGTTATCAGAATGAATGTAGAGTCAAGCCCAACTTACAACTTGGTAAAAAAGCATGACTTGGCCGTTCCATTGGACTATTGCATAGGATTCTCTGTGCGACGGCCGTGAAACGGCCAAGCCGTATATTTTGACCAAGATGTAAGATTTGTAGAGTTCGGCGTTGTAGAGTTATGGGCGTGGCTCTACAACGCCGAATGAAAATTTACTTCACAACAGTAGTAGCGTTGTTTAAGTTTTGGCAGCCTACTTTACAAGGAACATTTTATGTGGGATTATTTATTGCTAAGCGGTAGACACTTTTTACGGTCTCTTATTAAGTGACTGCTTAATTTAGTTTTACGGTTGCGCCCCCAAACGCCGCCAATGAATACAGGGATATTTTGACGTTTGAATGACATTGACAGGGTGGCCCCTGTTAGTAAACATTTGTACAATTATGTTAGTACCTGTTTTATATTAAAATTTATAATAAATAAAATATGATATAATTAATGATTTGAGTATGACATAATTATGATTATGTGTATCAATTTGCCTTACGCAGAGCCCCAATTTGGGAAGTAAATTTTAACTACCTGAAAACTATAGGCAGTTTTACTAGCAAATCTTATATCTTTAAATGAGCAATTCTTGTTTATATAATATAAAATATATAATCTGAATCTCGGAAACGGCTCCAACGGTTTTCATGAAATTTTGTATACCCCCTGTATATATTATATGTTTCGAGGGTGATAAATCGATCTAGCTAGGATTCATTTTTAGAAAATGTCGTTTTATTCGTGTTTTCAATAATCAAATCGATAATCAACTTAAACATAAACTTTTTTTTATTGATAGAAAAATAACCAAATGTAATTTGTATTTAATTTAATATAATTTCTAAAAAACACAATTTACCAAAAAAAAAAAATACCGACCAAAGTTTGGTCATCCAGATACTTATTGATTAATCAATCAAAGCAATCGACTCAGTTGTTATTCTACCAAAGGAGATTTTCAATCATCATTGGTTACCCTAATTTGCAAGTAGCAAACTAAACTGGCAACACAAAAGCGACATTTCGTTTTAGTTTACTGTCAGTGTCAAATGTCAATTGTCATTTGTCATGACAATGGTAAAGTTGTTGTCAAACAAGTAACAACAGGAATAGAAGTCAAAGTCATAATTCAATTTAAAAAGGGGTTTTAGTTATACCTAGAGCTAGTAAGCTAGATAAAATAAAATAGTATTGATTAAGAGGTGTTTCTGTTTAGTCCTTCTACAAAATGGCAGACGACGACGGTAAGTTAAAGTTTGTACAACTTAACCTCCAAAAATTTACTAATAACAATAAACCAGCATATTAATGTTATGATATCTGAAATAACAGTTCTATTTAACTCCAAGGCACTTGCCTAGCTGCCGGAATATGGAACATGACTTTAATATTACATTTTTGATCGTCAATCACAATATTTCGTACTGTGAAACGAAGATAAAACTTTGCAATAGATCATTTGAGTTTTCAGTGAATATATTTATTATAATTTCGTAAGTAACTAGTTGTTAATATGTGAAAACAGTGCAAATAATTGATGCCAGATCAGCCCCCACTATTTAAACTTACCAACTAACCATTTCTTATTAACAGAGGCAGTATTGTTGATATATCATTATAATTACCTAGCTAATCTTACCATTTCCAGCCCCATCAGACAGTAATCTCCTAGTAATAATAGTGGACACGAACCCGAACCAGCGTTACATAACTGAGGATCCGAAGGTGCTGACCAACTGTCTAGATGCTGTCATTGCATTTGCTAACTCTCACTTGATGCAGAAGTCTAGGAATGAACTGGCTGTTATAGGATGCCATTTTCATAAGAGGTGAGGTTTTAAATAATAACTAGCTTTTGCCAACGGCTTTGCCCACATATTGTACATATAAAACTTTTTCTTGCGTCACTGTCTATTGATAAAAATCACATTAAAATCTGTTGTGTATCTTAAACAATCTAAGCATACAGACACGAGAAGCAACTTTGTTTTATACTATGCAATGATACTGTTTGTTTCTGAAAGTGCAGAATATTATTAACACTTTCAGATTTTATTGTTGTCAAGCAGTTACAGAGCAGGTAATAAAGCAGTGGCAGGGTTCAGTGGTAGTGGCCACGACTTACGAGTTGTTGGTCATAGGTTTGAACACAGACAGGCACTTTACTTTGTGTAAATTAATTCATCACCGCTGCTCTTAAAACAGTGAAAAAAAAACATTGTGAGGAAACCGGCATGTCCTAGAATCAAGAATTCATAGATATGGGGCTTCAACCAACTCATACTAGGTCCACATGATGAATTACAGCTTACCCCTCTCACCGAGAGTAGGCTTGTGTCTCAGCATAAGGAACATTATAGGCGGATAAGAAACCAAGCACTTAAGTTAACCAATTGCCACCTATACCGGACACAGTAATTATTAACCCTGGAGTAGTCGCGTGGACTACATAATTATGTAGCCCACTCATACAAAGAGTTTTTTATTTTTGTTGATTTTTTGGAACACAGAGGTTGTGATTAGTTCATGTTGATCATATTTAGTTAAGAAAATTGTACTGATAATATTTTCATATATTTATTAAAACGTTAATGCTTATAAGTTTATTTATTTCAATTTGTAATTGGACACTCCCGTTACTTTTAGGTGCGCGACTACTGTAAGGTTAAAAACAATAGGCAGACACATTTGAAAGTACCTTTGGAATGCAAAATTATGTCATAATTTAGATGAATTTCATGAATTAATTATTACTGAATGGCTATTCTTTAGGCTCAATCTAGACTTTACATTTTTGGAAAGCTGCAATAAATTGTTTTTGTCTTTTTGGACCTTTTTGATGTTTTTTTTTTCACATCTGTTTTCAGCGAATACCTGTACCCCTCTCCTGGAAAGCCACTAGATGTAAGGCAAATTGATGGCCAGTATGAATTGTTTACGCTAGTTGAGAAAACTATTAAAATGAGGTAAGAATTCACATCAAAATAACTAGTCAATGTGAGTTTTTAAGTAAATTAGCAGTCATGAAGGGTCAAGAGCAAATCCAGGAGTATTTGTGAGAGGGGCACTTGGGCCAGACAGTTAATAAGTGTCTCCCATATTTAGTATTGCACTATGCTGTTTTTTTGATTCTATATTTTTTAATGGCATTTAAGAATAAATACAAAAAAGGGTCCCCACCCTTGTCTGGAACTGAGCTCCTCACGCGATACTAGCACACACACACTGATATACATGTTATCCTGAAATCCTCTTGCCATCTCTAAGCCCCTGCTTTGTTGGCATTTCTGACCACTGCACCAAGAATCTATTTTTGATTTCATGCCAGCCCACTCAGACGATTCCAGTCTAATTTAGTTAAACCGTTAGGATGGAGCCTAAAACCCCTGTGCCCCTGCATGGATCTGCTGTCGTCCAGGATAGTACGACAGCTACTGGACAGTATTTCCTTTTCTTTTCTTTAACACTAGTCTCTGACCTCGATTTTGTTACCATGGAAGTAGGCTATTATGCTGCCCTATGTGTGGAGCTATGTGTGGTGGACTGGACATAAATAATAGCACCATCTCATTTCTTCCCCTGGGTTGTAAAAAGCGACTAAGGGACTTACTAGATAATGGACAGCAGCAGTCTCTATGCATTTTACCACCATACTGCGATCGCCAACCCACCTGCCAAGCGTGGTAATTATGGCAAACCCATATATATGGCACTAGCTTCTGCCCGCGACTTCGTCCGCGTTAAATTTCTTGTTCCCCTGACCCCGTCGCGTCGAATGGCCTACCCGTGCGATTTTCCCCGTTTTAGCAACATTTTTCATTACTGCTCCACTCCTCTTAGTTGTAGCGTGATGTTATATAGCCTATAGCCTTCCTCGATAAATAGGCTACCCAACACAAAAATCATTTTTCAATTCGGACCAGTAGTTCCTGAGATTAGCGCGTTCAATCAAACAAACAAACTCTTCAGCTTTATAATATTAGTATAGATAATGGCACAAGCCTCCCCCATCTAAGGATATAGGAGAGGCTTGTGTCCAGCAATGAATGTCTTTCGATTGAAATGATTAATGAAGATGTGCATAGCTTCCTAACAGATTGATTGATTGATTGTTCTTATGCTCGCCCTAGCGATGCACTGTGCAGATCACACCTTAGATCCCTCCTTAAATCCCAACCCCATAAAACCAGTTATTATTCCTATTCCTTCTCTGTTCATGCTGTTAGATTGTGGAACTCACTTCCGCCTAGCATTCGAGATCTAAAAACTATTTCCCTTTTCAAATGTCGAGTAAAAGAGCATTACCTTTCCTCATAATTGTGTGTATTTATGTATATATTTACGTTTATTTTTATATTTTAGCTTTATGTATTTATTTAAGTATATGTTAATTCCTTGCATTATATATGTATAAGTATATTTTAGTTTAAGACTTCACATATTCATATCTCTCTTCTTGTTTTCACACACTATTGTCTACATTTCTTTTTCATTTCTCCTTTCGCAGGTCTGCTGGAAGAAATTTCTTAAGAAATAAGCAGTACCTTTGTACTCAATTGTTTTAATATGTCTTATCACTCTGTTTTTTTACTGTGTGTACATAAATAATAAAATAAATAATAAAATAAATAAATAAATATATTTTTTTTAAATTCAAACCATACTTTTAGAAATTACCTCTTACCAACAAACAAACAATTTAACCTCTTTATAATACCATATAGATTAAACTTTCACTGTTAATTCCAGATTAGTAAACCTGGTTAAGAGTCAACCACAAGATGATAAACCAGGCGAGTCGCTGCTAGCAGGTGCAGTCGCTATGGCACTCTGCTTTATAGCCAGGGTAAGACATTATCCAGTTTACTGGGTGGCAGGTGAACCGACCCGTAACCATAAATTCATCACATACTTCTAGACCCTGTGGCATAGATATTAGATTTTTTTACTAGCCTCCACTGTCCCACTCCTGGACAAAGGCCTCCCACCACTCCTTTCATCTTCCACAAGTCCGTGCATCCCACTTCCAATTTTCACGGAAACTATCCAGCTTGTCCCGCCATCGCCTACGTGGTCTGCCGCGACCCCGCCTCACTCTCTCAGGGCACCAGTTCTGTGCTACTTGGGCCCACAGTTTGTCTTTAGTTGGGGTGCCTGATATCAATAAAAAAATACCTTAAAAAGCACCCCACGCTTTTTTCCATTATTTTCTACTTTTTAGTTTAGTTTTCTATGGAAGCGTGTTTTTTAGTTTTTTTTTAACTATTATTTATTTTCTGTTTTTTTTAGGGTGTTTCGAATTTTGAGACGTATGTCAGCGTAGTTTGTGACTTATGTCAGCGTAGTTTGTGACGTATGTCAGCGTAGTTTTCGAAGACAGTTTTTTTGCTGTCCTGGTAACCCTGTAATGGCACAAATTTATGAAATTATAATATTGTCATCTGTCCTCGATAAGTCTACAGAGTTTAAATGAAATCAGCACGCGTAGCATGACCACCGTAGAAATGGGTTTTGTCTATTCTTGGTAGAATAGAGATAGAATTGTCATGCTACGCCAGCATAAAACGGTACAAATCTTTCTACAATCTTTAATTCTGTCTTTAATCTTTCTGCAATCTGTAATTTTATCAATTCTTCTGTCGACAAAACTCATTTGTACGGTAGTCATGCTACGCGTGCTGGTCGTTCAAAGTGGGTCAAAATCGCGCTATAAGGAGTCGGTTACAAACAAACATACAAGTGAAGCTAATATAAAGCGTGTAAAAAAGAGGATCCTCCAACCATAGGTGTCGCATCTGGCGGGCTACTCCCCGACGATTGATGTCGACACTTTGGATCAAAGAGAATTTATATAGTATTTGCTTTGGATACATGCTAGTCGCACGGCGTAAACTATGTTTGCACGATGCAGAACTTTGCGTGACGTCTGTATGAAGCGCAATCCGCATTTAGCGATGTAGATGCCGCCACGAACATGTTAAAAACCAAAATCCAGCTGCTTGAAGCCATTTTCCAAACTGCACTTCCTCAGCTTATGATTTGTTCTGTTAACTTACCATAACCAATGGCTATGCTGTGGAGGTGGAGTATTCTATTTAATTTTATTTATTTACTAGCTTTTGGCAGCGGGTCGCGTATTATTCGTATAAACCTTCCTCTTAAATCACTTTGGCTATTGACGAAAACCGCATTAAAAATAGTTGCGGAGTTTAAAAGTTCTAAGCGTACAGACGCGGGAAGCGACGTCGTTTTATACTACCTATGTATGTAAAGATTTGTTTATGTAAAGGCTAACCAACTGAATACATACACAACAAAAACCCACAATCTTTGTCTTTATTATAGATCTTGCAACATGTAAAACCGCGGGCAATGGCAGTTGATTACATTTCACACTTATATCATCTATACAAATAAATAAAATTGGAGTGTCTGTTTTAAATATTAAGATAACCACTTTTTACTAAGTGTATATGGATGTATACACGGTACATATACCAAAACAACATTTTTTACAATTTTTGTCTGTCTGTCTGTTTGTTCCGGCTAATCTCTGAAATGGCTGGACCGATTTTGACGGGACTTTCACTGGCTAGCTAGATAGCTGATGTAACAAGGAGTAACTGAGGCTACTTTTATTTTAGAAATATTCTTTTATTTTAGAAAAAAATTACTGTCTTTGAAAACTACGCTGACAAACGTCTCAAAATTCGAAAAACCCTGGCTGAATCCTACGAAATAGATCAAAATAATGTACTACAGTATTGTACACCTTAAAAAGGCCTACAAAAATGTCCGCAATGGTATATGTCTATCCCTTAGGAATAACCCACAATAACCATTTTTTATCTTTTACTTTTTACGAGAAATAAGGGCTTATTTACGAAGCGATTTTAAGCAATACAGCATTAATCCATATCCAATTAAGTACCTTAAATACATTGTGCATTTAATATAGATCAATATGGCCCTTTACAGCATGTAATTTAAATGAATATCTTAGAAGATATTAGAGATTTAAAAAGCGGGCGCAGAGCAGGTGGCGGGTCGTACGTCCGTCCCGTCCATCCGTTGCCAGCGGCCGGGTAGTACAGGATAAGTAGGATTGTGATTCATATTACTTTGGCTTCATAGTAATTGCGAATATCATGTGTGTTCGTTATACTCAAAATAAACCTAATAGTATTATTCCAAGTAAGAGACCGCGAAATGGCTTAGATGTTTAGATTTTTGGATGTTTTGTTTCTCAATAATGCAAAGACGGCCAAACGGATTTAGATCGAATTTGGCACAAAGATATATTATATCATGGATACGTAACAGATAGGATACCTACTTTATCCCGGTAGTAGGTTCCCGGGTGGTATTTTCCGACAGCTATACGGGCCATGCCACTGGCAAAAGTACTATTCCTATAATTATGTTCGGTGTCTGGTAAATGATTGAGTGTCTGTGTAGGTAAAATAGGAGCGTTAAGAAAAACCAGGAAGACTTATATTCAACTAAACCAAGCCCTATGTCGCAGTCTTCTTACTCTGAATACTATTACTCTGATTTTAAAAACACCAACACACATGATGTTCTCATAAACTATGAATCCTAAGTAATATGAATTATAATCCTACTACTACTAATATTATAAATGTGAAAAAATGTATGATTGGGTGTTTGTTTCTCATTCACGCAAAAATGGTTGAATGGATCCGGATCGAAAATAGCACACAGAGTCTATATTACCTATATAACCTGGAATAACACATTCTTATCGCGATAGTACATCCTCTTGCATTAATTTCCGACATCCACGCGGGCGAAGCCGCGGGCAAAAGCTAGTTAGTAATAAGGTTGAAAAGTGATACACCGCCAGTGTCCGCGATGGTACCTAAATTATTGAAAAGCACAGTACCACACACAACACTCAATAAAAAGAAAAATGTATCTTTCAGATCCGTCGTGAAGCTCCGCCCGGTCTGCGCATGACCAGTCGTATCCTAATAGTAACGGGCAGCAGTGACACAGCCGCGCAGTACATCAATTACATGAACGTGTTCTTTACTGCACAGGTAACTATTGGAATCATCTATTTTTATACAGTGTGAAGACACTTTAACGAAGCTAAGAATCATTGGTATTAGTACTTCTCATCATTGCGATCGTTTTGTACCGGACTCCCATTTATTTCCGTGAGTGTCGTACTAAGAGACTTACCTGGCCTGTTAGTCTAGTGGTTAGTGACCCTGACTACTAAGACTGAGGTCGTGGGTTCGATTCCCACCCAGGACAAATGTTTGTGTGATGAGCTCAATCATTTGTTCTGTGTCTGGGTGTAATTTATCTATAATATGTATGTATTTAGAAATATATAAGTATACTAGCTTTTGCCAGCGGCTTCGCCCGCGTGGAGGTCGGAAAATATCCCGCGGGAACTTACTACCGGGATAAAAAGTACCCTATGTGTTAATTCAGGTTATAAACTATCTGTATTCTAAATTTCATCCAAATCCGTTCTGTAGGTTTTGCGTGAAAGAGGAACAAACATCCACACATCCACACATCCATACATACAAACTTTCGCGTTTATAATATTAGTAGGAAGGATTTATCAGTTGTCTGTTTACTATAGTACAGGCTCTGTCTAGTTTGGGATCAGATAACAGTGTGTTGGTTGTCCTAAGATATTATTATATTATCATATTACTTGAGAATAGGCAGTAGCGTTCTCTACACATTTTACCACCATACTGCGATCGCCAACCCGCCTGCCCAGCATGACGATCATCGCAAATCCTCGAAATTGGGGGAGGCCTAGGTCCAGCAGTGGACCTTTTTCTGGCTGAAATGATGAATTACTGGACGATACCTTGAGCTCCCTAAAATAGTATAATACAATAACTGATCCATGCATACCAACTGTTGGGACAGCTCAGTTCAAAGTTGCAATGGTTCTTCAAAGGACCCTTCCAGACTTTGCGCTGCATTGTTAAGAGTCATACAATTTTTCTTTTGTGGAACAGACCACATGATATACCCTTTTTTTGTGGTAGGGAATCATCAGATGTCATCAAATGACGGCTCTCGCTCTGGGTGGAGCGAAAGGGCGTGTCAGACTTTTACTGAATAAAACCCACCCATGTTCCTTCAGTTGCCCATATGCCAGGGCCACGGTATCTCTTTCGAACAAATCTCACGACCCTGGCAGGGACCTTCGTTTATGAATCCGAATCGCCCTTGGCCGGTTTTTTCTAGACCTTATAAATGCAAAAGCCATCAGTAAACAATACTGTAGTAAATACACTGAGCCACTATTAGTGATTTTGTTTGTATTTTCACAGAAACAGCAAGTTCTTATCGACGTGTGTTCTTTAGACAAGCACCTGAGTCTACTCCAGCAGGGATGTGACATCACTGGTGGACTGTACCTCAAGGTGCCTTCGCTTGAAGGACTGCTGCAGTATTTATTGGTAACGTATCCATATCAAGCAAGCACCGCTTAGATCTTCTAAACTGTACAATAGTCTTTGATGCGCTTTTCATCATTGAGAGATATCTCTAAATTACAGAAAGTTTTTATGTAAAAATATTAGGTTGGGGAAAAAGTCTTTTCGCATTATAGTATGTATAAACTTGTAATAAAATCTCTTTGGCTATACTATTTGTTTCTGGCTGGTTTTGGTATCATTGAAAGTTTAAATTTTAAAGAACATAATTCCAAATTCAAATTAGGAAAATGTGTGATTTTCATTTGTTTTTCGTACCGTCAAGATGAGTGAATCTAATGAAGAAATTCGATACTTTTAAAAAAAATTCTACAAAAAAGGTAAAAATGCAACGCAAGCCGCGAAAAAAATTTGCGATGTTTATGGACCTAGTGTAGTGTCTGTGAGAGTAGCACAAATTTGGTTTAAGCGTTTTCAATCCGGAAATTTTGATGTCTAAGATGCACGTCGCTCTGGTCGCCCTATTACGGATAAAATGGATGCCATTTTTGAATAAGTGGAGCAAGATCGGCATACCAGTAGTTACGACGTAGCTGAAGAACTGGAAATTGACCACAAAACAGTTTTGGCGCATTTGAAAAAAACTGGGTACACAAAAAAGCTTGACATTTGGGTACCTCACGAGCTCACTGAAAGAAACCTAATGAACCGTGTACTCATTTGTGATTCTTTATTACGACGTAATGAAACCGAACCATTTTTGAAGAAGCTGATAGCTGGTGATGAAAAGTGGATCACGTATGACAAGAACGTGCGAAAAAGGTCGTGGTCAAAGGCCGGTCAGGCTTCACAGACTGTGGCGAAACCCGGGTTAACTCGCAACAAGGTGATGCTGTGTGTGTGGTGGGATTGGAAGGGCATTATTCATTATGAGCTGTTACCACCAGGCAGGACCATCGATTCTGAACTCTACTGCGAACAACTGATGAGATTAAAGCAAGAAGTTGAGAGAAAGCGGCCGGAATTAATCAACAGAAGGGGTGTGGTTTTTCATCATGATAACGCTAGACCTCACACATCTTTAGCTACCCAACAAAAATTAAGAGAGTTTGGCTGGGAGACGTTAATGCATCCGCCGTATAGTCCTGACCTTGCACCTTCAGATTTCCACCTGTTTCGGTCTCTTCAGAATTCTTTAGGCAGTGTCAGGTTAACATCACGAGAGGACTGCCAAAACCACTTATCGCGGTATTTTGACCAGAAGTCCCAAAATTTCTATAGCAATGGGATCATGTCCCTACCTACAAGATGGCAAAAAGTTATCGAACAAAATGGTACCTACATACTTTAGTTAAATGTAAATAAACTTTATTAAAAAATGTTTTGAATTTTCTTAAAAAATGCGAAGAAACTTTTTCCCCAACCTATTACATTAATATTTTACTTAGATATAGCACAGAAACAAAGTGCGAATGCCGTGCGGATCGCTAGGCCCAAATACTATTATGTATTTATTTAAACCATTTGAGACAATTGAAGCTGCCCGTTCCGACACGCATATTGTTTTTTTTTTTTTTTTTTGTATTCTGTCTTTACTACAATCTGTCTCCTTTATGGGACATTCAGCAGTAAGTTGGTTGGTGCTATCGCGCTCGGTATGTGGCCTGTGTCACATCCTCATTGTAAAAACAGTAGTGATTACTGTGCTTGTATTAAGTCTTGAGGTATTTTGCGCTTTAAACGTCGCACTTTGTCGTGGTTTGCCATAAGTGGCCGGGCCAGAGTATTTGGGTGTTTATCGCTTTTTATAGCTTCTGGTATGGCGTACAATTTCCTGTTTCACAGTGGGCAGGCGTAGATCACGGTGTAATAATTCGTTGGGTACGAACCAAGGAGCATTGGTTATCATACAGAGTGCTTTATTTTGATATCTTTGTATGATTTCAATGTTTGAATGGGACGCAGTAACGCAACTGTGGGGCAGTTGGATGCCATACGTCCAGGCGGGCTTCAGTATTGCCTTGTGCAGAAGTATTTTGTTTTCGAGAGACAGTTGAGACTTTCGTCCAATGAGCCAGTAAAGTTTTCGGGTTTGAATACCAAGTTGCTTTCTCTTAGTGAAAATATGTTTTTACCAGGTAAGTCTTTTGACCAAGTGCAATCCAAGGTATCTCACATGATCTGCCTGTGGGACTGCAATGTTATTAAGTGTGACTGGAGGACAAGAGTCTCTTCTTAAGGTGAATGTTACGTTGACTGATTTTGTTTCATTTGCTTTTATCCGCCATTTTTTGAGCCAGTGGGATATGTCATTTAGCCTTTTTTGGAGTATTTGTGAGGCTAATTTTGGGTCGCAATGTGTAGCTAGTATAGCGGTATCGTCAGCAAAGGTTCCAGTAATTAAGGATTCAGATGTCGGCAGATCCGCAATGAAGAGTAAGTAGAGTATGGGACTCAGTACGCTGCCCTGCGGAACTCCTGCTTTTATAGGGTAGAGATCAGATAGTGCTTCCCCTTGTTGTACTATGAAATGGCGCTGCTGGAGAAATGATTTTAATATTCCGTAAAGGTTATCTGGTAGCTTATTTTTCAATTTGAATAACAATCCCTCATGCCACACGCGGTCAAATGCTTGAGATATATCCAAAAAAGCACTGGTGCAGTAGGATTTACCTTCCAGTGATTCCATGATATGTTTTGTTAGTCTGTGCACTTGGTGATAGTGGCATGCTTACTACGAAATCCAAACTGATAATCCAAACTGTGATCAGGAATTAGCTTCTTCTCTTTGAGTATAGGCAAGATTCGTTGTAGCATTAGAGATTCGTATATTTTGGATGGAATAGGTAACAGACTTATGGGCCTATACGATTTTGTTTCTTCAGGTGGTTTCTCTGGCTATAACAGCATTACAATTTGTGCGACGTTCCACTGCTGGTCATGGCATTAAACAGTGACGTAAGGAAAGTTATGCCAGATTCAGGTAGTTCTTGTAATAAACGGTTTGTAATAAGGTCGTATCCTGGAGCCTTTTTTGGGTCTGATTTTTTTATGATTCGGGCAACTTCTGTTTTTGTAAATTTAAGAGGGATTTCCTGCGTATCTTTTGGACTATTTAAGTGGTTAGTAATTTCTGCTGCATATACGCATATTGTTGACGCGTAAAATCGATTAGAAACTTCGAATACTGTTAGTATTTACTTTAATGATCATCATCGTCATAATTTCAGCCGAAAGAGATCCACTGCTGGACACAGGCCTCCCCCAAGAACCGCCATTTTGAACGGTTCATTTTGAGGGGGGGGGGGGGGGGGTTCGCTATAATCGCCGCGCTCGGCAGTAGGGTTGGCGATCGCAGTATGGTGGTATAACGCATAGAGAACGCTGCTGCCCATTCTCTAGTAGTCCCTTAGTGTCCTTCTACGACACCCACGGAAGGAAACCAGATGGTGCTTTTCTTTACGTCAAGACACGGAACAATTTAATGATGTTCATGCTTTGAAATAAACTTATTTTGTCTTCTCATTTTCCAGTGGGTATTTCTCCCGGAGATTTCTGAAAGAACAAAGCTAGTGCTACCTGGTCGAGGTCGCGTGGACTACCGTGCCGCCTGCTTCTGTCACAGAGAACTGCTCACCATCGGTTATGTGTGCTCCGTGTGTCTCAGCGGTGAGTCACTAACACTACTAGTAGTCTGATAGACGTCGTTTATAACGTTTAAGAAAAAAAACAGTTATTAAAAACTACAAAACATGCTTCCATAGAAAACCAAACTAAAAAGTAGAAAATAATTTGTAAAAATAAGCGTTTGGTGCTAGTATCTATATTTTAGTTTGATTTTCTATGGAAGCGCGTTTTTTTTAAACTATAATATAATTTATTTTCTATTTTTTAGGGTATTTAGGGTATTTAGAATTTTTTGACGTATGTCAGCTTAGTTTTCGAAGACAGTTTTTTTCCTACGCTCGCTCCTCGATAAGTCTACACATTTCAAATGAAATCTGACCATCTTCTGTGCATCTTCTTATAACATCCTATTGTAATTTTTAACCTACATTTACAAATAAATGTGATTTGATTTGATTTCACCGTTTGAAGTGGGTCAAAATCAAGTCCAAAGGAGTTGGTTACAGAGATAGTTGTATACTTACAAACAAACATACATACATTCAGGTGAAGCTAGTAAAAGTGTGTTAATAAATATGATGCAACGATTATTCACCAACGACCCCTACGTACCTCGGAAAGCACGTTAAGCCGTTGGTCCTAGCTGTCATTTGTAGATCTTCGACAGTCGTTACGGGTCTTCAGAAGTCTGAAAGTCAGACAACCAGTCTTACAAAGGGGTATCATATTACCCAGTGACTCGGTTGTGGAGGTGCAGGCGCTCCATGTAAAATACTATACTCCATTTGTTTAGGTAGTTAACTAAAGGTAAACAATCTTGATATGTCTTTTTATATAAAATAAATCGTATAAAAGACCAACAAATATTATTTAAATTAAGTTACTTACCTAACATCGGTTTAAGTAAATACCTAATTGTAAACATTTTTAGATTCAATTTTTAGACAGTTTTTTAGATAAAAGACATGTTAAGATTGTTTACATTTAGTTAACTACCTAAACAAATGGAGTATAGTATTCTGCTGCATCCGGTTAGACTGAAAGCTGACCCCAACATAGTTGGGAAAATGCTAGACGGATGACGATTCAATCAATACTCAATTATTATTCGTTAATTGCAATCCACAATGTATATGGTAGCTTAGGTGGTAAACATTGGATTTAGTCACAATCGTGGACCCGTTACTCACTATCCGACAACGATAGCTTAATTTGTCTGAGTTTGTGTAGCTAACTTGGTGTTTTTTTTCTCCATTTCAGTGTTCTGTAAGTTCAGCCCTATCTGCACGACTTGCCAGTGAGTATTAAATATTATTTTTATAATAAAGTTTTATAAAGTGCTTATGGCGTGCATACTTGGCCGGGTCGGATTAACTTGGCACTATTCGGCACAGCCGGATGGGAAAATAAACACTCTTTTCCGCCCGGTTTTTCCCGAATAACAACCGACTTTAATATTTTACAAAAAGAAAAAATTGGACTCTTAATATCTAGTTTCAAGAACAAAATGATAATGAACCTCTATTATGTTTCATGTTATGTTCTGACCAAAATGATAATGAATCTCTATTATTTTCAGTACTGTATTCAAGATCGGCGGTCCACTGCCCATCAAGCCGAAAAAGAAGAAAATGAAGCTTTAAAGTGAGAATCTGTTTAATATTGTAACTTGGTAACTGTAAATATAGATGGTAAGAATTTTCTCACTCAAGTCTTTTATTTTTGACCAAAGCTCGCCAAAGGTGCGAAACCTGTCCAGAGTCGTTGTTAAATATTTTTTAACATTATCTTAATATAACAAAATACCACGCCTTTTTTTGGATGGGATATCATCAAATGACTTCTCCCGCTCTGGGTGGAGCGGGAGGGCGTGTCAGACTTTTGCTAACTAAAACACACCCGTGTTCCTTCAGTTGCCCATGTGCCAGGGTCACGAATCACGGTATCTCTTTCGAACAATCTCGCGACCCTGGCAGAAATACCACGCCTGTATTTCAAAGGGATAGGCAGACGGGCACTGAATCCCAGTACGCCCACACTTACCATTTGCCATCAACAGTTACTGAGAAATTCCTGATGATATAACTCAATTACACTTTCCCCGACCTGGGAATTGAACCCAGCACCTCGTGCTCAGCAATAGCGCTTGTAACCACTAGACCAACAGGGAAAATCGTATGTTGTAGTAGTTAAAGTTGAATTTGGCCACCTAGAAACGCTTAATTTGGCGACTAATTAGCGAATATTTTTTTTGTGTTATCTATACTATTATTATAAAGCTGAAGAGTTTTTTTGTTTGTTTGTTTGATTGAACGCGCTAATCTCAGGAACTACTGGTCCGAATTGAAAAAATCTTTTTGTGTTGGGTAGCCTATTTATCGAGGAAGGCTATAGGCTATATAACATCACGCTACAACCAATAGCAGCGGAGCAGTAATTAAAAATGTTAAAATCGCACGGGTGCGCGATTCGACGCGACGGGAAGGGTCGGGGGAACAAGAAATTTAACGCGGGCGAAGTCGCGGCCACAAGCTAGTATAAAGCTGAAGAGTTTATTTGTATGGTTAAACGCGATAATCTCAGGAACTACTGGTCCGAATTGAAAAATTATTTTTGTGTTGGGTAGCCTATTTACTGAGGAAGGCTATAGACTATGTAACATCACGCTACGATCAAAAGGCGCGGAGCAGCAACGAAAAATGGATGAAAACTGGCAGGCAATTCGATGCGACGGGAAACGTCAGGGGAGCAAAAATTTGACTCGGACGAAGTCGCGGGCTGAAGCTAGTAAAATCCCTGATGGTGGCCACGCCAGTGTCAGTCACACAATTCATCATCATCATCATTTTAGCCGTAAGACGTCCACTGCTGGACTTAGGCCTCCCCCAATTTGGGGGGCTTTGCCACACAATTATTTTGTATGAAAAATTAAAAATATTCATGATTATGCCCGTTGATTCTTTGACATGGTCTCATTAATACCCTAGAGCAGCCTTTCTCAAAGTGGGCGATAACGCCTCCTTGTGGGCGCTGAAAAAAAAATGGGGGCGTTGTGTAGACTCTACAGGACGTCCCCATTTTTTTTCTGGGTCTCTTACCACCCCCCTTTAGGCCTGCAGCGCCCACAAGGGGGCGTTATCGCCCACTTTGGGAAAGTTTGCCCTAGAGTAATGGGATATCAATAGGAACATCTTGTATACTGGTCTTAGCAGAGATGTAGAAAAGAATGCTACTACCGGCGGATAATTGCCTACTGTCACAATGAAAGCCATTCCTACTCCTGCCAGGGTCGCGAGATTTGTTCGAAAGAGATACCATAGCCCTGGCATATAGGCAACTGAAGGAACACGGGTGAGTTTTAATCAGTAAAAGTCTGACACGCCCTACCGCTCCACCCAGAGGGAGAGACGTCATTTGATGATTTCCCACCCATAAAAAAAAGTCATTCCTATTGTTACGCAATTATCTCACTGTTTCCAAGTCAGTTAATTCATTTCTAACGGTGATACGTAAAATTTGGTGTTAGTTAAAGTTGCCCTTGAAAAATGCTCCTTACTCATATAGTCGTAACATTCAAAACACTATCTTCTAGATACGGATCAATATCACAACAGTAAGCATAACGGCTGTTACCTACAGTTATAGATAACTGATAACGCCTCCTTATCAGTAATTAAGTCATTATCTTCTATATCCGAATGAGATAAGAAGTGTAGAGCATCATTTATTTGTGTTATTATTGCAATATTTATGCAAATTACAGGAATTGGTTATCAATGAGTGTTTATTTGAATAATATGTTTTTATCTAAGACCGTCGGGGCTCCTGGTTCTATTTATAGGACTATAAGCATATACTTAATAATATTAGATTAACGCTAGAAATAGAAATCTGATTGATGTTGAGTTAGATAAAGAAGTAATATTTTATACAAGACTAGCTTTTGCCAGCGACTTCGCTTGCGTATATAGCTTCCTCATGAATCACTCTGTCTATTGATGAAACCCGCACGCATTAAAATCCGTTGCGTAGGTAGTTCAAAAGATCTACAGTGCAACATAAAAGAGTAGAAATTAAATATTTAGGAACTAAAATATTTTCTATTTCTGGCAACCCTTAAATGAGTACTTGAGCTGTCAATTCTTCTTCATCGATTTCGATTTACGTTTGAATTGTGGTTATTGTTTGTTATTTCTGAGTGTGGACAGTAAAAAGTGATACATCATGAATAAGGTCATTCGTGGTGGTGCCCGTGAAATAATTTATAAAGTTTTCATGCGGTGTATGACTGAATTTCAAGCTAGAAAGCTGCTATCCAATTTGGAAGATGTTTACAAACGTACAGCAGATTATACTGGTAAGTAACTTTTGATAGTTGCACCAAACGTTAATTCCAAACGATTAATACATTCAGGGTGCAAAATTTTTGAACTAAATGGAATTTATACAATGTTTGTCCACTATTTTTTAGGTTATGTTAAGGTAAACAAATATCACTGTAGTCGTAGCGCGACTATACAATGTTGAAAGTTAGGCGAAAAAATTTAATGTAATTTATCGCATATTACGAAATACATTTTTTGCTATACCAAATTCGTTGAAGCAATAGACAGTTTTAAAATAGTTTTACATTATTAACATATTCGCCGCGGAGCTTCTTTCGTTGGCCTGACAGAGGTTATAAAATTAAAATAAAGAAAATAGGTAAAGGCACTCATTTAAAGTTGTATTTTATTTTAATACCATGCTTTATTTGTTTCAGGTGTTTCTGTAAGCACGGTGCGCAGAATCGTGCAACACGGCACGGAAAGCGGTGGGAAATTCTCGACACCAGCTAAACACAGGAAGGGCAGGCCAGCTAAGGTATTAGACGATTTTGACACATGTGCAATTCGGCAAAAAGTCCATTTTTTTTATACTGTGAAGAAAGAAGTACCAACAATTGGTAAATTATTAACCCAAATAAGGGAAGATATTGACTATGACGGAAGTCGAGAGCATTTGCGGAAACTCCTAAAAAAGATTGGATTTCGATACAAAAAATGTAAAACAAACAGACAGGCTTTGTTAGAAAAACCTATTATTGCACACAAGAGGGAACAATATTTAAAAATAATTATGGAAAACAGAAACTTGCCTGAAGAGCTTCAAAAAGATATAATATATTTGGATGAAAGCTACATCCACTCCAGCTACAAGCTTAAAAAATGCTGGCAGTCGATTGAAACCGAAGGAATAATTACAGACATCTCGAAAGGAAAGCGATGGATAATAGTACATGCCGGAAATGAAAAAGGGTTTGTGCCTAATGCTCTACTACTCTTTAGCGGTGTTAATAAACAAGAAGATTATCATTCCGAAATGAACCAACATAATTTCACAAAATGGGTTACAGAAAAACTTATCCCCAACATCGCAGAGCCCTCTATTATTGTGATGGACAATGCACCATATCACTCTGTTGTAAAAAATAAAGCTCCCACATCAGCTAACAAAGTTGATGAAATAAAGATATGGTTACAAAACAACAACATACCTTTTGACCCCGACTTGAGAAAACCCTCACTTCTGGCGCTAGTGAAGAAACATAAGCCTGAACCAGAATACGAAATCGATGAGCTTATAGGCGAATACGGTCACACAGTGGTAAGGCTGCCACCATACCACTGTGATCTTAACCCCATCGAGTTAATTTGGGCACTGGCAAAACGAAAGGTCGCTCTATGTTCTATGTTCTATGTTATGGGGATTTGGTTTCCGCACTTAGTCCTTTGAGTGGACCATTGTACGTGGGCCATGGCGGCCGTCGGTGTTTACTCCAACCAGCCCACCTCCCTCCAGAAGTTTATCATGTCTCCTGGTCTGCTAAGAACGTCCGTGTATGATTTGGGTGTCCCGAGGGTATCTGTCCTAATCTGGGTGACGCCTGTACATTCGAAGAGTACATGCGCAACGGTTTCCTCAGCCTCCATGCAGGCCCTGCACAGGGGGCTGTCCGTTATGCCTATTGTGTGAAAGTGCTTGTTTAGCGGGCAGTGTCCTGTGATGGTGCCCGTCATCAGACGCAGACCATCCCTGTCCAGGCGTAGCAAACGTCTGGTTAGCCTGCCATCCGGGGATGGCATAGCTTCCCTGGACTGCCTGCAGCCTGGTGCCGAGGTCCACCAGGTCTCCGCTTGTGAGTGGGTAAATTCCTGCAGCCACCTGCGTAGCTGGTTAAAGGGGATGGGCACGATGGGCTCGGGGCCGCAGACTGACGCGCTGGATGCCTTAGGTTAATAGGTAGAACGGGCTGTTGTCCGCAACTCCACGTCTGAGCGCGTATTTTGCGTACGGGTGGGAAATCGGTTATTCGATCCACCCCAGCTCCTCGAGAAAGGCCAGCAACGCCTTGATGTTGCTGACTATCTCACGTAGGGTACCTGGGTTACCGAAGTACTTGGCCCTGTATGTGGCGATCGCCGGGCAGTTTAGAAGCACGTGCGCTGCTGTCTCGTCGTCCTCAATGCAGGCCCTGCACAGCGGACTGTCTGTAACTCCTATGACAAATAGATGTTTATTAAACGACCCATGTCCAGTTATTGCTGCTGTAACCATACGCAGCTGTCGTTTGTCTAATCGGAGGACCTGTTTTGTGAGGCGGGCATCGATGGTAGGAAGTGCTTCCTTGGCCTGCCTGCACTCACTTTGGTCCACCCATAGCTTACAGTGTAGATCCCTGGTACGTTTTCTTACCAGAGAGCGTAGGAACCCAAAAGGGAGTGGCGCGATGGGTTCTGGTCCCACCGGTGTCATGCTCGACCCCCTTCTGGCAAGTTCATCGGCGGCATCGTTTCCCAGCGAACCGCTGTGTCCTTTTATCCATTGAATGGTTATATTATTGAGGCTACCCACCTGGTTGAGGCGCTGGTGGCACTCGTATATTAGCCCAGAGTCAATCGAGTGACTGTCCAGCGCTTGCAGAACAGCCATACTGTCTGAGAGTATGCGGATCGAGTGGTCCTTAACTGCCCTAGCCATGATGGCTGAAGCAGCAAGAGTGATCCCAATGCATTCAGCCTGGAACACTGTGTTGTGGACTCCCAACGGTGTGGCTATATGTATGTTGAAGTCCTGCGAGAAGACTCCAGCACCTGTGCCACTGTCTGTTTTTGATCCGTCCGTGAAGATGCGCAGCTCAGTGGGGCGCAGACCCTCACACCGGCGATCTTCGTGAAGCTGGATTCTGTATTTTTTATCAAAAATGAACTGTTTGGGTACCCGGTCATTTATAGCCTTAGTGATGGGGAACTCATTGTTGAGTTCCTTAAGCAGCGCGGTGTGTTGTGTGTCTCTCTTTCTCCAGAGGTTAGTTGCGTCCAGACGCGCCGCCGCCATCGTGGCTTCCTGCTGTATGAACAGGTGGAGCGGTGGTAGTCCCAGCATGGCGTCCATGGCTGCAGTCGGAGTAGTCCTCATGCAGCCCGTGACCGCCATGCAGGCTAGTCTTTGCATGTGTTGTAGTTTGTTGCAGGCTGTAACAAGCTTGGTGCGGGGCCACCAAACCACGGCCCCGTAGGTGATCATGGGTCGGATCACTGCGGTGTACAGCCAAAGTATGATTTTAGGGGATAGGCCCCACTTCTTACCTATCATTTTCCTACATTGCCAGAATGTGATGCAGGCCCTGTTTAGTTTGCTGTCTAAATGACTACTCCAGTTTAACTTACTGTCAAGAGTGACCCCGAGGTACTTGACTTCGTTGGCCAGCTGAAGTTCTGTATTGAACAATTTCGGTAGGCGGAAGAGGCCTAAAGCTCGTTTATGGGTGAACATGACTAGCTCAGTTTTAGTGGGGTTCACTGAGAGGTCATATTCTCTGCACCATCTCTCTACGATACGTAGTGCTTGTTGGGTGAGGTTAAAGATCGTGCTCGTCACCTTCCCTGAGACAAGGATGGCGAGGTCGTCCGCATAACCTATTGTGTAGTAGTGATTGGCATTGAGTCTGGCGATTAATTCGTTAATCACCAAATTCCATAGAAGGGGTGACAGCACCCCTCCCTGGGGGCAGCCTCTGGCAATCATGGCCAGCTGCTGCTCGTCCTCTAGGCGAACCACGCGCTTGCTCAGCATGTTTGTGATCCAGTCTATGAGTACCTGTTCAACTCCATGTCTGGAGAGGGCGCTGCTGATGCTGGAGAAGTTTGTTTTGTCGAAGGCTCCTTCGATGTCTATGAAGGTTCCCAGGCAGGTCCCTTTCTGATGAATCGCTTCCTCTATCTGGCTGACTACCAGATGAAGTGCCGATTCGGTGGACTTACCCGAGCTGTATGCGTGTTGGTTACCGTGCAACGGTAGAGTTTTCAGAGCGCCGTCCCTAAGCTCCCTGTCGCACAGCCTTTCCAGGGTCTTTAGCAGGAAAGAGGTCAGGCTGATTGGTCTGTGGGATTTTGCGTTTGTGTAATCGCCCTTACCTGGTTTAGGGATGAATATTACTTTCACTTCCCTCCATCCTTTGGGAACGTATCTAAATGCTAGGCACGCTCTCATTAAAGGTACCAGTCTTGCTGTGATGAGGGTTCCACCCCACTGTAGTAGGGCGGGGAACACCCCATCCGGACCGGCGGCCTTAAACGGATGGAAGCTCCCGATGGCCCATTGGAGTTTGTCCAACGTGATCACCTTGCTAGCATAAAACCAGTCATTATCTGATGGTGTTTGAGTTGCGTCTTGCCAGTCGATTACTTGCGAGAAAATACATCCGGGGAAGTGTGTTTCGATAAGGACGCGTCTCGTTTCTTCTGGCGAGGATGTGAGTGTGTTGTCTGGTTTGCGAAGAGTAGTAGGCCCAGGTGTAGTTTGTTGTGCCAGTACTTTCCTTACCCTGTTTGCTTCCTGGCAGGACTCAATACTGCCAGTGTATTTGCGCCATCCCGAGGTGCTCCTGAACCTGATGCATCTTTTGTAGCAGGATTTGGCTGCGTAGTACTTATCCCAGTCCTCATCCGCACATGTATTCATGGCTCTATTCAAAGCTTTCCTTACCTTCCCGCGCTTTCGCTCCAGATCAGCACCCCACCAGGGTTGTTTGCCCGGTGTACTACGAGGAGTCGTCTCTGGGCAGGCAGTTTGGTAGCTGTCTATCATTGATTTAGTGAGGTATTCTACTTGTACCTCAATCTGTGTAGTGTCCGCAAATGACGTCGGGTCGCTTGATGTCGCAAGTTTGGATTCTAGGCTGCGTGTATAGGTACCACGATCTGTGTTGCGCGGCTTGCGGCGTGGAGCTACTGGCGGGACAGAGGCCTGGATGTCGAAGCGGATCCATCTGTGGTCGGAGCAGGAAGCCTCCCTTGAGACCTGCCAACCAGTGGTAATTTCCGCCGCGGCCTCTGTTGCCAGAGTGAGATCTATGATTGTACGGCTTCGTCTGGTTACGAATGTCGGTTCGGAGCCAGTGTTTAGTAGGGATAGGTTAGTCGAGAATAAGTAATCAACTAACGCCTTACCCCTTTCGTTTTGCGTGTCCATACCCCACAGCTGGTGATGAGCATTGGCATCGGCACCGATGATGACCTCAAGCCCGGATCTCTCGCAATGGCTCACGAGGCGGGCCAGGTCATGCGGGGGCGGCGCCTCCGCTTCAGGCATGTAGGCCGAAGCGAAGACGATTGCCATCTCCATGGCGCCATCACGCTGTATGAGCAGCTTCACAGCAGATATATCTCTGCAACAGAATTCAGTTAGAAGCTGTGTTTTAAGGTTTCCTGTGACATAGATACACGACCTGGGTTGGTCATGATCAGTGGTGACCAGGAGCTTACCGCCAAGATTGGAGAGTCCTTGTATGCGGCCCGCTCTAATCCACGGCTCCTGGATCAGGGCGATGGCCGTGTGTTGAACCTCCAACCACTTCCGGAGCTGAGCCGTTGCGGTCTGACTGTGGTGGAGGTTTGCCTGGAGGATTTTACAGATTGACGAAGAGGACGCCATTGCTGGTCGGTTCCTCATCGTCCTCCTCCAGTTTGAGCCCGGCAAACAGGCCGCCCTCGTCGAAGCCATCCTCCTCCTGGCGCGAAGCCGGGGACAGGGTTATGTCGTCCGACTCCGCGTCCGAAGAAGGGACAGCGTCCAGGGCGGCGGCAGTTGGGGCGGCCGATTCCGCTACAGCGGGTTCGGCCACGGCTGCTTCCGGGATGCCTTTCTGGCCAGTTCGTCAGCAGCGTCGTTGCCTAGTGATCCACTGTGTCCTTTTATCCATTGCAGTGTCACTTTGTTGCGATTAGAAACTGTTACCCGTTCTAATGCGTTGTGACATTCTAGTGTAAGACTTGAGGTTATGTATCGTTTGGCTAGGGATTGGAGGACTGAAGCGCTGTCGGAGAGTATACGTATATGAGTGTCCGTAACTCTTCTGGCTTCTATGGCATATGCCGCCTGTATAATGCCCACGCATTCCGCCTGGTAGACGGTGTTGAACATTCCCAGCGGGCTGGATATTTTTATGTTAAGGTCGTGTGAGAAAACTCCGACTCCGGTCCCAGAGGTGGTCTTTGAGCCATCAGTGTAGACTCTAAGCTCTTCCGGGCCCGAGTGGTCGTTTTGTTCTTCTGTGAGTATAACGTTGTAGTGCTTTTGAAAGTAGTGTAGTTTTGGAGTTTTATCGCAGGGTGATGCCATCATTGGTTGTCGCTTGATCGCATCGTCCCTAATGCGTGAGTGCTTGACCCTCGAGTCATTGCTCAGGGTCCCTGCTATGTTCAGTCTTAGGGCAGCCAGGGCAGCCTCCTCCCGCACGATTAGGTGTAGAGGTGGTAGCCCGAGCATTACCTGTAGGGCAGCAGTGGGTGTAGTTCTCATGCAGCTAGTGATGGCTACACAAGCGAATCGTTGCACCTTTTCAAGGTCTTTTTGGGCTGTGCTCAGGTCTGTTCTGGGCCACCAGACTATTGAGCCGTATGTGATGATTGGTCGAATAACTGTGGTGTATAGCCAGTGGGTTACTTTGGGGCTGATTCCCCAATTCCTGCCAAGCATTCTCTTGCACTGCCACAGGGATATGCTGGCTTTTGTAGTTATGTAGTTGGTGTGTTTTGCCCAATTCAGCTGTTTGTCCAAAAATATGCCCAGGTATTTGGTTTCAGTTGAAAGGCTTAGGGTGGTGCCAAACAGTCGTGGCAGTTCGAGTTTCGCGAGTTTCCTCTTTTTTGTAAAGAGGATCATCTCGGTTTTTGTGGGGTTTACTGATAGTTGGTGTTTATTGCACCAGTCCTCTACTATTTTCAGGGCTTGGCGCATGAGGTGGCATAGGGTGTTTTCATGGGTGCCATTTATTATTATGGTTATGTCATCGGCGTAGCCTACGGTGAAGTAACCTTTATCGTTGAGTGTTTTGATGAGGCTGTCTACGACCAGGTTCCATAAAAGTGGCGAGAGGACGCCCCCTTGCGGGCAGCCTTTCGCCACTACCGCCCTTGTAGTGTCGTTTACTGTGACTTGTACAGCTCTCAATTTGAGCATGTTGGTGATCCATCCGCTCAAGGTCGGATTTATGTTGTGTCTGTCGAGGGCCATGCTGATACTATTGAACATAGTTTTGTCGAAAGCGCCTTCAATGTCAATGAAAACCGCCAGTGCTGAGCATTTGTGGTCCACTGCGCATTCAATTTTGGAGACCACGCTATGTAGCGCAGACTCTGTTGATCTGCCCGTGGAGTACGCGTGCTGTTGTTTGTGAAGGGGTTTTACCCGGAGAGGTCCGTCTCGGATATGTCTATCGCAGAGTCTCTCGAGGGTTTTTAGTAAGAAGGATGTGAGACTTATAGGCCTATAGGCCTTTGGTTGTGTATAGTCGGGTTTGCCTGGCTTGGGTATGAAAATGACTTTCACTTCGCGCCACGCTTGGGGTATGTATCTAAATGCAATGCAGGTCCGGTAGATCTCCACCAAGCATGGTATCAGGTGGTCAGCCCCCCATTGTAGGAGGGCTGGAAAGATGCCATCCAGCCCTGCAGATTTGTAGGGCTGAAAGGTGTCAATGGCCCACTTTATCTTTTCTTCTGTTACCATGCTTTGAGCCCTGGACCAATCTAGGTTCGTTGGGGTCCATTCTGGTTCAGCCTCCCACGTCCTGACCTCTTGGAGGTTACAGCCGGGGAAGTGGGTTTCCAGGAGGACCTTACTGGTTTCATGGTCACTTAATGTGTATGAGTTGTCGGGTTTTTTGAGCGCACCAAGGGTTCGATCCTGATCAGTCGAGAGGATTTTTCTTACCCTTGCGGCTTCGTTGTTGGTTTCGATGGATTCGCAGAATCTCCGCCATGCTGCCCTTCTGGCAGTTCTGATCTGCTTTTTGTATGTGTATTGGGTTTCTTTGTATTGCTCCCAGTCATCAGGGAGCCTAGTGTTTTTGGCCCTGTTGAATTGTTTGCGTAGTGTATCTCTGAGTTTACTAAGGTTGGCGTTCCACCAGGGATTTCTCTCGCTGTTGTTTTGTGGCACCCTTAGTTTGCAGCATGCATGATATGCTTCGATTAAGTATTCAGATAGTTTTGTCACGGTGTATTCCAGTTGTTCGGAAGTTTTTATGGTTACTCGTGATAGATGCCTAGCTAGTAAGGAGGCAAGGAGGCGTTTGTACTCGGGCACATTAGTGCGCCGCGGGTTACGCCTCGGTGCAGGTTCCCCAGTGTGAGTAGTTAGTGTGAATCGGATTCTTCTGTGGTCGGAGCAGGAAGGTTCATCCGAGACGTGCCAGTTTGTGATGAGTTTTGTCGCGCTTTCTGTAGCAAGCGTCAGGTCAATGATTGTTTGTCCTCGGACTGTGACCCAAGTGGGTTCAGAGCCTCTGTTAACAATGTTAAGGTTAGTAGAGAATAAATAGGTGGATAGTACCTCTCCTCGGGCGTTCGGCGAGTCGCTACCCCAGAGCGGGTGGTGGGCGTTAGAGTCGGTGCAGATGATCAGGTCCAGTTTGGCACGTTCGCAGTGCTGCACTAGGTCGGCCATCTCCTTTGGCGGGCAGTTAGCGTCCTCGCCTGGCATGTATACCGAGGCTAGTACGACGTCTGGAACGTTATCATCAGTCTGGAGCCTGACTGCTGTCAGGTCTCTGGAACAGAATTGTGTGAGTGGTGTGGTAGGGATGTCTTTGGGAATGTAGGCGCAGGTTCGTGGTTTGTCTGCGCCGTGTGTGTTGAGAATTAGCTTACCTCCGATGTTACTGAGGCCACAGATTCTGTTGTTCCTGATCCACGGCTCTTGGATCAGTGCGATGGTTCGGGGCTTTACCTCCAAAGCTCTGCGTAAGTTGGCCGTGGCAGTTTGGCTGTGTTGGAGGTTGGTCTGGATGACGTGTATGGGCGGTGACGGTGGTGGGGTGGAGTTAGTCGGAGCTGCATCCATCGGAAAGTCTCTCCTCTACCTCCACCCTGAGCTGGTCTTCGTGTAGGTCGCCCGGCGACGAGGCGAGTAATCGTTCGTTCCAGCCGGGTGATGAGGGCGGTAAGGTGTCGCTGTCATCCTCCATTGCTGCTCGGGCCATGACCAGCTCGAGTTGGGCAATGTCGGTGTCAGTTGTCTGTGTCAGTGGTTGTGCGGCTGTCTCGTCAGTGCTGTCGGTCTTGGTGACAGAGGGTAGGGTCGTGGGCCAAAAGCGCACGTATATCGACCCCAGGAGGTACGATATCCGTCGCTCCCGGGCTAGGACCCTATCAACTTCCTCCGGTGGTACACCTAGGGTCAGATACGTCCCGTAGTTGTCGCCACCGACGGTAGTTGCCCTGTACAAAGACCACCTGGCAATGTCGTACCAAGTGTTCTGACGGATCAGAACACTCTGGAGCTTGGCCACGTCACCTCTGTAACGAGGGACGAAGAGCGAGGCTCGGACACGGGTGGGCACGTCGGACTGTTTAAGTACGGTCAGTGTTAGGTCAGTGTCGGGGAGTCTAATTTTGGGTGCGGCTTGTGTCAGCCAGGTCAGGGCATTGTCGTCCTCACACCACATCTGCACGGTGCCTTCCGCTACCCGTGGGTACCCACGGAAGGCCGGGAGTGGTGTTGTCGGGTCGGTGTCCATTAGGAAGTCCTCTAGGGCCGTCTTTATGTGCTCGGCCTCTTCCTTGGTCAGGTCTCTGGAGGGGGGAGGGAAGCAGATTGCTACGGCCAGCCTCGCAGGGATGTCCTTCGTGGCCCGCGCGTAGGTTCTCTGCTCCCCCTGAGCAGAGTGGATCCTCACACGCTTGGCGTCCCCTTGGAACGTACTCGGCGAGGCCGTGTCGTCCGGGCGTCCTCTCTTCACCGGCCCTGTACCACTTGGTCCAGGCTGCGGCTTGGAGGGCCCTGGCAGGGTGTGTATCGCCGGCGGCGCCTGTGCGTGTGTTGGTCTAGACCGCCGCCCCCTCCTCGTCCTAGGTCCAGGTTGGTCGTCGGTCTTGTCGGAAGTTTGGGGTCGACTGGCGACCCTGGCGGATCCCGCCGCGTGCGGAGGCTGGTCGCGCTGGGTTTCCCCTGCACGGACTTGCCCTCGCCCGCTTTGATGCGCGTCCGGCCGCGTTTCGCTCGGGGTTGCCCCTGTGCGGACTGACGGCTGGTCGCGTGGCTCCACGCCCGGCCGCGTTTCGCTCGGGGTTTCCCCTGTGCGGACTGGCGGCTGGTCGTGTGGCTCCGCGTCCGGCCGTGTTTCGCTCGGGGTTTCCCCTGTGCGGACCGACGGCCGGTCGCGTGGCTCCGCGTCCGGACGCTTTTCGCTCGGGGTTTCCCCTGTGCGGACCGGCGTCTGGTCGCGTACTGCCTGTGCCCTTGCCTTTTTCTTTTCCCGGGCTGTGATTTTTCCGCGCTTGTTCAGCAGGCGTACTCCATCACCCGAGAAAGTTTTGGAGCTACCAGGCTCGCCATCCTTCCCCGTCCCTCTCTGTCTGTGTCGGTCAGTGTCGTTTCCTGGGTTGGTCACGCTATTCCGCACGATGCTCTGTTGCCAGAGACTCGCGGGAGGCGCATGTTTTGTCGTGGGGTTTGGCGCGTGGGTCGCAGCCGTGGGTGTAGTTATTGGCGCGTTTGTCGCAGCCGATGTTGTGGGTTTGGGCGCGTTTATCGCTGCCTGTGAGATTGGCGCTGAGTCAGCAGCCGAGTGCGCTAAGGAGCGCGGCAAAAAGTTGCAGTCGGTTGCCCCCCCCAGAATACGATGGGGGCTGACCGCCGTGGCGGTGTGGGATTCCCCGGCTTGGCCGGGACCCACCTGGGTAATTACTTTTTCCTGCTGCATTTTTTATTTTTGTTGGGGGGTGGGCTTTTTTTGGAGCAGAGGTTACCCCTCCTCTGGGACCGATAGGATGTGAGGATAGGAGGGAGGAGCTTTGTGGGATGGAATGGGTTCGTTTGGGGTCACCCTAGGTCTGGGATCTGGCCTAGGGATTTCGGATTGAAGGGATAGCCGGAAGGGGAGGGATGGTTTGGTTGGATGGCGGTACACGGGGGAAATGGTGATTGGTTACCCTATGCCTGGGATTTTGGCCTTCGGGAACTTCTCTTGTCCGGGATCTCTTTCAAGATGCTCCGAGTGCGAGGAACTTCCGCAAGGCGGTCGATCCCACAGCCGGAGTTGGGCTATCCGCAACCTGCCCACCCGCTCGGTTGCAGGAGAAGAAGTGCCTGGCAGTCTGGGTCGCCCCACCGCGGATGCACGTATACATCCGCGTTGGTGCCATCCAGCTATCCCCGAGACGAAAGGTCGCTTCAAAGAATGTGGGTGCAACAAATATCAAGGAGCTAACCGAAGAGGCATTCCAATCAATAACAGCTCAGGACTGGAAGAATTGCTGTGAGCATGTCAAGAAAATTGAAAAGGAATATTATGATCGTGGAAGAACATTATATAATGACATTGACCGATTAATAATTCAGCTTAGTGAAGATAGCAGTGACGATGAAATTAGTTCAGAAAGCGGTGACGAATCAATGTCAAAGACGAATGTAGACGACACTGACTTAAATGATCCCATGGAAGGTGTAGAGTATTTAGATTTTAATTTATTAGATTAGTGGTTTTTGTTAATTATAGTTTATATTTGAATGGAGTTGTTGTTTCATTACTACTACATAACAAATCTATGTTATATCTATCTATGTGGAACTTTTTGAAAGGAACTGATTAATAAACATACTGAATTATTTACTCATTATTTAAAACTAATAAATAATATAATGCAAGTATCAAGTTCAGTTTGGTCGTAGTAACTGGGTTGCTACATAAGCGATTGTTACGCCCTCATTTATTTTCTACTCTTTTATGTCGCACTGTAAGTGTACAGACGCGGGAAGCGACTTGGTCATATACTATGTAGCGATGGAGAAAGAGACGGCAATACGTTAGTGCGTTACGCAGTCAGAAAATATCGAATATTATTATTTGAGTGTAATAGATAATTAATACATCAGCTTCTTTGTGACGTAGATTTTTATATTTATAGGTGCTAAAGGTTTTTCAGTTTTTGACGAAACTGTTCTGGCTGTGGGAACGTTATCCTGGCCAGAAGTTTTGTTTATTAATGGGTATATTGAAATAAAATTTAGCTACATAATTAATTCGTTAAACGAGGTAAATGTAGGTTTAATTTGTATTTGGATCTTTTATACTGGCGAAAATATTCAAGATCCTGCTGGGGTAATGTTTACGTATTTACTGGATCTCGGTTTTTTTTTATGACATCTCGTAGTTGACCTAGAGAGATCGTAACTACTTATCCGGGCCATCCTGAGGCTGTCTGAGGCAAACTCAAAGTCTTCAGCCAGGGGCGAATTACTTACATTACTAAGCGACTGCACTAAGAGCACCCCCTGTGGGGTCGCCGGGGAGGACAGCAAGATGGGGCAGGCTGGATCAGATCATGATTATTATTATCGGGGGAATTGAAAGTCTGACAACCAGTTATTATCAGGGGGCATTACCCAATAACTGGGTGTTGGATATCAGAAAGGCAGTTGCTCTTTGTAAAATACTGGTACTCAACTGCATCCGGTAAGACTGGAAGGCGACCCCAACAAAGATGAGAAATCAATCTGCCTAGCCGTTTCTAGCGGTCGCAGGCAATCGCCTGTGACCGCTAGACTAAAGAGTCACGCACGCCCACGGCTATGACCTTCCAGAATTAATTAAAGACAAAACAATATTCATATAGTAGTTATATTATCTACTGCGACACACAATTTTGATAATGACGACGTAATTATTATCAATAACATGAAAGTCATTAGTGGCAATAAAGGTTTGAATTTGATATTTGAGTGATTTGATAAAGGACAAATCAGCGTGACGTTGTAAAAGTTCATAATAATAAAAAACATGACTAGACCAGCACCCTAATTGCGAAACGCACAATTCATCAGAATCTGAATGGGATTGAAGATTATTTCTAAACTATTGCGTCATTTGTTCGAATAAATTGTCGGCTCAGCAACTTAAATAACGCAATGAATTTTGTTTAACTACCAATTCCTACCGATAAAAAGTTCCGCAATTACCCCTCTGGCCGGAATCGCTAACACGTAGTAAAGAACACTACCCACGTTTGCGTGAGTAGTGTTCTTTAGATAGGGTTTTCCATTAATCTTAATAATAATACGTGCAGCAAAACCTTTGTACCCCTTTGTGTTTTTACGAAAATTACGCGGTCGGAGTAAGAAATTTAGCTCAGTTAAAATTAGAAGGAAAAGGAGTGCAGAAATCTTTTATTTTTACACGCTTTATATTAGCTTCACTTGTATGTTTGTTTGTAACCGACTCATTATAGCGCGATTTTGACCCACTTTAAACGACCACTAGATTTCATTCAAACTTTGCACACCTGTCAAGGACCGATGACAATGCAATAATTTCATAAATTTGTTCCATTATGCTTGCCAGGGTTACCAGGACAGCAAAAAAACTGTCTTGGAAAACTACGCTGACATACGTCACAAACTAATTTGTGCCATTATCCTTGCCAGGGTTACCAGGGCAGCAAAAAAAACTGTCTTCAAAATAATATAAAATGGAAGCGTGTTTTTTAGTTTTTTTAAACTATTATTTATTTATAGTTAAACTTAACATTTTGAATGAATTTTCATCGAATTGCGTAGTACATTTAGTACGACTAGTAGTGATTTTTGTGTTAAAACACAAAAACCAGGAAATCAAAGCCGAGTTGACCACCGCCATTTGATTTTTCTAGAACCCAAAAACTGACATTATTTCATCACATATCTTCGTGTTAATATCCTTTAATAAAGGACGTTATTAGGGCACTAACATGACTGATAACACAATTCTATATGTCATAAAGTAATAACGCTAATCGACGATAACAATAAAAATGAAACCAAGCAACTGTTTTAACAATCAGTCTTTAATTTCATGCAAATATGTCTCAATTACAAAAACAACACAATCTTTTAAGTAGGCACTTCACTGTAACAATACCTTACACATGTATAGCAATGTGCCTATACGACCTGGGAATTATATTCAATATCAGTATCTACGTCTTGTCCACATAGGTAGAAACTAGATATCAGTTTAGCCCTACTTCAGATAAATGCTAGATAAATTCTTCACTGGGTAAAATTAACATGCAAAACGTTTTAAAACTACATAATTTTATACCATATCGCGAAATGCATCAATGATTTCGCATTTAAGATTAAGATCAACAAGATTAAATGTATTTCAAATTGGAAAACAACGATATCAGGGCCGGGGTCAGATTTAAGCGAAATGCAAGTGATAACTAAATACGCATAAACGTTACATATAATCCAATTAAATTAGGTATCTGAAGTTATAAGTGATATTTCATAAAATGCACGCAAATCTAATCAGAGCAACGCAATTTCGAATGAATTGCTTGACGACATCCATCAATTTTGACAAAATTTCAACAAAATATCCTGTTTCATATGCTTAATTTACGTATGCATATCATAATCTCATTTTACTGGTATGTATTGAATAACATATATGAAAGAATACTTCTTAGGAATAGTCACAATAGGCTTACGAATAATAGGTATCTACATATTTAAATCAATCACTAGAGGTTATAGTACTACACTGGTACTTTTCTTCGCTCAAAGTCTGAACAAGTTAATGTCATTATTTACTTCTTTTTTTTTTGTGGGTGGGAAATTATCAAATGACGTCTCCCGCTCTGGGCTGAGCGTGGGGCGTGTCAGACTTTTACTGACTAAACACCACCCGTGTTTCTTCAGTTGCCTATATGCCAGGGCCACGGTATCTCTTTCGAACAAATCTCGCGACCGTGGCATTGTCATTGTCTACTTCGTTTCTAGACTTGAGAGTTGAGGCTCGAAGGAGCGCACTGACGCCACAAGCTTAAAATAAAGCCCCATGCAAGTCACTTGCTTGTGGCATAAAATACAATTAAAGCAACTGATGATTTGCGAAGTCTAAACACTGCTATTGTTGCTTCAACTAATAGTATACCACGGGCAAATAAATCACACTTAGTAAATCAGGCTTAATGGATTTTGACCATAAACGGAGCTTACTCACAATTAGCCATAATAACACTTATACAAACTAAGCTTAAAATACTTATAAACTTAACACTAATTTCACTTGTCATCAATTTCCCTAAATTCGCTATGATTTATCTAAAATCTCGAATGCGCGGTCAATTTCTTCTTCAGGAGAGTCTAAATCTATGGCAACTGTACTCAGCTTTTTCTGTAGAGGTACCACATCGATGTTTGAAAACTCATCCTTCATCATAGAAGTATCCATTTCTTTATGTTGTATTTCTTCTGGTTCAGATGAACCAAATCTGGATTTTCTGGACCCTAGCACAGCTGGTGCAGTGTGGCTTGGAGTGTTGACGTGGTACTCCATAGGTTGAGGCTTTTCTACGGCATCTATCTGGATGGCCTGAAATCAGAAAATAAAAGACGGATTAGATTTGATTAAGGGAATACTAACATTGTTATTTACAACACATTTGACGTAAGAGATTTCGATTTTAATGAATGGGAAGAAAATCAATCGCCAGAAAATCAGTATTCCCAATACTACGCTTTATCGATACACCGCACCAGCTTAAACGCATAATCTCTACTCAGAAACAGTGTGTATCAATGACATAACATTTGTTTTAAAAGCACCGCTATAATCAAATAATTCCGCCAGATACAGTATTTCTAGAATTATCGTATACGTGCTTCATAGTTATTCGACCTTAATTAACCTGATTATTGAGTGCTTGTCCAAATAATATTTCCGAAATTAGAATGCAAGTTTGCACTATAAAAAAAAAATAGTGTGGTTAGTGGGAAGGTATACCTAAAAACAACTTTTCTACCCATGATACATTAAAAATTTATTTAACTACTTAGAAACTGAGTATAAACCCCTTAATCACCACTACCATGTTTAAGGCTATAAATCATCCTATAGCACACCGATTTGTAATAACCAATTGATTTTCTTAACATGCAGAAGGACACTCCTTTGTCGCCTTTCACGACAAGGGTCTAGTGTCCGTCGGCCAAATATTTACTAGGACCAATGTTAAATAACAAAACTATGGTATTCTGTATTCGTTCATAGAACAAACCACTCTCTGAGGTTTGAGAGTCCTACAAGGAGCTGTACTTTGACACTTGCTAGTTAATTTTAAGGCTTGGTAAAGCATAGCCGAAGTTTGAGCAGAATTGCGTGCAATTGGAGAGATATTGGGCATCCTTCTTATTTTAACCAAATAAGTACAGGTACCCATTATCATATCAATATTTCCTTTAATCTTTAATTTTAATGGTCAAATTAGCTGTTCCGACTACTGTGTCATGTACCTACTTACTGTGTTATGAATGTATGTTCATGTACTTTACAAAAATACCTTGCTTTGTTAAGAATTGGCGTATTTACAAAACATATTTTATAAAGCTAAAACAGCAGAACACAAAAAACATACAAGCGTACATTAATACGTTAAGTCCGGATAACTACAAAACTTTGTTATTGCGTTACATAATGTTAATTTATTTGTTTTTTGCCACCGGTAACGGATCGTTATCATTGATTCTAATCAATGTAGATTTTTATATGGAGGTAGGTATCGCGCTTAGATCAAACGGAGAGCAGAATCATTAATGCACTGATAACTACTGTTTCCTTCTGTAAAAATACATTATCATTATTATATCAATATTATTTTCGAATTATTATTTTATTGAGTAAAAAACAGGGCACTAAAACTCCGTTGATAATATCAAAATAGCCTGATGTGTAATATTATTGGGTTTTTCTAACTAGGAATTCTCAGAAGCAGGCAGGAGCTACAAACTTGGTGGTAAAGCCGTTGGTCCTGCGACCGGATCTCTCTGGGAGTGTCAGATCGCTGTCCCATTGGACTAGCAAAAATGGACATAGGGCATAGACTGCGCTATTTACTAACTACTCTCTGCTGAGATGGGCCGCCATGCGGGACCGAAATTTGGTCGGAAGGATATTATTATGTCGTTCCTTCTAGTACTTTACAAGAACCGACTTGTATGACTGTATGTTGTATACTTAAGTGCCGACTTCCTGTGTAAGTGCGCACCCTGGACGACTGTCCATGGTGTTGGTGAAGGCAATTTGACTAAATTTCTTATATAATTGTACCTGCTCGTACAAAAATATAGCGTAGTTTAAAGGGTAGCCATCCAAGGTTACTTTTAAACCATGATATATTTTGTTCTTACACGAGTGAAGGTTCCATAATTATTTCCATGCTGGAAAAACCGCTTACATAAGATACGAGTAATTACGTTACGTACCTAATTAGAAATAGTTATCTACAGCAACCAGTGGGAGATATCAATTAACTAAACCCAAGCAATCACTGACTGAAGTGGTCAGATAACGCAGAGTCTACACAAGTAGTCTGTGTATTTATTGTCAAAACACTCAAGTTCTTGAGCATCTGATGCAGACCAGGCGTTAAGATAAGACGAGAAACAAAGGCTCTACTTGAATAAGGTACCTTAATAGTTATGTTATACAATTACGGAAAGATACTGTAAAGTTAAGAGCTTGAACTGTGGGAGATGAACCTGAGATTCATTTGAATGTTTTATAGGTTACGGGGGTTACACTGAATGTTTGTAGAATAGGCCAGTAAGAAAAACTGTCGATGAACAATGTATTTAAATTTTGAATTAAGATCTCTTCGGGAATCTGTAGATGTGTAATTAATTCGTATGTCCTTTGTTTAGAAAATTTTGGAGTCGGAAAGCTTCGTACAAGATGGATACCTCATAATTTGACGGAAGATCAAAAACACCGTGGTTTAGATTGGTGCCGCTCCATGCTTGAAAACTATGACGGAGGTGTCTCGAATGCTGTATATGATCACAGGTGATGAAAGTTGTATACATTGTTACGAACCCGAAACCAAAAGACAATCTGCACAATGGTTTCATTTGCCGACAAAAGTAAAGAAGAATAAGAGAAGTCAAGGGAAAAAGATGATTGCCTCATTCTTTGGATCATTTCGCAATAATTATTCTAGAAGATAAAAGGAATGTTACCGCAGATTGGTATAACATTCACTATTTACCAGTTGTCTTGGAAAATGTTACACAACAGCGCCCAAGAAGCAGGATCCTCCTCCAACACGACAACGCTTGGAGCGTTGCGTCACTCCGCCAGACGGATTGTCGAATATTTGTCTATCGAAGGTGTTGAGCTAGTGATTTATCTTCCTTACAGTCCCCACCTGGCACTTTGTTACGTTTATTTATTTCCAAAAATCTATACTAATATTATAAAGCTGAAGAGTTTCTTTGTTTGGTTGGACGCTTTAATCTCAGGAATTACTAATTAGAATTGAAAAAAGTTTTTAGTGTTGGGTAGCCCATTTATCGAGGAAGGCTATAGGCTATATAACATCACTCTAGGACTCTTAGGAGCCCAGCAAAAAGACAAAAAGGAATACGAATACGAAGAACTCGCACGGATAGGCGATGCAGCGGGGAGTGTCGGGGTAACAAGAAATTTGACGCGGATGAAGGCCCCTGCAGAAGCTAGTAAAAGATAAACTTAGAGGAATTCGTTTTATGAACCCCGATGATGCCCTGGTTGCATTTGAAAAAGGCGTGGAAGTGATCCCTAAAGAAGAGTGGGCCCACTGCTTCAGTCAATGGTTCCATCGTATACCACGGTGCTTAGAAAAGAACGGAGACTACTTACTACAAAAAGAAATAAAAATATTAACAGGCCTCTATATCAATCCGTTTGATTTTTCCACTTTCAATGTGACTAAAAATTACAGATGTTGAAGAAAGCCGCTCTTGACGAATAAACTTTGTGTAAACAACATACGTGTAAAGTATGTTATGATAAAGGGTGCAACCAGCACGCCAATGAAGAATCGACTTATGCCAAAACCAGGCGCGGTCGCAGCCTAACATTTTGGGGGGGTCACCATGAGTAATGATGAATATTTTTAGGAAGGTAAATCCTCTTTGGTCAAGTAGTCGCAAGCGCTGCTGATCAGAATGATGTCCCGGGTTATATAACCTTTTTGCAAATGTCCATCGGAGTCTCCGTGGCTCAAGTGAGAACAATTTTAAGATAGTAAGACAGGTAAATCGTTCAGGGTTTCGACAGCATGACTGTCTTTGGGGGGGGTCATGACCCCTAGAACCCCCCCTCTCGGACCGCGCCTGGCCAAAACCAAAGGCTCATAGGGTTGTAGCAGCATCTGCTCGGTTATACATGTTCTATGGTCTACACCGTCACATGCAAACTACGCACCACACTGCTGACATGCAAAGTCCTGCACCGCGCAAGTAGAGTTTACCACGTAACTAAAATATATACACGACCGACCCGACATAAATCGTCTGGCAGGTGCCCACCAGACAGGACACCCGTCTGGTCGAATCCTCCCTTTTATTTAGAGGATGAGTGAGTGTACTTTACACCAAAGGTACAACTTAGCAATCAAATTAGCCAACTCAACTTTGGACCAAATAACGAATTTATTACCTACTCGAGGGACTTGTGGCTAACGGGACGTGTCGCGGCGCGACAGGTCGCCTCTGTGTGAAGTATCGCGCACGTTGGCATAGAAATTGTTCTACGGATATAAATCGCCGAATCGCGCGGGACCGTCGCGTTGCGCTAGTCTGCGCGAGCCTTAAGTCATTTGTGGACCTTTGACGGTCGTTACAGGTAGAGAGAAGCTCGCAAGTTTGACAACCAGTCATACCAGAGGGTACCTACTGTATTACCCAGTAACTGGGTTGTAGGCAGTCAGGCCATGTAAAATACTGGTATTCAGCTGCATCTAATTAGACTGGAAGTCGACCCCAAAAGAGTTGGTAAAAGGCTAAGCAGAGGAAGATGATGCATAGGCGGTAGCAAATTTCCTGTGTGAAGATTGCATCAGCCCTTTCAAATCTAATTTTAATTGCCTATTACAATATCTATGTTAAGCAGGTGAATACATAAAGAAACTTACATCTCCATAAAGCTCCAAAGTAAGCGAGTGTCTCTTCTTGTTAGCCTGCCTCATCCTCCCTGAACGAGAGATGGACAGCTGTCTCTTCGTGCCCGTCTGAGGAGACTCGCTCCTTTCCTCATCTGCATCAGCATGCTCGTTGTAGTGAGGGGCCTTCCGCCTGTCCGTCGTGTGAAAGATCGACTTGAAGAACTTCGCCATTTTGAAATCTCGAACGTCTGAAAATTTGAATGTCGAACGTCATTATTTGGATGCAGAAGACCTAAGAAACGATGGATAAAATGTGTTGAAGAGAAGATGGTTATGGCTAGAAAAGGGAGTGACTACTGAGATGGTGACGGTTGAAAGAGATAAGAGATGTTTGGAAGAAAAAGACCTGCTTTGTCGACTACTCATTGAGACAATGGCAGGAGGACGATGACGTCGTTGTTTGTTGTGGGGTCAATTAATGCGCCTATGATAAAGGATTAGCAAGTTGCGTGATTGGGCAATTATTGTAAAAATATCAACAAGATGTTGAGCAGGTACTCTGGTGGTGGAGCACATACTTTTATTGTTCCTGAGTTTGACTGATCCCAGTAAAGACAGGTACCAAATTTTTGAACGTAAGTATGGCCCGAATAATGAAGATGCCAGCAAAGATAGATTTCAGGACCTACCTACCACAGATATGAAATCTCGGTGTGGAGTCTTAGATCTATTTTCATTGCTTAAAAGATTTAACTTGGGAAAAGGTATGTGTGTGTACGTATTCTAAAATACACTTATATAGCGGAAACTTGAAGCACTCGCGATCACTAGGTATCTGAATGGCTTTGCACGTCACAATCACTCTATCAGTCCTGCACTCTATACTCATGCGACACAAAACGTATTACAGACTATAAATTAGGTAGGTATAACAAAAAATTACCTATCTTTCGACTAAATAAAATTATCATTTCGATTAAGAAAGTATTACAATTACAACCTTATCAGCTTTGTCGTTACCAAGAATTGACAATCATTTGGAAAAACACAGCATTTTCTTTTGCGGGACGAATCTTGATGCCTATAAGACAGGATTGGTCTACACGAACTCAATGATAGAGAAGGAGATTGGGAGGTTCTGGCCCTGAAGCGGGAAAATATAGGCCTAAATTATAACAAAAAAAAAAATGTCCAACAGTAATCATTACATGAAACTGGATTAGGTTACGTGATTATTTTTATGACTTGAACACAATGCCCTTGTTACCTATTGATCTATTTTTTAAATAATTTAATCTACTTTAAAAAAGATAATAGACTGTTTAATCACTTACCTTGTTCACAAAGCACCGTTTCCTAGATTAACTTGTTTGAAATGCACTATTTTTGAATCGATAACACGCGTGAAGGAAATCGAGGACTAAAAAACACTGCAACGCATTGAAGCAACGGTTACTATTTACCATAATTTCATCTTCGATAAGATATGAATGATACTTTATCATCGATACCGCTTTTTATATGATAATGCTGTTATCATTATCTTACTAATGGATATTGTTAACTTGATTTGCTTGATTGTGCTATTGCAATTTATTCGCAGATTGTTGATTTTTGTTCTCGAAATAAATACATAATTGTTTTTTGATGAAGTCGGTTACATTAAAAGTGTTTATCAGTTTTTGATCTGCAAATTGACATGCGAAGGAAGTATAATTTTTTACACAGAAGTTAATTTGGTAGCATATCAAGCGATGAATCGAGTCGATATGCTACCTACAAACTTACTTGAGACTTCCAAATATAAGAATAGGACGGCAGAATAGAATAGAAAAGAATAAATTTTTTTAGGGGTGGGAAATCATCAAATGCCTTTTCCTGCTCTGGGTGAAGCGGGTGGCAGTGTCAGACTTTTACTGAGTATAACCCACCCGTATTCCTTCAGTTGCCCATATGCCAGAGCCACGGTAACTCTGCCGAACAAATCCACGGCCCTGCACCCTAATTGCGAAACGCACAATTTATCAGAATCTGAATGGGATTGAAGATTATTTCTAAACCATTGCGTCATTTGTTCGAATAAATTGCCGGCTCAGCAACGTAAATAACGCAATGAATGTTGTTTAAGGCGAGGTTGCAGTACTATTTAACTTTTTTAAACCTCTGTAAATCTAGCAAAATGGCTAGTTTCCGTAAAAAAAAAATATTTAGGAAAATTGAACATACTGTTAAGCGCTGTGTGAAGATAGAAACGTGAATTAAAACAATTGGCTCGATAAAAAATAATCATAAAATTGACACTAAATCGCCATTTAAAACGTGTACCTTGAAGAGATTCCATCATTAAACCATGTAAAACTCATGCCAAAAGATAGGTTTTATTGTTTTTTAGGGCATGCTGAAAAAATATTATATAATTTCCTTATCATTTTGTCTCCACGAAACAATTATACACAAAATCTAGCAGCCCAAGCGCTCGCAACGACCGGCCAATGTTCGCCGAAACGTCTTCAACTACAAGAGGGCCTTAACTATGAATATTAAACCAATTCCTACCGATAAATAGTTCCGCAATTACCCCTCTGGTGTTAAAATAGAACGGCTAAGTTATGCATTATGCCTGTCCTATTCTGATCTGATGAATTCATATTGTAAAACAAAGTTAAAGGTCAAAAAGGATGTTTAAATAACTTTTTCAAATCAAAATTAAACTACTGTAACTTAAATAGCTTACATACTGCTTGCGTACTGCTTTAACTTAAATAGCTTAGCTTCAAACCTCATGACAAAATTATGATACTTAGGTAATAATATAATGCTGATTCGTACATTTGTTTAACGCTTTATCAATTCAATACATCACTGAAGATTATTATAAATAAGTTGTAGGTAAGTAGAGCACATAGCAACTACGTATTTAGCTTTCACAGCTAGGTGAGTGATATAGGCTGTCTAATTAGACAGGTAAGTAATTAAACATGCGATTAATAAGGTTTCGGCTGATTAAGAACGTCTCAGTTCAAAGTCATCGAGAAAGTAAATTCTATTTGCCATGCGAGTAGGTACCAAAGAACAAAGGAGGCAGGGACATTTATGAACAAAATTAACCAATAGATTCAGTACCTATATGATTCTGAACCCCCTGCGTTGAAACGTCATCAGTTTTTTTTTTTTTTTGTATTATTAATTTGCTCTGCCATACATTTTGACCGCATAGGTATTGCATTTTTCTATAAAACAGCAGGTTTTCTTCATGACCTAAAACTGTCAACGCTCTCCCGGTCTAAAGGTATTGCTGAATTCATGGTTCCAGTTTCGTAGATGTCCCTGCCACGCAAAATACAACGTTAAATTAAATTGTTTGTGGCGTTCCGCGCCTAAAGGTACCAGATGTGGGCTTTTAGTTTCCGAGTTATTTGCGTTTTTATAAAATTGGGTGAAAATATGGCATTTTGTGATTTTTACTGATTATTGTTCTACAACAAATTTGCTACAATTTGATACAATTAACATCTACAGACAACATTTCTAAGCATATTTTTTTTTAAAGAAATGTTTTGTAGGTATAAAGGTACCAGATGTCGGTAGGTCTTATATAATGTCGATATTTTCATAATTATTATGTTGAGTTTTTGATTTTTAATACTATTTGTATATTGGCAGTTCAGTATCGGTTATGTTAGTGATACATTGATGCATTTAATGTGTTGGGATTTATGTGGAAAAATCTATGTAACAAACGAGTAGAACATTGTTTTTTTGTAACCTTAACTTTCAAACTCCATTTTCTCGAAACTAGTTTTTTCAGAATTTCAACTTTGGATGTCTGTTACAAAAGTATTAGGTTCTTTTTTTTTTGTAATCAGCATAATAAAGGGACTCCTCTAGATTCCACATCCGGCCTTAACTCAATACCTCCCTACTGGTACCTTTATGCGCGGAACGCCACATTTAGCTAAACTTCACACATAATACGGGTATAACCCACCCAAATCCCAGGACGTTCAGTTTTTCGAATTTGAAAGTTTTCCGGGAATCTCTTTCAATTTTCCTTCGCATAAAAACGTAATTCGGACAATGAAGTTCAGAAGTACTTTTTAACATGTCAATGGCTCACTAGCCATGCTCACTACACCATGCACTAGCACTGCTCACTAACAAGGATGGCCCAGAAGTATCGGCCCACAACTTATTGAGTTTTAGGTCGTGAGTTTGAACCAAGGCACTTTGTGTGTTTAATTTCAACATCATTGCTCTCAAAACGGTTCCGGAAATCATCGTAATAACACCAGCATGTCCTAGAACCATAATTGCGAAGACATGTGACATCTACCAACCCGCGTGGTGTATTACAGCCCATTCTCCTCCATCTCACGGAGAGGAGGTTTATGCCCCATTATAAGATAAAATTGTAGGCACTTGAAATTAATTATTTAACTGGCGTACCGTGGTTTTATATGGCGTAAAATTAAAACAACAAATAGAGACTCAATAAAAAATAATATTTATAATCTGTTTAAAATGTACAGTAGACAAAATAATAGCTAGGTATAAGTTAAAAGAAGCGTCGTTTATACAAGACTGCATGCTAGGTTTACAAAAGACTAGCAAAACTAACGCTTGCGGCCACTTGAGCGATTACTAAATGTTTTACTAACAATCTGGGGGTAACGGGGCATTTCAATTATACCATTTTATACCTTATTGCAATGTCATAAGAGTCAAATGACGCGTGCCGTTTGTCTTGAATTTTCTACTTTTGAATTTTTTACTTTTCTATTTTCTACAAAATTATCGCTTTAAAAAAAAATTTATACTTCCTGTAATGAACTTGTTTTGGCTCTGTTATGTGGAATGATCAAAGGTCAAAGTTACTATCTAATAGGCTGTAAGACATTGGCTTATTCCGTTTGGTTAGACTAAAACCGCCACCCTAAAGTGGATAGGTACTAAGAAACGCGTGTTCAAAATTGCACCCCAGACGGGGTAGATAGTCGGAATTCGTTTAGGTATTATTTTTCTACCGATTTTCTTCCTCGGCTGTGGAGTCATTTAGAGGAACATGATAATAACTGGCTCAAAATACCTATAAAATATAGAAAAACTAGATTTTTTTAAACTACTAATTTTGCCATATTAGCCGCCGGTTGAGCCAAAGAAAATGAAAACTTAGTTAAACGAAATAAGACTCAATTTTAAATGCACATAGTAATGCTGAGGTCATCACGATTTCCTTATTAATAGTACATAGCTTTAAAATAACTTTACGTCATTGTATTAGGCTGTAAAGTCAATAATATAATTGGGGTGTAGGTTTTTGTTAATTATGTGTTACATTATTGTATAGGTACCATATTTTATAGGTGTCTTGTCTGCAGTGCGCAGATGAACACGAGTCTTCAAGTATCTACAGTTTACTATGATAGTTCTAGGGTGGCCAAATGAAAAAAGCCAAGAAATGTGAATGCTTGAACAAAATCACTGCAAGACCACTTGTCCCATTTTGACTTTGATTATAGTCCACGTAGTGCCTACATCTACCATTGTGTACCTGGTGTTTACATGATGTACGAACTACGAAGATACGATATTCTAAAGAGGCATTAAATGCAAATAAATGTTACTACAACTGCACTGTACGCTGTGCTTATCGATGATTAAATGCTCTTGTAATCAAAGGTAGATGTCGGCCACGAATGTCAAGAATGAATTCACAGCACTAGTCTAAGTCGACAGTTTTTAGCGCAATGGATTTTGAATGTACTGTGTAGCGCCGAGAGTCGAAAATCGAACAGCAAAACTGACTATTCGATTTTCGAAGTGCTAAGATGTACCTACGCTGTTGAATTGTCAATGCTCGGTTTAACACAAAGAATTGAAAATACCGTGCGCGAAAATATACTGCCGCGATTTTATTACGTCCATACGAATGTCGAGTAAAGTTGAAATCAGTCACTGCACTCGACTGCTGTTAATTTTTTAAATTATATAAGAATTAAATTTCACCTACTCCTTTCATTTTTTCGATCATTCGGTAGGCGAGTGAAAGATTTGAAATCCAACAATGTTTGTTCGGTTCGCCAATGATTTCAATTTTCACATTAACTATTTCACTTCGAGTGAAAGATGTCTAATAAAGACACCAAAGCTTCAAGTGCGTTTCCACCATGATCGTTAATTCGTTCGCGAGCATTTATTAGCGAACTTAAGCTCACCGTTCTCTTTTGGTCAATTTGCAAATAGTCGATGCGACCATACTGGCTACTCGGCAACAAGTGCTCTACTTATTCCAAAGTCAAATCACCATCTGCAGCCTTATCCCAACTAAGTAAGGATTGGCTTCCAGTCTAAACTGTATACCAGTATTATACATGTAGCGACTATCTGACCTCTACAACCCAGTTACTAGGTAATACGATACCCCTTGACAACACTGGTTGTCTGACGTTCGGCCTTCTGACTGCCCATAATAACTGATCTATGAATGACAGCCAAGACCAATGACTTAACCTACTTTCCGAGGCACAAAATGTTCTTAAATTCGGATACAAGCGAATAATCTTAACTCTGAGATAGTTTATACAACCAATTTTTTTGTAAACCACATCATATGCTCAAGTAGCCGCAATTCAAACAAAATTATTAAAACATAAACCAAAATATTTATAAAACAAATTATACAATTTAAATCATATGTAAGTAAACAAAAATGAACGTTAACAGTATTGAACCAAATGAAATAACATTATTGATGGCAAGATAGTGAAATTATTATTTTTAGTAGTATTGAAAGTACATAGAAATTAATCAAACATTCTTTTAATCATTCTATTCTGGAACATAAATCGAAATGGTACTGATCGAATCGAAAATCGACTGTGAGTCAAACTAAAATCGACTAAATAATATTAGTCGAATCAATTAGGTAGGTATCGACTTCTCTGCTATCGAGTGGTATGAACTAAAAGCTTGTAAATTACTAAGGGCTAGTAAGCACCGTGCGTTGGAAAAAAATAATAACATTATACAGGACCAGAGGGACAATTCTCGTAATTTTGAAAACGTTCACTGTCTGATGAGTCTTAATCTGTCAAAAATATCTCTCGAGTGCCCATAAACTTTTGACAAGTGTTTGACATATGACTGTTGCCGAGATGAGACTGCGACTAGATTTTGAACGTTTTTAATTACGAGAATTGGCCGTTAAGAGTTAATTATATTAGCTGGCAATATTCGATCATTCTCGAAAACAAATGAAACAACACAATTTTTATTAGGCAAGAGGCACTATAACATGTACTTGAAGGCAACCAAACGACTTATGATTTTGGAAATTAGTAAAAGAAATACCATGAAAAATTACAAAAACAGATGAAAGATTAAGGGCATTAACTTTCGCCCATCGAATGATGAATTCTGTTTTTTTTTTTTGTGTCATTACATTTCGATGTCGAGACCCAACATATGAGTATTGCCACCTAATTTAATTTTCTGTATATTTACAAACCATCCATTTTAATTCATTAAAGGCACACCATTATCAAATATCTTCTTTAATCATAATTGGAACATTTTACAATTAGTATTGAATTACTTAAAAATTTGATGCTAAAATCTTTTAACTTTAAATTCCCCTGTCTATCACATCACGTTGTCTATAAATTAACAAATCCTATATATTTATATTATATACATTTAAAGTACTAAAATTTAAGCTAAAGTGTTTAGCAAAAATGCCATTAAAATAACGCCCTTACACCAATCGACATAAGGTAGAATTTGGCACGCTTTAGGATAGCTGATGGCCGATACCAAAAGATTAAAGATCAAGTTTCACCTAGCTACAAGAGAAATACAGCTTGATAATTATTATTTTTCTGTAAAGCATTGTTTAAAGAAAGAAAGATGAAGAAGATATATGTAGGTATGTTTTCCATAGAAAAATTCATTTAAAGAATATGCCGACTAAATATAAATTTAATCAAATTCTTTATTACGATAATCTTATTCATTTAAATCATTCTTTGAACAATACTCATACAGAACATATATTACAAAATTCATTATAAAAATAAAACTAAAAAAATAAAATACAACTAAGTTGCGTCAATATGAACTGTATTGTCATATTAATATGTTACAATGCGAATTATTAATGTTTTACTAACATTATTAGTCGTCGTACACGCAGTTTTAGCATTGAAAACTTAAAATTAACAAAATATATGGCTATTAAACGCAGAGTTGATGTCAACAAGAATTTTTGTACGGAAATACATTTTTCTCATATCATGTCACAGCAAGCGTAAGCGGCGGCGGCGTGTGGCAATAATCAGAACTAAAGTCGCCATTTTGTTTTTCAATCCAAATTCAAAAACAACGCCCTCTGTCGATGCCATACGAACCAAAAGGTCCATTTATCATTGTACTGTCTAAAGGCTAACGTAACAAATCATAATAAATTATTATTCGTCGCATCGTTGATTTTCTTAAGTTCCGAGTTGAGCTGCACGCTTCATAAGAAATGCGTGCACTTACAGGACAGGTCCACTCAATCTGTGTAGTTCTTTCCTCAAAAGACCATTTCATACACCAATCTACATGGTCTTCACATGATCTGACCAAGATTATGTTTCGACTTGTAAAAGAGACTGTGACCTCTGAATTTGTTTTGGCCTTTCTTCTTAAAGTATTCAGATAGAAAACGCTGTCGTCATTTAGTTTTAAAAAATATGATTGACGTGTAATGTTTGTACAAACCTACTTACAGAATAAAATCATTTATCATACGAACAATAAATTGCTTTTTTAATCGACCAATCAAGATGATTGGTTAATTTATTTATTATTCATCACTTCAGCAAGTAAATGACAATTACGCGACGTCCTGCGTGAGCGATCTAGACGCGAACGCGAAGCGGCGCGGCGCGGCGCGAAAACAACAAACAGTCGAAACCTATTGAAGTGTCCTACGTGACCAAACGCACATGCGTGCGGTGCGGAGCGGCGCGAAACGAAGCGAACGCGATCAGTTGGCTTGATATTTTCGCGCGAACTGGATGCGGTGCCGTCGTATTTTTTTTTTGGTTATAATTTCGGATTTATAGAAATTTTAATTAATGATATCCAAGAACGTCCTATATTATAGGATAAAAGGAATAAAAAATATCACAACCGGTTATTATCATACCGCGAATGGGAGGATTGGGCCAAATTAACTGGGACCTAAGTATACAATATTAGTCCCACTTCTTCGCCGTTCATACTTCTTGAGTTTTGATATTTAACATATGAATTTTCCAATAATATTTGTTTCCATCCGTCCATGACAAATGCACAGTGCCCACTGAACGGCGGCGTCAGTGGCGGCTGTGCGAGACGATTCGCGTGCACGTAGGACATAGCCGCCGCGTCGCACCGCATCGCGTTGAATTCGCTTGTCACCGCTTCATAATCGCGTTCGCTTTGAACCGCCTACGTAGGACGTAGCGTTAGACAGTATTCTCATTACAGCCTGGGAGCTAGTGTCAAAGCTTCGCACATCATTGTTTTGAAGCGAAATGTTATAGTTTGAATTGAAAATAAGTAATTTGAGTGTCATGGAGGCGTGAGCATAAAGATGTAAATATTATTATTATATTAAACGGATATGTTCCGAGTGTTTACAATAATTTAATAATAGTATTTCTATTCAACATTCCTTCGTAAATATTGACGTTATTTTATAGTCAGCGTGGGTGAAGAGCCCGGTTTTATTTCGCGTATACTCTATTTATATAAGAAACTTCTAATAACTGCCAGAACGGAGTATTTTCTCCGTCGATATAAATACTATTTTACAACAAGATATATATTGTTAACATACATTTGATTGTTATTTAGGACAACACCAACTTTTTAGTTGAAAAGCTTAAATATAGTAGGAATATAGTATTGTAGTAACATATAGGAAGGAGACGTTTTGAAAAACAGTGTATAAATATGAAAAACACGAATGTTACAACTCTTTTCATAGAAATTTTAAATGTTGAAACGGTTAATAAATATTACTTGACTTTCGTCATTTCATTTAATAATCTTTTTAAGTATAACATTTTACTAGCTATTAGCGGTTAACGTTTATGAATAAAAGGATTATTCTCTATAATTATTTCTGAACATTCACACAATAAGAATTGTTAGAAAAATCTTATAGTCTGTCTCTGCGAGCACCTAGCTTTTTACGAAATCGGGGTTAAATTCCTACTTGCAACCTTACCGTACATAAACAAACTCAGACCTTTTCCCTGAGGGTAGGCAGAAATGAACACCATGTACTTCCTTACATACTCTTGGTTCCCTTACGTTCATAAATGTTGTCATAACATACAACCCTTATTTACCCGACTACAGTAAAGCCAAAGGAGGTTTATGATTTTTTGAAGACAAACACCAATAAGGTCAGTTTTTGTCTTAAAGTGCATCATGGACAATCACTCTCGCTTTGCTGACTGGCGAGAAAAGTCTATGGTCTATATAAGGCTGCCCTCCTAGCGTTTGTCATAGGTAAAATTAGTTCTTAATACGAATTCAAATCGGCCTCTTCACCCCGCGAACTCGATCTAAGCCGACTATACATATGTACATCTACAGATTAATATTAAACCACCTGTTCCGAGTCATCTCGCGTACTGGATATGGCATCTGTGGTGGTCGAGGTGCCGGCAGTTCTATACAATTTCAAATTTGACTCTGTGTAATCTAGAATTTTCCGACTGGAATGTCTGATGTATAGCATTTGTCTGTGGTAGATTTTTAAAGCTCCTTTAATGGTTATGTATGTGATACCGCCTAGTATGGTTCTGTGTAGGTTGTTTTGTATGGAGCGGAAGAAGATTTTGCCTATGATGGTGGATATGGTGGGTAGTAGGAGGGCTGAACAGAAGATTCGTGTGGGTGATAAATGTGAGCTGTTGTTTTGGTTGTGGTTGCTGTTGTGGCCGGTCACTATGGCGCCTCTGTCGCCTTCCACACTGAAATTAAAAATGAAAATATATTAATCTATACTTCTATACTAATATTTTAAAGCTGAAGAGTTTGTTTGTTTGTTTGATTGAATGCGCTAATCTCAGGAACTACTGGTCCGAATTGAAAAATTCTTTTTGTGTTGGGTAGCCTATTTATCGAGGAAGGCTATAGGCTATATAACATCACGCTACAACTAAAAGGAGGGGAGCAGTAATGAAAAATGTTGCAAAAACGGGGAAAATCACACGGGTAGGCGATTCGACGTGACGGGAAGGGTCGGGGAAACAAGAAATTTAACGCGGACGGAGTCGCGGGCAGAAGCTAGTGTACTGATAAGAAACATCATGATGAAATATTGTGTGTTATTGTTGTGTTGGTTGTCCTAAGATATTACATTATTATATTACGCAATAATAGTTTAAGCTGCTTTCTGTGACGTTGAATAAATAAGTTATGCGTACTGTGGCGGGGGTTGCGCAGTAGATGTGATGAGTGCGAGGCGATGCGCCGCCACAGCCTAGTCCGAACAGCCCTAGCCGTCGCGATAGCACGCCTAACGTAGTAATAATGGTAATAGTGTTTAATTGTACATTTCTAACCTAACCTTAACCAAAACACCACAAGAGTCATTGTAATATTACTACTGTCCGTCACACCATCGTTGCATTGCTAAGTTTTATTGTTTTTGTACAGGTCTTTAAAAACCATACTGAAATCTCTTTTTAAAATGACTGCAATATTTTACACAAAGCTGTAGCGTTTGTTTTCGTCACTTTACACAATTTTGAAATGACCAGAAGCTTTTTCATCAACGTTATTAAATGTTTTTATTATTAATCCCTGCCATGGAAGTCCTTATTAAAGAAGAAAAACCGACCCGGGATGAGCTAACTCATAACATCAAGTTCGTGAACCAAGTATCTTTGCCCTACACTGTTCTCCCATACCTGTTATCACTGTAATTGGAAAGCCAATTATTTTTAATAGAGTAACCATGGAGTTTTTTGCCGGCTCTTCTCGATAGTAAACAACAAATTGGAACCGTGCAGCTAGTTTCTGACGTTACATAAGTGCCAATGGAGGTCTATGTGAAATAAAATATTTTGATTTTGTTAGTCTATAAGTAATAAAAAACTTTACTCACCTGCCAAACGGCAGTACATATGACAGCGCCGGAATCTTGGCGCAGTACTTCCTCAGGAACAGCAGGACTGAGTCCTCCCAGTTGTACATCTTCGCGCTGATGAGCGTCACCGGGATCGTGGGTAGGAGTACGAGAAGAACTAGTGGGTCTGCTGACTCCATCATCTCTAGGCCTTCCCTGTGACCTACCACCTGGAAAAGAAGAGATGGGATTATTAGTTTTGAGTTATGTTGAAATTATGGTATCAATGGTTTAAATCAGCCTTTCCCAAAGTGGGCGATAACGCCCCCTTATGGGCCCTGCAAGCCTAAAGGGGGGTGGTAAGAGACCCAGAAAAAAAATGGGGGCGGTGTGTAGAGTCTACACAACGCCTAACGGGGCGTTATCGCCCACTTTGGGAAAGGCTGGTTTAAATTAACAAGGGTTACTTCGGTTATCAGGGGCGCAGCTTAAGCTATTTAAGCCGTATCAAGGGCGTTCAAGTTACGAGGAACCACACGTGAGTAAGCAAAAATTCGTAGTACTACTATCAAAAAAAAAAATATATTATTGATGAGCCGAACCCGTATTTAATGAATGGCATCAAGCACATGGTCCATGCTCAAAGTTTTGCATTAATTCAGTAAAATCGCACAAAAAATCTAACCTATCCATGCAGCCATGTCAGTATGCACTATTTTCGAGCTCGCTCTTGCATTCTCTTAGTAAAATGAAAAATCAGCTTAATCTACAAGAGAGATCCACCTATGAAGGCATACCGGAGCGTGATTGTGACAACGGTGATGGAATAACTTACACAAAGCGCCTGTGGGTGGTTGTGTGGTTCCATGACCTAAAACTCTTAAACCGCGGCCGTAACCGAGTGGTCGCGTACCTACGGACGTCATAAATCTAAATTGTTTATACATATTATAGTCCACCTACAGAATCCGTAATTTCAATGGCATATCAACTATTTACGCAAAAGCTTTTTTTTTCTAGTCGAATCCGAAGTTCACCTGTAGCCATGTTACTGGTGACCTTCAAGCCAAGAGTTGTTAGTTTATAATAATGATGGTGTCAGCAGCAAAAACTATAATCATTTTTATAAATTAGTTTTGAGGGATTCACTCAATCGTGCGCGCTGCAGCGTTGTGTGCACAGTATCCGGATTATAAATATTCGTTGTTTTTTTTTTTGTTTGCTGTATTTAAATACAGAACGGTCAACGGAACTAGCGATAGACTCTATATAAATATTTATGAAAAAGTGACAGAACACGATCTTAAAATTCACATGTCTCCTGCTTAAATAAAAATATAAAAAAATCGATGTGATGTCAGTTACTAGCTTCTGCTCGCGGCTTCGTCCGCGTGAAATTTCTTACCCAACCCTGTCGCATCGCATCTCTTGCCAACGCTATTCGTTATCGCTTAGCGTTCTCTCAGATTTTTCCTTTAGCTTGACTCCTTGAAGGGTCTTAAGCGTGATGTTAATATACAATAGCCTACCTCAAGATCTAAGGGGTATCAAAGGCAAAAAAGAATTTTAATCCAATTAATAGTTCCAGAGATTAGCGCGTCCAAACAAATTGTTTAGCGTTATTATTAGTATTGGTATTCTTACTTATCTTACTTTCTGCTATGAATATTATAAATGTCCAAGTTTGTATATTTCGACGTTTAGATGTTTGGACGTTTGACACTCAATCACACAAAAAAGAACTAGCGGATTAAGATGAAATTTGGCGCACCGATAGTTTCTAACTTGGATGTTAATTGGATACTTGTTATGCTGGTAGTCGTTCCCCTGGGATAATCTGCGGCCTCCACGCGGGCAAAGCCTGAATGATGCTGCACAGGGGTCATTATAGCAAAAGCTAGTAAATTATACATGCAAAATGTGTCAATATTGTAATCTTCTGGGATTATTTTAGACTATATTGTGATGACGGTCATATACGGCCCTGGCGAAGCTGTAACTTCCGCAGGATGGCTGCTAGCAGTTGGGTGAGAGTGGCTGAAGATCGAGCTAAATTGCGAGCATTTAGTGTGGCCTATTTCGAGTACGGAACCCTCCGTTCTCTGTGTTGCCGCCGGACTTAAAGAATAGCATCGTAAGAGGCGACTAAGGGACTTACTAGAGAATGAGCAGCAGTGTCCTCTATGCATTTTATCACAATACTGCGATCCCCAACCCGCCTGCCAAACGTGGCGATTATGGCAAACCACCTCCCAAATTGGGGGAGGCCTAATTAATGATGATTATGATTATGATTTCCAGCTGTGAATTTCTGTTAGCTGATGATGCTAATGGAAGTCAAGCAATACATACGGTAGTTAGAGTAAGGAAAGAAGAACTGTATGATCATTTAACGAAATTGTGTCCCAGCAGTGAGAACGTTATAGGGTGCTGATAAAAAAGGCCGTATGCAGCTTCACGAAATCTACCAACAATTTTGAATAATTTGAGTGGAACAATCGGATTTAACAGTCAATCAGGCGTTACGAGACTCACAAGTCAGTTAGTCACACATCGCAAACTAGCGACTAACATCTTTTAACATATTGTACTATATGCATATGTCCCCCCATTGTGGACTTCCAAGGCTACCAAACTACAAAGTATAAATATATCGTGTAGTTACAGACACAAAGTATGTAACAGACATTTTAAACTACATACAATGTTTTTAAAGATCCACGTGAACATTGACATTAAGTTAATTATGGTGTAATGGGCTTGTGGGTAAATAATAACAGCGTACGAGTTAATCCGTGGATGGGTGACCATGTTTACATACCAGGACCCGTTAAGCCGTTGGTGCCGGCTGCCATTCGGAGATCTTTGACAGTCGTTACGGGTCGTCGGAAGCTCGAAAATCTGACAACCGGTCTTACCAAGGGATACCATAGTATCCAAGAGAAGGTTGTAGAGGCCAAATTGGCAGTAGCGCCATTTACAATACTGATATTCCGCGGCAGATGGTTTGACTGGAAGTCGCCGACGATATATTTGGGAAAAGGCTATAAAGGGCCGCCACTGCCTTAAATAAAAATAAGCATAATTATGCTGCAGAGCTAAGCTTTTTTGACAATTTATCTATATGGGAGCCCCATTGAAGCTTGATCCAGAGTTATGCCTAAGAACACTGTGGTATCCTCGGGTTTCAACTCTTCACCCTTTATGAGGACACTAGTTTCAACTTGTTTAACATGAGTTATCGTAAATTTAGTTTTTCATTCATGTCATTTAAAACACAAAACTATCATCACAGGCTTACCTAATACAATAGTATAGTTATAGTTATAATAGCTTACAATGATTCGACTTACAAGTAAGTGTATTATTGTGAACAACCAAGAGTAATCTTACAAAATGCGGCCTGTGTGAATTCGCTCAGAGTACAATTGAAGCAGTCAATCTTTCGTTGTAGTCTTGATACGTAAAGATGGTCACCCATTCACGGACCAACCGCAGTAAGTAACTAGATCGATCTAACTTTTGAGCTGTTATTATTTAGCCAGAATCCCGTCAAGTCCAAGCAAGGTTGTGAGTGTGACTCCATGAGAACCTACATGAATAAATACTTACTATATTTTATTATCTCCTCTATCGCAACCTTTGTTTTTTATTTGTGTTACTTCGATGAAGTGTGTCAATTATTGCAATTTGTAATAAGAATAACGTTCAATTTACTTTGTTTAAGAACGGAAATAAAATATTGAAAATAATTAGTTGAAATTAATGCTGCAAATAATCTTACTGACCTTTATATCCTCCCTATAAAGCTAAAATTCGTTATTTTGTATTTGGGTCTAAATGGGTCTAAATGGAATATTAAAAAAAAAATACTTGTTTGCCGATTTTGAAAACAATTTCCATTTCAAGGAAGGAAAACCTTCCTTTAGCAATATCCAACGTTTACCATAATATGATATTCCAAACTCTAGAGTAATAATGAGACAATGACAAAGACGATGTCAAAGATTCAACAGGAATGCGTTTTTTTTTTTTTTTTTTTTCAATTAATTAATTTGTTTTTCTTTTCCTTGTATACGGGTTTAAGTTTTGTCATCAGGGAATTCATTCACAGAAATAATCGTAACATCGAATTGTTTTGTACGAAAAATTTAAATGAAAAAAAAAATCATATGGTCTCATTTATACGAGATTATTTATTATGTGATATCAAAAGGAACACTTTATATAAGGTCCATTTGTGGGCACTAAGTAACGAAATGCTTTCGTCTATGGAATGTGACATGGACAATACCCAGCAGAAATAGGGCCTGTATAAAGGAGTGCCCATCGGATATAAACCTGCTAGTTCAGAGAAAGTGGTGACGTAAGGCATCGGGTCAGAGTATTAGAGAACAGAAATCTTTGGTTTACGTAACTGTGTTTGAATTTAGCGCATTGCAATGAACCGCAACAAAATGTTAGCAGTCAGATGCTATACACAGCTTTTCAGTTAGTGCTTTCAGTTAGTGTTTTTAGGGTTCCGTTGCCAAATGGCAAAAAATTAAACCCTTATGGATTCGTCATGTCTGTTTGTCTGTCCGTCCGTATATCGCAGCCACTTTTTTCCGAAACTATAAGAGCTATGCTGTTGAAACTTGGTAAGTAGATGTATTCTGTGAACCGCATTAAGATTTTCACACAAAATTAGAAAAAAAAAAAACAGTACATTTTGGGGTTCCCTATTTTTAGAACTGAAACTCAAATTTTTTTTTCGTCAAACCTATACGTGTGGGGTATCTATGAATAGGTCTTCAAAAATGATATTGAGATTTCTAATTTCACTTTTTTCTAATCTGAATGGTTTGCGCGAGAGACACTTCCAAAGTGGTAAAATGCGTGTCGTCCCCCCGTAACTTCTAAAATAAGAGAATGATAAAACTAAAAAAAATATATGATGTCCATTATCATGTAGGTAAACTTCCACCGAAAATTGTTTTGAATGAGATAGAAAAAAAAAACTACTTACTAGAGTAAGTAGTTTTTTTTTAATACGTCATAAAACGTAAACCGCAATTAACCTTTCATTCAATCAACTCAAATATAAGAATAAAAATTTAAAAAAAACATTTAATTCCATAAACATAAACCTTATGCATAAACCGTGAATACCTACAGGTTTGTACGGAACCCTCGGTGCACGAGTCCGACTCGCACTTGGCCGGTTTTTTTTTTTTCTAACAGGGTCACTAGATTTTTTGTTTACAATAAAATCTGTGGTCGGCCGGTGCTCATGTATCCCTATTATTAATATCTTAGGTTTAATTAATCTTTATTTCTATTTCTCATAAGAACACGATATAGTTTAATTATATGAGATTTAAATTTTAGCAAAAAATAATAGTCTTCTAATGACGAACCATGAAGATGCAGAATAAGTAAAATTATAATAACAACGTATGGGATCAGCAAACTCGGCAAACTCTACAGTTTGGTAAGAAAAACTTTGAGAGGGAGGCTAACAGGAGAATTCAGCTGGGCTGAGCGGCATTTGGAAAGCTTTTTCGTGTTTTCTCGTCGCTTATTCCGCAGAGCCTAAAGACTACAGTCTTCCACCAGTGCGTCCTGTCTGTTATGACCTTCGGAGCCAAAACGTGGAAACTCACGGTACGGCTGGTCCATAAATTCAAAGTCGCTCAGCGAGCTATAGAACGAGCTATGCTTGAAGTATGTCAGAAGGATAGAATCCTAAATGAGGTGATCCGGCAGAGAACCAAAGTTGTCGACATAGCTCATAAGATTAGCAAGCTGAAGTGGCAATGGGCCTGCCACATTAGCCGTAGAACCGATGACCGTTGGAGTAGCCGTGTTCTTGAGTGTAGACCGCGAATTGGCAAACGTAAGGTAGGACGCCCTCAGGCTACAGGCTCAGCGACGATATTCGCAGGGTGGCAGGTAGTAGCTGGATGAGAGTTGCCCAGAATCGAGTTGAATGGTTTGCAATTGGAAAGGCCTATGACCAGCAGTGGACTGCTATAGGCTGATGATGATGATGGGATCAGCAGCGAACAACGCAAAAGTGTCATCATTTAAGCCGAAAGACGTCCACTGCTGGACATAGACCTCCCCCAAGCACGCAAAACTGTAGATAGTAACATATAAAACAAGTTAATATAGCTGGCCGATTTGACTGATTGATTTGATTTTTGTGCTGATTATTCACTTTGTGAGGACCACAAACAACACACATCTTACCACCCAAGATACCACCCTAATACAAGAAGAAGTTGTCAAGTCCTTGTAAGGGTTCCGTTACTATTACTTTAAGGGAAACGCGCAATTGTCGCGACGAATTAAAAAAAAAAACTGGCCAAGTGCGAGTCCGACTCGCGCACCGAGGGTTCCGTACAAACCTGCAGGAATTCACCGTTTATGCATAAGGTTTATGTTTATGACATTAAATGTTTTTTTTTTTTATATATTTGAATTGACTGAATGAAAGGTAAATTGTGGTTTACGATTTATGACGTATTAAAAAAAACTACTTACTAGATCTCGTTCAAACCAATTTTCAGTGGAAGTTTACATGGTAATGTACATCATATATTTTTTTTTAGTTTTATCATTCCCTTATTTTAGAAGTTACGGGAGGGGGGGGGACACATTTTACCACTTTGGAAGTGTCTCCCGCGCAAACTATTCAGTTTAGAAAAAAATGATTTTAGAAACCTCAATATCATTTTTGAAGACCTATCCATAGATACCCCACACGTATGGGTTTGATGAAATTTTTTTTTTTGAGTTTCAGTTCTATGTATGGGGAACCCCAAATGTTATTGTTTAAAAAAAAATGATATTAGAAACCTCAATATCATTTTTGAAGACCTATCCATAGATACCCCACACGTATGGGTTTGATGAAAAAAAAAATTTTGAGTTTCAGTTCTATGTATGGGGAACCCCAAATATTATTGTTTTTTTTTCTATTTTTGTGTGAAAATCTTAATGCGGTTTACAGAATACATCTACTTACCAAGTTTCAACAGCATAGCTCTTATAGTTTCGGAAAAAAATGGCTGTGACATACTCGGACAGACAGACATGACGAATCTATAAGGGTTCCGTTTTTTGCCATTTGGCAACGGAACCCTAAAAACCGGCAAGTGCGAGTCGGACTCGCGCACCGAGGGTTCCGTATAAACCTGCAGGAATTCACGGTTTATGCATAAGGTTTATGTTTATGAAATTAAATGTTTTTTTATTTTTATATTCGAGTTGACTGAATGAAAGGTAAATTGTGGTATACGATTTATGACGTATTAAAAAAAACTACTTACTAGATCTCGTTCAAACCAATTTTCGGTGGAAGTTTACATGGTAATGTACATCATATATTTTTTTTAGTTTTATCATTCCCTTATTTTAGAAGTTACGGGGGGGGGGGACACATTTTACCACTTTGGAAGTGTCTCTCGCGCAAACCATTCAGTTTAGAAAAAAATGATGTTAGAAACTTCAATATCATTTTTGAAGACCTATCAATAGATACCCCACACGTATGGGTTTGATGAAATTTTTTTTTTTTGAGTTTCAGTTCTATGTATGGGGAACCCCAAATATTATTGTTTTTTTTTTTTCTATTTTTGTGTGAAAATCTTAATGCGGTTTACAGAATACATTTACTTACCAAGTTTCAACAGCATCCCAACAAACAAAAATTGCTCTTGTAGTGGCTTATATTGCCAAAAATAATATTCTTATAGGAGCCGTATTATCGCTAATAAGGGTGCGTTTGGGCACAAATTATAAAGACAATAACCTTATACCTCCCTTTTAGTTGCTTTATTGTCCGCTTTTTTTCCTTATACGTGTTTTACTATGGTTCGATACAAGGGAGTTAAATTCATTGCGGCAAATCAAAGGCTCTTAAAAAGCCATAGGCCCTTATAGCCATCTGTTTATGATTCTGCAATAAGTCTTTTTCTTAGTGATTTACATTTTCGTAAAAGTTTCGCGAATAAAGAGAAACGTCAACCATTTTATTAAAAAGTGAATGGTAAGTTATTATTTTATGTAGTTTATTTACCTGATTTATGTGCTCGTTTATAGTGAAAAGTGTATGGGAATTCAAATGCATGATAAAATGTGGTACGCAGTGTCTTATAGTATCAACCCGCCCTTGAATTTTAGCTGTTTTTGTGCTACAAACGTTATTAATTATTTAGTCATGTTATAAACAGTGCTATTATGAGAGCAAAACGATTTGCACATCGTCTACAAGGAGTCTATGAGAGTGAAGACTTTATAATGGCATCATTTCCTGTTTATGCTATCGCCATTTTACATATCGTTAGGGTTCCTTTCTCACGAACAAAATCCTGTACCTAGCTAGTCTTGTTCCCATATGTATAAAATTTATGTTTCACTATGGTTGGGTTGGCTGGAAGAGATCTCTTTATAGGGATAAGCTTGCTTTTGTGCACTAGTTTTAAGTTTGAAATTTTATTATAATTGTAAGTACACAATAAAGAATATAATTATAAATATAATATGTTTGTCCGCAGATATTGCATTGGTTTCAGTAATGCATATTACTACTTTATTTGTTTTGAGCAATGTACGTTTTCGTTTTGTATGTTTGGCATTACATGATGTAATATTTTTAATAGGTCACTTAAAGCGATATGGGAAATGTCGAATTTCACTGCCCATTCTCTGATATCACTACGAATATCAATATTCTTCAACTCTTCATTTAAAAATATTATCATTGTCATTATATTATTATTGTCTATATCAATATCGCTACAATTATATTCTTCTTCACTGGTTTCCTTTTCAATCTTATTTTCTAAAAAAAAATCCTCTGCGGAACAACTGGCTGATTCGTTAGTATCTGCTTGGTCTTTTTGTAGTATCATAGGAGTAGAGGTGGTGGTTGTAATGTTCAAAACCATGTTTTCGTAGACTTTTTTTTTACTTTTCTTCTGTAACCACCGCTCCTTTTTAACTTCTTCCAGTCTTTTGAATCCATTTTTAAAATGTAAATTCCCCTCCGTAATAAATTCACACAATCTGCTGTACTTCAAAATGGCGAATCTAGTTATGTAAAACATTTTAATGTGACCATATAGAGAATAATATCTTTATAATCACTGTATAAGGGAATACGGATTGCTTTCACCCTTGTAAATATCACATAAAATGTTAAAATTTGTTTGTTGGATAGACCTCTTATCAAATGCTCCTATAAGTTAAAAAACATCATAATTACCTTGTGCATTACTTTTCTAAGAATAATTGACCATATTAAAAGCCTTTATATGACTTTGAATATTATATGGCTAAAAAGCAATGTAACTAGCCTCTATAAGAAGAACACATTTTGAACCCTTATTGTAGCCATATTAATTGTATTTATTAACGTTTACCCAGCCAAATTATAAGAATAAAGGTAATATTAGCCAAATCTTCTAATAATGTGCTACTATAAGAAACATTGACATAATAAATGCTCTTTTATAACAAGTATAAGAGTTTAGACCTTATAGACTTAATTTTATAAGCTTAGTTTGTTTGTTGGGATAGCTCTTATAGTTTCGGAAAAAAGTGGTTGTGACATACTCGGACAGACGGACAGACAGACAGACAGACAGACGTACAGACAGACATGACGAATCTATAAGGGTTCCGTTTTTTGCCATCTGGCAACGGAACTCTAAAAACTGAGCAGATGAAGGAATGAATCAGGAATATCCTTCAAAATGATTCAGATTCTGATTAATAGTGTGGTACGTAATTTGCGTTCTAAAAACGAAACGCAATTTTAGAAACGGTCAGATACTCTTAAAGTAAGCAAGTAAGTTATCTTACTCCGCATCATCATCCTCATCATTTCAGCCGAAAGACGTCCACTGCTGGACATAGGCCTCCCCCAAGCACCGCCACTTCGACCTATTCGGTGCTTCTCGCATCCAACGAATTGCTGGGGCCTTCACCAGGTCATCGGTCCATCTTGTGGGAGGCCTTCCAACGCTCCGTCTTCCAGTACGCGGTCGCCACTCCAGAACCTTGCGACCCCATCGGCCATCCGTTCTGCGAGCAATGTGCCCTGCCCACTACCACTTAAGTTTGGCAATTCTTCGGGCTATGTCGGTTACCTTGGTTTTCCTACGGATCTCTTCATTTCTGATTCGCATAGAAAAGGTCTAATGCAAAATGATTGATTAGAGTAACTTATCACTTTTATGTACTTTCATCTGATAGTGAGTGGACGTTTCACCTCTGTTTACCTCCGACAGTACAAAGTTCAACTCGTATGATTACAATTAATTTTATTGGTTTCGACTTTTATCGTGAATATTAATGTGGGTCTTCGTAGACACGTGGTGGTAATTGGCTACCATTTAAATTTTCTTGTTTCTTGCAATTTTCAGGTCAGTATCAGGCTGTATGTTGAACAAAATATGATTCGTGACTGTAACACGTACTAGGGTTGATCCAAAAGTAATGATAATCGGTTATTTCCAGTGCACACAAAAATAAAAATAAAATGTTTTCTGCTAGTTTAGGTATCCACTACTTCACCATAAAAAAAATCATGTAAAGAGACCAGGATTTCCGGGAGCTACGTTCATTTGAATACGAACCGTCGAAGAGTGAACATCAAAATGGAGAAAAACGAAATCAGAGCTGTCATCAAATACCTCTGTTTGAAAAAAAATTCTACCAAAGACATTCACAGCGACTTAAAGGAAACATTGGGGGACTCTGCTCCTCCATATTCCACAGTTGCACGCTGGGCCAAGGAGTTTAAGCTGGACAAAACATCGACAGAAGACGAACAACGCGAAAGACGTTACGTCCACGTCCCTCACTGAAGATAACGTAAAAAAAGTTGAAGATGTTGTATTGGCAGATCAAAGAGTGACTATCAGGCATGTAGCTGAAGTCACAGGGATCTCTTATGGCAGTGTTCAAAGAATCCTTGCGAACGTATTGCATATGAGAAAGGTCTCTGCGCGTTGGGTACCGAAAATGTTAACCGACGAGCAAAAGAAGAAACGAGTCGACATTTCAAGAGCGAATCTCGATAAGTTCCAAGCAGATCAGGAGATTTTTTGTCACGTTTCGTGACCATGGACGAGACTTGGATCCACCACTTTGATTCCGAAACGATAAAACAATCAATGACGTGGAAACGAGCCGACGAACCGACGCCAAAGAAATTCAAAGTGTCAAGCTCGGCGGGCAAGGTTATGGCGTCTGTTGGTAGGACGCTGAGGGAATTATTATGGTGGAATATTTGGAGAAGGGTGCCACTATTACGGGCTTTTACTACGCAGAAAAAATAAGAAGATTGCGAGAGTCAATTAAGAAAAAAAGACGGGGCAAACTGCGAGCTGGAGTGCTGTTCCACCAAGACAACGCACCGGCTCACAAAGCTGCAGTTGCCATGGCTGCCATTCAAGAAACGGGCTTTGAATTGGTAGAACACCCACCTTATTCGCCAGATCTAGCCCCCAGCAATTACTATCTCTTTCCTCGGCTCAAGGAACACCTCCGAGGCAAGAAATTTGACGACGATAGCGACGTGATGGCCGCTGTTGGGAATTTTTTGAAGGGTCAAGATCAAGATTTTTTTTCTAAGGGAATTCTGGATTTAGAAAAGAGATGGACTAAATGTATTGACTTGTTAGGGGACTATGTAGAAAAAAAAAATTTTTTTAACTGTATTCATCGTGCTTAATATTGATTATCATTACTTTTGGATCACCCCTCGTATGTTATGTGTCGAATCGTATTTGTAGAATTATAATCATCAATACAACCCTCAAGATCATATATTCACACAATGACTATTTCATGAAAAGTAATTCAACGAATGGAACCCTATAAAAGAAATCAATTTCAATGACAACTATTCTGTATGAATGAAATTTCGAATTCGAACAAAAAAGGCTTGTACTTGTGCGAGTCATATTTAAATCGCTGACCAGCAAATTGAAAAGAACGTTAGAAAAATTGAACTTCGCAAACTACCTTAGCTTATCATCTTGGTTTTATTTCTTGCCGGCCGCTGATACCAGAAAATATCTAGACCTATCATTTTTTCTATATAATACAGTAGAACAAGCATAGTATAGATATGGCCTAGGCTTCATTAATAATGTATAATATCAACTAGGTCACTGTCAACAGTCTTGAATGAATCACTATCACTTACTTCTATATGAGTGTTTATATTGGCATTCCTAATGAAGTGAATCAGATAGCCAAGCGATCTAGGTTTATTTTATTTTCAGATCCAGTCTGTACAACCTTTTTTTAAGGTCGTCAGACTATATAGATGGAGGACGTACAGCATTACGTATGCCGATTCGTGGTCTGCGCTCATGGACTTGTCAGCTCTAACGACCTTCTTCGACAGACGTGGTCTGCCCACTGCCAGTTCAGCTTGCTAAGCATTTGCTAACTCTGCAAGCTATGTCGGAACAGCAAAGGATATGCTGATTGATGGAGCAGTCATAAATCGACGTACAAAGATGGACAAGAGCCGTGGATCACTTTTCACCCTTATGTCTCAAGCGACAGTGACCGCAATGGTACACGGACGTACAGATATCGCGGCGGGATGTTATCCCATACTGGATTCTCAACTCTCGGTATTGAACCGAGCATTGAGAATTCAACAGACTGTATCCCAGCGCGTAGAAAACACACACTGTTCGATTCTCAAACTTTCAGCGCACCAGGGTGTGGAAAACCCAGTAAAAAGTTACTTAAATACACTGTAAAGCTCCGTGCGGTGCCTGAATAGCACCATCCCATTTCTTCCTGTGGGTGTCGTAAGAGGCGACTAAAGGACTTACTAGAGAACGGGCAGCAGTATCTATATGCAATTTATCACCATACTGCGATGGCCAACCAGTATATTATTACGTCCTTGTGTTCTTCAACTAACAGCAAGAGTCTATGATATGGCGGTTTTCTTGAACTCCTAAAGAAACTGTTCCAAACCAATAAAGACACGGAAATTGGTAAGTTTAACGTAATTGTTTACATATCGTTAGTCGCATAGATTTCGAGTGCGTCCTGCATCGCGTAACTTCTTGAGCAATGGCAGTTGCAATGCGCGGTGAAATATGTACTAAGCACTTTAGTATTCGAAGATAGTAAGTTAATAAAAGTTCTAGGGAATTAGGGGTTATTAACTTTTAGTGATAGTTAACCTTACAACTTGGCAATATGAGGGAGAATCCAAAAACAATATTTTGTTCATCGTCTTTAAAATACTAAAATTGCAATCTCCTCAGAACTGTTCTCCACAATGATATCTCTGAGAAGTCTTTTTAAAAGCAATGATGTCTCTTCATGGGGCAACTGGTTAGGATCGTCAAGATGTTTCGTGACTTACGAAATTCCTGCCTTAAAGCCAATCGAATGAAGTTTTTTTTTTCTTATAACATGTACGTGCATTCTTAATTTATTAATAACACGAAAAAGTTTAAAGTTTACTAAAAGCGTTGGCTGCTGTAGCCGTTAGGTCCTCACGTGAGCGGACGTTTTTTTCTTTGTAAACATCCTAGTACTCGTTAAGATTGCTTTTGGAAAAACGACCCAATTAACATGTGGCAAGTCTGCACTAGCCAGATGACATTAAAGCCATAACGAATGATCAAAATAGACCAGAACCTGTTATCAAATTAAGTGGGGAAAATAACATTGTTGTGGCAGAACCTGCTTCAAATTCTAAAGACGCAGAAAAAGACGATATTGATGATATTGGCAATATTTTTTGCACAAAAACGTGCCAAAAAACGACCACACCAAAATACCCTAAACAAGCAACACGAAACTATATGTATGTCATGACCGCATCATGAATTAGATACATACAGTAAATTAGTTAGCTATCAGTGTCATCTTCGACAAAGGATCGGGATCTTTAACTGTTGTAGACACGCTAATTGATAACAAAGTCACAGATCGTGACAAACGTGTGAGAGAAGGTTTAGTACACTTTGGACTAGAGACTCGTCATGACAACGGTGAGGTTAATGCAGGTCAAGTTGATATTAAACGGAAACGTATATGCTTCTTGACTTCCTAGTATCAAACGGCAAATATTCAGTGAGTCAAATCCATTGATAGTTTACTAACTTCTTTGATATGGCTCTTGTTATATAGCCGTAGTGAGCGGTAATGCAATATACATAAAGCAATCAGGGGGTCTAAAAAGGCCACATTAAGCAATTCCTCTAAAACCAATTCATTTTCTGAATTCCCAGCAATACCTTAGCAATTCCTCTAATTTTCGTAAAAAGGTGACACATATTAGCGGTATCGCCCACAATTCAATTCATATCCGAAACATATTTGGTGTAAATGTTGCAGCATGAAAAAAATAAAGACCGTAATTTTACCGGTAAATATTTCTTTGAAGATTTAATAAATACAGTTGATTATTTTTAACTGTTGAAATGTTATTAATTATAATATCCATAAAAACTTATCAAATAATCACAGATAAGCCCTGAAAAGGGAAACTAAATACAATACAAAACTTTATAAGCTGGCAATGCTTACTAATTAAAAGTTTTTCTTTTTAGATATGTGTAATCTGTGGTTATGTCAACAATAAATTATTATCAACAAAACTTGTGTTTATTTTAAAACCTAAGTATTTCATGCAAGTTGGATCGTTTTTTAATACAGAGTAAGTAAATACTTATTTATCCTTAATCAATATTTAATTGCATCGTTGTACAAAAGTATTTAATTGTACGTAATTCTTTGTAGGCATGGAAAAGCGTGCTGCTACACAATGAAACATTCTGCTCGACATTCTGCATTGAAAGTGGGAGCTCTGGCGCTCTTGAACCCTTTACCTAGATCACTGCAGCCTCTAGTTCCTGCCAAACTCGTGCGCCAGCAGAAACCCTGCCCCGGCCGATGCTACAACAGTGGCTTTGACAGTCGAACTCGGCAATCAAGATACCGCAGTGAGTGGAGTTTTCTAGCCCTACAGCTATTTTTATTGCGACTAAGACTTATGATGATGATTGAAAATGATTATGATGTTATTTATGTAACGTATGGTCGCCCTCTGGCTCGACATAAAATTGAGTACTATCATTAACATTCATGTAATATACCTATAACGAAATACAAAGAGGAAAATAATCTATATTTTACCATTAACTAAACAATAACTGAAGAAAAAGAAGTTATTGGGCTACAAGTCTACTATTGGTGTCACTCTGTCATCAGTGTTGTTTTTAGAGTGTTATAAATAATGATATTATTATTTTCAAATTAATTTTATTTAGCAGTTATGTTAATTATTGATTGATGATTTGACTTTCTTAAAAACCACACATTTTCTTTTTTAGCTGGCAGTTGTTCCAAGCAGTAATCGTTTGCCTCTCCGCAGCTCCGCTACTTGCATCAAGACATAAAATATTCATAGAAAAATATACTGATTAACTATAGTGTTTCTGTTAGTATTATTGCTAGATCTATATAAAATATAAGATTAGAATTGTAAATTAATAAAATATTTTAACTTTGTGTATTGTTTTATTTTATAATAATAAGTATAAAGATATAATGTATGTCCAATTTTATAGGTATGCACTACCTATTAAAATTGGACTAAAAGTAAAGTGAGATAAGGCCTATGTCCCTTGTAGGTTGTAGATTTTTATTAGGGTTCCGTAACCAAAGAGTGACCAAGACGGGACCCTATTACTAAGCCTCCGCTGTCCATTGGTCCATCCATCTGTCTGTCTGTGAGTGGGCTGTATGATGAGGAAAATAAATATACCTACATATTTCCTCTGGAAATGTTTATTACTTACTGGGTGCAAATCACAAAAATAAGCTAGGTGTGAATAGTGTGTACTTTTGAATGTCTTTTTTCAACTGGGCACTGAAGTGTGACCGAGTTACTGGTACAGCTATCACACAGTTTTATACACTAACTTGGTGTATCATATGGTGTACGCTCTTGGTAACCTGTGGTATGATCCAGATGCTTTAGTACTAAGTGGATCTACTCAGTGCCTGAAATATGATTATAAGATTGTAGTAATTTGTAACATTCACAAGAGTAGATGGTAGTGTCTATTTAGAACTGCTTCATTAAAACTGACTACTTCATTACTATTCTTGAAGGTAGGTTGTATGTATTTCATGTAAGTTGGATCATTTTTAATACAGAGTAAGTAAATATATATATGTTGTGTTGTGTATATGGTGTGCGCCCATATTAGCCTGTGGTATGATCCAGATGCTTAAGTACTAATTGGATCTTCTCAGTGCCTAAAATACGAATAGAAGATTGTAGTAATTTGTAACATTCACAACACTAGATGGTCTATTTGGAACTACCTTAAAACTGACTACTTCATTACTATTCTTGAAGGTAGGTAGTACTCATACCAGCGCGGCAGTACATATGTACGGCTCCAGCTCATGGACCGTATCACGACTTATATTTAGCCTATTAAACCCAAAAAATCTGGAGGTCCCACATTTGAAACGCTATGTCCATTTTTCGACGTGCCACAATTTATTGGTAACTTAAAATGGACTACATATCACGAGCGTGCTCAAGAAAATTTTCTTAAGGCCTAAATTTGCCATTATAACGATATTTTTTCACAAAATCCCAAATATGATTTGTAAAATGATACTCTTGATTAACTTCTTATGATTCTGCTATTTGACATTAAACTTCAATAAAGCAATTCATATTAAGTGTACCATTTTACGAATCTCCATACAAAACTGTCAAATAGATGAATTGTGTTTAATGAATTGTACGCAGAAAATATTATGAATTGTCAGTTTGTGACCATTTTACGGATTATAATATGATTCATAATATTCTCCTATTATGATTCTACCAAAGTGGCCTTTTTAGACCCCCTGGACATTGTAATTTTGCCAGGTTGTGATTCAGAGTTGTAAAGTGAAATGGCAGTGTGTTGGCCATATCTGTCGACTGACATGCAGACGTTGATGGAGACGAGTTCTTAATTGAAGACAGTGAAACAACAGCGTAGCACGGGAAGGGCCTCAGCTGCAAAGGCAGCTGGAACCGACTGGATGCCAAAATCGGAAAATTTGGAGTTATGCGAAACCTCAGAGGCCTCACATATCCAGGTAGCGGACTACAATAAGCTAGGATGGGTATAAATCGCTCATCGAGTATGCTTGGAGCTAGTGCCAAACAAGGGGACGCTGTTACGTGAACGTAAATATATAGAACCCTTTGAAAATTATGATATGACATGTCAAAGATGAGGCCTGTTGGCACACACAAAACCATGCTATTATTTTAAAGTTACGCTAGGTATGTGAAACTCAAATAATTCCGATAAGTATTTGTTTTGTCATTGAAATCTTTAATGAGAAAATATTTGCTTAGCATCCGTTACGTACGCGTACAAACGCGGGTAGAACCGTTTTTAATTCAAAACAGAAATTAATTAAAACGTCCTAGCCGAGTCCTAGTCTTAATTACTAATTTTATTACTAGTGATTAACTGGCAACCGTTGCTTAACGCAAAATTTTCTATATTAGTAACATCGAGTTTTTAATATTGCTCTGAAAGGACTCGGTTTTTATAATCCATTTTATTGGACAGTAACATCAGCATGCATAATCAGCCTATACCATTCCCACTGCTGGGTCATAGGCCTTCTCTCCGTGAGACGGGTGAGAGGGAGTGGGCCGTAATCTACCACGCGGGCCCAGTGCGGATTGGTAGATGCCACACGTCTTCGAATTTTTGGCTCTAGGATATGCCGGTTTCCTCACATGTTTTTCTTCGCCGTTTTGAGAGCAGTGGTGATGTTATTATTTACAACACCACTGCTCTACTGCTCTACAGCACAGTGTCATAATATTATTAGACTTGTCCATTCAAGACAATAATAAATCCATAATCGTATTAAATACATTTAAATGCCTTGAAAAGGTCAGTCTATCAGGAAATATTTATTTTTACCGCAAATGACCTTCCTCATAATACACCTTTACTTGTAGTTGTTATTAACAAAATTGTATTAACCAAATATATTTGTAGAGAATTAAGGAAAAATAACACAAGACTTTATAGGAAATTGAGTGACATTGAGACATTCGAGTTCCTGAATATTTATGATGCATTTATTAAGATGAACTGAAATTTTCAACTAGCAACAGCTACGTTGCATCCAAAAGTCATTAACTGCACCCTAATTGCATAACGCACTATCAATCAGAATCTGAATCATAATCTATTGCGTCTTAAAAATGGTCTACTCAACAACGTAAATAACGTAAGAAATGTCAAAATGAAACCTTGTTAAAGAAGATTATTACTGATAGTAAGTTACGCAAATACCCCTCTGGTAACTCCTACTGTACATTACTGAATATATTTGACCGAAATGGACAGTTTACCTAGTCTTTATCATGTACATGGCATTAAAGTTAATTTTGTAGTTTTAGTTTGAAATATAAATTATGGACTTACTTTAAAAGCCGGCAATGAACTTGTTAAAAGTAAATAATCTGAATTTATTAACCAGTAAAAAATCATAGAACACTTCAAAATATTTATATGCAACAACGATTCGTTTTTAACCGACTCCAAGGTGAAAACAAATGGTCACCAGTCTATAGTCCAGCAGCATAAGACCATACGCGCTGGATTTCTAACTCTTGGTGTTGAACGGACCATTGAGAATCCAAAAGAATGCATCCCAGAGCGTCGAAAAATGTGTTCAAATTTTAACTCTCAGCGTCAACTGTTTACGTCCCTGCTAACGTGGAGTTAAAGGACAGTCTTCATGATCATTATCATCATATTATCCGAAAGACATAAGCCTTCTCCAAGCGTTGCCTTATCGGCTGATCCTGTGCTTCTTGCATCCAGCGAGTCTTAATTTCAACTAAACAAATAAAAGGTACCCCAAAGTCAAATCCGTAAAGCGATATTTGGCCTCGTTATTTGCAATAGGAAGCAGCGTAAATTATTTTTATCATTTAACTACGAGATACGGTCATAGAAAGATAACAGAGATAGCAAAATTTGAAGGGCATTAATGTGGCAGAAAACCCTCTGTTATCTAGCGAAGATGATACAACCGATACAGTATAATAAAGAGAATCGTTAGTTCAATTAATTTTACTGAACTAACTCAAAATTAAAAGGCCAACATTTTTTACGAATGATTAAACCAAGTTATGTTATATATCATGCCTCAAAAACTACCACTCGAATGAAAATAAACGAAAGAATGATATAAAGTTTTGCTGAAAAAAAAACCTACCTAAAGGGTAAATTCCACCTCTACTCTACACAATATGTTTTTTTGTGCAATAAGCATTATATCAGTACAAAAACGACCAAATAATAAATTCTTACCTGCATAACAGTCACAGCTCCATACGTAATCGCGATCCAGTATATAGATCCCAGGAGAACTCCACCAGCGATGAAGGGACAGATCTTGTGGGTGATCTCTTCCATGGCATCCAAGAGCGCCACGAACGCTCCCATAGAAGGAAACACTACTATATATTCTGCTTTACACTGTGGACACAGCACTTTGCGGGTTATGTTGCCTCTTTGCTTCTCGTCCACCCACCGTTGAAGGCAACTCTGATGCACCTGAAGCAAGGAGAGATAATTTTAGTGTTGAGTAATGTAATGAAACTCCCCACACCTGGCATACTGATTAGATATCACATAATTATTATACCTAGTTCACACGAGCTTAATAAGTATGTCTGTCATTAAGACCCCACCTCGAAAATAGATGATAGTTGGATTGTCTCCCCCGCACGCGGGGAGTGGCGGACCTATCTTCATTGGTCGGCCGACACGTCATCGTCACAAACTTTAATGACTTATTTTACCAGTGGCCAAAAGTGGAACGAAGGAATTATCACTGACCGAAATTTAAAAACGTTACTTAGCATGGCCTTTCGCTAAGAATTATTCTTGTCACCGTCGCACAACTGTTTAAATAACAATGCAAGATAAAGACGGCAACATATTAAAAAAAAATGAGCATGCCAAGTGACGTTAATTTGTCTCGGTCTTTGAAATTTTTGCGCATAGTAAACTATGGAGTAGACAACTAATACAAAATATTTAAAAACCTGAAACTTAAATTTTGATTATTGATATGCATGGGTAAAATTAATTGAAATCGAATAATTGTTTCTTATAGAATTAGAGGTCCTGATTAACAGAAAAATAAACAAAAATTCCATCACGTAAGGTTTTGTAGAAATCTTCATAAATGCTACCATAGTACAGATATGATAGGATAACAATTATTATTTTCGGAAGGGCTTGTGGCTAATTTAAAACAGCTGCACGAGTCGGTCATTCAGGTTAAGCTACGCTTGCCGCGGTTGGTCCGCCTACCAGGGTCGCGAGATTAGTTCGAAAGAGGTACCGTGGCCCTGGCATATGGGCAACTGAAGGAACACGGGTGGGTTTTAGTCAGTAAAAGTCTGACACGCCCTTCCGCTGCATCCACAGCGGGAGACGTCATTTGATGATCTACCATCCAAAATAATAATAATATCGAACTAATCTTCTAGAGGTATATAAATAAAATGGATGTTGGTATATAAGAGATTATAAACTCCAACTTCGTTTCACCGATCACCATACATTTGCGTGGTAAAATAATTACCCTCCTTTGAGCCGCAGTCAGTTATAAAACCTCACCTTTTTCACACTTGTAATGCTACTCTATTCCTTCGTTGTGCTCTTGTATTTATAGTGTCAGTACTTGACATATAGATATATTGTTGACGTACTTCAAACCTAAAAACTAATCATATATTTTAATTTATTTCTAAATGAACGATTATTATAAGTTTTTGGGATAAAACAGACGTTCTTCTCTAAAAAAATAGGGTGTTAACTCAATATTACTTTACAAAGTGAGAATAGATTGTTGCTGTTATGCTTTAGTGAAGGTGGTGAATTCCTCTTGTTATCATCATCTTATTGGTATTGAATTCCTGCAAAATGAATTAATTAACTGCCCTGTGCAGGTACTCCTAACCTTGAAGGTACTGTTCAATTTTAGTTTTTGGTTCTTCCCATTTTCATACATAATCAAGGTCGTCACTAAATAGTAATAGAAAAAGAATGTTATATTATTCACAGTCACAAAAATAGACACATACGAGTATACAGTGTAAATATAAAGTTTTTGGAAAGCCAACATTTATTATATTAAATATTTACAGCAAAATACTTCACTACTACCTTTTTCTGAGGACATTAATATTTAAAAAACGTAATTTTGATCGCACCGATTTGTAAAAAAGTGACATAGATCCGTCGTCGATGAGCCCTACTGGGCGACTGATTTATGAACGAACGAGAGTGATGAGACTACTTATTATAGGCAAAAAAAGAGATGGCGATAATGTGTATGCGCCTGGAATAAAATAACGTATGTGCCAAAACGAATCGCCGTCTTTTATGAATGAAAAGTGTTATTAAAACGAAAACTGTTTTACAAAAACTTAGATAAGATTATTATCAATGTTTTAAAGTAAACTATGTTTAATAAATCTAACGCATTGCGCCTTGAGGCTAAAAAAATCATAAACATGGATAGAACTTTGCGATTTTTTTGTATCGAGAAAATTTTATCGTATCGTGTATTCCTTTTACAGGATACTAGATCATATAGTCAAAAATCATACACTTTAATATTAAGTTCGGCTATCGTACGGTAAGAAAGGTACACTTAAAAGAAAAAGCACGGTTTTCTCAATATGTCACCTTAAAGGCTAAACTAGACTGGTCGTCCCCAAGTTTGTAGATTTTGTTCCCGTTGAATAGCTTGGAAGTTCTAATTTAGCATGTTTCATGTGTAAGTGACAACACTACTAAGCATTAATTACTATGCTCGTGTGAACTCCGCAATAATGATGAACAAATTCTGGCAGTGAATGTATTATTATCAGACAAAACTTATTCAAAATGAATTCCACTCAAGGTCACTTCCTTGGTTGTGCATGTTTATATTATAACACGAGGTCCAAATAATTAATATGGTTGTTTTACCTCTTATACTTCCTACATTTCTAAACTTAGTCCAGCCCTACTACCCATACGAATATAATCATTTCTAAAATAACTTTGTCTGTCTGTCTTTTACATTAGGCTGAATATTCTATAAATTCGGGCACACAACTTTTATTCCGTTAGTGCGTTCCCGTGGGATGATTTTCGACAAGCACGTGGGTGAAGCAGCGTGCAACAGCTGGTCTCGCATAAAAACAAACAGTACAAAAGATATCAGTGACTATAATGACCTATATTATGACGTTTATCGGCCTAAATATAATAACTACCACCTTAGTAGTTAGTAGTGACGGGCTTTCAAACATAATTTAAATGAAAGCTAACTGTTCAAACACGATATTATACCTAGTAACAGAAACGACCCTAACTCATAAAGAAATCTTGCCAACAACCGGAAAAAGCTTCCACAGCATTACTCTCGATTTTTGGGATCATATTGAAAACCATAAAAGGAGTTGCAAACATAGGTACCGAGAGGCCATAAGTCCTCGCTGCCCGCTCTGGGCCTGATGACATCCACGATTTACACAAAATAAAAAGCAATGTACCTGCAACACTTACATACAAGTAACCAATACACATGTAACGAATTAATCAATGATATTCGCTTGGCTGAGAATTCAAATTGAACATAATTAAGTATGACGATGAAAGAAGTTATAATACAAAGGCTTAGTAAATCGTGACTAACGTAGTCACGATTTTTGTTGCCAATTTCGAGAATTATGATAATTATACAGGGTTACTGGTAATTCGACGTATATCCGGCAGGGGCTGATAAGGGGGCCAAAATGCAACAAATTGAACCCCCCATATGTATGGCCGAAATTCAATAGTTTTAGAGATATTAGAATTTTAAGGGTTTTTCGATATTTACCCAAAATTTGACATTTAATTCCAAATAAAATAAAAACTACATATTTGAATGGGTACCATTAAAAATGATGTTGTAGCTGGCACTTCAATTAAGCTATGGACATAATTAAAACTACTTAATTTAACAAAATAATGAAAATAATGAGCGATATAAGAATAATATCTTACCAATATTTTCATTTTACGCTTCAAAAATATTGTCTCGTCACAAAAATTTCTATGACATTAATCGTACAAATAACTAAAACAACTTGCTTATCCTGTAAGCTTTCCAGAAAGGTATAAAAGTCAATTTTAAAATACATAATTCGTGGCATGGCATGTGTTTGAACCGGCGCGGGGAGAGAAATTATCTGTGTTTTTAGTTTATGATCCTCGCTAAAACAACCGATTTTCCTGGCGAAATTCTTCGCGATGGGGCGGGGTGTGAGGGCGGGGTGTGCGGGCGGGGGAGTACACGGCGTCTGCTGCGCTCGCGTCCAGTGTGACCATATGTGGCAGGATCCTGCCTTTTCGGCAGGTTTAGCCCTTTATTTTACTCTCTGGCACTTTTGTTTGACGTATTAGAAATCTGGCAGTATTTGGCAGTATTAGCAATATAAGCTGACAGACTTGGCAGTATAGCCGCTTCAGCCCATAAAAAGAGTAGGATGCAGTATCGAGAAAGGAAAAAAAAGTTAAATTAAATGACCTTTTTAAGCAATTACAGTTCTTATCTCCTAAAGACGTTGTATACAAGGAGTTTTCTTCGATAGCAAATGTTATTACGCAATTCCCTAATCTTGTTGATGAACATACAATTCAAAAAGTCGACAATGAATACAGACAATTAAAACTTGACAAAGATGTTAGTGATTTATTAGAGTCTGGCGGAAGTAACGCTAAGCCAACTCTAAATATTGATAAATTTTGGGGTGCATTGGTAAAATTCGAAATTCAAATGGAGACTTAAAATACGTTAATGTTTATGATTTTGTAAAAGGTTTGTTGTGTTTGCCAATGTCGAATGCTGCTTGTGAAAAAAAACGTGGAATAGATTTATTAATAAACATGTCGCCTCTATTTTACATGTTAAACATTAGCATTAGTGAATATGGTGACTGCGTTTCATTCCAGCCAACTAAAAAAATGATTAAACAAATGACAAAAACGATGTATAAAGAAAGTGATCAAGAAGAATACGATGCTAATACGAATGTATAATTTAATTTAGTTCACTTTTAGACTTTAAGATCAATTATTTTAAATAAAACTCCAAAAAAATAATGTGTCTATTTATTTTAAATTTTTAAATTATATTGGCATTATTTTGGCATTTTGTGCTTTCGATTTTGGCAGGATTTGTCAGTTTTCTTGCCTAAGTGGGGCAGGATCTCTAATTTAAAGTTGGTCACACTGCTCGCGTCGCCTTCCTTAGTAAGTTTTGACTCTCCGCTGCGCAAGCACGTGTGTTGTTATCTTGCTACCAATCTCTCATCCCGTTAATTTGTTATCGATCATTATTGTTAATTCTTGTTTCTCTTGTTATTCTTTTTGTTATCATTGTTATTTCGGATAACATGGCTTCGTACCCTAATAACGAATACGCAGACATAATGTTTTGTTATGGTTTTGCCGATGGAAACGCGGCTGCGGCTCGGCGAGAATACCAACGCCGCTTTCTCGATCGTCGACTTCCCCACGTTACTGTTTTCGGGAGCACCTATCGACGATTGTCTGAAACTGGCAGTGTTCAAAGAGCACAATTCAACGCTGGCAGACCTCGACGGTACACGGCTGACGAAGAGGACACCATTCTTCAGTGTTTTATTGATGACCCAAACATCTCAACGAACATTGTTGCAAGACAGCTCGGTATGTCCCAGTGGAAATTGTGGTCGGTAGTACATCTATCAGGTAGACACCCGTACCATTATCAACCTGTTCAAACATTGCATGAGGGAGATCCTGCCAGGCGACTCGAATTTTCTCGGTTTATGTTAAACGCTGACGCTGACCAGGAACATTTCCTAAGAAATATTTTGTGGACTGACGAGTCAAAGTTTGACCGGGATGGAATAACGAATTACCATAACTTGCATTTTTGGGCACCTAAAGCAGGCAGGAATCCAAAAAAACTAAAAGAAACTGCGTCGCAAATGAGATTTTCCCTGAACGTATGGATGGGTGTCGTTGATAATTATTTGGTGGGCCCTCATTTCTTGCCCCAAAATTTGAACGGCGAAAATTACGAGGAGTTTTTGAGAAACAACCTAGACGATTTGTTGGCGGATGTTCCCGAAGAAATAAAAAACAACCTCATGTTTCATCATGATGGTTGCCCAGCACATTACCGGATTACTGTCCGATAGTGGCTAGACGAGAGATATCCAAACCGATGGATTGGAAGGGGAGGGCCAATTCCGTGGCCAGCACGAAGCCCTGATATCACACCACTTGATTTTTACGTTTGGGGTCATATGAAGGCATTAGTTTATGTGACCCCAATAAATTCAGTCGAAGAACTTCGACAGCGAATAATAAACGCGGCGCAACAGATGAGAACAACGTTCACATCAAGAGTGACGAAAACCGAAGTTAGGAAGAGAATTCGAACCTGCATTCGTAATCGAGGGGCTCATTTTGAACAAGATGTGTAAAATTTGTAATAAAATTTGATGTACATTTTTTTATGCATTTTATTTCATACAAATACAAATGACCCTTTCTCTCCCCGCGCCGATTCAAACACATGCCTTGGCACGAATTATGTATTTTAAAATTGACTTTTATAGCTTTCTGGAAAGCTTACAGAATAAGCAAGTTGTTTTAGATATTTGTACGATTAATGTCATAGAATGTTTTGTGACGAGACAACATTTTTGAAGCGTAAAATGAAAATATTGGTAAGATATTATTCTTATATCGCTCATTATTTTCATTATTTTGTTAAATTAAGTAGTTTTAATTATGTCCATAGCTTAATTGAAGTGCCAGCTACAACATCATTTTTAATGGTACCCATTCAAATATGTAGTTTTTTTTTTATTTGGAATGAAATGTCAAATTTTGAGTAAATATCGAAAAACCCTTAAAATTCTAATATCTCGAAAACTATTGAATTTCGGCCATACATATGGGGGGTTCAATTTGATGCATTTTGGCCCTCTTATCAGCCCCTGACGGATATACGTCGAATTACCAGTAACCCTGTATTCAGGCTATGCAGAAGCGCTTTAGCAAAAAGGGTAAAGTTGTTTGTGACAATTTGTTTTCAGTTAAATCGCCTTCCCAATTCAAGCGACATTAAACAGTTCTCTATCTATAGAATCCTACAAGCATAGGGTCAATGGATTAAGTACAAAGGTCAGGGATGCAGTTGACAATGATGCTCTGTAACTGCTGAATCGATTGTCATTGACGCGACATGTCGCAATTATTAATGAATCGACTGTACTACCGATCAATAGAGCAAATACACAGTTCATACAAATCTAGTAGAATTTTAAAGAGTGTGGACATGCTAAATGTAACAGTACTTAACATAAACGAATGTTAGTTGTAGGTTGTAGTCCTCTGCCCCAGTTATTTTTCACGCTAACTAAATATAAAAATTAAATACAAAACGCTAGATACTAAGTATTTTTCTGAACTACAGGAACTATTCAGGTCAGTCTTCGGTAGTTTCCAACAATAACAAAGTCATTGACATGTTTCTGATTTTAATCTGTTCAAGGCATTCGAATGTGTTGATCACAAATATGCGATAGGTTTATTCGCAAGTTAAAAGTATTTCGGGATTGGATGGAGATTTTTTAACCTTGTGTTATTCTACTAGAAACAGAACAAAGAGGAAATGCTATGTAAGTGCCTGCCTTGAATGGTGATGGGAATACCCCAAGGTTACATTTCGGTTACAATTATGATGGATAATAAAAGCATATAAATATCGAACTTAGATTAATGAAAATGTATTTAACCCTTAATTCACCACCTGAGTCCCAGGGACTCACATTCAAATTTCAAAACTCCATATTTCGTTCGTTTTCGCAACTTCATTGCCCCCCGCCACAGTACCTTCCTGCAGTGTCGCGGGCGACGCGGGGTGGAGCGGATGTGTGCGTACGGCTCTTATATGGTGAGTTATTACGCCAAGTGAGTCCCTGGGACTCATGGTGGTATTTTAATTTATGTTTTCACTGCCTGTATTTCTTGCCGTTATTACTTGATTTTATTTATTATTGATAATTTATTAATCTTCTAATGTTTTTTATTGTTGTAGAATCACAAAATGGCACACAAACAAAAAGAAACTTCATCAGTGTATGTAAATGCGGAAAATGCTAATTCAGTTTTGGATTCTTGGATTGACGATAAATTACCCATTAATGAAAGAAAGTACTGTTATTTGTGCCATTATAAAAAGAAAACAAAGACTGCTTACTGTTGCTGCAAATGTATGAAGCCAATATGTTTATCTTGCTCTAAAAAGATTTGTCAACGGTGCTCTTAGGTATTGGTCAAAACCCGTTGCACGTTTTTTATTTTTATATAAAAGCATATGTTTTTGTTATTTTTATTTTATTTTGTAGTCTATTATGAAAATATAAAAGATAGTTACCATTGTTTTTCAGAAGTTTTTGACAGTTTTATGAGACTTAAAAAAAAACATTTTCTTTTAGGCTGTTAAGTTTAATTCCTATAATTTCTAAGATGATCTCAAGAGTTTTGCTAAGTTTATTGTGTTTATTTTAGTACTAAATAAGTGGTAAAGAAGTTAATAAAAAAAGTATTTGAAATAATAGTTATTTTATTTAAAGAAAAGTTAAAATAATATATGTGAGTCCCTGGGACTCATAGTGGGAGTCTACGTTAGTATCTTTCACCTGGTGAATTGAGGGTTAATATGGCAAAAAAAAAACTATTGATATTTAATCTGTTCTTTAACGTGACCTTAACCTTTCAGCAGATCGTTTCAACAGCAGATTCGTACAGAATGGAAGCACTAAGTTTAACAAGATTCTTATCTAGTAGGTATAATTTACTCTGACACTCACAAACAACAAAAACAACTATATTGACGTTCACAACAACACGACGTAATAACAACTGATCTTATATCTACTAGCAAGCTCCAAACAGCTTTGAAGATAAAAACTTCATTAGAATAATTTGCTCAAGATTTCCTTGAAAATTAAGCCGATGTGTATTGAATATGATTCAGAAACGAATTGTCTAACACATAAGAGACTTCTTTCATATCTACGCGAGTAATAACAAGGTGATTGATCATTCCTAGGTAGGAACAATTTGGCAAAATGCGGTCCTACATTGTAACAACGTCCGATAGAGTCCGATAATCGGCGATAAGGACACAAAGACCCTGTGGTTAGGTTCAAACAACTGTAGGGAGCAAACAAGACGGCTACGGAATAAAGATCTTTATGTCCTTGCAACAAATGACCTTTCTTGTTCACTCGTCTTTCTTTGTACCCGACTGCGACAGAGCCCAAAAGGAAATTGCAGTTTTTAATCATCATAATTACAGCAGAAACACATCCACTGTTGAACATAGGCCTCCCTCAATTTGGAGGAATTTGCCATAATCGCCACGCTTTGCAGGCGTGTTGGTGATCGCAGTATGGTGGTAAAATGCATAGAGCACGCTGCTGCCCATTTTCTAGTAAGTCCTTTGGTCGCCTCTAACGACACCCACAGGAAGAAATGGCTAATGGAAATTTTAATTTTATATGATGTTGCAGTTACTTGACGATGACACAAATTTTAATTAAGTTCAAGTAATAGCTACCAGTACCTACCCTGCCCAATTAACATGCCTAAGATAGTTCTTAGCATAATTATTCTACTCTGCACAGAAGAGAAAACGTTGAGTATCTTGATACTCTAATTATTAATTGTAATTACTACTTGTTTTTATGTGTATAGAATTAAACAAGGTTGTGCTTTAGGCCGCACTGCACAAAATTATTGGGTGTGCCACAGGGGGCAGGCCTTAACGCAAATTCTATGTTGAAAAATTAAAATAAAATGCGCCCGCAACACGCAACAGAATGCCGCATCGTAATCACTTCGTGGTATAAAGCAAAGGTAGGCTTTATTTCAATATGAATTATTTCTACTAACTACTCAAATCAGGGTAAAAGTACTTCAACCCATTAATACTTTAAACACGACATGCATACAAATTAACTTATTAAGGGTTTCGATAAGGAAAATGCGACATACATGTCTTAACATTAAGGAAATAAAGCTTCAAGGTTAATCAAAAATTTCCTTATAATAAGAAAAATGAAAAACTAGCCTAGAATTGCTAACGTATAGTGGTTTGGTTTACAGAAACTAAACTTTACTTTGTGTAAGTAAAAAAATATCACCACTGCTCTCAAAACATTAAAAAGATAAAAAATTGTGAGGAAATTGGCATGTCCTAGGACCAAAAATTCGAAGACATATGACATTGACCAACCCGCACTGGGCCTGTGTGGTGGTTTATGGCCCAATCCCTCTAAAAGAGAAGAGGCCCTGTATCCCAGCAGTAGAAACAATACAGGCTGATTATGGTAAACATTTCTTACAAACCAGATAAACAAACTAGCTGAAATTTAAATCTTTTAAAAGATGCTCCATAATAGAAAAGTAGTAGGAGACAATTACAACATAAAAAAAATTGCACTCCGGGAGTGCCGGCAGAAGTGAAAACTTGATTATTAACGTTGAGCATGTTTGATGTTTTGGAATGGTTAGGGAATAATTTGTTGTTCAATTTCCATATTTTAAGCACTTTATATTCACGAATTTTACGAATACACAACAATGTGATCACTACACAGACGGTCGAGCCATCAGCTGTCACCATCCATGGATGCGCGTGGCACGCTGTAACATAGACGAACATTCGCGCAAGCGCCCTGCGCCGCCTAAACGAAACAGTAGGCCCAGGCATACATTTTCGCCGCGCCGTAGAGAGGGGATAGCTGTCTACTCTCCATCCGTCCTACGCTTTTTCGATCAGGTCACGTGTCCTGACGCGAGTTTAAGATTTTATACCCATTACAGAAAAAGTGCTCAACGCCGCTAAAGAAGTTTTCACTTCAAAAAAAAAAAAACTTTTATCTATAAGACAATCAGCTAAACTAAAGATAATCCAAAAATATAGTAGGACACAGACTAAGCTGTCTATGCCTAGTCCTCAGCGACCCTAATTCTTCATATAAATTAATGATAAACACTGTCCTATATTCACTTCCCACACACACAATAACAAACGAGTGTTAAACAAGCTGATAAGCTACTGAAAACAATTATTTTCCTAATTATCTTGATGATGATAATACATTGAGTGAAGATAAAAACCATACTGTGGTTTTAAAAATAGATGTTAATAATATGGCTACTGCTCTAATGTGTATCAACACTTCTAAGAAGTAATTGAAATTCCGCATCCATGTTTTGGTATATAATATGAGATCAATTGGTAATGCCGTCAGTCTTCTAGGCACGTTTCCGGATGACAGGGATGCAGACGAGTACCTCAGTGCCTAAGTGTCCTTTTGTTTTTGTACTTATTTTTAAAGTTACTTCATTTAATTCATAAATTAGTGTAAAATAGTTAGCTGCATTAAATTTTGTTTTAAGCTACTCATGTGGTGAGACCACTTGGTGTTAACTTGTGAGCCTGCTTACTGTATTGCTTGGACAGTAAATATTGTCTATTGAAGAAGATATGGGGTCATGTTTATATAAGGAGCCATCCATAAATAACGTCACATGTTAAGAGGGAGGGGGTCGACGAATTGTGACATTGTGTGACTAGGGGTTGGGCCCTAAATTTTGAGACGTCACATTTCTAAATTTAATATATATATTTAAAATACTATTAAAACACCAAATATGAACTACTAGCTGACCCAGCGAACTTCGTATCGCCTAAGATTCAAAATGTTGTAATAAACCTTCCAAGTTTGACAACCTGGTACGCGGTGGTGATCTGGTAAGCGTTTTCTAGCTGATACTCATATGTTTGGGTAGCTCCTACTCGGTTATGATAACCTGTTACTTCGAAGGCATAAAGCGTTTTCTGGCTGACACTGCTGTTTAATAAGCTCATACCAAGTTATGACCGCCTGGTACCTCGAAGGCAAAGTTTTTGTCATACCACGTTTTATAGTGAAATGTATTCTCTTTGACGTTTTATGTCACATCACACGAGAACGCGGTCGAAGGGGATAAAAAGTATCCTTTGCCAAAAGCAAAAAAAAAAAAAAAAGTATCCTATGTCCTTCTCCTGGCTCTAAACTACCTCCCTGCCAATTTTCAGCTAAATCGGTTCAGCCGTTCTTGAGTTATAAGTGAAGTAACTAACACGACTTTCTTTTATATATATAGATGACAGAAAAATTTGAAACAAATTCAATGTCTAGATGTAAAATTGCAAAATATGTGATGTCACACTAGGGAGGGGGGTCTCACAAATGGGACCAGCATTTTAACGTATTCTGCAATATGCAGGTGTACATTCAGTTGACCCTCTACCTCACTGTTCGGGGATTACAGGCATGATTTTATGTTGTGTTTCTAATAATTAAAATGTTGTTAAGCTTAGCTCTCCTTTTCAACGCTATTACTTCTTATTATAATTCTTATTTATATAACTTATTATTAAATAAATAAATATCTCAGGACAACCAACACACCGTTATCTGATCCCAAACTAGGCAGGGCCTGTACTATGGTAACCAGACAACTGATAAATATACTTATATATTTTTAAATACATACATATTATAGATAAATTACATCCAGACACAGAACAAAAGATTGATTATTATTTCTTTGCTGTCAAAAATTTGAATACAATGAAGCAGTTATTTAGTTCTCTGGTTTGCTAGTGTTGATTTTATTTTTATGCGGACAAATTAATGAACTAACCATTTTTATTAAATTTTATTATTTCAAAGTTGCTGTTACTGTTGTTGTTGTTGGTTGTTTTAGGTTGGTGGTTTGTTTTGATTTTATTCAAACAAAATTTGTTGTTTCTATGACCTTATTTAAGACTGGTACAGGACATTGGTCTCCAAGGGACAATGTCAACTTCCCAAATAATGTGATCTGTTATCTGAGTGGACAAGAGTAATCTAACATAAAGGATTATTTATTTATTTACATCTCAGGATCAACTGATAACCTTGATAGTACATTGACTGTGACAAGGGATAAGTGACAACGGGCTCGTCAATATTTATCATCCTCTAAAGATTTATTTTTTGTTTTTGTAATAATAAAGTTAATCTTTGTTTTAGAACTGAGATAAAAACAACCGAAAGAACTACTTATTTTTCCAAACAAATCTTTCATAAAGATTATTTTTAGCTTATAGAAGCCTACTGCAAGGAGTAGTTCTGCCTTTCCCCTTTTCACATTTCTGTCTTTAGCTAGCGTCGATGTACACCAATCTTGTCAAACTTGTTTATTCACATTCCTCATTATTATAATGATTCTCTTGCTATTTTAGAAATTTATTTGGATTGATACAACACTATTTTTTTTCCGTATCTAGATCAGCCATCATCTCAGTATAGACAACCTTTCTAGTCCTTTGTATTCATTACACAGTCCATCTAGATGTATACTAATATTGTAAAGAGGTCAATCTGTAAGTGTGCAGTACATATCGCACCTCCGGTGCAACAACGTCTCTTATGCAAATTTTGTCTAAATTGATCTGACAATGAGTATGAGAACAAGTAGCTAATGTACCCCTTATTAAATGTTTGCTTTAACTTTAATATGAAGTTCAAAGTTGTAGTTTGAATATTACCAGTTAATTTCTTTAGTCAGTACATTAAATAGAATGTGGATTTTCAAATGCTTCTCCTGAAATATTACATCTTTTGCATAAGTGATGTTGTTGCACCGGAGGTGCGATATGCAGTAATCTTCAAAACTGCTGATCTGATATCTTTCACTAATAGTTAGCTACAGCATTACTGAGTGTGATAGGACATATTTTAACACAAGAAATTTCATACTGGTGAAGTCACGGGCAGAAGTTAGTGATTGTTATTCATGGTCTTCGCTCTTCTTATAGCATATTCTTTTATATTAAGTCTAATAATAATCTATGAATACAGCAAATAATTCCATATATTAATTGTAAGAATTCCGTAAGTCTTATTTGGAATGATGTTTAATATAATAAAAAAATTGTATGATTTGAATAACACAATATTCGTTGTTTACCATTAATATTAAAACAAGTCTTATTTAAGAAATTTTACATTGATATGAAGACATCTGTGTAGATAATTATATTCTGTTATTAACTGATTTTCGGAGAGGAATAAGTCTATCAATAAAATTGTTGTTACATTTCAGCGGCTAACCAAACAAATTAAACTGATGATATGGATATTGAGCACGCAAATAAGACTGCCAAATAAAACTTGCACAACGCATTTTAATTGCACAACTATAAATCAAATTACAGTAAAATTCTATTTAAGTGCCTATTAGTGTTTACCCAAATCAATTGGAGCACACAATACATACTTTCACTTCTTTACTTGTTTATATCCGGAATCGGAAGCACGGCATATGATCGCGGCAATATAGAACTAGTTCTAGCTATGCACTTACCCATTTCGTAGTCCCGATGCACTTACAAGGCTGGACCCAAGCCGCCAGCCTGTCATCAGCTTCAGTAGCAAAACACACCCAACACGACTTTGCATTTTCATCCTCAGCCGACTGCAAAGCCTGGGAACTACCCAAACTTGAAGGCTGCACCCCAGACACTGGCTTTTCACTAGACATAATCGTGAACTGCGTTTAAAATAACGATACAAAAAATCACACTCAAAAACAGACGAGCGTTCCACAATAGTTCTCAGTAACAACTGACAATGTGCCAATCCTTGATGTTATTGTAACAAAACCATATTTTTCTCCGCAAACGATAAAAATACTTTTGTAATCTTAATCAACAGCTGTTTGTGTCGCAAGGTTTTTTAGAAATTTCGTTCGTTTTGACAAGACTGGGAAGTTGTATTGATGTGTCTTGTCTTCAAAATGAATGGTCCAAAACGTGAACGACATAGTGATGTGACTCCAGTCGGTTCGTCTCGAGTAAGTGAATTTGTGAAACTCGCATTCAAATGATATATTCATTTTTCAATTCACAATCATTCGAAAGGGTTCCTTGACGGCTCGAACATCGAAAATATGGAACTTCATTGATTCGACACTCCAACTCTCCCATATTATTATCATACTCTTTGCTCAAACTCAATAGATTGTAAAAAAAAACATAATTACATTTTATTATTATGATACTTAAAATGATTATACTTATTTTATGATTTGTTTAATACAAGTCATGAACAGTAATTTGTACATTAAAAGTAACTGTTTATAGAAAACAACATCTTGCTTTAGTCGATTAAGAAAATCGATACCGACTTTCGTGTCTAATTTTCCCACAGGGGAGCTAGAAACTTCATAACGGCAAAAATTCACGTAGGTATGTCACAAAATAAGTTTATGGTTCGTTCATTATAATATGAGGGTGTTATCAATAATATTATCCGTTGATATTAAGCTTACATCCATGCACAAACTCACATCTTTTTTAACCGACGAAAAAAAACGGAGGAGGTTCGACGTGTATATTTTTTTTTGTTTGTTTTTTTTTATGTATGACCACGCATAACTTTTTACATAGTAGTCCGATTGTGATAATTCTTTTTTTTTTTGGAAAGGGTATACTCCGAGGGTGGTCCCATATAAATTTGAAAAACAAAATCAAACCCTAAGGGTCAGAAAACAGGGGATGATTGATTGTTCACTCACTGATTGTTATGTTTAACCACGCATAACTTTATACAGAGTAGTCCGATTTTGATAATTCTTTATTCATTGTATAGGGTATACCTTGCCAAGTATTATAAGCATATTAAAACCACAAAAATTATAAAATAAAAACTTTTTACCAAAAAAAATATTTCAAAGTAGTAGTAGCAGTATTATGCTGAGCGATGGCCGTTTTGCGTGGATTTGACGCATATTTTCCCCCGTAATTTTTTTAAATATTTGTGTTGTGTTTAGTTTGTCTTTGCGTCATATTTACCGCAAATAAACGTATTTTCTTTTTCTTTCTTCTTTCAAAGGGGTAGGCAGAAACTTTAGATCACCACCTGCTACGATCCTTTTGCCTCATTTACGCTCATACCTCAGCATGCACGCCGGTTGAGATTATGTCATCAGTTTTTCAGGCTTCCAGTCTAAACGGATGCAGCTGAGTACCAGTATTTTATACATGGAGCGACTGCCTAGCTGCCCTCCATAACCCAGTTACTGAGAAATACAATACCCCTTGGTAGGATTGGTTGTCAGACTTTCGGGCTTCTGACGACTCGTAATGACTGTCTAAGATCTACGAAAGACAGCCGGGACCAACGGCTTAACGTGCTTTCCGAGGCACGGAAGGGCCTTGGTATGTTAAGATGGTCACTGATCCACGGACCAACCGTATGACATATCATGTTTAAAATCTTAATCTATGAACAGAGAACTATGATCAAAATATCGTATTTCATATAAACCTACATGGGCACTCATGAAACGTCAGAAGTTAGGTACCCGGTTCCAATTTATTGGTTGATTCCTATGGAGAGTAGCCGGTTAGACACTCTACGATTCACTCTCTCCACGGAACTCTTTTTTTTTAAATCTTTATTAGGAAAAAAGGCTTTAATCGCTGAGCGATTATGCCAGCCTCGTAGATTTACAAAATATGTATAAAGAAGGTTTTATCTAGGATCTTAACTTAATTAATTTAACTAACTCTTTGAAAAAATTATTGGACAGCAATTAATAGGAATAATAGGAAGGACAGTGTGGCCCTGTCAACAAGTACCAGTTGATAAAATAGAAAATGTCTTAAAATCTATAGTCTAAAAGGCTAGTAACGTTCTTACATTGAAAAATACAAAATAATCTACATAGATTAAATTCTAGCTGTGGCTTTATCAGTCATCCACCTTATTTTTCTTAATGCATTTGCAGCTGAACTTAATCTACCTGAAAGAACTCATTGCAAACTTGAATATAAAGTAATTGCTAATAAAGTTTCCTAAATTGTATATAGTTTCTTGCCATCAAATTTTATATCTAGACCTTCTTGGGGTAAAACGAGACATTTCGTTTTTATCGCCTGAAGCAAACCGCAAACCGTTTTGAAAAAACAGCTAGATTATCCCTGACATGTAAGACATCTGTATCTTTTCTATCTATTTTGAAAATACGAGAAGTACCATCAGCGGTATATCCCAGAAGTTAGCCATCATGTAAGGAAGATCATTAATGTAAACAAGAAATAAGAAACGGCCAAGTATTGAACCCTTGAAATACGCCTATCTTAACTAGAGACCCCAAAGAAATCTCCCTGTTAGCGTTTATTTTTTGTGCTGGATAGATAGGAAAGAACAAGATCAGCAGCTGGTCCACGAATTCCGTAGTGGTTTAATTTACAGATCAGTGATGAATAGTTTCAATAGTTTTGGATTTCGGCTCCATGCGGGTAAAGTACACAACGCTATTTAATTGTAAAGCGACAGTGGTTCCAGCGTCCAGTGCCAACTAACAGATTATAAACACCGTCGGCGATGGTTTCCCCATCGAGTGTTGTTAAGTTAAATTAAAGTATCCGTATATGACTAATTAATCAACCTATAATTAAAGACTATTGTGCAATAGTGATAGACTATGTTCAAAATATCACACGGCCTGACACGGGTATTTTAAAATGCCTAATTGTTTTCGGTTTCATACACTACTTCATCTAAACTCAGGCAATTTTATTTTAATTACAAATAAGTAATAACCAATACATCCAAACATTAACTCACTTCTCAACTTATTATTGCGTTCAATAAAATCAATACTGTATATGCGTATTTATCCCAGCTACGATTCAGCAGCCCTTAAATGTGCACGGTTTGACATGCACTTGGTTGGTTTTTAATTCTTATTCGCGTACAAAAAAATACTATATTATAATATAATATATCGATTAGAAATAGAATCAATCTGATCGAGTCGATTTTTATTAGTAACTTTTCTATTCAATCCCTAAGACGTTGCGTTCCAAAATTTTAAATGGTTTTCTGTTTTTCTCCACCGCGTTTCTCTACTGTCAGCTGTCACAGGTGTGAACGGTCTGTAAATGTCATAGAGACGTCAATTTTACATGCTTAAAATTACTAGAAGATTGGAAGTGGAACTGGAACACAAAGGTTAAAAGGTGTTCAACTCAGTTGTAGTAGTTTCGCGATGTCCGTGTGGTTTGTGATACAGAAATGAGTTATTGAATGATTCTAGATTCATTATTTCAATTTATGAGTGGATTGACATTCATCATCTAAGAAAAATTGGACTTAATTCCAGAAAACTGTAAGTTTTACAATTAAACTTTCACAACACAATAAATTAATACTAAGTTCTCCCGTTATTTTACTGTAAGTTTACTTGTACGGATAAATTAAAGTTTTATTGTATATTTCGAGATAATTTTTGAATCACCGTTCTTGCGTATTCGTTTCTATTTTATTAAATTTCGTAGTCCTAACCATGCTTTCCATTTACATAACATCTAAAACAAGGTAAAAATAAATACTTTTTAACGGTATCTTTAGCTGAAAAACACTGTGTTAAAGTTTTGAATTCTATTCATGAATTTAAAAAAGCGGGAACAGTTACCCACAGTATTGAAAAAGTTTCTAACAATCTGCGAAAAAAAAATGTTTGTAAGAATTTCGACATGTTCTGTTTAACTGATTATGTGCATACGTTTCTGCTTCATAAAAAATGAATGGATAAAGCCATGTAGAGAACAATATAGGGGACCTCAAATTTAGACGAACAAGTTGATAATCAACAAGTTTTAGTTGATAAAAAGGTTTATTTTAATAATTATGAACCCACAGAAAACTATTTTGAGGTTTGGTTCTGTATTTTAATACCTAAAACCTGTCCCTATGAAAAAACTGAAAAAAAACAATACAGGATGCTTCTTTTTTAGAATAGGTACTACTTATAAGTACCCGGTAAAATAATTATGTTGATTCCATTTTTAATTAATCACCCAGATATGTATTTTGTTTAATTCTTAATTCGAGAATAAACTTAAGCTGTCATTTAAAAACACATGCTGTTAGAATTTAAAAAAATATTATAACTCCTAAGAATCAATTAATTAATTCCTCATAGTACCTGCCTACAAATGTTTTTGTATACCTAAGTACCAAGTTTTGTTCGTAGTTTCACTTAAGGTGAATGCCTAGATAGCCCTCGCCATACATTTTTCAGGTGTGGAAATCTCGGTAAATAAACAGTTTCTGCAGAATAAAAGCAACTTTAATGAGACTTAATAATGTATTATGTTCGCATATGGCCCAAATTTTATAAAAAAAACAGTATTTCTAGGAGAATTAGACCGAATAAAAAACGAAAAATCTTTACATGTGTGAGTGACCTGAATCGCGCCATCTGACGGAAATTTATAGAACCACCGAGAAAGTTGGTTGCTGTTGTGTTACGAGTTTACGATTAGTAAACATTCATAATAGATGGCGCTGTTCGATATTCGAACATTTAGACAAGAATTTATCTTTTAAATTCGATAATGCGACGTTGCCATTCTAGTAGCAGCGCTCGCACCCCGCGTTGTTGCCATACCGTCAAAGCGTGATTGCTTGAGTCTTGAAAACTTGCGAATCGTTTCCAGAATATTGTGTTTCTAGCAAGTTAGCGCCGGGCGCGCGGGTTTGCCCGCGCAGTTAACATTTTTTGATTGATAAAATGTTTTTTATTATGGAATGAGAAAGAATGCTTTACATAAAGTGAAAAAAATATCTCTGCGATCTGCCCTTGGTTCACACAGATACAATACTAATGTAATTATTGTATTATCTAGTTTAAATACGTAGTAAGTAGTTACTAGTACACGACTTTCCAGATTTAAAAATCTTTTTAATGTATGTAAGTAGGTACTGATAACATTCTGATACGCTTAGGTACTAATCCATTGGTTTGGGTTGAATAAAATCAGAGAATAGAATTTGATGTATAAGTAAGTTATGACTAAATCAGGCGATCAGCGAAGCTACCTACACAATGGTGAAACGTAGGTACTACGTACATCTATTGATTGAATCATATTTCATTCATGTGAAACCAGCAAGATTAGTGAATACACAGACAAACCACTTTGATTTTTCATAATTGCTTATTTTACTAGTATTATTAGCACACACAAAATGCGTCAAGCAGGGTTGCCAACTTTATTTTTTAGAAGATCGTACCATACATTTTAAAAGATCGTACTTTGCTAAGAATTCAAAAATAAAAATAGTACGCATTGAAATTTCAATAAAATAAATGGTAAACAAATGTGGTGGGTGTTACTAAAACTTCAACGCAAAATTTAACATTTTGGTATAATATTTAAGAATCTGGACACCAATTTAGCAACTAAACTTTACGACGAGGTTTTTTTTATTAAAGAAAAGGGGCTCGGAAGAGACTTTGTCATGAAATCCACACGAAACAATAAACACCAGTATCATTAGAACTTAAAACGGGATATTTACCATGTTTATTATTACTTAAAAAAACTGTGCTACCTACTACGGAGAACCATTCAAATGAGTGCCATCCGTGAAACAGTTTTTATCAGGGCTTGTTAACGTTACCAAATTCACACTATAAGTATCGTTAAGTAACGTTATTTTCATAAAGTTAATATTTTAACGGTAAAACGGGTAACGATACTTTGGTATCGAATCTATAAAATAACGTTACCAATTAACGTTACTAGTATCGATACTTTTACATACATACATACATAGAATCACGCCTTTTTCCCATGGGGGTAGGCAGAAACCACGGAACGCCACCTGCTACGATCTCTACACACTTCTTTTGCCTCGTTTAGGTTCATAAAATTGGTCATACACACACGCCGGTTGCGAGTACTACGCACCTGACCTTTCTGAAGAACATCACCAATAAGGTCCCTATATGTCCTCCTAGGGCGTCCCCTCCCGGTGTTTCCACTCACATCTGCCTTGTAAATACCTTTTGTGAGCCGACCTTCATTCATCCTCTCAACATGACCAAACCATCTAAGCATACTTTTTTCAATTTTTGTCACTACATCTTCTTTTACACCACACCGTTCTCTTATCACATCGTTACTTAATGCGTTGTTGTCAACCTGCGCAACCTAAGCGGAACGCCATGGGCGGCGGCGCTCTACGGCAACATCGCCAATCAAACGGTGCAAATGCAACTTCAATAATGTAGACGAAAGAAAGAGATGAAAGAAAATAAATAAAAAATTAACGGTACTCAGTTACCGGTAAAACGTATGCCAAGTATCGTTACCAAGCATTACGTGACCTCTACTAATAACGTTATCTTCGTCCGATGAAAGTAACGATACCAAATTTTTAACGTTATTCAAAGCCCTGGTTTTTATTGAAAAGTGAAGTGTTTTTGTGTTTTATTGACGGTAAGTGTTATTTTTATGTGCAATGAATGATTTTCAAGGTGATATAGAGTATTATTATAATGGTACAAAAGTGTAAGATTTAGAAGATGAAATACAAAATCAAACGTTAGCAACACTCGTTGATTGTCGTCACATGACATACTACAAATTTCAAATATTCTCTCTGAAAACAACAGCTTGGTGGTGGTGTTATTTCTGTTTCTTGAAACATTTCATAAATAAGATACATTTGCTGTTGTTTGTAATTATTCTTTTTGATTACAGATTGAATTGCAACTGAACTGCCTAAGATAAACCCGACTAATAAACTTGCATAAATGTATACGACATGTGTATTCAGGACCGCGAAAATCACGGAAAAAAGTGCAAGCAGTATTCAAAAGACATCATGGAAGTTCTTTTAGTGATCTATAGTGAGTAAATTAGATTCCCATAAGATTTCGAATCAGATTTACGTGAGTGGAGGTTATTTGATACTCGTTGGTTCGTGTTGTGTCTTAACTGTGTACTTTTAACTGTACCTATTTCATTTATTTATCTTTTATTTCAGTCCACATTCAACTCAAGATCATCATCAGCTGTCCAACCATTCGACAGCTGAAGATACGCCCTAAACCTATTCGCGTGGTATACCAGAAATTCGATACGAAGCCATAGCCTGCAGCTCTAGCTTCAATACAGTTGAATCTGTTACAGAGCAAGTAGAGACTGTTGATTTTGATTGGCCACAACCCGATTCAGAGACTGAAGCTTATCAACTAACTGTGGAAAGAACATCAAGTGACAACTTATCAGGTTTGGTAGGGTACCGTATTGTTGACTTGAAGAAGGTCATATGGTCACAACTTTGATTCTTCATCTGGAATGGTAAGTCCCAACTTGATACCATATTTTTGTGTTCATTACATTAGTACGCTTTTGCTTGTTTGTAGTGATGAAGTTTTTGTTTGACAATACCAAAGTACAACATATTTTACACAATGTTCAGTGTAACAAATATCATTATTTCTTGGTATGTATGTATAAAAATAATGTATTTCTTGGATTGTTTCTTTTTAACAGCTATTATTATTTTGATTCTAGGTCCAGGGTCAATTGCGAATTACCAAAATGAATAAATGTTACTTCATTTGCTTGATATCTGTCACCCAACCATTGACTGTCATAAAAGTTAACCGGGATGAGGAAGTTATCAACGCTATGATGCCGAAGTTGGTAACATTTTTTAAAACATGTGTACTGCCGGAAATTATTTTGAGAAGAGTTGAGAAAAATGCTAAATGTCTAGACATCAAGGAATTAAAAGGTATAAAAATATAAGTCTTACTCATTTCCTAACTTATTCCGCAGGTCTCTGAGGTGTCGGTTCAGTAAGAATAGTCTAACAAAACTGTGTAAATTCATTTGTTGCAGCGAAAACTGCGTCTTCCAGCATTTGATTCAGATCACACGGAAATTATATAAATGGAAGTAAAAAGTGACAAGCAGAAGACTGATACGGCGCGGCGGCGGCGGCGACTGCAAAAAGTAGCGCGTAGAAAAGAAGATATTTTATTATAATATTTATAAGTATCTTTGTATGGTGGTACGAGTCGATGGTTCGAATCCAAGCCGGCACTTTGCTGAGTGTAAATTATTTCATCACCACAGTTCAGAGGAGGCCTGAGTCTCAGCAGTGGGAACATTATAGAATAATTAATAAGCTTTTTGCACGTAGCGATGTATAGTTTGTGTTATTTTGTTAGTTCATAAGATTTTTCTGTGTAGATAAGTTTCACTCATGTATTTAGGTACCAGCCTAACAATTCAATTGTAAAAGAATATTTATTGCAGTTCAAAATTGTATCATAAGTAGGTATTCTTGAAACATAAATAAATGTTATGGTTAGCTAGCAACCCCTTTGTGTTGTTGTGTAAGATACATGTGCCGTTATATATACTTACGTATGATGTTATTTATATTGTAATCTACATACATAATTCTTTCTAATACTAAATTCAAAATCATAATTGTAAATATCAAAATATTTAAAAAAGTATGTTATCTTTGTATGGTGGTATGACTCGATGGTTTGAATCCAAACGGAAACTATCTAAGTAAATGTAGTGAGAGTAAATAAAACGATTATTTTTATGAAAATATTAACCCCTTTTTACTAAATAAATATTATTAATTTATAGTAAGGTACAATAAAAAGCTTTACAATGTAATAAATAGTCTTTTATTTATTTATTTAGTACACGTCACTATTTACACTTCCATTCCTTCTTCTTCCTTACATTTCTTCCCGTGGGTGTCGTAAAAGGCGACTAAGGGATTTACTAGAGAATGGGCAGCAGCGTTCTCTATGCATTTTACCATCACACTGCGATCGCCAACCCGCTTGCCAAGCGTGGTGATTATGGCAAAGCCCCCCAAATAGGGGGAGGCCTATATCCAGCAGTGATCGTCTTGCGGCTGAGATGATGACTATTTACACATTACAATTTAGGTTCAGTCACATTACTACAACTTATAGGGACAGTGTACCTATATTAATTTCATTTTAAACTGTTTGAATAAAACGACATCTAGTGGTGTCGAAAGTTACTACTATTTACTTTGTATGTGTGTGTAAAGAGTAAAGTCAAGCGGCTAAATCTTTAGAATGTACAAATCTTTGTATGAGACCAGTTAACAAGCACAGTGACTATCTAAAAAAATCAAGTTAATGCCCTAGGTTTCGCATATAATAAAGTTATCTATTAAAGATTTCTAAGTTAGGCGTAAAAATTGAAAATGTTCCAAATTGTGGATCTAGCGCCATCTAGCGACAAAATGGCATCTGAGATAATCATCCATCCACCTTAAATCATAGGGAAACTTCTACATATAGGTAGATAAAAGTTATTATATACCTTAATCCTGGTTATAGTCTACCTTTAGCAAATCTCATCCAAATTGGTTCATTTGTTTAAGTGTTATTGAGTTATCAAACATTTCAAATAACAAACATCCATACACTTTTCACATAATCTTTAAATTAAAATGTGAAGCAAAAAGTTTGTACCTCTTTTTACGAAAATTATGCAGACGGAGGAGTATGAAATTTAGCACAGGTAATGTTTATATGGAGAAGGAGTGCAGAAAGATAATAATATTTATATAATGATGCATTTGAAATACCGACATTAAAATAATTTAAAAAAAGCAGGGTTGAATTTCGACCACTGGGTGACCAGTAGTTACTATAATTAGTTGCATTAAATCTAACCTTAAACTTCGGAATTATTGGAAGTACTGTCATAAATTCATAATGCATCTACTTACTATGGATGTATAGGTTACATATTTTCCTACTCATATTCCATAGTAAATACTTGAAATAACTGTATTGAATCACTTTGCTTTAAATTTATGAATGATTTTTGTTACACCATGTATATAGTTTTATAAAAATAGAATAGAATAGTTTTATAGACGCTTTATCTAGAAAAACCATTCAGTGTGAATACAGGGTGCACTCCTTTACAGCAGTTCTTGATTCAGGACTTCTCTGTGGCAATTTTGAATTTATTTGCGCTCTCTCAGCTGTCTTGTGTTCTCAAGGATGTTGTAGCAACTAATAGATTCTAGATAATAAATCAGCTTCAAAGCAAATTACTTAAGGTATTCATTAAGCTCACACACTGAGATTGTACGTCGTCGTCACTAAGATAAATTATGCCGGCGACCGGTTACCCTTGAACAAACTTACAATCGAGAGGGGAATAAAATGACGTTCGAATCAACTTGCGAATTCGCGTGTAGTACGTCACTAGCCAGTACTCGCGAGTTGCGCGTCAAATGCGCGCGTGTCTACAGTCGCGTCTTCCCGCGCCTTTTTCAAATATCGAACAAGGTACATTTTATTGTCACTTTCACTAAAATTTTGGTGTTGCATCACTATGCGAGTATGCGAACCTGCTTCATACATGTGTTGTGTCGCTCTCTGATATTTCGTAATGTGTAATCTTGTTTTGTATATCTTGTGGATTATGAAATTATCTTAGAAACGTGTTGATACAGTGACTGTTTTTTTAGGATTTAAAGCAGCCTTTATTTGTAGTTTTTTTGCAAAGTTAGACAATTTCAAAGTTCGCCGAATCGTCTCGACCCATTTAATATGAATTAAGTACCTATACCTAATGGTAAAGTTTTATAAACACAGTTTAATATATTATGTAGACGTTTACCAGCTGTCTTGTTTATCAAACAACAATCAACAATCTTCATTCAATTTGAAACATACAATGAGTCGATGTTAATAAACAAATATTTTTCAATACATCATGTTGATGATAGTGATGTTCTGTTGCATTCCGCCGGGAATGCGAAAGGATGCTTCAGTGTATCTGGAATGTATTTGAATCTCAGACTTTGGATATTTCTGAGAAGCACACTGCACGTGTGTTCCATGCCTTATCTGGTTAGGACACTAGTGACGTTATTGAACTGAATGAAGTCCATTGATTCATTCGTTATTGGGTTTTTCTATTTTGAATTTCTCATTAGCAGCCCGGATTTGAGGCCATAGGCACTAGGGTCGCCCCCAATTACATGGGACTTTTAAACGTAACAGGCGAAATATGTGTGTACTTTAGGTACACCAATACCTAGCCCTTGGGAGATTACAGGCGTGATTGTGTAATTTGAAGTCTATTCCTTTCCCAGTACAAACCATCCCGTGACCTGTCGTAATATAACAATACTTACCCAATCAGTGAAGCATACAAATATTCCTCACTTTGGCAACATACTGCAAAAAAAAAAACATGTGACTCCAATTTTTTTTTTTACTTACGCTACATTCATGTGTTTTGCCGGTTACGTTGGAAATACCTTTCGAAAATCATGCGCAGATCGCGACCGGATCCGTGATCGTAAGGGACGTAAGGTCATATAATAATAATCATTAGCAGTCCGTAGTACCCATTGTAATCATGGTCCTAATGACTACGTGCCTTTGCTGTTATTGTTCGGATCAGAATTGCAAAAGACTGACTTATGGTCCTATTGCACGTTAGCACGTGCTATTTGTATTTGGGGAGTGGCTTTAATGATTAAAGACGTCACCCAGATACCATGCATGTGGACTTGCGAAGTATTTATGATCTGTTGTTTTGTAATTCGTGGTATCCCAAAGACTTGGTCTTTTAGAGCTGGATATGTAAACTAGCTTACCCAAAAGTCAATTATGACGGAGCTGCTGCACTAGGGTTGGTTCCAGAAGAGGGAACACCTCGGCGGTACACAAGTCCTGTTGTAATACCAGTTACCATTTTCTTCAGGCTGAGTCTGACTGTTTGACACATAAAATAGAGCGATGGTGTTCTTTCCAATTACATTTAGATCAATAGCATCTTCGATAAACTTCAGATGCTCGTAAGTCCGAGACCCCTTTGACTATCACAGACCCACCTGTTTTTGGCAGAAATCCTTACATATGAAATGATGTCTAAATATGTATAAAATCATTGAGATTTATGATGGAAACCTTAACCTAATTATGCAATACAGGTAATAATTAAGCCTTAGGCAGCCGGAAAATGGTGATCCGCGGTCAAAATCAATGATCGCGATCGTGATTGACTGTCTGTGAACTTTATTGACCGATTTGGATACGTAGTAAACTTTGATCGCGATATAAATTTAGTAAGATGGTCGTTTACGTAACATGATTACTAGTAACTGCCGCACCTTGTGGGTTCATGTAAAGCTTGAAGAGTTTAGCAAATGTGGAGAATTGATAAACTTTTCTTTTTCCTAAATTCTTCTTCCTTCTTAGCGTGTGGATAGCAATCGACCAGAATTTGGCTACGACCTTCAGCACTTTCAGCAGCGTCCATCAACTCCTTTTCCTGAATATAGAATAAGTAATAAGTTCCGTGTGGTGTGGTGCCGCACGTAAAGAATAGCACGATCGCAACTCTTCCCGTGGGTGTCGTAATATAAGGTGACTATAGGACTTACTAGAGAATGAGCAGCAGGTTTCTCTATGCATTTTACCAACGTACTACGATCGCCAACCCGTCTGCCAAGCAGGCGATTATGGTAAAACCCCTTAAATTAGGGGACGTCTATGTCCATCAGTGGACGTCTTTCGGCTGATATGATAATGATGATGATAATGATGATGAGAATGATAACATATTATTAATCTGTTGTTTTTTATTATAATCATTAATGAAAGTAAATCACTTAAGCATATTTATAACGTGATGGTGATGCAACGATTGGACTAGAATCATCATTTACCGATTTAATGTCGCGACACAATCGTTAACACCTACGTAGTCAGATTTTCTTGAAATTCTTGACTATTTAAATGACTCTGCATATTACAATATCCTTTAATACATGATGTAATATGTCCCATGATGTCCGACTAACAGAACGCAAGCTCAGTAGAAAATATTAACTTACTATATTGGTCAACCAGTTGCTAAGTAATAACAGCCGCAAGAATCGATCGACTAGGTTAAGCTACGTTTGTCACGGTTGGTTTGTGGATGGGTGACCATCTTTACATACAAAGACCCCTCGAAAAGCACGTTAAGCCGTTGCTCTTGGCTGTCATTTTTGGATCTTTGTTACAGGTCGTCAGAAGTCCGAAAGTCTGACAACCAGTCTTACCAAGGGGTTTCGTATTACTCAGTAAATGGGTTGTGGAGGTCAGATAGGCAGTCGCTCCATGTAAAATACTAGTATTCAGCTGCGTCCGTTTAGACTGGAGGCCGAACCCAACCTAGTTTTAAAAGGCTAGGTATATGATGATGAATTGGTCAACCTGTCAGTGATATTGATTTATTCTGAGAAACAACATTTAACAATTTATTGCACTGACAGATTTATCTCAGAACCGACAATGCAATATTTCTGATATGCAGGTCGTTAACCTTTCCAAGGTGATGAGTTTTCGGATATCTATTAACTTTATCTCAAAATTCCGACTAGAAAGCTTAGCTTGACCCGTTATGACTATGACGTAAAGAAACTCGAGGTTCGAAGTTTTTCCTTCTTTAATAATAATAATAAAAGCCGGACATAGTGGTGATAGATCGATCAGAGCGTCGCACAATGATTATTGATGTAGCAGTCCCGCATGACGAGAACCTAGTGAAAGCTGAACAAGATAAGCAGATGAAATATCTTGACCTGGCTCGCGAGGTTGTCGAGATGTGGGATGTGGATACAGCAGTCATTGTGCCGATAGTCGTGACGGCTAATGGCATAATAGCCAAGAGCCTCGACCAACACCTAAAGAGGCTCTCGTTAGGCAGCTGGATCAAGGGCTTGATCCAGAAGGCGGTATTACTGGACACGGCATGTATAGTGAGGAGGTTCCTCTCTCAGCAGCCCTGACCACCGGTAGCTTGGACCCTATTCCCGATACCGGTGGGCTACTATTTTTATATTTTTAAATGTTTTTATGATTTTTGTTATTTTAATATTTAAAAATATAACTTATATGTTTGTAAAATGAAATAAACGAAATAATAATAAACTTTATTGCTAAACAAATTAACATAGATTTTGCATTGGCCCCAAACTAGGCAAGCCTGTGTCTTGGGTCTTTAAGCCTTTATAAGATCATCATCAGCCTACATCAGTTCACTGCTGGACATAAATGTCTCCAATCGCACGCCTTCAACTCGATTCTTGGCACGATTCATCCTGCAACCAAACTATAGGTTACCGTGGCCCTGACATAGGCCACTGAAGGAACACGGGTGGGTTTGAGTTAGTAAAAGTCTGACACCCCTCCAGCTCCACCCAGTGCGGGAGAAGTCATTTGCTGATTTCCCACCCATAAAAAAGCCTTAATAGCATAGGTATTAAAAAAATACTACAACGTCTCATAGCTGTTAAGAAGTCAGCACAATGTCTCAAAACGTTGAAATGTGACACACTTTCTAACAACAATAATAATTTAATTTTATTATAACGTGTTCAGTCAGCGAATAATAAAATGAAATCATTTCAGTTACCTACTTATTGTCCGACTACTGCGAAAGAAAATGGAGGCTTTTATGTTTTTTTTTTACCAATCTACTTATTATTATTTATTTTAAGTATGTACGCACGGCGACAAATCAAGGTATAATTTCCAGTATAAGCTGACTTTTCATTGTACACAAATCCTACACAATGCGAGGTCAGCTAAAACTGAAAATGTATAGCTTGATATCGACGGTTAAAAGGTAATAGGGTATAAGCGACAAAAATCAAATTGTTCAGGAGAGCGGTTTAAAGTTTGAAATTGTAGACTAATTGACATAACTTTTTTGGTTATTGTCATATCGTGAAAATTTGAAAGACATCGTAGAGCCATGTGAGTAAGCGCATTCGAAAAAGCAGAAAAAATTAAGTAGGAAGGAATTCATAAGTCGTTTTCGACCAAAATGCCGCTTATGCCCTTTTTAACCGACGAAAAAAAACGGAGGAGGTTATCAATTCGACGCGTATATTTTTTTTTTTTGTTTGTTTGTTTTTTTTATTTTTATGTATGACCACGCATAACTTTTTACACAGTAGTCCGATTGTGATCATTCTTTTTTTATTGGAAAGGGTATACTTCGAGGGTGGTCCCATATAAATTTGTAAAACAAAATCAAACCCTAAGGGTCAGAAAACAGGGGATGATTGATTGTTCACTCACTGATCGCATAACTTTATACAGAGTAGTCCGATTTTGATAATTAAAAAAAAAAAACAAAAAAAACAAAAAATAAAAACTTTTTACCAAAAAATTTAACCGCCGAAAAAACTGAAAAGCAAAAAATAATAAACTTTAAAATTATGAGTCGGCGCTGGAAAATCAATGAACGAAGATCACTCAAAGCACCGACTCATAATTTTAAAGTTTATTATTTTTTGCTTTTCAGTTTTTTCGGCGGTTAAATTTTTTGGTAAAAAGTTTTTTACCTTTTACATACATACATACATAGAATCACGCCTTTTTCCCATGGGGGTAGGCAGAAACCACGGAACGCCACCTGCTACGATCTCTACACACTTCTTTTGCCTCGTTTAGGTTCATACAATTGGTCATACACACACGCCGGTTGCGAGTACTACGCAATTTTTTACCTTTTAAACGGTCGATATGGAGCCGTATGTGTACGTAATTAGTCTATGAACGAAATACGTAGATACTTAAATAAACAAACATAATATTTGAATACTGTTACGTGATGATCACATGACTAGTTGTAAATAATCCGTGGTTACAAAACCCGTTTAAATTTTTGTTTATACCGGTTTAAAACTAGAACAACGTGGGCCGTACTTTGGTTACTTCCTCCTGACATAGTAATATATAAAACGAAGTCGCATTTTGTGCTTGTACGCTTCTAAACGGCCAAAGTATTGTGACTAAGGTGTAGAGTTTGAGAAGTTAGGGCTTGTAGAGTTAGGGCGTGTAGAGTTAGGGCGTGTAGAGTTAGAAGCTTGGCTCTACATGAGATCTGAGAACTTTTTGACAGTGCGAGCCATAAGGTCTTGTCTTGGCAACATTTTATCTGAAAATGTTTTTGGTGTGATAAGTTTTTTCCTGGTATAAATTCATCTCAATTACGGAACTCTTAATTGGCCGGTGTTTTAAGCTTAGACATGACATACTGAAAACAGTTTTGTCAGGCGTATTTATTAAAGCTAGTGGTCACCAGGTGATCGAAATTCGACAATAATTAACTTATATTTTAAAATTGATCTAATTCAATATTATATTAAAAATATTAGCTTTCAGCACTCCTACATTTAAATTTTACTGTGCCACCAAATTTCATACTCCTCCGTAAACGTAATTTTCATAAAAAGGGGTACAAAGATTTTGCTTCACGTATTAATATAATTATATATAACTACATAAAAAACTTAAATATATTATTATGATAATGTAGATAAGTATCAGTAAAAAATTGTCTAATTAGTTTCTTGCTCAGCCACTGAATGTCTAAACTTTTTTTCATTGTAATTGCCCTTGATATATCCTAAATCAAGGTCTAGATCACCTAGTGTGAAGTCTCAGAACATTATATTAAAAAAAAAAAACATTTTAATCCGTTATTAAATCGCCAAGTCTGTTTTAAACGAAATAGACGGCTTAGCACGTTTAAAATCCGTTTTGGTTCCATGACATAATATGACTAATTGACTACTAACCTATCCGTTATCACCATTACAGTACCAGCCTATTACTATCCCACTGTAGGACAAAGGCTTTTTCTCGTACAGAAAAGACCAATCACCATCATCTGTCGTATACTTTTCCCAACCATATGGGGGACGCCTTCCAGTCTAACCAGATGTAGTTGAATACCAGTATTTTACATAGAGCGACTGCCTATCTAACCTTCGCAGATGCACGAATGACAGCTGAGACCATAATTGCGGAACTTTTTATCGGTAGGAATTGGTTTCATATTCATAGTTAAACAACATTCATTGCGTTATTTACGTTGCTGAGCCACAATTTATTCGAACAAATGACGCAATGGCTTAGAAATAATCTTCAATCCCATTCCGATCCTGATAAATTGTGCGTTTCGCAATTAGGGTGCAGAAACTTAATAATAATATCTTAGGACAACCAACACAACGTTATCTGATCCCAAACTAGGCAGAGCCTGTACTATGGTAACCAAACAACTGATAAACATACTAGGTATTTCTAAATACATACATATTATAGATAAAAGTGGTTTCTGAGCTTCAGAGAGTCTGTATATAAAACGGTCACCCATCTATTGACCAACAGCGACCAGCATAGCCAGTCACGCGGCTTATCGCCATGCTCGTTTTAATTTTGTGGTTGCCAAAATCTCCATTGACGTACCTATTTACTGATCGTGAAGCAGGATAAAATACAAGAATTTCCTATTTTACGTCCGTTCATGATAAAACAGCTAGATATTTTTAATTGGTTGCTAACTATTGTTTTCCTTACAAACGTATTAAGTACCTATATATTTACTGATATTATTTATAATCAACCTGTAATCTTAACATACCTATCTATTATGTCTCAAGGATGTATTCAACCGGTCTTTTCTATAAAAATCTCACCGTGAAAACTTAGTGAAGTGAGCTGTCAATAATATCAATCCCTAGCATCAGTGGCCCTAGTGTGAGTTTCTTTCAACCATTTCTATCGAGCGCGTTCAGCGTTCCGATTGGCCCTGATTTGGTGAAGGACCAATCGGAGCGCCGAACGCGCTCGAAGAGTTCGATTGAGATGGTTAAAATAAACTCACACTAGGGCCACTGATGCTAGGGATTGACATTATTGACAGCTCACTTCACCTAAGTCGGCGTATTAAAATCGCGGCAGGATAGTTTCCCACATTGTATTTTCAACTCTCGTTGTTCAACCGAGCATTGAGAATCGAACGGAGTGCATTTCAGTGCGTCAAAAATCGAATACTGCGTTTTACTGTCCGATTTTCAACTCTCGGCGCTCAGCAGAACGTTGAAGATGCAATGCGGGAAAAAAACCCGTCCGCGATTTTAATACGTCCGTATGGGACATTGACTCAGTCGATTCGATGTGATTTTTCAGAATAAACCGACCTAGTTGTACGCAAAAAACAATATCTAGAACTGTTTACAGCCTCCATTGTAGTGTTATGCAATCAGATGTTAACAAGATAAGATTGCTGGTGACACCAATTGAACTCGAGTTTTATTAGACTCCACCTATTTGACTTCACTTATAATCAGAAATAAGACACGACAACACCAAGAAAAGAAGACCTCATTTATGTGTATAGGCGCTTGCGGCTAAGTAATAACAGCCGCACCAGTCGATCGATTAGGTTAAGCTACGCTTGCCGCGGATGGTCCATGGATGGATGAACATATTTACATACTAAGACCCCCTCCGTGCCTTGGAAAGCACTTAAAGCTACTGGTGCTGGCAGTTATTCGTTTATATTATGACAGTCGTTTCGGGTCGTCAGAACCTCGAAAGTCAGACAACCAGTTTTATCAAGTGATATCGCTTTACCCAGTAGTTGGGTTGTGGAGGTCAGATAAGCAGACGCTCCATATAAAATTCTGGTAACTCCAGCATAGGTGGGATAAGGCTAGGCAGATGATGGAAGCTGCAACATCCATACTTGCGTAACACTCTATAAAACACAATCTGAATATTTTTTAGGGATATCGCTAATCCATTGCTACATTTGTGCTTAAAAGGCGTCTGCTCGACAACATAAATAACGCAATGAATATTGTTGAACTGTCAAAATTGAAGCCATTACTACTGTTATTGTGTTACGCATCTTCCTGCAGTGCCTAAGACATAAGGGTGAAAACTGATACACCGCTATTGTCCGCGGTTGTCCATGCCAAATTCCTCCAAAACAGAATCATTATTGTAAATTATGATGTCTAACAAAATCTTAATTACCTACGTGAGTGCATGCTGTGAGTACCGAGCTGAGACGGATGTCAGGCTCTTAATACTGCAATAATAATGCAACATACATGTTATTTACGCTCCTCGTAAAACAAGTTTTCCACTACATTAATAAAGACTGGTTTGAAAATCACTCGACCGTACCTTATTATAGTAGTAACTATATACATAAGTTCAAATAATTACGTTCCTCGATGGTCCTTAGTTCCGCTGATCTATGGCTCTTGGTTGGATCACGGTGAGTAGTCTGCTGAGTATGAGGAGAGAGTGGCCATCATTATAATCTGTCTACCGTTTTCCCAACTATGTTGGAGTCATCTTCCCATCTAAGGGCATAAGCATAATCAGCCCATGGTGTTCCTACTGCTGGAAAACAGGCTTCCTCTACGACGCGGGCTCAGTACAGGCTGTCACATGTCTTTGAATGTTTGTTTTCTAGACATGCTGGTTTCCTTATGATACGTTTTTAGAGCAGTAGCGATGAAATCTAATACACAAAGTCAGTGTCCTCTTGGGTTAGATTATTCGATACCACCGGGTTACCACTGTTCGCGGGACCTTACCGGGTGCATCCGAATACCACATTTAACATGACTCCATGCTTTGCCAATTACTAGGTAACACGATAGATATACCTTGCCAAGATTGGTGGTTAGATGTTCGGGCTTCAGAGTACCCGTAACGATTTATCGATGATCTAGAATTTACAGCCGGTACCAACAGGTTAACTTGCGTTAAAAAACATCAGCCTGATGCAAATCAGTGACGTAAGCCCCTTTCCCAAAACTGACAGAACACCTGGGCTCTCCAATGTCATCACAAGATTGAGGATGGAGGACATTTTATGACTTGAAAGTTCTGTAGATCGCCTATCACCGTCCACTGTAATCATAACCAGTTCACTTTAAAGTTAAATTTATCGCGTCGAAAATAAGTTACACAACAATTTCCAGAGCAAACTTTTTGAGGAAAACAAGAAACATTTTAATTTGACCTTTTATTCGAATAAAAATACCTTGTAATGAGTGAATGTGAGTGTTGTTTTTTTTGTCTCTTCCGGGCCTCCGGCTTATGTTTGTACGGGAAGGGGAGGAAGGAACTGGGGTTTTTTAGGCTTCTTTATACTGGCGCGGGCGTCACGCAACTCATTCAGGACATTTCCATGAAATGTACATAGTGCAGTCGCCTTTAGTTTCTGTTATCTGTGGCAGTCGTTGTCGCGTCCCGCGTGTTTGTGGGAGCCTTTAGTCGGTAGGAGTCCGACATAATAACCCTCGGTTCTCATCCGACGGAGGGTATCGGCTAGTTTGTTTCGGCCTTTCTTCTAAGAGTAGTCAGATAGGAAACGCAGACCTAATCGAGTTTAAAATTATGATTGACGTGTAAGTGTTTGTATAAACCTACTTACAGAAATAAAATCAATTATCATATATTATATTCCATGAGAATTTCACTACGGAAAAAAAGGATAAATGTATAAAAAAATCTAAAAGTTTTGGCAACCATGACCAAGAAAGTTGGCCGTGCTAACTGATCACATCTGATTCTGTCACATGCGTGATGTGAGCCATGTTTAAAGTCACGTACACCAATATACTATGACCGGTGAAAAAAAAAAAAAATAGGAAGTGTACCAAATAATTACGGGCATAGAAAACCACACAGTTTATGAACAAAAGAGAGGACTAATTAGAATATTAAAGTATTTTCCTGTCGTAATATCAAGCAGAAAATGATTGACATAACTTAAAATTACATTATACTAACTGTTAAGTTTTCGTTTAAACTACTTGTAAATAATTCACTCAGCCTAATACCCCAGAGAATCTGCATCCTAATTGCAATACAATTAATCACTATCTGAATAATTTTGAAGGGAAGTGCTAATCCATCCTGCCGGGGTCGCGTGATTGTTCGAAAGAGATACCGTGGCCCCGGCACATGGGCAACTGAAGGAACACGGGTGGGTTTTAGTCAGTAAAAGACTGACACGCCCTCCCGCTCCGCCCAGAGCGGGAGACGTCATTTGATGATTTCCCATAAAAAAAAAGTGCAAATCCATTGCTTCATATGCTCTAAAAAAAATGTCTGGTCAAGATCCTACTTCCTACTAATATTGAAGTTTGTATGTACGATGGATGTTTGTTCCTCTTTCACGCAAAAACTACTGACCCGATTCACATGAAATTTGGCACACATATAGTTTATAACCTGGAATAACACATAGAGTACTTTTTATCCCGGTAGTATGTTCTCGCGGGATAATTTCCGACCTCCAGGCGGGCGAAGCCGCTGGCAAAAGCTAGGTAGTCGTGAATAACGCAATGAATGTTGTTGAACTGTCATAATTAAAGTCCCTCTGTTAGTGTGTTATGCAAATATTTAGCTGATACTTGATGGATCTACAATAAATAAAAAACAAGTTGATATACAGATAGAGAGATGTTGCGTTTCGTAATTTTATGTGTATTATAAAATGTTGACTTAACCGTTGTAGATAACGGTGAAAACTTGATCAAACAAGATACCCACAAGACGTGATGAGTTGATGACCAACGGGTTCCTAAAATTCTACTCGAATGAGGATAAACGGTTGCCCAGAAATTTTGGCAAACACTATGACGTAATCTTTTCACAATTTGAAGGTAGGTAGGTATTGATTCAGATGCTAAATTAAGAGAATTAATTACGACTGAGTATAAATAACCTTGTTTTCCGTCACCAGGGAAATACGTGGTGACGATAAAAGCGGAATTCCTAGCTCCAGTTTCCAGGATACAATTTATGTTTGACAAGAATCATTTTATTTGTGTTATTTACACCATTCTTCTCTTCGTGTCAATGGTACTCTTCTTAGATTGATGTACTTGTTTACTTACGGTACCTATAACAAAAAAAAACAATAACAAATTTTTGTCTGTCTCGTCCGTCAGTGTTGGCTAGTCTCCGAAACGGTTGGACCGACTTTGACGGTTCACTTGCCGATAGCATTCTCTATGTACTTTACCATACTGAGATCGCCAACCCGCCTGCCAAGCGTTGCGATTATGGCAAACAACCTCAAATTTGGGGAGGCTTATGTCCACCAGTGGACGTCTTCACGCTGAAATGATGACTGGCCGATAGCTGGTGTTATAAGGAGTAACATCCAAAAGCGATAAAAAAAAAGGAGTAACATTGGCAAATTTTTGTCCCGGTATACTTTCCCGTAGGATACTTACCGACATCCACGCGAGCGAAGCCGCGGTCACTGCTCAGCAATTTACAGAATCAGGTAAGGGGCGTCCATTAATTACGTGAGGCAATAATGGCGATTTTTCGACCCCCCCCCCCCCCCCACCCCCCTTAGTGAGATATCGTGAGATTTAGCTCGACCCTGCCCCTCCCGCCATAAACTCACGTTTTTACGAAAAAAAAAAACAATAATTCCGTGATATTTGCAAAGACCCGTCTCTCCCACACGTGAGATAGGGTGAGGTTGGCTTGACCCCCTCCTCCCCTAAATCCCTCACGTAATTAATAGACGTTCCCTTAGGTTCAATAAGCCCTATTATGCCAGTCATTTAAAAAATAACTAAATTGTTCTCTCTTATTTCAATTGACTGTAGGTACCTAATCGTTTATCCATTATCGCAACCCTGTTCGTCAAAGTCGTCAAAGGGTATCGGTTTGACAGGCCAATAACCTGACTGTGTTGTTCTCTTGTATTATCGGCAGGCTTAGTTCATTATCTAGATTCTGCGAGCGGCGATGTGTTGGTGTGAGAATGTTCATTCATAGTCCAACACAATGAATGACATGAAACCCAAGGATAGAACTAAAAACTACTCTCTTGAATGGCAGTAAAAAAACATCCAGTTTTTTTTCTCAGCAGTGGACGTCTTTCGGCTGAAATGATGAAAGAAGAGCGTTGTAGTCACGATTTTAATGATTATAACTTAGTAAATACATTTACTTATATGTTACGGTCGCGATTCATATTATAATTAGCATACAAACTGACACTGTCCTGCAAATTGCGAAAAACCAAAAAAAAAACAATGTCCCTGGCTACATTAGCGCATCCACCTCTACCACTCGAATTCGGTACCGTCATTCGTAGTATCATAGTTAATCAGTATGTTGCAATAAGCACGGCGACCAAACTAATGTGCCAGTTATCCTTGATTTAGTTCTACTAACATATCGTTAAGCCTTTATGAATGATATTACTATGGTAAGTGCTGCCTCTGGCTAGGCCATACGTACTGCATAGAAGCGCAATACCCAACAAATGTGTAGTACGCGCAAGAGACTTTGATACTTGAGAATTTGAAATCGTGTTGGCATGTCATGGCCGATGTGGAACACCTGATTCGGGTTTCGAATTTAATCATAACGGTGCTATGTAGTAATACTCGTGTGTGTAGATTAATTTTTGTTTAATACTTATTTTCTTTCTGGTTCTTCATTCACGTTGTCTCTTTGTTGGATGTTTTCAATTGTCTGTTATGTTCTTAAAAGTAGTCTACAATCAATGCTTTTACTATCAGTCTTACATAATCGACAATTTCTTCGAGTCAAATAAAAATTGTTATCAACAAAGTTATTCTAGTAGGTAGCTACCTTAAAATTTACAAACACCTCGAGTAGTGAGCACTTACCCACTATCTGTTGATGTAGATTAAGGTCATGTCGTCAGGGTCATAGCAATGTGTTATTTTACGACGGTTAAAGCAAAGGTAAAAGTGAGAGACTTTTCGTGTTGTTGTCACTATATCCGCAAAATAAATTGTTATTTCAGCTTTTTTAACCCTAGATAACTAAACTTTTTTCGTTATTAGATGGTTACTAAACAGTCGTCGAACCGACTACGCCAAATAAAATCCATTTATTGGAAAACGTATTTATTCATCACAGGAACTTCTGCATTAGTACATTCTTTAGATCATTATTAAACAAAAATTAACCAAAACAGTAATTAAGAACTATTCCACACAGCCACAGCATATATCGATGTTCACCTAGAAGTACACGAACACGAGAATCGCGGGTAGGTGGGTCGTCGAACGGAAGTGGCCACAATCTCGAAACTTTAACACAGCAGTGGGGTAATTGCGTCACACACATGAAATGGGAATTAATCACATTTGCTTTCATTTTGAAAGTGTAACCATGTTCATTGCGCTATTGACGCTGTTGAGCAGAATGTTTAAAAAATATAATGCAATGGTTTAGGAATTTCCTTCAAACCCTTCACTCTGATTGAAAGTGCGTTACGCAATTATGGTACTGATTGAGAAGGCTTTGTCAAAGTAAACTGCCAAAAAATTGTTTTAGTAAGCTACCAAAAAATATAGTACTGGCGGAACTAGACAATTATGGGTTCGCTGTTATGTAATTGAGTTCTTAATCAATACAAAATTGTAGCTATCTAGAACGCTAATAGCGAAAACGTGTTGCAGTTATAGATTCGCTTAAATGTCAATTACATATTTTTGTTTTTATTGATACACTAGTACACACGGCTACAGGTCAAGTATAATAAATTCCAGTTTTAGCTGACTCTGCATTGTATAGGCTTTTCGTAAAATGAGATGTCAGCTTATACTGGAAATTTATAGCTTGACATGTAGCCGTGCGTGCGTACAAAAATCAATTTTGTACACACGGCGTGAGTGATCGTTTATACGTAATATACACGTATTTACTCTACAAACAGTGTATTCTATCATCCGTGATTGTTTGCGCAATTTATTACTCACGCGAGTTGTTGCTACAGATATGTCTTTGAAAACATTTATGTGGTTGGTTCTTTAAATCGTTTCTATGAAGTTTTTTTTTTTCTGACGCTTTATCTTTCCTTGAACCTTATTTTAGCCTATTTATGAAAGTAATTCTAATCTTTTCAGACACTTTTAGTATTTCAATTTTCATCCATTCATATACCTACCACAGAATAGTTTCTCCTTAGAGCACCATTTTTACCTCAAAGAAAACCACAAAGTCATTTCCCCTATGGCGTTATCAATTTACAGCGTAACCACGAACGAAATTAAATTCCAATTGAACTTGCTCGACCTTTGATCGTCATTTAGCTACTGACACTTCTGTATTGTTGTTTGTATAATTAATCAGGTACTTATAATTGTGAATAACTGTATAGATACTTCAACGGTTATTTGTTTTGGATGAGTTCGCCGATTTTTATTTACAATATCTTGATACTTGAAACCCTTTCGTAGATCTGATAAGGAAGTACTCGATATGATTATATTGATAATAATAAATCTAATGGTATGCAGAATGCGTAAATTCATAGGTTTTTTTTTTTGCTGTTCATTACTTTTTTTCGACGTAGGTACCTGATTTCTTATAAACGTAAGACATTGTATGATTTTGCACAAACTCATAGTAGGTATCCATCCACTATCCGTGTACCTATTATATAACTTGACTAAACAAAATATATTCAAATTGAGAACCTCCTCCTTTTTTAAAAAGTCGGTTAAAAATCTGAAGAACTGTGTCTGTGAGTGATGCTTGTGTGTCTATAGGTCACCTCTTCCTAACCCTTCGAAGAGGACAGGCGTGATGTTATGTATATTATTTTGTCAAATATTTAAAATTTCAAATATGTAGTAGTAGTTAGTCAAAACTTACTACTACACCTAGCTCGTTACCGTAAGTAACTACGTACAAAAATAGTGGATCTATTTACAGATCGCACGGTATTGCATAAGCGGTGACTGATTGCTAGTCTGTCACCCACACAATACATAATATCCTGGTTCTCCCCTTTGACCACTGACGAACTGTGTCATAGCTGTGACTCTTACAAACATATATTTATCCAGCTATTAGCATTTTGTAATGCAATAAGCATCAGCAATGAATCCTTCTTTCCGTTTCGTGTTGATTTAAGTACGTCTTGCCGTGTCCATGGCTATGTAAATCGCAGCATTAGTAGCGTTTTGTAAGTCCTCTAAAGTGCAGGTATCAGGTCACTTAAGACACTCCAGCAAGTGGACCATGGTCTGGTCGCGAGCACCGCGTTCACACTGAAATTAATCCTTACCAAGATTTTTCTTTAACCTTTACCTACTGTACCGTCAGATATCAGACGGTCGGTAATAAACTGACTTGACCCAGATAACTTACAGATGTCAGAAAGAGATGTGAACTTTGAACTCTTAAAAGAAAAAAAAAATATCGATTACACATAATGATGAATAACAGAGAGTTCCGAGAATATCTGTTTTTATCTTGCTGATAATAAATTCTCACTTACAGATGACAAACAACATTTCATAGGTGAAAGATCTTTGAGAGACCTTCAAAATTTATTCTTAGACACTCTGTGACTCTTAACAGTAATTATATAGATAACCACGCGCTCATCGTTAATGATCCTCACCAAGATGATCATTGACGATGAGTGCTTAGTCTTGCAGGGTAGTTCCGCAGAACTCATAAAATGACAATCAACCGCAATACTTTTCATGTTGACAGTTCAGCTAAAGCTACTAGCAGTTCATTGCGGTTTTTCCATTGTTGAGCAGACGAATTTTCAAACCTATTAAGTAGGTTGCTAAAATGCAAGACATTCCAAACGATTGCCTGTTTTTGTGTGGTACGTAATATGGGTGCAGGTCCATCGCCCGGATATTGGAATTCAATAGGCGACTTAATCTCATCATGCAAAGTCACGGTTGCCGGATGCAAGTGAGACGCAAGGGATCTCCTTTAAATACAGAAGCTACCATAGTAATTTAATTCGAAGTTAAATTGTAATAGCAACAATTTTAGACAACCAGAAATTCGAGGATTCAGGGAATCGCGTTGTCAGAAAACGTACTTACTAACCCTGTGCTAGAATACATATATTTGCAAAACCGCTTTCTCCCACCAGTACAAGGCAAATAAAACACCCAATTGACATCAAGGCACAAGATGTGCAGTGCGTATATATTGTGCTTTATCGGTGATTATACTATTATAGATGTTACGTGTAGCGATAACAAGGCTTTACACGTTGCTAAAATGAAGCTACCATTCGATCGCCAACCGGACAGATTTCCTTTAATTGACTTTTACAACTTGCACGTGGTGATAAACCGCTGATATCTAGAGTTTTAATTATGGATTCATCATTAAGGATTGATCCTACTGTTTTGTTTATAATTTATCGCTATTTTATGTTAAGCTTAGGTTTTTTTTCTACCAGGCTTTTTTGATCAGAGTGGAAATGCGATAAATCCTTGTAGGTATTAGGTTCACACTTTCAATCATAATCTCAATCATTTTGAACGATATTTCTAATCCAGTCCTTTATATGTTAGAAAAAATTGTCTGCTCAACAATGTATAAAAATAACTTTGATTGATTTTGATTTTTTTTTTTCTGCGCAATAATTTTTGTTGAACTCTCAAAATGAAAATCATTAATACTGATAGTTTGTTACGTAACTATCAAGCTGGTGGTTCTGCAAACGACGTGTTTTGATTCGTTTTCGGCCTAAAAAATCAACCGTACTTAAATAATTAAGAACTTTTATCGGTATCCTGTTTACATTCGCCACTTTTCTTGTGTCTGTGTATCGATTAGGCTTCATGTTACTAGAACATAACATCTTAAATTATTATGTTGTGGGGTCCATTATTTTCCAAAATTGTCTTGCTTACGTAAGTAAGTTCAAGTTCAAAAAGATCAAATTGTTATCAAATTTAAATAATACTCGTGTGTGAAGCTATCGTTTTGCTTATCACATTCATTTTCTTATCATTAGTGAATGAATGTTAATTAATTCCTTTTACCGTTTGATCTATTAAGGGCAGGTTTGAGACCTCTATAAGGAAAATTGGATTTGTTTATCCATATTGTTCATGGTATTTCCCCTGGTACGGAATTGAACTTGGAGATCAAATTCATATGCGTCTTCATCGAATAATGACTCTCATTTAATAATTGTTTATAAATATTAGTTTAGATAAAAGGATTTATTGTTGGTAATCAGCGTGCGTGTGCAGTATTAATCAGAGTAGGTATTTGTGAATTAATGCTTTTTCATGATGACAAAGACGATCCAATGCTAATTTAAATCAAGGACCTTAAGGCTATAAATAATTGAGTACACACGGCTACATATCAATACCAAGCTATACATTTCCAGTTATAACAGAGCTCGCATTGTATAAACTTTCCGTACAAAGAGAAGTCAGCTTATACTGGAATTGTATAGTTTGATTTGTCCCCGTACGTACCTTATTACGTACCTACATACCCACAAGCCACAACATTGTACTCCGATACTATTAATATTATATTTAGTGATAAGACCAAAATAGTGAAAGTTTCCTACAATCCCTTTAAGGAAATACGAGAACGATCTCTAATTCTCTACACACCCAAAATGGAAGAAGTAGCGTTTGTTTTAGATACAACTTTTTGGTCCTTGCGTCCTGAATTTTGCGAGGACTTACCTTAAAATATTTCCTCCTATTGAATAAATAAGTACCCATATCTATGATTAGTATTTGACACCATGTTGTAACAAACGATTTCGAATGATTTAGAAGATTATAGGACAACTCCAATGTAATTGGCAAAATTGACAAATCGGAACTCCTATGATTTACTACGGTGTCTATATTTCGCAAATCCCCTGTAACTTACCGTGTCCGATTTCTCAATGCTTGTCATCGACGTTGAATAATAACAAATAGAACAGCAGCAAAACGACACTAACGACAATAGTTTGCCATCAGCAATAGGTCAATGCCGATACGTAATTATGATTTCAACACCGAATAATGACCCAAAATTAAGTAACCGATAAGAATTAAGAGATGTGTAATGTAAATTATCTCATAAATTACGTTTTTATCAAGAAAAACATAACTGACAGACTCAGGATCTAATTAGGGTTCAGCCTTGTCCAGCCGATATTTAATTCTACACGTTATTTTTCTGCGAACACACCTATTTATTTATTTAAATTCTAAATACTTTTACAAAAAAAAAAACACAAAAAATTAAATAATAAAATACTTGTCAGCTGTTGCTGTTAATAAAAAAATATTGAATGACTATTTGATTACTTATTGAAAATCAGTAGGGTATAACGAAATGTAATTTTAGGTTTTTATAGAAGTCATTTTTGATAAATTTATGCAATAGATTCCAAAAACAATTTTTATTTATTAGTCTCGTGTACTGTTACTTCATTATTGCATCATTTACATAACTAATATTATGCGGTTTTTAAAAACAAGTTTTGATTTTATTTGCAAATCGATACAATTTATTGAGTAGTAATAAATCTTTGATACTTTGTATGTAGAAATAGTGATAAATCTTTGATGAATTGGCAAGCAATCATAAAATTCAGCATTTTAAATATTTTATTCAAATACACAAGCAATAATTTTCAAGTATCAAAACTTAGCAGTGATCAGTTTCTTCCTAGTCGAAGTACACTACACACAGCCGTAATAAAATCGCGACTAGATTTTTTCACGCACTGGATCTAAAACGCTCTGCTTAGCGCGGAGAGTTTAAAATCGAACAGTAAAACATACTGCTCGATTTTCGACTCGCTGGGATGCACTTTGTTGGATTCTCAAAGTCAATACTTGGTTCTTCACCGAGAGTTCAAACTCCAGTGCAAAAATACCGCAGCGTGAAAAAATACCGCCATGATTTTAGTACAAGGTCCTCGACTCCTTCATTTCATAATAAATATTAGAATGTTAAAAAAAGTACTGATTATTAGAAAGGAGGTAGGTACAAACGGCTACAGGTCACGCCATACATTTCCAGTTTTAGCTGACCTCGCATTGTATTGGCTTTTCGTACAATGAGATGTCAGCTTATACTGGAAATGTATAGCTTGATCTGTAGCCGTGCGTACCTATTGGTGACTCACTGCCCAGAAAATGTCATGCCACATTAACAAAATCGATCCGTTAATTAATTTATCAACAAAGATTAACTAATTCTTTCCAGAGCTCTAAACAAAAGGTGCTCTTCATAATCTGACACGCTGATTACAAGATAATGGTCACAGTTACGTAAACATGTAATTACTTTCACTTTTATTTACCTACCTACTGATATAGCAGAAGTGTCTGCAGGTAATCGAATAGGAAACTAGGAAGCCACCATTGCGTTCCTATTCGTTGGCTATATTGAACTGAGGCTCACGCAGACAGGCGCGACCTGACTCATTATTGTCATTCTCCTGCCTTTTTTTTTTTGGATGTGAAATCGTCTAATGACTTCTCCCGCTCTCGGCGGAGCGGGAGGGCGTGTCAGACTTTTACTGACTAAAACCCACCCGTGTTCCTTCAGTTGCCCATGTGCCAGGGCCACGGATATTCCTGCCCTTATCCCAATTTATTTGGGGTCGGCGCAACGTGTCTTTTTCTTCCACACTTCTCTATTAGTCGTCATCTCAGTAGTCACCCCCTTTCAATCCCATATTATAATTCACCCAGTCCATCCATCGTTTCTTTGGTCTCCGTCTACTACTAGCCATCGATATTTATACTCAATACTTTCCTCACGACATTTTCCTCATACCGTATCACGTGACCATACCATGACAACCGATTCCCACACAACTTTTCAGTTATCGGTGCCACTTCCAGACTTCCTCTTATGTAGATAGATACCGGCGCGATTCGACTACGGAAGATTTTTTTTAAAAGTTTTTATAGGAATTGTTCTACTAGAGCTGCGGCGCGCCTGTCTACGGGAGCCTTTACACAATTTTATTGCGCTTCACAATCGGCCTGAGTGGCCATTGTTCTAGTACTCGGTTGTTTATTTTATAATGTGACTTAAATGTCAAGTTTTGAAGGCCAACAGAAATTGATATCTGCTGTTTACGAGTAAATCATAAATAATGATAATTTTCAAATATTCATTAAGGTTGTATGAGTAATTCTTCAGCATTATAAAAATCTTACAATATTTATTACTAGTACACACGGTTACAGGTCAAGCTATGCGTTTCCAGTTTTAGCTGACCTCGAATTGTACAGGGTTTTCGTACAATGAGATGTCAGCTTATACTGGAAATGTATGGGTTGATGTGTGGCCGTGCGTACGAGGTAAATGGTTGCCTTACAAAAATAAACAAATGCCTACTTAAAACATGACACAACAAAAAATAAAATTAACGACCACGGTGACTGTTAGTAAAACAAAGTAGAAAACAAATAAAGGAAACAACTCCATACTAGTAGACATACAAAAACAAACCAATCAATATCGATCACAGTATTAAAAGACTTATCACAATAATCATTAATAGAAATTGTTACACCTACAAGAAATCCATAAAAAGATAACTGTACACAAGTTATGAACTTATTGCAAAACTTAGATAGTAGTGCATGAAAAAACCTGCCAAGTGCGAGTCGGACTCGCGCACCGAGGCGAGGGTTCTGTACAAACCTGTGTGTATGTTTATGAAATTAAATGTTTTTTTTTTTTAATTTTATATTGAAGGTGATTGAATGAAAGGTAAATTGCGGTTTACGATTTATGACGTATTAAAAAAAAAACTACTTACTAGATCTCGTTCAAACCAATTTTCGGTGGAAGTATACATGGTAATGTACATCATATATTTTTTTAGTTTTATCATTCTCTTATTTTAGAAGTTACGGGGCGGGGTGGGGGGGGGGGGGGGGGGGCACAGTTTACCACTTTGGAAGTGTCTCTCGCGCAAACCATTCAGTTTAGAAAAAAATGATATTAGAAACCTCAATATCATTTTTGAAGACCTATTCATAGATACCCCACACGTATGGGTTCGAGGAAAAAAAAAATTGAGTTTCAGTTCTAAGACCCCAAAATTTATTGTTTTTTTTTTACTATTTTTGTGTGAAAATCTTAATGCGGTTCACAGAATACATCTACTTACCAAGTTTCAACAGCACAGCTCTTATAGTTTTGGAAAAAAGTGGCTGTGACATACACGGACAGACAGACAGACATGACGAATCTATAAGGGTTCCGTTTTTGCCATTTGGCAACGGAACTCTAAAAACGAGCTAACTTTGGGAGCGACTGGTGGCTGAGGTAGGTTTATTTAAAAACCTGAATTATAGGTCACCAGGACCCTCCCAATGATGATAGAACAATACCTACAGAATAATAAAGAACACTATAGAACCAACCTGAATTACCAAGCTTTCATAGACAAAGACATAACGACTATTTATTTTAATGTTATTATGAAGGAAACGTCCATCAGAGTAAATAGCTGTTTCCTTAGGCGATTCTACGGCTCAAAGGCCATATCAATTTGAAAAGAAGGTACACAGACCGCCGGATATGAAACTAATATCGTTTATTTCAGGTGTTTATTCACGAATAGCCAATTATAATTTATAGACGCAGCTATTCGCCTTGAGAATTGAGAACGTTATACTTTGATGAATTACTAGGGTTTGGTGATGGTGTGTAATCCGTATTAATATTATTATGAATACGAAAATACTTAAATCTGTCTGTTAAGTAGGGGGCTTGTGGTTAAGTATTAACATCCGCACGAGTCGATTGGTAAGGTTAAGCTACGCTTACTGCGGTTGGTCCGTGGATGGGTGACCATCTTTTCATGGTCCCGGCTGTCATTCGTGAATCTTTGACAGTCGTTACGAGTGACCAGAAGCCCGATAGTCTGACAACCAGTCTAACCAAGAGGCATCGTATTACCCAATAACTGGGTATTTCAGGTAGGGTTGCCACCTTTTTTTCATGCAATTAAAGTACTTTGGTTATTATAGGTAAGAAAAAAAGTACATGGTATAAAAATAAAGTACGATTTATTTTTCTTTGTTATTATATTTCAAAACATATTTTTAATTGCTTTTTGCAGTTTGCATGAAATAAATTTCAAGTTGCAAAAGTATTTACGATTAATCTTTTCAAAATCCCAAAGAAATCAAATCTTGCAAAATAAAGTATTTTCGTGTACTCTATTTTTCTCATAAAGTATAGAGTACATTTATGTGAAATAACGTACAATACTTTATTATAAAGTACGGGTGGCAACCCTAATTGCAGGTCAGATAGGCAGTCGTTCATTATCAATTATTGGTATTCAGCTGCATTTGGTTAGACTGGATGATGACTTAACTTTGCCTGTCTGGCTGTCTGTTATCCTTTCATGCCTAAACCATAGAAAGCCTGTAACTTAGAGCAGGAAATATAGGTTACTTTCCTTCCTGAATATTTGCTTAAAAAAACGAAACACTTGCCAGCTAGTTTTTAAAGATAGTTTTTATTAAACTAGTTGCGTTAAACGCGACGTGCAATCAGTCGGACAAGTGATAAAATATTCGACCTTTCGTAGCCTTTTGGGACTGTTGAGTGACATTTACATTACCAATACAAATAAAATAAAAAGATATACTGAATTAAAAAACTTTTTACCAAAAAATTTATCGCCGAAAAAACTGAAAAGCAAAAAATAATAAACCTTAAAATTATGAGTCGGCGCTTTGAGTGATCTTTCATTGATTTTTCAGCGCCGACTCATTATTTTAAGGTTTATTAGTTTTAGCTTTTCAGTTTTTTCGGCGGTTAAATTTTTTGGTAAAAAGTTTTTATTTTATATTTTTTTTGTGGCTTTAATGTACTTATAATACTTGGCAAGGTATACCCTATCCAATGAATAAAGAATTATCAAAATCGGACTACTCTGTATAAAGTTATGCGTGGTTAAACATTACAATCAGTGAGTGAACAATCAATCATCCCCTGTTTTCCGACCCTTAGGGTTCGATTTTGTTTTCCAAATTTATATGGGACCACCCTCGGAGTATACCCTTTCCAATAAAAAAAGAATTATCACAATCGGACTACTATGTGAAAAGTTATGCGTGGTCATACATAAAAAAAAAAAACAAAAAAAAAAATACGCGTCGAATTGAAAGCTCCTCCGTCTTTTTTCGTCGGTTAAAAAGAATATACTCTTATCTTGCTAATACTATTTAACTGCAGAACAGCAGAGCTGTACGCTTCCACCATCCAACAACGACTGACTCGCACTACATTTTACCAGATAAAATGTCATTTTAAACATAGCCGTTATATCCGTATATCTGCCTTCATTTCTATAAGTTTTGCCAAAGCACAATTGCACATTCAATTGCTTGAGTTGTCATAACGAAAACACACTTGACCGGAACCTACGTGAGGCGAGCACTACATACGTAAATAAGAAGCAATATTGAATTCGCTGTTTAATTCAAAAGGACACTAACGTGGTCACTTTTACACGTCTTACGTCTATCACCCATCTGTGGTTTCATGAAAACAATACTCGCCTATCCAATTTCAAACTAGTTCTAAAGTTCGCTTGAGTAATGGAATGCAACCAGAGTTATTTTTCTGCCAGCAAGAATGACTTAAGGTTGTTTTTTAAGAGAATCTTTACAGTAGCTACTCGTAAGTATGCGAACGTTAGCAGAAGCGCTTTGACTTTACGTAAGAAGTAAATGAGGTTTACGATAAGATGATTGATTAAAACATGTAGGTATTACCTACATCATTAACCTACTATCGACCATGTTTGTTTAAAAATACTATTTCCTTATTTTTCAGGTATAATTTATAAGAAACGTGATGTTAACGCAAAACTAAGCCGGTTCATGTTACAATGTAAGAATCGTATTATTAATAACAGCCTAGTTACAAAACTTCTCAAGTTACTATAATAGAAATCGTAATACTATTGCGGCAACTGCGGCTTTTAGGCCTTCAGTATAACTCACAAATCACACTGTGATCTGAAGTACACAGCGATATATCAAGCTATATATTTCCAGTTTTATGTGACCACAAATTGGTTCGTGGTAATAGACTTCGGACAATTAGAAGTCTAGTATAATCAAAATCAAATCAAAAGTCATTTATTCAAATTAGGGTGAGGATCAGTACTGTTCTATCGTCAAAAATTACATAAGACAGTCCCCCAAAACGCCCACCCTTCACCACTTCCTATTGTTTTAGCTGGGAAGAAGAAGTGGCGCAACAAACTCCCCAGCAGCACAGCTGTCTGTCCAGTTAGAAGAACATATGTTTGTATGTCGTGTGCGTACAACTGTAGCATCTCTTAGGCCTGATATAATAAAAAACAACTATTAAAGTCGACTCTAAGGTTATAATATAAAACTACAATCGACAGGTATTTTTTTGAGAAATAAAGAAAGTTTTCTCAAATCGCAAGACATAGACTGCTAGTCACCAAGCCAATACAACGATATTCTTAAAACCTCATTGACATTGAAATGTCTAAGAATAGCTAGACCCAGTTTACTTTTGTCCTAGTGACAAGAAATCACGCGCACTGACAACAATAATTTGGAATTTTTTCCAACCTATTGCGTAAAATATTGAGCAAACCTGACACCAAAAATCTTCCATTCTTATACAAATAAAGATGAGAATTTTTATGTGCATGCTCAAAAAATACAAATGGCTTCTGTTGTTTTCCACTAGAATTATAAAATTTATGAATGCTAAGCCTGGGTTGTGTTTGAAGCAAAAACTCAATTCATATATTCAAATATATACATACGCTCGTCTGCAAAAGAAAAAAGATTCACTACCTGGGCTCCTTCTTCAAAATATTCCGCCATTTATTTTTGACTTTACTTCTACAGTTCAGAGAACTGTGTATTAATATTCCTAGTAGAACAGTTGAAACTAGATCATTCATAATTCAAACAATAACAAACCTTTTATATTAGATAATGTGTATTGTAATATAACAGCTTATATCTACCCACCTATTACAAATACTTGAGGATACATTGGATGTGTGCATTGTCTGATAATGTATTAACTATATTTGGTTTATCATTTACTTCCAGTCCTGAGCAATCTAGTTGGTAATATTGGTGATATTTGTGTAAGAGTGGTGTTGGTGATATTTAGTCTCCAGCTGCGTGATATTTTCGTGACTATTCGTTTCTGCCAAGTAAATATCGCCTATTTTGTTTCTAACCCGTTTTGTCTGGTTTCTTCTTAGTTTAGCATTGACTGCCTTAGCTTAGCCCAGACTCTGTTTCGCCATTTCTTCCCAAGGGTAGGAATGTCGACTCCAAGAAGCAAATATTTTTGAAATATGACTGGTAAATGTGATTCCGATTTCCTGTTTACATAATAAACAACTTAATCTACCGTAGAACTCCATTTAATTTAATTGGATCTTCAGTTTCTGCAGGCAGCTACCTGTACCAATGACGTAATAGCAAACTTAGTGACGCGTAAACTGCTTCACCCGGTTAGAAAGAACGTGTTCTATGTCGACGTTATTCGCCTTGTTTCGGTTCGGACGTCGCGACGCGACTTGACACTGTGTCTAACTTAATACGGCAAGTGTTGTTTGATACCAGTGATACGTGATCGACCCAAGACGATTCTGCGTCGATAAGTGTGTTCACTTCCTTTTGGGATATGGCACAGCCAATGGATTCTGTAGAGGCTTTTAAGTTCCCTGTGTTTTTAGTTTTAACTTGAACCTCAGATTTAGGCTGGGTCACTTAACTAGAATTTAACACATTCGACAAAAAGTCAACGCCAGGTCCAAGTCACGAAATATTATGGACTATTATGTATACTTATTGAGTCCATAACAACAATGGTATTGTTACTCGTACATAACAGGCCTTAATCTATTATAGAGGAGGTCACGTACCTATAAATTCAAGGATGATTTCAGTCATGTTCCGATACGCATAGACGGTTTTGTTTTGATCGGGATCAGAATCATAATTATATCGATTTAAAACGAATCACGTAACACTTTCCAGAACTTAAAAGGATCCATTTTCTGTACTTTAAAAAAATAGATTTTCGCATTTACTAACTTTATATTCTGTATACTTAAGTTCAGTGTATGTTGTTTTGTGCATATAATAAACGATCAGGGACACTGTGTGCCTGTACTTGTCAGTACTAATAAATAATGTAAATATAAATCACCTTGACACATTCAATTCTGTACCAAATGTTATATGGGCCTGTAATATTTAAAGTATAGTAATAGGTTGGGGAAAAAGTTTCTTCGCATTTTTTAAGAAAATTCAAAACATTGTTTAATAAAGTTTATTTACATTTAACTAAAGTATGTAGAGTACCATTTTGTTCGATAACTTTTTGCCATCTTGTAGGTAGGGACATGATCCCATTGCTATAGAAATTTTGGGACTTCTGGTCAAAATACCGCGACATGTGGTTTTGGCAGTCCTCTCGTGATGTTAACCTGACACTGCCTAAAGAATTCTGAAGAGACCGAAACAGGTGGAAATCTGAAGGTGCAAGGTCAGGACTATACGGCGGATGCATTAACACCTCCCAGCCAAACTCTCTTAATTTTTGTTGGGTGGCTAAAGATGTGTGAGGTCTAGCGTTATCATGATGAAAAACCTTTCTGTTGATTAATTCCGGCCGCTTTCTCTCAACTTCTTGCTTTAATCTCATCAGTTGTTCGCAGTAGAGTTCAGAATCGATGGTCCTGCCTGGTGGTAACAGCTCATAATGAATAATGCCCTTCCAATCCCACCACACACACAGCATCACCTTGTTGCGAGTTAACCCGGGTTTCGCCACAGTCTGTGAAGCCTGACCGGCCTTTGTCCACGACCTTTTTCGCACGTTCTTGTCATACGTGATCCACTTTTCATCACCAGTTATCAGCTTTTTCAAAAATGGTTCGATTTCATTACGTCGTAATAAAGAATCACAAATGAGTACACGGTTCATTAGGTTTCTTTCAGTGAGCTCGTGAGGTACCCAAATGTCGAGCTTTTTTGTGTACCCAGTTTTTTTCAAATGCGCCAAAACTGTTTTGTGGTCAATTTCCAGTTCTTCAGCTACGTCGTAACTACTGGTACGCCGATATTGCTCCACTTTTTCAAAAATGGCATCCATTTTTAACCGACGAAAAAAAACGGAGGAGATTATCAATTCGACGCGTATATTTTTTTTTTTTGTTTGTTTTTTTTTTATGTATGACTACGCATAACTTTTTACATAGTAGTCCGATTGTGATAATAATTTTTTTATTGGAAAGGGTAAATTTGGAAAACAAAATCGAACCCTAAGGGTTGGAGAACAGGGGATGATTGATTGTTCACTCATTGATTGTAATGTATAACCACGCATAACTTTGTACAGAGTAGTCCGATTTTGATAATTCTTTTTTCATTGGATAGGGTATACCTTGCCAAGTATTATTAGTACATTAAACCCACAAAAAATTACAAAATAAAAACTTTTTAACAAAAAATTAAACCGCCGAAAAACACAGAAAAGCAAAAAATAATAAACCTTAAAATTTTGAGTCGACGCTGAAAAATCAATGAACAAAGATCACTCAAAGCGCCGACTCAAAATTTTAAGGTTTATTATTTTTTGCTTTTCTGTGTTTTTCGGCGGTTTAATTTTTTGTTAAAAAGTTTTTATATCCGTAATAGGGCGACCAGAGCGACGTGCATCTTTGACATCAAAATTTCCGGATTGAAAACGCTTAAACCAAATTTGTGCTACTCTCACAGACACTACACTAGGTCCATAAACATCGCAATTTGTTTTCGCGGCTTGCGTTGCATTTTTACCTTTTTTGTAGTAAAATTTTAAAATGTATCGAATTTCTTCATTAGATTCACTCCTCTTGACGGTACGAAAAACAAATGAAAATCACACATTTTCCTAATTTGAATTTGGAATTATGTTCTTTAAAATTTAAACTTTCAATGATACCAAAACCAGCCAGATACAAATAGTATGGCCAAAGAGATTTTATTACAAGTTCATACATACTATAATGCGAAAAGGACTTTTTCCCCAACCTAATATGTTAATTGCTTTAACCACAGGCTTTAACAAAGCTAAGATCAACCAGGCGCTGACACGACCAAATTGTTTTGAATTTCGAATCGCGAACCACAGTTACTCGAAGATTGATGACGTCAATCAGTTCATCTAGTGATCAACCTTATTGATGGTGTTCTTCGGAAAGGTCAGGTGCGTAGTACCTACTCGCAACCGGCGTGTGTGTTTGACCAGCATTCGACACGCTATCGTATCAAGAATGACACATTTTGAGAACCTAATGCAGACAGCTGTCGGAAGAATAGCGGTATTTGATTTATGTTGACAAAATCTTCGAATTTTGAATTTCTGAACAGCGTTTATAGGACACCTGCGATAACATTGATTGATGTAAGATACGGTATGGAAGAGGATCGAATGATTGTGAATAGCTATGGACGTTAACGAAACAAAAGGAGTATGTAAGGATCGCAGCAGATGGAATTCGTTTCTGCATACCCCCAAGAGAAGACGTCAGCTTTTGTATGCATTTAAGATGACGTCAAATGTATTACCTACTTAATTCACATGTTTTAATTAAAAATAATCTAATCCAATCCACGTTTTCAATAGTCCTTAGTAATTAATTATTATGCTAAATTCGTTCTTATCGATTTTATCTCTACGTGACATACCCCACGAGATACGAAACTGCTATGATCGTTCCACTGTATCAAACTTATCTCGTGATAAAAAAAATCATTGAATATTCGAACCTAGGATTCGGTGATAAGGGATAATTGGTCGTAAAGAGATAAGTGTAGAGTAGTAAATCGATTTGAGAGCTTTTGCGTCAGTTGTGTACTTGTGTTGCTAGATGGTGCACGCGTAAGATGTTAAGTCATTAAGTAATTCATTAAGTTAGGAGTTTTGTGATACGGTTTTGAAGTCGTGGTCGACCTCGTCTGGTGAGCTGTTAGGAATTGTATACGAGTTTCCTATGGTGTAGGATATTTTATACATATTTTTAAACTTGTTAATTAAATGTTTGATTATAGTGAAAATTAAAATTAAAAATATATTAAAATTGAGTTAGCCTTTTTATAGGCTCTATCAAAGGCACCAATAAAGAAAATACAATCTTATAAGTACAGGTGTTGTGATAAATATTTACAAGCCAAAAGGCTCAAAGGATTAATTACAGTGCAATTAATCACGTGTCCTGCATTCAATCTGACTGAACGCTGTAATTATTATACATACTAAATACTACTACGTTTGCTTTGGTACTTTTTTGTTTAATTCTAGCTAAGTAGGTATTGCTGTTTAAATAGTAATTTCAAAATTATAAATATTACCTACATATTTCGTTATACGTATATAATATATCTGATATAAATAATATGAGGTAGGTATAATAATAATAGTTGATAGCTACATTGTCAAATAAGGTATTTTAAGTTCATCATCGTCATTTCAGCCGAAAGACGTCCACTGTTGGACATAGGGCTCCCCCAAGCTCCACTAGTTCTGTGCTTCTGTTCAGTTCTGCAAGCAATGTGCCATGTCCACTGAAACTTAAGTTTGGCAATTCTTCGGGCTATGTCGGTTATCTTGGCTCTCGTGTGGATCTCTTCATACCTGATTCGACCATGTAGGGAAACTCCAAGCATATTTTATGATAGTAAGAGGTAAAATAAATATTATTTTTTACCGCAATACGTATAGGTATTTAAATAGGTACTGAAGTACAGATTAATTGAATTTATATTAAATGGTTCTTTATACAACAATCATTCTTGGGTCCTAAGGTCACACAAAGTTTTTTAATGCATTTGTTTGACATCAGACAAGCAAAATTCTCACGCCACCTCCTATTTATTTATTCCTGTATATTCACCGGTTTTTTTTTAATAAGAAGCAGATAATGTATGTAAATTTACGAAGACGCTTTTTAATTTCCACCCACGGTAATTTTAAACGTGCACGTATTTCCATACATTTTATGAATGTGGACCTTCACGATAATATCGTTCGTAAGAAATTATAAAAGCGCAAACTGGGTTTGACATTTCAGAACATTTAGGTCAGAGTCGTAGGAATTACATAATCATCAATATCGGAGCATTTAATTTTATCGGCTTTAGCGAACCTTATCAAGAGAATTACAAAATAACCAGCTGCTTTCTAAGCGGTATTCTGAAAAGTATGGGAGTATGGCTACCTATATTTACCAGTGAAAGCGACCAAGGGGACTTACCGTGGCCCTGGCACAGGCAACTGATGAAACACGGGTAGGTTTTAGTCAGTAAAAGTCTGACACGCCCTCCTGTCCTGCTCCACACATAGAGAAATTCTGACAGGCGTTTTACTTACTGTAAATTATTTCATCACTTCTCTTCTCAAAACGGTACAGGAAAACATCGAGATGTCCTGGAACCAAAAATTTGAAGAGTCACATATCTACCAAACCGCGCTGGGCCCGAGTAGTGGAATTTCGTCCAGTCTCTATCACAGAGTCTGCCTGTGTCCCACAAGAGGGAACATTATGGGCTGTTTATGTATAAATCTAATGATTTTTTTCTTCTTTCCAGATACCAGCTGATCACAGAAATCGGCCAAAATGTGTCCCATCTGGCCGTTGCACCTGATCATCCTATACATCCTGGCATTATGTCCACTATGGGTGATCTGTCAGGCGGCGCCGACTATGATCGCGAGCTTCAGCCCTAATAACGTGACCGTCAACATGAACGAGTATACATATGTCAATGTGACTGTTCAAGGTTGGTACCATTTGCTATCATCTTAATAGGTCCAAGGACCAGGGTGGTCCCCGATTTTAACCAAAACTTTTTCAAGGAACAAAACAACGGTCTTCCGAAAAAACATTAAAAAGTGAAAACTATTTTTTTTTTTTTTTTTTTAAGTTTTTTATTTATCACTTCACTCACTCTACCACAAAAATATTTTTTTGTCAGGCATCCATGCCCATAGGGTGTTAGTATTACATCTAAAAACTATATAAGTAACATGCAGGAACACTAAAAAGAAAGAAAAATCACAATCACAATCACAGGAAGGTTTAACTAGCTTTATTGCCAACATGTACCTTGGTAAACCTCCCCATTGTAGGCCCGTCCAGCCTCTCTGCAAGCAAACACCCCCAGAATGCTGTTGCTGCTTCAACTCACTCGGGATATTACTGAGGCAACTTTCTTGCGCATTATCGCAAAGTGGTCGTCAGTGTGCGCATCAGCGAACACACATAAACGCACTACAGTAAGGTGGCGCTTCAGCAGCGCACTGAAGGCATTGTTGTTATACTGAATGCCATTTTCTGCTTTTGGGGTAAACTTCGCAAAAAATAATAATTTCGCTGTCTATGCTGGCTTTAATAAAATGCCTTCGTTTCGGTTAAGAGTAATATTGACTGTGAAATGTTTTTTTTTTCTAAGTGAAGTAAAATTTTAATCTTATAAGCGTACCTTAGCAGTCATTAGCGTCATTGATTGACGATTATTTTACACTAGCTTTTGCCAGCGTCTTCGCCCGCGTGGAGGTCGGAAATTATCCCGCGGGAACATACTACCGGGATAAAAAGTACTCTATGTGTTATTCCAGGTTATAAACTATAGGTGTGCCAAATTTCATCCAAATCCGTCCAGTAGTTTTTTCGTGAAAGGGTAACAAACATACACATACATCCATCCTCACAAACTTTCGCATTTATAATATTAGTAGGATTTACACAGACGTAATAAAATCGCAGCGAGATTTTTTTGCGCAACGGATTTTCAACTTTCGGTGTTCAACGAAGTATTCAGAATACAACAGAGTGCATCTCAGCGTCTTCAATGTGGTGCAGGACGTAAAGAATAGTAACATCCCATTTCATCCCGTGGGCGTCGTAAGAGGCGACTAAAGGAATTCCTAGAGAATGGGCAGCAGCGTTCTCTATGCATTTTACTACGATACTGCGATCGCGAACCCACTTCTCAATCGTGGCGGTTATGGCAAACCTAAAATTGGGGTAGGCCTATTTCCAACAGTGGACGCCTTCCGCTGAAATGATGATGATGATGATGCATCTCAGCGCGTCGAAAATCGAACGCTTACTCTTCGAAATTCAATTCTCATTCAGTGCGTGATACCGTACGCTCTTATTTTGTGGTTGGGAAATCATCCAATGACGTCTCCCGCTCAGGGCGGAGCGGGAGGGCGTGTCAGACTGTTGCTGACTAAAACCCACCCGTGTTCCTTCAGTTGCCTATATACCAGGGCCGCGGTATCTCTTTCGAACAAATCTCGCGACCCTGGTAGGGAGACAGGCTTACATTTCAAATCACTACACTATTTCATCATACGGCCATAACATAACATTGAGAAATAAGCTAATGGCGCAATGCTGCTCGCATATATCGATTACCGTTCGCTCGTTTTATAACTGGTTAGTGGTAGTACCACTCTAATTAACGAGCGACCCAAGGACGCGGTTGTTGTGACAAAAATAAACAAGGTGGATCTAATCAACTTCTGGAGGGAGGTGGGCTGGATGGAACAACCACCGTTGAATGCCATGTCCCATGCACACCGGGCCATCTGAAGTACTAAGAGCGGTAAACAAAACCATTTTAAGCAGAAGAAGGTAGTTACTGAAAAAAAAAAACATTTAATAAGTACCTGTATTTTTTGTAAAAGTATTGAAATAATAAAAAAAAAAAACAGGCGAACAAATCCTAGTTTACCTTTCTTTTTTTTGTGGATGGGAAATCATCAAATGACGTCTCCCGCTCTAGGATGGAGCGAAAGGGCGTGTCAGACTTTTACTGACTAAAACCCACCTGTGTTCCTTCAGTTACCTGTGCCAGGGCCACGGTAACTCTTCCGAACAAACCCGCATCCCTGGCAGACATCGGTCCTCGAGGACCTCTTCAATTTGTGCTAAAGTTAACCTAGCCTTAGTCTATAATGGTTTTTTCCTGTTACCTTAAACCACCTTTTCCTTGTCACCAGGCACAGGAATGCAAGCAGGCGACCAGTTCAGGTTGTCGACAAATGCTCACTTAGCCGCAGCAGATTGGAACTCTACGTATCAGCTGACTGACACTAATGTACAAAACAATAGGTTCGAGGGCAAAATGCGAGTCACCGGAAAGTTCCTTGGTAAGAAAACTTCTTAATTTATTTTGATAATGTTTTTGGGTTCGTAGCCGAAGGGTAACTAAAAGGACACTGTTACTAAGCCTCCGCTGCCCGTCCGTCCGTCTGTCTGTTAGCAGATTGTATCTCACGATCAGCACGCGTAGCATGACCGTCATAGAAACGGAATTTGTCGACGGAGGAGAAGACAAAATGATAGATTGTATCGTAGAAAAATTGTGTTAAACTGAAGAAAAGAGATGTTTCTATTCTTCAGTCGACAAGAGTACGATGTCAAGTATGATGGCTATTTCTCTTTACTATTGATGAGATAGAAACATTTTTACAGAATTAAAATACATAAGGAAGTTTTTTTTGTTCTTGGTAGAATAGATATAGAATTGGTCATGGTACGCCGGCTGTAATAGGTTAGGTAGACAGTTGATATTCTCACAGAATGTGTATTTCTGTTGGCGCTTTAACACGTTTAAGCATAACAACAAAAATTTTAAATTAAAGGAATCTCCATACAGCAAACGTGTTCTTTTCGGCGTCTTTGAGCTTGTGGTACAGAACCCATAGCCCTTTAAATATTAGGCACGTTGAAATAATCTCGTGTATTGTAATCAAGCTTCATCGGATTTAGAGATCCTGTTTTTGTTTTATTTATTATAATTATCGTTATCAATCAAGGCTTTGGATTCATTCGAAAAGCTTAACCTTGGTCTTAAGCATATCTGAGCCCAAAAGGCTGAAAAATAATAATTTGTAGGTACAAGTAGATGTTTCTTTGTTCTGGCTACGGAGAAAAACGAATGTGAGACAGTCAGTCAATAAAGACAGATAAATACAGCTAAGTCATTGTATTTACCGTGAGTAAAAGATCAAAAAATACTTCCGGATTATTTAAATATATCGAAATTCATGATGACCTGCAACTTTAAGATCAAATAAGTATTGAGCGATGGTGCCTCACGTCAATAAAAAAAAAAAAAAAACTTTTTACATATAGTATAAAACAAAGTCGCATTTCATGTGTGTACGCTTAGATCTTTCAAACTATGCAACGGATTTTAATGCGTTTTCGTCAATAGACAGAGGGATTCAAAATATATGTATAGTACGCGAACGAAGCCGCTTGCAAAAACCAGTAAAGATTAAAACAATTACGTGATCTCAGATTCAATAAAATACTTCTGTTACAATATAATATTTTCAATTTTAAACAAATTATAATTTCAAAAAATTTAACCAATTGTATCAACAACTATTATTTTTCATGATGGTAAATAAAGAAGACGTGACGTTTGTATAAAAAAAAAAAAAAAACACATTAATATAAATGTAAAGATATTGAAATTGTATTTATTTACGTTGTTGGCAAACGTTTTTAGTATTGACTTTAAATTGTTAAATTTTTGGACATTTCATAAGCTGTAGACTGAGTTTTTACTCGTGGAGTGGACTATCATCCCCCAAGCAGTCTTCGAATGATTAGGTTTAATACAGTTTTTTCATGATTATGTCTGTCTGGGTGGGACTTAAACATAATTGGCGAAAGGTGGGTGTAGTATAGGTGTATCTCTGGCTAATCCCTCGGGGAATAACGGCGCAATGTTATGTTTGTTACTTCTACCTGGCCGAATCATTATAAGTTCTATAACCTTGCTATTTTGTCCACAGGCAGAACCAATGTGGTGGTGGAGGCCCGGCGTGGCACACAGACTCTAGAGGTGGGCGGCACGCTTCCTGTGATAGTGATCAGACCAGAGAGGGTCATAGACACTATATTTGTCACATCTGTCGCTACATTTGTAAGTATTTTTTATTAAAGCACCTTTTCTGATTGCGTACATGCTTTTGAGGCTGATTATATCAATGTACAGGATTCGGGACTTTCCCATACGCTCCAAAATTATTTCTCTGAAGATTTGAAAGTTAATAATAGTGAGTAGTGTGTAGTGTGTTAGTGTTAGTGATAGGTTTGTTCGATCTACTTTTTAAGATTTCTATAATTATTATGACAATAAAAAAAAACTGGTTCGCCGTTATAGTCTGGATAGCAAACATCTATAGTCGCCGTCAGATATATTGTAGCAGACAATGTGACCAAATACTTCTGAACGATTTAAATCGTCAATAAATTCCTTACACTACAAGTGACCACTATGCTTGAACATTCATTACTTCATTAATATCTGAACAGATGCTTCTCAATAATTTCTATACACACACTCTATTGAGATAAAGGTGCTTTTACTAAATTCAATATGCACCGAAAGCTACATTAAAGGTCTGGTATAGCTATTTCTAGTTGTTGCAAAAAATATTCCGTATTCTCCAGTACACCAGTAATTACCACTTAAGACGAGTAACAATATTGCAACAGGTTTTTCTACAACCGTCATCATTCGCCTGCCATTTAAAAAATAATGTTGTATTCCAGGTGTCGCTGATTTTCATAAACTTCGGTTGTGCGATGCATTGGCCGACCGTCAAAGAGGTGCTCAGGAAACCTATAGGACCGTTAATAGGAATGTGTGGACAGTTCCTCTTCATGCCACTTGTAAGTACCATTTACATTTCTGCTATACTTTACCATCTTCATCATTTCAGCCGAAAGACTTCCACTGGACATAGACATCCCCCAAGCATCGCCACTTTGACCGGTTCTGTGCTTCTCTTATCCAGCGGTTCCTGCGGCCTTCATCATGTCATCAGTCCATCTTGTGGGAAGCCTTCCTAAACGCTACGTCTTCCAGTACGCGGTCGCCAGAACCTTTCGGCCCCATCGGCCATGTGTTCTGCGAGCAATGTGCCTTGTCCACTGACACTTAAGTTTGGCAATTCTTCGGGCTATGTCGGTTACTTTGTTTCCTTGGATACTTCACCAAGGTTAGACCAAAGTAACCAGGGCCGTCTAAAAGCGCGATCGCGGTTCAACTCATCCTCTAAATAAAAGCAAGGATCCTATGACCAGATGCGTGCTGTGTCTGGTGAGCAACGGCAAGGCGCGGTAAATTCTATTTGCGCGATGTAGGATTTTGACGTCAGTGTGATACGAAGTTCGCATGACGCGTTATAGATGCCGCTACAATATCATCAATCGCGCAGGAAACACTTGGATACGGGACGCACGGCACTTTTTGCTCATTATATTACCTCTTGCATAGTTCGCTAGCCTTTTTTTTATGGGTGGGAAATCAAATGACGTCTCCCACTCTGGGTGGAGCCGTAGGGCGTGTCAGACTTTTACTGACTAAAACCCAGTTGAACCCGTGTTCCTTCAGTTGCCCATATGCCAGGGCCACGGTACCTCTTTCGAACTGATTTCGCGACCCTGGCAGGCATCGGTCCTAACAGATCCCTTCAGTACTGCTGACATCTTTTTGAGGCGCGCGTGGAACACTACGCGCCCTCGACACGGACCTGGTCTTTACCGGGCGGCGAGCTACTAGTTCGCTAGTCTGCGTTGAGATTAGCCACCGTGATCATATAGGTAAACTTCCTACCCATGTAACTCAATCAAAAACCCTTTCTTTCCAGATGTCGTTTGGTTTAGGTTTCCTGATCTTCCCCGACGACCCGGCCATGCGGCTGGGCATGTTCTTCACCGGGGTGGCGCCCGGCGGTGGCGCCTCCAACATTTGGACCTTCATCCTCGGAGGAAACCTTAATTTATCGTTGGCCATGACTTCTATTTCTACGCTCGCGTCCTTTGGTAAGTTGGTAAAAGAGTTCTTACAGAAATCTGGGGCAATTCTCGTAATTTTAAGAACGTTCATAGTTTGATCTCAGTCTCAATGTCTCAAAAATACCTCGAATTTCCATACATTTTAATAAGTTTTTGATGTTTGATTGTCGCGAGAGGAGATTGCAACTATTGTAGATTTTGAACGTTTTTAAGCACGAGAATTGGTTTCCTGAACTTTGTATCTGTTGGATGAATTATGGCACCTCCCTTCTCGCGGGTAAAAAATGTGAATAATAAGTGTCGAAAGAGTTCAGCAAACCTGTTTTCAAAAAAATTAAAATCGGGTGTTTCATAGACAAGTGCCCTACGCGATCTAAATAGATGGAACAGCATTTTTTTTTAAAATAATAACCTACGAAAAGTTTCATCATGGTTATGAACCCCGTTGGTTAAACTTCAAATGTTGAAATCACGAAGTAGCCTGGATCTCACAACACAGGGAATCCTAGTGTGAGGTCCAGGAATTCAATCGAGTTGAATGTAAACTTGGTTAAATAAATTTATTCTTATTCTTCATCGCACCAAATTGCTCGCTAATGCCCTTGCTACCTTGTATAGTTGTGTGTGTGTAATAAAACCCTTCATAATGCTAAAAAAAACAGATAAAACTATATAATTAATTCCTTATTCTCTCTCTTCCAGGGTTCATGCCTATGTGGCTATTTTCCCTAGGTCAAGTGGTGTTCCGTAATGCTAAAATAGTGGTACCGTACACCCGTATAGCAACGTTCGTCATAGGGCTACTAGTTCCGTTGGGCATCGGTCTGGGCATGCAGAAATGGACACCAAAGATTGCCCGATTCATGGTCCGAATCCTCAAAGGATTCTCCACGACCTTGCTTCTATTCATAATTATTTTCGCAATCGTTACCAACTTGTATATCTTCGAGTTGTTTACCTGGCAGGTAAGAATACATGTTTATTTATTTGTTTAATTTATAATGTTCGCTGGCAAATGTGACTTGAATAACATCAGAAAAACAAAAGGAAACTGTATTTTATTTACACATGTAATCGATTAGAATAGCGTTTCACTAATATAAAAGTATATACGGTACCTACTTACAGCAAAAATACATTTATTTTTATTTTTGTCTGTCTGTCTGTTTGTTCCGGCTAATCTCTGAAACGACTGGACCGATTTTGACAAGACTTTCGCTGGCAGATAGCTGATGTTATAAGGAGTAACATAGGCTTTGCATTGTCTGAGTAGCACGTCCTTGTATGAAAATTGTCAAACACCACGCGGGCGAAGCTGCGGACACAGCTAGTTTTATTTTAAATAAAATCGTGAGCAAACCGACATGTTTTCGAAGCAATAATTTGAAGACATGTGACATACACTAACTAGCTCGAGATTATTATAAGCTCGCCGCCCTATTAAATGGGATTTAAACATACCGTCAACTGTGGCATCTTTTCATTTCATGACAACTTAACGTAGAGTAAATGATGAATATGAATTAAATTACATCGCAATAACTAAAAATCTTGTACACACGGTTACATATCAGGCTATTCATTTCCAATATAAACTCATCTAACATTGTATGGGATTTCCGTATACTGAGAGCTCAGCTTAAACTGGAAATGCATAGACAGATGTTCAGTAATTGTGATATATACAGAGTGTCGCAAAAATCAACGTCAAGCCGAAAACGGTTGTTAGGCCAGGTGGTGACAGTTATCAGAAAAATAATAAAAAAATAGTACATTTTTTTTTTCAGTACAGTCAGTTAAAGTTGGGCTATGTAATAATTTTTAGTACATGGTGGAGCAAAAGTGATGTTTTCTTTAAAACTGAGGTAGTTATGTTTTAATTTTGGACTGTAGTTTACAGAAGGGTTATTCAGGGTTACATCACTCACAAAAAATATGAAAAGTAAAGATTTGTAGTCACAGTACTTAAAAGATCATCACAGGGTGGCAATTTTCTCAAAAAAATTTTGACACCCTGTATAACTACTATACTCATGGGTAAAGTTGCTCATAGAAACTAAAGATGCCACAGTTGACTGTAATTGGCGAAATGTGGGTGTATTATAAGTACACCTTATAACTAATTGTAGAATTATAACACGTAATTTTTCTTCCTTCCCAGATCGTAGTAGCCGGCATGGGCATCCCCTGGCTGGGCTACTGCTTCGGCTACTTCCTGGCGTGGGTGTGTCGCCAGCCGCACCCCGACGCGCTCGCCATCTCCATAGAGACGGGCATCCAGAACACTGGCATCGCCATCTTCTTGCTGAGATACGCGCTCGGACAGCCTGAGGCGGATCTTACTACAGGTAGCTCCATCCTTTCTTTACCCTGATCCTAATTTATTTAGGGTCGGTGCAACATGACTTTTCCTCCATACTTCATTCGTCACTATCTGGATAGTCGTCCCCCCAAAAGGGGTAAGAAGTTATAGGAAAAAAAATTTGGCGTATCTTACGCTACTAAAGTGTAATTTTCAATTACGGGCCAAACAAAAAAATCTACATATTTTTTTTTTTCGTGTTACTTTTGCCATCGACAATCATAGAAGAAGAAAATCACAGTCCGAGCGGTGTTTATAATTTGTATAGTATTTTTCTCGGTACTAGAAAAATATGATTAGAACACGCGTTGCCGAATTGCTCTAAAGATATCTTTACAATCCATATACCGCCTCTAGAAACATATTTAATCTTAATGACTATGCAAAATAAACTGCTAACAGTATAATATGACGTTTTACATCCCAAGATTTAGCAACTTTATTTTTACATCTCTCAGGTCAACCTTTGAGATTGTCGGCCGCTTAACCGGACTTGCCTGAGGCTACCTTAATAAATTAAGACCTCCAGCCAGGGCTTAAAACACTTAAAACTAGGGCGACGAATCGCTAAGGGCACCCCCTGTGGGGTTCTGTCCTCGGCTTAGGGCATCGCTGGTAGAGCAGCAAGAGACGGGCTGGATCGTAATGAGCAAGATTTTGCAACATTGCCTGCCACATATTGGTTTTTATTTCCTTGGCTATAAAACCTATTTCATTTCGTAATATTGTACAATTTCAGTGGTACCAGTTTCGTGCGCCATCATGACTCCGGTCCCGATGACCTGCATCTACATTTACCAGAAAATCAAGGCTTGGTGAGTAATCATTTTATTTTTGGCCATCTGTTTCGTTTTACATTCAATACTTTACCGGGACATACCATAAACTTATAGCCAAGAAGATAGTATATTGTTTATCCTGCACTCGATTTTCAACTTTCAGCGCTAAGCAGAGCGTTGATTATCCAGTGTGCATAAAGCTCACTCGTGGGTACGAGGGCTTAGACCTATGTGTTACATTGTTTCAGTACGAGAATGAGATGGAGCTATACAAGACGAATAGCGCCATCCTTTTTTCGCGACGGGAAAAGATGGGTGTAACACTTCGCTATACGGCCCATGATTGTTTTGTTTAATTTTTATTGTTTGTGCGAAAACAAAAAAACGCACATAATTATATAAAAGCTATCTATCGTACACCTAGAAAGTGTAAGCAAGTGGTAGTATTTAATACAACGTAACGTAACGTGAACGTAACGTAACGTGAACGTAACGTAACGTGAACGTAACGTTATTTAATTGTCTATGGATTATAGTAGGTCCCTTATCATTAGATGTCGTTAGTGGTTACTCTAATATTTTGTCATCAACTTTTAGATGTTTTTTTTTTTTGCATTATGTATACCAAGAAGACTAAGGTATACCAATGTCTATTTTAAAGATTGCAAATTCATTGTGTGTATCAGAGATTGACTTCAGAAAATAATATTTAAATTAGAGGTCAAATGATAAAAAATGTGATATCAATTAAGATATTGACTTAGTTATTACTTTGATAAACAAATTAAAAATAATATTTATTTTTGGCATCACTTATTCATCAAAATAATTCTGAACTGTAAAATATATTTATAACATTGCTATTTCTTAGTCCATTCTGATAAGAACTTACGAGTTTACAATGAAAACACATTTTGGGTGTAGAGGCCATAATTTATAAATTCTGAAAATCACTGTAGGGTTATCATCAGTGGGGTCATTTCGAAAAAACATTAATTGTGTTTTTTTTTTGGGAATATGTTGTAACGTTTTTGCCGTGCTATCTTGTCGTTAGCCAAAATTATCATTATCAATTTGGTCATTCATTTTTTCATTATGGCAAGACCAAACTAGCTTTTTGAATTGGCAATACTATCAGCAGAAATATGAAAATTGGAAATTTTAACTTATTGTTAAAAAAATATCATCAAAATTAAACGAGATACTTTTTTTGTTTTTCATATAAAAATAAACATCAACATCATTCACGGTTTGTCGTGACAGTATGGGAGGTATGTCAACATGTACTTGTACCGGGTTGAGGTGTTGGGTTCCGAGTTTACGTTCATTGTGGACACGTGCTATTGCTTCGCTTTGTAGTTTTAGAAGGCTGTATGATTTTATGAGGCTTTTTTAAAAGAAAATATCGTGCATTTAGCGTTTTTGTAGATGGTTTTTCTTTTTAAGCTTGAAAAAGTATGGTAAAGAGGCTTGACTTCATTGGATGATTGGAGGATATTAAATTAATTGTGAGACATTTCAAAATTCATCTTCATGTGGTTCTCACTCAGTACACAGATTTATACATAACTTTTTAAAACCATCGGATTCTTAATTTTATGTTCTAAAACAGGCCAAAACAGAAATTAAACCCCTAGGCTCACTTGCACCATAAATAAAAAAAAATACATTTAGGGTTGAACGAATTTAAAACATGATTCTCTCTGTGGATTTCTAGCTTTTAAGCACTTTAATAAGATCTATAGCAGTTTTATTAACAGGGTGTATAGTTCTTCAGCTTCTATAGAAATGGGAGGGTCTACCGACCAGACTGGTGTTGTGTCTGGTGCGCAACACGCAGGTCAACCTAAAAGGTGGCTTAACCGGGCTCGCCTGTGCGTGCGTGTAATGCAGAGCCAGAGCTTAAAAATACTTAAATCAAAGTGACTAAACGCTAAGGGCTCACCCTGTAGGGAACGAAACTTAGTGTAGAGCATCGCTGGAGAGGAGGGGGGGGGGGAGCATAAAGGCTGGATCAGATTAAAATCCTCTACGGTTGATGTCGGGAGATTTTGTAAATGCTAGTGACATGCTGAAGTTTTGCATTCGTTGTAGATGCTACCACAGTACCATATTCTAAAGTCACTTATCACTTAATAAATTTCGCGATTAGTGGTGCAAATGGGCCATTTTTTTAGGTTTAATTCATAATTTCAGGAAAAAACGTATGCAATGGTTTTGTGTGATAATGCTGGCTGCATGATTACATAACTGAGGAGCAATTCCTGTAATTTTAACGTTCATAGTCTGATCTCAGCCACAAGTACCAATCTGTCAAAAGTACCTCGAATTTACCTGCATTTTTGACATTTTAACGTCGTTTTGGGTAAATAACTTCATCACCACTGCTCCCAAAACGGTTAAGGAAAACAACGTGAGGAAACCGGCATGTCTTAGAACCAAAAATTCGAAGTTATGTGACATCTACCAACCATTGGGCCCGCGTGGTAGATTACGGCCCACTCCCTCTCGAAAAGAGGAGGCTTGTGTCCCAGCAGTGGGAACAATATAGGCTGATTATGTACGGTCGCTGAGATGAGATTGAGACTAAACTTTGAACTATTTTAATTACGAGAATTTGTCTTCTGAACTCACATAAAATGAGGACGTTATTAAAAACTAAAAATGTGCTCCTTACTACTAAAACTTTATTGAAATCATCGATGTGACGGATGGTTTGCTTTCTAGCTTAGAGACGCAAGTTGTAAATACTTCACGTCAATAACTTATTTGTAAACGTTATTTGAGACATTAATTTAACCAAAAAACAAATTTACTTTTAATTAGTTAGAGACACTTCGCATAAGTGAGGGACCTGTGGCTAAGTAATTAGAGCCGCACGGATCGAACCAACCAGCGTAGCTTAACCTCGATCAGGTTAAGCTACGCTTGCCGCGGTTGGTTCGAGGATGGGTGACCATCTTTACATATCAAGACCCCTCCGTGCCTCGGAAAGCACGTTAAGCCGTTGGTCTTTGTTGTCATTTATGGGTCCATGACAGTCATTATGGGTAGCCAGAAGCTCTAAAGTCTGACAACCTGTCTTACCAAGGGTATCGTTTTACCCAGTAACTGGGTTGTGGAGGTAAGAAAGGCAGTCGCTCCATGTAAAATACTGGTACTCAATTGCATCTGGTTAAAGTGGAAGCCGATCCCAACATAGTTGGGAAAGGGATGGGCAGATGGTGATGATGGTCTAAGAGTTCACACTAAACTCCTATGACCGCTAAAAGTTATTGATACCCGCCATGTTTGTGAAGATTCGTTAACTAATAAATTGTAACGTTGTCTAATAAAATGTTATTTATAACATAAATATATAAGTAAGCTACCTGGTTCCCCCTTTGAGGGTTTTGTCTCCAATAACATTTACGAATAAGAAAACTCTATTCTTATTTCCTAACTTGTATCTAACACTTCTCACTTCTAATCTGTAACTATATTTATATCAAAGTATTCTGAATTATAAATTAGACTCAGTATAGAGCTATTAGAAATCCCGAAATAAACATTCGCCATCTCACTCGCACTTGTTATGACCGCCATTCCCACGAGGCTTGACGTTTAGTAGACAGTATTAAAATATATTTTTATCTTGAACCTATTACTTGCCCAAGAGTTTGCAAGTACAGTCTTGCACAGTTATTTAATTTCTAGCAACTGCAATCAAATAGCAACCTTATTTTAACGAGAATAAAGATCACTGTGATTTCGACAGCTTTTTCAGTGACATCAACCCAATAGCAACCTTATTGAATTAAGAATAAAAGTCACTGTGATTTTAAGACTTTTCAGTTGCAGAAACCTGAAAATTTGAGATAGGACTGCAGTTTACATGTCTTTTTGCAATAACAACTTCTGAATAATTTGTTTCAATTTTATTGTGTGGCAAGATAGTTCAATCAATCAACTTAGCCCATCGCAGTCCATTGCTGGAGATAGGTATCTCCCAAATTTCGCCACAACACCCAGTCCTCAGCCTTACGCATCCAGGCTGTCTCAGCCACCTTCTTAATGTCGTCGGTCTAGCTGGGAGGCGTCACACGCTACTATTAATGGGACTTTAGGGATCTTTACAAATTAGTTAACTCAGTTAACTTATAATTCAGAATACTAAAAGCGAATGCTCTATCTACCCTACTAATGAAAATCTATATTACAGCTTTGTCAACCGACGAAAGCACGAGAAAATGCTGGAAGAAGACATCACCCCACACGGAGATTCGCCACAGCCCGCAATCATCTCAACCGCTGATCTTTACGGACGGTCCAACAAAGGTCTAGAAGACGTCGCCCAAACTGACGTCAAAAGTGGCGTCAATGACGTTGAGAACAGCAGCAATGTCAACCCCGCAGGAGTTTCTGTAGCAAACTAATACGTATAGCAAGATTTCTTTTTATATAGGCACTTGGAGTATTTGTCAAAATATTTGCGAAATGAATATACACAATATGATATGTAAAACTACTACGATAAAAAATGCATTTTCGTAAAAATGTCGCTTACGATAAGTAGGTCAAGGTTAGATGAACCCTATGGACATTGAAATAAAGTTCATTTTATAGTAACGAAATAGCGCAAATATTTATGCAAATACACCAAGTCCCAGCATTAGATGCCTTTTGAGTGACTCAATTGAGTGTCGGTATAATTGATATTGATAAAAAAAAGTTAAGTGATTTAAAAAAAGATATTATTGTTTTTAATATTCTGTTAGTGATGTGCATCACGCCATAGATTATAAATTATTTGGGAGGAACTCTATATAAGAAGCAATATAGTAATTAGTGGTTAAAACTTATGAAGAATGTAAAATATGTTATTCGTACGAAGAATTTAAAATAAACATATAAAGTCGTGTTGAAAAATGCCTCAAAAATATTTTAATAAACAATTTTACCAGAGAAAATAATTTCAGAACATATCTTGCCATATACAAATAATAACGTAAATATTAAAGATCTTGTTATACGTGTGTTTGCTAACATAATAATGTTTTTTCTGAAACTTTAATATCTTGAATGTCAATTTATTTTTTACGGGTGCTATTACATCCTCTATGAAAAATTCTAATCGCATTATTATGCATTTTTGGAGAACTTGTGATTTTATTTTAATTATTTATTGTTGTACGGGCCTTCATATGTTTTGGCGCCGTACATGTCGTTACAAAGATTTGGAGCATATTGTTGCTTACTAAAATCGAAGATAGAATTTAAGTTTTATTTATCGATCCGGTTTTCGGTAAGTCGATAATGTGTGAGGATCTTACCGACTTCTGTCACCTAATGAAATATATTTCACCTATTAAATCGTATGTCACTCGAACAAAGTATATAATTATATCTTATTTTTTCTTTTTCTGCAATAATGGCACCTAAATGGTTAGGGGTACAATGTGCTTAAATATTTCGCATGCGTTTTTGGTGTTGCCAGATAAAAAATATTACCGAAATGAAAGTTTATTTGTATGATTTGATGTTAACTAAGAAAACTGAACCAAAATTCAATTAAAACTGTATTTGTCACTGTCATTAAGCATTTTATTTGTTCTTTGTAGAAATATATAAAAATCTCAAATATTTGGCAACACTGTGTGGTAGAAATAGTATTTGTTTGCTAATTCTTTTTTCAAATCAGCTTCTTTTCTCATTTTATTTTTGCTTTTTGTAAGATTTTGTATTACTAGTAATACGATCTCGGTTCGTATATTATCGGTGACTTTTGCAACTCGTTTATAGGTGAAACAGATGTGAAATAAGGCTGTTGGTTTAAAATGTTTGTTATGAGATCAGTATTGCGTTAAGTTATGTGAGATCATTATTTTATGTTAAGAATCTAATACAAACGTTTTTCATGAACATTTCTGTTGTTTCATTTGATTTAATTGATCGAAACCTCTGTTTAAGACGTCTCTTATATCGCTCTAGTTTTTAAAGAGGTATGAAGTTACGCGGCTTGAGGTTAATTCAGATACTTCCTTTGTATTAGTTAAGGCTGAAATCCCATCTCAAAAATTCACTCTTTGTAGTACAGCTCGCTCGTGTTAGAAAACATAAAAAGTATGCGAGTTTCTATTGAAAAATAATATTATTACAAAAGGAGACCAGTCAGGTTTCTTGCAGTTGGGATCAAAACCCAAAGTGTTGAAGAAGCTGAAGGAATGGTCGTAGAGATTGGGCGCAATTGTAATAGATGATAAGGACTTCTCTAACCAGAGTAACCATTTTTGTTTCGAGGACTTTTTTATTTTTTTTTGACTTTGGATATTGGGCCCACTGACCTACATAAACCGACCTCTCTTCCTGTTTCTCCTTTGTAAGAGAGATCAGGTAATGCAGAGTACAGAGCGCTGAGTCTCCGCATAAGTTGGTTAGTTAGTTTATAGTAACGTAATTTCAACAAGGTATGTCGCTACCCGTCGCCACCTTCAGAATTATACTATTCCGTGAAAACCTCATTCAATGGATTGGTTACTATCGTGAATCCTAACCTAACAGTGACATCCAAATTGCAAAAAAAGGTAAGAATTTTTGGATTTCAAGGGCTATTTATCTTGAAGTCTGTCTCTCCAGTCTGCCTACGCAACGTGTATTTTAGAGAGCGATATTGGGCTTTCATTCAATATTAATTAGAGAACTTAGTGAAGAGGTTATGTGTAGAAATTATTATTGTTTCAGTTACTTCATAATTCATATTTTATTACTTAGTATAATAAAGAATTTTCAAGTCGTGAAATCCTTGCGAACCACGAGCGTTAGTTCATAATAATATTAAGCGACCCAAACTTAAGTGACCTTTTGTTTAACTTCTTCTATGGGTTCAAGAAAATAAGTACCAATACAAGAAGGATGCATACATCATATGAAATATTTAAAAAAAAACGTCTATCATAAAATCCGCGACAGGCCGTCAGTGTGACAACTACAACTGGTAACAAAACCCGCAACAAAACTGTGTTAACTGTTAAAGTTAACACAGTTCAGTTCGGTCTTCAATAAACATACATAGCACAATAAAAATGTAAGCACAAAACCGATCCACCAACAAAGATCTCCGGACGGCTAGCAAGCAACATGCTGAAAAAATCCAAGTATGACTATCCCACTAACACCTTCCCCTACAAAATACCCAGAAGACTGAACATGCTTAGCGTGCCTCGCAAAATATATTACGAGTCTATGGAAGGGATGCCCGGTTACACCGACATGGGCGTCCGTAAGTCTGCCTTGAGGGGTGTACCTACTGATAGAGTGAACGATATCTCTTGGCCATGGGTAAGGCAAGTATCTTTCATACACGATTCTATAATAAAGTGAAAGGTGCAATATATTAAGATATTAAAAACAGAGGGATACAAAAAATCTTTGTAAATAACTAACTCAGCAGACAACATAATGGTATCCAAGAAATTGGGGGAGACTGCTCACCCGATGGGGGGAGGAAATAAAGCTAACAGAACGTCCACACTGAGGAGGTTATCTCGCGACAAACTGCAATGGAAATTGTTAGAGGAGACCCATGCAATTAGGCAAACCGAAATATTTGTGTTTTACTATTGTAATAATTATTTAAAATTTTGCTGTTTTCGGAATAAGAGACTTATAATATTATATTATAACTCAGCAGACAGGTATCATACCTAAATTACGATCCTTAAATCTTTTCCTCGCAATATCACTTTGCAGACGCTTAATGCTGATTAAGAGAATGTACAAAAACCGATTCAATCCGGAGCGCATGGAACGCATTGAGCGCATGATCGATGCGGCGAACGCGACGATGTACTCCAAACTGGCGAACTGTGTCATTGACCGTAAGAATCAAGATACCAACAAAGACCTGAAGAAGAAGAAAGGCTGGACTGAGAGCGAATGGAAAAAACATATGGATTATATCTCAAATTTTGCTGGTCCTAAGAAGATGTTCCATCCACCGCCCATTAAGGTATACCTGATATGTTTTTAAAATGTTGCAGTCGTAAAAAGCGGTCAGAAAGTCTGACAACCAGTCTTACCGAGGGGTATCGTGTCACAGGGTCAGGAAGTTAGATTGACGGTCGCTCCACGTTAACTGCGGTAGCAAAACACTTGCGTAATAAGACTTTCCGCGAATGGACTTTTGCGCGAAAGTGGGTTTGCTACGCTTTTAGGATAAAACGGCTAAACGGTTTGGGATGAAATTTACACAGATAAATCATGACTTGAGGTAGGATATGGAATGCTTTTTATCCCGGTAGTACCTATACGTTCCTGTGGGATAGTTTTAGATAGCAAAACCAAGTAATAATAAAAATATATAAAATATCTTGGTTGTTACAGCGAGGTAAATCCATTCCGTTGGAAGCTCTGATGCCGCGGATAATTGAGATATCTTCCATGCCCGGGTTTAAGTGCTACACCAGACAGTCGAAAGAAGCTTGGTACAGGGATCCGATAAAGGTGAATATGTTAACTCCCTTCACTATTTACATTATGAAAAGCAGCTAAGTTTACACATAAAGTTTAGTTTAAAACCTCATTATCTTAATGACATTAGCATTTTGAAATCAGCTTAATTTACATTGTGTCTAAGTTGATATTTGAAATTTGAAGACCCTTTACTTACCCCTGCATCTAAATCTCATCAAGATTGCTATCACGGATTTTTTGGAAGCATTATGTCTGTCTTTAAAATGATTTTATTTTTCTAATCGCCAGGTGCCTCCAAAAGCCCTCAAATATGAAATAACAGACAGAATTAAAAAGCTAGCCGCTCCGAGAGCTCTGGCAGTTCACTAGAAGCCGGCAATCATTCCAACACTTTGTGCCGTCTACCTACGTCATCATACTAAGTGGAACCAAGAAGTATCGTCTAGTGAAGCAAAAAATGGAATTGTTACAAAACAATATTGTGAAAAATGTTCATTCATAGCCTAAAAATAAGCAAAATACGAAGTGATATTTACTCAACGATAAACATTCTGTTAAGTATACGTAAATCAGCCTTTCATTTGTAGGAGCGACGGAATCTTTTTTTAGGTATTTTGTAAAACTGGCAAAGCGCAGAGCAGAAATACCCATCAACTTTACTCTCGATGAAATAAAGACTTGCATTTCGCCGGACCTGCATTTGAAATTGCTTCACCTGCTTTTAAATTGCGTCATTCATTTTTATAGCGCATCTGCGCATCGTTTTTCTATGAAGATAGAAAAATTGTTTATTCTGCCCAAATAAAACGCACATTATGAAAAATAAAATAAAATAGATACCTACACAAAATGAACACGTACAAAGTGGCAAAAACTTCGTATTCAAGTAAAAAACTAAAAAAAAAACAAATGTTAAGGTAAATAAAGCAATACTGTGTTCGCAACCTCAAGCTCCAGCGAAAGCCTAGGCTCCGTCCAAATATGCTCCAAATGATGCTAGGATCTGAAGCTTTTCAGTCAGACCTGGAGAACCGATTCGCTGCCGTGGAAAACAAAAATGACGTCGACCAGGTGCTCGACTAAGTGGTGGAAATCCTCAGGGAGAAATGTTCGCGATTTTGTAATTGGCGTATGGGCGGTCCAGACTTTCGGAAGAAACTCTGGAGCTTTATGACAGAACGACGTGAAAACCCACCTGTCACGTAGAACAACGGACACTGAACAAAAATATTAGGACATGGTACGACGCGACGTCTGACGCTGCAATAAATGCTCTATAGAGGAAACGATTGAGCAAAATCATGGGTCGAAAGTGGTCCCCTGGTCACATGGGATTAACCCACCGAATACTTTTATGTGATGAGCCATATCGTCGTTTCAGCACCCTCCAGTGCTAAAATTAGCGACGACCAAATGTACGCATCACATGCACTAGGACCTGCTCCAGAAAATGAGGATTCCAGAGCCACCCTTAACCCGCCATTTCACGGAAGACCTGCCTAAAGTCAGCCTAGACTGACAGTATTACGAAGAGCAGGTGGAACGTCTCCTGTACTGAAAGAGGGTGATAAAACCCTTTTATGGACCTATAGACCCATCGCTTACAGGGTGAACGGTAATTATTGGATAACCTTGAAATAAGTCATGGAAGAACAAATGGCCATTCAGAAAAAAAAAACTTAAAAAGTATTTAGTATCAAAGATGTTTTTTAAATACATTCTTGTACACCACGCCGGATGATGAACGAAATAACGACAGAACTCATTAAACCGGGTGGGGCTGCAGTCCTGAGTGAGCTAGCGAGTCTCTTCAATTCCGTCATCCTAGAGGGCAGAACGCCCGAGGCATGGAGCAGAGGTGCGGAGGTTTTGTTCTTCAAAAAGGTGACAAAACCTTGTTGAAGAACTATAGACCCATTTTGTAAGAGGATACATCACCATCTACATCCACATAGTACGAGAAATTATACAAAAGCGGAAATCGTATAATCGGCCGCTGTGTCTTGCGTTTGTGGACTATGATTAGCTATTAACTCTATCGAAACCTGGTCTGTTTTGGCGTCTCTACAGCGACGCCAAGCCCACTGCCATTACATCCAAGTGCTGAGATGTCTTTATGAAAACACGACAATGACCGTCCAATCTTAGAACCTGCAAACTGAACATATCCCTCTGCGTCAAGCAGGCGAGATGTGAGACAAGGGGACGTTATTTCTCCGAAATTAATCTCTATGACAATAGTGGATGTGTTAAAGACGCTGAACTGGGATCGTCGCGGCATGAACATCGACGGAAAGCAAATGTCACACTTGAGATTGGCAGATGACATTGTCATGCTTAATCCCTTAACTTGCAGCAGATGCTGGCCTAGTTGCTTCTGCTGTATGTATTGGTCTCCAGATGATCTTGGCCAAAACCTAGGTTATGTTCAACGAACACGTAACTCCGGGACCTATTGCCGTCAATGGCGGTGTTCTCAAGGTTGTTCGAGAATACGTTTACCTCGAGCATACTCTGCAGTTTAACATAACTTTGACAAGGGGCTAATAAAAGAATTCAGCTCTTGTAGTCGATCTCACCTGATGGATGGAAAGCGATGTATGAGATATTTGGATGGATCATTTTGACAAAATGTATTACTTTTTTAATAAGTGTGTAGCACGCCCCGTTAGCACGCCTTACAGTATTCAATTAATACGCCTGTCATCTCGTATATATATACCTATCATCAATTTACTACGTTGTGTACTTGCCTTCATTAAGGCGGGTGCACGACGTTATCAACTTTTGAAATGCTGAGATGCGTACTGCGTAGGTATGGCAGGGTGTCCCTTATAGCCGCGACATGTTATTTTATCTAGCAGGGATATAATGGAAATAAAGCACATCGACTCATGTCTGAGACGAGTCCTTAGTAAACCAACGACAGTTGTCCGAAAAACGCAATCATTTAAAAAAGATCTGTCAGCCCTGGCTATACACTGCTTAAACGGACTTGATACTATTTATTATTCAAGAAATATTATGCGATACACAACATCAGTATTTTTTCATTACCTATCAGCATATGACAACATTTCAGCCCAAACCTCATTATAAAAATTAAAAAGTTCCAAATATGAAATGTCTATGAAATCTATAAACACGTTGTCGTCAAAGTTGTCAATATCACAAGTCTCACAAAGTTATTCATAAAAAGCTCAAATCGGCTCAAAATGTACAACAAGTACACACAATAATGCATTCATCCAAATAAATAAATATGTAACATCCGAACCTAGCCAGTCAACCTACCATCAACCATAGAGCAACTCTCCTTCCGGCAACAATCAGCACAAAAATGGGTATGCAAAAATATAAACCACACTCAGATCAGTTTCGACACAAGGTACCCAAGAGAATTCTGATGCTCAGTGTTCCTAGAAGGCATTTTCATGACAGCGACGAAGGTATGCCCCAGTATACTAAGTCAGGGATCAGGAAATCTGCTCTAAGAGGGCGCCTCGGTAATAGCGATATTGCTTGGCCATGGCTCAGGTAAGTGCTCCAGTAGTCCAGGCAATCAGACAGTCTGCGAAAAAAACTTAGTGAAAATTATGTAAAAGTCAACTTGTATTAAAATAAAGCGCCTATTGGGGATCGAAACCACAACCTGAATTCGTAAGCCGAGGCCGTTATCACTGGGCTACCACTACATGGTCTTATAATTTCATCACCACTGCTCGATAGAAACGTCCAAGGAAAACATCGTGAGGAAACCGACATGTCCTAGAACCAAAATTTCGAAGCTATGAGACATCTACGGATTACGGGATTACGGATACTCTTCACAGATCAGCCTATAATGTTTCCACTGATAGAACACGGTCTATGTTCTTATTTAGATTATGCTTTTTAATGGGAAGTATGGTGCCGAAATTAAAGAATAGAACCACCCTTTTCTTTCTAGAGAATAGGCTGTAGCGTTCTCTACAGTTTTTAGAAACCATATTGCGATCCCCAACCCGCCTGCCAAGCGTGCTGATTATGGCAACTTCGTCCTGTCCCCCCTTGGGGGAGGTCTATGACGAGCAGTGCACATCTTTTCGCAAAAATTATGATGATATAGATTTCTACCATTATGAAAACCACTCAATGTCTAATTGTCACCACTGTAGTTGTTCGGTGTATGTTCGGTGTAATCTTAATTTTAAAAAAATACTTACCTAAATCCAAGTAAATAAACCAGACAGGTAAAAACTTTTGCAGACGTTTAATGGCCTTGAAAAGGATGTACAGAAATAAATTCAGTCCGGAACGAATGCAACTCATAGACCGAATGATTGAAGCGTCCAACGCTACCATGTACTCGAAACTGGCCAGCTGTGCAATAGACCTGAAGAAGACTGAAACGGCGAAAGATGCGAGGAAGAAAAAGAGCTGGTCTAGTACCGAGTGGAAGAAGCATACGGACTACCTGTCGCAAATAGCCGCATCTAAAAAAGTTTTTCTGCCGCCGCCAGTTAAAGTACGTTTCCAATACATTTCTTTAGTCTTTAGCCGGCCTACCGTAAAGATCTCCCGTGAAAACTTAGGGTGCAATCCAAATCTCACTGTAATCGATTTGAGCGTGCTTACATCCGTTTCGATAACGATGTCCCATAAATCCTGATGCTTGTAAACATACATATCTAATAGATATAAGAGACGGTAGACAGCGGTATCCCTCATTAAACGTGGTCCGGCCCCGAACTTGGCCTGTTTTAATGTCTAAAGGACGCACGAATCTCCGAACAATCATATTGTACTTAGGTACTAGCCACTAGCAATTACTTTAATAAATAATGTATAACTTGCAGAGAGGTAAATCAATGCCTTTGGAGGCTCTTCTACCGAGGATCGATATACTAAGTACACAACGTGACTTTAAATGCTACAAGAGAATGTCGCAGGAGGAGTGGTATAGGGATCCCGAAAAGGTTAGCTTACATCTATACTAATATTATAAAGCTGAAGAGTTTGTTTGTTTGGTTGAACGCGGTAATCTCATGAATCTCATTGTGTTGGGTAGCCTATTTATTGAGGAAGGCTATAGGCTATATAACATCACGCTACGATCAAACGGAGCGGAGCAGCAACGAAAAATGAACGAAAACAGGCAGGCAATCCAATGCGACGGAAAGGGTCAGGTTAGCAAAAATTTGACGGGGATAAAGTCGCGGGCAGAAGCTTGTACAAAATAACGCTAGGCTTCATTTACACAGTACATACCATAAAGCGCTTTCAATTGTTCTCATTCAAGAATTGAAAAAGCTAAAAAGAAAAAAAAGTGTTTGAAAAAGCGTGCAATTTACATAAAAAAGCAAATAATACTTGAATACAGATTTTGCCATTCGATAATACTGACCAAATTTGGGAGAGACAAAACGAAGGCGGTCACAACTGTGTCGTTCTTGGCTGCTTAAAAGACTATAAGCCTATCTAATATGTGCTATGCATCGTTTCGTAAAGAGGGTCTAGTATTTGTATTGTTATATTTCGTATTGATCATGAATTAGTACGTACCTACAGAATAAGTAGTACCGAACCTTTGCCTTGCTGTGAGACACAAAAGACTTTAAAACAACAAAAAACAAAAACAATACTACTCTGTAAATTATACAAACATTGAAATCATAAACATCATTTTTCCTGAAAATTGTCGCATTCCCGTTCCAAATTAGTCTTGCGAAGAGAGATAAAAAGAAACTCATGTATTGCTCTAACGTACCTACTTATTAATAATGATTTTTTAATATTTACCAGGTGTCGCCACGTGCCCTAAAATACGAACTAACGGACAGAACCAAGAAGCTTGCCACTGCGAGAGTTCACCCTGCGGACTAAAAACAGTCGGTTTCTGGAAGTCTAATCAACCAACTCAAAAATCTGCCAAAGCTGTAGATGCTTCACTTTTCATTCCGTTTTTGCCTTTCGTGTATGAACACAATATGAAGCAAAAGAGAAGATCCAACAATGTTGAATTTCAGCACTCCACTCGAATATAAATAATCGATAATGGAGGGCCGGATGAACCGTGCATCGTCATCATCATTTCAGCCCAAAGACGTCATAGGCCTCCCGTAAGCACAGCCACTTCGACCAGCTCTGTGCTTCTCGCATCCAACGGATTCCGGAAGCCTTCACCAGGTCATCAGTTCACCTTGTGGGAGGACTTCCAATCCTACGTCTTCCAGTACGAAACGTTCATACTAACATGATCCTGTCTGTGTCGTGTGACCGAGGAATGAAACAAAACGTTCACTCGAATGAACCATTCACTTGAGTGAAGTGTCTCGTATCAAACTGAATTTAACCGCTGTGATTAGCTGGCTGAAATTTCAACAACCAATGAAATTATTTGACTAATGGTTGATAAGTCTTTCAGATACCAAGTCGACTCAATAACCCAAACTACAACAATGCAAGACCCCACAGTCCTTGCATGGAATACCAACCAACTACCCAGCATTTATAAGAAAAGAAAAATAATTTCAAAAACATTGTCACCTCAATTAATTGGGTCGGTTACACCAAGTTTCGCAAAAGACGATTAAAAATTACTCATGTAAACAGATAAGAACTTGTGATATTCGGATGTCATAAGTTGAGAATTATATCGCATTTGTAATTGAAAAATCCTACTTCAAGAATATTACCCCCCGAGAAACTGTACCCGTGTAATTGAGCCAGGTTTAAAAGAAATAGTATAGTTTAGTAACATTAAGTATTGAAGCAGAGCATCAAATCTAATTACACAAATAAAACGATCAAAACAGTTATTATATAATGGTTTTATTTACACTTCCCAACTGATTGTATCTACATAAATACTTCATAAAAATGAATACTGAAGGTTGTATAACATAATTTCATTATTCACAGATCATTTGACTACAAAATAAAATACGTAAAAATAAATAGATGAAGCTTAAATTTACTTTGATTTAGCGAGCACGTCTTACGTGTGCTTAAAAGATGGATGATTAATTCTATATTGTCTCTGGTTGGATGTTTATGTGAGACAATGGATGATAGCGTTGGTGAAGTCTTTGGTTGTGGACTGTCCACCGAGGTCTTTTGTCCTGACCTTGCCGTCTTCTAATACCCTGGAATCGGAAAGATTTTGGATTAATATCTTTTTCATAAGTTACTGATAAATTGCACTACATTGGTTAACACTTTCAGGGGCAATACTAATTACGTAGCTAACTGTTTCGACTGCCTTAAACGTTGCTATAAATTATTCCTAAAATATTGACGATTAATTTTACCTCCCTACTTACCCTCCACAATTAATAAGAGATGGCGCTAGTTGTATCAAATATCGTAAAGCCGATACACTAAATTTTAGGCTGCATTTTAAAAAATCTACTTGGCAAATATTTTGCCTATGCTCGCGAAAGGGTTAAAGCTGTATGCTATTTTGATCTTTGTTTTCAAGTTATAAAATCTAGTTTTCTATACAATAGTGCCTGCAGTGCGCCAGTTTCAAATGCGTCCGGACTTAATAAAGGGAAAAAATTGAAAACAGACGAAGATACAATGGCTTAAGTGTACATACTTGTTAATGGCATTCTTGATATTCCGTGAGTAGGGGTGCAGGTTGACGTGTGCGAGGAGGTTAGCGGAACACAACAACATGGCGATCGGGTTGGCGATGTTCTTACCCACCGCGCCAGAGAATATGTGACGAGCGCCCTGGAATCGAAAATAGGTTTAATTATTATACTATTAAAATTGAAATTGCTGTAAAGTTGTTACCCAGAACAAACATACAATTTGTCTGTATTGGTAAGGGACCACGACAAAAATAATAAATCTTCCCGTTTACAAGAAGGACAAGTAGGACTATTCGTAAATGATACCATTTGTGCAGTTTGAATAGGTGCATTTTAATTCGGGTGGAGAGTTTCTACTATTTTATAGTACAGTACTAGACATATTCAGAGGACTTTGGAGGTATGTGAAATAGGGTTTAAAGTTTATTTGCCTTTCATAGAAAAGAAGGATCCTCCGACTAGACGGGTGTCGTGTCTAGTGAGCAACTGCCAGACGATTGATGTTGGAACGTTGTATATATGCTAGGCTAAGTGGTACTGATCCATACGTCATGTTCGTGAACGGGCGCCATCGGTAGAGACTGGTCATCTCTTAGCTGCCAACGCTTATTTTAATTTCTGAATTGTTATTTTATTTTTGTTTAATTGCGGATACTTTTAATGTGCACGTACTTTTACTTCGTTCTTACATTGATAACTTCAACAAATGATGTAACCAAGTTTTTGTAACAAAATTATTGATTGAAAAGAGTGTCCATAGAGTTTCTTGCCCGTTCTTCTCCATAGGTACCTACGCTTTAGAATGGGCAACAAGCTTCATTTTTCTGACTCACCGCAACTTGACAAATCAAAAGTGCCTGTAATTGGTTTATTTGAAATGAAAAGCTCAAACTCAATGAGTTTGAGTCGCCCGGTAAACTCTGCTTGCACGATGCTTGGTGAGTAGTTCGCATATGGAGGTGTAGATGCTGCTACAGAACTACTTAGTCTCCAACCACTGCGCTGGCGAGGTTGTTCACTACGTTACTGTGCATTCTTCTTCTTTTTCGTAACACTCTTGTCAGAGCGGTCGTAGTCCTCATGAAATTTCTTGTCTAGGGGCTGATGTGATTTGCTTCACTATTTCTCGCCATCCAATCTTTGGAATTGTGGGTGCACTTATTCAATGGATCGCCCACTGCGGATTTCAAGACAAGACACTACTGTACATTGCGTGCTACATATATCTGACCTGCTCGAATACAGCGCACTCCGCGCTGTAGGAAGCGCCGGCGACCACTCCCGCGCCACCAACCAGCCCGCTGGCGAGGTTGTCCACTATGTTACCATACAGGTTGGGTGTCACCATGACATCGAACTGGTTCGGGTTGGACACCATCTGCATGGACGCGTTGTCGACGATCATCTTCTCGAATTGGAGACGAGGGTATAGCTTTGCCATCTGGAAACAAAAATTAGTTTCGAGTTATAAATATTTTCTGGGATGTGTGGTATGAAAGCAAAGGAGATGCTGATAAATGGACTACGTGGCGTGTTATTTAATTCATTTCCAGTTCACAGCGTGAATTGAATTGCGTTGCAAATCTAGATATAAATAAAAATCGAATGCTGTTTGTTGCAAACCGCATCACGTCTTGAGATTCTCAAGTTTAAGAATAGTTGGACCAATATTTAAATGTCTTTGAACTAGACTGATTCGTTTTTTTTTTTGTTAATAATATTAGTACATTTTAATCCGAAAAAGGTTTTAGGGAAAGAAATATTGGAAAAGTTGAACGAACAATTAAATTAAGCTAAAACTGAAAGTACTTGTTGCTATGGGATTTTTGTATCAATTAAGATTGGAAATTTGGTCTTCATTTTCATTTCAATTAGGACTTTCAGCTTGTTCGTAATAAGAACACAGTTCCCAGCCAGGAAATTATTTTTTATCGCACGTGTCGTTCGTCAAGAATAGACGGAATGTGCCAGCAACATAACACATTCGAGTCCACACACTTTTCACAACACTCACAACCAACTCCATTCATACTGGGTGTAAGGGACAGCCCTCCACAAACTGACAGAGTGCATTCAGCTCCTTATTTTGAATCATAATCCCCCGGAATTTTTCTCCAGATTTTTTTATTTTTTTTACGTTTTTTCAGCTTTTGTCAGTTTTATTTCAATGTAAAATACATTCTCTGAAAGCAGCACCCCATTTATGTAAACAATACGGCTAAAAATCAGTCTGCGGAGGGCTGTCCCCTACATCCTGTATTGCTAGTGGATCCTCCTGGAGGGTCACAGGCCTTACGTTTGCGCTATTGTAAGAAAGGCTGAACTATGCAAATTAGTTAAAATATATCTAGATTTTACGAGGTTGTGATGGACGGACAGACAGACATATAGATAGACCACATAGGTGCTGATGAAATTATAATGATTCCTTTAACGGCGACGGAAGCAAAAAAAAAATCATTGGAGTTCGTTTGGCAGAGAGGCCTGTTTAAAAAAGAAACTCTTCCTTTATGAAGAGAGTTAAAAACATCATCATTAGAATTACTCGACCTTAAACTATTATGAACTCATACAAAAAACTTAAATCCCAAGTACTCAAAGAATGTTATATTCTATTCTGCAAGCTACCTTGCAAATGAACACTAAAGACATACCTCTTCACAGCTGCGTAAGAACAGTCCGTCGCCCAGCTTCATGATGTTAGCCTTGTGTACCGCGGTGACCTTCTTGCGGCCCATCTTGACCGCGTAGTCGAACGCGAACTTGGCGATACGTTCAGACTTGGCCGCTGTGATGATCTTCAGGCATTCCACGACGCCTGAAACGATGGGATGAAAATTATAACACGTCTTTAAGATTTTCATAGCCATACAGGCTCAAATTAGGTGGCGAAATTTCACACACATGATATAAAGTGGAGTTGGGCAGGACCATCACGTTGGTTTGATGATATCGTAAGAGACGCGGGAAACACGTGGATGAGAGACGCATGAAACTGAAAAATATGGCGGAAAAGGGGAAGTGATGATGGCAGGACATCTAGTTCGACGAGAAGATAGCCGATGGAATGAAGCTGTGACCGAATAGTGGCCCAGGTTAGACGAAAGAAACTAGGGCCGTTCAAAAGCGCGTTGGGTTAATGATATTGTCAAAATCGCGGGAAACACCTTGGTGAGGGACGCAGCGAATCGTGAAGTATTTCGATATTACAAAAAAGGGTAGGCAGGAGTGAGTGATTCCGGGCTTAAATTATGATGATGATGATTTCTATCAGAATCAACCTATATTGTTGTTATGAGAGGAAGTAGGCAGTAATGGCCCTTGGCAGATTTCAAATGTCTTTGACTTTTTGGTTCTAGGACATGCCGGTTTCCTCACGATGTTTTCCTTCACCATTATGAGAGCAGTGGTGATGAAATTTTTTACACAAAGTGGAGCGCTTGCCTGGGTTCAAACTCACGACCTATAACTCGTAATTTGGGGCCGATACCACTGGGCCACCACTGCTGTCTGATATTTCTATGATAGTAATCAAAAGTAGGATGGGTAAAATACTATCAACAAACAACTGTTCAAGTTTACCCATTCTTCGAAATACTTAAATATCAAATTGGCCCATTGCCTCATTTCTTACCGGGCACGCTCTCATGCTCCAGCGCAGAGTACTCTCCCTCCGTCTGTTCTCTGATGATGATGCAGTCGACGTCACGATGGCGACTCTTCACATTAGGCAACGACTTGACATGAACCACGTTGGCGTACAGGTCCAGTGCGTTACGGAGCTTCATGTTCAGGGTTTGAAGCTCACCGGTGTGAGAGAAGTCAGGGGTTGCAAGGATGCCCTGGAAATATGAGTGGTAGTGTTGCAAGAAAGTAAGCCAGGCATTCTACTCTTGGGTGCATTATAATAGGCTGGCTCCGAGAGGCTTTAATTAAATCCTTGATAATATAATGTTTTGACTTTAAAAGAGACCTCTAAATCTGTTTCGGTATTTCCTCACAGGATGCCGGCGCCGTCTATTTTTAAGATATTGTCTAACAATGACGTGATCCTTTATAATTTTTTTTTCATAAGCAAACAAACAGTAGAGAACTTTTACTCTTTAAAGAAGTAGACACGATTATTGTATACTACTTGTCGGCTACCGTTAAAACGTATTTTTTATGACAAAATAACGAGAGGTAACTGTGTCTAATTTTGACGGATTTCCGAGTTATTTGTATCAAGCGGCTTCCCATATTTATTTATTTTTTGCTAAAGATAACTTATGAATATGGTATTTACCTTAATACAGCACTTGTTCCTAGCGATGGAGTTGACGACATCTTCTAGCGGCGCGCTCAATGTGGGGTTCACTTCGGAGAAGAAGAACGACTCGAAGTCAACTGGGATGTCTGCCGCCTGGCATATGAAGTAATGTTATAAATGTTGTCATCAAAAGAGATAGAACCAGGGTCGTCGGATATAGTTGAAGTTTAGTTTAGAAACCGATGGATGACTTCGAATATTTAATTTGATAAATTAACTGTTTATCACTTTTTTTTAACTTTTACACTTTTTTTATACTTCCTTACTTTTCTCTTTTTTTGGTGACTGTACTATGAACTACGATATCCACGAACTTTTCATAGATGTTACTCTACTAGCTTTCGCCAGCGGCTTCGCCCGCGTGGAGGTCGGAAATTATCCCGCGGGAACATACTACCGGGATAAAAAGTACCCTGTGTGTTATTCCAGGTTATAAACTATCTGTGTGCCAAATTTCAGCTCAATCGGGTCAGTAGTTTTTGCGTGAAAAAGGAACAAACATCCACATATCCATACATACAAACTTTCGCGTTTATAATATTAGTAGGATTATAGTCGGGATGCGGCTGTCCACCTTTAATTCTTGTCAGGGTCTTTTATCTTTTATCTCACATACCCCATGGTTCTTTTTTGTCTGTCTATTATAAAAGTCATTGGGACGACATGGATCAAAACTAGTTGATAGCGTTTTCTTACCTGGAAGACCTCCTGTACGGAGTAGACGAGCTCGGGGCCGACGCCATCTCCAGGGATCAATGTGCACTTGATGCGTCCCTCCGCCGAACTTGATTGCTACACAGTCAATATACATATTATAGCATTTATTACTATTGTGTTAAAGGTTATATTGTTCTATACATTCGTTGATTTGTAAAAGCCAAAAAGGCGTAGAGCGAGATTCGGCAATTACGACCCTACGTTTGTTGGCCCAGTGTGTGACCAGAATAAAATTGAATATTTGTTGCCTGTTGTAGTTTGTATGATATACATAGCTAGATATCTACCTACCTACATTGGTATATAACCTATGCAGCTATCTAATCGTTGAAACTAATGACTGTTTGATGTTGTAACTAATCAGTTTGAAGAGTAATTTTATATTCTCACATGTACTAAGCTCAAGTACTTCATCCATCATTCCTGTCTACTTACTAGAACTGTTTATGTCTCTATACATTGTATTTAGCTATGTTTTATGTTTTCTTCCTATAACAATACTGCTTTTATGCAATTTTACATTAAGTTGTTTTGAAAATCAGCTTATGAATCGCTTTTATTCATAAAGTAGGTAACCCATCATCATCTGCCTAGCCTTTTCAAGTATGTTGGCGTCGGCTTCCAGTCTAACCGGATGCACCTGAATACCAGTATTTTACATGGAGCGACTGCCTATCTGACTTCCACAACCCAGGTACTGGGTAATACGTTACCCCTTGGTAAGACTGGTTGTCACACTTTCGGGCTTTTGGCGACCCGTAACTAGCTACACAATTAGACCTACGTTACGGTGGCAGGGGTATTCAAATAAATATTAAAGGTTAAAGGAATATTCTGAACCCCGTTACGTTGAATTTTTCATGGGTTATTAAAGAAAAAAAGCTTTTCTATACATTTTGACTGCTTTGGTATTGCACTTTTAAATGAGTCTATTTATTACCTATGTACTATTTCAATATAGGGTTCTGAATTATGTACTGAATCCATCCATTACATATTTATTCCCTACATCGAGTTGACATCATTATATGTACAACTGCATCTCATTCACGTGTCACAGCCGAGACGTAATTAGTACAATGTAAATAATAATTAACGAGACTATTCATACTATGAAACAATTGCTAGGATTTACAGCAACTGATACTACTTGTGATAACATTGTGGGGCTAGGTCAAATGGTCGTAGACTTGACATTATCGATACACGTAGGAATGTTGAGAACAAATAGCGTCTGCTGTCTGATAAATAAATGCCCGTTTTCTCTAGGTGAAATACAAATCGTATTGTTGGATTTCAACTTTCTGCGCTGATCTGAGCGTTACAAATCGAGAAGCAGGCTCTTTTATTTTGGTATTTTTTAGTTGTCGCCTTGTCTAGATGAAAACCAATAAACTATTTACGTATCGTACTTTTATGATAGATACCTACTCCTTTTTTGCTCATTCATAAATTAAATAAAAGCTTGGGGTCTTTCGTAGTACATAATTTTATTTCAGCATTTTAAATCAACGTCTAATGCAATTGAAGTTTAAATGCCACATGAATATCTACAGGGTTACAGGGAAAGTCGTACTGAATATTAAAGGAGGTTATTATTCAGGTCATTTCTGAAGATTTTGATTCTGAAATAATATGTCCGAAACTTAACCGTTATGGAGATATTAAATTTAAAAGATTATTTTTTTAAATCCTTTATTTTTTGGCTTTTAGTCGTTTTCTTTGAGATTAGAGCTCCTAGAGTCGGTTTTTTTTAATGTATCTAGTTAGAAGACATGTCCATTAATAAAAATGATCAACAGAAACTGAACCTACTAATAACAGCTTAAAAAACTGCTCGACAACGGTTAGCATTATGAATTTTCTAATAGAGTATTCTTAACTTTGATGGGCTTTAAAAAAAAAATGTATGGAACTTATTCTGCGAATAACTTTACAAAGTTCTACGTCTCTTTAGCTATTCAAAAAGGTATATCATCTACTAGGTTTGTTCATAAAATCTTAAAATAATGTTATTAGAATAGGCCCATCTGCTAGTACAACATAACAGAATTTCGATACAAACTATCATAACACCCATTATTGGGCTCCCAAAGCGCAAGGTAACCCCAAGAAAAAAAGACCAAAAGAGTCACAAAGGAGATTCAGTCTTAATGTGTGGATGGGTATAATATCAAATAACTTGATAGGGCCATACTTCCTGCCCGATAACTTGAATGGCGAGACATATGAGAGAAAACTTTTTGAGGGAGGAGTTACCCTCTTTGATGCAAGATTTGCCTATTGCATTGAGACGAGACATGTTCTTTCAACATGATGGCTGCCCAGCCCACTACAGAAGAAGTGTTCGAGCATGGTTGGACGAGAATTACCCAAACCAATGGATTGGAAGAGGCGGACCCATAGCATGGCCGGCGAGGAGCCCCGATTTAACGCCGATGGATTTTTATGTGTGGGGTCATATGAAAAGCCTAGTATACGACCAAATGACACCGATCGCAAATGTCGATATTCTAAGACAAAAAATTATTGATGCGGCTGAGGAAATGAGGCGGAACTAGGGTTCATGATTTCTCGAGCTTTTTAATTTCTCGGGTCTCGAGAATTCTCGAGGCTAATTTCTCGAGGCTTCTCGGGTTGTCGAGAAATTTTCATTTATGTACGTTTTCTCATATTATTTGGTTGCAATAACGTCAAAAAATTCAGTGGTTTTCCTCTCAAATAAAAGTATCAAATTAATTATAAAACTTTAATTGATTCCTTTTTTTTTAATATTTCCATAGTTTTGATGCAAGCATCTTTACTGTTATAGTGACGTTTCGGTAAAATCTATAACAAACGCAATTCAAATTAATAATAAGCCCTTGGATTAATATGTGATACACACACAACACAACTGGCAATATTCGTCTCACAAATTTAAAATGACACATTAATTACCTAATTTAAAATTAATTACAGAGTCATTAAAAACTAAGCTTGTGTATTGTTGTTTTACTAAAATAGGAAATATAATTAGACTAAGTAGTATAATTAATGTATCGTTAGTTATTTTTTGTAGTAAAGTTTGACAAAAAAATAATAGAAAAGAACAGATAGGTACTAGTATCTAGTAAAATTTAAGATCATATTTAGATTATATTATTGATAAAAATAATATGAATAATAAAGCCATGATGTGTCAATTAAAGTGAAAAGACTGAGTTACCTGTTTGATTTCAATTTATCACGTAATCTTTGAAACACTCACTACGTAAACTATACTTGCCTAGAGTCGAAACACGAATGAACGTGTAAAAACGACGCCGCAGAGCACTTGCAGCGAGATCAAAGGGTGCCGCTGCGCTTTGGACCGCGCCAAAAAAAAAATTAGCTGTTCCATACATTTTGACCCCGTAGGTACGAAAATTTTCTACGCAAGGGGGTCTAGAATGATATGCTGAATTCATGGTTACAATTTGCGCAACACAACAAACGGCGATTTAATTTCTATATAGGTACAAGATTTCTCGAGTTCTCGACTTTTCTCGAGCTTGATTTCCCGGGAACAAAGACTAACGATTTCCCGGGAATTCTCGGCTCGAGAATTCCCGGGAATGAACCCTAGGCGGAACCTACGAACTTCTGTCGTGAAAAGTAATTTAAGAAAGAGACTTTGTGTAAGAAATAGCGGCGGCCATGTAGAACATGAATTATAAAAATATTGCTAAAATTTTTGTCTTTTTTTTACGTATTTTAGCTACTTTTACCTCAAACTAAAAATGTACCCTCTCCTAACTTAACTGTTATTTGGGCAATTTTTTGCCTATTTAATAGCAAGTGTTATACTTTTTTGAACAGCTAAAGAGACGTAGAACTTTATAAAATTATTTGCAGAATAAGTTCCATACAATTTTTTTTATTAAAAGCCTGTTAAAGTTAAGAACACTCTATTAGAAAATTCATAATGCTAACCGTTGTCGAGCAGTTTTTTAAGCTGTTAGTAGTAGGTTCAGTTTCTGTTGATCATTTTTATTAATGGACATGTCCTCTAACTAGATACATAAAAAAAACCGACTCTAGGAGCTCTAATCCCAAAGAAAACGACTAAAAGCTAAAAAATAAAGGATTTTTAAAAATAATCTTTAAAATTTAATATCTCCATAACGGTTAAGTTTCGGACATTTTATTTCAGAATGAAATTCATCGGTAATGACCTGAATAATAACATCCTTTAATATTCAGTACGACTTTCCCTGTAACCCTGTATATTATAGCGTAGGTATGCCTTTGCTTAGTCTATATTCCCATAGTATCCCAAGATATGAATAAAACACAATTAAAATACCGTAGCAGAAGATGTTATTGGAGCAGCCAAAAACATCAGATGAAGATAAGAGACTATACACAATAAGCATTGTTATATATTTTATCAATATTCATATTGGTTGTTTGTAAATATACTTTACAAGTAAATACATATAATATTAGTAAAATTACAGTCATTTTTCTTCTCTTTATTTAACGACAACTCTTAATAATGCCATGAAATGCACAGTTAAGTGCCGCTATACATAGTTTACACTGTACTTACATATTTGCACTCAAGTGTATTTTTCTTTACAAACTTACCTGCTATTTTTCTAGAACTTACTGAACATCCTAGCCTTTTCTGAACATTGTCAGGTTCTCAGCCAGTCTACCTAGATTCAGCTGGACAACAGTGCATTTTATTGTACACGGCAGTGAACATATACACTCTCAGTTATGTTAAATGACCCGGGGTTATAGTTAAGAATGGTTTGGACAACACAGGGGCATTGCAATGTGGTTGCATGCTACACATAAATGCTAATCAGAATCCTTTTAACTGACAGGATAAATGAAACATTAAAAACAAAACCGTCAAAAGAATTCCCCTTACCTTTGTACTTTTTGGTTATTTATGTGTAAATTATATCAAATGAATACCACTGTTTAACCATGACCCAGCTTTAGAACTGAAATAGTTTTAAATTAACCAATAATATCTGGTACGCACGGCCACACATCACGCTATACATTTTCAGTATAAGCTGACGTCTCATTATACAAAAAGCCTATACAATGCGAGGTCAGCTAAAACTGGAAATGTATAGCTTGAGCTGTAGCCGTGTGTACATGCATTTTTTTAAATAATTTTGTGTCTGCAGTTAAAGGATGTTCAACTAAATCTAACATTTAACATAGTTTAGTATAAAACCATGCTACATATAAAACCATCCTGTTCTCTAATCATTTGTGCCAATATTGTATGCGTGTTTGTGCAAATGTGTGAAAATGTTGTTTTTGTTGGAACTTTGTGTACCAATTTGGTATGTTAAAAATTTGGAAAAGGTTAAGACGTTTTTCTTGTATATTCCTACAGAATATGCCAAAGTAAAATACCCAATTAAATTTTGAAAGAAAGAAAAATAAAGTCACCAGGAATTTAGGCCTCCTTTTAAATAATTTACCAAAAATAAGGGAACCAACACTTTGATAATATCATTTTGGATTTGAAATTCTAGAAAATAAACAGGCATGGTGATGACTGTCTTTTAAAAGAATAGAATGGTATCTTTTAAAACATAATTAACAACAATAAAATGGGAATGGGTGCATGCATTATTGCAATAATTTATAGCTTACGGATCATGTGAAGTCTTACAAGGAACCCTCATACTAAAACTTAAGAAAAAGTGTATAATTTGCGATTATAAATAGAATTTATAATATTAATTTAACATGAAAAAAAAATTGATACCAAACCAAATTTTAAAACCCAACTTAAGAGTCAAATAAAACTAAAAAAAATAAAAGAAATTCTGAGAGACTATCTCTTTAAATTTTGATTAATAATAAATAAATGATGTAATTAAAAGTAATGAAGCAAGGTTTTATTAAAGAGAACCAAATTCATGAATTCTGCAAAACTAGTGACACTTTAATTTTTTAATATCAAGTAACAAGCATTGTAACAGATAAGTTCGACCAAATAAAAAAATTACAATGAAATAAGTGAACAGTTTGTTGGATCACTCGCTGTTTTTTTTTTTTTAATATTCGGGCCCAAAAAAAGAAATTGCTTGGAAAATTCAGAAAAACTGAATGTGACTTTTCTATTGGATTTTTGTATGTATTAAAATTTGGATAGGACAATGTCTGTTGAGTCAACTAGTTACTAAATATAATAAAGTTGTACTTGCTTCACTACCAATAGAGAGTGGGGTATTAGTAGACAGTTAGTATGCTCACCAGCGTGCTGATACCGAGTGGAGCGTAACATACGTTTTTGTCTGCGTTTACCGTTGTTGTGTGGACTCCTTTGTTTGCATGACACATATAGGATCCCTGGGAAAATATTAAGATTATTATTGCAGCTATGACAACAGTTCCTGACATTAAAGTCTTAAATGATTGGTAAGAAGTTTCATTTTGTAATTTCTAGTAAATGTTTATGGGGCTTAATGATATGATAAGTCAACATCAGCATCCACAAGGCAACAGCTGACCTCTTCTCATCATCATCATTTGAGCCATAAGACGTCCACTGCTGGACATAGGCCTCCCCCAAGTATTTTGGGGGGGGTATCCATAATCGCCACACTTGGTAGGCGGATTGGCGATCGCCGTATGGTGGTAAAATGCATAGAGAATGCTGCTGCCCATTCTGTAGTAAGTCCATTAGTCGCCTTCAACGACACCCATGGGAACAAATAGGGTAGTGCTATTCTTTACATCCAGCACCATACAGAACATACCTCATCTAGTTTATAAAAAAATAACGTATAAAAATGTATGCACAAACCTACTTATAGAAATAAAATCATTTATCATAACAAAAAACCGCAGCCTAGGCAATACACAACTTTCATTATTAAGCGTTCTCAAGTGTCATTTTAATCCGGAAAATTCGATGCATATTGAATTGTGGTTTCAAGTAGATATTATTAGCTAAGATCACGTGAGACGCTCAGGAAAAATTAAATATATAAATTTTCATAACAATAACCTGGTAATAACATGATAATGTTACGATGTTCGGCAGTTTAAGTAAAACATGAGTGTTAATAAACAATATCGATCCGCGAAACGGCAAATCATAACAGAGAAGTTACGAAACAGCCAGGGCACGACATTGGCAATAAATTATTTAATAAAGAATCAATCGAATTCGTACTGTACCTGCATCAGGGCACGACACACATTTCTAGTTAGGAGCGACATCCTCGATTTTTATAGAACCTTTAGGAAAAGGCTTTTTATTAAAATTATTTTTGGATCAAATTCCTGCAGAGACGTAACCTAACCTATCACGCGTTCCGTTCCACGTAAAATGACAGCACATCAATGTACATTCTTAAAATGCATAGCATACACATGCACATGATTTAAGAGTCACATGTTCAAATTTTAAAAAGATAAAATAATACTTTTCATAAATTTTAATTTATTTACAGTAATTAACTTAAATTTAATTAAAATAATAAATACTGTTTGTCAAAGCTAATTTCACTGACTTGGAACGAAACGTTGTCATAGTTGCAGGCTTAGAAAATTTTATTGGAACTGGTAAACGTTTGATGAAAATATTCATATCGTGAGAATAAAAGTCAACCACACTTATTTTAAAATTATTATCTTAAGCAGAGTATGATCAGACTATGACGTTCCATTGCTGGGACAGGGGGACTCTCGTGCGAAGGAGCGGGCCCAGTGTGGTTCATTTTTCTAAGAAATGCCAGTTTCAATTAAATGTTTTACTTCACTGTTGTGGTATCGGCGTTGATGAAACAAATTACGAATAATAAAGCGACTGCTTGTGTTCAAATTCGAACCCACAACCAACAAGACTACAACTCTAGGTCAGAACTGGTACCACTGGGCCACCATTATTTCCGAAATTATTAAGCTCACACACGTTAATAAGAAATAATGAGAGCCAAAGAAAAAAAAAATTGTACATAGTACATAGTACGAAATAAAACTGACAACTAGCAACCCTGTGTTGAATTATCGAACCAATGCCAAGTGCGAGCGAATTGATTTTTACGTCACCATTCAAGTAGCCGTCACGGCGCAACATTTGAACTCGTTGTCTTGAAAATTAAGTGATTTCGGCAAAATAACTGATACAGAATGCATGCGACGACGTCGTCGTATATTTAATTATTTTATAAACCCTAGGATATCGTGAATTTTATATCAGCCTCATTTTTAACCAGTTACGTCAAAGCTAAGAGGTCGCACAAGTGTGAAATCGGTAAGTGTTTTTAAAAAATCCTAAATCTTATTTTATATTATTGTAAAATATGAATGACTCCAAAAATAATGGTGCTGCATGATTTAGAGTGTCATCTTATGCAAGTAATAGAGCAATTACATGCATAATTAGTTATTTTAATTCATAAAATTATATGCTTGTATTCGTGATCTGAACCCTAAGATAAAATGATTTCATAACATTATTAGTGATGAACGTCTATGTGACAATGATAATATTCTCCGGTTTATTTATATAGTAAGATACTTGTTAAATTTTCGATAAGAAGTCGTAGGTTATTCTCATTGATTACGTGTAAAGTTGTGTTAATTTCAATTTCTATTTGCCTACTTGTATTTGCATATAAAAGAGTATAATACGTTCACCCCGATTTTTAATAGGCTTTAAATTTAAATTAATTAAATTGCAAGTAATATTTGCGATTCAGTAGATCGACTGTTCAATTGCGGCGTTTGATAATTCGATAAAATATTCATCATTAAAACAGGTACCTATCTATTAGACATAATAGATACACAACAAGTACGCTGTGGAATTAAATAACTTTTTAATTTCCTCCGTTACGGTTTACAAACAGATTGCAATATCTACATCAATCTTTGATAGCAGTTTATCTGCTTTGATTTGTATTATCATGTTGATATCTAATCCAGGATATTTTACAAGCCTGCCGGGGTCGCGTGATTGTTCAAAAGAGATACCGTGGCCCCGGCACTGGGCAACTGAAGGAACACGGGTGGGTTTTAGTCAGTAAAAGTCTGACACGCCCTCCCGCTCCGCCCAGAGCGGGAGAAGTCATTTGATGATTTCCCATCCAAAAAAAAAAAAAAAAAAAAGGATATTTTACAACTCGACTATGAATGGTTAGGTAGGATACGATTTGGTGTGTTTTCGCTAGAAGACCCAGACGAGACTGACGTCACAAGACCCCACCGGCCGCTGCCCTTCCCTATGTGAAGCCAAATCGACGATTACGTAATGTAATAATCGAATTGAGACTATGTTTTAAATAGTTTCGACTTTTCTGTTTCACATTTTTGTTTTCAACTAAGGTATCATAAAACTTAGTTTGGTCAAAATAAAAAAAAATACTTTTTTCATACTTCGCATTTCCTCCCTTTGTAGTTCTGTGTGGTAACGAATAACTAGCCGGACATAAATAATAGCCGCCTCTCATTTCATCCCGTGGGTGTCGTAAGAGGCGACTAAGGGACTTACTAGAGAATGGGCACCAGCGTTCTGAATGCAATTTATCACCATAATGCAATCGCCCACCCGCCTGCCAACCGTGGCAATTGTGGCAAACCCCCTCCAAATTGGGGGACGCTTGTGTCCAGCAGTGGACGTCTTTGGGCTGAAATGCTCATGATGACTAGTAACAGTAGCTCATGCCATGTTATGTCTATGGCTTTTCTCCAATCTTGCCCTGTGTGCCTCAAAAAATGCAGCCATAGCCGTACCTACCTTTGCACTGCCACCGACGATACCGTGGAGTTACGTGGAAGTGGCAAAGTTTCGGGCCATCATTTAAGTTTATACGTTTAATTTAATATATGATCGTGCCAACGACACGCATAATCAGCCTATGTTTCCTGGGACACAGCTTTGACCTACTCTTTGTGGAGGGAAGTGGGCCATAATCCACCATTTTTATTTTTAGGGTTCCGCACCTCAAAAGGAAAAAGCGGAACCCTTATAGGATCACTAAGTTGTCCGTCCGTCCGTCCGTCCGTCCGTCCGTCTGTCAAGACCCTTTTTCTCAGGAACGCGTGGAGGTATTAAGCTGAAATTTATATTAAATACTCAGGTCTACTGTCGGAGTCGATTGCGGACTCCCGGCCACCGTAGGCGCGAGCTTGCGGGTGGCGAGCAATGGGTAGCTCGCCGCCCGGTAAGGACCAAGCTCGGGTCGACGGCGCGTAGTGTTCCACGCGCGCCTCAAAGAGATGTCAGCAGTACTGAAGGGGTCTGCTAGGACCGATGCCTGCCGGGGTCACGTGATTGTTCTAAAGAGATACCGTGACCCTGGCACATGGGCAACTGAAGGAACACGGGTGGGTTTTAGTCAGTAAAAGTCTGACACGCCCTCCCGCTCCGCCCAGAGCGGGAGAAGTCATTTGATGATTTCCCATCCAAAAAAAAAAAAAAAAAAAAAAAAAAGGTCTACTGTCCCTTGGAGCTGTGAAAAAATCAAACTTCTAAGCTAATGCAATCAAAAGATATAGCCGTTTATGCCGCAAATTTCCGCAAATTTTCGAAACTCGCAAGGGAATCAAAACCTAAAGGGTACTTCCAGTCGATCTAGAATTTTGAAATTTGGTACGAAGCAACGTCTTATAGCACAGATAAAGGAAAAATTGCGTAAACCGTAAATTTTTAGTTATATCATATAATAAAAATATTTTTAATAATTTTAAACTCACTACCCCTTTCCTCATGAACGCCTAGAGGTATAAAACACTACTAGATTTATACGGAACCCTCGGTGCGCGAGTCCGACTCGCACTTGGCCGGTTTTTTTTTCCGTAGAAAGCTCATCATGGATACCCTCCGCCTGGGATGAACGGAGGGTTATGTCGGACTCTACCGACTAAAACCCCACTGTTCCTTCAAGGTTCATGTGTCAGGGGCCCGGGATATACTTGTACGTTCGTCGCTACCCCGACTGATATCAGCCCACCACGCCTAACGACCCGCATCTCAAAGTGTGGCCGATCCCATGACAGCACATCCTTCCATTAAGGCGCGCATACTGCATGCCACTTCTTTGAGCCTCACTGTTCGAGCGACGAATCAGCCCCAAATTTGCCGCTCGTAGGCTCCTCCTTATAGTGACCGGAGATCGTTAGGCACCCTTCGACGCCCAGCTGCTCTTCTGGTGCGGGTGGAATGATAGGTATACTCTCTCTCCCTCTCCGCCGCCTCTTTTGCATGCATCACCTCCTCGCAAAAAGAGGCGACTGCATTCCACGCATTTTCGCTTCCGAACCATGAACTAAACCACGGCCGGAAGGCAGATATCACCTACACCAATTGTCGCGACGGCACAGCGCTGCTGGGCCCAAGCTGAGCATTCCTCCAGCGTATGTTGCGCCGTGTCCTCGGGGTAGTCCACACAGTGGTGACAAGCGGGCGTCCGTTTCCGACCTATGCGACGCAGATACTTCCCGAAACATCCGTTCCCAGAAAGCACCTGCGTCAGCCGAAATCTGAGGGCACCATGCTGCCCCTCCAGCCATTCCTCCATAACAGATTATAGGTCTTTACCGCCACTATTGTACCGAGCCCCCATCTGGGTTGTGCAAGTCACTCCCTCTATTCAGCCACTAGGATCTGACGGAGCTCGGTCCTTCGTACCTCGAGGTGCCTATCGTGCGCTAGCTCCCTCTTCCGCCAACGATATAGGGACGAAAGGATTTTTGCGTCCAGATCCCAGGGCGTGGATTCAGCCAGGAGAGTTGCCGCGTAGTAGGAGATCGCACGGTATCCTTTAATCACCCTAATAGTCATCGCTCTCTGCGGCCTCCGCAATACTGCGACGTTGCGGGCTGTCAGGTTGTCCGTCCTTCAGAGCTATGATCCGTACGATTCCCACGTTCAATCTCCCCCGGTAGGAGGCGTTGCCCCCCCCCCCCCCAATTTGGGTAGCAGTCGCGCGAGAGCTGCTGCGACGCTCATCAACCTGGGTCCAGCCACTGAATGTGCGGTCCGAAGTCACACCGGCTGTCGAGGACCAGTCCCAAATATTTCGTCGTCGGCCATAATCCACCATGCGCGCCCAATGCGGGTGGGTAGATGTCACATGACTTCGAATTTTTTGGTCCTATTACATTCCTCATGTTCCTGATGATTGTCCGATGTAACGAAGAAGATTCCGTATTACGAACATTCATTATTTATTTCGCGAATTTCCATCCTCGACCGTAAATTAGCGTTGTCATACGCCTTAAAAAATTTCTAGTTAAAACAAAGTATTTGTACCTCATTTCTTCCAGTTATCAAATAAAATCTCCTTTTTGTACCTGTAAAAACAGAAATTGTCAATTTGACAATTTCCAAATTTCTCATTGAAACATTTACATGAAAATACGTTTTTAGCTTTTTTTTTTGTAAGCGGTCTTCTAAATAGTACCCCTCTTCACGCGATTTTGGATGCATGGTTCCCTTGGTTAGAGAAAGAGGAAGAATAAATTGTAAGTAATTTTCTGTCACATGGCTCTTGACATTTAGAATCTTCCTGTTCCGAATGTCCTGCTAAGCCTTCATCACTGCGAAATTATAGCAGTATACATGGCAGTAATCCTCAAATATTTTTATAAAAATCGGATGCCGCATGTATGACATATCAGTGGCTTGACCGACCTGGCTGTTTTTTTGTTGTTGTGTTCGTAATTGCCAGGACAAAGTTCTAGTAACAACGAACATTTTGGTCAGTGGGTCGTCTTAGGATAGTGTAGAAATTTGAATGTTTTTTTTTTTTTTTTTGTATAAAACACTCTAATTATAAAAATCCACATTTTATGTAGAGATATGGCTAGCTAGGCCAGGCGCGAATAGCTAGTCAATAATATGTATGTGTGTATAAATGTGAAAGAAATTTTGCAGATAGGTAGCCTGGGAACTGGAGAGGGCCATGAGCTAAGGGTTTTCATCCTGGATTAACAACGATGAAATAAAAATACACACAGATGAACTCACGGGCACTGCACCTAATCATTACTATAATAAAATCAGTAACTACCCCGGTATGGCTGAGTAGAGGAAGTCCAATAAAAAAAAAATCCTATGGTATTTATCTGAGACGAAACGATTAAGGGACCAGGGTATAGCAATTTGCCAGTATTCGAGAGGGTATCGTTTCGAAAATATGACATCTCGATTATTCATAATCTGACAGCTGTAGCTGTCGGAACAGTAGAGGTCGTCTTATTAGTGAACAGCGTTTATAGGACTCCTACGATAACATTGATTGATGTTAGATTCGGTACGGAAGCGTATCGATTGATTGTGAATTGCTATTCTGATACCTATGGAATAAATAGTTTGAGAGTATAGGGGACTTTATTAAGAGTCTCCATAAATGCGTATAAAAATACTTATCCACTTACCAAAGAATAGTAACTATAAGAACTAGGCCCTAACTAATAATAAATCAGTTCATTTCCATTACACCCGAGATAAATAATGATGTATCACACGCAGGGAACCTTGAAATTCTGTCAACGATAACAACAATAAATGTCTTTGCCTTCACGGAGTATGTAAAATTATCTAATTACTTGTCTTATCTGGAGTCACACAAACATTTTTAATTGTTAAGCAACCGTATGGTTCAGATAAAGTGCGCACCGAATACCAAATTGTAAATTATAACTGTAATTTACGAAAAATATTATCTCGGAAACAGTAATTAAATTCAGGTATTTGGGACTTATTTGCGTATAATTGCTAGTAACAAAGGTCTTAAATCTACTGTAGATTGGAAGTCGTAAGAGGCGACTAAGGGACTTACTAGAGAAAAGGCAGCAGCGTTCTCTATGCATTTTACCACTATACTGTGTTCGCCAACCCCCCTGCCAAGCGTGAGGATTATGGCAAACCCCCTTAAATTGGGGGAGGCCTATGTCCAGCAGTGGAGTCTTTTGGCTGAAATGTTGATGATGATTATGATGACTAATACCATTGGAGGGGCTGCCGGGTCGGGCGCCTTCAGGCCTTATGGAGTCAGCGCAGGTGGCCTCAATTGATAAGTGTCTTTACTTATAATATTTGTTTTTTTGTTGCAGAGTTCCTAAGTCAAAATGGCGAAGGTTATAGACATAGACAAGCCGAGGTTCGACCAGGGAACGTACATGGGTCGAGCGAAACATTTTCTTTTGCTCACCAACCCACTGAACGTGTTGGCTACTGACAAACAGCTAAATGAGGCAAAGCAAGTCGTCGAATCGTTCAGGTGTGTTCATCATCTATATCTTCTTACATATAAAAAATGCAGTGCGTTAATCTCGCATTAACTCGAAAATGGCTCGTCCGATTATGATGGAACTTTGGTAAGTTTTTGGTTGCACGCCGGAAAATGTTTCTAAAACAAATGGCAATCTATTTATGTATGTTTCATACAATCGAATACGATATGGTTTGAAAAAAGAAAATTAGGAAAATCCCACAAGGACAGCCGAAACATTGGGAAACCTAAAATTGCATTTTCTATGGGAATTTTGTATGAATTATGTAGGTGTTGGGGGTTGAGGGGAAAAATGCAAATATTCTAGCTTCGACGCTGTACCTAGTCACTCTTTTTTCTGTTTATCGACGCGAGCACCCAAATAATATTTGCATTTAAACAAATTGTCCTGTATTTAACCCACTGACGGGCAAAGACTTGTATAACTTCATACATAGCAACATCAGGCGACGGTATATTTACAATTGTCCGTATTTATGCAAAATGGAACCACACGACAAATTTAGTTTTTTACTTTTTTTGAAGAATACTCATTTAAAAATGGTCTAAATTCTTATATAAAAAATAGTATACCTTGTTTCCAAGGCAAAAATCATGTGGTTCTTCTTTGTATGAGAATTTAGACCACTTTTAAAATAGTATTCTTCAAAAAAAGTAAAAAAAATAAATTTGTCGCGTGGTTCCATTTTGCATAAATACGGACAATTAGCCGTCATAGTATCATCTGCCTAGCCTTCTCTCAACTATATAGAGGTCGGCTTCCAGTCTAACCGAATGCAGCTGATTACCAGTATTTTACAAGAAGAGATCTACCTGACCTGCACAATCCAGTGACTGGGTAAAACGATATACCTTAGTAAGACTGGGTGTCGGACTTTCGGGCTTCTGACGACCCACAACGAGTGCCAAAGATCTACGAATTACAACTTGGACCAAAACGGCTTAACACGCTTTCTGAAACTCGAAGGGGCCGTGATATGTTAAGATGATCGCCCATCCAATCGTTGTTTAATCTGATCGATCAACTCACCACAAGCCTCTTAGCCCAATACCAAGCTATGCCCTCATTGTATCTAATCACTAATGGCGATATTTTTGGTGTTCTTTTTTGGCGTTTCTGGTGTTTGGTGGTATTTCTGGTGGCACCGAGTCCTAGAAATCTATCTGAATTCATTTCTAGTATATATTTACTAAGTGGCTAGGTTTTGGGGCTGTAAGATCTGTTAGGTCTTCAATTTATTCATTATGTACGACGCCAGCATAAAGCTATCCGAAACTGTCAAATTTCCCCAATCAATCTTGAACCTTATATTGTAGCAATAAAGTTGAAAACCTATTTTTTTTTTTTGGTGTTTCTGCTTCATGGCAATCTGTTTTCCAACAATAAGCCACTTTGAAAACCTATTAAAGAAAGTTTACAGATTGTAGTAGCTTTTTTGTACAACCTTTCTCAAGAATTGGGCTATCCACAACAAAAATATTTTCAATTGCAACTGGCATTTTTAGAGATTAGCGCTTTCAAACACGCAAGCTAAGTTTTTTTTAAATTACCATAATCGCTATGCTAGGCAGGCGAGTTGGCGATCGCCGTATGGTGGTAAAATGCATAGAAAACGCTGCCACCCATTCTCTAGCATGTCCCTTAGTCGCCTTTTACGACACCCACGGGAAGAAATGGGGTGGTGTTATTCTTTACGTCCGGCACCACACGGTACACATGATTGCGTATAGCCAAATAATACTCTCAATGTGTTTTAATAATTTACTTATTTCTAATTGTCACCACATTAGTATGTTTATAAAATATTCCATTAAAATATATTATTGGTGAGTTTGTAAACTATATAATTGTGTTCAGCAAAACAATCGCGCTAACGGCTCGCGCTTAAACTTTGTTTGAAAAATATTTAACTGTTCACAATGACATAGAAGGCGATAGAGATAGAGATATCTGCTTAATTGTTGCTGAAGATTTCATGAGTATTATTGAAGATATTCATTTATTTAAACCATCACAGTGCATCATGATTTTTTTCTTCCATACTTCTCTATTAGTCGTCATGAGAAGCTTGTTTCCGAATCCGTTGGATGCGAGAAGCATAGAACTGGTTGAAGCGGCGGGGCTTGGGGGAGGCCTATGTCCAGCAGTGGACACCTTTCGTCTGAAATGATGATGATGATGATAATGACGTCTGAAATGCATCGGGCTTTTGGCTAACAAGGAGACCGCCAAGATTGTCCGCCTCCGATTTCAATGATTTTTATATGTATTTATGTTGTTATGTGTAACCCAAAAGGAATTCACGCAACGCTCAATAGTTTCAGAGTTGCTTCTACCGAGCAACTTAAATATAAGTTCAGTTTACATACGAATTGCATAGAATCAATTTTCAATTTTTTTAGCTGCCTTTCTGGGTAAGACTTTACCCAGGGGTGTCACATTACGCAATTACTGGGTTACGGAGGTCAGCACCGTAATTACGAAACGCACAATTTATCAAAATCTGAATGGGATTGAAGATTATTTCTAAACCATTGCGTCATTTGTTCGAATAAATTGTCGGCTCAGCATCGTAAATAACGCAATGAATGTTGTTTAACTATGAATATTAAACCAATTCCTACCGATAAAAAGTTCCGCAATTACCCCTCTGATAGCTTGTCGCTTCATGTAAAAGACTGTTAATCAGCTGCATCCAGTTAGACTGGAAGCCAACCCTAATATCGTTGGGAAAATTCTAGGCTAGTAGTTGTCATTGCGGTAGTCACCCGCCATCTTTAGCCATAACATCTTTCATACAGTCCATCCATCATTTCTTTCCAATCTGCACCTTAATTGCGAAACGCACAATTCATCAGAATCTGAATGGGATTGAAGATTATTTCTAAACCATTGCGTCATTTGTTCGAATAAATTGTCGGCTCAGCAACGTAAAAAACGCAATGAATGTTGTTTAACTTTGAATTTTAAACCAATTCTTACCGATAAAAAGTTCCGCAATTACCCCTCTGGTCTTCCCCTACTCTTATAGCCATCCACATTAATACCGAAAAACTTTCCTCACCGTGTTTAATTAAACCAATCAGCCTATTATGAGGAATAATGCCAGTTTCCTTCCTCATAGTGGTCCTTTGTCTGTTCTTAGAGCCTTTTTTTTTTGTGGGTGAAAATTACCAAATGACGTCTCCCGCTTTGGGCGGAGCGGGAGGGCGTGTCAGACTTTTACTGGCTAAAACCCACCCGGGTTCCTTCAGTTGCCTATGCCAGGGCTACGGTTACTCTTTCAAACAATTCCGCGACCCTGGCAGGCACCGGTCCTAGCTGACCCCTTCAATGTATACTGACATGTCTTTCAGCCCCCCTGGAATACAACGCGCCTTTCGACCCGAGCCTATTTCTTACCGGGCGGCGAGCTACCCATTGCTCGCCGCCCGCGCAAGCCCATTGTTCAAGGAGCCTACAATGCCAATAGATTCTTGATTTCTGTCCCAAAGTGTTCCCTTAGCTGGCTACCCTTGCTAATTCTACGACGATGTTGTCTCTACACTTAATCAAAGATAGACAGGATTTCTGAGACAGATCACGTGCAGCTTCTGACTTTTCACAGTGTAAAATAAAATATTTTGATTTTTTATATCTTAATTAAACAGAACTATCTTAATGTATGTTATTGTATTTTGAAGTAAATTTTGACAAGCTTCTTATTACTACATAGACTACTTAAGTACAGACGCCAGTACATCAAGCTATCCGAAACTGTCAAATTTTCCTTATCTTGAACCTTATATTTTAGCAATAAAGTTAGACCTATTAACGAAATTTTAGAACCCAACCAATATATTTTTAGCCTCTCAAATACAGTAAATAGGATTTTTAACTAGCATTCATTTGTTTTGGTGCATCAAGCGCTTAACAGTTTATTTTTTAATGAAAGTTAGAAAAAGTGCTTAAAATAAAAAAACTTCAAAGAATTTGCCAAGTTTGATGATTTTTTTTATATGACTCGCTATTTTTTTAGTACTATTTTAGAATAGATGTAAAGGTCGATACCTAAACTTCACATAAACACAATAACATGACGTCAATAAATACTTTGAATTTTCATGACTATGATAGACGAAAAATGTTACCCTCCTCCTTTTAACTGGATCTAAAGATAACCCCTTTTTGTAATATAACCGAAAGAAGTTCCTAAATTAAACTCGTATTTTTTTTTGTTATGTTAACAGGAAAACGAAAAAAATGCCCGCCGGTTATGATGAGGAGAAACTATGGGCGGCAAAATATCTGTACGACAGTGCATTCCACCCTGACACCGGCGAGAAGATGATCAGGATCGGTCGTATGTCTGCGCAAGCGCCTATGAACACTATGATCACTGGATGTGAGTAACTGTTAAGAAACCGTACTTTACATAGTATAAAACAAATTCGCTTCCTGCGTCTGTACGCTGATATCTTTTAAACTACGCTAGGGATTTTAATACGGTTTTCATTAATCGAATAGTGATTCAAGAGGAAGGTTTATATTATATCTTTATGTATATAATTCTACTGTACGTGTGTATGTCATTGAACTCCTTCTAAACGGCTGGACCGATTTGAATGATTTTTTTTGTATGCGTTTGGGTGGCACCCTGGATGGTTTAGATTCACAAATCAGTCCGACAGATGGCGCTGCTATCGATTTCTAGGAAATAGGGCAACGTATGTACGGTCAGCTAGTCTTTATATATATAATTCTACTGTACGTGTGTATGTCACTGAACTCCTCCTAAACGGCTGGACCGATTTGAATGAATTTTTTTGTATGCGTTTGGGTGGCACCCTGGATGGTTTAGATTCACTATTGGACCCGGTAGGTGGCGCTGCTATCGAGTTATAGGAAACAGGACAAAGTCTATACGGTCAGCTAGTATATTTATAAATATAAAAAACGCGGGCGAAGCTGCTAGCAAAAGCTAGTAATACGATACATGTGTAACTCGTAGGTCTGTTAAAATTTTCACGTAGTACCGCCTGAACAGATTTAGATGAAAGTTTGGTTAGGTTCGGTTACATATTTTTTGTCTCGTCAGTATGTCCCCTAGGACAGTGCAACCGCCACACAGGCGAAGCCGCGGCCTCAAGATAGTTGTATAAGGACGGGGTTTTGGGACATTTTATTTAACTGGCAGTGGGTGGGGCGTGTTTGTTCACTTGATAATCACAAGTAAAGCTCGTTTCGTAAGATAAAATCACTGTATCTAAAATTAAACTGCACTAAGTCCTTGACCTTACCCAAGACCAACTGGACAAACTTGAGCGCCTTCAAAACTTTTGTATAAGGTTCATATTTGGTTTGCGCAAATATGACCATGTTTCCGAATTTCGAGTGAAGCTCAAGTGGTCCAATTCGCCTTCGCCGGAATGCTCATATTCTTTCTCTTTTGTATAATGTGCTATTTACGCCCTCTACTCCTCTCTATCTCAAAAAACGTTTTCAGTTTCTTTGTGATTCCCACACGAAATTCTTAAGGTCATCAGATAACTTGAAGCTTAAAATGCCTATGCATTCCACAACTTTCTTCGACCATTCCTTTACTGTCCAAGCCGCTCGGTTGTGGAATGCATTGCCTGTTGAAATTAAACGCGCGCAGACGTTACATGTTTTTAAAAGACTCGTAAAGGAACACTACTTGTCGTTGTGATCTTGTTCTCCTAATCTAACTGTAATTTTCTATGTACTGTCTTCATTTATTTTTGTGCCTTATATATTTAGTATGTATAAATATCTGTGTAGCAATTTTAGTACATTGTATGTTTACACCATTGACATACCCATTTTATGTCCAGACTTATTACTGTCCATTCCATGGTTGCCTGGAAGAGATCGCATAAAGCGATAAGGTCGCCCATTGTATATTTTGTAGTCTTTGTAATGTTTTTTTGTTTTGTATTTTAATGGTGTACAATAAAGTATATATAAATAAATAATAAATAAATAAGTCAAATTAGTTCCGTGTGGTGCAGAACGTAAAGAATACCACCGCCCTCCATTTCTTCCCGTGGGTGTCGTAAGAAGGGAATAAGGGATTTACTAGAGAATGGGCAGCAGCGTTCTCGATGCATTTTACCACCATACGCGATACACCATATGCGATCGCCCACGCGTCTGCTAAGCGTGGCGATTAAGGCAAAACCCCCTCCAAATTGTGGGAGGCTATGTCCAGCAGGTTTTCGGCTGAAATGATGAGTCATTTTAAATGAGCTAGCAAAACTTCACAGGTTTTATGGGAGGATTAAAACCAGTGTTAAAGTAGCTAGATACCCATATAGCTGTCTACTTAGTTTTTAATAATCCTAAGTTTTTATAATTTTCTTATTGTATAGTTGAGGTTCTGCCCGCGATTTCGACCACGTCAAGTTTTTGCTCCCCTGACCCTTCCCGTCGCATCAAATTGCCTGCCAGTTTTCGACTATTTTTTGTTGCTGCTCCGCTCCTTTTAATCTTAGCGTAATGTTATGCCTATAGCCTTCCTCAATAAATAGACTACCTAATACAAAAATAATTTTTCAATTCGGACCAGTAGTTCCTGAGATAAGCGCGTTCAACCAAACAAACAAATACACAAAGAAACAAACTCTTCAGCTTTATAATATTAGTATAGATGTTGCACAACAGGCCTCATAAGAAGGCTAAAAGTCACTCAAAGGGCAATGGACATGGCTATGCTTGAAGTTTCCCTACGCAATCGACTCAGAAATGAAGAGATCCGTAGGAATCGGTCGAGGTGGCGGTACTTGGGGGACGCCGATGTTCAGCAGTGGTATTTCGGAAGAAATGATGATCTAAGTAAATGTTGTTTATATTTTCCAGGTATGATAACGTTCTACAAATCGAACCAAGCCATCATTTTCTGGCAGTGGTTCAATCAAACGTTTAACGCTGTTGTCAATTATTCTAATCGATCAGGAGACGCAGTTATCACCCCAAAGTAAGTACTTCAGTTATCAATAATCGGGTTTTTTTGGGGTTCGAACCCCGACAGGCACTTTGTGTAAATTATTACATCACCACAGTTGAGAGCTGTGAAGGAAAACATCGTGAGGAAACCGTCATGTTCTAGAACCAGAGATGTGCAAAATAGGTTATAAAATGTATTCAAATGCAAAATGCAAATACTTTTGTATTTTCTTATTTCAAATACAAAATAGTTTTTCATTTTATATTTAAAATACTAAATGCAAAATACGTATTTACAAAATGCTTTATTAAAATAAAATACTTTTAGTTTAAAAGTATCTTTATTTTGTTAAAAAGTTGATTTATTTCAGTCAGCTAACAGGGTGGTAAATTTACTGTGATACTGATAACTTACTTAAATTAAATTTACTTAACATATTTTAATAAAATAATTATCTCAAATACACTGTCGCTCATCTTTCTCCTGTGTGGTCTCATAATCATGCCACCATAAGAAAAAAGTAAAACTAATTATCTAAGTGGCCTGACAAGTAAGCAGTTCAATTCAGTGTTGCCATAGTGAGAAAAACAAGTATCATTTCTCATCACATTAATTATTAATTCTTTGATGTTTACAAAACTTAGCAAAAAGTATTTTGCATTTTGCAAATACAAAATATTTCCCAAAAAGTATTTCAAATAAAATATAAAATGCTTTTCTAAAAAAAGTATTTAAATACAAAATGGAAATAGGTATTTTTAACCGACTTCAAAAAGGAGGAGGTTCTCAATTCGGATGTTTATATTTTTTTTTTTTTTTTTTTATGTATGTTCGGCCATAACTCCGTCATATATAGACGGATTTGCAAAATTCTTTTTTTGTTTGAAAGAGGTTTATTCCGAAATGGTCCCATTTAAATTTCATATAGATCTGATGATGAACTCCAGAGATAGACACCGGAACTCTTTAAAAAATGACAGCAAATCAACCGCGATTTCTGCTATCGCATAAATATGCATTGTTTGTTTGGAATTAGTGCGGGGTGGATACCACAACTAAAAATTTAAAAATAAAAACTTTTTTACAAAAAAAAAAAACAACCGACTTCCTTAAAAACACTACAAAGTGAAAAATAACTTTAATTTCGGAAGTCGGTGGCCACAAAACCATAAATACAGATCCTAAGACACCGACTTCCGAAATTAAAGTTATTTTTCACTTTGTAGTGTTTTTAAGGAAGTCGGTTGTTTTTTTTTTTTGTAAAAAAGTTTTTATGTATTTTCTATTTTGCATTTCAAATACTGTTATTTTTTAAATCTCTGCCTAGAACCCATAATTCTAATATATGTGACATCCACCAACCCGCACTGGGCTCGCCTGGTGGATTATGGCCCACTCACTCTCACAGAGAGTAGGCTTGTGTCCTAGCAGTGGGAATAGGCTTACAACGTTCGGTTTTCTTGGAAAAATATGCGGGTCATTTTTCGAGAAAACTGTAACAAAATATTTTTCTCGTCTGCTCTTGGAACTTTTGTCAAGGTTTTCTCACGAATTAGATTTCGTCACAATAGTCTTAGGACCGGATCGAAATTTAAAACCCTAATTCGACGTACACACGGACGTAAAAATATCATGTCAGGATTTTATGATATGACTTTAATTTAAACTGTCGTACATTTAGTATTGAACTAAATGTAGAACGCCACCAGTGGGCTATGGGAAATATCCCAAATACGCTAGGGTGGAACAGTCGGCATCAGTGCAGGATGTCAACTCAGGGCTGATGAACATCTTGTACGTCAAAGGCGGCACTCACGGACCCAGCTAGGTGATCCACTGTACACCCATCAACTCGCACTGGACAAGTGCGGTGGGTTAATTTGTCTTAACCCCTACTCTCTCATAGTCATGACACACAACGAAAAAAATGCGCCTCAAGTACCCGGCTTCAGTTCCAGAAGAGCCGACACCGAGACTGACATTAGGCAGACACTCTTTGGAACCAAGGGGCCTCAAAATCCCCGGGTGGGATTCCTCTGTCGGAGGACCAAATTAAGACTGGTCCTTGGCAGCTCTGGACAAAGAGACGTGGAATGAGAGTAGGGAGGCCTTCGCCCAGCAGTGGGACAGAAACGGCGAATAATAAAATAATAATATGATTTAATCGCTGGATTTCATATTCTCGGTATTAAACCAAACATTGAGAATCCAAGTGAGCATCCCAGCGCGTCTAAAATCAAACTGTTCCATTTTCAAAAAATCCCGCAGCGATATTTTAACTTCCGTGCGAACGCGGACTAACTTGAAAAATAAGGAGATGGTTTATTAAATTTAGTTTTTTTTACCTATCATTCGTAAGAATGTAACATAACATGGAACTGCTCGAGAAAATGCTCTAAGGTTCCGCACCTTTGGGGTTACGAGACTTTAATAAAACAATTAATCAGACAATCAATTCGCAATCAATACAATAGTAAGCGTAAGCGTTCTAGTCGTAAGTACTACTGTTGATTATAAAGTCCTGGGTTCGATTCCTAGGTCGGTGTTATTGAGTTTTTCTTTCTGGAATTTCTCAGCAGAGACTGGATGTGTGCCCGGTTAATGGCTATAAGCACACCCCGTATTACCTGGGACTTCAACATGGCGAAATGTGGGTGTACGCACGCCGACCAATCAAGCTTTACATTTCCAGTATAAGCAGACTTCTCAGTTTACGAAAAGCTTATACAATGCGAGGTCAGCTGAAACTGGAAATGTATAGCTTGATATTTAGCCGTGTGTACTATAGGTACAGTTCTGGCCAACCCTTCGTGTAAATAATGCTGTTTTGTTTATGTATGTCTGTATGTACAATAGTAACAAACCTATTTTTGTTTAATTTACAGGCAATTGCTAGCGTCTTATTGCGCGGCGTGCGGAGGTGCCTTGACCACTGCCCTGTACCTTAACAGTAAAGTTAAGGTAAGAATGCCTATTCATGCTAAACAACCTTAAACGCTAAAGACCTTAAAAAAAAGTTCAATTTGTTTTGGAAAACGATTAAAGGCTCCTGCAGATAGGCATAACGCGGTATCGCGAGGAGGCTCAGCTAGACTAATTTCTGTGCACATTTCAAGGGAATAGTTCTACAAGAGTAGCGTCGCGCTGTCGATGTCACTTCGCACCACCCGGGAGCCTTAGAGCTCTTACACATGAGCGGCATGTTGCCAACGGCAACGGTAATTAATTGCTGTCGTTGACGTGTCGACGGCAGCCGGCGACATGCCATCTTCAACGATCAGCGTCTTGATCGCGGGTCGACGGCGGGTTACCTGCCGTTGGCAACATGCCGCTCTTGTGTGAGAGCTATTAGTCGACGTTTCGATCTTTAATGCACTGCTTAGCGCAAAGAGTTGAAATTCAAAAACTGTGTATTTTCGACGCGTTGGGCTAGGATGCACTTTGTGGGATTTTCAACTCTCGGCCCTAAAAAGTACGTTCAAAGTCCATTGCGCTAAAAAATCCTGCCGCGATTTTTTTACTGTGTGGATCCCGAAACCTTGTGTGTTTATTTTTTCATGCCAAAAAAAATATTATTACAAATAGTCACTCTCAGATTTTTTTTCCTGAGATTTCCGGACTATACGTACTTAGTCATATCACGAAGTGCGGTGATTTGCACTCACCTTTTATATTGATTGCTTTTACTAAATCACAACGCGAACGTTTTCATTATCTTAACGCCAATAAATTACGGCCAGGTGTATTTTTTATTATCAAAACGATAGCCTATCGCGTATTTTTCCAACGTTATCTTCTATTTCGGTAGTGTCAACACTTCCACTAATTGTTATAATTTTTATCAAACACAAAACGTCATGGAGGTGTGTCGTTTCATGTCGGAAAAACCGTGTGATAACGAAAGCTGTTTATATTTTTTTTTTTTGTATTGTTGCGAAGCGTGTCTTTCAAATCAGACTGTCGACAGACAATAGAATAATTTTTTTTTACACTTATGTCAAAATATTTACATAATTTAAAAGCCAAGTCTTAAAATGAAAGAAAAGAATGATAAGGCATAAAAACATTTGTCGGTAATGTTGTCAACAGGAAAAGTGCCCAAATCGCTAGCAGCATTGCCATTTTGTATGGAAATGTTGATGCTTTGGCCAAAATAGGGCAGCTCTCTTGTGACGCAAAGAGTCAACCTTGGCAAACTCTCGAAAATCTAAGTAGGCAACTCGGATCCCATGACTGTTTATATTGGAAAACACGCTTATAGTGGCGGACTTCATCTGACAGATGGTTCTATGAGATTTTTTTAACAAATTTATTATGGAGTCAAATGGAAGTAATAGAATATGGAAAGTGTTTTCTTTCACGGAAATACCTAACGAGAATGAACGATGGAAAAAATGGAAAGGGTAGTTATGAAAACCCGAGTTGTAGGTCGTAGATTCTAACCCAGACAGTCACTTTGTTTCAATTATTTCATCAGCAGTGCTCTTAAAACGGCGAAGGAAAACATAGTGAGGAAACCGGAATGTCCATGAAACACAAAATTTGAAGACATGTGACATCTCCCAACCCGCACTGGGTCCGCGTGGTGGATGACGATTCGACCAACTCCCTCGCCCAAAAAAATTATAGCCCGATTATATATCTATTGAAAGGGAATAATATTATTTTCATAATGTCATAATAATGCAACCGTGACCTATAGCAATGAAGTCGTGTTTGACAGATTTACAACAACATGTCATGAAAGTTCACTTATCGCCAACATAATAATTGTGACAATAAACATATAAAGCGCTTGTTATGTTACCTCTGACGTCAAATAGTACGTATACGTAAGTACTATATACTCCGATGTGTTTGTGTAGGTATAATAATGGCACATCGTACTTAGAGATTCACATAGATTTTACGTAACTTTGTATTCATAATTTTGTCTAAGTAGGTAACTGTTTACAACGGACGTATATTAATTAGAACGCTTAAGGTGCGCTTACACGGGCAACTAAAATTATCTTAATATTGGTATAAAACAGGAATTTTAAACTGCGCACAAACTGTACCATGTGATCAGTCATTGGAAATGAATGGGGCAACAGGATATTTTTATAATAGAATGTCGATACTAGGGGGGGGGGGGGGGTTGTTCGCATCATATGGTGAATTCATGGTATTTTATCCTGTAATGTGCCGTCACGACAATATAAAGCAATTTAGCATGTCTTGTCGTCGGAAGCCCGAATGTCTGACAACCTGTCTTACCTGGGGTATCTTATTACCCAGCTAATGGGTTGGTGAGGTCAGATAGGCAATCGCTCCATATAAAATACTGATATTCAGCTGCAATGGCTGTGCTTAAACCAGTCTTTGAAATCCCAAAAGACTCTCAGTAGTAAATATTTGTCAATTAAGTGGTAATTAACTTCATGATCATTCACATCCCCACTTCACCCACAGCTGAGTACAGGCCTTTCTTTGCTTGTCAAGTGACAATCCCAAAGCTTGCCAGCCTCGTTTAGCACCCAAATTTAAATCACAATCTGTAGGATTTTGAAGAAAATTGCGGAATTCATTGCGTCAAATGTTTCGTAATAAATTTTGCTGAAAGGTCAGACTATCACCCCGCAAGTTTTACCTGCGATGGCATCAATGTTATGAACTTCATATAAAATAAAATCGAGCAACTTTATAGATTGCTCCACAACCTCTGGCAACTGCTGCAGGCAATTAAAATGGCCCGTGTGAGCGCAACCTTACATTTATGTTTAGTTACAAACTAGTCCATTGTGTTTTTGTATAATTAATTATTTTTGTTTACATTTGCATTTCTTATTGTAATATTGTAATTTTATCATTATTTTATAATTATTTCTAGGGTATGAACCCGCTGTTCGCGAGGCTGGTTCCCTTTGCGGCCGTATGTGGCGCTAACTTCATTAATATCCCCATGATGAGAAGCACGTAAGTATTACGTTTATTTATTTATTTTAGAATCTTTAATTAAAGATATACACAATACAATACACACAACTAAAGGCAATATCAGGTATTAAGTAAGTGTACATCTTCACTTATAGTAGAGTGCAACATGCACAACAAGAAAGGTAACAACTAAGCTAATAGAGTTAAAATATTCATAATATTTAGTTAAATCACAACACAGTATAAAATAGAGTCGCTTACCTCTGGCTGTCCCTATTTATGCTTAGATCTTTAAAACTACGCAACGGATTTAGATGCGGTTTTTTTTAAATAGATAGAGTGATTCAAGAGGAAGGTTTTTATACGTATAATACGCGGGCGAAGCTGCTGGAAAAAGCTAGTTACTTAATAATTTTCTAAATGACATTAAAGAAATGAAAAATAAAAACAGAGACAGTTTTACAACTTATAAAATATTTAGTTATTTTTTTTTGGTTTACATGTAAGTTCAATATAAATGTCTTAATATGTCATCGTAAAATAACGCAATATTTGTCGGTAAATTATAATCTATCGAAGTGAAACCGACAAATTGAGACATCGTATGCGATGGAACGCAACTCGCGCGCTGATTGGTTGAGGTTAGAGATATCTTTACTTCCCATAAGAAACAAATTTCACTTACTTGAGAAATATAACATAATAAAAAAAAAACATTGTTTTTGTAACGCACAGTTTTGGTAAGGAGACAATAAAAAAAAATTGCAACAAAACAGAAATAGTCAAAAACTGTAGGGTAATATGGTAATCGCTAATAAATTGAATACAGCTAAAATGTAAACATACACGGAACGCGCGCAACTAGATGTGGTATGCAATGAACTAAAGTGCGCTCGCTTTATGTTTCTTAAATATTGACATCGTTTTTGCATTTTTGATGTTATTTGGCAGTTTATTATATCAGCACCTTCGTACATCACATTTTTTTGCCATAGCTGGTGCGTGGTGAGTATAATAAAATTGTATGTCTGAGCCTAATTTTGTGTATTTGATGTTTCTTAGTGAAATGTATGTGTGTCTTACACATATTTGTTTGTTAATTAGTTTACCGTCGAATGTAAATGTCACCGAAATGTTATGAACATCGTTAAATGGCTATTTAGTATTAGTGGGAGATGCGATCCTTCGCATGCAAATTTGATACCGGTTCACAATTTTATTTGTCGGATTGCCATGGACAGATTATAATCTATCGAAAAATAATGCGTTAGATTGTAAATGGATTTTGCAGTTCACTATTTTTCGTAAGATTATAATCTCGCGAGATATATGGTAATCTAACGGAATTTACAATTTGACGGTGACATATACACATAAACCATACAGATTAAATAATCGCATCAAAAACCGTTGTGTAGTTTAAAAGAACAACGCGGTCACACAGACATACGAAAATCGACTTTAATAACACATACATGTTTCGTTGCATTATTCGAATAGTAGCGACACGGTTCGGTAAGTCGACTATCACTTGGACTTAATAAATAATAATAAATTGCGGCGAGTATTTTCGCGCACTGGATTTTTAATTGACAAATTATAATCAGGAATTCCTACAACTAACAAATGAATACACACACTGTGTGTACAAATATTGAGGTCAATAATTGAGATAAACACTATTCTATCTTTTAAGTTGGACCAAATTACAAATAATTACGAAGTTTGATAACAACATGTTAAGTAGTTTCGGAGTTTAGCCATAACAAACATGGTGGCTCGAGATTTTTATATATATAAGATATATACGCACCCTAATTGCATACACACACTATCAACAAGAACCTGAATCATTTTGAAGTATATTGCTTATGCATTACTTCTAGTGTTCGAAAAAATTGCCTGCACAACTACGTAAAAAACGCAATGAATGTTGTTGAACTGTCAAAAAAAGATTTCAATTATATTCATACACCATCTTTTTAATGAATCCTATTGGTCACACCAATCGATATTCATTTACATGTTATATTCCAGTGAACTCATGAATGGAACACCAGTGTTCACCCCGGATGGAAAGAGAGTGGGCGAATCCAAGATCGCAGCGGCCACAGGCATATTCCTCGTTTGCTTATCCAGAGTGGGCATGTCTATGCCCGGAATGAGTACGTATTTTTTACCTAAATTAACACGTTCATGGACAGTATATTCCCTTACTGGTTAATCGTGTTGAGAGTTGAGACACTACAAAATTTCATTTTTATTAACATTTTTTTTAACGTACGATAAGACAGTTAAAGATTAAAACTCTATCCGTCGTGAAACTACAGAATGCCCTTCCTTTTATTAGTATATAAAAAAAGCGTGTAATATAACGTTGCAAGGCGTACTGATTGTATGCAAGTCAAAAGGTTGACGTCGATACACTGTCGTATTATTTTATCCAGAGAGAACGTCGAGAAGCGTTCTGTCCGTGAACGTGTTAATGTTATAAAAAGGCTCTTTGTTTGTTTATATGAGGATTTTCTGGAAGTATTATATCCGATTCCGAAAATTCTTGCACTTCTGGAAAGCGGCACTACTGCCCATGGCCAGCGGGAGTAGCCGGTAAGAAGGGCACCGATGCCTCCCTGGCTTCTAAAGAAAATATATGTATAAAATATTACGGCCTAAATTAACTGCCTCGTTGGTCTAGTGGTCGCAAATGCTACTGCTGAGCATGAGGTTCTGGGTTCGATTCCGAGGTTGACCTCAAAGTTATTGGGTTTTTCTATCAGGAATTTCTCAGTAGCAGCCTGGAGCCTGGATTTGAGCCCAGTTGATGGCAATAGTCTCGCCCTCTATTACATGCGTCTGGGCTTAAAAACTTAAAACTAAAGCGACTTCACGATAAAGTTACCCTCTGTGGAAAACGGACGTCGGCTTACAACGTCGCTGGAAGAGGGCAGCAAGGCACGAACTGTATCGGAATGATGACGAAAGTCTTGGCAGAAGCTAATATTTATACAAGATGGGGCAACGACGCGCAATTTGCTAACAAGGATTCATTTCATGATTCTGGATCCCCTTTTTTGGATAGGAAATCATCAAATGACTTCTCCCGCTCTGAGCGGACCGGGAGGGCGTGTCAAATTTTTACTGACCCACTAAAACCCACCCGTGTTCCTTCAGTTGCCCATGTGCCAGGATCACGATATCTCTTGAGAATAATCTCGCGACCCGGCAGTGGATAAATACTCGGAGGATAAATACTCGAGTATTTATCCGTTTCGGAGTTTTAGTTTTTACTCATTTTTATCGAGTATTTACCCAAAATGATGGATAAATATATTTTTTGTGTATTTGATGATTCTTTTATAATGTTAATTACTTGTACTGTTATTTGAACTTTCCGAAATACTATCTTTTGACATTATTTAGTTCTGTCATCAATTGCCAGGGCTATAATTGTGTCAGGAGTCCCTCTGTCTCTAATAGAACATGCTCGTTGATATTTTTTTAGAACCTTTCTTTAATGAGAGTGTATAGAATCGCCACACACGTGAATTGCTCCGTGAAAAAGTTCTAAAAGACATTATAAACACGGCGAAGAAAAGTTTGGTGTTGTTAGTGACCACGCTAGAAACGCAGAAGTCAGTAAAAGATGTTCACCCTTTAAATTGCGAAGCACGCACTATTAATTTGCTGACTCATGGGTCTGAAATATGAAGATTTTAACAATTTTATAAACTATGCAGATATAATAAAATAAATCAAAAGAACTGGTATTAATGCAAGCATTTTAAAACAAAGGAAATCGGGAGCGAAGTTAAAGCTGCCGTGATGCACAAGCTGGGGCACCTGATAAATACAAAAGCCACTCTCTTAGTGTTAACAATACAAGATGCAGCTTTTCTTGATGTTATTTTTGTGGGATTGCATAGATCAATGCTTCTCTCTTTCAAATAGAGCCCAACAAGTGCCCACCTAGTGTATACCATCTTCTAGGATAAGAAATCTAAAATGAGGTTCATTATCATCATCATCAGCCTATAGCAGTCCACTGCTGGACATAGGCCTCCCCAATTGCACGCCATTTAGCTCGATTTTCGGCCACTCTCATCCAGCTGCTACCAGCTAACTACACTAAACTATACTTTATGTTTGCCGATTCGCGGTCTCCACTCAAGAACACGTCTACCCCAACGGTTATCGGTTCGACGGTTAATGTGGCCGGCCCATTGCCACTTCAACTTGCTAATCCTATGAGCTATGTCGATAACTTTGGTTCTCTGCCGGATCACCGGATTCTGTCCCTCAGAGATACTCCAAGCATAGCTCGTTCCATAGCTCGCTGAGCGACTTTAAATTTGTGGACCAGCCGTACCGTGAGTGTCCACGTTTCGGCTCCGTAGTTCATAACAGGTAGGACGCACTGGTTGAAGACTTTCGTCTTTAGGCTCTGTGGAATACGCGACGAGAAGACTCGACGAAGCTTCCCAAATGCTGCCCAGCCCAGCTGAATTCTCCTGTTAGCCTCCTTCTCAAGGTTGTTCTTACCAAACTGCAGAGTTTGCCCGAGGTAAACGTATTCTCGAACAACCTTGAGGGAACCGCCATTGACCGCAATCGGTCCCGGAGTTGCGTGATCGTTGAACATAACCTGTGTTTTGCCCAAGTTCATCCGGAGACCAATGCGTACAGAAGAATCAACTTGGCCGTCCAGCATCTGCTGCAAGTCCTGCAGCGATTCCGCCAGTATGACGATGTCGTCTGCAAATCTCAAGTGTGAGATGTACTCGCCGTTAATGTTAATTCCGCGTCCACTCCAGTTTAGCGTCTTGAACACATCCCCCAGTGCGTTAGTGAACAATTTTGAGGAGATTACGTCCCCTTGTCTCACTCCTCGACGCAGGGCGATGTGTTCAGTTTGCCGGTCCTGAGTTTGGACGGTCATTGAGGCGTTTGCCAGTCGACTTGGCATCGCTGCAAAGACTCCAAAATAGACCAGGTCTCGATAAAATCAAAAGCCTTCTCATAGTCCACAAACGCACACACGCACGACGGCCGACTATACTCCTCGGACTTCTGTATAATCTGCCGCACTGTGTGGATGTGGTCTATGGTGCTGTATCCTCCACGAAACCCGGCCTGCTCTGGTGGCTGAAACTCGTCGAGTCTCCGCGCTAGACGATTTGAGACGACTCTTGAAAACAGCTTATTTACGTGGCTTAGGAGCGAAATGGGTCTGTAGTTCTTTAAAAGGGTTTTATCCCCCTTTTTAAAGAAAAGAACGACCACACTCCTTCGCCACGCTTCTGGAGTTCTCCCAGAGAACAGGACAGAGTTAAAAAGCTCCCGAAGCTCTTTCAGTACAGGACTTCCAAATGAGGTTTATTTTGTCTAATTAAGTTTCTTGATAATAAAACCAAGAACCAAATTCTCTCAGCAGTGGCAAAAAGGGTAACGATTGCCTTTAAATTTTTCCGCCTATCTGCTTGACTCAAAAGCTTGCTGCTTGGCACGTGGTTCGGAGGAATGAGGTAAATGTCGTGAGGAAAGTTTTGAGTATGAATGTCGATGACTAAAAGAGTAGGGAGAGACCAAAGAAACGATAGCTGAACTGTGTGAATAATATGGATAGAAAGGGTGTGAAGATGGCGACTAGTAGCGAAATGTGGAAGAAAAAGACAAGTTGCGTCGACCCCAAATAAATTGGGATAAGGGCAGAAGAAAGATGATAATGATGATGATCTGCTTCACCCAAACACGATCGAGTTAAATCAAGACAAAGAACTGGATGCCAAAGATTTTATAAATGGAGTGTCGAGGTTTGTTGAATGTGGAAGTACATACAACAACAACATTCGCTGCATAAGGCCAGGAAAGGTTGTTGGTGAAAACCTTTTATTTGGAAGAACACTAACGAAATTAGCCCCTTAACCGAGCGCGAGGGAGAGGCAATCTCTGCGCTCCCACGTCCCTAGCCACCGTAGGAGACTCCCCGGGCGTCAGAAGTCAATTGCGGACCCCCGTCCACTGTAGGCACGGGCTTGCGGGCGGCGACAATGGGTAGCTCGCTTCCTGGTAAGGACCAGGCTTGAGTCGATGGCCCGCCGTTGTGTTCCGCGCGCGCGCCTCAAAGAGATGTCAGAATTTTTGATGGGGTCCGCTTGGACCGATGCCTGCCAGGGTCGCGGATTTATTCGAAAGAGTTACCGTAGCCCTGGCATAGGCAACTGAAGGAACACGGGTTGGTTTTAGTCCGTAAAAGTCTTCCACCCAGACGGAGACGTCATTTGATGATTCCCACCCAAAAAAAAAGCCTGGTGGAAAGAGCTATGTTTTTTGACAAAGTTATCTAAACTAGCAGTGAATATTCTTTCAACACCGTATACTTCTGTCGCAACAGAAATGTTTTTTAGACCACACATAAATATTCACAGAACAAAAAAAATGTGACGACAGAAAAAGCGGCAAAACTTGCATTTATTAAATATAATTGGTTTATTTTGAATGACTATAGTGATTATTTTCTGACGGACTCTATTCATGATTGAGTAAAATTATTGGAAATATAGGCTTTTTAACTATTAGTACGGTATACAACTTCTTTTTTTAAATTTTAATTAATTTCAATCTTTTTCTATGTAAAATGACAAAATTTTCGTTAATGAAACTTGAAATAGTATTTATCCGCTGTTTTGGTTAAATATTCAGTAAAAACGGATATTTATCGAGTATTTATCCATTTTGAGTATTTATCCGGATAAAATCCCAACATTACTAGAATCATATACCTACTGAATTCATGGTTACAGTTTGAGCGGCGATGTCCCCGTTACCCTTGGGTAAGCCACGTGGCTTGGGTAGCCAGTAAAATTTTTCTGACCTACAAGGTCAGAAAAATTTTACTGGCTAGACTTTCCCAACAAATTTTGGGGTCAGCTTCCAGTATAACAGGATGCAGCTGAATACCAGTCAAAGATCCACCGAATGACAAGTGACTACCAGATCCAACTTTCCGAAGCACGGAGGGATCTCAACCGCGTGGCATAGATTAACCTTATCTATCAACACGTGCGTCTGTTATTACTCAGCTAAGAGTCTAAATTCCTTTGCTTATACATTTCTTTTTATTCTTTTTCAGCTCTGGTGCCTCTAATAACGAACACGGCGATTCAGAAGCGTTGGTTCAAGCCGTCGTCGCTGGCCATCATCCCGTTCCAACTAACCCTGGTGTGTCTCTGCGTGACGTTCGCGACGCCGCTGTGCTGTGCCTTCTTCGATCAAAAAGCCAGCATTAGCATCAACACCGTTGAGAGTCACTTGAAGGTAACAGAAATATTTCAGTACTTTAAGAGAAGTGCCAAGGTAACCCGTGAAATTCAGGTCAGTGTCCCACGGGAACGTACACATGGCTCCTGTAGCGGTACATTTGCAGCTATACATGTCCAGTTTTAGCTGACCTCGCATTGTATAGGCTTTTCGTACAGGGAGATGTCAGCTTATACTGGAAATGTATAGCTTGATGTGTGGCCGGTACCTACGCACGACCGGGATAAAACTATCTTATACATTTCATCCAACTACGTCCGGCTTTTTTTGCGTGAGTGAGCAAAAAACTTTCACATATATAATATTACTAGCTTTTGGCAACGTCTTCGCCCGCTTATTATTATACATTTATAAACCTTCCTATTGAATTACTCTGTGTATTGATGAAAACCACATTAAAATCCGTTGTGTTGTTTAAAATAGGATAATATTTTTGTGTTCACCAAAAATCTTAAGGTACATCTATGTATGCATTTCTAAAATATTGATCTTAAACCCGTTTAATTGTTTTACTATAATTAAACTACTCGGCGAACAAAATATGTTACATCAAACAAATTCCAAATTAACACCAAGATATAACACTTTACTTTTTTATTCTATTGTATTTTAATAAAAATAATTTATTCTATTGTAACAATAACTATTTTATTCTTCCCCGAAAAATACTGATCGTGCACCAAATATTCCTGAATGTACTACGTGAGCTCGACAAATGAGTGTGGGAATGCACGCTTGTGCGACATACTCGAGCTCACATAGTACACTAGGTAAGGTTAGGTTAAAACTGTGACCTCCTACGCACGAGCCGAGCGAGCGAAGCGAGCGGTGCCGCGGCAGCGGCCGGCGAGTGCTAGAAACGACTGTGTGCCGCACAATGCAGTGCATTATCTGAAGTAAAACTAAAAAAATAAATGCTTGTTTTTAAAATTAGGTGTATTACTATTTTTACAAATTTGCAACAGTTGTTAAGACGAAATGGTATCGTGGTCACGTATGTTTCGAGGGGGTGAAGCAGACGCGAGCGGATAAGTGGCACGCGGGGCCCCGCTCTCTGCCGCACTCGGCCAGCAAGCTATATATAGTCCGACCGCTGTAAGCGTGACCCTGTCTCGTGAACCAAAATATTTTTGCAGAGGATCGCGCATACGGTAATCGGACTGTCGTGGCAAGTTGTAGATTTACGTGATACTAGTTGCGCAGTTTATGGAAATATATTTATTTTCACAAAGTATGTAATGAGTACATAATATGGTGCAGTAAATAAATGTAAAATAATATTTTAATTAGGCGCATACACTAGTGTTTTTATTATTATATCTATTTACATACGAATACTGGCCTACTTATGAGTTCCTATAATAATTCCAGTTCGTTTGTTGTTTGAATGGGTACTCGTATTAAAGATGAGTCCAAAGTGGTTTTTCCAAAAATCGGTTCTTTACACAGGATATTTTTTTATCACTACCCAAATTTTCATAGGGTGCTCTATCCATGAATATGAACAACTTTTACTATGGCACCAACTCTGAAATCACGGAAAAAATCTGCTATTTTTAACAAAAGTTCAATACATACTCGACCAAAATGTATGAATTAGCAGATTTCATTCATGGGTAGAACAACCTATGAAAATTTGGGTATTGATAAAAAATTGCCCTGTAGAAATAAAAACAACTAATTAAAACAACTTTTATCCTACTAATATTATAAACGCGAAAGTTTGTATGTATGGATGTTTGTTCCTCTTTCACGCAAAAACTACTGACCTGATTTAGATGAAATTTGGCACACAGATATTTTATAACCTGGAATAACACATAGGGTACTTTTTATGTATATATATGTTCCCGCGGGATAATTTCCGACATCCACGCGGGCGAAGCCGCTGGCAAAAGCTAGTATATCTATACAAATAAATAAAATTGGAGTGTCTGTTTTTAATATTAAGATAACCACTTTTTACTAAGTGTATATGGATGTATACACGGTACATATACCAAAACAATTTTTTTTACAATTTTTGTCTGTCTGTCTGTTTGTTCCGGCTAATCTCTGAAATGGCTGGACCGATTTTGACGGGACTTTTACTGGCAGATAGCTGATATAACAAGGAGTAACTAAGGCTACTTTTATTTTAGAAAGATTCTTTTATTTTAGAAAAAAATAACTATCTTCGAAAACTACGCTGACATACGTTTCAAAATTCGAAAATCCCTGGCTGAATCCTACGAATTAGATCAAAATAATGTACTACAGTATTATACACCTTAAAAGGGCCTACAAGTATGTCCGCAATAGTATATGTGTATCTCTTAGGGACAACCCACAATAACCATTTTATATCTTTTACTTTTTACGAGAAATAAGGGCTTATTAACGAAGCGATTTTAAGCAATACAGCATTAATCCTTATCCAATTAAGTACCTTAAATACATTGTACATTTAATATAGATCAATATGGCCCTTTACAGCATGTAATTTAAATGAATATCTTAGAAAATATTAAAAAGCGGGCGCAGAGCAGCTGGGGGGTTGTACGTCCGTCCCGTCCATCCGTTGGCAGCGGCCGGGTAGTACAGGATAAGTAGGATTGTAATTCATATTACTTTGGCTTCATAGTAATTGCGAATATCATGTGTGTTCATTATACTCAAAATAAACCTAATAGTATTATTCCAAGTAAGAAACCGCGAAATGGCTTAGATGTTTAGATTTTGGATGTTTGTTTCTCAATGATGCAAAGACGGCCAAACGGATTTAGATCGAATTTGGCACAAAGATATATCATGGATACGTAAGAGATAGGATACCTACTTTATCCCGGTAGTAGGTTCCCGGGTGATATTTTCCGACAGCTATACGGGCCAAGCCACTGGCAAAAGTACTATTCCTATAATTATGTTCGGTGTCTGGTAAATGATTGAGTGTCTGTATAGGTAAAATAGGAGAAAAACCAGGAAGACTTATATTCAACTAACCCAAGCCCTATGTCGCAGTCTTCTTACTCTGAATACTATTACTCTTATTTTAAAAACACCAACACACATGATGTTCTCATAAACTATGAATCCTAAGTAATATGAATTATAATCCTACTACTACTAACATTATAAATGTGAAAAAATGTAGGATTGGGTGTTTGTTTCTCAATCACGCAAAAATGGCTGAATGGATCTGGATCGAAAATAGCACACAGAGTCTATATTACCTATATAACCTGGAATAACACATTCTTATCGCGGTAGTACGTCCTCTTGCGTTAATTTCCGACATCCACGCGGGCGAAGCCGCGGGCAAAAGCTAGTAATAAAATAAAATCATTCATAATGCTAGCGGGGTTCTATTACGGGGCCACTATCGGCTCTAAATTCTTTTTCAGAGCCTCTCAAAGGCATACCACGGTTTCGGCGGGAATCTACCAACTCTGGAAGAATGTGTTTGTGATACAAGTTGACAAGTTTTGGCACCATTTTATTTTTCCAAAAGACGTAACTTTTTTGGATGTATACAATTTCCATTTTTTCATCTTCTCCTCCCCATATCCCGAAAATGCAATATCGCCGCATGCGTCGGCCGCCGCCGCTCCCTTTCATGATTTGTATTACGATACATTGTATGTAGATAGGTATTTTGCGCCCATGCTATACTGATATAAAGTCGGATAACAAAAAAAAAAGTTTTGAAAAAAAATAAATGCCAATGTGTACTGGTAAAAAAAAAATCCTGTATGTAGGTATTCCATGTACCCTACACGGAAGTTTTAGACCATAATATCTATCTCTATTACAAAACGAAAGTACACAACTTTCGTTTTGTAATAGAGATTATACAATAAATACGAGTTACTACGTCAGTGTCAAATGTCAAAATTGGTGTTTTTTGTAAACAAATAAATATTCAAATTCATAAATTTCAGCTTCTTGAGCCTCAGTCTTGCATATTTTTTTTATTTTATTGCGTTTATTCACCATTTTTGTGACTAAAGTATCAGTTTACACTTCAATGTTTGCTTGAGTAGTCGGCGACAATGGGCGTAATAAAGTTGTACACGGGTGCTCTCTAAGCCGCGCTGCGGCCGACTGACAAGGTGCGGGAGCGGAGGGACGTGCAATATCATTGCACGTTTTTTATAAATATTGCTTTTTTTAATTCTATTTGCTCTGTTACATTAAAATAAACCCATAATGCCCTAATGTCTTTAATGGTGCACGTATAGACGAAAAATTATTGAAATTGCTTTAATTACAATCGAATAAAACCGTTTTTTTTTCTAATAAAAACGCTAATTTTGAGGAAACTTTGCGATTTTTTTGTATCGAGCCAAATTATGTCAATCGTGTATTGGCCCTCATAATTCACTAAAAAATATCTTCAATTTTAATAATCATGAAAAAAAAGAACGCAAATTTGTAGTTTTAGAGGACAAAAATTGATTTTGCGTGCATCCGAAATGCGTCAAAACATCTTCTTTGAGACCCATTTCGTCTTAAATAGATGTTCGTTATGACATTTTTTAATTAACATATTTTGGTGCACATTCAGTATATTTGGTGGAACACAGGCAAAATTAGGTAAATGAAATGGGAATAAATTGAAGTACTTTTAAATACCATCCTTTAAAATATCTAAGCGTACTACAAACGCGGGAAGCGACTTTGTTTTATACAATGTAAAGATAAATTATTAATTGGAATATCATAATTATAATATATTTTAATGATTATAATATTTCCCCATTTCTTCCCGTAAGTGTCGTAAAAGGCGACTTAGGGACTTACTAGAGAATGGGCAGCAGCGTTCTCTATGCATTTTACCACCATACTGCGATCGCCAACACGCCTACCAAGCGTGGCGATTATGGCAAAGCCCCCAAATTGGGGGAGGCCTAAGTCCAGCAGTGGACGTCTTACGGCTGTAATGATGATGATGAAATAATGATTATAATATAATTTTACATTCATAATTTAATTTATTAATTATAAAATAATTTAAAAATTATTATAATATAAATGTGAAAGTTTGTTACCATCTCAATAATTTATACTACATTTAATGCTCGATGAAGTTTGAGAGTGTAAAATCAATTACTGTTTTATCATTTACAGGAAAAAGTGAAAGAGATATCTCCCGGGACGACTACATTGTACTACAACAAGGGATTGTAAGCAGCTAATATGCCCACGAAGCTGATCTGTCATGGCTGTTAATTTTAAGTTTATGAAAAATTGCCATGAAACAATTTTGTAATCATAATGAAGTCAGGTTTGCGATCACTCGAATCGGTGGTGAATGTGGTATAGAGATTTTTTTTTTAAATTTTTCACTGCCAATGCACAAGAATATTAATTGTCTCATCGATAACAAATACACAAGAATTTTTGTCTCATCGACTTCAAATAGGCAAGAATTGTTGTCTCATCGACTTCAAATGTTGAAGAATTTTTTTTATCGACTTCAAACGTACAAGAATTTTTGTCTCATTGACTTCAAATAGACAAGAATTGTTGTCTCATCGACTTCAAATGTTGAAGATTTTTTTTATCGACTTCAAACGTACAAGAATTTTTGTCTCATTGACTTCAAATAGACAAGAATTTTTATCTCATCGACTTCAAATACACAAGAGTTTTTGTCTCATCGACTTCAAATAAACTAGATTTTTTGTGTCATCGTCTGCAAATACACAAACTAGGTAGACAAATCATGATACATATACTCCGCCGTTTCTTATCTTTGACAGGATGGTCCCAAACCCCCAAACTTGTGGGATATGGGACCCAAGGCTTTGTGCTTATAATATTATTTTCGAGAGATACTATATAACTTGTTAATACTAGTTTTTAAGATTACTTGTTTTGCTGTTATGAAGAATATTTGTTAAAAATTCTGGCGTGTTGAATTTGTCATATATGTTTAAGAGTTCTATCATGAACGGTAGTTTCGATCGTCGAAAAATAATTCAATGAAGCTCGGAATTAATAGCGCCCTTGTTGTTGATATTTAATGTTATAGATTTCTTTTATTGGATATTAATTCTGTATAAGCTTTAACAATAATGTATGGTCCAACCAAGTTATGCTTATTTTTAAGTAATGCATTTTTTATTTTATTATTAATGTTTGAAAATGGACGAGGGAAAGAAAGATTATGAAAGATTTTGAAAGTAAGAGTCCAATTACGGCGTACACACTTTTTTTTTTGGGTGGAAAATCTGATATGTACCTAGCCTGAAAGAGACGTATGTATGTATTATTAAGGGTTGTTATGTCACCCCTTCGATCTGAGCACTAAGGAAGGGTTTTATTAATAATTGTTTTAGCAGTAATGTGCAATATAACATTCCGAAGATATTCCTTTTTTGAGAAGTTATAATTCTTTATTTTTATATATTGTGATTTCGACTATTAATGACCTGTGTATTGTAAGCTGACAATAAAATTGTAGTACTTAGCAGACCCGACAGACTTGGTCCTATCCAGATTTCACGAAATTATACAAAATTCCCGTAGACAAATTTTGCAAGCAACTGCAATTGCAGATTTACCTACCCGTTTTATCGGCTGATCATTTTTTTTATATTAAATTAAAAATGGGTTTTCCAGATCTACCCTGTAGAATAGCGACCAAAACAAAAAAAAAAAACAAATGATTTAAGCCGTTTTTGAGTTTTAGCGGAACTTACGAAACAGCAATTAATTTATATTTTGTTCTAGAAATATTGCGCAAAACATTCCAAAAATACTTATTTCTTTTTTTTTTAAGTAATAGTCCAGTATTTATATTTCTATACTGTTATGTCAATTATATTATTGACTTGTGTATAAACTGACAATAAAATTGTAACTTGTAGGTAATGTAATGAAATCTTCAATAATTATGATATTTTTTGTTATTATTTACTATTATTGCTATCCGTATACAATGTCGTAAACATCCACGCAAAAACTGTTTTCATGGATTCAGTACCTGAAACTCAGAAAAAAAATATTTACGAACATGGAACAGCAATTTTATAATACATATACATATTAATTTTTAATAATCGAAGAAATTTCGTTTTTTATAATCGACAAAACAAGAGGTTTTCTTTTCATTTCATCATACATTCTGAATTTATAGTTACAGATTGCGCGTCGATGTATGTCACCCTGTTATGTATTTGTTACAATTTAAAAAAAAAATTTCAACCATTTTTTTGAAGTTTTATTTTAATTTTGGCCTTGGTAGCTAGTGTGGCTTATGTCAACAGAAATTATTTAATATATTGTTTTAGTTCATCGGCAGAATTTAACAGTTAGACCCTTTGTATACCTACGTTTTCCTTGCCGTTAAAAATTACGAATTATATTTATTGATGACGGCATTATGGCACGGCGTCGTTCGCTGTATACCAAGAACCATGTCATATATACAGGAAGAAACCGTGCCGTATACAAAGGGCCTTACCATACCATCCAGCAATAGGTAGGTACTTAGAAAATATACTGTTACGTAACTCGTTGTCTTTTGTTATTTCCTCTATTCCCATATTATATTCCCATACGTTTGTAATTTTTTGGTATTTGATACGACTCATTTAGATTCACATGCATATATTCAAAATATTACTCCATATTTTTTGCTTTGAAGAAACATGATTAATTTACAGCCGGCTAAAAAAGTCGAAACTATTTTTATAATTAAACTATAATTATTCTCTTTAAAAAACATTTAAAGGAAATAATTGAGACATAAGTAAGAAAAAAATATGGCTCAAAAAAAGCCACTGAGGTAATTGATTACCAAAATTAATTTAATGTCTCTGTGGCGCCGCGCCGCTCTGCCTGCCACCGCATTACATATTTATAATAATAATAATAAAAATTATATTTGTGTATCATTTCAAAGAATTAGCATTGCCATGCAACGCTGCCAGGTTATGTTTTCAGCCTTTTAAGCACATAATTATGTGCCCAAAAGGAAGTTTTATATTCCCTTTTGAATTGTTGGCATCAGATGAATTTTTTGATGAGCTTATGACATAGTCTTGTGACACACAGACAACTGCGGCGTAATTGCGTAATGCATTCATTTTGACAGTTCAACAACATCCATTGCGCTATTTACGTAGCAGAGCAGACAGTTTTTTCTAACACAATAATATGGAGCACTGAATTAGCAAGATCCATTAAAATTCAGATCCTAATGGATAGTGTGTTACGCAATTAGGGTGCCCGACGGACATACAGTCGCATAGGCATAATAATAAAGGTTTTGATGCCACCCTTTGACAACTGAACCCTAAAAATATTACATTATTTTTGTACTTATTACGCCTTTCTTTTTACTTATTTTAAGGGCCTGAATCCATTGTACGCGCGGTTGGTCCCCTTCGCGGCTGTAGCCAGCGCTAATTTCATTAATATCCCTATGATGAGAAGCAAGTAAGTTCTGGTATATCAGACATGTACTCTCACTGAAATTAGTAGATCTATACACACAGCTGCATCGACTAGGTACCCCAATAAAATACACTAATTCATCATTATCGTAACGAGCTTTCCGGTCAAAACTAGCCGGTATTGAATGGTGATGCGCCGGTTCAAACGTTTAGACGTTTTTCTTTTGAAAGGTTTCCGTAGGATATCATCATTCTCTAGCTTTTCAGCCAATTTATTTAGGGTCGCCGCAACATGTCTATTTCGCCCATACTTCTCTATTAGTCGTCATCTCGTTATTCATTCCCCTTTCTAGTCATAATCTTTCACACAATCCATTCATCATTTCGTTGGTCTTCCCCCTTCTCTTAGAACCATCGACATTCATACTCAAAACTTTTCTCATGACATGTTCCTTATTCCTTCTTTATGTGAAATGGATAAACTTGTTCTAAACCGATTCCTCCGCATCACAAGTCCATATCATGACAACTGTCGCACAACTTATAAGTTACCGGCGCCAATTTCAGACTTTCTCCTTTCTAATCCTATCCATTTGTGTAGCACCACACATCCCATCCCTTAGCATTCTCATCTCAGCTATATGCAGTTGCCTTACCTTCAAACGGTTGTGGCCCAACATTTTAATCCATAAAATACTAACAGAAAGAAAGAAATCGAGGTAAAGTAAGTACGTAAGGGAAAATATTGCTAAAACGGTATGAATAAAGCTCTAATGTCACCCTTCTTCTAAATTGCATTTTAAGTTTTAAGTTCTGTAGGTCATGAAGTTCAGACATTAGAACTTGATTCATACCGTCTACATTTTCTACGAAATCGTATCAGTGGTTAGCAAAAAGAATGGGACCTCTACAAGGGTCCGTTTAAGAGAACTGCGTGGCCGCGCGGTTCTCCATGTGCCGACCGTGCCGCCATGGTTCAACCTTTATAACTTTCTGAATATTGGATCTACGAACTTGCGATTTTCACTGTTAGTGTTTTACAAATTCCTTCGTTATGTTGACGTAGTTCTGTTCTTCTACGATACTATGTCCAAGCAGTGGAAACGGACAACCCTTGCGGTGTGTCTTACCCGCGTCGAATCGATAAACTGCATCAAAAATGCAGTGCAAGCTTCTTTTACACTTTGCATTTTGGAATTACGAAACGAATTTGATCTCAACGCCCTCATTGACCAACACGTACCGTTGGAAGAATCTTGGTGTGCAGTGCGTAGATGCCGTGGTCGCCAGCTGTGTGTGATAATCTTCAATATCACAATTCTCAGTATTTGCGATGCAATACAATTTTGCAATGACATTATGAATCAATACCCTGCAAGTAGTTCTAATTATTTCTAGCTAGATGATTTATTTCAGTGAACTTATGAACGGGACTCCTGTGTTCACCCCGGACGGACAGCGAGTGGGCAACTCCAAGACCGCGGCGTACAGGGGCATCCTTCTTGTCTGCATATCCAGAGTGATCATGGCTATTCCCGCCATGAGTACGTATAATGATAAAATGATAAATGATTTTATTTCTGTAAGAAGGTTTGTACAAACACTTTTACTCGTCAATCATATTTTAATAACTATATGAGGTCGGCGATTCCTATCTGACTACTCTGAGAAGGCCAAAACAAACTCAGAGAGTTATTTAAAGTCCAGACATAATCTTGGTCAGATCATGTGAAGACCATGAAGACTGGTGTGTGAAATGATCTTTTGAGGAAAGAACCACAAAGATTGAGTGGACCTGTCCAGTCAGTGAGCACGCATTTATCAAGAATCGTGCCGGTCAACTCGGAATATAAGGATACACTATACTTAGACGGATCAATAAAGCGATTATACAGGTTGTAAAAATAGTAGTTAAAGAAAACTCAAATACACGCTTTCATAGAAAACCAAATACACGCTTTCATAGAAAACCAAACTAAAATGTAGAAAATAATTAAAATAAAATAAAAAACTATAAGTGATTAATAAATTAAATAATTTTAATGTAGAAATACGTGGGGTGCTATTTGAAGTATTTTTAATTGATATCAAGGCGTGTGAAAATCGCGTTCAAAGATTCCGTTACATACATTATACATACTAAACTATTGTAATAAAAGCGTGTTAGTAAAAAGACCCACCACGAAGTCATAATCACTATTGTCATCTACGCATTCTGTATGGCAAATTAACTTGGTTCAAAAATAATTGCTGGGGACAACTTTTAATTCTGCTGTGAAAATGCGCTGTTTTCGGTAGGACCCAATGTAATGCACGCAGTGACGCAGCACATTGTGCTTACGGGTGCATACAAGGGTTGGGGGTCGTGGGAGTATTTGAAATCAAGTTATAATATTTTCATCCGGCCCTGGTGCAGGCCATGGTACGAAGCGAGAGGGCATGGAAAGCCATCACCTCCTTCTGCGAAACAGTAATGCTCGCGGAGGAGGCGGAGCGTGTGACGGAGAGACAAGCTATGCGACCTCACGCCCTTAGGGCGTCGGGAGTCAATTGCGGACTCCCGGCCACCGTAGGCGCGGGCTTGTGGGAGGCGAGCAATGGGTAGCTCGCCACCCGGTAAGAAACAGGCCTGTGTTGACGGCGCGTAGTGTTCCACGCGGGCTTCAAAGAGCTGTCAGCAAACCGGAGGCGTCTGCTAGGACCGAGTCGCGAGATTTGTTCGAAAGAGATACCGTAGCTCTGGCATATGGGCAACTGAAAGAACACGGGTGGGTTTTAATCAGTAGAAGTCTGACACGCCTGTCCGCTCCACCCAGAGCGGGGACGTCATTTGATGATTTGCCACCCAGAAAATAAAGTTATAACATTTTAACAAACCTGAATTTTTAAGAAAAACGTGTGCAAAATTAACCTTCAATATCTCCGTAACCAGGAGTTAAAAAAAGATCACAAAATCGAGAAAAACAAATGACTCTTCGCTGCGTTAAATGTATTTTACACCACTAACCTATATGACTTTAGAAGAAACAAAAAAAAAACAACCGACTTCCTTAAAAACACTACAAAGTGAAAAATAACTTTAATTTCGGAAGTCGGTGTCTTAGGATCTGTATTTATGGTTTTTTTGCCACCGACTTCCGTTCGTAAAATAGTTTTTATTTTAAAATTTTTAGTTGTGGTAAACAAACAATGCATATTTATGCGATAGCAGAAATCGCGGTTCATTTGCTGTCATTTTTTATAAAGAGTTCCGGTGTCTGTCTTCTGAACTCATCAACAGATCTATATGAAATTTATATGGGACCATTTCGGAATAAACCCGTTTCGAACAAAAAAAGAATTTTGCAAATCCGTCTATACATGACGGAGTTATGGCCGAACATACATAAAAAAAAAACATATAAACATCCGAATTGAGAACCTCCTCCTTTTTGAAGTCGGTTAAAAATGCCCGTTTTCACTAACACAAGATGAAATCAAAGTAAATACCTGCCGGGGTCGCGAGATTGTTCGAAAGAGATACGGTGACCCTGGCACATGGGCAACTGAAGGAACACGGGTGGGTTTTAGTCAGTAAAAGTCTGACATGCCCTCCCGCTCCGCCCAGAGCGGGAGAAGTCATTTGATGATTTCACATCCAAAAAAAAAAAAAAAACCGCCCTGTTGAGCGGTGAATTTATATTGAGGCGTTCAGTCAAATGCTGTCGTCTAGTATAAAAGAAAATGGGCGAAAAGTTAGATCTAGATTTTAAGTGTTGATCGAAGACTCGAAATGTAGGTAAAGCAAGTTGTCGTATCAGATAATCGTTTGTTTTATTATTGAATAGAGTACTTAATTATGTATGTAAAATGATATATGCACAAACGGCGACAGCGACTCCGGGCGGTGCGTATTCGAAGGTTCCAATTATATTATCGATGATTAAACCGTATAAATCCGGCTTGATCGACATGTACGCTTACTTAATTTCATTTAAAGATCCAGCGTCCTAAATGAAAAACCCTATATATCCACAGCAACTAGAATCACATTGCAGTGTCATGATTATGGTTATAGTAGGGGAGAGTTGGATAATACCACGCGGTTGATAATACCGCGCGTCAGCGTAATTCAAAAACTATCCACTAGTTCTGCTATGCAAGGCGTATACATCGAAGCCGGACATAATTACTCAATTTTGTTTCTTTTAATATCAAACAGTTTCCTTATTATAGGTCTAAGTCCTTAGGGGCTTGGTATTATCCAACTCTCCCCTACAGATGCCAGCACAAAAAGCAACTATAATCTGTTAAATTTCTATAATAGATTTTTAACTTTATCGCTACACTATTAGGTTCAAGATTGATCGGGAAATTTTGACAGTTTCAGGTAGCTTGATGTGCTGGCCTCTGTACAAAAGCTTTTTTGAGTCAAATGCGCAGCACGGTGAAATTGGACATGTCGTAAATTTTTCACCATCACTTCAACGATTTCTTTTCAAGTTCCTTTCAGTACTGCGACGTCCTATATGTGATATTCATCATCATCATTTCAGCCGTAAGAAGTCTAGTGCTGGACATGAGCCTCCTCCATGCACCGCCAATTTGACCGGTACATTTTTTGGGGGGATTTGCCATAATCGCCACGCTTGGCAGGCGGCTTGGCGATCGCAGTTTGTTGGTAAAATGCATAGAGAACGCTGCTGCCCATTCCCTAGTAAGTCCTTTAGTCGCCTCTTACGACACCCACGGGAAGAAATGGGGTGGTGTTATTCTTTACGTCCGGCACCACACGGTAAATGTGATATTGCTTTCCAGCAATGGTGCCAATGATAACGAACGCAGCGCTTCGACGGTGTATCTTCTGCCCCAACTCGCCGGCCATCTTTCCGTTTCAACTATCTTTGGTGTGCATATGTGCGACGTTTGCTACGCCATTGTGCTGCGCCCTATTTTCCCAGAAAGCAACCTTGGGCATCTCAAGTATAGAGGCACCTTTAAAGGTAAGATAAATTATAGTGGGTATCGCATATTGACATTATATTAACACAGGAACATGTATGAGTTGTTTTCGTTAACAGGAACGTAATTAAGAACCTTTGGTGGGCGTGTGCAGGTCGCTCTTGTCTGGTTCATGTTTTTAGTCACAATTTTTGACCACAAGCGCTACTGCTGAGCATGAGGCCCTGGGCTCGATACCCAGGTCGGGCAGTGTTATTGGCCATTATTGGGTTTTCCTATCTGGAATTTCTGAGTAGCAGCCCAGAGTCTGGTTTGTTCCCGGCTGATGGTAATGGGCTCGCCTGTAGATGGGATGAAACATAACTGGCAATAGTGGGTGTACTTTAGGTACACGTACATCTTTAATCAAACTTGCGGGGAAACATGGAATATTGTTATTTTATTTTATGTTTTTGCAACTTATAATCTGTCTCCCCGTTGGGATCGCAAGCGCATCTGATGGATACGAACGAACATTTAACATTTTTCCTATTTCTCCAGGAAAAGGCGCTAAAGTTATCTCCCACGGCGAAAACGGTATACTTTAACAAGGGTCTGTAAGCAGCTGGTGAGCAGATGTGTAGCTGCAAACTGTACTGAATCACCATCTTATAAAAGCATGAGGCCATGGGAAGCTAAACTATCAGCTTTTGCCACAGGTGTCGCTACTATCTCTTGACTCACGGAAAATGTCAAATAACTCAATACTCAATATCTTTATTGCTTTACCATAATGTTTACTTCTGTGGTAACTATATAATTTAGATCATTATAGACCCACTAGGGCACAGCAAAAGAATAGGATAACATTGTGGACTAGTTGACAAAATGCTGTACTGTTTTGTAATCGGTTGTAATAACAATGAAAATGGATAATATACTAAAGATTTGCGATAAAAAATAAACCAAAAATTTAAGCATTGGTGCTAACTATCTGAAGGTGAAAAATCCATCTTGTCGTCAGTTTTTGCTGCTAAGGCATCTCGAAGTTTATTTAAACTTCAAGATGTTCGATGATCGATCTAATAATCCGATTCTGGGTTAGGCTTTATGGTTTTACTAAGATCGTAGCTCGTCAATCATAATCATCGAATATATTATTAAACAACCGTGTGAGTACGATCAAACAATTTAATAACTAATGAATAGACGACAACGAGCTATTCATAAAATGAGTGGCTAGCTTCATTTAGTAACAAAAAAATTGGCTGTGAATACCTGCTGCCTGTCTAGATCCGGCTTCCGGTTACTCACTTCAGCTTTTAACTGAGTTACAGCACACGTTGAATACGTTGTTCCTTAAAATAATAGATAGCACGCAAAACATTAATAAAACTAAATAAACCGACACAGTAAAACTGACAATGCAATGTTGTGAGTAAAACTGACAAAGAGATGTTGTGAGTAAAACTGACAAAGCGATGTTGTGAATAAAACTGACAAAGAGATATTGTGAGTTAAACTGACAAAGAGATTTTGTGAGTGAACCTAACCAAAGTAAAACTGACAATGCGATGTTGTGAGTAAAACTGACAAAGAGATGTTGTGCTTGAAACTGACAAATGTAAAACTGACAAAGAGATGTTGTGCTTGAAACTGACAAATGTAAAACTGACAAAGAGACGTTGTCAGTGAAACTGACAAAGCGATGTTGTGAGTAAAACTGACAAAGAGATGTTGTGAGTGGAACTGATAAAAGTAAAACTGACAATGCGATCTTGTGAGTAAAATTGACAGTGATGTTGTGAGTGAAACTGATAAAAGTAAAACTGACAAAGTGATGTTGTGAGTAAAACTTACAAAGAGATGTTGTGAGTTAAAATGGCAGAGATTTTGTGACTAAAATTGATAAAAGTAAACATAACAAAACGATATTGTGAGTTAAACTGGCAAAGCGATGTTGTGAGTAAAACTGACAACGCGATGTTTTGAGTCAAGGAAAAGTAGCGCCATTTGTTCAAAGCTTTGCGCTTTTTTCCTCTTTTAATTGCAATGGCGACATAGATTCTCTTAGGGCTACAAAACATGCCATTGGGTTGAGCTGGAGCACTTGAAATCAGCAGTGATTTTAGAGTAGATCATTACAGCACTCTAACTGCGTAACACACTATGAATAATCTTTTGCATAATTTTGAAGGATATTGTTATATAGATTCATATGTTCGAAAAACGTGTCTGCTCAGCAACGTAAATAACGCAATCAATGTTGTTGAACTGTCAAAATGAAAGCCGTTCCTAATGGTAGTAGGTTACGCAAGTACTCTTCTGCAACATGCTAAATTTACCTACTTAGCTTGGGCCCCAACTTGGGAGTTTCGGGACCCAAGGCCACGGAGATGGTAATTTGCTAGCCTAGTTGTTAAGACCATCCGTTTTCTTGTGATATTGTAAAGAAGAAGATATTTTTACGCGATGCATTTAATGTATACCAAAAGGGTTATCTGTACATAAGTACATACAATCAATTTGTCTAGGCCCCAGATTTTGTAGAGGTTCCATGTCAATGTTTGATAGTCGCGTAAAATCTTGAAGTTCACTACATGAAATAAGGCGCTTAACGTTGATATTGTTATAAAAGTGCTATTTTTAGTACGCTTATATGCTTTACTACTGTTTAGGTATACTTATTTTCAATTTAAGTACCAACATATTGATAATAAATTAGCGTAATAGCGTGAAAAATCTTGGAATTTTACCGTGTGTATAAAGGCGCTTGATGTGTTGATATTAATTTAAAAGTATATTTTTTTACGCTTGCGTTTTACACCAGTTTTGGGTTTGCTTATTTTCGATATTTATATTCTGGGTTTTATTACCTATTTAGATTTTGTTAATAAACGGGCTATGCCTACAACACGTGTGTAAGAGCTGACCACGAAGAAGGCTATATTGTATGCACAATTGAAACAACTGAGAAAATCAAAAATCATAAGGGGCAATTTATTGTAAATCAATAACGCTCCTGTAGACAGGCGTGACGTAACTCTGGAGGATAATTCATTATGAAAATTTCGTGGAAATTGTTTTATCGAAGTTGATTCGCGCCTCTCTGCAGGAGTCTTTATCAAAAAGTTTTACTATAGGATCAACCCCAAAATCACGAAATAAAAATGCTGCTCGATACTTTTAATAATCACAAATCACAAAATGTAGGGAGCAATATGTTTTTTTCGTGATTTTAAATTTTGTCGTTGATGTAATTGACTCGTTACGATGTCTTCAGTCATTTGAGTTTTGTTACGTTGTTGTGAGGTAGCCCTGTCTATCTAACCCTGTACCTATTGTTTTTACTACTTGGGTTAGATTTGACAACAATGGAAGGACAACTCTTCCAAACAACAAGACAACTGTGTCCTAGTAGTGTTATCCATACAAATTATGTAAGTACCTATTTATTTACAGATTAAGTTATTTTCGCAAATATTGTTGTATTTCTATCTATTAAAATATCATGTTAACCTGTCTTTTGTTTTCTTTTTCCATAAGAATACGCCAAAAACTGCCAGCTAATTACTTGGTACACACGGACTTTGGTTACCTGTGAGTCGAATATATTATCAATGACATCATAAGCGAGAGGTCTGCTTTCAAAATCCGTCTGAACTTGAAATTTTGAAATGGCTTGCAAGTCGTCAGCCACTTAAGTCACTCGCGTATGTTTGTACATACGAAGCATTAGAACAGTTTTATTTTTTTGTATGTAAGACAAGGCATATCTATACTAATATTAAATAATAGTTTAAAAAACTAAAAAACACGCTTCCATTGAAAACCAAACAAAAAGTACAAAATAATGGAAAAAAAGCGTGGGGTGCTTTTTAAGGTATTTTTTAAATGATATCAGGCACCCCACGCTTTTTTTCCATTATTTTGTACTTTTTGTTTGGTTTTCAATGGAAGCGTGTTTTTTAGTTTTTTAAACTATTATTTATTTTCAATTTTTTAGGGTATTTCGAATTTTGAGACGTATGTCAGCGTAGTTTGTGACAGTTTTTTTGCTGTACTGGTAACCCTGGCAAGCATAATGGCACAAATTTATGAAATTATTGCATTGTCATCGGTCCTTGACAGGTGTGCAAAGTTTGAATGAAATCTGGTCGTTTAAAGTGGGTCAAAATCGCGCTATAAGGAGTCGGTTACAAACAAACATACAAATATACAAACATACAAATATACAAACATACAAACATACAAGTGAAGCTAATTTATAGCGTGTAAAAAGAGGTAACATTTGTTTGTAAGTTTGTATGTAGGGGGCAATCTCCGGACCTACTGGTCCGAATTGAAAAATTCATTTTGTGTTGGGTATTTATCGAGGAAGGCTATAGGCTATATAGCATCACCCTAAAACTAAGAGGAGCGGAGCAGTAATGAAAAATGTTGCTAAAACGGGGAAAATCGCACTGGTATGCCATTCAACGCGACGGCAAGGGTCGGGGGAACAAGAAATTTAACGCGGACGAAGTCGCGGGTAGAAGCTAGTAACACATATATACAGTAGGTTGTACAATCGAGTCTAACATTATTGGCAGATTTCCGGCCCCTAAACTGGTACGCAGACCTGTATCTTAGGAGTCGGACATTTTTCCGCTTCCATTTTATATGATATACAATACAACCATTGCATTTCAGTTACGCAATTATACACAAAGTATGTACACAAGTCAGCAACAGGTGAAGTGAGTGTTTGTGGTTGGGTGTCTATAAGGTGAGGTGTGAGTTAGGTGTGCGCGGGGAGTGTGAATGTGTGAGTAAGGGTGAGTGCATATCATTCATTCAAAGAGATTTTTTTTAAAATTGAACTTCATATTTATCTATACAAATAAATAAAATTGGAGTGTCTGTTTTTAATATTAAGATAACCACTTTTTACTAAGTGTATATGGATGTATTGTATACACAATACATATACCAAAACAACATCTTTTACAATTTTTGTCTGTCTGTTTGTTCCCGCTAATGTCTGAAATGGCTCGACCGATTTTGACGGGACTTTCACTGGCAGATAGCTGATGTAACAAGGAGTAACTTAGGCTACTTTTATTTTAGAAAAAAATAACTGTCTTCGAAAACTACGCTGACATACGTCTCAAAATTCGAAAAACCCTGGCTGAATCCTACGAAATAGATCAAAATAATATACTACAGTATTGTACACCTTAAAAAGGCCTACAAAAATGTCCTCAATGGTATATGTCTAACTCTTAGGGATAACCCACAATAACCATTTTTTATCTTTTACTTTTTACGAGAAATAAGGGCTTATTTACGAAGCGATTTTAAGCAATACAGCATTAATCCTTATCCAATTAAGTACCTTAAATACATTGTGCATTTAATATAGATCAATATGGCCCTTTACAGCATGTAATTTAAATGAATATCTTAGAAGATATTAGAGATTTAAAAAGCGGGCGCAGAGCGCGTTGGCAGCGGCCGGGTAGTACAGGATAAGTAGGATTGTAATTCATATTACTTTGGCTTCATAGTAATTGCGAATATCATGTGTGTTCATAAGAGACCGCGAAATGGCTTAGATGTTTAGATTTTTGGATGTTTGTTTCTCAATGATGCAAAGACGGCCAAACGGATTTAGATCGAATTTGGCACAAAGATATATTATATCATGGATACGTAACAGATAGGATACCTACTTTATCCCGGTAGTAGGTTCCCGGGTGATATTTTCCGACAGCTATACGGGCCAAGCCACTGGCAAAAGTACTATTCCTATAATTATGTTCGGTGTCTGGTAAATGATTGAGTGTCTGTATAGGTAAAATAGGAGCGATAAGAAAAACCAGGAAGACTTATATTCAACTAAACCAAGCCCTATGTCGCAGTCTTCTTACTCTGAATACTATTATTTTTATTTTAAAAACACCAACACACATGATGTTCTCATAAACTATGAATCCTAAGTAATATGAATTATAATCCTACTACTAATAATATTATAAATGTGAAAATATGTATGATTGGGTGTTTGTTTCTCAATCACGCAAAAATGGCTGAATGGATCTGGATCGAAAATAGCACACAGAGTCTATATTACCTATATAACCTGGAATATCACATTCTTATCGCGGTAGTACGTCCTCTTGCATTAATTTCCGACATCCACGCGGGCGAAGCCGCGGGCAAAAGCTAGTTGATTAATAAAAATATCAAAATTATATATAATTAACTTAACCAAACTATACACAAACTAAAATAAAGCGTCAAAAAATTTATCCTCATCGCTGTAGACCGGCAATGTACCCAAGAGACTGGCGACATTACCACGCTGTATAGCAATGCTTAGCCGCTGGCCAAAAAAAACTGGCCAAGTGCGAGTCGGACTCGCGCACCAAGGGTTCCGTACAAACCTGCAGGTATTCACGGTTTATGCATACGGTTTATGTTTATGAAATTAAATGTTTTTTTTTTTTTCATTTTTATATTTGAGTTGACTGAATGAAAGGTAAATTGTGGTTTACGATTTATGACGTATTAAAAAAAAACTACTTACTAGATCTCGTTCAAACCAATTTTCGGTGGAAGTTTACATCATATATTTTTTTTTAGTTTTATCATTCCCTTATTTTAGAAGTTATGGGGGCCATTGGGTTCTAATACAACTGGAACGCCGACGGTGACAAGAGCTCGTCGGATGATGTCGTTAATGTTTGCGTGCCGTGCTAGGCGACCCGCACTTCGCCTACAAGACAGGCCGTGGTATCCTAGACTGTTGACAACTTCGCCACAGTGGCAGCGATGAGGAGAACAACAAGGAGCTCCTAGTCTTAGAGAAGCAGCGAGGCGGAAAGTAGTGTCGTCGAGCAAAGTGCCTATGTTCGACAACGGTAGCGCATGAAGCCACAGACCGGACTCCCATTTCACCACAGCCAGCAGGCGCGCACGCTCCGCAGATTAAAGAGATTAAGTTTATGATTGGATCGTCAATATATTTTGTCTCGTCGTAAGTGAGAGGTAATAGCCATTTTTTTTATTTACTTTTAATCTCATGAGTTGTGAGTTGTTAGATTGGAATACTTTTATTAATTTTATTATAAATTCGTGAGCTTTGTGCCATGCATTGTCGACTTGCAAATGCATATTGGCAAGGAACAGTTTTGCAAAACCAAAAACCTTGGCGTCTTTGGAGCAGATTTTGGTCTAAAGGAAGGGAGGAGTGTCTTCACAGTATAGAACGGAGGATATATAGGTTTCTGACCGTGAGGACTTGAGCATTGGAATATAACTGGTCAGAAGGAAAATCTCTTGGTTTAAAAAGCATAACCTTAAGAATCACTCGCTGTGCACGTTCCACACGGAGCATCATAGTTTTGTAAGTTCCCCCCACACTCAACTGGGATGCAGTACATAATAATAGATTGACATAAGCTGTGGTACACAAAGGTCAAAGTTACAGTGTCGGCAGAATGTCTGAGCTCTTTAAAAATATATTATCAATCTTCTAATTCTTGAGCAGAGTACCTCAATATGCGCGCACCAGTCCAGTTTGTCGTCTATAATTCGTGGCGCAATGCACGGTCGAGTACGGACGTGTTTGCGCTGCTCGATACGAATATTATATTCGCGTGTCGCGCGGCTTTAGCCGTTGCCCGTTTAACGTCACTATGAGTTCACAACCGCTCATAGCCAACGAGGTCTTGGCATTTATCAATCATGCCATCGATTATATGGACGAAGTCAGCATCTTGCAGATCTGCAAATCCAGCTTCAAGGAGGAGGAGATCAGTAGTGCAAAGCTGCTGCTGTTCCAATCGCTCGGTAAAGTCGAGCAGATGCAGTCCCGCCGCAGGGATGGTGGCCAGAAGTGTGTGCAAGACATCATCACGATGTTGAAGAGCACCGACCCGGACGACGTTCCCGCTTTTGTGGCGAAGGAGCTACATAAGTTGCCCCCAGTCACGTTTGACCACGTCGATGTCACCAGGTTGCTGAAGGACATTACAACTCTCAAGGCAAACCTGGCCGAGGTAAAGTCAACATTGGAGGTGTCAAATAACACCATTGGTGAACTACGTGCCGAAGTAGAGTTGTTACGCAACTCTGTCAAGGTAAATAGGTCGCCTGTTGCCTCCAACGTGGGCACACGTCGCGGAGCTAGTAACGCTAGCATCGGCAGTTTCGAGTCGGCGAGCACCACTGCGTCACCCGCTGCTGATATTGCGCGCGTAGCAACATGCGCCGCCGCCGTCGCTGACTCGACACCGGTCGAGGTAGTGACTCGTGTAGGTACGTCGATCCCTAAACGTGCCTACGCTGCTATCGTTGCCACGCACAAACCTGTGTCGCAAACCAAGAAGGGGGATGGGAAGAGCTGCTGTGAACCTGACAACAGGGGTTCGAAACAGTTAGGCCCGGCTTCAGACACGTGTGACAAGGATGGCTTCGTGAAGGTGGAGAGGAAGAAGAGGAGGAAGCCTCCTAGTCGGAACCAGTGCGGGACCGCGCTTGCAGGACCCAATATGCTGCTGCGTCCAGCTACACCGACGACGCAGCTCTATGTGTCCCGTCTACATTACACCACGAAGGTTGAGGAGGTCGTGGAGTATGTACGAGTGAAGACTAACTGGACCTTGAGGGTCGAGAAGTTGGAACCACGCCATAACACGAACTTCAAGTCTTTTGTAGTGCGAGTTCCAACTCTTCAAATCGAGACCTTCCTCAAGGAAGAGTTTTGGCCGAAGGGTGTCGTGTATCGGCGATTCCGCGGAAGGCTACGCGACACCACGCAGCGCAACACGACGCCGTCAATTCGTGTACAATAGTTTTATGTTTACATTGTTTTTATTTGTATGTATGTTAGTCTGTAAGGTATTTATGATATGGGTCTTTGTAGCCCGAAATAAATTGATTTGATTTGATTTGATTTGATATAATCACTACTTGGGTACTTAATGTTGGGAACCATGCTAAGTGTGAGACAATTGCAGTGTAATGATTGATCAGGAGGACAAATGTGGACTTTAATTTTTAAAGATGAAGTGGGTGGTAGTGGTGTTTGAGGGCGGCAAAACCTAATCAATTTTGTCTTTTCTAGATTCAAAGTTAGTAAGTTGTTAGAGAGCCACTCCATGATCGGTTGGATCGAGTTTTCAGCCCTCTCTTTAGCGAGAACCCAGTTTTTGTCATAGACAAGGAGTCCTGTATCATCCGCATAAGGGTAAAAGAGGTGGGTTAAGTTTAGAAATTTTTTCGCCTATCATCCTATCATAGTCATGAAAATTCAAAGTATTTATTGACGTCATGTTATTGTGTTTATATGAAGGTTAGGTATCGACCTTTACATCTATTCTAAAATAGTAAGAAAAAAAAAATAACAAGTCGTATAAAAAAAATATCATCAAACTTGGCAAATTCGTTGAAGTTTTGTTATTTTAAGCACTTTTTTTTAAATTTCATCACAAAATAAACAGTTAAGCGCTATATGTCGATAGGTACCTAAACTTCACATAAACACAATAACATGACGTCAATTAATACTTTGAATTTTTATGACTATGATAGGCGAAAAATGTTCTAAACTTTACCCACCTCCTTTCACAAATTGTGATGGACTGCTTGCATAGATCGTTGATATATAATTGGAAGAGCGTAGGTCCCAATATACTACCTTGCGGAATACCAAGGGTGAGCTCCTCATATTCACTGGTAAGCGAGTCAATTAGTACTCACTGACTCTATGGCAGAGATAGTCCTCAAATAATTTTAGAGTGAAACCGTACTCCTAGGATACCTATCTTCGATAAGGGTCGGGGGATAGAAATAGTATCAAATGCTTTACTTAAATCCAAGAAGATACCGTAGCAGTTCAGGTTGCTGTCCAGCTTGTTTACCAGACTGTCAGTAAAGGCTGTAACGGCGAGGACGGAAGGACGGCGGTCTCTGTCGGTGTGACCACAACTCAACAACAACTATGATGTTTTAATAAATAAGTAATGCGTGCTGTGGTGGGGATTGCGCGGTAGACAGAGTGTGGGGGGATGCGCCGCACTCGTGGTCTTGTCCGTGCAACCGTAGCGACACAACGCCTAACGCAGTATTCTAGGAAACAATTTTTTACTGTACATATTAGCTATGTGACGGATATCCGTATCCGTATCCGCGGATATCCGAGGGAGATGAAAGGTCCTTATCCCTATCCGAATCTGTTAACTTTTTTGGCGGATCTTTTACCTTATTAATTTTTAAGTACACAAATGAAACGGGATTAAATATAATGACCACCATAAAATGCTTTATATATATCTCTATATCTTAAGGACAACCAACACAACGTTATCTGATCCCAAACTAGGCAGAGCCTGTACTATGGCAACCAGACAACTGATAAACATACTTATATATTTTTAAATACATACATATTATAGATAAATTACACCCAGGCACAGAACAAATAATCGTGCTCATCACACAAAGATTTGTCCTGGGTGGGAATCGAACCCACGACCTCAGTCTTAGCAGTCAGGGTCACTAACCACTAGACTAACAGGCCAGTCAAGTCAACAGTCAAAGTTTGATACCCTTAGTTCTTTTACCAAAAATATATACTTGACACCAGAAAAATAAAGTCTAAAATTACAATAGTACGAGCTATTTTAGTCACGACTGCACTTCAAAATGTATTCGAACACCAAATGTAGTAAATGATCACCAAATCTTAATAATTGGGTGTACTACGTGAGCTCGACAAATGAATGTGCGAATAACACTTGTGCGACACACTCAAGCTCACTAGGTTAGGTTAGGTTAAAACTGTGACCTCCTATGCACGAGCAAAATCAAAATCAAAAGTCATTTATTCAAACTAGGCTGAGAGTCAGCACTTTTTGAACATCAAAAGAGCCGAGCGAGCGAAGCGAGCGGTGCCGCGGCAGCGGCCGGCGAGTGCTTGAAACGACTAGATTCAGTGTGTCGCACAAGCGTGCATTCGAACTATGGTGAGTTGCAGTACAGTTTTGTCGCACAAGCGTTATTCGCACATCCATTTGTCGAGCTCACGTAGTACACTCTTAATAATTTGGTGTTAATTAACTATTTTTGGGTTAACAAAGATTTTTTTGGAGTCAGTTTGCTTAAATAGGATAGCAAGATGTAAAAACTTTGGTGATAGTTTTACATTGAAATGCTGGTTTAATTTTGGTGATCATTTACTACTTTTGGATTAACAATGATTTATTTGAGGTCATTTTGCTTAAATAGAGTATCGAGATGTTAAAACTTTGGTTATAATTTTACTTTAAAATGCGGGTTTAATTTTGGTGATCATTTACTCTTTTTGTCTGTTATATGTTACTATATCTGCTGGTAAGTTAAACATAAGCCAAATGAAATTATAGAATTTCATGTAGGTGATTAAGAAAATTAAGAAAATGGTGCTTTACATGTGATTGTGACCAACCAGTTGATGTCCGATAAGGCTCGACTGGCTGTTCACAATGGTGTACTGGTGCCTACGCTTATGTACGGAAGTGAATGTTGGGTGTGGCAAAAGAAGCATGAAAGTAAATTAAATAAAGTGGAAATGCGTTCCTTGCGAAGCATGTGTGCTGTGGTTTAAAAGAAGGTGTAGTGACAAAAATTGAAAAAGTATGCTTAGATGGTTTGGTCATGTTGAGAGGATGAATGAAGGACGACTCACAAAAGGTATTTACAAGGCATATGTGAATGGAAACACCGGGAGGGGACGCCCTAGAAGGACATATAGTGACCTCATTGGTGATGTTCTTCAAAAAGGTCAGGTGCATAGTACTCGCAACCGGCGTGTGTGTATGATCAATTATATGAACCTAAACGAGGCAAAAGGAGTGTGTAGAGAGAGTAGCAGGTGGCGTTCCGTGGTTTCTGCCTACCCCCATGGGAAAAAGGCGTGACTTTATGTATGTATGTGTACATAAGTTGGTTTAAATTAGAGATGCACCGAATGTTCGGCCGAATATTCGTATTCGGTACATTCGGCATATTTTTTTGATGTTCGTATTCGGCCGAATATTCGGTTGATTTGCCGAATAATTACCGAATATTAAAATTATTGTTCATATAATAAAAAAGAACATTTTATTAAACAGTAAGGTTAACTAATTACTAAATAAGTGTGGTTTATTCCAACAGTTGTACATAGTTTTTTTGTAAATGAAAGAGACACTAGTTTTTGTACCAATTATTTATTGACAAAATAAAAAAGATTAACTAAAACAATCAATTTAAATAAAGTTGTAATAAAAAAAGCTTCTGCTTTTTTTTTACAAATGATAAATTAAACTAAATTAAATTTCTATGAAATCAACAATGAACAAATATACATATCTTCCGTAACAAATACTAGTTTACAAATGAACAAAAAAAATACAAATTTGAGGAAACTTTAAGAATCAACATTAGTAGGTAATTGAAGTTTTAATCAAATTACGTTTTTTTGACGAATGACAATGTTAGCAAAATAAAATCTGATTCTCAGGATTACTATTATGTCTTTTAATAATCATATCGCAAAATTATCGCAGACGTAAACCGAATGATTCGGCCGAATATTGGGTTCGGTACATTTTGGACCGAATATTCGGCCGAACATTCGTATTCGGTTGAACCTACATTCGGCGCATCTCTAGTTTAAATATTAAAGGTGCATATTATATGGTCTAACTGCAAAGTGATTTTAAAACCTCTTTCCGTTCTCATTTCTCTATCATAGAAGATTATAATCTATACTTAGAAAAAACTCAAGAAACTCCTTGTATCAATTCTTGCCAAGAAAACGAATGTCACTTTTGAAATTCGAAATAAAATTTCGGTGTATTTACAAATTATAAATGTGTAATAATCTTATTTCTCTGTAGATGACTATAAATCGAAATAAAGTGACACACGTTATACTCGTGTTTAACAGGTTACGCGCCTAAAAATCTGGTGAGTAGGTACCTCATGATTTTTAACCCTTTAATGCCCCCACTGGAAGAACTCACGGTAGCATATAGCCTGCGAGCCCTATTCCATCACACGGGCCATACGTTTTCCAACAAGGTTATGTCCTCACAATAAGTTACTTTACCGTGTTAAGATACATCCACGTTCATTCAGTGTTCATCACTTCAAAACGGCCAATGGAAATCGTGGAAATCTGTTGAAGCCTATTATAGCCTATGTGCCGTAACGTCCACGAATGTATGGAAATTCGTGCACGTTTACCTTATCGTGGTTGGATATTTAAAAGCATCTTTATATAATTTCCATACATTTTACTACCCTGTGTTGTGGCCGTGCCCTATTTTCACGTTAGAAACGAAAATAGTGCTAGGTATAATTGTCTATCGTCTTTATCACTACATTGTAGAAAACAGACTCGCTTCGCGCATCTGTACGCTTAAAACTTTTAAATACGCAAGGGATTTCAATGCGGTTTTCATCAAAAGACAGCGACTCAAAAGGAAAGTTGATATGTATAATACACGGGCGAAACTGCTAGTAAAAGCTAGTTGCTTGATATTTAGAGTTGTAGAGCTTCATTAGCATCTATGAAACTTATCAGGTAATCTTTGATTTGACAGATGTGTATCTGATTTCGACCGTACTGAATTTGTTGTAGCGTTAAAAACTATGGCGAAGCCGCCGCCGCCACCGAAGGCACCGCCGGAACCGCCGCCGCCCAAGGGAGGCCCGTTAGACTTGGACCAGCCCCGGTGGAGCCAGAGAACATACTGGGGCCGCATCATGCACTTTATACAGCTCACTAACCCATTAAACTGCCTCGCTTCCGACAAAGATCTGGATAAAGCCAAGAATATTGTGGATGAGTACAGGTTCGTTCGTTTAATGAAAGTTGTAAGTATATATGTATATGTTACCGGCCAAACCCTATTTTAGGATGAACTAGTTTCATCTAGGCCAAACCAGTTCTCACTAAACGTGATCGGTACAAGCCAGTATAGACATATGCCTAAAAGACAAAAGAAACAACATGTACAGCCACGGATATCGTGTGTACAGCCTACTACAGTAAAAAAAAACCGGCCAAGTGCGAGTCGGACTCGCGCACCGAGGGTTCCGTGCAAACCTGTAGGAAGGAATAAAGTTTAAAATAAAAAATATATTTTTATTTTATGATGTAACTAAAAATTTACGGTTTTCGCAATTTTTCCTTTATTTGTGCTATAAGACGTTGCTTCGTGCCAAATTTCAAAATTCTAGATCGACTGGAAGTACCCTTTAGGTTTTGATTCCCTTACGAGTTTCGAAAATTTGCGGAAATTTGCGGCATAAACAGCTATATCTTTTGATTGCGTTAGCTTAGAAGTCTGATTTTTTCACAGCTCCAAGGAACAGTAGACTTGAGTATTTGATATAGATTTCAGCTTGATACCTTCACGCGTTCCTGAGAAAAAAGGTCTTGACAGACGGACGGACGGACGGACGGACAACAAAGTGATCCTATAAGGGTTCCGCTTTTTCCTTTTGAGGTGCGGAACCCTAAAAGTAGCGATGTAGTGTCACGGTATCATTCTAATGTGAAACTTTAACCTTTACAAACACGTAGAGTCATTGTTGATGAGAAGGGAGAACTGGTTTGGCCAGGCGAAATTAGTTCATTCTAAAATCGGGTTATCTAAGGATTGGCCAAGTAATCAGGAGATTTCTATACTTACTTACATACAAATTAAGTCGTTTCGAAGGGCGACTTGAAGAAAAATAAATAAACACGAATATTCTGTCCGTCACGGCGTTGTTCTTTTAAACTTCGCAGCCCGTAGATGCTGTATAGACATGTCAAATGGAACCGGTTATTTTCCCGCAGCAGAACGATTTTTCCTCAATAGTAGTATCAAAACATGCGATTAAGCTAAAATAAACAAATTGTTTTTTTTTTTTTTGTTGTTGTCAAATAAGAGTAACGCAGCAGATTTGTTTTATCTTGGAAACAAGGTTATGTTTTAGTTTCGTTTTCAGTAAAAAGTAGGTTTCAATGGTACCCCGTAGTGTGTTGGTATGATGGTGTTCCGTGTAATGCCGGACGTAAAGAATAGCAGCATCCCATTTCTTCTAGTGGGTGTCGTAAAAGGCAACTAAGAATAGACTAGAGAATTGGCAGCAGCGTTCTCTATGCATTTTACCATCATACTGCGATCGCCACCCGCCTGCCAAGTAGGTGCATGATGAGGGAAAACCGAGATTATATTTGAAAAGTTTCAGTTTCGAGCCCTGTGGTCACCTCCTTCTGAGAAGCAGTAATGCTCGCGAAGGAGGGGGCGGGGCGCGTGAGGGAGTGGCAGTCTCTGCGCCCTCACGTCCCTAGCCGCCGCAGGAGGAGACGCCCCGGGCGTCGGGAGTCTATAGCGGACTCCCGGCCACCGTAGGCGCGAGCTTGCGGGCGGCGAACAATGGGTAGCTCGCCGCCCGGTAACGACCAGGCTCGGGTCGACGGCGCGTAGTGTTCCACGCGCGCCTCAAAGAGATGTCAGCAGCACTGAAGGGGTCTGCTGGGACCGACGCCTGCCAGGGTCGCGAGATTTTTCGAAAGAGATACCGTGACCCTGGCACATAGGCAACTGAAGGAACACGGGTGGGTTTTAGTCAGTAAAAGTCTGACACGCCCTCCCGCTCCGCCCAGAGCGGGAGAAGTCATTTGATGATTTCCCATCCAGAAAAAAAAAAGCCCTGTGGTCAACAATCCACTTTCAGATTTCCAAAATGAACAAAACATATTCTTCAGAGCCTGTGGCTTTCGCATGACCGTGTGCGGCCTGGGGCATAATGACAAGAAATTGCGGGCGTTCCCTTAATATGACGATTTAAAAAACTCAGATTTGAACAATAAAAACAAAAGATATTCAGTGCGTATACAACTTATTAAGTGCAGTAGTGTCTTGATTGTAATTAAATAAAAAACCATTGGATTGATGCAATCTAATTACAAAACAAGTTCCAAGTTTAATTGTATTTGAGCCAGTTATTGTATTTTGAACTTAATTTTGACAATCGAAAAGTTCCTAATACTGAATGTAAAATCGAGTCGAAGTGGACTTGATTTAAACGAAAGTATTTATAATTTAAACTTAAAATTTTGTCAGAATAACGTTCAGAATTCAAAAAAATGGTTTCATGGTTAAACCTGGATCTAAAGATAAACCTGGTTTGTAATATTACCGAAAGAATTTTGTAAAATAAACCCTTTTTTGTCATGTTAACAGGAAATCAAAGAAAATGCCCCACGGTTATAACGAAGACAAACTTTGGGAGGCCAAATATCTCGCTGATAGTGCATTTCACCCCGACACTGGTGAGAAAATGCTCAAGATCGGACGCATGTCTGCACAAGCGCCTATGAACACTTTAATTACTGGATGTGAGTAAATATTATTTTCTTGAATGTTTCGAGTTATGTTGAAAAAGTTCGTAGTACTGGTACCTAACCGACGTGCGTGTATGAACGTAAGGAAAAAGAGTATGTAGGGATGTAGCGGGTGGCGTTCGGTAGTTTCTACCGAAACTACCGAACCGACTGACCGACCGACTGGTTCTGGTAGATATTCTACCGTCAACATAGATTTTGTCAATAGAAAAAATGTGTGTGTGGGACACCTCCATCCGAAACGAAGTTTCTATCTTGTAACACGCACCACACAACTCGTATATAATAGAAACAGACATATAATCACATGAAGGGGACATAACGCCTTTTCCTTATTCTAATAGACAAACCTGACCGCGGAACTTTGTTCCGAAAATTGGTTGCGATGGAATTTGAACTTGAAATAATATGATATGACACAGTTTCTATTTGTTCCAAATTATTTTTCTAATGAGATTGGTTGCTTTCCTCAGGCATGATAACGTTCTACAAGACAAGGCCGGCTATTATGTTCTGGCAATGGTTCAATCAGTCTTTTAACGCAATAGTTAATTACACGAATCGTTCAGGAGATGCAGTTATTACCAAGAAGTAAGTGAATCCCAGTCCTTTTTCTTTGTTCCTGAAATTCGCATTATTGTCTAGCCCCGCGTAACACACTAGCAGTAGGAATGGCTTTAAAGGCTCGTGCAGACTAGCGCGACGCGACGATCGCGCGCGATTCGGCGATTTATATCCGTAGAACAATTTCTATGAAAACGCGCGTGACACTTCACACGGGGGCCACCTGTCGCGCCACGACACGGTCGCGACGACGTCATACAAAATGTACCACAAGCTGTCGCGCTGCTCGTCGATCCGCTACAAAGTCGTCGCGGCGCGCGACGAGTTCAAGTTCAACAACATTCATTGCGTTATTTATGTTCTTGAGCAGACTTTTATTTGGAACATATAAAGCAATTGATCAGTTATATCCATCAAAATGATTTGGATTCTGATTGATAGTGTGTTTTTGCGTAAATAAGGGTGCGGGACTGTATTTGTTTTGCAATATTAAATTTATTGGGATTACTGCCACCAACCCGCACTGGGCCCGCGTGGTGGATGGCGGCCCACTCTCTCTCAGCAAGAAAACATCTGTGTCCAAGCTGTGGGAACGCTTTAGACTGATTATGCTATGCACCACCAGATCAACCAGGCAGTCAAGCGCTACTGCTGAGCATGAGGTCCTGGGTTCGATTCCCAGGTCGGGCAAAGTGTTATTGGGTTTTCCTATCTGGAATTTCACAGTAGCAGCTCGGATTCTGGAATTGTGCCCGGTTGTTGGCAATACGCTCGCCTCCTATTACATGAGACTTAAACATAACAGGCGAAATGTAGGTGTACTATAATAGGTACACCAAGGCGTGATATTGTGTTCTGTTATGCTATGTGTTCATCATTCTTCATTATTTCAGCCGAAAGACGTCCTCTGCTGGAAATAGGCCTCCCGAATTTGGGTAGGTAGGCAGGCGGGTCGGCGATCACAGTATGGTGGTAAAATGCATATAGATCATTGTTGCCCATCCTATAGTAAGTCCCTTAATCGCCTCTGACGACACACACGGGAGGAAATTGGATGGTGCTATTCTATACGTTCAGTAACACACGGACGCTATACATTAGTATTACTTTATCCGAAACTAAAGTTTTTCTACGTTCACAGACAAATATTTGCATCTTATTGCGCGGCCTGCGGTGGGGCCGTAAGTACTGCCCTGTACCTCAACAATAAGGTTAAGGTAAGCATGAAAAATACCTACCAGGGTCGCGAGATTGTTCAAACGAGATACCGTGGCCCTGGCATATGGGTAACTGAAGGAACACGGGTGGGTTTTAGTCAGTAAAAGTCTGACACGCCCTCCGCTCCGCCCAGAGCGGGAGAAGTCATTTTATAATTTCCCATCCAAAAAAAGCATGAAAAATACCGTTCATTCCCCGTGATACCGTCAACTTTGACACCACCGGTGGTGTCAAGAAGAATGAGAGGAATCACTATTCCCCTCGACACCACCGACATGACGACCAGGGGTAATTACGTCATACGCTATCAGGAGGAATCGCAATGACAGTTCCACAACATTCATGGCGTTGTTTACGTTGTTAACCGGACAATTTTTTCGAGCATAATATGAATGGATTAGAAATAACTTTCAAAATGATTCAGCTTTTGATTAATAGGGTGTTACGGATGACGTCTACAACGCCAAAAGGTTTTTTTGGCGCGAGGTCAAAATCGAAACTAAATCCACCAGCCATCTTGTTCTGTCAATTTATTATCTGTGACAATTTCACAAGTTTACCAGCAACGCGTACGTACGGCGAAAATTCAAGGTATACATTTCCAGTATAAGTTTACTTCCTATTGTACGGAGAGCCTATACAAGGAGAGGTCTGTTAAAACTGGAAATATATGGCTTAACCTATGAATGTGACCGTGTGTACCTGTCAATGTCATTCTGGCGCCAAAAGTTAATTTTAGCATTTAAAAACTGTACATCTGTCTGTATTTTTTTTAATTGTTTGTACTGATTTCTAGAGCATGAACCCAGTTTTCGCGCGGCTGGTCCCCTTCGTTGCCGTAGCCACCGCTAATTTCATTAACATCCCTATGATGAGAAGCAGGTAATTACTCCATTGTCTGACATAAATTATAGCTGACTTCTCATTGTACGAAAACCCAAAACTAGAAATTTAGGTCTGCTAAAACTAGAAATGTATAGCTTTATATGTAGCCGTGTGTAAAAGTAAACGAAATAAGTCAACTGCCAAAATATACATTATTTTACACATGACAGTTTAGGAACAAAAACTGTGATAAAATACGTGATTCAGCCTATCACAGAAGCAGTGCTCGCCCCGCTGTTGTTGCAAAAAAAATGGAGGGAAATCTACTAATGTTCCGATTTTATGTTTTCATATTTAATTGCTCAATGGCGCAAATTAATCGTAATAATTTAACTGCTTGTACTATGGAGTTAATTTAATGTCGTTTTTGTTAACCTTCGTGTCATTTATAATAGGTGTTCGCCAGGCTTTGTGACTTTGTGGAAAAATGGTGTAGTTGTCGTGTGACTTAACGTTACATAAAATCCCATCTGTGTCGAAAAAAGTGAACTTAGAATAAAGTGCAGTTGCCTCATTGCACTTTGCTACCGTCGATATTATAGTCAATTTTTGGGTTTTTGTGATCGTGTTGCTTTTCTAATCAAATGTCATTTGCTATATCTATTAGTTAGTTAGTCACCTATTAGCACCCTTATTGCAATGACTATAATGTAATATAAAGTATAGTGTAATTTATCTATAACTAGCTGACCCTGCAAACGTTGTTTTGCCGGGTGAAAAGAGTGAACATTTAGAGTTGTATGTATTTTTCAATGCTCAATCATAATAAAATAAAAGTTTAAAAAAAAATCAAAAAAAAAAAATTGGGTTGGACTACCCCTAACATTTAGGGGGATGAAAAATAGATGTTGGCCGATTCTCATAGATACCGGATAAGCACAAAAAATTTCATCAAAATCGGTCAAGCCGTTTCGGAGGAGTATGGCAACGAAATTACGAAAAAACGTATTTAGAAATACATAAGTATATTTATCAGTTGTCTGGTTACTATAGTACAGGCTCTGCCTAGTTTGGGATCTGATAACGATGTGTTGATTGTCCAAAGATATTTAAGTATTAAAAAAAAAAAGAAAAAAAATAAAGATCACTGTGACACAAAATCAGAGGTAAGTGAAAGGACTGTTGGTCCTATTATACCTGTCATCTTTGACAGCTGTATACAATGACTATAATATATCATGGCTGTATTGTATATTATATGGCTAATTGACGTTAGTGTGTCAATTTGATAAATAATTAATTTCCCTGACAGACCATTGTCCCTTTTGGGTCCCCTTAATTATAAGGATTATTTTATCTGATAGACAGATTGGTTTTAATATTAAGTATGCCTTTTCCACGTGTCTGATGTTTCTCACAGTGAGCTGTTAAACGGGACGCCTGTTTTCACTCCGGAAGGGAAGAAAGTTGGCGACTCCACCACAGCAGCGCGCACAGGAATATTCCTCGTGTGCATATCTCGAATCGCTATGGCTATGCCGGGCATGAGTACGTATAACAATTATTTGAGCACTAGCTTCTGCCCGTGACTTCGACCGCGTCAAATTTTTGCTCCCCTGACCCTTCCCGTCGCATCGAATTGCCTGCCAGTTTTCGTCCATTTTTCGTTTCTGCTCCGCACCTTTTGATTGTAGCGTAATGTTATATAGCCTATTTATTGAGAAAGCACCCAACACAAAAGTATTTTTTCAATTCGGATCAGTATTTCCTGAGATTCTCGCGTTCAACCAAATAAACAAACAAACTCTTCAGCTTTATAGTATTAGTATAGATTTTAACCATCGACAATGGCCCAGCGCACACCGCTGGAGGCGCGGCGGAGCGCATGTTCTTGAAACGTGCGGGCGGATTCCGCGGGCCCCGAGCGGCGCCAAGAGCCCTTGAGAGCCCTTGAGAGTGGTAGTGCGGCGGAGCGCAGAGCAGTGCGGCGGCGCCTGGAGCAGTCGCGCGCAAGGTCTTGTAGTAGCTTGAGGGCGCTCCGAGCACCGCATGCGAATTTATTCTAACGTAGTGTAGGTAAAAGTATGCTTAGATGGTTTGGTCATGTTGAGAGGATGAATGAACGTCGGCTCACAAAAGGTATTTACAAGGCAGATGTGAGTGGAAACACCGGGAGGGGACGCCCTAGGAGGACATATAGGGACCTTATTGGTGATGTTCTTCAGAAGGGTCAGGTGCGTAGTACTCGCAACCGGCGTGTGTGTATGACCAATTGTATGAACCTAAACGAGGCAAAAGAAGTGTGTAAAGATCGTAGCAGGTGGCGTTCCGTGGTTTCTGCCTACCCCCATGGGAAAAAGGCGTGATTGTATGTATGTATGTAGTGTAGGTTTATTTTAAATTGTTGTCTTCATTTGCTCTCCGCCGCGCCTCCAGCGGTATGCGCTGGGCCAATGATGCCCGGTGGAGCAGATGAGTTGTGGATCGGACACGCGTATCAACAAGCGTAGTGTGGACGCCCGCGCTCTGTAGATGGAGCGATGAGCTCAAAAAGGTGGCTGGGCCTGGGTCAGACTGGATGCGGAAGGCGGGGGTCAGGATGTTGCGGGCTTGCGGCGCAGCATGGGAGAGGCTTTTGTCCAGCAGTGGACTGCGATAAGTGAATAAGTTGAATGCTTCAACCAGCCCGCGAAATTCAAATTTCCTTACGTTTTTTTGCAATTTGGAGGCCAGTGCTAGGTTGTATGTTGATTAAAATATTATTCGCGCCTTGAAGACATATGTAGTTACAGAATTATAATCACCAAAATCGCCAATACAACCCTCCAAGTTCATAAAGGCTTAAGGCTTAGGAACAAAAAAAACCGGCCAAATGCGAGTCGGACTCGCGCACCGAGGGTGCGGTCCGTACAAACGTAGTACCTTTAAAATTATTAAAAATATTTTTATTATATGATGTAACTAAAAATGTACGGTTTTCGCAATTTATCCTTTATCTGTGATATAAGACGTTGCTTCGTACCAAATTTCAAAATTCTAGATCGACTGGAAGTACCCTTTAGGTTTTGATTCCCTTGCGAGTTTCGAAAATTTGCGGAAATTTGCGGCATAAACGGCTATCTTTTGATTGCGTTAACTTAGAAGTTTGGTTTTTTCACAGCTCCAAGGGACAGTAGACTTGAGTATCCAATATAAATTTCAGCTTGATACCTCCACGTGTTCCTGAGAAAAAGGGTCCTGACAGACGGACGGACGGACGGACAACAAAGTGATCCTATAAGGGTTCCGCTTTTTCCTTTTTAGGTGCGGAACCCTAAAAAAACAGAAAAAGTCATTCCTACAGCTTTATGAACTTAGAGCGTTGTATTGATGATTTTGATGATTATAATTCTGTAACTACATATGTCTTACAGGCGCGAATAATATTTTAATCAACATACAACCTAGCACTGGCCTGCAAATTACAAAAAACGCAAGAAATTTTGAATTTCGCGGGCTGGTTGGAACATTCACCTTAAATTAGTTGGCAGTACTTTAACCTACGTGTTTCCTTTCGATATCGAAAACTTGTGGAACATAAAAAAGTGTAGTTGTTAGTTTTCTACCGTAGCGGCAAGAACCAAAGAATATCTCATACCTCACTAAAGACTTGTCAGTACTCTTACAGTACCTGACGCTTCTTACAAAGAAGAAGAGGGTAAGAAGGGTCGGGTTATGTTAAATACTGATGGTAGCCCACGACTTCAAGTCCCGTATTCTTGCTTTTTGCAGGTCAGTTTTAGATTGTAAATATTGATCAAATTTTGCTACCAAGACAAACAAGTTTTGCTACCGTAAAAATATGTGTTTACAGAATCATAATAATCATTAACCTTATAAAAACAAAAATTACTCCTCATGACATTTGAGAAGAATCAAAATTTTGATCACCACATAACATGACTCTGACCTGCAAATTGCAAAAACGTATCTAGATTTGTATTTCACGGGCTTCCTCGAATCTCCTAATCAGCAAGGGGTAGCGAGACTGCCAGGGTCACGAGATTTGTTCGAAACAGATACCGTAGCCCTGGCATATGGGCAACTGAAGGAACACGGGTGGGTTTTAGTCAGTAAAAGTCTGAAACGCCCTTCCGCTCCACCCAGAGCGGGACAGGTTCTTTGATTTCCCACCCCAAAAAAAGGGGGGTAGCGTCGCTGATCACCCAGGCTGCTCTGCGGTACCTACAGACGAGGAGTTTTTAATCCAATAAATACTATTTTCTAGCCTTGGTGCCACTTATAACAAACATGGCGGTTCAACGAAAGCTGTTCTGTCACTACCCGGTGGCTGTGGTCCCCTTCCAACTGTCACTGGTGTTTGTTTGTATGGTCTTATCGACACCGTTGTGCTGTGCCTTCTTCCGGCAGAAAGCCTATATGAACGTAGATTCTCTTGACGAGGATCTAAAGGTAAAGTTTAATGTTCAATTAATAGTTTTAGCACAGAATATTTTATAGGAATACACATACACACATAATTAGCCTATATTGTTCCCAATGCTGGAACACAGGCCTTCGAGAAGGAGCGGGCCGTAATCTACCACGCGGGCGCGGTGCGGGTTGGTAGATCCCACATGTCTTCGAATTTTTGGTTCTAGGACATGCCGGTTCCCTCACGATGTTTTCCTTCACCTTTTTTGACAGCAGTGGTGATGAAATTATTTACAAAGTAAAGCGCCTGCCTGGTTTCGAACCCACGATCTATAACTTATAAGTTGGGGCCGTTACCACTGAGCTTTTATAGAACTATCACTTGGTAAATGCAAATATAAAAGTATACGGTATACGGCTGAACCGATTATTTTTTTGTTTTGTCTGAACGGTTCAGCCGCTTGAAGATTATCAGCTCTTTTCTGGTTGGTGAAGGTATTTGAGCATCTTCTAAGGGTCTGATCGAGTCAAAATTTAGTAAGTATGCTACTAGCTTCTGCTTGAGACTTCGTTTACGTGGAAGTCGCAGGACACCACAATTTTTAATATGTACTTTCCTGTCTACTAACGTTTTTAAGTTTTGGTTACAGTACAGTAGTTCGTGTGAGAAGCGACCAACGACCATACGGATACCGTACCAAGAGAATTCTTGGGTGTGTGAACGGGCAATTTTTAACGCCTAAATATGATCAAGCTGCATCGATCAACCGCAGTATTCTCTCGCAAAATGAAGGCCATAAGACCATTGGTCGCTGGTCGCTTCTCACACGAACAACTGTACTATAACCAAACTTAAAAACGTAGTAAGTCTAATAAGACTGATGTCCTCATATACCAGACCAATTAGATCTTTTAAACTGGGAACTACTACACCAAGAGCTTCTAGTAGGTTCATTTACCTGCTCGTCTCTGGTAGAGTGCCTACATCAACTTTTAGAAGAATATCGGAGAATTATTAGTATTATATTTTATTGAAAATTTAGTTAATTAGATAAACCCACAACTCTCCGGGAATGTATACTACTTTTAACTGGTTTTACTTAATCTTCCAGGCGGCGTCACTAAAGTTAAGTCCGAAGTCGAAGTCAGTGTACTACAACAAGGGTCTGTAACAGGAAGTGAATCGAACTTGTAATAATAAATGTTTCGACCCGAGCACTGCCGGGTCGCATCGGTATGCTCTCATTACGAAACCAATGGCTGAGGCGGGTCTGTACTTCTTTGCGCCAAAAGACAAATACTCGCTAAGTTCTTTATTAGGGAATTAAGCGGGGATTTGCTATTTTTTGTCTCCCTCTAGCCTGTGTATTTGAGCCTACCTTTCAAGAGAGATGCTAAGTTGTGATACTTAGATTATAAGACTTTTTACCATGAATTTCTCCTACTAAGTTGTATACCGTCTGTAAGTAACATCTTCTAAAACTTGATTTGTTATGAAAAGTGGAAGCTTGCTCCCAAAAATCTTCGAATACCGAGTTAATTTCTTGGAATTTGTGTAAACTTGAATCAAATTCGATTCTGAATTCAAGATGTTTTGAAGTAAGCCCGCTGTTTTGTGCAGAAGTCTTTTTTTCTGCGTCTGTATATTTAGATTTTTTTACAAGATGTAATTAAGTCAACGATGTAGCTATGAACAAAAGAATATGCCAATCATGCCAGCTATTAAGACAAATATATCACTATTGAGTTCAAAGATGCGTTTCAGTTTCCTCAATTCACTGTATATGCACTGTAGATTCGCCCCCCTTTTTTGTTGTGGGTGGGGAATCATCATTATGACGTCTCCCGCTTTGGGCGGAGCGGGAGGGCGTATCAGACTGGGCAGGAGCCGCTTTAAGGTAGCCCCAGCCCGCTCCAGTCTGGGAGCCAAACGTCGGAAGTGTCCTCCCTTATATTTATATAAGTTACAGTTATGACTATGGAAGCCGACCCCAACATTGTTGGGAAAAGGCTAGGCAGATGATGATGACGACATAAAGTTACGATTAATTCTTGCTTACGTGTCTTAACTTGGTCGTTAGTCTAGTGCAAGGATGCGCAAGCGCTACTGCTAAGCATGAGGCTCTGGGTTCAATTCCCAAAGTATTATTGTGTTTTACATCAGAAATTTCTCAGTAGCCGCGATGATGTGAGCCCGGTTGATATCAATAGGCTCGCCGTAAATGGGATTTAAACAACTGACGAAATGTAAGTGTTGGTACTAGGTATTGGTGCACGTCTGCCTAACCCTTTGGGGGGGGGGGGGGGTATACAAGCGTCACCTTGTCCTAAAACCAAAACCACGAAAATAAAAAGGAGCCAAATAGGTCCAGCTGTTCTCAAGTGTTTATCTTTCATACATGCGCCAATTCATTTTTTTGTTTATAAATAGATTCGAAATATTTCATTATTTTAACAGACATTAAAGAGTAACTTGTTGTAACCGCTTTACTGTACTGTATTAATTGAGATAACTTCACTATTCTGTATACACGACACCGCATTTCATCCCGACACAAGTGATTGGTAGTGTCTGCGCAGGCGCCTTTAATGTTTTTGGATATACACCATACGTATTCTTTATTATATAAGTAAGTAAGAATAAAAAATACATAAGTAATTCACCACACAGCGCGAGAATTACGACATTTGTCGCATTTCGCTATAGCTCGCGAAGTAAATCGAACTGCTACGGCGTAGCACTCTACTACGGCTCGGCATCGCACTTCGCTACGGCCAATAGCTACGGCGTAGCTCGCATTTAGCTACGATCGCGTAATCAAAATAAATAAAGAGAAACACCTTTTTGAAAGTCGGTTGACTTTCAAAAAGGTGTTTCTCTTTATTTATTTTATTTTAAATAGAACGGCCGAAGCCAATTACACTATTTAAACATAAAGTAAAATTATTTTGATATTTACAATTCATTTAGCACAGTCATGCATTCTTCTCACAAAAAATCAAACATTCTGACAGTATCATCTTCCATTCATTTGCAAACATATCAATATCTGTGTTTGAGTTCAGGAGAGCGTTAGTAGCTGCTAATGTCCGAGGAATAGGTGACTTGGAGTGCGCAATACTACGGCAAGTTGGAACAGCCAGCAAGCAGTGTTTTCTGCCACGACAGGAATTGTCTGGGACAAATAGTTTACAGAAATCACTGAGCAAACCAGGAGCATCAATAAGAATTTTAAATATTACAGTCATCTGATCGCGTGACCTTCTTATTTCTAGAGAATTAAAGCTTAAGGTGAATGCTCCAAACCAGCCCGCGAAATTCAAAATTTCTTGCGTTTTTTTGCAATTTGCAGGCCAGTGCTAGGTTGTATTATTGATTAAAATAGTATTCGCGCCTATAAGACGTATGAAGTTACAGAATTATAATCATCAAAATCGCCAATACAACCCTCCAAGTTCATAAACGCCTAGGAACAAAAAAAAAACAGAAAAAGTCATTCCTACAGCTTTATGAACTTAGAGCGTTGTATTGATGATTTTGATGATTATTATTCTGTAACTACATAGTCTTACAGGCGCGAATACTATTTTAATCAACATACAACCTAGCACTGGCCTGCAAATTGCAAAAAACGTAAGAAAATTTGAATTTCGCGGGCTGGTTGAAGTATTCACCTTAAGCAACCCAATAGAAATTTTGTGGGATACAAGAAAGGATAAAACCAGTACAAGCGCTTGTAAAGGTATCTAAGGAATGCTTTTTGAATTTTTGTAAAGCTAACGCATACTGCTTCTCAAAAGGATTCCATACGCACGCACTAGACTCAAGTTTGCTACAGAGCAATGCCCCAATAATAAGCTTGATGACGTGGGGGTTATGAAAATCACGACAGTTCCTTAAGATGAAACCAATTTATTACCCGTATTTAACGTTATCGACACTTTTAATGAAACTCGGTGTTGAATAGATGCGTATTTCGTATCAAAGCACAGTATCCAATATTTATGGAGTAGTTTATTCTAATTTTTAGAGTTGGGTTTTCTTTCTTTAGAGGAAACTGAAGTTGAACAGGAACGCTGCACTGTACTGCACTATGCTTCTCTGTGATCCTTATGAACTTAGCCAAATACTCACAAAACTACACAGGGTAATATTTTCCGATGAATTTTAAATTTCCTGGATTTATCCATAGGTCGCTGGTCCATATCGAGCTGGATAAGTGATCTAGAAATAAGGCTAAACCCAGAGAGAAAACAAAATAATAGTGACCCACATAGTCTTTATATTCACAATAATCTAGATCTAGTATATCTATACGTACAGGACTTTTTTTAATCAGAGCGCAATTTTTATTATTTTTTGGTGGTTCAGTATCAGTAACAGAACACATTTTAATTATATTTGCAATACTTTTCTTAAAAATTTTATCCGACCTTAAATCAGTAAAATCTGGTCACCCTACATATTTCGTAATAATGATATCAACAATAGCGCGTGGCACCACGTGACTCACGTGGCGGTGTTGTAGCGACAGTCTGCGCACCACAGAGCTGCGCAGTGCGCACGCATGCGCTGTCAAGACATCGTGTCTAACGTTTTTCTGCGCAGCGCGCGCAAACGCCGCGCCGAACGTGTCGTAACTCGTAGGTCGCGATGTCAGACTACCCCAACCGTAAGTTTTATGAGATGGTGCGAGTGTGCTTATTAAGTGGTGAAAATTTAGCAGGGCGCAGGATGTATGCGAGGGAGCGGAGACCTTGTATGCGAGCTCTTGGGATCCGTAACCCCGCCGTCCCTAATGGAAGGACCATTTTAGCAGCCACTCAAAGGCTGCTTGATCATGGGTCATTCCGGACCCCAAATCATGCACAAGGATCTGGCGGAGCTCGACTGGCGGTTGAAGTCGAAGAAACAATTTTTAACCGACGAAAAAAAACGGAGGAGGTTATCAATTCGACGCGTATATTTTGTTTTTGTTTCTTTTTTATGTATGACCACGCATAACTTTTTACATAGTAGTCTGATTGTGATAATTATTTTTTTATTGGAAAGGGTATACTCCGAGGGTGGTCCCATATAAATTTGGAAAACAAAATCGAACCTTAAGGGTCGGAAAACAGGAGATGATTGATTGTTCACTCATTGATTGTAATGTATAACCCCGCATAACTTTGTATAGAGTAGTCCGATTTTGATAAATCTTTTTTCACTGGATAGGGTATACCTTGCCAAGTATTATTAGTACATTAAAATTACAAAAAAAATACATAATAAAAACTTTTTAACAAAATTTTAAACCGCCGAAAAAACAGAAAAGCAAAAAATAATAAACCTTAAAATTTTGAGTCGGCGCTGAAAAATCAATGAACTAAGATCACTCAAAGCGCTGACTCATAATTTTAAGGTTTATTATTTTTTGCTTTTCTGGTTTTTCGGCGGTTGAATTTTTTGTTAAAAAGTTTTTTATTTCTTTAAGCGACTTTTTTATTTTTTTTGTTAGCGCATGTTGAATCGAATCAAATCGATTATGTAGCACTTCCCTAATGTTAGTGTTTGTGAGCAACCCTATGGTTACCATGGTGTGTTGTAGTAGTCTTTGGTGTGTTGATTCCTAATTCAATAAGTATGTAAAAAGCAAATGTCGGTTTGGTATTGTAATATAAAATATTAAGCTGAAGCGTATTCGTTATATTTTCATCTTCCCTGCTTGCCGCTCCCAACTCCAACAAATGGTAGCAGAGCGTGGTTACAAGGAAAAATGAGCGCCACTGCCTCATACCGTATTGAAGCTCTCTCCAAAGAAAATTATGATACGTGGAGCGTACAGGCTAAAGCAGTTCTAATTAAAAATGGACTGTGGGGATACGCCAGTGGATCAATCACCGAGCCAAAAGAGGAAACAGCAAAAAGTAAGTTCCTTGAAAATGACTTGCTTGCTCGATCAGAGTTATTTACTGATCATCTCACCGTCAGAACTTAAACAAGTGCGGGGATGCAAGACATCCAACGAGCTATGGCTTAAATTAAAAGGAATTTACCAAAGCAAAGGCCCTGCTCGGAAAGCAAATTTGCTAAAACAGCTGATATTAAAAAAGGCTGATATAGATGACGTCCGTGAACATTTAAATAATTTTATTGACATCGTGGACAAGCTAGCGGATATGGACGTTAGCTTGCATCCCGATCTACTAAGCATAATGATGCTTTACAGCCTTCCAGCTGCGTATGAGAATTTCCGTATAGCAGTGGAAACTCGTGACACCTTACCGTCTCCCGAATAACTGAAAATAAAAATCGTTGAAGAGAGTGAGGCACGTAAAAATATTGACTGTAGTAAAGAAAATGAAGAAGCCTTTTTCACAAAGAAAGGAAAATATTGCCAAAAGTGTAAAAAGAAAGGCCATACCACTCAGGCGTGCTGGAGTCAAAAGAATAATGCTCCCAAGAAAAAATATGAAAAAACACCTGAGAAAAATCTCAATGTATGCCTAAACACAGGAAAAGAGGTTACTAATAAAAACACGTGGTGTCTTGATAGCGGTTGTACATCGCACTTTTGTGGTGAAAGCCTCTTATTTAACAGCATGGAGTCAGCGTCAGGAAATTTGAAGCTAGCCTCAAATAAACATTATGCAACGATTGAAGGAAAAGGAAAAGTGACAGTGTTCAAAGAAAAAGAAAAATTTAATTTAAATGACACATTGTTTATTCCTGAGTTGACAACCAACCTATTGTCAGTTAGTAAAATAACTGAAAGAGGAAATAAAGTTATTTTTGAAAAAGAAAAGGCATATATAATAGAAAATAATGGAACAATAATACTGACAGCAAAGAAGAGTAACGATTTATACTACCTCGAATTTGATGAATCAAATGAGACCGCAAAGTATACACGCACAACTGGAAATGATAGCAAAATCATGCAGTGGCATCGAAAACTAGGCCATATCAATGAAAGAGATTTGGTAAGGATGGCAAAAGAAGAATTGATGTATGGACTTGATGTAGGTGAAGGAAAACTTGATAATTGTGAAACCTGTATAAAAGGAAAACTGTCAAGATTGCCATTCCCGCGTCATGAGGAAATATACACTACTGAACCATTGCAAATAATCAATAGTGATGTATGTGGTCCATTGGAATATGAGTCTATAGCTGGATCGAAGTATTACGTAACGTTCATTGATGATTATACCAGGTACTGTTGCATATATTTTATCGCACAGAAAAGCGAAGTATTTGAAAAATTTAAGGAATTTAAAAGTAAGGTGGAAAATTTTACTGACTTAAAGATAAAAAATTTGCAATCAGATAACGGAAGGGAATACGTAAATAAAATATTTGACGATTATCTGAAACTGCATGGAATCCAAAGAAGGTTAAGTACACCTTACACTCCGCAACAAAACGGAATTAGCGAGCGCAAAAACAGGTCCCTGATGGATAAAGCCAGATGCTTAATGATAGAAGCAAATACACCAAAGCAACTGTGGGCAGAAGCAGTATATACTGCCAACTACTTAATAAATAGAAGTCCATCCAAAGCACTGAAAGGAGAAACACCATTCAAGAAATGGGTCGGACGAACTCCATCAGGAAATCACCTTCATATTTTCGGAAGCAAAGCTTTTGTACTTCAGAAAAGAAGAATGGGAAAACTATCGGCAAAAGCTACACCCGGTGTATTTATGGGTTATGCTAAAAACGCAAAAGGATTCCGAATTTACGTTCCTGAAAAGAATTCTGTAATAATCAGCAGGGATGTTAAAATCATAAACAAAATGTTTTATGAAGCAGAAGAAAACTACGACAATTTTGTTGAAGAATTGGGACAAATACCTGAGAAAGAAAAACAAACTAAACAAATAAAACAAAAGAAAAATCTGAGCACTGAAGTAAACATAGAAATAAACAACAATAAAGAAAAAGTCTCAGATAAATTGGAGACATCTAAAGAAAACACAAGTACAGAGTCTACACCAAATATCATACCAGACACCGATTTTGATGAAGCATCATCAGATGAAGAACAAGAAGCTTATGTTGACGCACCTGAAACAATGACTAGAGAAAGGCCGAAAAGAGATATAAAATAGCCTACTTGGATGAAGGATTATGATATGGGAGTTTCTGAAGACTGGAGTGATGCTATCCGATCTGAAATTAGATCACACATTAAAAATGGTACGTGGAAAATCGTAAAGAAAGAGAAAGGTATGAAAATCATAGACTACAAGATGATCTTAAAAAGAAAAGTGAGCCCAGAAAACAAAGTTACAAACAAAGCACGACTAGTGGCTAAAGGTTTCACGCAGCGTCCGGGTGTTGATAATAACGAAACATACGCACCCGTTGCAAAACTAAGTTCTATAAAAAGTATATTTGGTATTGCTGTTGAAGAAGGCCTGCATTTGAACCAAATGGATGTAGTCACAGCATACTTAAATGGAAATATTGAAGAAAGAATTTATATGAAATTGCCTAATTACATAGAGAGATATGTAAGAGAGATACTAGTTGCTGAGTTTGAGTCTGATGATCTAACCGTCTACAATAAAGCAAAAGAGGTTTTAACAGATCTAAAAAGCATAGAAGGAGAAAAAGTCTTTTTATTATTAAAGGCTCTTTATGGACTTAAGCACGCAGGGAGACAATGGTATATCGAACTGGACACAGAATTAAAAAATATTGTCTTTCAGGCAACAAAAGCAGAGCCCTGTGTATACACTTACACAGAAGGAGGAGTGCGTGCCATTATTGGAATATATTATGTCGATGATATATTACTTGCCTGCTCATGTCAAAAGAAGTTGAAAGAAATAAAAGAAATGCTAAGTCAAAAGTTTGAAATGAAAGATCTGGGAAAACCAAAATGCATACTTGGCATAGAAGTATCATACAAAAACAAGGAAATTATTATTAAGCAAACAAAGAAAATAGACGAAGCCTTGAGAACATTTAAAATGGAAGAATGCAAGTCTACTACTACACCAATAGAACCAGGCATTGCGCTAGAGTCAAACAAGAAAGAAATAGTAGACGTGCCTTACAAAAACTTGATTGGCACTTTAATGTTTTTAGCTGTAGCTACAAGGCCAGATATTGCATTTGCTGTAAGCTACTTATCGCAATTTAATAACTGTTTTGATGAAAAACATTTCAAAAGTGCAAAACGTGTTCTAAGGTATCTGAAGGGTACAAAAGATATCGGTTTAAATTTCAAGAAGACCGGAAATAAACTATATGGCATGGCTGATGCTGATTGGGGTTCATGTAAGATAGACAGAAAGTCCTTTTCCGGATATTGTTTTAAATTTGCTGGAGCTCCTATCAGCTGGGGATGTAGAAAACAAAGAAACATTGCGCTATCCACAGCAGAAGCCGAATATGTCGCTCTTACAGAAGCTGTTAAAGAAGCAGCGTATCTACGAGCATTGTTCAATGAAATAAATATAAAACAAGAAAAGATACTAATATTGAATGATAATCAAGCAGCAATAAAGCTGAGTCAAAATCCAATAGTATCTTCGAAGTCGAAGCATATAGACCTTAAAATGCAATATATCAGAGACTGCATCAAAGAAGGACTCGTGGAAGTCCAATATCAACCTACAGAAGATATGGAGGCGGATCTATTGACGAAAGGATTAACAGGTCCAAGACTTGCACGTTTAAGAACCAATATGGGAATGCATTAGGAGTGAGAAGGAGTGTTGAATCGAATCAAATCGATTATTTAGCACTTCCCTAATGTTAGTGTTTGTGAGCAACCCTATGGTTACCATGGTGTGTTGATTCCTAATTCAATAAGTATGTAAAAAGCAAATGTCGGTTTGGTATTGTAATATAAAATATTAAGCTGAAGCGTATTCGTTATATTTTCATCTTCCCTGCTTGCCGCTCCCAACTCCAACAGCGCATAACGTACTGCACTACAGTCTGCCACTATACTGAACCTAACAGATAGCGCCTAAACTTTTCCAAAGACTGGACGATAGGCCGATAGCTAGCAACTCAAGCTCAAAATAATGGTATTTTTTTTATCTTTGGTAGTTTGACGGCTATAATAATGAAAGGGGTTTTCACCATTATCCGTAACCTGCATCCAAATGCCTGCAATTCCGTCTCTGCTTACGTCAAAATGTAATACTTGATTTTGCCCGCGGCTTCGCTCGCGTTAATTTAGAATTTGACAATCAATTCGAGTTGTTCTCTACTTATTATCTTTGTCCGTTGCAATTTTGGGCTCAGAACGGAACATTGTTCTAGGACGATCCTATACATAATATACTACATACGTACCTACATATTCACCCTATAATGTTCCCAATGCTGGGACACAGGCCTCCTCTCGGCTAGAGGGATCAAATCAAATCAAATTTATTCGTAAATGTAGGTAAATAATTACATTATTATTGTATGTTAGCTGTGTCAATATTATAGACACACATCTATACAAATAAATAAAATCGGAGTGTCTGTTTTTAATATTAAGATAACCACTTTTTACTAAGTGTATATGGATGTATACACGGTACATATACCAAAACAACATTTTTTACAATTTTTGTCTGTCTGTCTGTCTGTTTGTTCCAGCTAATCTCTGAAATGGCTGGACCGATTTTGACAGGACTTTCATTGGCAGATAGCTGATGTAACAAGGAGTAACTTAGGTTCCTTTTATTTTAGAAAGATTCCTTTATTTTAGAAAAAAATAACTGTCTTCGAAAACTACGGTGACATACGTCATAAACTACGCTGAAATACGTCTCAAAATTCGAAAAACCCTGGCTGAATCCTACGAAATAGATCAAAATAATGTACTACAGTATTGTAACCTTAAAAAGGCCTACAAAAATGTCGCAATGGTATATGTCTATCTCTTAGGGATAACTTACAATAACCATTTTTTATCTTTTACTTTTTACGAGAAATAAGGGCTTATTTACGAAGCGATTTTAAGCAATACAGCAGTAATCCTTATCCAATTAAGCACCTTAAATACATTGTGCATTTAATATAGATCAATATGGCCCTTTACAGCATGTAATATAAATGAATATCTTAGAAGATATTAGAGATTTAAAAAGCGGGCGCAGAGCAGCTGGCGGGTCGTACGTCCGTCCCGTTCATCCGTTGGCAGCGGCCGGGTAGTACAGGATAAGTAGGATTGTAATTCATATTACTTTGGCTTCATAGTAATTGCGAATATCATGTGTGTTCATTATACTCAAAATAAACCTAATAATATTATTCCAAGTAAGAGACCGCGAAATGGCTTAGATGTTTAGATTTTTGGATGTTTGTTTCTCAATGATGCAAAGACGGCCAAACGGATTTAGATCGAATTTGGCACAAAGATATATTATATCATGGATATGGGCCAAGCCACTGGCAAAAGTACTATTCCTATAATTATGTTCGGTGTCTGGTAAATGATTGAGTGTCTGTATAGGTAAAATAGGAGCGTTAAGAAAAACCAGGAAGACTTATATTCAACTAAACCAAGCCCTATGTCGCAGTCTTCTTACTTTGAATACTATTACTCTTATTTTAAAAACATCAACACACATGATGTTCTCATTAACTATGAATCCTAAGTAATATGAATTATAATCCTACTACTACTAATAATATTATAAATGTGAAAATATGTATGATTGGGTGTTTGTTTCTCAATCACGCAAAAATGGCTGAATGGATCTGGATCGAAAATAGCACACAGAGTCTATATTACCTATATAACCTGGAATAACACATTCTTATCGCGGTAGACGTCCTCTTGCATTAATTTCCGACATCCACGGGGGCGAAGCCGCGGGCAAAAGCTAGTTTGAAATAAAACAATTCATTTGGGATTGGACCACAATCCACCACGCGGGCCCAGTGCGGGTTAGTAGACGTCACATGTCTTCGAATTTTTGGTTCTAGGACATGCCGGTTTCCTCACCGTGGTTTCCTTTACCGTTTTTTGAGAGCAGTGTTGAAGAAATGATTTACACAAAGTAAAGCGCCTGTCTGGGTTCGAATCTACGACCTAACACTCGTAAATCGCGGCCGTTACCACTGGGCCACGAGTGCTGGCTCTCGCAATGTTGTGTCCTTCTATTTGGCTTCTGTTTAAAATGTATAAATTCTGGGCATTGGGCACATGCGAACATACTACATATAATTGGCCATGGGAAAAGCATGGCTTTTCCAAATGCACCCCTGTTACTTTTAATGTTTGCGGTTGCGCCTTATTAATAAAATTGTAATCGCAAAACTTAGTTTATTGGGAACCGGATATTTTTCTGTACATTTCCCACTTTTCATGCAGGGCGATGCTGGATTACGTACTCCACAGGCCATGAACCATGTGTACGGTTATGGTTTCGGGCAAATCTCTATATTGTTCTGAATCCGGAATCTCGGCACTTATAATGTTATCTATATGGTTAGGACACGCAGCTTTTCTTTTTCACTTTCAGTGCCCAGTCGAAAAAAGAATTATTGAAAAGTAGACTCTATTCACACCTAGCTTATTTTTGTGATTTGCACCCGGTAGGCGGGTGCACGGCATGGTCGCAAGGTACATTATTACTTATACGTAGGACTCAGATGCGAGTCGTGGGCATGCGAACGAATTACCGTTCGACCCGGATCCGGGTGCTTGGCACTGAAAGTGTTAAAAACCAAATAAGAATGTGCGCATGTGGTAGGCCTCGCTTTTGCTATTCAATGAAAAATATGTCACACTGGACGTTTCCAAATACTTCACCCGTTGTAATAACATTAATTAGATTTTGGACCTTTCAACGAAACACGCGGGCAAATAAGTCATGTCGGTGAGTAGATCGTTGCCCAGGCATAAGCTCTTTTGTTATTTCCAACCATGAGGGATTCCAGGTGAAAGGTATATGCATAAGTAAGTAAGCGCCTTGTGTATATTCATGCAGACAGCGGGGGCTGTTAACAAAAGTAGAGGGAAGAGTAACGGGTCTAAATCGTTGGGGTTTATAATAACATCCGTGCTAACCGCATCTTGCAGATACTAATAATTATGATCAAAAACCTTCGAGGGTCATTCTTCCAAAGGAAATCTAAGCTCTGCGATTCAGAAAGTATCGTCATCAGCACAGCGCCATCTATGGAGCAAATTGTGAAACTGTTAAAATTATCCTACAAAAACGATTTGTTGACACTTGACTCACATAAATTCAATGATGACACGTGGCGCCATCTATTACTATAAGAGCTTTTATTGTTATTTTCTTCAGGGGTACTCCTTTTTTTTCATAGAATGGTACCCTATCTCTGTTTCTATACACTTGACAACCTATATGCAAAATTTCAGGATGATCGGTTCCGTGGTATAGGCGGGAAAAGGTAACAAACTTACTTTCGCATTCATAATATTAAGTTATGAAGTTAGTATATAATGATACCTAATTAACACGGTACAAACCAGTTACGTTAATTTACATAGAAAGAAAACAAAACTATATAATGCAGACAATTGTATCATAATCAATTATTCGCTAGTTACTGACATGGAACAGTGGACCACAGCAGTGGACGCCCTGGTATGCGCACAGAGCATGTAAACAGGTATACTGTTTCTCACAGAACATCAGACATACGCGCATAATTTTACTCCATTCGTCCGCAAACACATCACACGCAGGGTTGGGCACTGATCATCCTCAATCCTAACTTATAGGAATAGAGTACAATATTAAGTTTAAACGGTAGAGAAAAAAAAGGTTATTTTTTAAAACCCCCCGACCCATAGATTAGGGCGCCAATAAATATTATTTTCAAGTCATAAAGGTTTTTGTTTGAATCGGGGATTTATATTTTTTTTAAATAAACTTTTATTTCTTGCTTTGATGTTATCTCTTCTGGCAGCCCTGATGAAAACGTCAGTCTTGTTGTCTGTCAAAACCTCAAACGTCACTTTGCTAGTTTCTTTGTCAAATGTCAACTCAATCAAACAAAATGCTTGGAGCTGTAATTATTAGGAAAATTCGTTTTTTATGAGACTATGAGATAAATATTATCAAAATGTATAATCTCAACGCGTGTTTGGTATGTTTCAGCACGAATGTAAAATTATTTAGCATGAACAGTGGTCAATTACGACAAGAATTCCATTTGATTTCTGGTATTCAGGTATGCATTGTTTATATTCGTTTTAACATGAAATTTCAAAATATTAAAGTTCGATATCCTGCTGATTCTAATAAATAAATCTTTTTGTTATTCACAGACTTCCCACGGGGATGGTATGCCGGATTATTTATGTTTTCAATGTGCAGCTGTCGTGCGAAACTTTAAAAGATTTCGTGATAAATGCCACCGAGCTCATTACACTTTGAAAGAAATTTTAAGCAGAAACAAAGAGGTAAATAATTTAACTCAAACAGTAAAAATAGTTTTAAAACGTATTCTAAAATATGTGACAGAATATTGGTATCTGTAAATAATGATGACCATTTCCACTTTTCAGATTAGCCAAACAAATCTTGAGAACTTAAACCGGAACCTTCTTGCTATCATGCCGCCCCTATCATTCATGACTTTAGATAAATCTCATTATGAAAAAGCCATGTTCCAGTGGAAAAGATCGAACCGCATCGATGGTGGTGGATGGTGTAACTCTTCGAATCAAAATATAGCTATACTTCACTGCAGTACGCTCACTTCTGATTTAACTTTTGATGGAATAACCAATAACAGTGAATTGGAATTGATTGAAAAAATCAAAACAGACATCGATGAAACGGAACATGAAGAAGTACCAGAATATCAGGAAGTACCACTACATGAGGAAGTACCCATTGAGTATGAAGTTTCTAAAGAGTCCAATGGCTTTGTGTGCAATACCACAGAAGACACTGAAATACAAGATTCATTTTTGGATAACGAGAACTTTGATAGTGATCAGGATTTTGATAAATTCCCTGACTTGTCATTGTCACTTAATAATGTTGATAATACGTCTGTAGATGGGACGGATATGGACGAAGAATATGCCACGTTGGTTCCAATATCTGTGAAAGAGGCTAAAGCTGCGATCGAGGTGTACAAAATGTTCACTCAGGGTAAATACCATTGTGAAATATGTAATAAGGCTTATAATAATGCGGAAAGAATGAAAATACATTTACGGATGCATGATAAGGTGAGACTTAATTTCTACCTTGACCTTTCTTTGATTTTTTAGAGCCATAAGTTTTCCCTTACTTAACACAAGACCAAGGCGCTTTGTAAGGCTGTCTTATACTATTATAGATATTTTATTTTATAAATATAATACAGTTCTTTAGATCAGTAAGTAATCCACGCAGGTAACCTCTTCATAACTCAATGAGCCTGTTCAGTGTTAGACCTTCTCTCTTTGAGAGGAAGTAGGCTGTAGTCCAGCCTGCATGCTACAAGTGGACTAGTAGTTATCACAAACTCTTTAAATTTTTCGGTTTTTCCAGTTTCATCTCATTAATTATTTACCAAGCAATGGTTCTATTTGCAGACAGCAAGTAGACACTTGTTGTTTGCAAATAGAACGGCTAACATTCTATTTTATTTTTATTTTCTGAATTTTAATTCAGTTTTTACATTATTCTCATTGTTAATTTATTTCATTGAGTATTTATGCACTTTCTAGTTTGCTAGGAACTGGTTCAATCTAGTTCAGGCAAATAAGTAATTGTGGTCTACTTTAATTGTTAGGTTACTTTGTAAATGTGCCCCTTTTTATGAATAAACAATTATTAAAAGTTAGTTTTAATTATTTCAAAATATTTTATTTCTTTATTCATTAAAGCTTTATGCACAAGTAAAAATACAAGGTGGGCTTAATGCTTGCAGCATTTTCTACCAGTCAAGTTTAAGATAATGCAGAGACAGAACATGGCAGGTGGAATATAAAAGTTATAGCTCGAAAGTACTGAATTATATTTTAAAGTAATAAAAAACATACCATAACAAAATCGGATAAACATGTTCCATGTTCCGAATTTTTGGGTTCTTGGAAATGCCGATTTCCCCACGATTTTTTCTATTAGCATTTCGAAAATAGTGGCAATGTAGTAATTCACTCAGAGGAAAGTGCCTGTTTGGGATTGACCCCACGACCTACGATTCGTAAGGCGCGGCATTACCACTGGGCCACCACTGTTCTCAATAATAATAATATATTCAAAATATTTTCCATTTGTTTCAGCATGTGAGCGGAAACTATCACTGTAGTCTCTGCCAGTACTACTATAAAACTGAGTTCTTACTGAAGACACACATGACTGACAAACATCTGTTTAAGTATTTGTGTAGAAAATGTACTGAAGTCAGTTTTGATCGGTAAGTAAATTCAAAAATTTTAGTATAAAATCGTATGCCTGCTTTAACTTACACTAGATGACATTTAAACGAATGCCTAAATCTAACTGGGGTGTTGGACTTTGTGCGAATTATAACTTTCAAGAGCTTTCGTTGCGTGCGCTGCGTAAACGGTTCCAGTAATGCAACAATGATGTAAGCTGGAATTGTTCCTCTTTAAAAGTTCTAAAGAAAAGTCCGCGACAGCATATGTCCATCTTTTAAGGTTGGCCCACTATGTTTTTTCAAATTTTTCATTAAAATGCATTATTTGCGAAGGGTTTTCATAGACATGGATATAATCCTTGACCATCAGAAGTGTATAATTTTGAACAAAGTTGCCCTTACATTATTTGAGATTAAGGCGATTAACACACGGCACCGCCGCGGTAGGCGGTGAAGCGGATCTCATGTCGCATTGCCCTCTATTAAATCCGTTGATGCCTAACACACGTACACCGCCCGACCGCGCGGTCAATTCGCTTTACCGCCACCGCCCTCCGCTGCGGTGCGCCGTGCCGTGTGATAATCGCCTAATGAATATCTTACGAGATATAAAAACCTGATTGCTCAACACTACGTACGGGCCGGCGATTCGATGCGACGGGGAGGGTCGCGCGGGAGCAAGATTTTTGACGCGGACGAAGTCGCGGGCAGAAGCCAGTAACTAATATAAGGAGTAATGAAGATATAAAGGGGAATAAAATGGCTATAAACTATGACTATCTGCAATTTTTTATGGTTTTATCTACACAGTGTGCGATCGAAGGTCGATTTCTTTCGGCCCAAACCGAAGCGGAAACTTGAATAACACCATGTTGATTTTCCCAAACTCAGTGTCAGTCGCGACATGAATAAGAATCCAACGATGGGTATCGTTGGATTCCTATTGTTTTAAATCTGTTCGCTCGTTAGCCTCTAGTAGAGAACACAGAGACATATGTATGTAGACCCACCAAAAACATTACCCTCTTATTGTGCTGTACCGCAATCGGGCAATAACATCCTTTATAAAAAAGTTGAGTTCAAAAAATCCCACAAATAGATACCAAAACCTAAACTTTCAGATCATCAGCAAAACAACACTTCATCTGGACTCATTTACAAAGCGGTAGCAAAAAGAATGCAAATTGGTACGAATCACGACCAAAATGGATGCAGACACGAGGAGGCAAGCGAGTCAAAGGAGTGGTCACCATAAAACCTGTTAAAAAGAATAGGAAGTTACCTGATGACTTCCTTATCTACTCTCCTATAGGACATGAAGAACAGTACCGGATGATTCAGGAAAGACAGCTGTCGAGGAACTATCAAGAAGCGAGGTATCAGTGTAATATGTGCTACCGAGGGTTTAGAGGTATGCTGACGTACACTAAGCATATGAAGAAACATGATCCTGTGAGTATATCCTTTACTATCCCACGTTCGCAAGGACGTAAAAATATCACGGTGTAGTTTTATCGCACTATGGAATTTCCACTCTCGGTGTTTAGCCGAATGTTGAGAATTGAACAGAACGCGTGTCAAAACAAACATACTCTTGGATTTTCGATTCTCGGCGCTAAGTAGTGCATTCAAAATCCAATGGTAGACAAACGTCTCCCGTGCATATCTGGGCTTAGTTTAAATTTTACACAGCTGTTTATTCATCTTATGAATGTGAATGTGTGTCAATGTTAGAATGTGTCTTTCGAGTAAGAGAAAGTTCCTGCTATGGCATAACCATGAAGTCAGAAAATCTTAGCAGGACAGAATGCCCATCCAGGGCTTGCTAATCACACACTTTACTTTAAAAGTCACCTGCATGGCCTTTTCAGATGTACTATTCATAAAGGTACCAATTTGCTACCATAGTATTTAATGATACTTGATTTTGTAATGCTGCATTGGACAACAATCGCTAGTGGCGGTAGTTCGGTATCCACACGGAATATTTATAAATATAAACGCACCTGTTAGAAGAATTACAGTTATCCCAAGAAAACTTTGCGGTTTGGGACTCATCGTCTTTTTTCGTAAATACGAACGCGCAATTCATTTATTATTTTTTGTTTATTCTATACTGTCCCACTGATAAGAAAGGCCTCCCCTGAGTTCTTCCAGGAACTCTTGACCCGCGCCTTCTCCAACCAGCCGTCACATCTAGGCCGTCTCGCCACCGCTTTCTAGGCCGCTCGCTGCGGCGTCGTCCATCTTCAGGCATCCATTGTGTGCAGACCTTTGCCCAGCGGTCATCCTGCATACGGCTAATGTTGTTATTATTGTTTTTTGTTATAAATAATATTCAAGTACATCAAACATAGCAACATGAACGGTAATCCCCAAACTAGACGTTATTCTGTATCTTGGGGATCAGAGTTGTACATTTCGTAATATCCAAAAAGATCGTACACGGTAACTATTAACAAAATCAAACAAAAAATTACGTTAATGAATTAAAGAACAACACGAAAATATAAAATTTAAAAAAAATAAGTAAAAACTATAAACCCGCCCAATCCCATTTGAGCATGGCAGCCTTTTTGCCTACGCAGCTACGTCTACGTCTGTTATACCCGTTTTGGAACGCAACGTGGTGCTCCGAATTTTGTCCTGTCTTTTTTCACCCAGAATACTGCGTTCCATCGCTCTTTGATAATATAATAATATTTTATAAATAATAAAATTCTATTTATATTTATATATTTTCAGGCACAATCCGGTCCTTTACAGTGTGACATCTGCAAGATCCACTTCAAAGATCAGCGGAAGCTCTACAAACATATGAACATCACGCACCTGTTCAAATATTCCTGTCAGTTATGCAGTTATGTATGCTGTAATAGGTAATTATTTACTATTTCAACAGACTCCACAAGAAGGAGTAGGTTTTCAATTCGGTTATAAACAGATTGGTTGAAAAATTCTCCTTTGAAAGGGTATAGTTACTGAATGGTCCCATATAAATTTGGTCAAGTTTTGACTAGTGGTTCAAATCTCAAATATTTATTACATTCCATAATGTATACAGGAGCAGAACAAAAGGAGAGTGCTTAGTTTTTGAGTTAGTTTCAATAATACGTATGTTTTCATAATCGTTTATTTGCTTAGATAGTAGGTACATAAAATAAGATGGTTACAATACTGTGATCCTGGTACTATTTGCCTTAAATTAGGCATGCAAATATTGACAAATAATTTTAAATAATATCATATTATGAAAACATGTCAGTAATATTAAAATTGTCCAAAAAAAAAAAGAAATAAAAATAATTGTAAAATAGAAAAGTTTAAACCAAGCAATGTCAAATACCGTGGTACCGTGTGGTGCCGGACGTAAAGAATAACACCACCCCATTTCTTCCCGTGGGTGTCGTAAAAGGCGACTAAGGGACTTACTAGAGAATGGGCAGCAGCGTTCTCTATGCGTTTTACCATCATACTGCGATCGCCAACCTGCCTGCCAAGCGTGGCGATTATGGCAAAGCCCCCCAAATTGGGGGAGTCCAGCAGTGGACGTCTTACGGCTGAAATGATGATGAATGTCAAATAACCACTTAGTTTATGTCGATGACATCCACTTATATATGCAGCAAAAACTTTGTATCCCTTTTTACGAAAGTTACGCGGACAGAGGAACAGTTAAAAGTTTTTATGCAAAAAAAAACATTTTTATAAAATAATGTACTTCTATTTAAATGAATTACTGTTGAATTTCGTCCATTCGACGACCCCTAATTATATAATACACATTAGTAAGTTTACAATAAAAATAATATTTTTTCACTCACTTACAGAAAGTTTACCGACAAGCTCGATAGATGGCGTTGTCCTGTTATAAAGCAGGCTATGGTTTCGTTACCGCGGTTTAGTTGGGTCGCGGAGCTCACTCTCGTCATTTAACAAACAGACAAACAAACAGAGTAGGATATAACTAGCTCTGCCCGCGGATTACGTCCGTTAGTATTTTTGAGAAGTTGCAGTCTTTAACGAGACTTTGCAATTTTATTAGTACCGTAATACAAATAAATAAATCTTACCTGTTGCTCTTATATTTTGCTTTGCAATAACTTAAAAAATTGTAATCTGTTCAGTTCTAATAACATAAATAATAGTTTTAAAAAAAAACTAAAAAACATGCTTCCATAGAAAGCCAAACAAAATAAAAATAGAGTATAATTGAAAAAGCGGGGGGTTCTTGATATCAGTTAAAATACTTCAAAATGCACCCCACGCTTTTTTTCCATTAAATATTTCCTATTTTTTAGTACGGATAGCTACAAAAGCGTGTATTTTCGTTGTTTTTGTTTGCCGTCTTAATGATTGTCATCGGTCCTTGATAAGTACGCAGTTTCAAATTAATTCGACGTTTTGAAGGGGTGAAAATAACGTTCAAAGATTCCTTTACATACCAAGCTAGAAGCTTAATAATAAAAAAAGATTTTCTCAAATCAGTCCTTTTTTTTTCAGAGGTCAAGCTCACATGCATTATAGATGGCATAAAAACGTGACGTACGAGTGTCCTCACTGCAAGAGGATATTCACGTAAGTTATACTACACATTATTTTATTTACTCAGTGGAATACAATAGATAATAAACTAAATCACAACTGGAATAGAGTCGGAAATAGCATCACTGACCACACGCCATCGAGAGTCATGTCGTGCGTGTTAATTTCAACTCTGTTTCAGTTATAATTTAGTACGTTATCTTTGTAAAACTTACTCTAGCACTATTTTTTTTTTCTTTTGGATGGGAAATCATCAAATGACTTCTCCCGCTCTAAGAGCTCGTTCCCACTTGTCGTGTGTCGGAACCGTATATTCATCGGATGTCGGCGCCTTTGTTCACACTTTTGGTTAATAATCGGTTGTCGGCCACGGTTGAAGCTAATACCAATTTTTAGCACTCTACGCAAAGCAACTAAGTACAATGGACGTCGATGAAGTTCTTGTTGTGATGTATTATTATTTAAGAAGAAAACAAAGAAAGACAGCCCAGAAAAAAACAATATTGGGTGCACCCAATCCTGAGGGAAAGATTTAGTTTGGGAACATTTCAGAACTTAATAACAGAATTGAGAAGTGACGAAATTAAGTTTTTCAATTATTTTAGGATGTCAATAACTACATTCAACGATCAGGATTCAACAGAACAAGGGGTAGCGGGGAGAGGGTTATCGGCACCGACATCTGACAAGTGAATAGCGACATTCGTACTCATAGGCGAGCGAGATCCGACACGATTGTTTTCCGGGCGTAGAGGGCTGGCAAAACACCCGACATTTCTTGACGGCGTCGACACAACATCGGTTTCCGACAAGTATGAATAGCTCCATATAAAATACTCTGCCACTGGAACCTCCGATTAATATACGGATCCGACACCCGACAGTTGGGAACGAGCTTTAAGGCGGAGCGGGAGGGCGCGTCAGACTTTTACTGACTAAAACCCACCCGTGTTCCTTCAGTTGCCCATGTGCCAGGTCACGGTATCTCTTTCGAACAATTTCGCGACCCTGGCAGTCTCGGGACCCTGGCAGTGCTCTAGCGTTTGGTTGCTTTGTATGCGATGATGGTAAATCCCCCTTTTAAAATTATATGGGTATTAAAATAGTTTTTTTTAGTGTCGATACTTAAATGTGAGTTTACCACGGCTTGAGCTTGGAGGTTTGAATATGAGGTTGACTGGTAGAAAATGCCTATAGCTTTAAGTCGGCCTCTGTATATTTGTGTGCTTAAAGTATTAAATAAATAAAAATACGTTTTTTAAACCGACTTTTAAAACGAGTAGGGTTTTTTTTGCAACTATATTGGTAGCCCAGTGGTATCGGCCCCGTCTTAAGAGTAAACATCGTGAGGAAACCGACATGTTCCAGAAGCAAAAATTCGAAGACATGTGTCGTCCGACCAACCCGCACCTATCCCACACCTAAAAAGTGAAAAATTATACTTTTTCACAAAAACAACCAACTTCCTAAAAAAATACAGCATAAGTAGTGAAAAAAACTTTAATTTCTGAAGTCGGTAACAATAAACTAAAATACAGATGCAATGACTCTGAAATTAAAGCTATTTTTCACTTTGTAGTGTTATTATTATTATTTCTTTTTTGTTATGGAATCGGTCAATATATGAAGAAGGCATATTTCAAGGAAGAATATTTAATTTTGCAGGAAGGCATCGACGCGTCTAACTCACATAAGACTAAAGCATCCGTCCATGTGTCTGTGCACTATTTGTGGACACAGTTTTGTGAGCGATTCTGGACTCTATTGTCATAAACAAATCGCACATACTGAGGAGGTAAGGTCCTTGCATATTTACACTATTATTGCAGTGTTTTGTTAATAACTATTGTTTTGTAGTTTTTTTTTTGTCCAGTAATTAGGGGCTGTCCATTAATCACGTGAGGCTCGAAAGGCGGGGAGGAGTCTATAAAAAATCACGAAATATCACAAAGGGGGAGTAATACATCACGTGTATTTATTTTTCAGCAAACGCGCGATACTGAACCGAAAAGCTATAATACAATTAGATCAGGGCTGTCCAAGCTACATACCTTCGCGGGCTAATTAAATTTACTACAAAAGCTGGAGGGCCGCAGAAACAGATATTTTCAGTTTTCGAGTAAAAAAAAACACAGAGTAACCATTTCTTTATACGTTTATTGGTTCTTCATTAATTAATTTATCTAATAATAGTAATCCAGACAGCCCTGAATTAGATGATACTTATACCTGTATTTTATAAATATAAAAAAAATAAGATTCTTTGTAGGTGCTAAAAAATTAACGTGATATGGGCCCCCCCATATCACGTTAATTTTTGCGTTGGAGGCGTCTTAGACCTCACCATGTATCACCAAAGGGGAGGGGGGTTAAAATGCTAAAAAAACGTCACGTGATTAATGGACGGCCCCTTACCATAGGCGCAAAATAATAAACGGTTGTAATTGAATCAAAGTTTTAACTACGAAGAGGATTTACACTTTTCGGTTGTCAAATACATACATAAAATCACGCCTTTTTCCCACTCAGTACTTTTCTCAATTTCAATTATGTAAATGTATATAAATAAAAATGTTATGTTGGTTTGTGTACGCTTCAAAAACTCAAAAAGTTCTGCACCGATCGAGCTGAAATTTTAGCATGATATACAAGGTAATTTTTTATCCAGTGCGCAAATTTTAACAAATGAAACTTAAACGAGTTATAATAACCATGCAATTTTTAATTTGATATATCTTAGTGCAAAAAAATTAAGTTATCGTTAACGAAAGATGTCTATTTTGAAACTGGTTTTAATGGTAACTTGCGCGCAGCGCCGGCGCGGCAGCGAAGGTGAACGACCGACCACCTGTTCAATCGGTCAAAACTCTAAGAATTTCGAAGTACCTACGCCGGCGCGTGGTTACTGACCTATTAGTACCTACCAAATGTTCGATCGGTCAAAATTCTAAGAATTTCGAAGTACTTACGCCGTCGCGGTTACTGACCTATTACTATTGATCGAAAATAGTATTACGAAATATGTAGGGTGTCCACATTTTACTGATTTAAGGTCGGACAAAAATTAAAAAAAAAAATTATTGAACAAATGGTTGAAATGTGTTCTATTACTGATACTGAAACACCGAAAAATTTGCGCACTGGTTATAAAATTATCCTGTATAATCCGCATCAAGGATTGTTTTTATCTATTTTTTGCATCAGACACATATCCGTGACCGCGAAAAAACAGTTTTTTTAACGATCAGCGATCGCGCCATCTGCCGAAGCGAGGAAAACACTCGAATGTGCCACAGCGAAGCGTGGCAGGGTACAGCTAGTTATTTATAAATTCCATAATCAATGACGAACAATAATCATTTTGTTCGCGCCAATATTAGTTCGAAATTTAAATACAATTTTTGAAAACTTACCTCCTTCGTTGTCATGTTTTGAAGCAAAAAGTGCGTTCCATTTTTAAATTACCTGGAAGTTAATAAAATAATATCAGTTTTCTTTAAATTTTCGGCCGCTAAACAAAATAGATATGAATTTTCCGGCCGTTCTTCGCTTTGCGTTTGACCGTCTGGTCAAACGCAAAGCGAAAAAAAAGCGGCCAATTCTCGTAATTTTGAAACCGTTCACAGTCTGATCTGTCTCAATCTGCCAAAAATACCACGAGTTTCCATACATTTTTGACAAGTTTTTGTCATTTGATTGTCACCGAGATGAGACTGTGACTAGATTTTGAACGTTTTTAATTACGGCCTTCAATACAGGATTTTCGATTTATCTCGAACAAGGTTCTCAAAATAATGCTCCAATTCCCAAGCATTATTCAGAAAATGTTTTTATCTCATTTTCAGGAGATAGAACAAAGCACTAAGGTAGTGTTGAATACGGCCGACCCTTACTACTGCGCGGATTGTGAGATACAGTTCATGTCCGTCGCAGCCTTCCATACGCATCTCGGCAGCTCCTACAAACACGCCACTACTAATCTGTAAGATACTGAAAGAAAGAAATTTTATTCCATAAGAAATTCGTGGGTTTTCAACTTTAATAGTAACATTTTATTTCTCCTCAGTAAAATACAGGATAAGTTTTTAACCAGTGCGCAAATTTTTACGAGTACCTACCAGTTGTTTGATCGGTCAAAATTCTAAGAAGTTCGAAGTACCTACGCCGACGTGCGGTTACTGACCTATTACTATTGTTGATATCATATTACGAAATATGTAGGGTGTCCACAGTTAACTGATTTAAGGTCGGATAAAATTTAAAAAAAAAGTATTGAAAAATTAATTGAAATGTGTTCTATTACTGATACCGAACCAACAAAAAAAATTTGAGCACTGGTTAAAAAAAATCCTGTATAGCCTACTACAGTTATATTACTAGAAACTAGCATACTAATAGTGTAAGTGATTAGGTTTTTAAAACTATAATGTGTATGAACTCCTGAATTCTTCGGTAACTTTCTGTAGGTGTTCAATATGTGTGACTCTTTTTAGGGTTCCGCACCTCAAAAGGAAAAAGCGGAACCCTTATAGGATCACTTTGTTGTCCGTCCGTCCGTCCGTCCGTCTGTCAAGACCCTTTTTCTCAGGAACGGGTGAAGGTATCAAGCTGAAATTTATACCAAATACTCAAGTCTACTGTCCCTTAGAGCTGTGAAAAAATCAAACCTCTAAGCTAACGCATTCAAAAGATATAGCCGTTTATGCCGCAAATTTCAGCAAATTTTCGAAACTCGCAAGGGAATCAAAACCTATAGGGTACTTCCAGTCGATCTAGAATTTTGAAATTTGGTACGAAGCAACGTCTTATAGCACAGATAAAGGAAAAATTGCGAAAACTGTAAATTTTTAGTTATATCATGTAATAAAAATATTAAAAAAAAAAAAAACTTTATACCTACAGGTTTGTACGGAACTCTCGGTGCGCGAGTCCGACTCGCACTTGGCCGGTTTTTTTTTTGTCGGTGGGTAATCATCAAATGACGTCTCCCGCTCAGGGTGGAGCGGAAGGGCGTGTCAGACTTTTACTGAGTAAAACCCACCCGTGTTCCTTCAGTTGCCTATATGCCAGGGCCACGATAACTCTTTCGAACAAATCTCGCGACCCTGGCAGATGCCATTATACCTGGAGAAACTTTGGCTCCTAAAACACAGGCTTTTGGCCTAGAGTCATCTGTTCGCCCGTTAACGAAACTCTATTGTACAATATTTCCTTTATTTCTACTTGTTTTACGTATGTGAAAAATAAACAGTTTATTATTGTTATATGCCTTTGTCAGTGCCGTAACTAAGATCAACTCATATTGTCATTGGTCCATGATATCCATAAGCAATGAACAATATTATAAAACCTTTTTGACTTGAATACGGGGCTTTTGGCTTATTAGTACTTCTGCATTTTTTTGTATTCTTTTTTATTTTATTTTTCGTAATGTGCGTTTTGTTTGTGCAAAATAAACAATTTTTCTGTTTCTTTCTTTCTTTGATAACGTGTTACATTTCGTGTGTAAGCAGTTCTATCAAGTCGTCCCGTCGCAATAAGCCAGAAGAGCCGAGAGCCCGAGGCCGGCCGCGACGAGGGACTTGCTCCTCGATCGTCAACAACGGACTCACCACCTCCAGCACTTGTGAAGTGGTAACTATAATCAATACAACATCATCATCATTTCAGCCGAAAGACGTCCACCGCTGGACATAGGCCTCCCTCAATTTGGGCGGTTTACCATAATCGCCACGCTTAGCAGGCGGGTTGGCGATCGCAGTATGCTGGTGAAATACATAGAGAACGCTGCTGCCCATTTTCTAGTGAGGCCCTTAGTCCCCTCTTACGACACCCACGGGAAGAAATTGGATGCTGGTATTTTTTACGTCCGGCGACGGCTTTGTATTGTCCCACTCTTGGGGAAAAGCCTCTTCTCATACAGAGAAGCCCGAAGTCGCGGGCAAAAACTATAGTGTGATATATACATGATACTTAATTATTTTTCAGTGCGGCAAGTTCCTCTCAAACGATGTGCAAGCCCGCAAGCATTACGAGTCAGAACATCCCGACACCGAGTACCTAAAACGCTACATGTGCGACGTATGCGGACACACTACCCGGGTATGTATAAAAGTATTAAGTATGTGATATTTACTCTGCTTACGTATAGAGGTAAGAGGAACAGGGCGTAAAGTTCATTCAAACTCCATAGGAAAGTTAGGATCCTCCGACCAGATGGGTGTTGTGTCTGGGTATTATATTTGCTAGTTGCGCGGTAAACTAGCAACCTACTTACTCAATACTTTATTGCATCTCATAATGTGTACATATAACAGTTGGTATGATAAAGCCTCAAATCAATAGGGAAGATGCAAATATAATATTTATGAAAATTTTATGATTTAAATGTTAGAAAAGTATAAAAGAAGGGCCACTGCAATGTCTTTATTTTACATAATGTTGATTTTTAACAATAATTACGTATTAAAATTACTTGAAACGAAACGTATTTCAAAACACCAATCAGCGTTTAGTGACGTCACTCCCGTTACGACGACTTGTTGAGGTTATGGTTGTAAAAGTGAATATTATTTTATGGGAATTTTAATTGCGTTTTTTAAATAAAAATGATAGTTGGGATTATCAAGCCTCCAGGAATTTATTTACCAAGAGTTAGTGTTGTCATGAGATCTTTTTTCAGAAAAAGGTTTCCTCCAGACATTTTAAACTTTTACCAATTATCGACGTCGATCTCAAACTGTAAAATTAAAAATCTACTATAGACAAGTTTTGTAAGTATTAGGTAGGCAACTAACGTGTTTTTACGTACAAGCAGATTAACTAAGCATACTCGTATAACAAGTATATTCGCCACATGACGTATAACACACACGACATATAACAAGTATATTCGCCTTATGACTTAGTCAAAGTATTCTTCACAGCATCGAATAGTGATCTTTGGAGAATAATTGTCATTTCTTTTTGCAGCTTGATATCACTTTTTTCTCAATTTTGGGTCAGAACGTCTAGTCAAAAACAATTAATTTCGAAACTTTGTTGAAGTAGACAGGAACACATTGGCACAAAAGATGAGTCAACACGGCTTTTTTCGGAATATTAGTGGTATTGTTATGGTCACCTGATGTTGATGGATAGTCCATTTTAATTTTTTACAAAAAGTATTTCGAAAGTCGAAAAAATATGCAAAAGTATGAAAGCCAGCGACGAACAAGTACGACCAGTGACGGGAATGACGTCATCGGAACTATAGGCCCGTTTTGGCGCGAAAATTTAAACTGTCAATTTAAAACCGCATTTTTCCCGATAAATTACAATGTTTTAATTTTTTAATATATATGTGGTCTATTCTACATGGAATTCTTTAAAGTGAAAACAAAAATAAAAATATTGCATGTTCCCTATTATGGACCTAAACCTCCTCTAAACATGTTGGAACTGTGTGGGAGTCTTAAGGGAGATGCGCTTAAGTAGCACGCGTAATTCAAATTTACTTACTTTTTTTGCAATTTGGAGGTCAGTGTCGGGTTGCATGTTGATTAAAATATGATTCGCGACTGTAAATAATATTGATGCAGAGTAGCGTCCTGATAAAGTCTGATAACACAATCTACATGAGTGGCTCTGTAGCCTGTCAGTAACCCTATGAAATTAGCTGATTAGCTAATATTTTTGTCAATCTTCAACTATTACATATTCTTCTTTTCTTTCCAGCAATACGCGAACCTCATAGTTCACATGCGGACGCACACGAATGAGAAGCCATACGGGTGTCCGCATTGCGACCGTCGGTTCAACATGCCCAGCAACAGAGACAGGCATCTCGTTGTAAGTATACTATTCGCCATAGCCCCTGTCCCACCTGCCAGGGTCGCGAGATGTACGAAAGAGATACCGTGCCCCTGGCATATAGGCAACTGAAGGAACATGGGTTTCGTCAGTAAACGTCTGACACACCCTCCCGCTCCGCCCAGAGCGAAAGACGCTATTTGATGATTTCCCACCCAAAAAAAAAAACCACAATAGTTTTTGAGATATGTATAGGATATTTTAACGCAGTAATTACGATCTTTTTCTATAGATTTTTCTTAGTTCTTTTTATAAATAAATCTAATTATTTTTATAAATAAGAAATTTTAATAAATATAAGAAATTCGGTGGTGCTATTTTTTACGTCCGGTATCACCCGAGCCAACTGCATCCATTCGTACCAAGGGGTATCGTATTACCCAGTTACTGGGTTGTGAAGGTCAGATAGCAATCGCTCCATGCTAAAAAAAACTATTATCTCACTGCATTCGGTTAGACTAGAACCCGACACCAACATAGTAGGGAAAAGACTAGGCAGATGTTGATGAATAATCCCTTTTCACGTGTTTACAGGTCCATACAGGTGAGAAACGGTATCAATGCCAGCACTGCAACCGTCGCTTCACTCAAAGTAGTGCGGTCAAGCTTCACATACAGACTGTCCACCTCAAGATACCCTACGCGCCCTGGAACAAGAAGAATCGGAAGCGGCGCAAGGTAATTGTTCTCTTAGTTTTATTTCGTGATTTTGACGTTTATATCGTGGTGGCTAAGAGTACTGGCATTCTAAGAGGTAACACATATTATCGAAAACAATATAGTTTTGGTGTTCCTTTGATGTCATCTACAGACATATTTGTGCTGCAACTTGTATCAAAATCAAAAGTCATTTATTCAAACTAGGCTGAAAGTCAGCACGTTTTGAACGTCAAAGTTATATAAGACAGTCCCCCAAAACGCCCGCCCTTCACCACTTCCTAATGCTTTAGCTGGGAAGAAGAAATGGCGCAAGAACTCCCCAGCAGAAGTTGCTGGTTCGTCTAGATGCGGACTGCTACGCTTTCTGATCCGCGGTCTACACTCCTGGACTTGTTTGCTCCATCGCCTATCAGTCTTTCGACAAATATGGCCAGCCTGCCGCCACTTCAGTTTGCTTACTCTGCGAGCTATGTCGGTAACTCTGGTTCTTTTCTAGATAATTTCATTTCTGATTTTATCCTTCAAAGAAATTCCGAGCATACCCCTGAATTTGAGGAGTGGATATAGAGGCGCTACGGCATCCTCACCTTCCGCCTGACGCAGGTTCTCACCGGGCATGGGTGCTTCGGTGGGTTCCTGTTCAGGATAAAGCGGGAGGAAACGCCCGGGTGTTTCCATTGTGAGGATCGTCTGGAAGACACGGTGGAGCAAACGGTGGAAGTGTGCCCAGCTTGGGCGGAGCACCGCCGTGTCCTCGTGGAGGCGATCGGCGGCGGCGACCTCTCGCGTCCGGCCCTGGTGCGAGCCATGGTACGGAGCGAGAGGGCATGGGAAGCCATCACCTCCTTCTGCGAAGCAGTAATGCTCGCGAAGGAGGAGGCGGGGCGCGTGAGGGAGTGGCAGTCTCTGCGCCCTCACGTCCCTAGCCGCCGCAGGAGGAGACGCCCCGGGCGTTGGGAGTCGATAGCGGACTCCCGGCTACCGTAGGCGCGAGCTTGCGGGTGGCGAGCAATGGGTAGCTCGCCGCCCGGTAAGGACCAAGCTCGGCTCGACGGCGCGTAGTGTTCCACGCGCGCCTCAAAGAGATGTCAGCAGCACTGAAGGGGTCTGCTAGGACCGATGCCTGCCGGGGTCGCGTGATTGTTCGAAAGAGATACCGTGACCCTGGCACATGGGCAACTGAAAGAACATGGGTGGGATTTAGTCAGTAAAAGTCTGACACGCCCTTCCGCTCTGCCCAGAGCGGGAGAAGTCATTTGATGATTTCCCATCCAAAAAAAAAAAAGCATACCCCTGCATAGTGCGCTGAGCAACCTTGAATTTTTGGACCTGCCCAACCGTCAGTGTCCATGTTTCAGCACCGCTTGTGCTATGGATAGGACATACTGGTTGAAGACCTTAGTCTTCAAATATTACGGAATAGGCGTTTAGGAGACTTGCCGCATTTTACCCAAACGCTACTCAACCCAACTAGATCCCACTTTCGGCTTCTTCCTCAAACTTCGAGAAGCGATCTTGTAATGTGGATTAAACTTGGAAAGACGTGTGAATTGTACATAACTTTCGTCTTGTCAAATTTCATGCTTAAGCCTACCCGCCGAGAGGCTCCATTCAGTCTATGCAGGATCTGGTCCAACTGGTCCAGCGTCACTGCCATTATGACGATGTCATCGGCAAAGCGAAAGTGTGAGATGTACTCGCTGTTGACATTGGTAGCTTGTCCAGTCCAACGTCTTGAAGACGCCCAGTGCTCGAAATTCGACCATAATTAATTTAAAACTTAATGTTTTTATACCATAATGTATTTCTAATCCAATATTATATAAAAACTAGCTTCTGCCCGTGACTTCCTCCGCGTCGAGTTTTTGCTCCCCTGACTTTTCCCGCCGCATCGAATTGCTTGCCAGTTTTCGACCATTTTTTGTTGCTGCTCTGCTCCTTTTGATCGTAGCGTGATGTTATATAGCCTATAGGCTTCCTCAAGAAATAGGCTACCGCCCAACACAATTTTTTTTCAAAAAAACAAGATTTTTTCAATTCGGACCAGTCGTTCCTGAGATTAGCGCGTTCAACCAAAAAAACAATCAAACAAACAAACTCTTCAGCTTATTATTCATTTGTATCATAGAATCTGTACTAATTTTGCGGAGAGTCTCACACAAATTTCCATCTCCTACTCATTTTTTTGCTCCATACAAACTTCCACCCCCCATTTTAGGGAAGTGGGGGGTTCGAAAGAGACAAAAAGTAGCGATTGTCACTCATCATCCCTTCAACTACCTCCACTTAATAAATCACGTCAATTTGTCGCTCCGTTTTGCCGTGAAAGACGGACAAACAGACCATTTATAATATTAGTATGGATATTAGCTTTGCGCACTCCTCCATATAAACTTAAGAACTTACAAGGCCTCTGTCCTCGTAGTTTTCGTAAAAAGGGGTACAAAGTTTTTGCTTCACGTATTAATATAAACATTATTGATTATAACTATATATTTTATATCTCTTTATCGCAGGTATGCTGGAAGAGATTTCTATAGAAATAAGTGGCATCTCATTTCTTCCCGTTGGTGTTGAAAGGCGACTAAGGGACTTACTAGAGAATGGGCAGCAGCGTTCTCTATGCATTTTACTCTCATACTTGGATCGCCAACCCGCCTGCCAAGCGTGGCGATTATGGCAAAACCCTTAAATTGGGAGAGGCTTATGTCCAGCAGTGGACGTTGTTTGGCTGATATGATGACGATGAGGCATCATCGCTGTATCTATTTTTCTGTATCTTCTTGTATGTTTATATATGTGTGTACGTAAATGGTTAGATAAATAAACCATAATTCTCCTGCAGATAAATAAACCATAATTCTCCTGCAGATAAATAAACCATAATTCTCCTGCCTTTATCCCAATTTATTTGGGGTTGACGCAACATGTATTTTTCTTCCACACTTCTCTATTTGTCGTCATCTCAGTAGTCACCCTCTTTCTATCCATATCATAACACAGCCCAACGTGACTCTTGCACCTTGAATGAGAGTAGTCACTCCCCGTAGATTTTGGGTCACTGAATTCAAATTCGGCCTCGGAATTGCTGCATCACATCACATTTTTTAGATATCCTAACCTAAAAGTGCAAAAAACACGATTTTAGCGTGTTTTCACGGTTATGTAGCATCGCGACAAATTTAGCTATAATACACAATGCTTTAAAGTATAAGCATTGCTTCCAAATGGCGTTGAGTTTGCGCGAATATCTTTTTTCATCATCGAGAAATTTGATTTTGAAAATTTTTATGTACATGAATTGTTCAACGGCTATGAACTAACGATACACAAGTAGAATCAACTCAACTTCTTTGGCTGCTATATTCTACATAATTTAAAATGCATCATTTAATATATATTAAAAGATTATTACATTACGTAGCGTTTTAGCAAATCGTGTCTTTTACAATTTTAGGTTAGGATATCTAAAAAATGTGATGTGATGGAGCAATTCCGAGGCAGAGTTTGATTCAGTGACCTAAAATCTACGGGGAATGACTACTCTCATTCAAGGTGCAAGAGTCACGTTGGGCTGTGTAATTGACACAGTCCATCCATCGTTTCTTTGGTCTCCCTGTACATTTATAGCCAAATGTTTTTTTTACATAAATAAATAAATAAACATTATTTGTTCCAGGAGCTAGAAACAGCGGGAATGTCGACCCCAATGATATTGCCGCCACCAAACAAGTTAGCTGCATACGACACGCCCGGAGACTATCTCAACGCTTACATTACTTATAACGATGACTAACACGTTATAATGCTGTAATTACTATTACTATAACCGGTGTAAAAAAATCCCTTAACAAATCCGAGACTCAGTTGTTCTTCCCATCATTAAGATTTTTTTTTGTACTGAACCATACTTGAGAACCGTCTGGTTACTTGTTTTTGGAGTTTAATCCTTAAAAATCGATTTTCATATACATCGTGAGATTTTAATCGCCTTACAACGGCAGCCCACTTCATGTATCCAATGACTACTAACACATGCATAAGAAAAAAAAAGATTATTTGAATAACTAAAAAATAAAAATATTATTCATTGTGATGACGCATGACGTAGTTTGAAATTAATATTTTGTCTCATGGAGATTGAATGATCTAGTTGATTCGTGCGCTGGGTAGATATGTTCTCTACCGTCTGATACGTAAACATTATTAACAGGATGTTTCATAATTCTAATGCATTATTTATTTTTCTTAGTACCTAGGTATTATCTTAACCGTGTGGTGCCGGACGTAAAGAATAACATCACCCCATTTCTTCCCGTGGGTGTCATAAAAGGCGACTTAGGGACTTACTAGAGAATGGGCAGCAGCGTTCTCTATACATTTTACCACCATACTGTGATCGCCAACCCGCCTGCCAAGTGTGGCGATTATAGCAAAGCCCCTCAAAATTGGGGGAGGCCTAAGTCCAGCAGTGGACGTCTTACGGCTGAAATGATGATGATGATGATCTTAATTAATGGTAACAATTTTTTAATCTCGCCTAGAGGTGTACTATGTCGGATACATTGAGTGGACAACCTTTGTAAGACGATTAAAATGTCACGGTGTATGGAAATTTTATGGGGAGTAAAATCAAACTTTCTCCGTTACGTTGTGCGCTTTGTTATGTTTAATAATCTATACCGGGTGACATTTTATAACGTCTTGAAAAAAAATGGGTGTAATAGGTGAACGGAGTAGAACACTTTGGCATTGAAATTTTTATTTTTGAAAAACATGTAATGAAATTGATCTAGCAATAAATACTACACATTTAAAGTAACATTTTCATACTAGAACAACAAAAACAGAAATTTGGAAAAAATGAAAAAAAATCTATTAAAATCTATCGAAACTTAAATCATACGCACCCTACTCAATGCGCGGCATGTATCAATGATTTCGTAGCGCGGTCCTACCTTTTGAAGCCGGCCGATAGGCGGCCTCATTGATCTGTCGCAGGCGCACGAGCCGCACACGCATCCCCGTCTGCCCGCGTCCCGCGCTCCTTGAGTCACCTGCGATGAATCTGAAGGCCTTCCTGCCTTCTATTCTAGTTACATAACACACCATATGAAGGTCGAGACGGTAAAAAATGTCATCCGGTATATTTTATAATCGTTTGTAAGGAGTAAACTTCAGTCGTGCCTCGGACCTGACACCCAATTTTTCGACGTATTTTTACGAAAACAAATGTTAAATGTCAAAACACTTCGCACCTAACACGCCGCGTCATATCCTATCGCCCGCTTCATTACTTCGTTTTCACTTAATGTTCTTTACAACTTTCTTTTTCTGGGCCCCTAAGTGTTGTAGCGTAATGTTAAATAGCTTATGACCTTCCTCAAGAAGTGTGTCAAGAATCCCTTCTTCTCCTACCCTTTTTTGTCTTTGTGGGTGGGAAATCATCAAAAGACGTCTCCCGCTCTTGGGCGGAGCGGGAGGGCGTGTCGGACTTTTACTGACTAAAACCCACCCGTGTTCCTTCAGTTGCCCATATGCCAAGCCACGGTATCTCTTTCGAAACAAATCTCGCGACCCTGGCAGGCATCGGTCCTAACAGACCCCTTTAGTACTGCTAACATCTCTTTGAGGCGCGCGTGGAACACTATGCGCCGTCGACACGGGCCTGGGTGCTTACTCTCGAATATAATTCCAATAGATCGACATTGGAATTGTCAGTCAAACGTCAGGGATTGGTTGAACTCGCTGAGTCTAGCCAATCCCTGACGTTTAACTCAACCAACTGACGTTTGACCAATGTCGATCTATTAGAATTATATTCGAGAGTAAGCACCCTGGTCCTTACCGAGCTCGCGCCTACGGTGGCCGGGAGTCAGCTATCGACTCCCGACGCCCGGGGCGTCTCCTCCTGCGGCGGCTAGGGACGTGAGGGCGCAGAGACTGCCACTCCCTCACGCGCCCCGCCTCCTCCTTCGCGAGCATTACTGCTTCGCAGAAGGAGGTGACGGCTTCCCATGCCCTCTCGCTCCGTACCATGGCTCGCACCAGGGCAGGACGTGAGAGGTTACCGCCGCCAATCGCCTCTACGAGGATTCTACTACCCTTTATCCTCAAAATTAAAAGTCATTTATTCAAACTAGGCTCAGAGTCGGCACTTTTTGAACGTCAAAGTTACATAAGACAGTCCCCCGGCACGCCCGCCCTTCACTATTTCCTAGTGCTTTAGCTGGGAAGAAGAAGTGGCGCAACAAACTCCCCAGCAGCACAGCTGTCTGTTGACTTAGAAGAACTTGATCCTATACAAATCTGCCTAATCCTTTCCCAACTGTATTGAGCTCGACCAGTATTTTACATGAAGTGACCGTCTATCTGACCTTTATAAAGCAGATTCTAGGTAACGCGATACCCCTTATACTGACTAAGACTGCCCTTTTGTCAATTAATTTGGAGTATTTTTTTTTCCAAATATCAAATCAAATATTTTTATTTCACATGGGCACTTATGAAACGTCAGAAGCTAGGTGCACGGTTCCAAATTGTGGATTCCTATGGAGAAGAGCCGGCAAGAAACTCCACGGTTACTCCTTTAAAAATAATTGGCTTTTACAATGGTTTCAAAGTTTTGTAAGCCTGTCAACAAGTACCAGGTACTGAATAAGATAGAAAGTTGTCTACAGTCTACAAGGCCTAAAACATTCTCACAATCACAAAGTATAAAATAATCTACATAAATAATAGAATTTCATATCTATATCAGCTATCATTTCAATGGTCACCTATCTCCTATAATGTCTTGTTATTCCGAGCCTTCTTGATCTTTTACACAATCTATTTATAATGTCTTTGATTTACCTCTTCTCAAGTGCAGTGGTGGATCGTTATAAGATTTATACATTGTGATTGTTTAATTGATCACATCGTTATCAGCAGCCTATAATGTTCCCACTGCTGGGACACAGGCCTCCTCTTTGTGAGAGGGAGTGGGGTATAATCAGCAACGTTGGACATAATCCACGTCGTAGGCAATAATCCAACGCAAGAGCGCAGTGCGGGTTATATGCGTAAGTCATTGTGTTCAATATACACCCTGAATCTAACATGCTAATTCCAAAAACCCACTGCTGGGACATCACACAGGGTTCGTCTTTGTGAGAGGGAGTGGGCCATATCCGCAACGTGGTTCATAATCCGCAACGTGGGCCATAATCCACCTCGTAGGCCAAAATCCACCACGTGGGCCAAAATCCACCACATGGGTACAGTGCGGGTTGGCGCATGTCATTTTGTTCAACATACAGCCTGACACTGACTGGCACTGACATACTAATTTCAAAAATTGTAAGAAATATAGAATTTCGTGAAACATTGAATCTCGTCAGCACTTTTCTTGCGATTTCTAGATATTTCTTCGGCCTATATGGTCCTATGGAACAAGTTACGTTTACCAAACGGTACTCCAAAATGATGGGCTGGATCCTCATGTCAGGTTATACAAAACATCTTCCTTGTTCGATGATTAAAGCAATCTTCATCATCTGCTTAACCTTTTCCAAACTACGTTAGGGTCGATTTCCAGTCTAACCGGATGCAGCTGAATACCAAGTATTTTACATGGAGCGACTGCCTATCTGACCTCCACGACCCAGTACCTGGATACTACGATACCCCTTGATAAGACAGTATTTTACATGAAGCGACTGCCTATCTGACCTCCACGACCCAGTACCTGGGTACTACGATACCCCTTGGTAAGACAGTATTTTACATGGAGCGACTGCCTATCTGACCTCCACGACCCAGTACCTGGGTACTACGATACCCCTTGGTAAGACAGTAATTTACATGGAGCGACTGCCTATCTGACCTCCACAACCCAGTACCTAGGTACTACGATACCCCTTGGTAAGACAGTATTTTACATGGAGCGACTGCCTATCTGACCTCCACGACCCAGTACCTGGGTACTACGATACCCCTTGATAAGACAGTATTTTACATGAAGCGACTGCCTATCTGACCTCCACGACCCAGTACCTGGGTACTGCGATACCCCTTGGTAAGACAGTATTTTACATGGAGCGACTGCCTATCTGACCTCCACGACCCAGTACCTGGGTACTACGATACCCCTTGGTAAGACAGTAATTTACATGGAGCGACTGCCTATCGGACCTCCACGACCCAGTACCTAGGTACTACGATACCCCTTGGTAAGACAGTATTTTACATGGAGCGACTGCCTATCTGACCTCCACGACCCAGTATCTGGGTACTACGATACCCCTTGGTAAGACAGTATTTTACATGAAGCGACTGCCTATCTGACCTCCACGACCCAGTACCTGGGTACTACGATACCCCTTGATAAGACTAGTTGTCAGATGTTCGGGCTTCTGACGACCCGTAACGAGTGTCAAAGATCCACAAGTGACATCCGGGAACTACGGCTTTACGATTATTAGAGCAATTATACAAGCAATATATTACAAGTTTTCTACATTTGTTGATTGTATAAAATGATATTGTGAAAGTGAATGAATTTAATAGGTTCAATGTTGTTAATTCTTCCTGCTCACTACAATAAGAGCTTAGTTAAGTATCTTCCAATGTTCAGTGCGAGCCTTTCGTTGTAAAACCGTCTAAATAATCTATGTACTTATAACTAAATAGATTCTTTAACTAAAGGCCCACATCACAAAATTTTGAGAAACCGTCTTAGGCACTTTAATTTTTGGTAAAAAGTGTTCAAGATCTGAATGATGCCTTTTGGTATAAAAAAATATATGTAATAATGCATAAATGCTCTTCCATTTTTTATGTATTTGGTTGATAGTGTAAGCCCATTCAGATTGTTTAATAGCCAATGCTAGGAATATCGCAATAAGATAGATATTATTATAAAACATAATAATGATGAAATAACATTTCTATCCTTATTTTATATTGTGTGTTCATAAAATTGTAAATAGTCGTTAGAATAATGCATTTGAAAAAGCATTTGTTATTGCGAACATTTGCCTTTCTGATATTATGTGAGTAACGAATGAAGGAATCTATTTATATTTATTAAAAACAAGCAAGCAATCATGTTTTGTTACATTTGTCTTACAAAGGTCTGTATTAAAATTCAGAGGAAATCTCGATTGGTATATAAGATTTAAAACGTCTATAGCCTATATTTAGTGCTCTTCTGCAGAGCAGTCCTCTACTCAAATTCAAAATGCATTTATTTCAATCAAACTATTTACAGGCACTTTTGAACTGTCAAAAAATCTGTCTGTTAGAAAATTGAAGCTACTTGCCAATTCGAAAATATATATATCTCTTATCTATAGAGAAACACAGGCAAGAAACTTCAAGGACTTTTGAAATCTATTACAAAATCTTGGATACATTATTCTTGTTTCTTCTTTATGTAAGAACAATGTAAAAAATATATTATATTGAAGAAACAATTCCAAACAGAAAGACACTGATCACCACGGTTGCTCTAGATAGATTTCCGACTTTTTTTCATTTTGTTCGGCAGAGTGGATTTTTTCTTATACATATATCGTTTTACAAATAGTTATTAATTTTGTGTGTAAGAACGTATGTAGTGTGTCTATATTAATGAAATATATTTAAGAATATAATCAATCGGTTTATAATGCGCAATGTATCATTTGCCTTGTTTTTAACTAAGACGAATATTTTTAATACATAACATTAATTCGTGAAATCTCTTTTATTTTTATCCTTTGTTTTATTATCATCATACTATTGCCCTTCATTGTCATTTCAGCCGTAACACGTCAAGTGCTGGGCATAGGCCTCCCCAATTTGGCGGGCTTTACCATAATCGCCATGCTTGGCGATATGGTGCAGCAGTATGGTGGTAAAATGTATAGAGAACGCTGCTGCCCATTCTCTAGCAAGTCCCTTAGTCGCCTTTTACGACACTCGCGGGAAGCAATGGGATGACGCTATTCTTTACATTCCGCACCACGAGGACACACGTCCTGCACTTATTACAATTTATTTCGGGGTCAGCGCAACATGTCTATTTAGAGCTATTAGGGCGCCCGCTCACTGCCGGCATGGCACGGCAGATTGTGCTGCGGCATCCCGCGGCGTTCCGTGGCATCCCATGGTATCCCGTGGAATTCTGCTGAAAGCCATGGCATTCTGCCCAGCTACTCTGACATCAATAAGTTTTGCTCCGCGTGGATTCGAAGTTGGTTGTGTCGTTATGGTTGACTGGGATTTAGTATTAAGTTGCACAAGTTACAACCTTATTTCAACTAGCTTAACAATCATAATTCCTCGACACAAAGTGACCCATACGTCTCGCCAGATGCAATGGCTTGCCACGGCAACCCGTGGAATGAAACGGCATGACTCGTCATGCCGCAGCATCCCGCGGCATGCCGGGGCGCGTCGCGTCATGCCACAGCATCCCGCGGCACGTCGTGGCATCGTGGTATCGAAATAAAGTAACACGAACTCTAAACTCATTGAAATAAGATTCAAAATAACTTGATTAGTAATAAAATCCTTTGCCATGCCATGCCGTGCCGTACCGGCAGTGAGCGCCGGCCTTTACTCGTCATCTCGGTAGCCCCTTTCTACCCACATAATATTTCACACTGTCTTAATAAATGCGTGCACTGACTAGATAGGTCAACTCCATCTGTATGGTTATTTCATCAAAAGACCATTTCAGTCACCAATCTACATCGTTTTCACACGATGATCAAGTTTATGAAGAGACTGACCTCTGAGTTTGTTCCGACCTTCCTTCTCGGAGTAGTGAAATATGAAACGCCGGCCTCATCTAGTTTTTAAATTATAATTGACGAGTAAAAATGATAGGGTACCTCGGGATGTGTTGTGGTGGGCTCTGAAAGAGAAAGGGTTGTCTGGGAAGTATGTAGAGTTAATTCGTGCTATGTACAGTCAATCTCGTATCTACGTCCGGTCGGCTGCTGGCATTACCGACGAGTTCAATGTGGCTGTAGGCCTGCACCAGGGGTCGGCTCTAAGTCCTTACCTCTTCCTGTTGATCATGGACGCTCTGATGTCGGACATACCGGAAGAGGTGATGACATTGTTATTGTCGGTGAAGATGTGTCTGATTGTGAGATCCAGAGCAGATTGGTGAAGTGGCAACAGAAGCTGGAGAAAATCAGCAGAACCAAAACCGAATATAATGTTCTGCGATTTCGGTGGTGTCTTCCGCTGGAGCCATAGCGCTTGATGGTGTGCTTCTCCCGGTCTGCTCCGACTTTCGGTATCTCGGTTCACTCGTGCAAAGCGATGGCGAAGTAGAGGTCACAAGAACAATCTGCGACTTCCCCCTTAAACTTAAGGGGAAGATATATAAAGACCTGCTGTCGTGTATAAGTCAGAATGTTGGGCCACAAAAGGGATGAATGAAAGGCAATTGCATGCAGCTGAGATGAGAATATTAAGATGATGTGTGGTATTACACGAATGGGTAGAATAAGAAATGAGTACATGAGTAAGTCTGAAATTGGCACTGATAAATGAAAAGTTGTGTGGGAATCGGTTGTCATATGGTCACGTGATACGGAGGAATGTCGTGAGGAAAGTATTGAGTACGAATGTCGGTGGCTTTAAAAGAAGAGGGAGACCAAAGAAACGATGGATGGACTGTGTGAATTATCAAATCAAAATCAAATCAATTTATTTCGGGCTACAAAGACCCCATTATCATAAATACCTTACAGACTACCAAAACGGTGGAGGGGCGGTGGTGGGTGGCGTGGTTTTAAATAAAAACCACGTAAACATAACTATTGTACATGAATTGCAGAAGCAAAGCAGCAGTGCGAAGTGCTATGGATAGAACGGGGGTGACTCAGTAGTCACCCACTTCACTTCTCTATTAGTTGTCATCTCAGTAGATGACAACTAATAGAGAAGTGTGGAAGAAAAAGACATGATGCGCCGACCCCCAAATAAATTGGGGTAAGGGCAGGAGAATGAATGAATGAACTGGCGTGTAAACATGTTTGTACAGACCTAGTTACAGAAACAAAATCATGTATTTGTCCATCCAGCGTTTATTTGGTCAATTTATATTTAGTATAGCTTTTGCCCGCGGCTTCGCCCGCGTGGATGTCGGAAATTATCGCAAGAGGACGTACTACCGCGGTTAATGTATTAAGAATGCATTAATCCAGGTTATATAGGTACTGACCCGTGACTTCGTCCGCGTGGTATTTTTAACAAAAAAGCTTTTCGTCCTTTTTTTTTCGTGAGATTATTTTTTTCTAAATAAAAGTAGCTTAAGTTACTCCTTGTTACATCAGCTAGCTGCCAGTGAAAGTCCCGTCAAAATCAGTCCAACCATTTCAGAGATTAGCCGGAACAAACAGTCAGACAGATAAAAATTGTAAAAAACGTTGTTTTGGTATATGAACCGTGTACACATCCATATACACCTAATAAAAAGCGGTTATTTTATTTCTACAAACAGACAATCCAATTTTATTTATTTGTTAACCGACGAAAAAAAACGGAGAAGGTTATCAATTCGACGCGTATATTTTTTTTGTTTTTTTTTTGTTTTAAAGGAAAGGGTATACTCCGAGGGTGGTCCCATATAAATTTGGAAAACAAAATCAAACCCTAAGGGTCAGAAAACAGGGGATGATTGATTGTTCACTCACTGATTGTAATGTTTAACCACGCATAACTTTATACAGAGTAGTCCAATTTTAATAATTCTTTATTCATTGGATAGGGTATACCTTGCCAAGTATTATAAGTTCATTAAAGCCACAAAAAATTATAAAATAAAAACTTTTTACCAAAAAATTTAACCGCCGAAAAAACTGAAAAGCAAAAAAAAAAAACCTTTAAATTATGAGTCGGCGCTGAAAAATCAATGAACAAAGATCACTCAAAGCGCCGACTCATAATTTTAAGGTTTATTATTTTTTGCTTTTCAGTTTTTTCGGCGGTTAAATTGTTTGGTATAAAGTTATATATTTTATTCAAACAATTGCTTCCTAACAATTGCTTGAATAAAATAATGACGATTGAACCACCATTGTGATCCTTCACAAAAAGACAAGAGGGTTTCAATCTAACAAAAAGTGTTAGGAGCACACTATTTCGGCTTTTTATCCCGTTACCTAACAGCAGTAAACATAACCTAGAACTCCTGTTTCGAATTTTTCGCAAATATATTAAAAACTAGACGTTCTAGGTCAAAAGTGATAAAATTTTCTCCATCTTGCAAGACGGAGATGAAAATTTCATTATTTTTTGCGAAAATCACGAAAAAGGGGCTTCCAAGTTATCTATTTCATGACAGAAATACACAGAACTCACAGATGACAAAATTCAGCCTATAATAGTGGAATCGCAAAGAGTCACAAGAGTGATAGATAATGTAAACGACTATACGCAATATAGGTACCTAAATAAAACACTATCTTTATAGGTCACGGTCAAGCTCGTGTCGATTTGCAAAAATAAAACAAGGTGAACAGAACAGATTTCAGATTTTTAAATCGACACGCACTGTTTGTGACTTTGTGTTACTTCAAAGCAAAATAAACTATACCGGAGTAACAGCTAAGAATTAATTAATCGTATTACGTTATTAATAAAATTGCAAGTCTCGTTAAAGACTGCAACTTCTCAAAAATACTAACGGACGTAATCCGCGGGCAGAGCTAGTTATATCCTACTCTGTCTGTAAGTTTGTTTGTTTGTTAAATGACGAGAGTAAGCTCCGCGACCTGACTTAACCGCGGTAACGAAACCATAGCCTGCTTTATAACGGGACAACGCCATCTATCGAGCTTTTTGGTAAACTTTCTATACATCAGTGGAAAAAAAATATATTGTAAATTTACTAATGTTGTGTATATTTTATTATAACCAGTGGTCAGCCAATCGACGAAATTTGATAATCATTTATTTAAATAGATATACATTATTATATAACATTGCTTACCGCGAGTGCTGGAAATGTTTTTTAACCCCCGACGGAAAAAGAGGGGTGTTATAAGTTTGACGTGTCTGTCTGTCTGTCGGTCTGTCTGTGTGTCGGTCTGTCTGTGTGTCTGTCTGTCTGTGGCATCATAGCTCCCGAACGGATGAAGCGATTTCAATTTTTTTTTTTTTTTTGTATTAAAGGTGACTTATGTGCGAGTGTTCTTAGACATGTTTGATGAAAATCGGTTGAGCCGTTTAAAAGTTGTGGGGGGTGAAAGTGGGGAAGAATAACCGAATGTCTACAAATATACTCGAGTGGGGTCTCAAATGAAAGCGCACTGAAAGAGAATATTGATGACTTAATCGAGAATGTTCAAGCTTCGCTTGATGAGAAAATTGGTGGTGGGAAAATTGGGACATGGAAATCCGATTGTCACGTGAGAGTATCAATGACTACATCGCAGTCTTTACAATTCTGCTAAAGATGATTTGTCATGTGGGTTATTAAATAGTTTTCTTTGGTCGAGCTCACAAACTGCTACACCATCCAAGGAAAAGGCCAAGCCTATGTAGCCTGAAACAGAGTAAAAATACTCTACTTAAGGCTACATAGGCTTGGCCTTTTGTGAAAGTACTTTTACCTAAGTAAACCACAGCTTTTTCAACTGTCGTGCCTTGCAACTTATATGCCGTAATCGCCCAACATAAAATGATAGGAAACATTGTTCTTTCAATATTTCCATATCCTCTAAGACCTTGAAAAGTTACATTATGTGGCCTTATCAGAATCCATCCATTCTCGTCAACACAACTCCGGCCGATAGTGGCATCATCAAATTGAATTGATATTGTTTTTGGAAGCTTCCCATCTTCCTGTTGGCCACGGCGAAGTTCTATGTATTTACAACTTAATAAAATCTACATTATAATATGTATACCTATAAAAAGTATAAAATAAAAAAATTAATTTAAAATTTAAAAAACCCCCGACACAAAAACCTAAAATCCCTTTAAAAAGTAAAAAATAATTTAAAAAAACTCAATCTTGAAGTACCTACGTATGTATTAATAATTAAAAAAAAAAATACGACGCGTTGGGGGACCGCTCTGCGAGGGCAGACGTCGTTGACGGTCGTATCCTAAATGCAATATTTAGAAGACATTTTATAAAAGTTTTCTTCAGTTAGGTAATAGACTATTTGTAAGTAAATTGTTAGGTTTGGAGCGGTCCCCCAACGCGACGTATTTTTTTTTTTAAATTATTAATACATACTTAGGTACTTCAAGATTGAGTTTTTTTTATTATTTTTTACTTTTTAAAGGGATTTTAGGTTTTTGTGTCGGGGGTTTTTTAAATTTTAAATTTAATTTTTTTACTATGTGCGTCTCTCGTATATTCCAGCTGACTTACTTAAAACTGTTGTTGTGCCTATAGTCAAGAATAAAATAACTTGAGATGCGAGTGACAAGAGCAATTACAGGCGTATTTCGTTGGCAACCACCATTGCAAAGGTGCTGGTCGGTCTGAGTGATCTGCAGCTGGATAGGTACGAGAGAATACACGGACGGAAGAGAAACGGAGAATTCCGGTTCACGGAGTATGGCGTACCTGATTTTTACGCTATAATGCGGACACTAATAGTGTCCCTGATGCGGCGAGTGCGCGATAGCTCCCACAGCTTGGTGGCTATCGTTGCCGACATAATGGACAGTCCATTGATGTGGAACTGGATGACCACTCATCATGCGTCATTTTCATATGTTAAATAGAGCTATATTTACATTTTTAAGTGTGTATGTATCTTTTTGTTTTGTGTATGTTTGTAAAACTGCTATGTTTTTAAGTATGGACTTGTCCGAAATAAATTTGTATTTGTAGTCTGTTATCTCTTTTTTGGAAATAAATAAATTATTATTATTATATATGTTAATATATCTCGGGATCCTAGGATCCCGGTCTTTTGGAAGGCTTACGAGGGGCCGAAGCCAATTTTAGATGAAGTGAGGCACTAACCGACGATTATCCCTGTATGCACTGTGCAAGTGCACCCAAGGACAACCTCCGGTTGGTGTTGGACTATTGCAGGATATGGAAACCAAGATGCTGGACTATGTATATGGATGGCTAAAATAGACTGGTTACCAAGAACTATGGAAGGACTATGGCCCCTGCCGCATCAATGTTTTGTATTTACATGGATTAAATGGCAGGGGGTGACTTGCACACTCAATAATGGGCCCCCAGAAACCGTCGCTGGCACATAGTGACGCAGTGACAAGGGGGCAACACTTCCTGAGGTGCTTGAGAAGTGGAGAGGTATTCCACGGCTTTCAGAACAATCCCAGAGCCCGGAAGATGGTCAAGATTCCTACGAGCACTTACTGGAATACTTCCTTTCCCCGAGCACGTTTGCTCTTGCGAATCTCCACTCAAGCCAGCCAATAAAGGCAAGAATGAGGTGGAAGCTCTGAACCTCTTCAGTGTTCACTCCAGCCGGTCAATAAAGGCAAGCCAGAGATGAGGAACAAGAATTCTCCCGGGAGATAGGGTCCGTGGGGTCGCTACTGCCCAACAGCACGGCACATGCTGCCCTGCGGGGTTATTATTATTATCTATATATATAAAATTCAAAGTCCTGAGTGACTGACTGACTGATATACCAACGCACAGCCTAAACCGCTGGTCCTAGAGACACGAAATTTGGAGGGTGTGTTTTTTGTGAGGAGTAGGTATCCACTAAGAAAGGGTTTTTAGAAATTCTTTTCCTAAGAGGGTGAAATGGGGGGTTGAAATGGTGAATTTTTCGACATCCACGCGGGCGAAGCCGTGGGCAGAAGCTAATTTATTCATATAAAAATACTAGCTGACCCGACAAACGTAAAACAACGTTTCATTCATTCGTTTCAGTGCATTTTCACACTTTTTCACCCGGCAAAACAGCCGGGTGAAAAAGTGTGAAAATTTAGAATTGTATGTATTTTTTAATGCTAAATCATCTATACAAATGAATAAAATTGGAGTGTCTGTTTTTAATGTTAAGATAACCCCTTTTTACTAAGTGTATATGGATGTATACACGATACATATACCAAAACGACATTTTTTTAAAATTTTGTTTGTCTGTCTGTCTGTTTGTTCCCGCTAATCTCTGAAATGGCTGGACCGATTTTGACGGGACTTGCACTGGCAGATAGCTGATGTAACAAGGAGTAACTTAGGCTACTTTTATTTTAGAAAAATTCTTTTATTTTAGAAAAAAATAACTGTCTTCAAAAACTACGCTGACATACGTCTCAAAATTCGATAAACCCTGGCTGAATCCTACGAAATAGATCAAAATAATGTACTACAGTATTGTACATCTTAAAAAGACCTACAAAAATGTCCGCAATGGTATATGTCTATCTCTTAGGTCTTACCCACAATAACCATTTTTTATCTTTTACTTTTTACGAGAAATAAGGGCTTTTTTACGAAGTGATTTTAAGCAATACAGCATTAATCCTTATCCAGTTAAGTACCTTAAATACATTGTGTATTTAATATAGATCAATATGGCCCTTTACAGCATGTAATTTAAATGAATATCTTAGAAGATATTAGAGATTTAAAAAGCTGGCGCAGAGCAGCAGGTCGTACGTCCGTCCCGTCCATCCGTTGGCAGCGGCCGGGTAGTACAGGATAAGTAGGATTGTAATTCATATTACTTTGGCTTCATAGTAATTGCGAATATCATGTGTGTTCATTATACTTACTCAAAATAAACCTCATAGTATTATTCCAAGAGACCGCAAAATGGCTTAGATGTTTAGATTTTTGGATGATTGTTTCTCAATGATGGAAAGACGGCCAAACGGATTTAGATCGAATTTGGCACAAAGATATATTATATCATGGATACGTAACAGATAGGATACCTACTTTATCCCGGTAGTAGGTTCCCGGGTGATATTTTCCGACAGCTATACGGGCCAAGCCACTGGTAAAAGTACTATTCCTATAATTATGTTCGGTGTCTGGTAAATGATTGAGTGTCTGTATAGGTAAAATAAGATCGTTAAGAAAAACCAGGAAGACTTATATTCAACTAAACCAAGCTCTATGTCGCAGTCTTCTTACTCTGAATACTATTACTCTTATTTTAAAAACACCAACACACATGATGTTGTCATAAACTATGAATCCTAAGTAATATGAGTTATAATCCTACAACTAATAATATTATAAATGTGAAAATATGTATGATTGGGTTGTTGTTTCTCAATCACACAAAAATGGCTGAATGGAGATGGATCCAGATGGATCGAAAATAGCAGAGTCTATATTACCTATATAACCTGGAATAACACATTCTTATCGCGGTTATACGTCCTCTTGCATTAATTTCCGACATCCACGCGGGCGAAGCCGCGGGCAAAAGCTAGTAATAAAATAAAAATAGAAAATATTGTCAAAAAATTAATATTTAGGGGTGGGTTACCCTTATCACTTAGGGGTATGAAAAATAGATGTTGGCCGATTCTCAGACCTACCCGATATGCATACAAAATTTCATAAAAATCAATCCAGCCGTTTCGGAGGAGTTTGGTAACAAACACTGCGACACGAGAATTTTATATATTAGACTAGCTTCCGCCAGCGGCTTCGCCCGCGTGAAAATTCAACCCCCCGACTCACCCTTTTAGGGATGGAATTTCAAAAAACCCTTTCTTAGTGGATACCTACTCTTCACAAAGAACACACCCTCCAAATTTCACGTTTCTAGGAGCAGCGGTTTAGGCTGTGCGTTGATATATCAGTCAGTCAGTCAGTCAGTCAGTCAGTCACTCAGGACTTTGAATTTTATATATATATAGATTGCTTTCTGCTCTCCCCCCAAAATTTACATGTACGAACTAATTATTTGCAATTATTTTAAGTTAAGTATATTTAAACAAAAAAAAAACCACATTATAACATCATAACCATTTTATTTCTCATAGCAAAAAATTAACATCTTTCAAATACTTTATATAGATCATTTAGGCTAGCAATTTGCAATACAGCGCCATTATGAACAAAACTAGAGGGCGGGAGGAAATTTCTCCTTATAGCTGGGAACAAAACATGTTCCTGTCTCCACTGCTCTGCCTTCACGCTCTCTGGTGTGGTGTCTGGGTTTGGCTGTGAGTAGAATATGGCTGTCTGTCGGCTGAAGGTGTCGAAACAGTCCTTTTCGCTGTCCCAGTTCACTTCAGTGACTAGGCGTACGAGGTAGGTAGGGAGAGCGCCCATGAATGGTGTGTGGCCGTCTGCAACAAGAAAAAAAAAACGGTTGTCTGTAAAGTCAGTTTACTGACGATAGTTGAACGTGACAACGTCATAAGAAAATACTGATGCGCGCTCTCGCTTGCACTTCAAGCCTTAAATGGAACGCCTCAGAGCGAGATAACGCCGCATGAGTCATGTTTTTTCGTGCGTGCAGCCGGCTCCATCGAATTATAAGACGTTGTCACGTCAAAAAAACTAGTTTGTATGGTATGAGAGTCGATTAGCTTATCATTCATAGTGTTATCGTTGTCATGCGGTGTATGGCTAGGTAAAAACAGCAGCGTTGACGTCTTTCGGCTGAAATGACGATGATGAAGTCTGTAAAGATATATTTGTTACGGGGTACTCTGGTTCCCCTTAATAAGCACAATAATTCCATCGCAAGTTGGAAATGTATGACTTCACAGTAGTATTTAGGAACGTACAGTCTATTTGGCATAAAGGTAGGTAATTGGCAACTACTTTTAAACCATGTTGTGAGTGTATTTGGTAGGCAATTCTTTTACATGTTTGCCTGTATATTAGTCTATGTAATTTGGGGTATAAGTTTATAGTGAGACTAGCTTCTGCCCGTGACTTCGTCCGCGTAAAATTTTTGCTCATTGCTGCTCTGCTCCTTTTGATCGTAGCGTGATGTTACATAGCGTATAGCCTTCCTCAATAAATAAGCTAGCCAACACGAAAATAATGTTGCTATTCTGACCAGGGTGCTTACTCTCGAATATAAGTAATTCCAATAGATCGACATTGGAATTGTCAGTCAAACGTCAGTGATTGGCTGGACTCACTGAGTCTAGCCAATCCCTGACGTTTAACTCAACCAACTGACGTTTGACTAATGTCGATCTATTGGAATTATATTCGAGAGTAAGCACCCTGTACTTCCTGAGATTAGCGCGTTCAAACAAACAAACTCTTTAGCTTTATAATATTAAGGATAGATTTAAGGGCAAAGACCGGGATAGCCCGGGAAATTCTTTTTTTTACGTTTCTTTATTTTTAGGTGACTGACACTGACCTAAAATCGAATCATATTTTCGACATTTAACCTTACACTGAACTGCAAATAGTAGGAAAAAAATATATTTTTTTGGCGCGTCCCCCTATTTGGAACTGATCTCTAGTACTTGGAAAGTTAAACACTGGAAGCGTCACGTTAAAACCGAAAATTTTGGTCAATATCAAATTCAAGCGAAAGATTTTAGTAGAATGTGAGTTCAAGGAAGAATTTGATACACACCTAACAGCAAAGGCAAAGACAACAGTTCTCCATTGCCATTGATTTCCAATGAGAAGTATTCGTATAACATATTGCGCTTGTTCATCAATAGCTCTGCCATCTGTTGGGCCATGTCCCTGATTTCACCTGAAACATACATAAATGATGGTGTTAAAAACTGGAGAGTTTGTTGCGTCACTACTTCCTACCAGCTAAAACAGTAGGAACTAAGGTGAAATGTGAGCATTTCGGAGACTGTCTTATACAACGTGTTGCTATTGATATCCCATAACTTTAAAAAAAGTGTGGTACAGTCTGTTACAATAAATATGATTTCACAGTGTAGGGTTAAATCGAATAGAAATAAACTAACATAATTTGAATCTGGCGTCCTAGCTACCCCAGGTTCCCAAAGGAGTACACACATTTTATTAGAAACTGCTTAGGCTATAAGGAGCAAACGTATTTAATCCTTCAGATATGAATGCAAACTATTTGACAGAATAGACGCGACCGATGATACGCTCGACGCATCTTCCGTCAGATGGGAACCGACCCTTATACTAAGGGTTAGTCACCAGTTTGGTGAAAAAAATCTACAAGTTATGGTAAAATTACGCACCTAACTCCGGATCCCACTCACTCTCCTGTGAGTTTAGTCCGAGTACAAGCAACTCTTCTAAAGGCAATGGACTCGACAACTTAATTAGACCAAAGTTCTGGAAGTCATACAGCATTGTCTCGTAAAATAGTTCTTCTCTGGAAAAGGAATAAAACTTATTTTTATAAAACCTATAGCCTAAAAATATCACCATCATCATCATTTTAGCCGGAAGACGTCTACGGCTGGACATAGACCTCCCCCAGTTCGCGCGGATTTGCCATAATCTCTACGCTTGGCAAGCGGTATGGCGATCGCAGTATGGGGCAAAATGTGAATGAGAACGCTGCTGCCCATTCTCTAATAAATCCCTTAGTCGCCTCTTACGACACCCACGGGAAGAAATGGTATGGTGCTATTCCTTACGTCCGGCGCTACACGGATATACGCAAGAAATAAACTATGTGGCGACTTGCAAGATGACCTTGATTTGGGCACGTGATCGTTACGATATTTTGTATATACCTTACGTAACTACTTAATAAAAGTTATCATGTGAGTGTCTTAAAAGGGGCGGGCACGAAGGTGATACGAGGGATAGGGACAGAGATACGCGTATATTTGCACTGAACGCGTGGGCCTCACCAATGTTCAGTACTCGCCTGGGGGTGATAGTCAAAAGCGACAATAAGAGGGGGCATGGGCCACAGCAAGGGTCACAAGGGCCGCAGCTGCAACCACACGGGTCACATGAGTCACAGGGGCCGCATGGTCCAAACAACGCCCTAAGGTAAACCAGAATAAAGTTTAGTAGGTATACCAAGATAAAGTTTACCGAGTTACCTACTCTAGCCGCAGATCCTTATTTGTTACTCAAATGTTTTGAAAAGATTTCTGAAATTGCATAGAGATGTTATTTTATATTTTTTGATCAAGGTAATACAAAATAGGCCATTATTGCCATTTTTGTAACAGCTCTATATTAGATCTCTTAACCCCGCGTTCGTATCCAAATATAGACGATGCTTTCCGAAAGAAGATCATGGAATCACAATGTTTTGATATCCTACTAATATTTTATAAATGTGAAAGTTTGGATGTTTGTAACGCAATCATGCAAAAAGACTGAACGGATTTAGATGAAATTTGACACACAGATAGTTTATAACCTGGATTAACACATAGAATACTTTTATCCCGGTAGTACTCCCCGTGGTATAATTTCCGATCTCTACGCGAGCGAAGCTGCTGGAAAAGCTAATATCTTTAATAATGCTTGATACTTACGCAAATCGAGTAGTATCACATAAATACAACTTCGTAGAATGCTGTATTAAGGATTTATGACTGTCTATACACGCGATAAAGATCAAATTCGCTAAAATTTCTCTCAAATTAGTATTGCACTTATTTTCTACATCCAACCTTAGTTGTTTCACACTAGTCAACTTAGTTTCTATTCTCTCATACTTAAATGTTCTTGTTTTAAACGATTCCTTTGGATCTATATAACTTAAGTTCGCTTGGTCTAAAGCTGTATGAGTTTTATATTTCTCTTTATTTTCATTTTTAGGTTCTTCTGCTATCGAATTTTCTAGAATTTCATCGTCTTGTGCATTATCAATGAGTATTTTAGGTACCGTAGCGTCATTTCCTTCATTTTTCTCTTGTTCTAAATTCATTTCCATATCATTAATTACAGTTTCGTTAGGTTTAGTGACTGTGGGAAAGAATTTGTCTATTTTCTGCACGTCAGAGTTGACTCTGACCATGTAACTAGGGTTTGCTTTGGCGGCATCAGTTGTCTTCTTGACTATATCTTCGACCATCGTAGCGCCTGGTAAACGTGCCTGGATAAGATAAGATATGATTTATTTGCTAAAGACATGTGTACACATACAAGAATAAAAACATGCATGCACGATATTATAAAGAGAAAAAAATATAGCTTCTGACAACAACATACTCATAAGAATAGGATGGATGATGGTTATTGGCATTTACCAAAAAAAAATAGTCTACAGCACAGGCTCACAGCCTTTTATCATACGCCCCGCCCTTCTAACTTTTTTTAAAAATCGCCATGCCCTCGAGTTACTTTGTCACATAAGCAGTGGCGGATTTGCAGTCTTGGCCGCCCTAGGCCGAGTAGTCCAACCGCCCCTTTTTCAGCTCCCATAATTTAAAATCTCTTCAATATATTTAGATTTTAGATTCAGAAATTTGGTTATGTCGTGCAACATCGATCTCGTTATCTCTTTTTGTGTCTCTCTACTGAATCCGACTGCTACGGGTAAGTGGGAGTTGGGTATGTGGCTTCATGCACTACCGTCGTCGAATATAGGCACTTTACAAAAAAATACAAAAATGTTTATTTCAATAACTTAAAAATACGTTTACAAACTTTGCTCCACTGCACTAGTTTCCGCCTCGCTGCTTCCCTAAGACTAGGAGCTCCTTGTTGTTCTCCTCATCGCTGCCACTGTGGGGAAGTTGTCACCAGTCTAGGACACCACGGCCTGTCTTGTAGCCAAAGTGCGGGGGGCTTAGCGCGGCACGCGAACAATAACGACATCATCCGACGAGCTCTTGTCACCGTCGGCGTTCCAGCTGTATTAAAACCCAAAAGCTTGGCATGCCACGATAGCGGACGGTATGTCTTCATTTCTTTGGAAGGTGGGTAGGACTTTAGTGTGGGATGCAACGTGTGTCGATACTCTTGGGCCATCCCATCTTCCTAGCTCGGGTTGCTGCGCTGGTGCTGCCACTGCGGCTGCAGAAACCCTCAAGCGGCGAAAGTATAGCAACCTATCTAGTTTCTGCCCCCAACTTCGCCCACATAAAATGTTTCCTCCCCTGACCCTTCCCGTCGCATCGAATGATAAAATAATTTACACAAAGTAAAGCGCCGGCCTAGGTTCCAACACACGAAAGATATCACCACAGGGTCACCTAGTTTTTACAGACAATGTAATATTTACTTTGGGTCGTTTCTTGTTATCATGGGTGTCTTTTTGGCCACAATTGGCCGCCCCTAATATCTGGCCGCCCTAGGCACGAGCCTACTGGGCCTTAGGGCAAATCCGCCACTGCACAATAAGCATAATCACAGGCCTCTACATTGTGAGAGGGCGCGAACCATAATCTACTACGCAGGTCCAATGCGGGTTGGCAGATGTCACATGTCTGCGACTTTTTTGTTCAAGGACATGCCGGTTACCTCACGATGTTTGAAAGCAGTGGTGATGAAATAATTTCGCACACATGAAAAGTAAAGCGCCGACCTACAACTCGTAAGTTGCAGCCGTTACCACATATTAGGCCACCACTGCTCTTAGTCTAGTTTGTCAATTTATGCAGAAAAGCTGAAGAATTAAGAGAATTAAGAATGCTAGAGTGAGCGAAACGAACTCGGAATATTTAAACACCCTTCGTTAGTAGGATCAGGGTGCTTACTCTCGAATATAATTCCAATAGTTCGACATTGGAATTGTCAGTCAAACGTCAGTGATTGGCTGGACTCACTGAGTCTAGTCCACCAATCCCTGACGTTTAACTGAACCAACTGACGTTTGACCAATGTCGATCTATTGGAATTATATTCGAGAGTAAGCACCCTGTTTCCTTTGACCATTATTATTTGATCAGAGATATAAGAAACAAAAAACTAATTTTGACTTCTGCAGAAAAGTGTAAGTTAATACACCAAATTATTAAGAAACGTTTGAGTTTTGGAGTCTAGCGTAAACCTTTTCTGAACATAAAATGTAAGAATTCTTTTTTGGAGCCGCGGCACCTCCCCTTGGGTCACTCCACGACCCTCAAGTGGGGCGCATTAGTTGTAACCCATGGACTACAGGGACAGAAAACACCGTGGTAAATAACCCAGAGAAGTAATCGATAATTCTTCATTAGCCTGGGCTATTACGAAACTAATCTCCACTACGATCTACTCACATATTCGTTCAATTACCAGGTCGAGCAAGAGTGTTATTGGGTTTTTCTATCTAAAATTTCTCAGTAGCAATCCGGAGTCTAGATTTGTGCCCAGTTGATGACAATAGGCTCGCCCCCTATTACATGGGACTTAAACATAACAGGCGAAATGTAGGTGTACTATAGGTACACCCCAACCCTTTGCGGAAACAAGACGTGATGTATTTATGTTATATCCGAGGTTTTGACGCAGACAAAAATAAAGTTTCGCTGTTATTTTAGAATAGCTAAAGATATGGATCTACTTATGAATTTGATCTATGTATGTGGGACACCCTCCGGCTAGGTGGACCGACGACCTAAGGAAAGTGGCTGGGGCAGACTGGATGCGGAAGGCGAAGGACAGGGTGTTGTGGCGCAGCATGGGAGAGGCCTATGTCCAGCAGTGGACTGCGATACGCTGAGTTGATTGATGTATTTGAATCTGAATATAGGAACGTACCTGTGTATACATAACTCTGGTAGAGTTACAACTCAACAGTTTGCTCTCTATACAAGATTTGATCTTCTCTATGATCTGCTCTTCGTACAGAAACTGGACCTCATGTTTAGTTGGATGCACGTTTACATCTACGTTCCTTGGATCTGAAAAAAAAAACAAAGAAATAATTTCGGTAAATATATCATTTATTTCTCAAAAGATTTTACATCAATCACTTAACGAGAAACAAAGTTTAATAATAGTAATGTATCCTACTAATATTATAAACGCGAAAGTTTGTATGTATGGATGTCTGGATGTATGGATGTGTGGATGTTTGTTCCTCTTTCACGCAAATACTACTGACCCGATTTAGATGAAATTTGGCACACATATAGTTTATAACCTGGAATAACACATAGGGTACTTTTTATCCCGGTAGTATGTTCCCGCGGGATAATTTCCGACCCCCACGCGGGCGAAGCCGCTGGCAAAAGCTAGTACAAGAATAAACGTACAAAGCGCAAAACGTAACAAACATTTTTTTTAAATTAACTCATGTATTGCGTAGGAATGATTTAGTAAATTTACAATTAATAATTACAGGGTGTAAAGCTGCCCATGTAGTGCCAGAAGTAAAGAATAGGACCATGCCATTTCTTCCCGTGGGAGTCATAAAAGGCGACTAAGGGACTTACTAGAGAAGGCGCAGCAGCATTCTCTGTGCATTTTACCACTATACAACGATTGCCAACCCGCCTGCCAAGCGTAGCGATTATGGCGAACCCCCCACAAATTGGGGGAGGCCTATGTCCAGCAGTGGACGTCTTTTGGCTGAAGTATGTGTGTTATTTATTGTTGAGTATTTTAACATAATGTGTTTCATTTATCATCATCACCATCAGCAGCCTATAATGTTCCCACTGCTGGGACACAGGCCTCCTCTCGGTGAGAGGGAGCGGGCCATAATCCACCACGCGGGCCCAGTGCGGGTTGGTAGATGTCACAAGACTTCGATTTTTTTGGTTCTAAGACATGCCGGTTTCCTTACGATGTTTTTCTTCACTGTTTTGCGAGCAGTGGTGATGAAATAATTTACACAAAGTAAAGCGCCTGCTTGGGTTCGAACTCACGACCTACTTACTACTCGTAAATCGCGGCCGTTACCACTGGGCCACCACTGTGTTACCACTGTGTTACCACTGTGTCACCACTGTGTTGTTATCTGTAATTTATTGGATTTTAAATATTATAATGTATGGACTATGTCTGAAATAAATGAATGAATAATAATATGTGCGACCGTTAAGGGGACATCGATGCTAAGGTAAATTTAGTAGGTAGGTAATATGTGTTTTTTTTTGTGGGTTGGAAATCATCAAATGACGTCTCCCGCTCTTTCGTGTCAGACTTTTACTGACTAAAACCCACCCGTGTTCCTTCAGTTACCCATATGCCAGGGCCACGGCAGTGGCGTGCAGTCCATATAGGCAAAAAGACACTGCAGACCCTAGGGTATAGACCCTAGATAAGGACTAGTTACTAATATTTCAAAAATAAAAGAATTATACTAACAATAAGTAATAAAACCATTCAAAAAGTTTAAACGCCTAATGTAAATATAATAGCAACGTTCATACCGTTCTATTTACTACGGCAACGCATTCATAATAGATCGTAACGTAAGCAGGCAGCGAACGATCGTGTCTTTATTTCATTCATAAATGTACGCATGTAGTGGTAATTTCTTCTACATTTTCGTGTCTATACATTGCACACATAAAGCGAAGTCCTGCCGCAGGATAACCAATCACAGGCTTCCCTGCGCCATTCAATAATGGCGCATGGGCGCCTGTGATTGGTGAGTATTATCACAGCGCGCTGTGAGTATTATGCGATCAAGTTGAATATGTACGTAGCCTCAGGAACATTACGATTCGCAATGATGCAATTTTATTTGTCAACGTTTTAGTTATCTAAATTTAGAAATTGTTTGTTTACGAAAGGATCCATATTGATTTCGTACATGTGAAGCGCGCTGTTTTATGTTTTTATTTTGATTGAGTTTTCTTGTGATTAATTCATTTACAAACGTTAATATTTAGGTAGATTTGTTGCTTATTTCAATTAGTTTTTTGAACTGTTTTAATTTTTACTTACTACGCTGTTTGTTTGTTTTTTTCAAAATGTTGTTCGATTGTGAGGTTTGTGTTGAAAATGTGTGTTTGTTAAAAAGTGTATCTAAATGGAAATGTGTACCTGAGTAACGAGAATTATAACCCAGCAAAGAGGTAATGCAACTCGTAAGTTTCATAGTAATAATTAAGCAACTAAAACCGGCTATGTTTTTGTTTACACACATTTTTTTTTTCCTTGCTATTTTAGTAGTTCGAGTACAGTGTGGAATTGTTCGGGATTTGCAGATTTACATGATTACTATCCCACGGCTTGCTCAAAGATTTTGGTAATTATCGTATTGAGAGAAGTAGGTATTACGAAGAAGTTTTTCATTAAAACGTATTCTTACGCACCTATTTAAGAAACACAAAGTCAACAACAAGTACCTACACATCTTTCTGTGCTTTCGACGGAAAAAGAATTATTGGTCGAATGAAGACGCATACCGACTATTTATGACGATGGTTTAAAATCATATTTAAAAAAGATAGACGCGTAGATGTCATTTATAAATGAGTTTGTTTACTTTATTATTTTTGCTGTTACCCGTACTTAATTTACCTATTAAATATATTTACATATACGAATCACATGAAGGGCCTTTTTCAACTATCACTCACCTGGATCAGATATTTAAGGTGGCCGAAATCATTTATTGGCATTATCAGGAAATCGCCATTTCAAACTTTTAAACCACCTAGTGAGTTTTTCTTCACTAACTTGAGCAATTACGAAAGACGTTTTTTTTTTTTTTTGAACTGCCTACCCGATCATAAAACCCTGTGCACGCCACTGGGCCACGGTACCTCTTCCGAACAAATCTCGCGACCCTGGCAGGCGGTACATGATTATAGACCCATCAGCGTTGAAATTTTATGACGGTTATTTAAAAAAAAAAAGTTTTTTCATACAGTTGGAGGAGTTGACAAAAATATTTAGGTTGGCAAGAATATATTTAACAGACACGCACTGCGAATAAGTTCGAAAACATTCTAACTTACCTAATTCAAGACTAAGATACACAAATGCGTGAGAATTTTTCGGTAAATATGTTGAGTAAACGGAATCCACAGCTTTTTTGATAGCTGAAAAAAAAAAAGCAAAAAATAATTAAGATAGACGATTTTATTTCAAGACTTCGATGACGTTCCAGTTTTTTTTTATTTGTGAAATCTTTGTGTACATTTCCTCTTCACTCTTCGGAAAATATACCAACAGTAAACTCATAGAAAAACAACTCTTACACAGTGAGTCTACAAGCCTATGATTGATGAACAATAGAGTGGTCCCCTTCTTATGTGAGTAATTAACGTTGGTGATACATCCGCGTAGAGATAGCTTCAGTGTCGGCTCCTGTAGCTCTATCTCCATTAATTCGCGAGCTATCGCGTTTCCATGGATCTGTAAATAAGTTGATATGATCCCTTTATTAGTAGAAATATAGCACAGCATACATTTTGACGGGTAAATCTATACTAATATTATAAAGCTGGAAGAGTTTGTTTGTTTGTTTGATTAAACGCGCTAATCTCAGGAACTGCTGGTCCGAATTGAAAAATTATTTTTGTGTTGGGTAGCCTATTTATCGAGGAAGGCTATAGGCTATATAACATCACGCTACAACCAAGAGGAGCGGACCAGTAATGAAAAATGTTGCAAAAACGGAGAAAATCTCACGGGTAGGCGATTCGACGCGACGGGAAGGGTCGGGGGAACAAGAAATTTAACGCGGACGAATTCGCGGGCAGAAGCTAGTTATAAGATATTGTTACGTAGATCGTAAAGTCTAGAAACATCGTGCTAACTCCATCTCAGAAAGGGACAACATTACGTAGATCGAAAAGTCTAGAAACGTCACGCTAATTCCATCTAAGGATGGGGCAGTGTTGAAACTTCTAGATACGACACGCTAACGCCATCTGTTATCAAGTAGCAAGTACTACGAACAATTGTACGTAGACGCCACCGCCATCTATTGTTGAGTAGCGGGATTAAACAGTAAATAGATGTCTGTGGAAGGTTCTCGAAGTTTCGAATCTACTTGTAAACTGTGGAAAAGTGTTGAATGTTCGCGAATGTTCTGCTCGGGATATAAATAGCGGATTGTCGGCCCGATAGGCAGTTCGATTTCGGAAGCGAGCGAATACGAATCAAGCGATACAAGTGACTCTGTTTGACTATTGCGATATTGTGATTGTTTAATTAAACTGTGGTGTGTCTCGATAATTTTGGCTTAAATTAATTTATCCCGAAACCCAGCTCGTAACATTTGGTGTCAGAAGTAAGGGATAAATTATGCCAGTTTTACCGAAGGAGGACACGGAAGGTATTCGTACCAGGAGTCAGCGCCAGCAGGAAGTGGATCAGAGGCGATTTGAAGGACCTTCAAGACAGACATCTGGGGGTAATCAGCCGACGACGGAACCAGTTTCCCAAGCGTCTGGTGTTCCTACAGCATCACCAGCTATGGATCTTTCTGCTCTGATGGCGATGCTGCAGGAGCAGGCCCGTCGACAGGAAGAACAGGCCCGCCGACAGGAAGAACAGGCCCGCCGACAGGAAGAACAGGGCCGCCGCCTACAGGAACAGCTGCAGCAGGACAAGGAGGAACATGCTCGCCGACAGGAAGAACAGGCCCGCCGCCTACAGGAACAGCTGCAGCAGGACAAGGAGGAACATGCTCGCCGACAGGAAGAACAGGCCCGTCGACAGGAAGAACAGGCCCGCCGCCTACAGGAACAGCTGCAGCAGGACAAGGAGGAACATGCTCGCCGACAGGAAGAACAGGCTCGTCGACAGGAAGAACAGGCCCGCCGCCTACAGGAACAGCTGCAGCAGGGTAAAGAGGAGCAGGTTCTCCTTTTGAAAGATCTACACGTGACATTTGGCAAGGACATCAAAGCCATGAAAGAGACTGTTCAGGTACATGAAAATCGTATATCCGAGGCCGAAGTCCAGATCGCTGATATAAGAAAAGCGGTTGGAGTTCTGAAAGCTGAAGGCCGGACTACGGCTCCGATAGTTGCTGCACCTTCCGTGCGCGGGTTTAAAGTGCCACCCTTCGACGGAACATCTTCCTGGTCGGCATACAAAATTCAATTTGAAGCTGTCATGAATGCAAATGGGTGGACAAAAGAGCAGGCCATGACCGCGCTTACTTTGGCCCTTCGTGATCAGGCCTTAACCGTGTTAGAGGCTCTCGGCAAAAATGTTACCTACGAGCAGCTCGTTGAGGCGTTAGAGGCCAGATACGGTGACGCGCACCTGGAACACGTTTTTCGTGCGCAGTTGAAGGATCGTGTGCAGCGCAGTGGTGAAAACCTGCAGCAGTGGGCCCTAGAAATAGAAAAGCTGGTTCGAAAAGCGTACCAGTCTGCGCCTGCACTCATCGATGGGACTCTGACTCAAGCATTTATAGATGGCATACGGGACCTGGAAGTAAGGGCTACTGTAAGACTTGGACACCACGAGACACTCAAGGATGCCTTGGCCCATGCGTTGGAGGTGGAGGCTGTGAGGCAAGATCATCGAGCCCATCGCATCAGGGAGGTTGCCGCATCACCTGTCCGTGACCGTCCGAGGTACAGCCCTAAGTGCTACACTTGCGGAGAAAAAGGCCACCTTCGGTCAAGTTGCCCGAAGCGAAACACAGCTAACGAAAACCAGACCCAAGAAAGAAAGGCGGCAGATATCACCACCCAGCAGCAGGAAAACTAGTCAACGCCAGGACTGCGGGGCGGGTGCTGGCTGGTGTTAAATTAGCCCCAAGAATTTCGGTCTCACAAGCCCATGATGGGAACACCCTAGTCATAAAAGGTGAAGTGAACGGAAGACCATGTAAGCTGACATTGGATACTGGAGCTTCTCGCACGGTTGTCAGTTCCCAACTAGCGAATCATTTTCTTGGGGACTTCTTCGGTAAGCATGACGGCGTAAAATTAGTAACAGCTACCGGTCAGCACATAACCGTCCGTGGTGAGAAGGAAGTGGAGTTAAAACTGGGAAACACTATCTACCGGCATAAGGTCATCATGGCTGACATAGTGGACGACTGCATCTTAGGTTTGGACTTCATGCGGCAGCACTGTTGCGAGATCGACGTTAATCAAGGAGTCCTAAAATGTGGGTCAGAAGAAGTCTTCATGGAAGGTGCACCATCAGGGAAAGTGTACTGCTTGAAGAAGATTGTTCTTTCTCCCCGATCGGAAACAATAGTTCCAGTTAGGCTCCCACATAATTCCGGGCAGAAGAACCGATGTATTCTCATTGAAGGATTGGATGAAAACCTTCCATGGAAAATTGCGCGGACCTTGGTAAAGGCAATTGACGTTGCAGCCGTACGCATACTGAACCCAAGTGAAAAGGAGCAAGTAATCAAGAAGGGTGCGTTGATGGGTTCCTGTGGGGAAGTAGCTTGGATGCGTGAATGCCAATATCAGCCTTCTCAAAATAACACCCAATCTCCAAGATTTAACGTGTTAAATCTTTTGGAAGACTGTCGTAAAGATTTATCAAAAGAAGAAAGAGAGAAGGCTAGGAAGATGCTACTTCAGTATGCAGACATATTCTCCAGAAATGATGCTGACATAGGGAAGACTGGATTAGTTCAACACAGAATTAATACCGGAAATGAGTTGCCAATACGACAGCGACCCAGAAGACTACCAGTGGCAAGAGAAAAGGAGGTAGATACCATGATTAAAGGGATGGTAAAGGATGGAGTTATAGAGCCTTCGTCTAGTCCTTGGTGTTCTCCTGTGGTCCTGGTGAAAAAGAAAGATGGCAGCATGCGGTTTTGTGTAGACTATCGTCGATTGAATGACGTTACTAAGAAAGACAGCTATCCACTGCCCCGGATCGACGACACACTGGACACGCTGGCAGGAATGAAGTGGTTTACCACGTTAGACCTAAAAAGTGGCTACTGGCAAGTGGAAATAGACCCTAAAGACAAGGAGAAAACCGCATTTTCTACGGGAAAGGGATTATGGCAGTTTAACGTCATGCCATTCGGATTGTGCAATGCTCCTGCAACATTTGAAAGGCTAATGGAGCTAGTTCTCACGGGACTAATTGGAGATGCCTGCCTTGTCTATTTAGATGACATCATCATCGTGGGCCGCACATTCGAAGACCACCTTCAGAATTTGGAACGTGTTCTATTAAAAATCCGAGGAGCCAATTTGAAGCTAAGTCCAAAGAAGTGCTCATTCTTCAGACAGCAAGTAAGCTTTTTGGGGCACGTGGTTTCGAAGGAAGGAGTCCAAACAGACCCTGAGAAAATCGTCGCCGTTAAGGAATGGCCAGTCCCGAAAGACAAGACGCAGGTCAGGGCATTTTTGGGTTTGTGCTCGTACTATCGACGGTTTGTCAAGAATTTTGCTGACATTGCCAAACCTCTTCACAAGCTTACTGAGGAGAAGAGACCGTTCTGTTGGGATGAGAATTGTGACATAGCATTCCGAGATTTAAAGGAACGTTTGTGCAATACCCCAATTTTGGGCTACCCTGACACAGAAAATAAATTTATAGTTGACACGGACGCAAGTAATACTGGAATTGGCGGTGTGTTATCTCAACGGAAAGGAGATTATGAAGTTGTGATAGCTTACTTCAGCAAATCTTTATCAAAGCCAGAAAGAAATTATTGTGTCACGAGACGTGAACTTCTTGCCGTAGTAAAGACATTGCAGCATTTCAGCAAATACTTGCTTGGACGTAAATTCCACCTGCGAACTGATCATGCTGCATTAAAGTGGTTGTTGCAGTTTAAGAACCCAGAAGGACAAGTGGCGAGATGGATTGAACTGCTACAAGAGTATGACTTCGCAATTGAACATCGTAGTGGGAAGTCTCACGGTAACGCGGACGCTTTATCAAGAAGACCTTGTCCTGAAGACTGCAAGCATTGTGTCAGGCAAGAAGCTAAGGAATCAGTACCTGTCAGGATGCTAAGAACGGACCTTAGTGACGAATGGAAGGAAACTCTACAGCATGCTCAGCAAAGTGACACAGATATCAGGCCAATTTTCGAGTGGATTAAAGCTAATGCTCCCAAACCGAAATGGTGTGATGTTGCAGCGATGAGTACCACCACAAAAAGTTATTGGGCACAGTGGGAGAGCTTGGTGATCCAGGATGGTGTCTTGTGCCGAAAATGGGAAAATGCTCGAGGGAATAGCTGTCACTTGCAAATGGTAGTCCCAAAAACGAAGATACCAGAAGTTTTACAGCTCTACCACAATGGTTCTTCAGGAGGTCATATGGGAGTAAGAAGGACTCTGTTAAAGATCCGAGAAAGATTTTACTGGATCCATTGTCGGGAGGATGTGGAAGACTGGTGTCGCAGATGTACCAGTTGTGCAGCGGTAAAAGGACCACACACACGCAGCAGGGGTGCATTGAAAGTGTACAACGTAGGAGCCCCCTGGGAACGAATAGCATTAGATGTCGCTGGGCCATTTCCCGAAAGTGAAAGTGGAAATAAATATTTCATGGTTGTCATAGATTACTTCACCAAGTGGCCGGAAGTCTTCGCCATCCCTAATCAAGAAGCTTCAACAGTCGCTGATAAATTAGTCCACGAAGTCTTCTGTCGGTTTGGGGTACCCTTGGAAATCCACAGCGATCAAGGAAGGAATTTCGAGTCTCAAGTGTTTCAGGAAACATGTCGGGTTATGGGTACTCACAAAACCAGAACCACTTCATACCACCCACAATCTGACGGAATGGTGGAGAGATTTAATCAGACGTTGGAAAGATATCTGGCAAAAGTTGTAGCATGCAGACAAAAGGATTGGGACAAGCACATACAACCGTTTCTTCTGTCATACCGAAGTGCAGTTCACGAGAGTACAACTGTGACGCCAGCCTTCGCGAACTTTGGAAGGGAGTTAAGGTTACCAGCTGATCTAATAACCGGCATTCCGCCTGATTCACCACGCAGTATAACAGATTATGCAAATGATCTGCGCAACAAGATGAATGACGTATATGAGCATGTCAGAGAATCAGGCCAGCAGATGTCCGAGAGAATGAAAACTCGATATGATCGAAAGATGAACAATACTGGCTTCGACGAAGGTTCGCTAGTGTGGTTGCATAACCCTGTGCGCAGCAAAGGGAAGTCCCCTAAACTACAGGCAAAATGGGACGGGCCGTACCGGATTGTGACCAAGATCAATGACGTCACTTACCGAATACAAAAGGGTTTGCGAACTGCGCCTAAAATTGTTCATGTAGATCGATTGGCACGATATTACGGGAATAATGATGCTCGGGACGAGCATGTCTAAGGAGGGGGCAGTGTTACGTAGATCGTAAAGTCTAGAAACATCGTGCTAACTCCATCTCAGAAAGGGACAACATTACGTAGATCGAAAAGTCTAGAAACGTCACGCTAATTCCATCTAAGGATGGGGCAGTGTTGAAACTTCTAGATACGACACGCTAACGCCATCTGTTATCAAGTAGCAAGTACTACGAACAATTGTACGTAGACGCCACCGCCATCTATTGTTGAGTAGCGGGATTAAACAGTAAATAGATGTCTGTGGAAGGTTCTCGAAGTTTCGAATCTACTTGTAAACTGTGGAAAAGTGTTGAATGTTCGCGAATGTTCTGCTCGGGATATAAATAGCGGATTGTCGGCCCGATAGGCAGTTCGATTTCGGAAGCGAGCGAATACGAATCAAGCGATACAAGTGACTCTGTTTGACTATTGCGATATTGTGATTGTTTAATTAAACTGTGGTGTGTCTCGATAATTTTGGCTTAAATTAATTTATCCCGAAACCCAGCTCGTAACAATATTAACTCTCATCAAACAATCGCTTATCTCTCTTTACAAAGTCGCACTGGGCTTGCATGGTGGATTACGGCCGACTCTCTCTCGAAGAGTGAGAATATTATAGGGTGATTATGTACAAATGTGAAATGTCAACCTGCCTAACTCACCACATTGTTGTCATCATCTGCCTAACCTTTTCCCAACTATGTTAGGGTTTTCCAGTCTACCCACATGCAGCTGAATACCAGTAATTTACATGGAGCGACTGCCTATCTGACCTCGACAACCCAGTTAGGAACTGGATAATACGATACCTCTTGCTAAGACTGGTTGTCAGACTTTCGAGCTTCTGACGGCCCGTAAAGACTGTCAAAGATTCATGAATGACAGTCAGGGTCAACAGCTTAACATGCTTTCCGAGGCAGGGAGCGGTCTTTTTTTTTGTGGGGGGAGATCATCTAATGACGTCTCTCGCTCTGGGTGGAGCGGAAAGGCGTTTCAGACTTTTACTGACTAAAACCCACCCGTGTTCCTTCAGTTGCTTATAAGCCTGGGCCACAATAACTCTTTCGAAGAAGTCTCGCGACCCTGGCAGGCATCGGTTCTAGCAGACCCCTTAAGTTTGCTGACATCTCTTTGAGGCGCGCGTGGAACACTACGCGCCGTCGACACGGGCCTGGTCCTTACCGGGCGGCGAGGTACCCATTACTTGCCGTCCGCGCCTACGGTGGCCGGGATTCCGCAATCGACTCCCGGGGCGTCTACTCCTGCGGCGGCTAAGGGCGTGAGGGCGCAAAGCTTGCCTCCCCCTCACGTGCTCCGCCTCCTCTTTCACGAGCATTAGCGCTTCGCAGAAGGAGGTGACGGCGGTGCTTTGTCGCTCCGTACAATGGCCTGCACCAGGACCGGACGCGAGAGGTCGCCGCCGCCGATCGCCTCCACGAAGACACGTAGGCGGTTAACGTGCTTTCCGAGGCACGGGGGTATCACACCAGCAACTTCCAAACTCTGGGCTGTTACTACAAAAATCCTAATGGAAAAACCTACTAACACTTTGCCCAACCCGGGGACCCGGGATTATGTATTTGGCTGGTAGCAGCTGGACGAGAGTTGATGAGAATCAAGCTAAATGGAATCCAATTCGAGCAGCTGTAGACTGCTATAGGCTGATGAAGATGATGTATTTGTGCTTATAAACTGCAAATCATTAACTTGGCTTTACACAACCATATGTAGACACTCACAATGTTTATCAAATCATACTCACAATGCGAACATTCTCAATGAGAGAAGAATTCATAGGTGTTTTCAAGTCAGTATTCTCTCCAAACTTTTTCAAGGTGAACCCGACATGGCTATTATGTATTGCATACCCTCCAACCACTTCCATTATATGTGTGTACTCCTCCGTAGGGCTTCGAAGAGATTTCTTGCGGGCTATCACATTGTAGAACAGATCTTCAACAGTTATTTGAGTACCGTTGTTGCCTGCACATGGTTTCATTGGAGCCTTAAGTTTTCCATTTTCGTAGGTTGCTCTGAAATTTAATTGTGAAAAATGTGTTATGCACTTCTCTATCTAGAAATAAGTACTTAAATTCCTTTTAAATAATGGTTTACTTAAGAAATGGACTATCCAGTCTAATTTGGGTAATTTTGAAATGAAATGAAATTTATTTTGTAAGAATTGTAGTACATTACAGATGGTCGGGTTATTTTACAGTATCTAATACAATTCGCTAAACCTAGCAGGCAAAGTAATTGATAACATTAATTAAATAAATAAAGATATTAAATTCGAACATAAATCATAGTTATTAAATTATTAATTATTTGTGGAATAATGGTTTTTATTTACAAACTGCTTTCTGTTATTTTATGTTGATGACTGCATTTAGGCCTGAGTTTCAGCATGAATTACATGTGATGCACGGACAGTCAATATGTTTACTTAGTCCAACCCTAAGTTAATTTACAATCATTCACGCTGTTCGATTTTTTATGTTTTTCAACTGAAATGGTATATTCAGCCCCCTTTTTTAATGTCAGAAGATACAATGGCAATTACATAACATAACATAACATAACATCATGCCTCGTTTCTCTGAAGGGCTGGGCAGAGGTGTACCTCTAGTACACCCACATTTTAGACCTGTTAGTCTAGTGGTTAGTGACCCTGACTGCTAAGACTGAGGTTGTGGGTTTGATTCCCACCCAGTACAAATGTTGTGTGATGTGCACAATCATTTGTTTTGTGTCTGGGTGTAATTTATCTATAATATGTATGTATTTAGAAATATATAAGTATATTTATCAGTTGTCTGGTTACCATAGTACAGGCTTTGCCTAGTTTGGGATCAGATAACGGTGTGTTGGTTGTCCTAAACATATTATTATTATATTTTGCCCGTTATTTTTAAGTCCCATGCAATAGGGGGCAAGCCTGTTGCCACAAATCCAGACTCCGGACTGCTACTGTGAAATTCCAGATAGAAAAACCCAATAACACTGCCCGACCTGGGAATCGAACCCAGGATGTCATGCTCAGCAGCAGCACTTGCTACCACTAGACCAATGAGGCAGTTATGTAAGAAATAATATCAAGTTTTAAGAATATGAGGTTTTAAAGAACTTCAATTAATTATACATACTTGTAAGCACATTTACCAGCAGCGGTCTTAGTGAGTATAGTGAGATGAGCAATATGACTGATACTAGCCAGGGCTTCACCTCTGAAACCATACGTGCATATCTCTTTTAGGTCTTCGTACACACGCAGTTTTGACGTGGTGAACCTTTCACAGACTATCTCTAAGTCTTCACTTCTAATACCCGTACCATTATCTTGAATCTGAATTTTACAAAATTGTTATAGCGTGATCTCGTAGCAAAACTATATGAATAAAATATGTTAGGATTAATGATTATGGGTTCAATACAAATACCTGCAAATACTTTAATCCGCCGGCTTTAACGGTTATCACAATATTGGTGGCTTTAGCGTCCAAACTGTAATAGAAAATATAGAATAGAACTGGCAGAACAGATTCGTTTCGTTTAATTTAAAAAGTTGCGATTAGGCAATGAAAATATGTAAGCAAGGTTAACCTGTTTTCAATCAACTCTTTTAAAGCATTTGAGGGCCTCTGAACGATTTCTCCGGCGGCTATTCGGTTAACTACTTCTTCACTTAGTTTTTTTATAATACCCGGTTCACCCATAATCTCTATTTATCAAATAACGCGGCGTATTTGTTTACAAAACAAAAATATTGACAATGACAATATACCCCGCGTTCCGTATTACGCTCACATCGATTTGAGCGCGCTAATGCCCGTTCCGAATTGGCGTGAGCGCGATAACGCATAGATGACGTCATGACAGGCGCCATCTTGCGATAACGCCGACCATGCCCTAAACTGATATCACCGTGAGCGCTGTCTAAATGACAGTTGTGTTGTTTGGTTTTAGGTCGCATCATATGTTAAACTAACATGGATTAATTAGAAATTGTGCTTCTGGCTACAGTCGCCACCAAACCAAATAAGAAGAATCAATTTGTGGTGTAAACAAGTTTTATATGGCGTATATGGGTTTTGACGTAAAACACCGTTAGCGCGTTCACGAGCGTTCCGTATTGTGATGGTTCTCAACTGTCATAATCGTGTTAACCAAATCGGAACGCCAATCTACTGCATTCCGAATTAGAACATATCGCTTACGGCACCCACATCAATTAATTTGCGTTCCGATTTGTATAGCAAGAGCTGCCATTTTGTCAACAATACGTAACGTTCGTAAGCGCTAACAGCGCTCAGCGTCAAAACCTTTAGATACCGTATAAAACTTATATACACCACAAATTTCTTCTTCTTCTTTGGTAAGGTGAATAACCGTAGCTAGAAGCAATATTTGTAATAAATCCAAGTACGAAACGCTCATATTGATTTAAACGTGCTAACAGAAACTACGGAACGCCACCTGCTACGATCCTTACACGTCGTTACTCCTGTTGCCTCGTTTAGGTCAAAGATAGCCAATAGCCCTGCTGGTCATACAGTCACGCCGGTCGCAACTACTACGCACTTGACCTTTCTGATGCACATCACCAATAAGGTCACTATAATTCCTAGGGTGCCTTTTACTGCGTGAGGGGCCGATTGTAAAAGGCGACTAAGGGAGCTGCGGGAGCATTCCATTGTTTTCCTTTGTGGTACCCAAGCTAAGGTTGTCTAATAAATAATAAAGCATTAACATCCTTATCAAGTTTAAACTATCTGTACGTCTGTCTGTCTATACGTCAAAAAAGCAGGCTCCTGTCCACCAATGGTCACACTGTTACTAATGACAGTGACACCTTCAATGTTGCAAGGATTCAGAAGTTATTTAATATTGATTAAAGTCAAAATCAAAACAGATGATGGTGGATGCGCTAAGCCAGATTTTTTACGTTTATTGCAATCAATTTACAGGTCAGTGTATGCTAAGTCAGGGTTGTATCATCTTTAGCTTCTCTACATAGTACAAACTAAAGTCAGTTCCCGCATGTGTACGCTTAAATCTTTAAACTACGCAACAGGTTTTAATGCGGATTGTACCAATAGACAGAATTATCCAAGAGGAAGGTTTAATATGTATAATACGCGGGCGAAGTCGCTGGCAAAAGCTATTATTAATTAAATTATGATTTGCGAGCAAAACAAACATGGCTTGACCGCATTATAGGCTAAGAAAAAGCTATACAACCCTTTAAGTTCATTTAATCCCATTGAAATTCAATAGGATTACATGAACATGGAGGGAAACGAAACCACCTCACGCCTCGTAGCTTGTGTTAGGTAGGAACCATAGAGGAGAGTAATATCTGGGTAGGAACTATGGTACGACTTTTAATCCTATTCAGTAACATGACAGTTGGAGGGATACCAGGTTTTAACAAAAAAAAGATAGTGAGGTGGTGCAAGAATGAATGAAATTGAATGAACTTGAAATAATGTACTTACATGCAAACTTTGTATTTTAAATTTAATAACTTGTCTTAAAACACGATGTATATTATATCGATATACTATATATAGTCTATGGTTGCCAGAGGAAATAAAATGACTATTGTAAAAAAAAAGTTAAATGACATGATTTTTATATTCAGTTTTGTTTCTATCAGAAGAAAATAAAAAAAGGAAAACTGTTATTAAAAATTATGAATTATTCTTATATTCCATATCCTAAAAACGATTTTTTAAAGTTTTATTTAATTTAAACCAGTTTTATCATTCATTCTTTACGCGAAATCGTTCACTATCTCAACACTATTAGTTTTAGCATGGTATCATTATTTTTCTTTGGACTGTCAATCAGTCAGTACGACTGATTTGATTGAATTTGACTGAATACGATTAAAAGTCTTTTGTCTTTTGGTGGCACTCATTACCTATATTCTGTTTTTAATATGTGGATAATGCAGTGGGCTGCAATATTGTTATATGTACCAAATTTTTTGTTATGTTAAAATTATATATTGCAGCTGTTTATTGTCCCTTAATAAAATAAAAGTCCAAGTATAGCAAGGAACGTACCCCTCCCATCTAACTTTCATTCCCTTTTATTTCACTTCTCCCCCAAAATTATTCAAATTTTAACAACTTTTTTATTTTATTTTATTTATTTAAGGAAAAACAAACAGTAACACAATAAGAGATAGACATATTATCTTAGATATTAAATTTTGAACAATTGTGCTACCCACAACGTTCTCCACAGATTACAATGCAAAGTATTTAAAACTAGCTGGTAACACAGATACAATACCTATACAACAGTAATTGTCCTAGAACTCTGGAATTGGACATTGATAAAAATAAGACTTGGTTTCGGCCTGACTATTGGATATCGAAGACATTGAATAAAGAAGACATGGTTTCGGCCTTGATTATATTATAGAAAGACAAGAAAGAAAAGAAGAATTGGAAGAAAAAGAAAACTAAATCAGACTTGGCTGTATGGGCTCAGCTCCCTTTGCCTGTCCCAAAGAGGGACGAAAAGAACCAAAAAAAAAAAAAAAAAGAACTCTGGAATTGGATTTTGAAATAAAAAAAAAGTAAGAATAAATAATAGTTTAAAAAAACTAAAAAACACGCTTCCATTGAAAACCAAACTAAAAAGTACAAAATAATGGAAAAAAAGCGTGGGGTGCTTTTTAAGGTATTTTTTTAATGATATCAGGCACCCCACGCTTTTTTTCCATTATTTTGTACTTTTTAGTTTGGTTTTCAATGGAAGCGTGTTTTTTAGTTTTTTTAAACTATTATTTATTTTCTATTTTTTAGGGTATTTCGAATTTTGAGACGTATGTCAGCGTAGTTTGTGACAGTATTTTTGCTGTCCTGGTAACCCTGGCAAGGATAATGGCACAAATTTATGAAATTATTGCATTGTCATCGGTCCTTAACAGGTGTGCAAAGTTTGAATGAAATCTGGTCGTTTAAAGTGGGTCAAAATCGCGCTATAAGGAGTCGGTTACAAACAAACATACAAATATACAAACATACAAATATACAAACATACAAGTGAAGCTAATATAAAGCGTGTAAAAAGTAAGTTTGTGTGCATACATGATTAAATTATATTGATACGTGATTAAATTATCTTGCGCTATTTTAAATTACTTTGCTGATCCTTTAGGGTTGCTCGGATTTCCTTCTTAAATGTATTTTTACTAAGGAAAAGAATGTCGATTACGTTAAATTCATCGTTATATGTCTTAACCAAACGATGAAGCGGTGAACGCGAGCCAGCGTTGGATTTACAGAGGCTAGTAGCAAAAAGATGTCGAGTGCGTACCTCACGTACATGAACTGTTCGAGGAACAGGTAACTCAGACTCCTAAGTCCGGACAGTCAAAATGATTTATAAACGACAATAATCTAAAATTTTATATACGACTAACCTCACGACTAACAGAATCTGTAAACCTACCACAAAGTACAAAGTCGACAGCTCGTCGCTGCGCTACCGTCTAAACGTGAATCTGGCAGAATAGTCGACATCGGCTCAATAGGGTATTTTCCGTTTTTTTAAAAACAGTTTTTTTTTGAAGACTGGGAAGAATTATTCAACAGAAAAATAAAATTTATCTAATCAATGTCCATTTTACGCGTTAGAAGTGAAAAAAATCTAATTTATTTTTAATGGTTTTGAATTTACCGCCAAAACGCTCGGTGCGCTGACGTACTTTACGGTTTACCGTGTGAGACGTCATTTTTGTTTTGTGTATATTGAATTTTGACTTAGGTATGTGATCCTGTGCTCGATCTGTAAATCTCGGAGTGGATTTAGGATATATTTAGGATTTTTGGAATGGATTAATGGAAATACAATGGAAGCTGGTTTTATAAAAGCCGATAGTGCAAATCTGCCTACAGTAGATGTTTTTATAGTTGGAAATTTCTTTGCAAACAACCCCGATTTTTGTGCTACTATAAATAGTTTATGTGGCGCAGTTTTAGAAGTATTTGTACACAGAGGCATCACACACCAGTAATAACATTTTCTATCCATTTGAGATATGAAATTACTTGATCGAAATACTGTTTACAACTTGTTTACACAAAGATGTCGTCACCGTGGTAAACGTCATCGCACGGAGCGTTTTGGCGGTAAATTTAAAACCATTGAAAATAAATTAGATTTTAATCACTTCTAATGCAGAAAATGGAGATTAATTACAAAAAATATATTTTTCTGTTAAAATATTCCTTCACAGTCTTCAAAATTAAATATTTTTTTTAAAAAGTGGAAAATACCCTATTGCCAAAAGCGAAAAAAAATAATATAATATAGCAAGGCACGTAAATTAAACTCAGTGGTGCCAACTTAGGGTAATTTACCCTAGATTTAGGGTTAAGTTTAATCAGCAGGGTAATTTTTAGGGTAAAAACTCGGGTGAGGGTAATTTTAGGGTATATTTAAACATTTACATAGCACTCATGATTGAGTGTTAAATTAAGGGGAACGCTCCAAGGCTCCAACCAGGCGTAGGAACAAAAAAAAACAGAAAAAGTCATTCCTACAGGTTTATGAACTTAGAGCGTTGTATTGATGATTTTAATGATTATAATTCTGTAATTACATATGTCTTTCAGCCGCGGATAATACTTTAATCAACATACAACCTAGTACTGGCCTGCAAATTGCAAAAAACGTAAGAAAATTTGAATTTCGCGGGCTGGTTGGAGCATTCAGCTCCAACCAGCCCGCGAAATTCAAATTTTACCCTTATATTAAAATTAGCTGTACGTTTTTAAATTTTTGTGAACGCATCTAATATCGTCGATTCGAGATAATGAACGCACCTATTTAAATTACTACATTACATACAACCTAACCTTTGTTTGACGGCCACCAGTTGTTTTTCATTTCCCCAAATGCAAGATAGGGGTAGAGAGGCGTTGTCTTTGTCTGAGAAAAGGATTGGTCTTTATGCTTGATAGTGTCTTTAACGGCTTTTTGTGAAGTACGTACCTTTGTTTGACGGCCACCAGTTGTGTTTTTCATTTCCCCAAATGCAAGATAGGGGCAGAGAGGGGTTGTCTTTGTCTGAGAAAAGGATTGGTCTTCACGCTTGATAGTGTCTTTAACGGCTTTGTGTGAAGTACGATACGACCGCTCCCACCTCTCCGCTTGTCATGTTCCTTCCTACCAACACTGCCCGCCCCCGCTCGCATTGTTCGCAAAGTACTTTGTATCCTGCTCGCTCGATGCGTACGTACGATACTGTGATTACTGAGTAAAATGGCTTAAATGTTTTAAATATAGATAGAACATTGAAGGAACGCGAATTAAAAAATTTACGGTCATTTTTTAAATTTATCTGTAAATATAGGGTAAAATGAGATCAGACTTGGGGTAAAACAAAAAAAGGACCTGGCAACACTGATTAAACTCCCTTCCACCCACTGTGATCAAAGTCAAAGACAATATTTGTTTGATAATTTGATTGATTATTGATTTGTTTCATGCATGGATAGATTAGCCCAGTTGATGTTGAAGAAAAATAACTCGAGTCACTATTTGGATCTTCAACAATTTGCAGAGGTAACAACAAGCTAATCAAATTTCACTCTTTTGTATTCCTCGTACTCATCAATCCACCCTCAATCCACCTTTTATACTTTATACAATTTCTTTCGCCTGAGTAAAGTGAGTCAGTGATTTACTTATTGATTAAGGTCATCACAAGCGCAGAACAGAAAATAGAGACACCATGGAGATTGACGACATCGTGTTAGACTCTGACACCGACTCAGAAGTCTACAGTGAAGACGATTCAATATCCAACGATGAAAACATGAGCGAGCATCTTGGCAATGACGACGCCTTACTCGGTGCCGGAAAGTCGCGTAGCCACACGATGATCCAACGAACAACCAAAAGAAGCAGTGAATCCTCAGCAGCATTAGCTCAAATAGACCTAGCGCTGTCTGCAAACAAATTGTTAGACGACAAGATGAAGAGACTGGAGAGAGATCTAGCCTCACGGCTGAATGAGTGTCGGGAGAAGCTGAAACTGGTTCAAAGTAGCGTTGGTGTGCAGAATGATAAAAATGAAACTTTCCGCTACATCAATTGTGGTAGACCTTATTTTAAGGACAACCAGAACTTTGCTGCTCCAGATAATGATGATGCTAAATTAGCAAAATCTCAGATGTATGACTTCTCCTTAGTAAATTCAGCACCTGGCTGGACAGTAAGAGACAAGTCTCAATTTGTTAACATGATGCACAAATTGTCAATAGATATTAAAAAAAATGAGCTGTATAAAGAAATTAGTACCTTAAAACGCAAAAGTAAATCGAAAAATGTGGAGAGAGAAATAATGGCCATTAGAAAGGAAATTGATAAAGTAAGTAAATTGCCTTTGTCTATGGTAGCTCTTCCAATAGATGAGGAATATGATTGGGATATGTTAGCAAACAAATTAAATAGAAGGCACACAGCACAAGAGTATCAAGCCTTCTGGAAGTTATTCTTTCACCCTTCAATTAGCAAAAGTAGTTGGAGCAAATCTGAACATGCAACTTTACAGGACATTGCTTGCCGACATGGTAGACAGGATTGGGATAAAATTGCTCTTGAACTAAATACTGGCAGGACTGGGTATCAGTGTTTTGTATACTATCGAACAAATATGTCTAACTCTTTTAGTGGAAAGAAATGGTCTAGTGAGGAGATCACATACCTAAAAAGACTGATTGAATATTTCAAAGAAGACGTTTACATTCCATGGGGGAAGATAGCTGCAGCAATGGAAAACCGAACTAAAATCCAAATCTACAATAAGTATATGAGACTCATTGAACAGAGGAAAGGCAGGTTCCTCCTTGAGGAAGATTCAGTTATTCTTAACTGTGTGGAAAGATTTGGAGAGAATTTTAGGAAGATGACTTCTTATTTACCCGGCCGATCTATGATTCAGATTCGTGCGAGATATCAAGTCTTGAAGCGAATGAGAGTGTCAGTTGTATGGACTGTTGAAGATGACAAGAAACTTATTCAATTGATGGCCAACCAAGATTCCCACATGAACTTTTCAAGAGTTGCCCAATATTTTCCAAACATAAACAGAACAAAAATTAGATCTAGATATCTTACCTTGGTTAAATGGTTAAAAAAAAATCCTCATTTACAATTGGAACAAGCACCGCGACGAGGCGCACGACGTTTGAATCACGGGGAGGCTAGTGGAAATCTGATAGAAGCACTAGAAAATTTAAAAAATTCTTTAGTTACCAAGATCCAAAAGAAGGCTATGGAAAAGAAGCTTAATGAATTGTCTAATCACAAAGATTTAAATGATGCTGTGGTTGTGTTTCTTGTGAATTATATATTAAAAGAAATAGAAGCAAAGAAAACTCCAAAAAAACCTGTAGTTTTAGATCCTCAATATGTTATCTCATTAGAAGATTTAAACATTACAAATTTGCGCCAAACTATAATATATTTAAATGCACGTCTTAAAGAGTCCGCTTACATAGGCAGCAAATACGAAGAAGACTATCCGTCTTTAGGAGATAATAATCAAGATGTTTCTCTAGTTAAAATTAAATGCTATACTCGGAAGCCAAAACCGACTGTGAAGGATAAAAACGCTCCTAATGTTTGGGGAACTCCTACGCTGTATCAAGGCATAAGAATGCTAATACAACGAAAGACTGTGTTGCCTCCGCATCTGGCAACCATTACCGGTGCTAGAGCCATAATGACATTTGCAACATCAACCAGTTCCCACAGTGATGTTATAAATCTACAAGTTCTTAGCAAGCAAAACTTAGTACTGCGGGAGCTCTATGCTCAGAGTCTTGAACGTTGCTATGTTTTGTTCACATGGCCAGTGATCTTATCCAATGAATTGCCTTATGATGAACTTGAATCATTACCAACAAGAACAGATTCAGTTTTTACCCGACCAGCTATATTGCCACCTGCACCAGCAGTTACAATTAATCTTAAATGTAAGAAGAAATTTAAAAATGTAGATGTCGCAGAAGTTATTGATCTAGATGAAAATGCATCTAAGAAGGATGTGATTTCTATAGAGGAGAACATTGATATTGATACTGGTAAACATTATGAATTCTGATTATTAACATGTTAATTAGCTCTGTATCTCTAGTGTTGTGTATAATGCTAATAATAACTATTATTTAAATAATACTTGCGTTTCATTAAAAATGACAACTCATATCTATATAATACATAATATAGTGTTGTTTACAGACGACACTTCACTTTTATTTAAACTCGCACATCAGAAGCTGGTTACTGACAATGTGAATAGGGCCTTCGCTAGGATAGTTAACATAACTGGCGAAATGTGGATGTACACCTCTGCTCAACCTTTTGGGGACAGAAGGCGTGATGGTATGTTCTAAAGTAGTTAACTGGTTCAATGTTAGACATGTAGAAACTAGTGTTCATAAAGGGTGAAGAAGTGAGACCTCAGTATTGTTAGACAATCTTTGGTTGCTAATCTTCAATGGGGCCCCCATATCTATACTAATACAGGATCAGTTTTTATCCAGTGCGCAAACTGTAACCATGAATTCAGCATATCATTCTAGACCCCCCAGCGTAGAATTTTTTTGTCGATTATACAAAAACAAATCAGCTGTTCCATACATTTTGACCCCGTAGGTATTGTATTATGAAACAGCTGATATTTTTTTGTAAAACTGAAAAAAAAAATCTGCGCAAGGGGGTCTAGAATGATATGCTGAATTCATGGTTACAATTTACGCATTGGATAAAAACTTATCCTGTATAATAAAGCTGAAGAGTTTGTTTGGTTAAACGCGGTAATCTCAGGAACTACTGGTTCGAATTGAAAAAATATTTTTGTGTTGGTTAGCCTATTTATTGTGTTAGGATATATAACATCACGCTATGATCAAAAGGAGCGGAGCAGCAACGAAAAATGGATAAAAACTGGCAGCCAATTGAATGCGACGGGCAGGGGCCAAGGAAGCAAAAATTTGACGCGGACGAAGTGGCTGGCAGAAGCTAGTATAGATTATATAGAAATTGTCCAAAAAAGTTTAGGTCTGCAGCATACGCCGTTAGAAAATTCGTAATTTCACTGATTTAGAGACAGCCCGTTTAGTTTTTTTCTTATGATATTTCTGATTTCGTACAGTACCTACCTATTCTGTTGTGAAATGCCGCCGTTAGGATATTGACTGACAATTTCAATCAATATTAAAATTAAGTTACAGTCACAGGGAGTGTCCAGGACTTAATAGGTAAAACGGGCTGGTGTCCGCAACTCCACGTCTGAGCGCGTATTTTGCTTACGGGTGGGAAATCGGTTATTCGATCCACCCCAGCTCCTCGAGAAAGGCCAGCAACATCTTGATGTTGCTGACTATCTCACGTAGGGTACCTGGGTTACCGAAGTACTTGGCCCTGTATGTGGCGATCGCCGGGCAGTTTAGAAGCACGTGCGCTGCTGTCTCGTCGTCCTCAATGCAGGCTCTGCACAGCGGACTGTCTGTAGCTCCTATGACAAATAGATGTTTATTAAACGACCCATGGCCAGTTATTGCTGCTGTAACCATACGCAGCTGTCGTTTGTCTAGCCGGAGGACCTGTTTTGTGAGGCGGGCATCGATGGTAATGCTTCCTTGGCCTGCCTGCACTCACTTTGGTCGACTCATAGCTTAAAGTGTTGATCCCTGGTACGTTTCCTTACCAGAGAGCGTAGGAACCCAAAGGGGAGTGGCGCGATTGGTTCTGGTCCCACCGGTGTCATGCTCGACCCCCTTCTGGCTAGTTCATCGGCGGTATCATTACCTAGCGAACCGCTGTGTCCTTTTATCCACTGAATGGTTATATTATTGAGGCTACCCACCTGGTTGAGGCGCTGGTGGCACTCGTATATTAGCCCAGAGTCAATCGAGTGACTGTCCAGCGCTTGCAGAACAACCATACTGTCTGAGAGTATGCGGATCGAGTGGTCTTTAACCGCCCTGGCCATGATGGCTGACGCGGCAAGAGTGATCCCAATGCATTCCGCCTGGAACACTGTGTTGTGGACTCCTAAAGGTGTGGCTATATGTATGTTGAAGTCCTGCGAGAAGACTCCAGCACCTGTGCCACTGTCTGTTTTTGATCCGTCCGTGAAGATGCGCAGCTCAGTGGGGCGCAAACCTTCACACCGGCGATCTTCGTGAAGCTGGATTCTGTATTTTTTATCAAATATGAATTGTTTAGGCACCCGGTCAATTATAGCTTTGGTAATGGGGAGCTCATTGTTGAGTTCCTTAAGCAGCGCGGTGTGTTGTGTGTCTCTCTTCCTCCAGAGGTTAGTTGTGTTCAGACGCGCTGCCGCCATCGTGGCTTCCTGCTGTATGAACAGGTGGAGCGGTGGTAGTCCCAGCATATTGCTTCCATGGCTGCAGTCGGAGTAGTCCTCATGCAGCCCGTGACCGCCATGCAGGCTAGTTTTTGCATGCGTTGAAGTTTGTTGCAGCCTGTAATAAGCTTGGTGCGGGGCCACCAGACCACGGCCCCGTAGGTGATCATGGGTCGGATCACTGCGGTGTACAGCCAAAGTATGATTTTGGGGGATAGGCCCCACCTCTTACCTATCATTTTCCTGCATTGCCAGAATGTGATGCAGGCCCTGTTTAGTTTGCTGTCTAAATGACTACTCCAGTTTAACTTACTGTCAAGAATGACCCCGAGATACTTGACTTCGTTGGCCAGCTGAAGTTCTGTGTTGAACAATTTCGGTAGGCGGAAGGGGCCTAAAGCTCGTTTATGGGTGAACATGACTAGCTCAGTTTTGGTGGGGTTCACTGAGAGGTCATATTCACTGCACCATTTCTCTACGATACGTAGTGCTTGTTGGGTAAGGTTAAAGATCGTGCTCGTCACCTTCCCTGAGACAAGGATGGCGAGGTCGTCCGCATAACCTATTGTGTAGTAGTGATTGGCATTGAGTCTGGCGATTAATTCGTTAATCACCAAATTCCATAGAAGGGGTGACAGCACCCCTCCTTGGGGGCAGCCTCTGGAAATCATGGCCAGCTGCTGCTCATCCTCTAGGCGAACCACGCGCTTGCTTAACATGTTTGTGATCCAGTCTATGAGTACCTGTTCAACTCCATGTCTGGAGAGGGCGCTGCTGATGCTGGAGAAGTTTGTTTTGTCGAAGGCTCCTTCAATGTCTATGAAAGTACCCAGGCAGGTCCCTTTCTGATGAATCGCTTCTTCTATCTGGCTAACTACCAGATGAAGCGCCGATTCGGTGGACTTACCCGAGCTGTATGCATGTTGATTACCGTGCAACGGTAGGGCTTTCAGAGCGCCGTCCCTCAGCTCCCGGTCGCACAGCCTTTCCAGGGTCTTTAGAAGGAAAGAGGTCAGGCTCATTGGTCTGTGGGATTTGGCGTTTGTGTAGTCACCCTTACCTGGTTTAGGGATGAATATTACTTTCACTTCCCTCCATCCTTTGGGAACGTATCTAAAGGCCAGGCACGCTCTCATTAAAGGCACCAGTCTTTCTGCGATGAGGGTTCCACCCCACTGTAGTAGGGCGGGAAACACCCCATCCGGGCCAGCGACCTTAAATGGATGGAAACTCCGGATGGCCCATTGAAGTTTCTCTAGCGTGATTACCTTGCCAGCATAAAACCAGTCATTGTCTGATGGTGTTTGAGTTGCATCTTGCCAGTCGATTGCTTGCAAGAAAATACATCCCGGGAAGTGTGTTTCGATAAGGACGCGTCTCGTTTCTTCTGGCGAGGATGTGAGAGTGTTGTCTGGCTTGCGAAGGGTTGTTGGCCCCGGTGTAGTTTGTTGCGCCAGTACTTTCCTTACCCTGTTTGCTTCCTGGCAGGACTCAATGCTACCGGTGTATTTGCGCCATCCCGAGGTGCTCCTGAACCTGATGCATTTTTTGTAGCAGGATTTGGCTGCGTAGTACTCATCCCAGTCCTCATCCGCACATGTATTCATGGCTCTATTCAAAGCTTTCCTTACCTTCCCGCGCTTTCGCTCCAAATCCGCACCCCACCAAGGCTGTTTGCCCGGTGTACTACGAGGGGTCGTCTCTGGGCACGCAGTTTGGTAGCTGTCTATCATTGATTTAGTGAGGTATTCTACTTGTACCTCAATCTGTGTAGTGTCCGCAAATGACGTCGGATCGCTTGATGTCGCAAGTTTGGATACTAGGCTGCGTGTGTAGGTACCACGATCTGTGTTGCGCGGTTTGCGGTTTGTGTCCAGGACTTATATTTTCTTCAAACAAGACAAAGGAGGGGTTTCGATAAGGCCCTTTACCGGCCCCCCTAAATTTTTTATTATTTAAAAAATAATAATTATAGGACTAAAGAAGTGTGGGGGTCGAGGTTTCTTGAACGCTAAAACCCTCCACAACCGCGAGATCTGCAGTCTCAGGGAATATTTTCTTCAAACTGACGTGGGGATGCACCGAGATGTGGTCGCAGTGGACAAGGGCCTAACCCCGCTCTCCTTGGCGAACGAGAACTGGCGCAAACCTGCAGTACTGGATACTAAGGATCGTAAGGAAGTATGGCAAAGCAAAGAGCTTCACGGTCGCTTTTTCCGGGCTCTCCATGGGCCTGATGTAGACTTTTTGGCGTCCGTATCCTGGCTGCGTTTCGGCGACCTCTTTGGGGAAACCGAAGGTTTTGTCTGTGCGATTATGGATGAAGTTATCATGACGAATAACTATCGGAAATACATTGTCAAGGATGGTACGGTTGACATCTGTCGGGCATGCCACCGTCCCGGTGAATCAATCCGACATATTGTTTCCGGTTGTTCTCGTCTCGCTAACGGCGAGTACTTGCACAGACACAATCTAGTAGCTAGGATCATCCACCAGCAACTTGCTTTGCAATACAACCTTGTGGAATCTGAAGTACCATACTACAGGTATGTGCCCGACCCAGTTCTCGAGAATGGTCACGCCACATTGTACTGGGATCGATCTATCGTCACAGACAGGACTATTGTAGCCAATAAGCCTGATATTGTGGTGGTAGATCGACGAGAGCGTCGTGCAATGATTGTTGATATCGCTGTCCCTCATGACGAGAATCTCGTGAAAGTTGAACAAGATAAAAAAATCAAGTATCTTGACTTAGCACACGAGGTTGTCGACATGTGGGACGTGGATTCTGCAATCATTGTACCGATAATTGTTACAGTAAATGGGCTAATAGCGAAGAGCCTCGACCAACACCTCAGGAGGCTCTCACTGAGCGGCTGGGTCAAGGGCTTGATTCAGAAGGCAGTACTCCTGGACACGGCACGCATTGTCAGGAGGTTCCTCTCTCTAGAGCCCTGACCACCGGCAGCTTGGACACTGCTCCCGATGCCGATGGGTCACTATTTTTTATATTTTTAAATGTTTTTGTAAGATTTTTGTAAAAATATTTAAAAATATACTCAATATGTTAGAAAATGAATAAAAGAAAAAAAATAGGACTACACTTAAAATTTATAAATATATTTAGCTTCAGCCAATATTTGCTATATTTATGTGTTTAAGGTAAATGTTTGATTACCATTTAATGGGAACAAAATGACAAAATATACTAATTAATATTATAATTATCGGTTTTATTTTGAGAAATCAAACTTAAACAAGGTGCAAAAAATATTAATATATTACGTAGAGTCCTCCGCTTCTTGATCTGACCATTCAACTGCAGCATCTTCAATACAATCTTCGTAGTGAGAACAATACTTTATTTGTTGAAGCTCCAAATGCCTGTAATAGCTAAGGAACCACAATACTGAAGCTACGTGAGCACAACATCCAACAACACGTGCTCCAACCTTGCACTGGCAATACCAAGATGTAACTCCAATAGGATGATATTGTATCCATAGGTTGTAGATTTTTGATGAGGTTTTGTATTAGAATTCTTATGATATCGGGATATTCTTTGTGAAAAAATAATTTATATAGTCCTTGATTATCAACATGCTCAGTAGCGTAAGAATCAGCTTGCTCCAACAGATAAACTCCTAAGGTTAAATGTTTCAGTTCTTCGATGGTTAAACGCGGAAAAAATCGAAGGCTAAGATGAAGTTTTGGAAAGAAAATATAGTAAAATCAGTCAATCAGTCCATCATTAACGTTTATCCTAAATACAATTTATTTATTTTATACCATGAGCGCAGTGTAGTAACACGACAATTTTTATATATGAATTAGCTTACGTATTTGTGCACCACATATATGAAAATCGCTTTGTTACTTGGTTGCGCTCTATATACAATAACTAGATAAAGATTGCAAAAACTACAGAAATGACGTATTTTTGTACAACAAGCCAAGTTAAGCGGTTCCTTTGATAAATGTCCTTATCAAGTTACACAAAAAGTATAATGTATTATTAAAAGCCTTATATTATGCACATTATAAAAATTAAAAAAAAATGGTCTAGATTATAAACTTAAAAAAATATGTTTCACGGGGGCCAATAAAGGGCCTTATCGAAACCCCTCCTTTAAAGAAATTTATATGACTACCTTTGCAGAATGTCTAAGGACAATCTGTGTATGCACATAATAATATTAATTCCCCTACAGTGAGATCCTTAATATAAATACTAGGACCATAAACACGTTTGTTTTCCTACAACCAGGGTTAAACACCAATGTATAGTATACGTTTTTATAATAAACTTTGTTGCTACATTCAAGAACTAAGCCTTAAAAATTAAATCTTTGTAAAGCGGAAACTATGCGAGAAAGCATTAATATACTGTAAAGGATTATATTGAGGATATGAAGACCTGGGTTTGAGCTGCTCCATTTACTGTATGAAGTATTATATTATTTTAATAATTGTGTATGTGGGTCATTGTTTCATTGTTGATAGTGGTCAAGCTCGAGTAATTTATGCGCTCTTTTCACAAGGATATATGGTTTTGTTTTGTATACAGACTATAATGACCTATTAGTCTTTTCAGTTATTTTACGTCTAATTTTGCATCACTGACATACAGAATATCACGGCTTTGGTTCATCTGGTCTTCTAAACCAACCTTGACAACCCTTTGGAACATGCTATCACATTCTTATCATGAGTTTTGATATCAATGATAGCAGTTCATTAGAATTATGGTGATATATCTACAAAAAAAAGAAAGAAAATATTTGATTAAAAAACTTTATTAAAAAGATGAGCTTAATCTCGGAATGTCTACGTATCGACAACATAGTTTGGATGAACTACTAGTAGAGGATCGTCTTCTATTTCTTGTTCTGATGATTTCTGCGACGCTTTGAGGCCCGTGGTTGACAGAGGGATTATAACTTGATCCTGGAAGCAGATACAAATATTGCAATCAATCCAGATGCCACAGGAATAGAAGACGAATACAAGAGGCGCGTATCTTGAGTTCATCATTCATAATCATTTCAGCCGAAAGACGTCCACTGCTCGACATAGGCCTCCCCCAATTTGGGAGGGATTACCATAATCGCCACGCTTGGCAGGCGGGTTAGCGATCGCAGTATGGTGGTAAAATGCATAGAGAACGCTGCTGCCCATTCTCCAGTACGTCCTCTTACGACACCCATGGGAAAAATGGGGTGTTGCTATCCTTTACGTCTGGCTCCACACAGATTGCGCTCAGTTGCACGTTGTATATAGAATGACCTATTTGTATTGCACATACATGTGGTAACTCACTTGTACTTGGCAAAAGAATTTGTAAATGCATTTACTGAAACAAATATTGTATGCCTCGCTGGTCTAGTGGACACAAGCGCTACTGCTGAATATGAGAATCAGGGTTCAATTCCTAGGTCAGGAAGTGATATTGGGTTTTTTCTTCAGAAATTTCACAGTAACAAAATGGCAGCAAATGGCAAAATACATATACATACATACATATCTTAAGGACAACCAACACAACGTTATCTGATCCCAAACTAGGCAGAGCCTGTACTATGGCAACCAGACAACTGATAAACATACTTATATATTTTTAAATACATACATATTATAGATAAATTACACCCAAAATGAGGGTGTACAGACACCAGCACATCAAGCTACCCGAAACTGTGAAATTTACCCAATTTATCTTGAAACCTAATACATTAGCAATAAAGTTGAAAACCTATTGAAGACATTTGACTGAATGTAGTACTTAGCTTTATGTGCTGGCGTCTGTACCACACCAGAGAGATAGAGAGAAAACACTCAAAAGGCAATTTAATTTTAGACTTACATGGTACATGAGCCTGTCAATGACCTTTTCCACCAAGGTCTTTCTCTCGAGTAGTTCGTCTTCATTCTCTATCTGACCCTGTCCAACCAGCTGTTCCAGGTACCAGCTCACGAGTGCACTCTTGCGCATGCCAGCACTTTCTTCTCCTGTAAAATGTTTAATATTAATTTCTGATTCCGATATAATTTTAAATAGCAATCTGAATTATTCCTCTTATAGCGGAATATTATTAACTTTTGGATAAATCCATTTGGTTATGGGAATTTGGGGATATCCCCTTTACTTCCTTATCATCAGACCATGTAAATAAGTCAAGAGTCTCTATTATGATGAAGATGTTGAAACATTAATTAATAATATTAAAAAATCAAGCAAAGTTGTCAAAATTTGGATGTACATTTAGTCAATCACACGGTGGAATTACGAGAACGGCTTTTGCTGCTACAAAATAAAGGCGCAATTTCAATGACAAATTGTTACCATGGACGTGTTGTTCACTTACAACTCTGCCTATCCCTTTGGCGAACACTGATGTGATATTTACACACCAGCGCTGCGGTATTTAATTTTAAATAATAATTATCACAGCATTATGCTGACATAGGAGCCTCTTTGGCCTCACCCAAGTCTTTTTTCTTGGTGGTTTTTAATGTTAACTTTGCTAGTTTTAAATGCTCCCTTTTTACTGTTTATATTTCCTGTGCGTGTCGCAAATATATTCGATGTGGAACATCTTTCCTTTTGCTTTCTTGCAATCTGTGGGAGTGATTTCGTAAAAAGGGACCGAAGTGTGTAACAGGAAACTGGGGAAGATTTCCTAGAAGTTGGTACAATGTTACTTTTTACCAAGATGCTCATCATATGTGACTATTGGAAGGCTCGATCGTTGTTTATTAACACGTTTTTATTAACTTAGTTTGTATGTATGTAACAGAATCTTTGATCGTGATTCGCACATTTATCAAGTACCGATGACAATACAACAATCTAAATTTGTGCCTTTTCGCAGCCAGGGTTGTAGTAATGTATAAAAAAAAAAAACATAACATTCATTGAAATCCAAACTGAAACGTAGAAAAACTTATAAACAAAGTGTGGGGCGCTTGATATAAATTAAAAATACCTCAAAAAGCACCCCACGCTTTTTTGCATAAAAATGATTATTAATCACTCTATTCTTATTTTGAAATCATTTTCTACTTATTAGTTTGAATTTCTATGAAAGCATGTTTTATATTTCTTTCTTTCTTTAATGTATTGATATAAATAACAAAGTATGTAAATGTAACATACCCCTAGTTTCGGCTTCCACTTCTTCTTTCCTCATGAAGACGACCAGCATATCGCTTAATGATTTGTACTCTTCAAACGAAAGCGTCAGTTTCTTTTTGGGGGCTGAGTCGCCGTTCACTGGGGTATCTGAAATGAAATTATTTTTATAACAAATGGCACGGTAGACGTTGTACGGCCCAAAAGTATAAAACTCTTACGGAAAAAGATCGTTACGTTTTTCTCGAATTTGATACTTTTCTTTTTTTTCAAAAAACCAATCAAATCAAAAAGTTTTAGATCTCAAAAACCAAATGGGTTAGAGATCTGAAACTTACAGGATCTTATTATCTTATTAGTACCTAAAAATCCTCAAGTATCGTGCCGATATCTTTCAAGGGCAAATTCACTATGCTTATGCCTTTGTAGGTTTATATATTTTTCATTTTTCGTCATAAATCGAAAACTATAGATCATAGAAATAATTACAAAATCTGTTAAAGATTGTGCCAATGAAGCCCTTTCATATACCCCACATGACACGGTTAACTCAATTCAAAATTTCGCGCGGCGGTCGCCACAGAGTATGTACAATTTTTTGTGAATGTGAAATACCTTAAAAATGATGATAAGGGCATGTAACACAACAACAAGACTACAACAACACAACACAATAGACTACAATGATGTCTGAAATAAATAAAAGTGTGAGCATTTGTAATGTACACACGGCTACACATCAAGCTATACATTTCCAGTTTTAGCTGAGCTCGCATTGTTTAGATTGTTCGTGCGATGAGAGCTCAGCTTATACTGGAAGTCTATAGCTTGACCTGTAGCCGTTCAGCCATATTCGCAGCCAATAACTGCCATAATGATGTAAAAAAGTAAACCACATCAAACTTACCACCATTAGGAATTTCCTGGTCTACATCCATGCTGGGTTCGTACTGAGGATCGTCTTCATCTAAGTGGATGTCGGGTTGTTCCACTCTGATGATGGACTTGTTCAGCAATCTGAAATGGAACAACAATCCACTGTAAATATACGACACTAGCTTCAGTCCGCGACTTCGTCTGCGTTAAATTTCTTGCTCCCACCCCGTTGCATAGAATCGCCTGCCCGTGGGAGGTTTTTTTGCATTTTGCTCGGCTCCTAATGGTCCTAGTGTGATGTTATATAGTCCATAGCCTTCCTCGATAAATGGGCTATCCTACTCTTAACGTAGTTCCTGAGTTTAGTTCGTTCAACCAAACGAACTCTTCAGCTTTATAATATTTAGATTTGATTACAATTAAAAACGTTATAGTGGGTTAACCTTACAAGACAGACATATGTTTTCCCGGACTTTTTTTTTGAACTTTTAAGAGGAACAATTCAGTCGTACATGACTTTTACCGTTTACGCATCGCACGCAACGGAAACTCTCAAAAGGAATATATTTTTCCCGTTTTTGCAACATTTTTCATGGATACTCTGCTCCCATTGGTTTGTAGCATGATGTTACATAGCCTATAGCTTTCCTCGATAAATGGGCTACCCAAAACTAAAAGAATTTTCAATTCGAACCAGTAGTTTCTGAGATTAGCGCGTTCAACCAAACAACGAACTCTTCAACTTTATAATCTTAAGTATAGATTGGGTCTTCGTTATTAATGTTGGCCATGGCACGGTCGCACGGTGATGTAGTGTACCTGTATGCCTCGTGGACATGCTGCGGCGTGACGTGTCCGCTGCAGTGCATCTTGGCCATAGCCTCGGCGAGGCGCACCATGGACTCCAACTGTCGCACAGTGATGCGCCAAGCTCCTCCGCCCCCCGCGCCGCCGCCATCACGCTGACGCAGGACTGTGTAATATTCTACCAGAAGTTTGCCGGCGTCCTGGAAAGGCGTAGGAATTGTTGAGTATGGACATACCATGATAAGTTGCTTAAGTGCTCATACATTCGAGCGACACGCGACAATGGCAGAGACAACTGCAGTCGTCGTACTCATAAAAATCTTAAATCATTCATTCACTGACAGAACGCTGCTTGAACCGCTGCGTCTATAAGCATGCAATTTTGCACGAGAGCTCTTCTTACAACGAAGATAACGACGAAATTGCTTGAAACTTAATCCTCTAATCTAAAGGGGTTAAATAGGGGATGAAAATTCGTAATTTTTGCCGTCGTATTACTTGGTATGTACAAATATATTGATTGCCCTTTTTTGCACATAATCAAGTAGATTGATTGAGGTATTTATCAAATATGGGTCCCAGATGACATTAGCATATTCCAAGAGGTCTTATGTAGGTGTTGTACAACTTAACAATTGGCTTAGGCATCAGGCACATGAAAGCGTATGACGTACAGTTTCGCTGGTTTTGACAATACTGGATATGTGTGCTTCTCATTTTTGGTCTTTGGACATAATAAAACCTACATCTTTTTGTAACTGAACAGCTGAGAGATTTTGGTAACGAGACAATAAGTTTGGCACTGTATGAAGGTGCTTTTGACAACACATAAATTATAAAAATCTAGCTTATCGATTTAGTATTAAAAACATTATTTTCATAATCACAGCGGTACACAATATTTTCAGCCGGTATAATTATGTAGTATCGCATATGTTTCCTCACATTCAACAGACAAAATTAAGAAATTCATAAAAATATGCAAACGTCACACGTTTACATTTAATTTAATGTAACACGTTTAAGTTAATTCCCACACTGCCGCCAGTGTGTGATGGGAATTAATTTATTGTAGTTATTATGAAATTACCGAAGGTTGAATAATAATAATAATAATAAGTTTATTGACATGAATGTTTTACACAAACGTGAATCCCCTGGTCCCTAAACTAGTGTTAACTGTATTATAGGGACCAGTGGCTTCGTCTATCCAAGTCACAGTGTCAATTTATGGTACTAACAATATTTTTCTAAAACTAGGATTATATTAAACAATAGGTGAAGCGTGTGTGTTTGTGTAGTGTGTGGGTGGGTGTTTAGTGTGAATGTGAAGTTATAAATATATAATTACCCATTAGAGATAAGGTTTTCTATTTCATCATAATTGTACTGTTTGAGCCAGACTGTCAGTTTGGTTTTAAATTTGCGAACACTATATTTAGGTTTTGCAGTCCTTGTTATTTTTTAGAAATATGTTGTATAACTTAGGGGCTAGAACATCAATATGACGTCTTGCAAAGGCAGTCCTGACATGCGGTGTTGGGCAGCGATCTACACGTTTTGATGTAATAGGTAGCGCAGGTACGGTTATTTTATGGTATCTAGTCAACATTTCGAGCTCAAAGAGTTTTCTCACGGAGAGGACGTCTGCTCTTCCATAGACGTTAATTGTTGGGTGTCTAAATGGCAAGCGCATGATCACCTTTAATACTGCTCGCTGCGCCCTTTCTACTGTGATTAGATGGTTTTTGCATGAATTATCCCAGGCACAAATGCAATACCTGACTAGGCAACCACACAACGCACGGTAAGTTTGTATTAGAAGTTTGAAACTTGCCACATTTCGTAAGTTCTTGAATAAATAGATCATTCTTCTAATCCTCCCAGCCAGCGCCATTGTATGACTGCTCCAGTCAAGTTTTCCATCTATTAGTATACCTAAGTATTTGATGGAGGGGGTTCGGGAAAGCAGGCCGCATGTGCACTTTGAGCGACTTTTGGATCGATTGCATGGAAAAGTATGTATTTTTACCGAGAAGTCTGATTCTGGTTTTGTCAAGTAAGACTTACTGAAGCAAACATATTTGGTTTTCGAGGTGTTTAGTGACATAAGACTATTTTCCAGCCATTGCGTAACATTAGCTAACCCATCCTCAGCTTCCTGACGGACCATATCCCAGTTATTCCCGTGGAATACCATTACAGTGTCATCCGCAAACATAAGAAGTTCCACATTAGGTAGACTTATACTGAACAGGTCATTAATATAAATTAAAAATAAGGTGGGACCAAGAGTGCTGCCTTGTGGAACTCCAAATGTGCAGTGGCTACTGTGGCTCTCATGATCGCCGACACGAATAGTCTGCCTTCTGTCTGATAGATAATCTCTAAACCAGTCCAGTACTATCCCTCGTATACCCATGTTTTCAAGTCTTGTCAGTAGTATTTCCGTGGAAACAGTATCGAAGGCTTTCTGGAGATCTAAAAAAACACCCATACACCTTTCACCTTTGTCTATGAGTGTGGTTAGCTTTGTTGCCAACCTGAGAACCGCGTCTTCAGTCGACTTTCCCTCCCTAAAACCGAACTGATTTTCGTTAAGTAACCTATTTTTCTCTAAATAGGCCACAAGTCTGTAGTTGACAATTTTTTCTACTAATTTAGATAGCGTTGACAGTAGTGAAATGGGTCTGTAATTAGTAGGATTATCTTTTGCGCCCGATTTGTAAATTGGACAAACAATAGCTCGTTTGAAAATAGTGGGAAAAGTACCTGTTTCCAGACTTAAATTGCACAGATAGGAAAGTGGGTAGGCCAGTGACGCAATATTTTGCTTTAGGATATTTGTGGAGATTTTGTCCCAACCAGGAGTACAGTGTGACCTCATACCAAGCACGAATTTGGTTACTTCTTGTGGGTCCGTTTAGCTGGTGTATTATTCGTTTTCGCCATTGATGCCAGGTCTTTCTCGGTTTTACCAAACTTATTTAACATGCAACTTGCTAGAGTTTGCCCAACCGTGGTAAAATATGCATTGACCGTGTTCAGAGAATCTACCGGTGTAGTATTAATGTTTAAAAGCTCGTGAGGGTTCTCTTTACTTGTGTTAATGTTACATACCTCCTTTATTGTTTTCCATGTTTCCCTAATATCTCCTTTTTGAGCCAGTTTGTGCTGGTAGTACTGTCTTTTTAGATTTTTGACTAGTTTATTGCAAGCATTTCTATAAGTCAAGTATTTCAGTTTAATACATTCGTCACTCGGAGTTTTTTTGTGTTGCGCATGTAGTTTATCCCTCTTTCTTATTGATTTCACGACTCATTTTGTTATCCAGGGTTTTAAGGGTTTGTTTCTTCTTTGCGATAACCTAACCTGTGTGTTATTGCTAATAACTAGTAGAAGTGTATTAGTTACAATCTCAGCGGCTATGTTAGGGTCATTCGTTCTGTATAAACTATCCCATGTTTCATCAACTAAAGCATTTCTTACTTCCTCGTAGTCAATAATTCTTTTGCTGTGTACCTTAGCATTTTTATTTACAGACGTATTGTTTGTAGCACGAACGAACGTACGAATGTAGCAACTATATTAATATTATAAAGCTGAAGAGTTTTTTTGTTTGTTTGTTTGATTGAACGCGCTAAACTCAGGAACTACTAGTCCGAATTAAAAATTATTTTTATGTTAGGTAGCATATTTATCGAGGAAGGCTATAGGCTATATATCATCACGCTACAACCAAGAGGAGCGGAGCAGTAATGAAAAATGAAAAATGTTGCAAAAACGGGGAATATCACACGGGTAGGCGATTCGATGCGACGGGAAGGGCCGGGAATAAAAAATTTTACGCGGACGAAGTCGCGGGCAGAAGCTAGTTACTTCATAAACTGTAAAACTATACCTTAACTCTTCGTATGCCGTGCACGTGGATACAAGCGAAAAGCAAAGGTTTTTAATTGTGTCTATTATTACGGCATTGTAAGAATTCGTGGTTTTTTACTTTTTCTGAGATGAGTGTGTTCAACTCACAAACTCTTCAGCTTTATAATATTATACTACATACATATAATATAAAGATTTGATTACAATTTAAAAATATATAGTGAGCCAACCTTAAAAGGTAGACATAATATGTATGTTATCGAGGACTTTTTTTAGAACTTTTTAAGAGGAACAATTCTGTAGAAGAAGCTCCCAATAGGAATAAATTTTCCCCGTTTTTGCTACATTTTACATTGATGCTGCGCTCCTATTGGTCGTAGCGTAATGTTATATAGCCTTCCTCGATAAATGAGCTACCCAACACTAAAATATTTTTTTCAATTCGGACAAGTAGTTCCTGAGATTAGCGCGTTCAACCTACCAAACAAACTCTTCAGCTTTATAATATTAGTTTAGTATAGATGTGCAAGCTCAGTTGTCTTGTGACCTTGCTTCAGCTTCATTATAACAGTTTGCACGCAAAATATTTTACGTGGAAAGTGTAGATATACTGGCTTTAGTGTTTTATTATTGTTTTCTATTCAGTTAGGCTGTGAACTATTATTTATTTTATTTTCTAAAATAATATCTGACGCTAAAAGTCACAACAATATATTTTTATTAATGTTTTTTTTTTTTGTCCAGCCCTATGAGTTCATAAATGTACTTATAATAAGTATCAATAAACAAAAATAATACTTTTACATAAAATCATTTTTATAACAAAAAGTATAATTAAAGGTCAAGCAAGCATCCATCATCTAAGAAAAATCATAAAACAAAATTTTCCTTAATACGGGCTCCTGGTGCGAGAAAAAAGCGGTTTTACAACGAAATCATTTCAACCGAATGACGTCCACTGTTGGACATAGGCCTCCCCCAATTTGAGGGGGTTTGCCATAATCGCTACGCTTGGCAGGCGGCTTGGCGACCACAGTATGGTGGTAAAATGCATAGAGAACGCTGCTGTCCATTCTCTAGTGAGTTCTTTAGTCGCCTCTTACGACACTCACGGGAAAAAATGGGATCATCCTCTAATAATGCACTTGTATTGGAAATGTCTTTAGGACCATGCGCAGTTATGGGCACAACTTTCAGCAAACCATAAACGTGTTCTATTGTATGTATGTGACTGTTTCAGGTGATTTAAAAACAATAATGTATATTAAAGGGAAAAATTTTCCATGCAAAAGCGTTTAAATACGTGTACGGTCTCATCACCGTACATTTTTCTGTTTACTACGTAACCTACTTTAGGCCAACGATGCGCGTCATAATTTAGCATGATAAAATAACTTGACTAAAGAATTTAATTATAGTGTACTAATAACTGAGTAGTTATCATCAACTGAGAGAAATAAACGCCTTCCACTCTACTACTGTTACTTACTCTTAACTTAAATAATTAGTGCATCTTATCTCTTCATCTTATCAAAAAAATTGTTAAACTTACCCAAAAATCTCAAAATAATTACCTAATATCCAATGCAGAGAACAAGTCTAAAGCCACATGGAAAATTATAAACTGTAACAAAAGCCAACTTCCAAAAGAAAATATTAATAAAATAAAAGTAAACAATCATACAATAACAGACCCACAAATAATTGCTGAAGAATTTAATAATTATTATATTAATTTAATAAAACCAATTAATTAACTCAATAATAATAATAATTCATCACTTGCGGACAATTTTAATAATAATAATCCTAATATGAATTTGACATCTTTCAATAATAACTTGACATTGACTAATAGCTCATATAAATCTTTGTTTTTAAACCCTGTAACACCCGATGACATTAATATTATAATCAAAACATTTAAAAACACTAGAAGTGCTGGATATGATGACATTACAACATCCTCAATAAAGGAAGTTGCGCCCATCATCAGCCCAGTACTCAGTCATATATTTAATTTATGTATTGAGCATGGTGTGTTTCCGACTAAACTTAAAAAATCCGTAGTGAAGCCACTTTTTAAGAAAAATAACAAGGAGGATATCGTCCGTGAACTTCTGAGATCTTCTATCTACCTACACAGAAATTTTACAGGAGGAACATAAAACTAATTTATAAATTTTCCGTGGAGAATTTTGGTGAAATAAAAAAGTAGTTGATTAGTTTTACGTCTTTTTATGAAATAATAAATGAATGCAGTTAGTATTATGTTGTATATTATTTTAATCGTAATTAGGAGTTTTAAGTTTTAGAATTAAAGACAAAGTTCAGATAGGAGATATTTCCATTAGTTACTTAGGAGGAATCAGCCTCCAAACTGTGCATTTAATGTAATGTTTGAAAGACAGGATTTATCAGAATAAATCATAATTAGGAGATAACAACAAAATACAGAAATATACCTATACAAATACAAAATCTACAAGTATATTTCTGTAGGTAAAAGAAAAAAATGCTTCGAAATCACAATTAATTATTTATTAATGGTTTATAATTACATGAGAAACAAACTTAATCTTAACCAGTCTTCAAAAGGTTATTTTTTTAAATATATAAAATTCTTAAAATATAATCTATTTTTTTGCAATAATCAGTATCTTTTATTCAGCATCTTGAATCATATTTTTAAAATCACTTTATAGTCTTAAAATCACTTTGTATGTCTTATAAATAAGACATATAAAGTGATTTTAAGACTCTTTGTCTCATTGTGAATGTTATCATTGTCAACGTTCACAATGAGGCAAAGATTCGTAAAAGGAATGACAATCCAATGGGATTACAGACTTCAATTCCTGTAAATGTTTAAATTTTTGGAAAGTGATAGGTATTCTATTTCTATGCAGGGGCGCGTATTCTGTTATGGTGGAAATTTTATTGACTCTTTGAGGGAGGCTATCCCATTCGGAATCAAAGTCCAATTTAAACTTAATCAGGCCTGTGTTGTCATATAGAATAGCCTTTATATCCGTAACTTTTGGATCTCCAGCCTTGTGTCCCGGTCGTATAGAAGTATAGCGCCATGTTTCAGGAGCCGAAAAATTTCTGAAAAATGTGTAGTCCACCATCACAGCTTCGTATTCACATGGATTTTTGCGAGCTTCTTTTGTAACTGAGAGAAAGTCGCTTGGTATGTGGATTAATCTATTTTTCAGTTTTCTTTCGATGGCACTATGCACACAATCTCCTTCCATCTGTGTGTGTCCGACTTCAAGGTATTTTTGTATTATAGTGACTTCATGTTGCATGGAAAAATTTAATAGTGCATTCGATAGGATATTATTGCGGTTCTGACTTGTGCAGCCATCAGAGTATATTATTATGGGTAAATGTTTGGGCAGACAATGGCGGGATAAGTAATCAATGATGAATGACGCATAGGTAGATGCTGATAGATCACCTTCCGTTTCAGTAAACCAGTAACATGTACATTCATGTGAGGCCAAATCGTAGATCGTGAAATTATGTACACATAATTTTGTTTTGTAATATACGGCACTAGCTGTGATAAACGGACACACCTTGACAGATTGTAAATCCATTGTCAAAACTATGCAGTTTCCCTTTATAGCCTCGCTTTTATCTTTAGATTTTTCTTCACGGGCTCGATTTTTTCTGCTTAGATGTGTTTGATAATCATTTTCGCACACATTACCGGTCTGATGACCTACACAAACATCACACATGTCCTTCTTTATTGTATGGATAGCTATATTCTTAGATTTGATAGTTTGGTTAAATTTATTTCTAGCGTAAGGATCGGCACCTTTTTCTGAGCAATATTGTTTATACGTATTGTATAAGTGAGTGGCATTACGATAAACTGGCTCCAAGTACACTTTGTTAGTGTTAAGACAGTTATAGTGCGACGGCATTTTAGGTAATTCATCAAGAAAGTTATCAAGAACATCATGTCTCTGAGAAAGTGGAACTCTGGGACGACGTTTACCATTCATGTTTTCTTCTGATGGATGCATGCCACTTATTCCTTTTTTTGCCCAATTTTGAACTGAAAATGTGCCAAGACACAAAGTTCGAATAAACATTTCACGGCATACTCGCTTCTTGGTTGTGGTTCCTTGAGTAGAATTACTTAAAGGAAGAAAATAAACAAAGGTACCTGCTCTTCTCGAATTTTCAGATGTCTGTCTACCTTTTCTCTGAAAAGTTACGTTGTTAGCTACATAGACTTTTCGTTGATGCCAATCCATGTCGCTCCAGAATTGCCGAAATATCTTCTCTCTGTCCTCATCTCTTACTTCATCACAACATCTTATCTTACTATTTCTACAGAAATCTGAATTGCATCTAGGCCCTAGGACTCTTTGGTTTCGAAGTTGGCTTTGTACTTTCTCACCCTTTGGTCTTTTGTAACCAACATACTCTTTTCCCTCCATCCTTAGTCGCTTAGTAATATTTTTTTTCCATCTTTCAGGTTTAGCTTGTCTTTGTCTACGTCGGCCTTCAGTCATGTCTCCAAAGTGAACTACCTCTTCATTCATTTCCAGTGTCTCTTCATTCGTTACCTCTTCATTTGGTGGAACATTTTCTGAATCTGAACTTAAAGCATCACGATTATTGAATGGTTCGTAATCGCTGTCGTCATCGGGCGAAAAGTCCTCACAAAATGTAGTTGAAGAATCTCGTCTAAGTGGCAGTGGTGTTGGCCTCGGAGACGGTGTTTCTAATAGTGAAGGTGCGTCAAGTGCCACCAGGTCTTCTAATTGAATGAGGTCTAGGTCATTGCCTGCAATTAGGGAGCTTACGTACGAACTTTCCCCTAACTGAGATTCAATCCTTCCAACAGAACGTGGTTCTGTTAGGACATTCTGTACCAGAGATAAAGGCGTACGAGACGTGGATGAAACATTCTCTTCTTCAGTTGAATTGAAAATTCTGTTAACCAGTGCATGTGCCCTGTTTTTTGATGCCATTATCACGAAATCTGAAATAAAAAAGAAATCACTTAAATAAACGAAATACCACAAAAAAATCAGTTATACTCTTTAGACGGAACGATTAATATTATTTATTTATTATCGTAGATTATTATTATTAACACCAGCATAAAACATCCCACAGCAAGGCACGGGCCTTTCCTCAAATTAATGAGCATTCAGGCATCACCAATTTATCGTAAATAGGTATTTAGATAGAATTAAGTGTATTATACTTCTAAGAAATTTCTTCTAACTGCATAGAATGACGACATTACGTACCAAATAGAAGTAAAAAGTGTTGAAAGAAATTACTCCTATCTGACAAAGTTACGTAAACCGAAAAAAGAATCATAGCAATATCTTATTTTAGTACCTATTATGTAAGAAATGTAGTGAAACACTTTCAGGTGGTAAATAAATAGCAAATTAGCAATAAAAAACCACTTTAAACTTACTTTTAATGCCGAACGCCAAAATACTCAGCCGCCGGGTACGCGCCCTTCGAGCAAACTGTCAGTTACGAGAAATTTCCGCCAAAAATAGGGCGGTATAATTTAGAAGGTATTTCTACGGACGGATTATAACCAAATAAGAAGGTTTTTACATTTAGGAGAGTAATGCATTCTATAGATTCCGACTTTTGCCAAAAGATGGCATTAAAATAAAGTTTTGCGCAAAAATGTTAGTTAGGAGGTATCAGAAGTTCACGGACGATATGGCATGTTACAGACCAATATCACTTTTACCTATTTTTTCTAGATAGCACAGCTATATTTACTGGTCAAAATATTAATACTTTTGAAAGTGACATAAATTCCACTCTTTGCAATTTAATTAACTGGCTGACGAATAATAATTTAATTATCAATTTAGAAAAAACTAAACTTGTGAATTTCGGGCGTAATACTATAAACAACAACTTCAATATTAATCGTAATGGGACGAAAATTGAACATGTCAACTGCGTTAAATTTCTAAGGCTATGGATTGATAAGGATTTGTCTTGGCAAACACACATAGACACAGTATGCAATAAAGTTAATCAGTACTCATATGCTTTATATAAATTATCAAAAATAGTTGATCAATCAGTTCTTTTGACCACATACCATGCTTATATTTCGCCGACACTGAGATATGCAGTCATTTATTGGGGCAATGCAACTAACAGGGATTTAGTGTTCAAAGCGCAAAAAAGATGTGTACGTGCGATGGTTGGTATCCGTGTTCCAGATTCATGTAAACCATATTTCAAAGAATTAAAAATATTGACCTTCCCTGCAATTTACATTTATGAAGTAGCTGTATTTATAAAAACAAATGAAAATCTATTTGATAAACTTAAATCGAAAAGGCATATGTTAAAATGTCTAATGTACCACATAAAACGGCTCTATTTAACAAAAGCTTCTTTGGCATTGCATCAAAAATATACAACAAAATACCTATTAGCATTCTAGACACTAAGGAACATTCAGTATTTAAAAATAAATTACGAAAATTTTTAATTGATAAAGCATTCTACACCATCCAAGATTTCCTGAATTGTTGACCATTTATTAGTTCCACTGTATTTTGACATATATAAGTATTGACCATGTATTCGTTTCACCGTATTTGACATGCATTAGTATTGATCATGTGATAGTTTCACTGTACTTTTACATTTATAATAACTTACCATCTATAATAATTCCAAATGTTTATGTCAATATCTACCTACATAATTATTGTATGCCTATAAGGCAGGACATATTGATACTTTAATATATTGTTAAGACCTGTAACTTACATAATTATGCCCACAATAAAGATACTTTGACTTTGATCTTAGTGGAACGTGTTTCTCTAACTGAACTTAAAAATGTTCACAAATCAGTGAACAGAGTTAACTACTACGACCCGTACAATACCTTTAATGTAAATAGCTTTCCTGCACATTCAGCGTGCGTTGCTAAGTGACAAGCGCTACTCGCTTTTTGCCCAGTGGGAACAACTGACGTGGTGTGTGGCGAGCATCACCGCCGCCTCTGAGTTGAATATGAATATTATTTTTACTCATTGAGTTCCCATGAAAAACAGAGGAAAAAATCTGTCGACACCCTACAGAGCATGTAGAGGTAAGACTGGTTAGTTGTACTAGGCTCCTCCTAGCCATGCAGCTCTAGGCACGGCAACCTTAGATTGGGTATGAGGAAAACAAAGGAATCCTCCAGCAACCTTAGTCGCCTTTTACGACCCCACGGACTGCGCTGGGTTGGTTCTATTCTACTACCCGGAGACCATAAACGAGGCAAAAGAAGTATGTTCGGATCGTAGCAGGTGGCGTTCCGTAGTTTCTGCCTACTCCCATGGGACAAAGGCGTGATTTTATGTTATGTATGTATGTAATGTAAATAACGCTTTTGCATCGAAGAACGTTTTGAGGCTGCATCAGCAAACAGTATCCGTATTGCTGAATTTTGGGCCAAACTAACTTAGAAATCTACATAACTATACGTATTTTAGTATATACTGACAAATAATAAAATTTTCAGTGTTATTTTTCTCATCGACACGCTAGGAAGAAAATTTTGATAAACTTCATTTGCCCGGACGATAAAACGGCGGTGCCAAATAGTTCTTTCTGGCTCGATAGATGGCGTTAGCGTCGAATTAGATCTGGCTATCTTTGTGTTCACCCCGCCGTATATAATCTCGGGGCGGCCGTGCTCAAGTCGATCTTTCCAAAGGTTAAACGGGGAATGATGATCGGATTGGACATGCGACTGCATGACGTCCGCCGCCGACTTGTTACGCACAGGCGGGCTAAAATCCTTCTGACCCCTAAATTTTTTGAAAGATCCTTTTAAATTATTATATTACTAGCAGAGCAAGCCAGCAACTTCGCCCGCGTTGGAGGTCGAAAATTATCCTACGGGAACGTACTGCCGGGATAAAAAGTATATCCTATATGTTAATAATCTAGGTTTCAACTATATGTATTCCAAATTTCATCAAAGTTTTCACTTCTATAGTATTAGTACGAAGAGGGATTACATACTCTTCAATATTTGGTATACGTGTCTTCAATAAATTTAGATAGTTACCTTCAGTGAGAAATAAATCGAAAGCTCAGAGAACATTAGTAACCTAGTTTATGAGGCACTGACAAGCTTCGGGACTCTGATTATGTTTTCAATGATAAATGATTTTATATCTGTAAGCAGGTTTGCACAAACTTCTTTACACATCAATTATAATTTAAAAATTAGATGAGATCGGCGTTTCCTCTGACTTCTCTGAGAAAAAAGGTCGAAATAAACTCAGAGGTCACAGTCTTTTTTTAAATCCATACATAATCTTGGTCTGATAATGGTTTTGCCCATCTTTCTTAATCCAGCTGGCTAACTCTTCATGTAAGGAATGCTTACAAATACTGGATACTTTAGGGTAATATATTGTAACTATCCAGTTTGAAATTACAGGAATTAAATTGCCAAACTGAATAGGACCACTTCTCTAAAAACAAATGTTCAAATAGTTATAAAATTAAGGGCTACTAGAAGTAAAACTCACCTCAGTAATGATAGGCTTGAAAGACCTCGAGAAAGCGATGTATCTCAACAGATCTTCCCTTGTATACACACAGTCGTACGTCTCCTCCTTATTACAATGTAGATCGACGATCTTTCTGGCTATAGCGTAGTCTACCATTTCACTGCTCTCGTCTGCAAAAAGAACATTTTTTTTAAATGTAAAACCAAAAAATATAATAAAAGATTGTGTCTCCTAATGGTTCATAGTGAATGCTAAGTATTACTTTATTCCTGGATCAGCCAAATTGTTATTTGGATTTGTTATGGGTAAAATCTAAGCCTGGATTTGTGACTGGTTATTGGCATGAGGATTGCTTACTATTATAAATTAAATGTCACTGCTACTGGTGAAGTATAGGTTTAATATACACGTATGCCTATGTTCTCGCTTAGAGAGATTACTTAGTTCTTAAGGTGATTCATGGCATCCGTCGGTGGTTATTCCAAACAGCCCACCTCCCTCTAGATCTTGCTTACATCTTCTGGTCTGTTAAGAACATCTACATTTATGCCTGCTAGCTAACTGTGTTACAAAGATGCTACACAGCTAGAGAATAGGCAGCAGCGTTCTCTACGCATTTTGCCACCATACTGCGATCCCCAATCCGCTTGTCAAGCGTGGCGATTATGGCAAACCCCACTTGGGGGAGGCCTATGTTCAGCAGTCTTCGGACGTCTTTCGGCTGAAACGATGACGCCTCTAAGACCCCAAAGAGTACCATTTCAGAAATAATGGCAGTCACATGCTGTCTTAAGCTGGGAATGTACCTATCAGTATGAAGAACAGGTCGAATCTGGACATGATGGGTGCGCTAAGGGCCACGTTCTGCTGTAGAGACTTGGCTCTGTCGTAGCGGCCGCCGATAGGGTTGGCAGCAGCCAGGATCGACGTGCGGGCGTTTAGAGTAGCGCGGACTCCAGCCTAGAAATTGAAAAACGTATGATATAAATAAGTTTTTTTACGTCGTTTCATTCAGCATAAACTTCCGAAAAGGTAGATTTCTAATTGCAATCTACGAGTTTAAGACCATGGTAAATATCAATTTACAGACCACTTTTGTGTGAGTTAAGCGAAATTATAACTATTTTCAAACGCCGCATTCACACAGAGATTTGCGGGTTTGTAAGCTTGAACAGTACGGTCAAGAATCGCCTTTATTATTCAATAAATTAAGACGATAACAAAGTCAAATTGACGTGTGATTTACAAAATCTTTGATAACTTTCTTGCATGCCACACTTGGGAGTTTGCAATTGATGCTGGATTCAGTCCTAAATTGCTTTTTCATGGCTCCTGTCAGTCTCTTTTCTGGACTATTATCAGTTTGATTGCGTGAGCATAGTAGGCGTTTCAGATACAAGCGCCATTGCCTGCTACATACAGGGTGTCCGGTGGCAGAATCGCGATTTCAAATTTAAATGAAAGAAAAACCTGTATAAGATATCAATTTATTTCAATATTTATTATCGAGAATAAAGGTGCGGGTCTTAGTTTTTAAAAATGATATCATCTAAATGTCGACCATCACGTTGAAAACACTCTTGAAATCTGGCCTCAGTGTTCCGTGCCACGCGCTGAAGAAGTGATATTGGGATGGCATTAACTTCACGAACAATATTTTCTTTTAATGCTGAGATGGTTGCAGGGTTTGTGTTATAAACCTTACTTTTGAGGTACCCCTACAAAAAAAAAAAGTCCATGGGGTGAGATCCGGTGACCTAGGTGGTCAGGGGATGTCACCAAAGCGACTTATCAATTTTTCACGGAAGAAATCCCGAAGAAGCGCCATAGTCTCTCTAGCAGTGTGAGGCGTCGCGCCATCTTGCTGAAACCATGTATGGACACTGAAGGCAGCATGTTCTTGCAATAATGGCAAAAAATAATCTTTCAGCATACGCCGATAAGCAATACCGCTGACACTAATGGCTTGTCCTCGACCATTTTCAAAAAAATAGGGCCCGATTATCCCACGGCTTGATAATCCGCACCAAACCGTTACTTTGGGACTTTGAAGTGGCTGCTGATGTTTTAAGCGAGGATTCTGTCCCTTAGGCGCCCAATAACGGCAATTCTGCATATTCACCCTTCCATTCAAATGAAAATGGGCTTCGTCACTCCAAAAGATAGTGTTTACCGTACGAAATCGCTTTAACATTATCTCGCAGAAATTTTTACGCGAATTGTAATCAGTAGGTTTCAGTGCTTGCACAATCTGAATTTTAAAAGGATGATAATATCCTTCTTCAATATTTCGTGCACAATGGTCTTTGGGAGCCCTAGAGCAGCTGCTCTCTTGCGCACGGACTGACGCGGATTATCGTTCAAACTGTTCGCGACGAGTTCAATGTTTTCATCTGTCCTCGACGTCCGGCTAGGCCCCGGCCGAGGGTTGTTTGCTGCTGAGCTTTTTGCCAAAATCGCCGCACCCACGATCGGATTAAATCTTCACTTGGAGCATCACGTAAACGTCGAATATTGTAACGCGAACAAAATCTTCGACGAGCAGCAACACACGAATCATTCGCCTTGAAATACGCTTCGATTGCGAACGCGCGTTGTTCTCCCGTCCAATGCGACATCGTGACTAAATAATCCGCACGAATGACGAAGCTAGCGCAGCCCCTTCCCCGCACCCCCGTTCAACGGTTATAGAGAAATTTGATGTTTATATCCTGATTCTGCCACCGGACACCCTGTATTTAGATCACTTGACGTCTCCTAAGTAAATTGATAGATTCGCTGCTGTCCAGCAATTTAACAGCCAGATGATTAGGGTGGAAAGCTAGACGATTAACATATCGTGTTTTTAATGAGCTGCACGATTAGTGACGTAAATAACGGAAATACGTACACTGATTTGACAGGTCCACTCAATCTGTGTGGTTCTTTCCTCAAAATACCATTTCAGACATCAATCTCCATAATCTTCACATGATGTGACCACGATTATATCTGGACTGAAAGGAGACTGTGACCTCTGAGTTTGTTTCGGCCTTTCTACTCAGAGTACTCTGATAAAAAACACCGACCTCATCTAGTTTTAAAAATATGATGAAGTGTTTGTACAAACCTACATACAGAAATAAATTCATTTATTATTTATGTTTAGTAATTTCCTCAAGGCTGAATGGCGTGCAATTGGAGAGGCCTTTGTCCAGGAGTGGACTGCTATAGGCTGATGATGATGATGATGAATTTCCTCAAGAATGGTAATAGTATATGAGATAATCATGGATTTCTTAATTCCCTGTGAACCCTGATGCAGTGACAAAATACCTCAAGATACCTAAGTCCTACATACCTTAGCAATAGAGATGGTCTGCTGTTCCATAGCCTCGTGGATGGCCACCTGGTCGACGAGGTCCATCTTATCGAACTCGTCGATGCAGCACACGCCGTTATCGGCCAACATCAGGGCGCCCGCTTCTATTACGAAGTCGAATGATTCTTCGTCCTGTGTACAAAAATCAGAATCATTAAGAATACAGTGATTTTTTTTGTGGCAGATGGCTCGCCAGATAGTAACTGGTCGCGGCGCCTATAGACAACAGTATCAGTGCATTGCTAACTCTTTTTGAAGAGGATGAAGTGAGTAAATGATACCCAATGAAAATATTGGGAAATGTCAATTGAAATGTTAAGTTGTCACCAAGAATAAATAAAAGGAAGAAATTTATCGTCTGTTAAAAAAATATTTTGTTCCATTGAAAATTGCAATATGTACAAGTTACCTACGCGGTCAAAACTAATGGAACAGGCAATTTTTTTATGTCCGTAAAAAAATGTCCACGAGGGATTCCGAAATGATGTCCTGAATCCATGGAATCAGGTTGCACGCGATGTACTAGCCACCCTGTATATAATTGCACTCAACTTGAGGCTGTAAATGCAGAAGCAGGAAATTGATGAAAAAGTATTTGGTTTTCATTTTTTCAGTAATTTGGAGAACTAAATCCAGCACTCTCCGCTCATGGTAGTTACTGTTGGAGGAACAAATTGAGGTTGGAATTCGTTGGCAATTGTTATTGGGTGGTTTTAACAGACTTAAAAAAAGGTGGAGGTTCTCGATTAATTTGTAATTTTTTGTCAAGTTTTGTTTGAAATTAGTCAAATTCTGATTGGTGGTTTTTGAGTCAGCTTCAATAATACGTATTTTTTCCACTTAGTTTATTTTGATGATGTTATAATAATTTCCTGTCGCTGTTATTTACTTAGCAAGTGAATATTTTGTGTGGAGTAGGTACTATAACAAAGTGAAAAATTGTATATGATATATTATCAATACTAATATTATAAAGCTGAAGAGTTTGTTTGTTTGATTGAACGCGCTAATCTCAGGAACTACTGGTCCGAATTGAAAAATTCTTTTTGTGTTGGGTAACCTATTTATCGAGGAAGGCTATAGGCTATATAACATCACGCTACAACCAAGAGGAGCGGAGCAGTAATGAAAAATGTTGCAAACACGGGGAAAATCGCACGGCTAGACGATTTGACGCGACGGGAAGGGTCGGGGGAACAAGAAATTTAAAGCGGACGAAGTCGCGGGCAGAAGCTAGTTGTAGATATAAACCTTCCTCTTGAATCACTCTGTCTATTGATGAAAACCGCCTTAAAATCCGTTGCGAAGTTTAGAAGATCTAAGCATACAAACACGGACAGTGGTGCCGATTCTGTTGTACACCGAACTAAACTATGTCTAAAATTCCTTACTTTTGGCTATGAGAATTTTAACGCTATTCTGCAAGAAAAAATCTCTAAATTTAAAAATTATTTGGTCACGACTAAAAACGAATTTGACAATCAACATGGTTTTTTTTTTCTTTTGGTTTCGCAACGTGGTACTTGTGTGCGCTACGCAGTGAATTTTTTAGAGTCGAAGGCGCGCGCAAGGGGGCAGCCTGGACGTGTTTTATATGGAATTTTTCACTTTTTGTTTGAAAAATAAAAAAAATATTACCATTTTCGAGATATAAGCAAAAGAAAAAAAATACAGCACTGTTTTTGCACGTGAAGGCGAGGCGTTGGTGTGAATTTTTGTTCATGACCACTAGTTTTATTCCACACCTGTTTAATCGCGATTAAAACTAGTCCGATTTGTCTAAATTTTTGGTGAAAACCGGCAAACTCAGAATAGCAAAATTGTCATTTTCACTAAACTAAATAACTCAGTGCAATCTTAGTGCTTTCCAACTAAAATATAGTTAAGTTGTGTCACTTTAGTCTATTCCAGAATAGGAAATCGTCGTTCGACAGGAATAGACCGAATTTTAATGATTTTTAGTTTAATTTAGTTCAGAGAATTTTGTACAACAGAATCGGCACCATTGACTTTGTTTTATACTATGTAAAGAAGATTAGATCATTCATAGGATTGGCGAGTCTGGATTTGTGCTTCGTTAGTGGCAATAGACTCGTTTACTATTAATGAAATGGTAATTACGAAACCTCTGTGTACCCTTCTGAGATTACAGGCGTGATGTATTGTTACATAGCATACCTTCACGACGGCAGCGGTGAGACCGGCGGCAGAAGACGCCTTGCCGCTAGTGTATACGGCGCGTGGACTTATCTCGCTCACTTGCTTCAACAGTTGAGACTTGGCGGTACTCGGGTCGCCGACTATGCACACATTTATGTCACCTCGGAGGGTTGTACCTGGCGATATGAATACAAGTTATGAAAAGAAAATAAAAGAAAGAAACAGCGAAGAAAATACGTTTATTTGTGACAAACAAGACGCAAAGAAAGACCAGAAACAAACAAAAAAAAAAAAAATAAGGTGTGGGAAAACATGCATCACATCCACGCAAAACGGCCATCGCTCAGCATAATGCTGTGACCCTATGCAAAGAGCCCCAGCGCTGGTTTTCAGTGATAACCGGCGCTGACGTGATGACGTCGACCGGTGCAACAAACAATGCAATCAGTAAAATAAATACGAATATAAGATACGAGAAACGCGAAGCGATGCGATATGAGTACCTATGTACGAATAAGTAGGACAAAGAGGATGATGATAGAAAAGCAGGGTAAAAGAAAAAGTGACCTTATTGGTGTTGTTCTTCAGAAGGGTCAGGTGCGTAGTACTGGTAAGTGGCGTGTGTGTATAACCAGATGTATGTACTTAAACGTGGCAAAAGGAGTATTTAAGGATTGTAGCAGGTGGCATTCTTTAGTTTCTGCCTACACCCGTGGGAACAAGGCGTGAGTTTGTGTATGTATGTAGATAAGCGGGGTAATTTCGTTATACACTAACAGTGTGCAGTGTAGATGTGTAGTAGATATTAGAGCATTTGTGGCCCAGTGGTATCGACTGCGACTTACAAGTTGTAGATCATTGGTTCGAATCCAAACAGGTGCTTTACTTGTTGTAAATAATTTCATCACCACTGCTCTTAAAACGGGGAAAGAAAGCGACATGTACTTGAACCAAAAATTCAAAAACATGTGACATCTACCAACTCGCACTGGGCCCGCGTGGTGGATTAGGGCCCACTCCCTCTCGAAGAGAGCAGGCCTGTGTCCCAGCGGTGCATGCTTATGCTAATAACAGTAGGAATGGCTTTCATTTTGACAGTTCAACAGCATATATAAATATTATCTGTTCAGCTACATAAATAACGCATTTACGTTGCTGAACTGATAATATTTTCGAACATACTGAAGCAATGGGTTAGCAATGTCTTTCAAAATGATTCAGATTCTGAGTGATAGTGAGTTACGCAATTAAGGCTAAGGTCTATAGAGGTTGACCAATGTGGCCATCAATGTTTACTTGGTATTAAGTAAACGAAGAGGTAAAAATAATAGTTATCAGTTTTTTATAACTATTATTTATTTTCAATTTTTTAGTTGCTTTTCTAGCTACAAAAGCGGGTTTTTCGTTTTTTTTTTGCTATCTTGGTGTAATTATTGTATTGTCATCAGTCCTTGATAGGTGTGAAAAGTTTCAAATTAATTCGACGTTATGAAGGGGGTGAAAATCACGTGCAAAGATTCCGTTACACAGATATATAACAAGCTGATAAAAACTTTTTAACAAAAAATTAAACCGCCGAAAAAACAGAAAAGCAAAAAATAATAAACCTTAAAATTATGAGTCGGCGCTTTGAGTGATCTTAGTTCATTGATTTTTCAGCGCCGACTCAAAATTTTAAGTTTTATTATTTTTTGCTTTTGTTTTTTCGGCGGTTTAATTTTTTGTTAAAAAGTTTTTATTTTGTATTTTTTTTTTTTTTGTGGCTTTAATGTACTAATAATACTTGACAAGGTATACCCTATCCAATGAAAAAAGAATTATCACAATCGGACTACTATGTAAAAAGTTATGCGTGGTCATACATAAAAAAAAAAACAAACAAAAAAAAAATATATGCGTCGAATTGATAACCTCCTCCGTTTTTTTTTCGTCGGTTAAAAAGCGTTTTAAAAAAACGTTACTGGGCAGGTAGATAATATGTTCTAAGCACCATATCTTTCACTAAAACATTATTCCGTAATGCATTTTGGGCTTTCATAAGAGAAATACAATGGAAAACGATGGTTGGTATATATATAAAAAAAAAAAAAACTACGAAGTCGGCTTAAAGATACTAATTAAGGAATTGAAACACTAAAATATGATTTCGTTTACTCGATTATCTGAACATACTCCACAATATTTATCAATGATAAATGATTTTATTTTTGTAAGTAGGTTTTTACAAACACGTTTTTACCCTTCCATAATATTTTAAAAACTAGATGAGGTCGGCGTTTCCTATCTGACTACTCTGAGAAGAAAGGTCTAAACAAATTCAGTGATCACAGTCTCTTTTAAACTTCAGACATAATAACTTCTGTACAGACTAGTCATGGGTTTGTGCCGATATTGAGTTCCTAGGTGCTGAGCAAAATCACTACACATTTATTAATGATGCGCATGGGTGTAGGAGATGGCTCGATCACTGTGTGGTATCTTTATCAGCCTGGCACACTGTTGTAGATGTAGGTATTAAAGAAGATGTGTATAACTCCTATCATTTACCCATCTATATTGTATGTGATTTGAGTATAGGGATTAGGCGCACAATGCCACATTCGCAAAATGACATTTTGAAATTTCGTAAAATGTCACATTCTCAAATTGTCATATTCCGAAAACGCCACATCGCAAAACGTCACATTAGCAAAATGCCATTTTCGCAAAATGTCATTTTCGCAAAATGCCTTATCGCAAAATACCATTTTCGCACAATGTCAAATAATCAAAATATCTAAATGTCACTTGGGACTAGGGCATGCTATTCGAGTATTCGAGTATTCGTTTTATTCGAGTATTCGCCTTTTTTACTATTCGAATACGAGAAGACTAAATATTCGAGTTTTACGAATTTTACGAATAATGTACGCAGAGTCGTAAAGTACTTCAAAAATTCTCCCACATGTACAGATCACCTCAATACGTATATGACCTCACCAGAAATAAAGGGATTATCACTGCTTCTTGACTGCAAGACTAGATGGTCGTCGCTTGCTGACAAGGTTTTTAAGGAAAAAGGATCTCGTTCAGAAAGCTTTGATAGATTTAAAGAACGATGCAACATTTACTGTTGAGGAGACCATACTGCTGCAAGATTTGTCCCAATCATTAAAAACAGGATAATTTTATAACCAGTGCGGAAATTTTTTTTGGTGGTTCAGTATCAGTAATAGAACACATTTTTTAAATTTTTATCCGACCTTAAGTCAGTAAACTGTGGACACCCTTGATATTTCGTACCTAATATGATATCGACAATAGGAATAGGTCAGTAGCGCGCCGGCGTAGGTACTTCGAAATTCTTAGAATTTTGACCGATTGAACAGGTGGTCGGTCGTTTACCTTCGCTGCCGCGCCGGCGCCGCGCGCAAGTTACCATAAAAACCAGTTTCAAAATAGACATCTTTCGTTAACGATAACTTAATTTTTTTGTACAAAGATGTATCAAAATAAAAATTGCATGATTATTATAACTCGTTTAAGTTTCATTTGTTAAAATTTGCGCACTGGATAAACTAAAAACTTACCTTGTATATATTATAAAGGCAACAGTGGAGGAGCTCTGTGAAAGGAAATCAAATCTTAATAGATTTGATATCCTTGAATACTGCAGATGCAGCCTTAAAATTTATGCTAGAAAAACTGAATGAAAAGAACGACATTATAAGTCAGCAATTGTTTCAAGAACTATCTCTTAGTATTTAGCAACGTCGATATACAATATTAACTTGGTGAACGCATTAAAATATTTTTACACAATCCTGCAATATTTTATGAGGAATTCGAATCTCACAATAGTCACAACACGCTTCGATATTGCCAAATGCTTTCAATGCAGAAGTTTATGAGACTATTTAAATATCAACAAACTATTTTTTTGCGATGACTTAAACCAACAAAACACTGATGATGAGGAGGATGATGTAATTTTGAGCGAAATAAGCAGACAGCATCAAAATGCAAATAACGAGAATTTGAGAAAATCTATCAAAAAGCAATTGAAAGAAATGGTTCAAGAATCTTTGCAAAATAGGGGTACCATTTCTACTAGACGACTGGTTACGAACGAAGATCTAGAAACATTCTTGCGCGTAGAAATGGCACAATTTGGACGTCCTAAACCAGTTCATCAGTCAAAGGCGTACAAATTTCTACTTTCCATCCCCCCAACCAGTGTAGAGCCCGAACGCGTATTTTCAGCGAACAGGTTTTTTTGTAACCTTACGTTGTTCTTTTAACGACGATACGTTAGACGCGCTCAGTTTCCTTCGATCTTTCTATTTAAATAAAAATAAATAAGGTATTTTTTCTTAAATTTGTGGTTTTTGGATTGTGTTTATAAGTAAAAGAAAAATTAATTAAAATACTTGTTGTTTTAATAATTTATGATTCGAAACACAAAATATTCGAAAAATTCGAAAACCTCGAATTATTCGAATAGTTTGTGAGTAAATATTCGAAAAACTCGAATACTAAAATCAGGCGAATATTGCATGCCCTACTTGGGACATAGTCAATTTTTTACACGCTTTATATTAGCTTCACTTGTATGTTTGTATATTTGTATGTTTGTATATTTGTATGTTTGTATATTTGTATGTTTGTTTGTAACCGACTCCTTATAGTGCGGTTTTGACCCACTTTAAACGACCAGATTTCATTCAAACTTTGCACACCTGTCAAGGACTGATGACAATGCAATAATTTCATAAATTTGTGCCATTATCCTTGCCAGGGTTACCAGGACGGCAAAAAAACTGTCACAAACTACGCTGACATACGTCTCAAAATTCGAAATACCCTAAAAAATAGAAAATAAATAATAGTTTAAAAAAAACTAAAAAACACGCTTTCATGGAAAACCAAACTAAAAAGTACAAAATAATGGAAAAAAAGCGTGGGGTGCCTGATATCAATAAAAAAATACCTTAAAAGCACCCCACGGTTTTTTTCCATTATTTTGTACTTTTTAGTTTGGTTTTCCATGAAAGCGTGTTTTTTAGTTTTTTTTAACTATTATTTATTATATTTAGACGTTAAATGTTTTTAAGAATAACGCCACCTAGCTATAATTTTAAGAAAGACTTGATTAAGAAAATCGTATAATCAATACTGCAAATCAGTTAACTCTAAAGGTACACTGACAATAGATGGCGCATGCGGAAAAATACTTTGAATCATAATTCTAATTATTCTGCTGACATTAATTTTATGTAATGATATATCATTGTATTAAATTTGCATCTAATCATTATTAACATTTAAATTGTTAAAAAATAAATTATTAAAAATGAGCGAAGATGGGTACTTCCAATAAAAAAAAATATTAGTTTACCTACAAGGAAAATAAAATCAGTGTAATGACAATTAGACTATTTGTTATCTTATTTGTGTTGACTTGTGCTGTTTAATAATTAATTACGATTTAAAATGGATCCAGAGTTTAAGTTTGTTCGTAATCAAAAGGGATACAAATCTCTGATATGTGGTGATCATAGGTACAACAAACAAAGATGTATCAAAGGAAAAAATATTATTGTGTGGCGGTGTGTAAATAGAAAATACTGTAGTGCTTTAATACACCTTGACGACTCAAATCAAGTCATAACAAAACGGACGAAGCATAAATGTGGTTTTAATCGCTACAAAAGTGAAGTGTATAACTGTATAAGGTCTTTAAAAAAAGCTGTTTGCAAAGATTTTTGTTCTGTGAAAGAAATTTTTGAAAAACATATCTACGATTTGAAATGAAAATTTCCTGACATTGAAGACGCATTGCCTACATTTGAATCACTGAAGGACACATTGTACAGGTCACGCAAAAAGTTTTTAAATACAGACAGGTTAAAACACACAAATACAGCAACAGTTAAAATACCCGAAAGATTAGGGAAAAAAAATTTGTATGTGAAGACGGTGCTGTAGATAAAATTATAATATTTGCTACAAAATTAGCTAGAAGAGTGATCCAGAACAAACGAGGTGACTACTATGCAGACGGAACCTTCAAGTCATGTCCCGACCCGTTCTATCAATTCTATGTGCTACACTTGGACGTCAATTCTAATCAAAATTGCACAAATATAGTCCCTGTGATTTACGCACTATTACCTAATAAAAGTCAAAGTACGTACGAGCGCTTTTTTTACTTAATAAAAGAAAAAATGGGTGTTGAAATGAATACTTTCAAGAGTGACTATGAAATTGGACAAATTAACGCTGTGTCACATGTATATCCATCTGCTAAAATTAGTGGTTGCTACCGTCACTATAATGCCGCAGTATGGAAGAATGCAAAAAAAATTAACTTGAATAATACAAAAGAAGGACGTAACATTTCCAGAATTATAGCTATTATACCCTTACTGCCAGCTAACCATATACCTACTGCATGGAACTACATTTTAAATAACTCACCAGATACACCAGAAATGAAAAGGTTTCAAACCTATTACGAAAATCAGTGGTATCCAAAATTACTTCCATCTGTTTTGAGCTGTGCAAACCAAAGACACAGAACAACAAATGCCCTCGAAGGCTGGCATCACCGCATTAACAGACGTATCCCTAAAAAACCTTCACTATATCTATTCATACATAAATTACAACAAGAAAGTAAATACTGGGACAATATATATAAACAATCTTTATTTCACAATTTCCGACAGAATCGGAAAAGCAAAGACATCCATTTTGATGAACAATATAAAAAATTGTTAAAAAAGTTAAGCGATAACCGTTTGTCATTAGCAGAATTTCTGCGTAAAGTTATTTTTCTACAATTATATAAATAGCCATTTTATAGGTTAAAACATAATTATATTACAATTATAATTATCATCAAACAGCGGACCCTGTGCAACTAAATAGTTGATGAATCCTTACAGTTTTACAAAAAATTAAGCTTTTTTTGAAAAAAGTTACAATTTTTTGTTAATTATGTTTATGATTCTCAGCGAAATATATTATTTATATATATTTAATAAAAAATGTGATTAAATACGTAATTAAATTAGTTTTATTTTTTCATTCATAAGTCATCGGCTCAGAAAGCACTAAGTGTAAGTGGCTTTAACTTTTAAGAATGTGTCATTTTGAGAATGTGTCATTTGAGAATGTGTCATTTTGAGAATGTGTCATTTTGGGAATGTGTCATTTTGAGAATGTGTCATTTTGAGAAATGACATTCTGCGAATGTGTCATTTTGCTAATGTGGCATATTGAGAAATGACATTTTGCGAATGTGTCATTTTGCGTCAATATGTCATTTTGCGAATGTGGCATTGTGCGCCTAATCCGAGTATAGTAAGGTCAAAACTGGTGACTCAGACAGTGCCTCGTAGTGCGATTATATGGGGTGAAAGAAACTGTTCTGAAATTGACAGATACCGGTTTTTATGTAATAGTAAATTGCGAGATATCGATTTCCCTCAAGAATTTACGGAGTGCAGTCATGGGTCATGCAGCTTGACTGAACATAGAATAATTTTAGATAAGTTTTATGATCGGATTGTGAACGTTCTTAGTGAGGCAGCTGAGCAATCTAAAGAGAGAAGTGACTTTGGGCCTCACAGAAAACATCGATCTCTGTGTGGTTGGAATAAACATCTACGTGATGCTCACAGTGAGGCTAGGCTTAAATTTCAAACCTGGATAGAACATAAACGACCAACTTATGTTTATGAACAAATGCGAGAGGCTCGCAAAGTTTTCAAAACTCGCTTGAAATGGTACCAGAATAACCAAGAACATATAAAAATGGACATAATAGCAGAACAACGAGCTACCAAGAACTTTGGCAAATTCTGGAAATCCACAGGTAAGTTGGACGTTAAGCCTGGCCTTGCGGTGAGTGTGGAGGGGAAGAGTGATCACGGGGATATTGCAAACCTGTTTATGAAACATTTCCAGGTGCAATCTCCCCTTGGTCCCTCAGTTCCTTCTGAAGATGCCGAGTATTGTTGTCAGGCAAAGGAGACTTTTATGCACTTCTCTGCCAAGCAAGTCAAAAGAGTCATACAGGGAATGAGCAGAGGCAAGTCTCCAGGTCATGATGGACTCAGCATCGAGCACTTGAAATATGCAGGAGTCCACATGCCGAGGGTCTTGTCACTGTTCTATGCGATGTGTGTACGGCATTCGTACTTGCCGGAAAACTTCATGAAAACACTTGTGGTTCCCATCGTTAAGAACAGGGTAGGGGACATATCTAGTAAGGGGAATTATCGTCCGATTTCCTTGGCTACGATCATGGCTAAGGTGTTGGACAGTATGCTTGACTCATGTTTGAAAACTGTTTTAAATCTTCATGAAGCACAGTTTGGGTTCCAGCCTGGGCAAACTGCTATCTTGAGTCTCAAGCATACTGTTCAATATTATACCGATCGTAAGACGCCGGTGTACGCCTGTTTCCTTGACCTCTCAAAGGCCTTCGATCTCGTCTCCTATGATGTGCTTTGGGACAAGTTGAGGAACAGGGGTACCCTGGCTGAAATACTGAAAATCTTCCAGTTCTGGTATGCCAATTAAAAGAATCAGGTTAAGTGGTCTAACTCTCTCTCTCCAGCATACTGATTGGAATGCGGTGTGAGACAAGGGGGTTTGACATCCCCTAGGCTCTTCAATCTGTATGTTGATGGCTTCATCACCGAGCTCAGCAGTATGACGGTTGGATGTCGAATAAACGGAGTGAGCGTTAATAACATCAGCTACGCAGACGACATGGTGCTGCTGGGCCCGACTGCTGGGGCAAACAGGGAATTGCTCAAAGTTTGTGAAACTTATGCTGCCTCACATGGACTTATTTATAATGTCACCAAGAGTGAATGTATGCTCTTTAAGGCCGCTGGTAGGTGTCCATACTCTGTACCAGAAATTATAAAGCTGAATGGGCTCCGCTTAAACAGAGTCTCCAATTTCAAGTACCTTGGACATTTCATCACCGACGACCTTAAGGATAATATAGATATTGAGAGGGAGCGTAGGGTACTGGCGGTCAGAGGTAACATGCTGGCCTGTAGATTTGCTTGGTGCTCTAACCTAGTAAAAATTACTCTTTTTAAGGCCTACTGTCAGAGCTTTTACACGAGCAGTCTATGGGTCAACTCCACTAAGAGATCGCTGGATGTCCTGCGCGTTCAATATAATAATGCTTTCAGGATATGTATTGCTGCGACTGCCCCGTTTCTGTAGCGCTTCAGAAATGTTTGCTGAGACCCACACAGATGGCTTTCATGCCATAATACGCAAAAAAACAGCTTCGCTGCTGTGCAGAGCGCGGAGTAGTCGCAACTATATCCTGAAAGCTGTGGCGGAGAGCTATACTCCCAATATCAAGCATTTTATGCGGAGGTTGATTAGGTAGGGAACATACCTATGTCTTTCTGCCTGGTCGTCCTTTGTTTTAATAATATTCTTTTTATATCAATGTTACTAACACTAGAATATAAGCTGTGTGTAATACTAACAAAATATGGATCACTGTTATCTGAATTAAATGAATTTTAATTTTTAATTTAATTTAATAATCATGGTCAGATCATGTGAAGACCAGTATAGGAGTCTCATCATCATCATCATTTCAGCCGTAAGACGTCCACTGCTGGACTTAGGCCTCCCCCAATTTGGGGGGCTTTGCCATAATCGCCACGCTTGGCAGGCGGGTTGGCGATCGCAGTATGATGGTAAAATGCATAGAGAACGCTGCTGCCCATTCTCTAGGAAGTCCCTTAGTCGCCTTTTACGACACCCACGGGAAGAAATGGGGTGGTGTTATTCTTTACGTCCGGCACCACACAGTATAGGAGTCTAAAATGGTCTAACTATAACTTTTGATTAGATAAATATAGAACCTTACCTTCAATAGTAGTTTTAGCGACTCCACCAAACAACATAAGCAGTATTCCCCTTTTAACTTCATTGTTGCCATGGATGCTCGGGAACAGACTTGTGATTAGATTGTTGTACAGGTTACGGTCGCGGGACATCTCGTATACCTGTTTATAAAGAGTCTTTGTTAGAAATAGGCTTTAGGTGGAAATAGGTATGAGGACAAGATTCACGGATGCATACGAATGTGAACACTATTGTTATTCACTAGCTTTTGCCTGCAGCTTCGCCCATGTGGTTGTCGGATATTATCCCATGGGAACGTGCTACCGGGACAAAGTAGCTATGTTACTCTTTATAACATCAGCGGGGCGAGCACAGCCTACTATGATAGACTTAAGTCACACATTTTTATGGCAGTTTGCGAGAGAGGGCGGTAACTCATCAGTAGGAAATCGGTCCAGTCGTGCCTATATTAGCCGGAAGAAACAAATAGAAAAAAAAAAAAACAGTTTTTTTGTTATAAGCACCATTTACACTTTCCTAAGCAATTAGTAAAATCCTGTTATTTTGACATTACAAATGATCACTTCCGATGTAATGCGCCATATATGAATTATTTACAAAACAAATTGCTTTCCATATTATGGAGTAGTCATATGTAAATGTGCCTTAATTTAAAAATATATCTGAGCTGTAGGCAAAAATAACCACTATATTTAGCCCTGGATCGAAAGAGCTGGAATCATGGAGAAAGGCCTTTGTCCAGCAGGTTTTTTTTTACCTATTGCGGTTTTTAATCTAGGTGCATCGTCTTCACATATAATTAGTTTATAATATACTAGCTTTTGCCAGCGGCTTCGCCCGCGTGGAGGTTCAGAAATTATCCCGCGGAAACATACTACCGGGATAAAAAGTACCCTATGTGTTATTCCAGGTTATAAACTATCTGTGTGCCATCCAAATCCGTCCAGTAGTTTTTTCGTGAAAGGGTAACAAACATACATATACACATACATCCATCCTCACAAACTTTCGCATTTATAATATTAGTAGGATATTTTTAGACATTTCAAAAGGCGAAGGTTTTTCTTCTCCATACGAAACTACTTTTTACCGGGACATTTTGACATTCAAAAGTGTCTTTTATGCACCTATTTGAAATAAATATTACAATTAGCCTGCTGGCTAACCGTAGAAGCATGATGATGTAATCAGATGAGATGCGCAGCATAGATGTTGTGAAAGTGCGACGCTAACGCCATATTATTGCTTAATAACTGAATGTTCCAAGAAATCTCTGTCTTGAATTTACTTACCTTGTCCCACTCTTTGTCAGTCATCTGCTTCCTCATATCCTCGGTGGTGAGGTCGTCAGTCGCCATGTCAGCAGTTCCAAATCTTCGTGATATTGCTTGCACACTGCAAGCTAAGAAGGCTGTTCTGTTGGCGAGAGATGTGGTTAAAATTAATTGTGGTGGTGGTGATAATTAAGTACAATATAAAACTCTCTTGAAACAGTATTGGACTGTTTCATTAGGAAATTCTCATTAATAGTGCTCTTTGATTTTGAATGTATATTTTTAGAGAGTGGGGTCGCGAAAGGAGGGAAGTGCATCTCTTCTCATTTCTTTGACGAATACAGATGTGATATATGTTGTCATTATGTAGACTAGGGATGTTACGGAGATTCGATTCTTATAAGTCGAAACTTCCGGTTGAAATTACACTTTTGATTTCGACTACGTCGATTTCGGTAAACGCTTCATGGGCGACGCGGCCGGCCGCTGCCAGAGCCTACGAACATGTTTATGGTTGTCGCACGGGCAATCCCGATAGCAATTTTTTTCATAATTTTATTAGATTTTCTTTATAACATAACCATCTTCTGCGTTCGGCTCCGCCTCCGACGTCGATTCCGGGTCCGATAAATCACATTTTAAAACTCTATTTCTGTTCCGGTAAACCCACGGTCTCAGTTACATCCCTAATTTAGATCTTTGTTAACACAACCCATATAATTTCTTGGCTTATTAAGTAGCATAACATAAACCCATAAATTCTAATTACTGATTATGAGCCGTAACTGCTACAATGGATGAATTTTACACCAGTAATACTGATTAACTTGATAAGTAACTGGTCCATAATGTGCGTGAAAGAAGTTTTAATTAAGCATTCTGACGGAAGTCATTGAAGTAAAGCAAACCCAGAACCAAATGCATTGTTATTTTCTAAATAATTGTGAGTAGGTAAGTCCACGTACGTATGTAAGGACATAAAAATATCGTGAAGGAGTTTTTTCGCGCAGTCGATCTTCAGTGTGTTTATTCGACGCAATAGGATGTACTCTGGTTAAGTTTTAGTATGCCAGCAGTAAATTTAAGGGGTGAAGACGGGTGGGAAGGGAGGGGGGGGAGGTGTAGAGCCTCCCCTGTGAAGGAAAAGTTGCGCAACCCCCCCGTTTTTGAGAAATATTTTTTTTTATATTCTAACCTCACTTTCGAATTTTCGTATATCGACATCGATTTAAAGGCCAGAAAAGGTGTGGGATTGACGAATAAAACGAATGACTCACCCTTTGCATCAGTTTAAGGATTTTCAAGGCTTAAAATATAAATAATCACATCCTAATTACACATAAACCATGTCGGGTTTGGGCCGGGAGTGTACGACTAAACACCGACAGACTTTTCGCCGATAGGGCTTATCAACGTAATCTAGTCGTTTCTGACACTCGCCGGCCGCTGCCGCGGCACCGCTCGCTTCGCTCGCTCGGCTCGTGCATGGAAGGTCACAGTTTTAACCTAACCTAACCTCCCCAAACCATGTCGTTTCTGGCACTCGCCGGCCGCTGTCGCGGCACCGCTCGCTCGGCTCGTGCATGGAAGGTCACAGTTTTAACCTAACCTAACCTCCCCAAACCATGTCGTTTCTGACTCGTGGGCTGGCAAACTAAAACTAAGCCCGATATTTGTAAATCCTTGTGAACGTGGGGTATTACTTAGGTGAATAATACATGTCACAAGTATAGTTTAGTTTGACGAATCTGTGGCCACTAAGTGGGCACTAGTCCATAATCAGGGGTATTAGTAAAGAAATGCTATTAGAATACCCCAGCGACCGAACCAAAAACAACAGTCAAGCGAGTATGGGATCGAGCCCATCATTTGTATATCGTACGTAAGGCAACTTGATTGATCGCACAACTATGTCATATTCTTGTTAAAACCGGAGCATAGCTCCATTTCCTGTCCTGTCCTCTGTGTCCTAAAACATACAAAGTCTAAGATCTGAAGTACAACCGTACAGCGACATGCAAAAGAAGAGAATAAAAAACGCGATGCGCTCATTGGTCAATTCAAATAGCGCGTACTTCTCCAGCTTAGTGTTACTCACTTCCGTCACTTTTCACGAAATTACTCCCACAGATTGCAGGAAGATTACATGTCAACAACTGGGACGATAGCATACTCGTACGACAATCACTTATGTTTGGACACTGCTACTGCAATAATACTTGCCATACCTGGGTATCCACATCAGGGTCCCACTTTAAATAACGGTCCTTGTAAACACTAGTACAAAGAGAAACTCATTGTATTATAAAAGAACTTACTTATAATGCAGTTCTCTGACTCCCAAAGCTTTAAGTCCTTTGATGCCCTCCATCTGTCCTTCATTGCCTTGTCTTGTCCTGGTGGTCAGCTCAGCCTTTGCCCCTGGTAATGATAGGGAGCCTACGTCTGGAACTACTATGAGTGTACCAGTGAAATCGTAGCGGTCACCAGCCTGAAAGTGGATGACAAAACATAAATTGAGAAGTATTTCTTGTTTTTGTAAAGAAATGCAAAATGTTTAATTATTCAGAATTATTGGACAATGTTTTACATGGTACAGTGTACATAATTAAATTTAAGTTTCATAATTTAACCAAACTTGAACTCCTGCCACTCAATAAAGAAATCATCTATAAAAGTATGAGACTTTTCATACATTTAAAAGAGAAATATATGCTTCTCTTTATCTTTACCTGCACAGATTCCACAGCTTCAGCCCTCAATATAACTTCAAGGGAACGAGGGATGCAACCTCTCGGCAACTCAGCTTGCGTCTCCTGAATACGCACTTTCTGGAAGTCAACAAACACAGACTTATCTGTGTCCAGCATGAATCGACGTCTGTTGGCACACACTGGGTTACGACAGATTGCTGGGATTGTGTACTGGAATCATAAAAAAATGAACATCATCATTGGTGTGTTTTTAAATTAAAAAATGAACCAATTGTTTTTATGCATGAGACAAAAGTAACTTGATGATGATACTTTGGTCATGAGAAAATATATATCACACCATTCATCATCATTTTTATCAATCAGTCCATATTGATTGACAGTTAAAATAATGTTATAATGAATAAAGCCCACCTTAAATTGCTGCTCAACATTTTTAATAACTGTCTGACAATCCAAACAGACAAAAGTGCCCAAGACCAGCTCGGGATGCACCGGGTGGGTTCTCACAATCTGTCCTGAGATTCTTATCAATGTACCAATCTTTGCCGTAGTCAGTTCCCTAACTTTATGCCTTGTCGGAACATCAACGAATGACACATAACACTCCTTGTCTTGCAAATCTTTCTTCATACCACTATCAGCAAGGCTCAAGACATAATTCAATATGGCATGGTTCAAAAATGGGTATATTCGGTAATATTCTTCAATTATTGTGGTTGCAAGATTTTGGTTGTATTTCTCAACATCATCAAAACTGACTTCTAGGGTGCTTAGTTCGGGTTTGAGGAGCTCTTTGGCGTTTTTCTCGTATTTCAGTTCGTTGTCTTCTTTGAACCTGTGTGTAAAGAACAAAGTTGTATTATAACCTCTATGTTATTGAAAACAAAGAAAGTAATTGTTATTGTGAGTGAAATCATGACATAAATATTAGTAAACATAGTTTTGTACTTACTCTTCTAAGAAATCTTGAAAAAGCTTTTGGCAACGAACTCCAACCTCGTCTTTGACTTGGCTTTGTGTGGCATAGGTGTCGGCGACATCCATTTTTAAAGCAAAAGGTACTCAATGATCACTAATATCCTAAATTAATCCACTTCACGTAGAGAACACTTATTAATACTTAACACATAGTCAATTCATAACAAAGAAATACGTTAATTACACAAACACTTCACTATTGTTCTCCGCGTCGGCGTCGGTTGCAGTACCCGCCATGCACTAGGTTAAGTTGGCTTGCTAAATAATTACTGTTGATTGCAAATATTATGAAGTAACAAGTTTATTCGTAAAATAATTGCTAATTTTCTCAATAAATTGTATAAATTCAAATGAAAACTAAAAATATAAATATAACAAAATTGCGCGAAGCGCGTGAATAACGCAATTCGTCGTATTTTACAGTTTTGACAGACGTCATTTGGCATTTTGGCGGGAGTTTTCATAACTCGTTCAGAATTTTTAGAAATCATAACAATGGAATGAAAATTAAAGAATCTAAAGAAAAAAGGCTGAAGAGTTTGATAAAAGTATAGTCTTTCTGATAGAGGCAAGTGAGTAAAGATTGATTATCATAATCCATGTCGTTAGTATTTTCCTTCGTTCTTCATAATTATTTGTTTGTTTATGAACGAAAACTATTGAGTCAATTATTGATGATAAATTGATAACGTAATGTAAAATGTAAACAAACGTGGTTCATCACAATTTAAAATCAATTTAACACTGTCCTATATTAATTTAGTAGCGTGCAGCTGAGATATACGAGTGAGATTTTCAGTAATAGAGAAGAATGAAACTATTATTTATCACAGAATATGTTACTGAACCATTATAACCTCAAATTAGTAAAGTTTGAGGTGGATATTTTAGAAAACTCCGTGAAATAATTCATAATAATAATACGAAACTTTGATATGAGCCATAATGACCGAAGCCCAAGTAGGTTTTTTATTTAACATTGCTGCAGCGGTATCCCGTTCAGAAAATGACGAAACTAAAACTATATTGAAAAGTTATTACTTGTAAGTAAGAAAACGATACGCGAGGCTTTTTAAGTCACTCAAATATCAACAAATCACCATCATCCCATCATCCTATCATCTCTCTTACATTCAAATTGCTTTTACTTTCCAGAATGCGCTGTAAAGATATAACAAGAGGATATGGCCTTCCTGATAAATATTTTTCTCCAAAGATAAGATGTCCAAGTTGTTGTATTGAATGGAAAAAGAACACTGAGATAAATGTAAGAAATAATTATAGATAGTTATTTTATATTTGTATACCTGGTGGCAACTTTCCATCTGGCTTGAGATGATGGGCTATCCTTAAATTATGTCATATTAATTTCATGATTTTTGGAGCCCCGTCAGTTCTTTCACACATCTACATTTGTGTTAGACTCCCTGCCTTAAGATGACGTCCCATGCAATTGTAAATTAAACTTTCTAGCAATAAAAATAGAGTTGGTGATATTATAAAGGTTTTTTGTTAAAGTTGAAGTTTTGAGTTTTAATACTTAACGTAATACATTTGACATCACAAAACTTAAAACTTGTCCCCTGTATTCACCCTGCCTCCCCTTAAACATGTGACATAATTTATGGGTGGCCACCAAAAAGTAACAAAAACAGACAGACTCTTTAATATGTATTCTTTTGCAGGTAAAGTCAATCAAATTAACTAAGAGGCAAAAAAAGAGATATAAATCACGTAAAACAAAGGAAAGCAAGAAAGAATATGTGAGACGCAAACAAGAATTATTACACAGTAACAATGTTGTGAGTATCCTTACACTCTTATGGAAAACATTTAAAATATAATAGAAAATACAAATACAGTCAATATTAAAAAAGTGTCTCTTTTTCTTATAAACCTAATATTTTTTTATAATTCTGGAATTTCTCATTAGCAGCCCAGTCTGGATTTGTGCCCAGTCTATAGCAATATGCTAGCCCCCTATTACATGGCAATTGAACTCTATTTCTGCCCAACTCTGTGAAAACAAGGGTGTAATGTTATTTTAAAATATTGTTTCTTGTTTTAGGAGCAAATTTGTACATTTTGTAAACACAGCAATGTTACTCCTTCAATAAAGCCGCAGAAAGAAACCATAAAACGTGAAAACGCCGGGCAAATTGACAAAACAAAAATAATAGAAACTGAAGTCCTTAAAACTAATACTTTACAAAAACCAGACACAAAGAAGACACATCTAGTAAAAAAGAAAGAAATCAATGTTTATGCCAATGCACTAGATGTGTTCTCATTGCAGAACCAAAATAATGCTCTGGCCACCAAGGAGAAACCAAAAGTTATAAACAACAATAAAAAGAAAAAAGACAAATTTGCAGGTCTATGCCAGAAAGCTGTGCTAGCTTCAGCCAAGCTCAAGGAAAAAGATGTTAAGAAAGATAAACTCAGCCTGTTTTTGAAACCATCTTCATGATAAATAAAACAAATTATTAATTGAGAAAAGTTTATTTATTTCTCCTTATAATTATCAAATGAATGTCCATCACATTTGTATGCGTATGGCCAGTAATAACATGGAAATTACCATTTTTAAATTGCTTATAGAAATTGTAGCTGTCATTCTCAGCCAAGTATTTATGGGGGTCCAAATTTTCTTTTTGAGCATCTGAAATTAAATCTAGATATCCTACAGCACCAGCAGCATCTGTTGGGCCATCAATTCCGTCAGTCCCAGCACTGAGGAAATAAATATCAAAGCTTTCAAAATCATCTTTTGCTTTATGAAGAAAATCTGAAAATTCTAAGGCCAGTTGTTGATTTCTGCCTCCTTTTCCTGAACCCTTTACATTTACTGTTATTTCTCCACCAAGTATTAGACATAGGTCCTTATTTGTTGGACTTTTAAGCACATTTTCTAAGACTTTTGAATTAATCCCAGGAACATTGCAAGACTGTATTTGCTGTTTTAAATCATCTAAACTCATTTTTTCTTTTAAATATTCACAAAAATATTTTGTCAGATTTGTATATTCAGAAGCAATTTCTTTCACTTCTCCAGTGACTACATCAGACAGAGAGATGGGTAAATAGTTTAATTTTCTTGCTTCTTCTACAGCTGCAGCTATACTTATTTTGTTTGACCCTATTACATAATTCTTCACATTTTTTCTTGGAAATTCCTCTGTTTTATTAGTGTCACTTAAAACTGTTTTGATTGATTCTGGAAGTTGGTCCATTAATTCGAATTTCTTTATTATATGAATTGCTTGAGATGGGCTGTCTTCATTTTCTGTAGTAGGTCCACTGGCTATTAAGTCCAATGGGTCTCCAACAATATCAGAAAGTACTAAAGAAACTACTTCAGCTGGTTGTGCCTTTATTCCCAACTGACCTCCTTTTAAGTCTGAAATCCTTTTTCTCACAGTATTGAGTTCCTTGATGTCTGCACCTGCATTTGCTAATTTCTTTATTAGAGTAGTTTTTTCGGCTAGTGTAATAGGCGGTTTTGGTAAAGGCATGAGGGCAGAACCTCCGCCAGATAATAAAACCAAGAGTAAATCATTATTTCCAAGCTTGGTAATATGTTCTCTAATTTTTTCAGCTGTGCCCAGAGCATTGGCATCAGGTAGATTGTTCAGTGCTCCTTCATGATAGAATATATTTGGATTCGATGGTTTATGACTTAAACTTCCCGCGGGAATGCTTATAATTCCATGTTTAATTTTAGAACTTAAGATATTTTCAACTTCTTTGGCCATATTTTGCACTGCTTTCCCGCTCCCGATCAAATGTACATTTCTATTACGTAAGTTGATATTTTCTCCATCTATACTTAACTGCTGACTCGTAGGATTGTATTTCACAAACTTTTTAATGAGATTTTCTGGAAGCACCGCTTGCACGCTACTCACAAAAGTTTTCATCATATCGCTAACCACTTGTTTAGACATTTTTGAACACTGTCTGTTGTTCTTCTTCCAACTTGAAATGCCGATTTGTGTTATAAAATTGGCGTAATCAAGTATACTGTCCGATAATGTATCTTACGATTATTATTATGGTGCTTTTCCACATAGCGAAACATAGCATTAATATAACTTTTGGCACAAAATTTTTCTATTTACATTATTTTAACAACTGTCAAGTGTCAAAAGTTTGACAGCTTATCCGCTTGAATGCTACGCGCATCTTCGTATAAACAAAGTTAATGCACCACCTCCACGGAAAAATCTGCTGTTTTACAGCAGCCACAGCAGGCAGGAGTCTTAGGTAGGAGGGTAGGTAATGTTTTGGGTTTGGCATAAGCGCTTATTCCAGTACACGATTTATCGGGCCCGGCCGGCAGGGACAGGGTAGTGTAACTGTAATCGCAAACAGTGAGTTACGGTCCCTAAATCGGGCGTCCGAACGGTAGTGGAATAAGTCACGCCCTAACTGGTAGGCAGGCAGGGAACACGATTTCCAGGGCCCGATAAATCGTGTAGTGGATTAAGCGCTTTAGTTTAATAACAATGTTGTTGGTTTGCGGATAGCTAACTGGTGAATAACATTTGCCAGATTTGGAAATCTCATTTAGTTTTTCACTATTGATCTCCTTTGTTCACTGTTATTTGTTAGTGCGTGCAGTGTATAGTCAGCTTTACGACAAGACATAAAAATTTGATAAGAAAACGAATGTCAAAATGTTATGGTTCATTAGCACGTTGAGATTAGACCTTACCTAACATTACTGATAAGAAGGAAATAGAAATAATATTTTTGATTTAATCGATGTTGACCAATCATAGCAAGCCGAGGACAATATTTTAGCGCGAAAAATGGTGTCACGTTCCGTTTCAATTGGTTCTAACTTGTTTCTATAATTTTGAAGTATTCATTTTTATTGATTAGCTTCATTTAATTGGTTTTTTGGATACTTTAGTTGTTTTTATGAAGTGAGTGTTATGTATGTTATTAATCTAGTTTCCACAACAATGCAATTATTACAAAATGTTAACTAAAACCGAACGTAATTCATTCACGCACACGCGGACATGTCCCAACAAGTCGCCGGAAATTTCAAAATACAATGCTAAAGGGATGATTTTTTCAATTAATTCACATTTTAAGAATAAACTTTTATTTTAATGACGTTATGGATAGCCCAGTTTGTTTATCTCAATATTTCGCCAATAAACAAAATGTGAGGTCATTTGGAAATGTAATAAAATGGAAAATTTTCAAAAACGAAAATGAAGAAACTTTCTATAAATTTGTCATTGAAGATGATGCCATGGTGAGTGAATTACCACCTGATTTTATAAATATTTTATCTACTCTAAAAGCAAACCTGAACAATAAATCTAAACTAGATTTCAAGGAATTCTACCCTATGGATGATATTCCAGACTTGATACACCCAGTAAACAAAGAAGTTATTTTCAATAATAGTTGGAAAGCGTTATCCGAAATATGTCCAAGAAACTTCTTTGGAAGTAATCAAAATAGTAAAATATTCAGGAATTTAATTCGGACTGTTGTGTTCAGCATGAAACGTCAACATTTCATACTTGAAAAAATTATTGAAAAATGGGATTTGGAAATATCACCATGGAAATGTCTTCCAAATACTAGTGCAAGGAATATATTGTTGAAAATCATACAATGGATATTGAAATATGTACTATCATCAATGATCTGTTTAAACTTTTATGTTACCACATGCAAACTGGATGCGAATGAGAACAAACTTTATTATTTTTGGAAACATCAGTGGCAAAGTTTTTATGACAAACAAATTTCCAAAATGATATTCACTAAAGTCATGAAGAAATGTGAAACCTATTCATTGGGTAAGAAGTCCAAGAGAAATCACAGTCTTGTTGATAGAAGGAAACTGAAAATTCTAAATAAAGATATTCCAAAGTTATATCTAACGTTGAAGCCAAATAATGATAGCAGACCAATAGTTTGTTATAAAAATGACTCGCTGAGTATATCTGAAAAGTATAAAATTCGAGACAGATTGAAATTTTTAAGACTGCTAACTGGTAAGCCATTTATAAAACTTGAAAATCAGTACAAAACATTACATGCTAAATGGCTCTCTGCGAATAAGCCAAAACTTTACTTTATTAAAACTGATCTCAGCAATGCTTTCGGTTCCATAAATAGAGAAAAGTTATCAAAAATATTATCAGATAAATATGCGAATTGCCAGAAGGCTGAAAAGTGTATGAATATGAAGAAAAAAATTGCCCAGCAATACCGAGATTTGGTAACAGAGTTGCGAAAGCCAATCTTAATCCGTGCTGGGTCATCGGTCTATGAATGGAAAGAAGGATTGGTTCAGGGATACAAATACTCTCCAGCTTTATCTGAAATGTATTACACATATTTGGATGAAATATACTTTTCTGAGCATTTGAAAACTACTGTAAATCAAGTTAAATTATTTATCAGAGTTGTTGATGATTATTTGTATATCACAGACTCTTTAAACGATGCTTTATCATTTTTGGAAGCATTATCGAATTATAGAAATGTAAATTATGAAAAAACAGTTGTGAATTTTCCACATGAGAGTATAAAGCAAAGTGAAGATATTTTTTTCCTTGGATATTGTTACAACACATCTACAATGCAAGTAAGTAGAGCCAATAACATATTTGCTGGACAAATGTGCTACAAAATTGCCTTCACAAGTGGATTTTCCGAAATACACAAGTTTATTGAGAGCCGAATTGGGCAATCAGGGATTCAAATTAACAGCCACATCTTTAATTTGAACTACAATAATGAGGATTTAATATGGAGGCATATTTTTACCACTTTTTGTTTGTCAGCTAACAAATTGTGCACTATATTGGCTGTACTATGCAATGAGCAAGAAATGAAGAATTTTCTGTCACTATACAAAAAGAGGGTAGCGGTGAAATTGAGTAATTCTATGATAGAAATGGTAATGAAGAACAAACCCAGTGATTTCATGTTTGTATATTGTATCAATCATTTTAGATATTTATCATGGAAAGCTCTATACTTATGTGCAAAGTTCACACCAAAATGCACTGGTCTGGTACCATTTATAAACAATGAGTTGGCGAAATCGAACTGTATATTTGGAAAATGGCGGGAACATGCAAGGAGAATCGATACAAATGGCGACTGTGAACGTAAATCGATAAGAGAAGTCTGTCGAAGAACTGATTTGACAATGATTTTTAAAGATTTCGATGTATTACCAAAAGGATTTGAATGTTATCACCATAAACGTTTATTGTAAAACGTGTAAATAAAATAATTATGTACTGTGTTAAAAATATTTCATTTAATAAAAATATACATAAAGCTAGAGATTCACTTGTAGAAAATAAATGTTTAAAAATAATATCTAGATAACCTAAGGCACACATTTGGACGGATGTAAATTTCTATAAGCTGCAACATCACAAAACAATTACTTATTCTATGTCAGGTCAAAAACAATATTATCATAGATCAGATCTAAATTAAGTCACTCAGGAATGGATTGTCTGACAATTGCTTACTAACTAACACGGGTTAGTGAAAGAATGGAGCCAACACTGATATAAATTGCATTTTGGAAGTCTATTTTAAATTCGTAAGTAGCACATTTATATTGTGCAGTTACGCTTATCACTATTGTGCTGCCTACCTTAATACGTATGCTACTGTTACTATTATTGGTTTACTATTTACCTCTGTTAGTTTAGCTGCCGACTATAGAGGTTTTATTAAGTTCTTTCCTACTGCACGTCTTAAATAAAAATTCCATTCTCTCACTACTCCATACACATAAAACTAAATTATCTCAAGATCGCAACTACAAAGAGTGCTATCGCTAGTAAATGCCCGACCACACCATTTCTGTAAGCGTGCGACAAAAAGTCAGGGTCTGAAGCAACATAGTACGACGCTTGAGGGGCATCGCAGGACACTATCCTCGCCGCTCGGATAAGCGCTGGCCCGGCGACTATTTCCGCTGACCGCTTGCTGTGACGCAAAGGCTTCAGGCGCACTGCCACGTCGCTGAAGATTAGGTCCGAGTACGGCGGTATTGAGTAGAACATGGAGAAACTGTAAAAAAGAAGGTTTTGTTAAGTGTTTATTTTGTGAACACTGGTTAGAACACTTAAGATTACTTTTACTCTCAATATATATATAAGCGGGCGGCTCCTGGCTAAGTAATTTAACAGTCGCGCAGTTCGGTCGATCAGGTTAAGCGACGCTTACCGCGGTCGGTGCTTTCCTTCACAGTTTTGAGAGCAGTAGTGTTGAAATAATTTACATAAAGTGCCTGACAGGGTTCGAACCCTGATCTAAAACTTATAAGTCTTTTACCACTGGGACACCATAGGTCTAAATAGGTCTCATACCTCACATGGAATTACATTGTGGCTTGATTGAGAACTCCGGTAGTGTATTAGCCTTACAACAAATGTCCTTAGCTTATTTCTATGGGAAATATCTATCCAATCAAAATAAAATTTAATTTAATTTAATTTATTTCAATAACATGGGAGACTTACAGCTACAACGAACAGATCAAGAACAGTATATTAGTCAGAAAGCCAATTACAGGTCTCCACTTATAAGGAACAGAGAAAATAAAATATTTAATTCTAAGGACATTCACACTAAGTTACATTATATACAGTGTTAGAGCTGTGTTGCTCATACTAAATAATAATCATCACAACAAAATAAACGAATGAAAAGATAGAATGCATGAAAAAAAATAGAACTACATGAAAAAATTACGGCTTATGCACTTCCTGGCTGACGAGACGCTAGTTAGGAACGGGTCTATATCGTACTGTTTACAAAGCTTGTTAAGATTTCTGCTTGCACGCACAATGAACGAATTCTGCCTATAATTGGTTGAAGCAAATGGCACGCGTAAAGGTGGATTGTATCGCTTAGACTTCATGGGAATGTTGAAATAAAATTTTGTTAAAATTTCAGAACAATTTATAGTGTTGTTAAAGATTTTCAACAAACACATACAGTCAGAAATCTCGCGGCGGTTGAGTAAAGGCAATATATGAAATTTTTTACATAGGTTGTAGTAGTTTTCAGAATAAAAATGCAAATTTACCTGAACTCATCAGTGGTGACAGCCCCATAGAACTGCTGAGCATACACCATAAGATTGGAGAAGGTATCCAACTCGGTGTGGTTCGGTCTGCCCATCAGTACTGATCCGGGAACCTTGCCTAAGTTGCAGTGCTTGTATTCATGCATCTTTGCGCGAGTACCTGAGGATAAAGGATTTATTAGTTCGGTGACAAAGTATAAAACAAAGTCGCATTTCAAGTTTGTACGCTTAGATCTTCTAAACCACGCAACTAATTCTAATGCGGTATTCGTCAAAAGACAGAGTGAATCAAGAGGAAGATTTATATGTATAATACCCGGGCGAAGCCACTGGCAAAAGCAAGTATAATATAAATTATCTTTATATTTAATATTTATAATGATAATTTAGCTTGTAGTATTGTCGACCTCGTCATGATTATCACCTTAAGGTTAAATCGCACCCCTAGATCTAAAGGGAACTAACTCAAAACTCTTAATTTTTCAGTTATGAATAGTTATAGTTTATTCAAAACTATTTCCAATATTTGGAGTCTAATGTTGGAAATAGTTTTGAATCTGGTTTATTGGTCGATAGGTATTGAAATGACAGACTCGAATGTGTGCATAATTCAAAAATTAAGAATTTTGAGTTAGTTCCCTTTAGATCTAGGGGTGCGAAATGTGAATTGCAGGACTAAAAACGATACGGTCTATGTACTTAATTTAATTTTCATAAAAACTGTTGTCAAAAGTGATCGACTATACCTTTTGGCATATTCAGTGGCACCCGGTCAGATTGGAAGCCGATCTTAACACAGAAAAAAAGGCTAAACAGAAGATGATAGTTACCATCGGGACAAAGTAACTGCAAGTCGTCAGGCAGTAGATCCCTCGCCCACCACTCGCGACGTCTTCCTGCCGAGACTTCGGCTGGAGCGGAATGACGTACGAAGGCGACATCCCCTCCCCCTTCCACCATGCATCGTACTGCGCCCACGTGACCGAAGTAGTCTTCACTTGCATCGCGGCGGCAGCGTCTGTTGAGAAAATATTCATTGGAAACTGAACAAGACGTGTGAGGCAGAGTTGTAATGTCTAGCGTCTTCTGAATGATTAGTTGGGACAAAATATCCGGTTACATGTTAATCTCTCCCGTCCCACTGACGCGATATCGGGTCAGCCGAAAAATGTTCTCTGCGTCCCGAAGACTCGATATCGCGTCCTATGACTTCACAACCGAAAACACACCATCACGGCATAGAAAAAAAGCATATAGTCGCGTGAAGTCATAGGACGCGATATGAAGTCTTCGGGACGCAGAGGATATCGCGTCAGTGGGACGAGAGAGGTTAATACAATCGCAGCGGGTTTTTTCGTGCACTGGATCTTCACCGCACTGCTTAGCGCTGAGAGTTCAAAATGCAACTGCTTTTGTGAGTGACGCGCTGTGATGCACTCTGTTAGATTCTCAATGCATGGCTGAGCTGGCTGGTTGAAAATCCAGTGCGCGATTAAATATCGCTGCGATATCTTTACACCCATGTGGACCTGCGCTTACTGCATTCCTGGATGGGTTAAGCAGAGGTCTCAAACTCACAACATCCTACCACGACAGCCTGTGATAGTTTTCAACCAAAACTTCGTCTATCTACATGTCTCAATGAACTTTTTACGAACGAAACGGTATATCATATCGTTCAGCAAGAAATCCTGACATAATAAAATCACTAAAATGTCAACATTACATCTCTGATCCGTTCTCTAATCATCAGAAGAGGGAACGGATGACGGATAAAAATTGTACATTCCACTTACAAAATCAAGATTTAAATACACTTTCTGGCTACAAAACCGCACAGTTAAAGAAGTTGCATAGAAAAGTAGTGACCTGAAGGAAGCCCCGTGACACAGATGGCACAGGTTGTCGTGCGGCACGGTGCCCGAGTCCACGTACTCCGAGCTGAGAGCGCCGGGCGCGCAAGACTTCGTGAAGTACTCCGCCGCGGCATGCGCTCCGTCACAACCGTACGACCTGCCGACAAAATGTCACAAGGTTTTTAGACAAGGGGGGCTTGGATTAATTCCTGTGTAAGGACTAGTGATGTGCCGGATTTCCGAGGGAGAAGAAAGATCCGTTACTTTTTTGGCGGATCTTTTACCTTAAGTACTAATTATCAATATTTTTTTAATTCCACTGAGATTATTTTTTATTTCTTAAAATCAAATATTTAGTGACTACAAACAAAAAGAAAGGCTCGCTGGAGCTACCGATCTAAAAGTGGAACAAATGTAATTTTTGTTGATGATTTCATTTTGAAAAAGTGTGCTATATAGAGACATTGTTTTATTTTTCCGGTAATCTTTACATAAACTTCTATCATATAGAATCATTTCAGATTTTTCTCTATGCAAACTTCAGAGAGAAGGGGGTGAACGGTATTTTTTTTATATTATTCATAAAAAAAAGAAACACTCCGCACCTGATCCATCCATTAGATATAAGGTAAGCAAGTGGGAACACCCATCCTGCAGCTCTTCCTAAGCCAGTGTGACAGGTATTCTTGCCACGTAAGTACGTCAGATCCGTGTCCGGGTCTTGTTCCTTCGCTACAGCCACTGCGTAGTACCAGTTGTCTCCACTTGAGTAAATCTAAGGAAGTGAAGAGAAGGTTATTATTTACTTTATACTCTACTAGCTGACCGTACAGATGTTGTCCTGTTTCCTAGAACTCGATAGCAGCGCCATCTGTCGGGCTGATTTGTGAATCTAAACCATCCAGAGTGCCACCCAAACGCATACAAAAAAATTCATTCAAATCGGTCCAGCCGTTTAGGAGGAGTTCAGTGACATACACACGTACAGTAGAATCTTTGCACTAACGCCGCGACAACGTGACCGCTGCACTGCGTAGTCGCGGCGTCTGCGCATAATGCGTTTGGGCTGGATGGTTTAGATTCACTATTTGACCCGGTAGGTGGCGCTGCTATCGAGTTCTAGGAAACAGGACAACGTCTGTACGGTTAGCTGGTTATATATATAAAGATAAAAAAACCTAAAGCTGTTATTACAGGATCTGTTAACTTGCTTATTAATCTCTACTAACTAGGTTCACCGGTTAGACAAACGACAGCTGCGTACGATTACAGCAGCCATAACTGGCCATGGGTCGTTTAATAAACATCTCTTTGTCATAGGAGTTACAGACAGTCCGCTGTGCAGGGCCTGCATTGAGGACGACGAGACAGCAGCGCACGTGCTTCTAAACTGCCCGGCGATCGCCACATACAGGGCCAAGTACTTCGGTAACTCAGGTACCTTACGTGAGATAGTCAGTTACACCAAGGCGATGCTGGCCTTCCTCGAGGAGCTGGGGTGGATCGAATAACCGATTTCCCACATCATCATCATCATTTCAGCCAAAAGTCGTCCACTGCTGGAAATAGGCCTCCTCCAAGCACCGCCACTTTCACCTGTTCTGTGCTTCTCGCATCCAACGTATTCCTGCGGCCTTCACCAGGTCATCGGTCCATCTTGTGGGAGGCCTTCCAACGCTCCGTCTTCCAGTACGCGGTCGCCACTCCAGAACCTTCCGACCCCATCGGCCATCCGTTCTGCGAGCAATGTGCCCTGCCCACTGCCACTTAAGTTTGGCAATTCTTTGGGCTATGTCGGTTACCTTGGTTTTCCTACGGATCTCTTCATTTCTGATTCGATCGCGTAGGGATACTCCAAGCATACCCCTATCCATTGCTCTTTGGGTGACTTTCAGCCTTCTAATAAAGCCCATTGTGAGCGACCACGTTTCGGTTCCATAAGTCATCACTGGCAACACACACTGGTCAAAGACTTTTGTCTTGAGACACTGCCGATTTCCCACCTGTACGCAAAATATGCGCTCAGACGTGGAGTTGTGGACACCAGCCCGTTCTACCTATTTCCTAGTGTAGACGGCACACAGTGTGTTTAAGCTAAAACAGACAGCCGATGGATTAGCGCGAACACCAGCCCGCCCGCTACATGTAATGCACGTTGTCTCGTTCAGACGCAGAATTCGCGTTACTGACATGAATACATGATACATAACAGTTTTTTACTGGCGCGCTTTGTCGTAGAGAATCAATCATTTCGCGTTTATATCTAATTTTCTTAATGTCGTGTCACCTATTCCAGTCGGAGATCGTCCTCTTTATCACTCAATTTTTTTTAATTTTTTTGTTTTGGAATTGCGTAGAGTTGTTAATCCATAATTTTGTAGCCATAGTATGTAAAGACAAGTACTGCCATGCTTGGAACAGCTCTATAATATATCTCATCATCGTGGTATTTAATTCCTATATCCGAAGAGGGGCGAGGACTCTCAAAGCATGGACTTCGGTTTAAAGACATTTATTTCTCAAAAAAGAAGAACATTACAGTTCACTTAAAATATTGAGAAATATAAAACTAAAAGTAAGTGTGTGTGTGTGACTTCGGGAGTCTATCTTATTATTTATAAGATATTCCTAGAAAAATATGCGGTTTTCTTGGGGAACATGGATGTTGTTATATTACTCCGGCGTGGCCGCGACAGTAGACAGTGTGGCAGATAGCACGTTATGTTACCTCCTGCATGAAGGGCACAAGGCGGTGAGTGTTGGCTGCGTGGAGCATGTCGGCTGCGTCGAACAGCGCGAAGTCAGCCGTACCCTCCGCGATGGCGCGCTCGCAGTGCCGCGTGCTATGGCCGCGCCAGCAGATCAGAGTAGGGGACAGGAATGCTGCTTTTAATGCTACCTAGAATACATACAAGTTGTTAGAAAAGGTAATGTTATAGCGGCAGAATGTCAACATTAGGTTTATTCGCCTGACTCGTGCGTACCTCAGAAAGAACGTTAAAGAGTTGAGTTTTACATTCGATATGGATAGTCAAAAGCCCACAGAGTTAAGTTGAAGGTCCATAAATACATAATTAGGCCCGTCTTTTTCAAAAGCAGAGAAGCGTGGCCCGTACTTGAGCGGCACAAGCAAGAATTGTATGTCACTGAGATGAAAATGTTGCGCTGGATGTCCGGAGTTACGCGGAGAGACGGCGTCAAAAACTCACGCATTGGCGGCAGCCTTCATATCCGTGACATAGTAGACAAATTGCAGGAGTGTCACTTATGTTGGTCGTACCAACATAAGCCACACTAGCTGGTTTCCGTAAAACGTGCCCGTACCAGCTTGGTACGGGGGCATTTTCACAAAAATGTACCCCCACCTTGAAAAATAATGCTTTTTTGATAGTATTATATTCTAAACCGTCTTTGGTCTATTTAGAACGGAAATTCAATATCCTTTAAGGAAAAATAAAATATTATGGGCTTAAAACGAAAATACTGTAAAAAATATGAGAACATAACGGAAAGTCTCGCAAATTTAAATCAGTTGTGTGACTATATTCAGTAGCTGAGAAAACGGTGTAAATTATAAGAATTTTTAGATATTTTTTATTTAATGACTTTTAAATGCTCATGTAATTTAAAAAAAAACACTCACCGTTTCCAATTTTTATATCTTAGCATATTAAAAGTACATAATATGTTCAGTATGTGACTTCTGTTACTTCAACTGTCATAATTATCTACATTTTCAAATGTTTTGATATGTTTTTTAGAGAAAAGGCTACAAATATTATACTAAAGAATCATTTTCCATTTGAGAGAGTAATTTGAAGGTCATTAAATGTAAAATCTACTCAAATAATCAAGAAATTCAGCTCCGTAATATAGGGACAGTCACGTAACTGAATACCTAAAAAGGGAAAGGGTGCGTTTACATGGCGAAAAAAAGTACGCAGGCACAATTAATACATATAATTATATGTATAACATTATTTAAGTTTTAACAAAATTAAATCACAATCAGTTCTTGCCTAAGGTATCCCATTGTTATTATTAATTATTAAAGGTAAATTATTTAGTATCAAGATTATTAAGTCTTTTTTATAGCACTTATATCAGTCTTCGTGATTCGTTTATCATTAACATTAATAATAGCAAGCAATCTTAAACAACACAATCAATTCCGGTCCTTAGACCATAACAATTGTTGGCTTGAAATATCTAACTACAACGGATAACCTATAGTTACATACTGAGATCTGTAGCTTTCAGATATAATTTTAATTAGATCTTATTCTTTTTTCTGTGTTTTGCTTTTAAGCCCATCATTTTGCGTACATATTTTTTGTTTGTGGTGTTTTTCACAAGTTGTTTTAAATATTGTTTCTCTTTATGTGCTTTTGCCCTGTGATATGTCTTTTTTAATGTAAATTCAAGCACTTCCTCACTTGATTTTTGCTTCATCAATTCATTTTATAAGTCCGCTATCTTTATCGTAGTACGTTGTTTAAGACGTTGGTATCGTTTTTTGTAAGCCTCTCTTTGAGTTTAATTTTTTTTATCCTGCGTCAACAGATTCCTGCATTTTCTTAATAATTGTTTACATTTTTTCCTGATGTTTGTTTCATTTTTATCTTTCGTAGTTTTATACAAGGTTCATTATCTACATTTCTTAGTTCTAGTTGCTTTTTTTTCTTCTGCATATTGCTTCTTTTTTTTCTTCTCTCCATTTTTTGCGTTGCTTTTCTGCTTCTTCTTCCGTTATTTCTGATATTTTCTTTTTTTTTTGATTTTCATTCTTTCAATTTTTTTTTTACATTTAGCTTTATATTCTTCCGGGCGATCTCGTTTGAGTTTTTCCCTAGAACGTCTAGTTTTTTCAGCCCCGGTGAGAGGCATTTTGATATTCCTAAAACAAAATTTAGTACTACTAAAATGAAACCTACAAATAAACGAACATAAAAATGTACACCCATACAAGTAACATTAAAATTTAACAAATAAACATACAACATCAAATATTTCAAGTTGTTTTTCAATAATAATTCTTTTGAAATCTACTATTTGCCGAGGTTTGGTACTCAGTCAAAAACGTCTTAGAAAAATATTTTATAGGTCAAGAAAATTGCCATGTAAACTGTACTTTATGTGTTCAGGCATGTTGTGATTTTTCGTTCAGCATGTATGTGACCGCTCAAATAGTCACACAACGGAAGTCACATTTAATTATCCTCTAGTAATAAAAACTGTTTAAAAATAGCCACAATACTTAAATTCATAAAAACTTTTGTTCAACTTAGTTAACATAATATTTTAAAACTAATTAACTAAAAACTACAAGATAAATACTACAGGAAATAAGACAAAATATGGTCACATACCTGAGACAACATTTCGTTCCCTGCGGCTTGCAAACACGCGTGACCTCTTTCTGAGCACTTTTTTGATACTGACGGCTTCTAACCTGACTAATTGCATAGCGCCAACTATGATATTGTCAGTAATGAAAAACTATTCGAACTACAGTAAATATTTTGTTAGAAAAATGGGTGACAAAACTGAATGTTCCGGGAAGGACAATTTTTTCGATTTACTTTCTTAATTTTTTAAATATTTTTTTGTTAATAGGTTTTTATATTTTACTTAGTATCACAATATTTGATTATCTTAGACTAAAAAAAAACCTTAAAAGAGGGTGTCTTTCTTACAATAAATTTAAGATATAAGTTATTGTATTCGTAAGTCTACGCAGGGGACAGCGCAAAATCACCCATTTTTCAATTGTTATTTTTAATTAAAATGAATTAATTTGAGATTATCATAAAGTTTTTGTTAAAACAACAAAATACTGTATACGTTTATTCACTTTGATGACAAATATAAATAATTCTGGCAACTACTTCATGAATAAAATTTAATCAAATTTGAGGGACACTGAAAAATCAGGGGGTATACATTTTTGTGAAAATGCCCACGGGCATGTTCTAGGGCTCCGGCAGAATGGGAAGATCCAAAAAGTGCTGGCTTGACGTTGTAGTGGATGACATGCGTACAAACAGACTTACCATAAGGGCTGCAGAAGCCCGTCCGAAGTGGAGGGTTAAGAGTAGGAAAGCGGACCTCGGGCTCCAAAAGGATCTCTATATGCCAGGGCCACGATATCTCTTTCGACCAAATCTCGCGACCCTGGCAGAAATGAGTGAACTTACCCTCATCTTGAGACATTTGTCCATCTCCGGATCACTGGTGACACATAACGTGGCTCGCTTGATTGGACAGTCTCTGATCGCGAGCACGGCTTTCTCTGCCTGTTCTCCTACGAACTTGTTGTTCAGGATGTGTTTGGCTGCTTGTTCCTCTTCTTTTAGTATTCGGAAGTTTACTGTTGCATCCTAGGGAGAGTATTAGGTTATTTTTGTTTTGATTACTGGCTGAAGAATTTTTCATTAATTTCTACTGTTTTTGTGTGAAATCTATTCAATACTTATTTTTAAATAGCTTTGCCACGGCTTGCTCGCGTGGTTGTCAGAATTTGTCATACGGGAACATATAACAGGGACAAGCGTAGCATACTCTTTACAACATCAGCTATCTGCCAGTGAAAGTCCCGTTAAATTCAGTCCAGCCGTTTCGGAGATTAGTCGCAACAAATAGACAGAATTAAAGGATACTATGTTTTTTTTAAAAATTATGCATTTAGCACACAGTTCGTATTTTGACATTACAAACAGTTACTTCTTCCATTCATTTGTGTAGATTGGTGTTATTTTCAATTGAACGAATTTTAACTCTCAGCTTGTTTAAATTAAGTTTATTTCAGAACGTCTAGTGGTCATACTTTTTTTTAACTTGTTCAATTTTGAGTTATGACTGAAGTTGTAGCGCAAACTGGATTTTATGTGAGAGTAATTAAGTTTTTTTTTTCCAAACTCTCATATGTGTTTACATGATTGGAAACTAAATTGCGAAAGCAGTATAGTCGGTTTGTAAAATCGTCATTCAGACTGTAATAGAGATAAGGCTCAAAATACACACTGAATTTAATGAGACGCTTTCAAAATTCGTCTCTTCTGCCCTAAGTATAATTGTTGCAGTCTTCCAACTTACCTGCAATAACAAATCTGTGGTTTCATTAGATCTGAACAGTTTGAACACTGATTCAATAGGTTGTCCTGATGAATCCACTCGAGTCTTGAAAGGCGGCATTGTACTTGCTCTGTAAAAGATTAAATTATTATTATTTAGCTTCTTCCTCCGAGCGGGGCTGTTGTCAACACATACACATAGGTACATTAATAAGCCACATCTTAGGTGCATTTGTTATTAGTTATCTTAATATTAATGTTTATGTAGTGCTTGTCTTACAACTACTGATATGTATTCATATTTTAGACGTCCTCGTCGCTGGCACCCTAAACAAGTTAAATCTTACATTGGGTGCCAGAGTTCATCGAAAACACTCATTCCCTGAGTTGTAATGTTGCATAGTATTTGGATAAGTGTTTTTATACAACCGAAGGTAGTAAAAAAATCTTTTTTTTTTTTGTTGTTTGTATCGCATCGCCTGGACGCGCTATTTTTCGTTTTCGCTTAGCGTTCTTTGTGACTCTTTTTCTTTTTGATCAGCCCCTTAATGCTTAGCGTAATGTGAAACAGCTTCTTGCCTTCCTCAAGAATTGGGCTATCAAATTTCAAAAGGTTTTTTTAACTCCGACTGTTAGTTCCGGAGATTAGCGCGTTCAAACAAACAAAAACTTCAGCTTTATTATTATTATTATATTATACTAGCTTCTGCCCGCGACTTCGTCCGCGTTAAATTTCTTGTTCCCCTTCCCATTGTGTCGAATCGCCTACCCGTGCGATTTTTCCCGTTTTTGCAACATTTTTCATTACTGCTCCGCTCCTCTTGGTTGTAGCGTGATGTTATATAGCCTTCCTCGATAAATAGACTACCCAACACAAAAATATTTTTTGAATTCGGACCAGTAGTTCTGAGATTAGAGCGTTCAATCAAACAACCATACAAACAAACTCTTCAGCTTTAATAATAATAAATATCTTAGGACAACCAACACACCATTATCTGATCCCAAACTAGACAGAGCCTGTACTATGGTAACCAGACAACTGATAATCATACTTATATATTTCTAAATACATACATATTATAGATAAATTACACCCAGACACAGAACAAATGATCGTGCTCATCACACAAAGATTTGTCCTGGGTGGGAATCGAACCCACGACCTCAGCTTTAGCAGTCAGGGTCACTAACCACTAGACTAACAGGCCAGTCAAAGCTTTATAATATTAGTATAGATTATATTATATACGTAAAAGAAATTTGTCGAAAAAGTGGTGATGAGATATAACGTTGAAGCCTTCATACAGATAAATTTATCACTAACTAGCTGACCCAGCGAACTTCGTATCGCCTAAGATTCAAAATGTTGTAATAAACCTTCCAAGTTTGACAACCTGGTACGCGGTGGTGATCTGGTAAGCGTTTTCTAGCTGATACTCATATGTTTGGGTAGCTCCTACTCGGTTATGATAACCTGTTACTTCGAAGGCATAAAGCGTTTTCTGGCTGACACTGCTGTTTAATAAGCTCATACCAAGTTATGACCGCCTGGTACCTCGAAGGCAAAGTTTTTGTCATACCACGTTTTATAGTGAAATGTATTCTCTTTGACGTTTTATGTCACATCACACGAGAACGCGGTCGAAGGGGATAAAAAGTATCCTTTGCCAAAAGCAAAAAAAAAAAAAAAAAAAAGTATCCTATGTCCTTCTCCTGGCTCTAAACTACCTCCCTGCCAATTTTCAGCTAAATCGGTTCAGCCGTTCTTGAGTTATAAGTGAAGTAACTAACACGACTTTCTTTTATATATATAGATAACCATTTATTGTAGTAATTTATTGCGTAACAATTGAAACTGAACAGTGTTTATTTACACTATAATTAGCTACTTTTTGAATAGAAGTTAATAAGGAACAATTGTTACATTGAAACTGTTGCATGGCCAGGTTTGTAATAGTGTCACATGAGTTTAATACCTACCTAGTTATTTGCAGTTTCATACACTACTTTATCTACTCTCTTACAATGAGATTGAACCTACTACATAAATAAAAGGCCAAAGTTTAAAAGAGTAAGAAAGAAATTAGTAAGGCTAAGATGCAGGCGCGCCCTGCATAAGCGTTCCATTAGAAAAAATTATAAGTTTGAGAAAAAAAAAGGTTAGTTAAAGGGTGTTTTAATATGATTCTATTTTTAAATTTCGGTATTGTGTTTATAAAGTATGTCAATTTAAACTCGTTTTGAATTTTATAATTCGAATTTTACTATATGAAAGTAGATAAAATACATAATTATACTCACTTTGTATTCATATCGTCTTCAAACTCATTCTGCCGGCTATTGAAATTGTTATTACCAAACTTATCTCTGTTGAACGAGTCATAAGGAAAGCGCGACGCCTCTGTGGTCGAGTACGGATTGTATGGGACACCGGATTGGAAGCCACTCGTGTTGTTATAGTTTCGGTTCAAAGGGTTTGGCTCGCCGTATAGTTGGAACATCACTTGCAAGAGATTTTGGTATCTGTAAAAGAAAGATTACTTTGTAAAAAACAATGATGAAAATAGTAGTCTTTTCCCAGCTATATTAGGGTCGGTTTTTTGTCTAACTCGGTTCAGTTTGATACCAGTATTTTACATGGAGCGACTGACTTTCTGACCACCACAACCCAGTTACTGGGTACAGTACGATACCCCTTGGTAAGACTGGTTGTCAGACTGTCGGGCTTCTGATGGCCCATAACGACTGTCAAAGATTAAATAGAATGACAACCAGGCTTGGCTAGTGCTTGGCTGGAATAAATTGTATTTTGATTTAAACTTAATAAGATAATCACGAAAAACCACTCGGAATGCGACGTTGCCAGCCCACACAGGATGAACGCTCCTAAACTTAAAATTAATAAGAAAATCTAGATGTTTGCCTAGACATACCCTCCAAGCTCAGCCTGTATTAAGATCTTTCTAAGCATCAGTGCCTTACCTCTTCCTCTGCTCCCTGGACACGGCACTGCTGGTGACGATAGCATCAGCGGGCACGCGGCCCCAGTTGCAGTTCTCGGACTCGGTGACCGGGCGGCGCGAGCCGTCGCGACAGATCAGCTCGAACTGGTCTTCTGTTACTCCACCTATAGGGAAACGAACACTAGACATTTAGCAATCACATATTTAGAAAGGTCTGTGTAATACTAGTTTAAAATCCCTCTTCTGATCACTTTCCCCTCGCTTTTAACTTATTCCTCTCCTAATCAAAATCAATGGTATATTATGCTTGTCAGGGTCGCGAGATTTGTTCGAAAGAGATACCGTGGCCCTGGCATATAAGCAACAGAAGGAACACGGGTGGGTTTTAGTCAGTAAAAGTCTGACACGCCCTCCCGCTCCGCCCAGAGCAGGAAACGTATTTTGATGATTTCCAAACCACAAAAAAAGGTATATTATGCGAGATATGGTATATTATGTATATTTAATGTTCTAACAATTATAGTATTTATTTCATTAACTTTTTTTTTGTTTCAGTCCAGTACTAACCCCTACCAGATATAATTGTACTAACCAAGTATCTGATGCGACAGTAGAGCATGTTGTATAGTCGTGTCCCGAACAAAGGCGATGTCACCCGAATTGTTCGCGATTAGACAACGTAGAGCTCCTTCGTAGCCCGCGTAAGGGTCTGCGAGAGTGCAGCGGATGCCTGCCCCACCGGTGCATAGCTTGCATAGTCTGTGGAAAGAGGATTTTTGAGTTAATTTGGGTAGTGTTTTTGAGGTCAGTTAGGACTGCCTCATTGGTCTAGTGGCCGCAAGCGCCATTGCTAATCATAAGATCCTGGGTTCTATTCCTAGGTCGGGCAAGGTGTTATTGAGTTTTTTCTATCTGAAATTTCTCATTATGAAACGGACGTAGTTACGCAAAAATGATCCAAACCATACATACTGCGGTCAGTAAAAACGACCTAGCTAAAAATAGCTTTATATGGCGCTTCTTTTTTTTTTCAGCATACAATTCAAACATTCTGGTTTTGAACTAGTATTTCTAACAGAATACGTTAATATACCATTAATAATAATAAAAAAACAAGTCAATATTTCACTGACAAAAAAATAAACCTCTTGAACTACAAAGGTCGATATTTCAAAAGCAACTAGGTGTGGATTGGATCCTTTTCGCTGGAGTATGAATATGTTTCCGGTTGATGGCAGTAGGCTCGTTCCCTATGACGTGCAAATTGTGGTTGTACTATAAGCAAAAACATCTGCCCAACCCAACAGGGAAACAAAGCGTTATGTTGTGTTAGATACAAGTTATTTCGTAGAAAAACATGTATTGTGCAATAGGCTCGCCCCTATTACATGACCCTTTTTTTTTTTGGATGGGAAATCATCAAATGACTTCTCCCGCTCTTGGGCGGAGCGGGAGGGCGCAGACTTTTACTGACTAAAACCCACCCGTCTTCCTTCTGTTACCCATGTGCCAGGGTCACGGTGTCTCTTTCGAACAATCTAGCGACCCTGGCAGATTACATGGCCCTTAAAGCATAACTGGCAAAATGTGGTCGTATTCTACTGTAAATATTACTCTGTTTAACCCTTCGGACAGGCAAGATATGAAATTTAAGTTATTTGTCCATAGTAGCAAAAACAGATGATCACCAAAGTGGTCAATGGCAAATTAAAAAACCAAATTATGGGATTTTATACAATTTAATTGGCAAATGTTCAATTGTTTCTTAGCATAACCTTTAACCCCTCGTGTGCTTGACCCACGCTCGTAAAAATTACCGCCGTGTGCCCGGCCGCCACGAACTGGCGCGAGCAAGCGGCGAGCGTTCCTTTGTATGTAACTGTTTTTACTTGTCATTCCCGTGACGAAATCCATTCATTAGTGGCCCCCGAGACAAGTTGATTCGGTCCTCTTTCAATGCAAAAAAAAGTAGACCCAAACAGCCAAAGTTTAAGTAACAAAATCTCATTTAAAAAGTTTGTTAGGTTTGGACGTGGATCCACGTTTAGGCACACAACGGTAAAGATTTTTCAAACGTTGATTCACGTCTTAAACACACGAAGGGTTAAAATATATTCAACCTCATCTTGTTACACTGAAAGCAAAAAGCTGTGAAAAGGGTTAGAGGATTATAATTATTATTTTTCGACAAAATATTACACTTACTTGTCAGAATTTTCACCGATTGGATTGTACATGCCTTTCAATGAGTTGGGTGCACACGAGTCGCCAAAGTACTCAATCGCAGATTTGACGTGATTATTGCAGTCTGTTATTTTGAGCCCGCCTTCTTGCATTAGCTGTAAAATATTATATGCTTTAGTTAGAGTACCATCCTCCTGTCTTTACCCTAATATATTTGTCATTTCATCTTGGACACAGTCCATTCATCGTTTCTTTAGTCACGGTGCATCGTTTTCATAAATAATTATATAATTAATGTATGTAAAATATTGCATATCAGAGTAAAGATGGAGTTTCTTGCCCATTCTTCTCCATATGAAACTACTTTTAGGAAGGGCAACTAGAATCAATTCTAATTTAATATAAATGTTGCTTTGGCTTTTTTTTTTTTTAAATTTCATCAAACAATTTTTAGGCAGTAGGCCTAACCACTGTCGTAAATTGTTTAAGTGACCTGGCGGCATTTCATCCATCCAGTGTTAATTCTGTGCTCCCGGCTAGCCCACATAATTTAAAATTTCTTACATGTTATGCAATTTGCAGGTCACTGCCAGGTTGTATGTTAGATTGATAGATGACTTGAGATGTTTAGCCTTTAGTTATACCAATCCCAGAAAGTTAAAGCTGAGCATCAAAGTCCATATCATATAGACTTAAAACTTGAATATCTCAAAACCTACTTTATATGGATCCTCTTAATTTGACTACGTCAAAATTATAAAATAGCCTTCAAATAGAGTCTAAAATCTTACAACATGTATCGGCATCACCCATCCCGCCAGCGATCCAACGACCGGAAAGCAGGCCTTCGTCCCTCGCAATGCACTGAGTCCATAACCAGGCTGTACGTTGGGTAGGGCCCCTTTTCGGACTACTGCAATAGAGTATTGGTAGGGCTCCCCACGCCCATATAACTGTTGATAGAAATAGAGAATATAGATTTAATTTTGCCCAGAAAATAAGGCCCAGGAAGTCATTTGGCCCTTGAGTAGAGTATCACTAACTTTTATGTTTGATTTTTGAGTTAGGTAGAAGTATCTGTATTACCGAAATTGCGTCCTTTCTCATATCTTTGTGTCAATGATGCAATAAGCATTTGGAATGTATTAGAGTTTTAAAAGTATTTTTTGTGCTAAAAGTATTGTGTTTGCTATGGTCACATCATCATAATCATTTCAACTAAAAGATGTCCACCGTTGGCCATAGGAGTCTCCCAAGCATGGACACTTTACCGGTTCTATGCTTCTCGCATTCAGTGGATTCCTGCAGTGTTCACCAGGTCATCAGTCCACCTTGTGGAAGGCCTTCCAATGTTAAGCCTTCTAGTATGTGGTTGCCATTCCAAAAGTTTTGCCCCCACCACCCATCCATATTGCTGTGTCCTGCCCATTTCAGTTTGAAAATTCTTCATGCTATGTTGCTACCTTGGTTTTCCTACAGCCACAACATTAGACTTATAAAAGATTAAAACTATTTATTAACATACCTCTTGTAGAATAGGCACCAAGGAGTGGTATCTGCCTGCAACATACACTTCTCCAGCATCAAGGCCAAGCAATGAAGCCTCTCCTCGGTCCACCCATGTCATGCATTCTTCTGTGTCAAAAGCCTGAAAAATTAATATTTAAATAAATGATAGATTTTGAAATCATAAGATCCTGCCTGTATTCACCGAAAGTTTTGGTAGAGGTGCACTTATAGTACACTCACGTTCAGCCAGTTATGTTTAAGTCCCATGTAACAGGGGATGAGGCTATTGCCATCAATGGGGCACACATGCAGACTCCCCGGAGAATCGGCCTGGCCTGACTGGCCTGTTAGTCTAGTGGTTAGTGACCCTGACTGCAAAGACTGAGGTCGTGGGTTCGATTCCCACTCAGGACAAATCTTTGTGTGATGAGCACAATCATTTGTTCTGTCTGGGTGTAATTTATCTATAATATGTATGTATTTAGAAATATATAAGTATATTTATCAGTTGTCTGGTTACCATAGTACAGGCTCTGCCTAGTTTGGGATCAGATAACAGTGTGTTGGTTGTCCTAAGATATTTATTATTAATGGATTTGTGCCTCGCCCCCCTCCCGTTGGAAAATCTCCGATGGAAAAACCCAATATCACTTTGTCCGACCAGGGAATCAAACCCAGGAACTTATGCTAATAAGTTTATTACACAACGGCTACATATCAAGCATACATTTCCAGTTTCAGCTGAGTTTGCAATGTATACACTTTTCATACAATGTGAAGTCAACTAAAACTGAAGTTATACTGGAAATGTTTAACTTGATTTATCGCCATGCGTACTAAAACAAGCTCATTTTACAAATTAATTATTGTTATTTACATGTTTCATAAGGTTTAGAAATTTTCAGTAACAATTCTGATTTTGGAACTGTGCTCAGTAAATGGCAATAGGCACCCTTACTGCTTCCAACTACTTGCATCTATTTTATCTGTACTCATTTTACTATATAAATGGGATGTCACTGCGACCCTGTATACAGGTAGAACGGGCTGGTGTCCGCAACTCCACGTCTGAGCGCGTATTTTGCGTAAGAAGACCCTGTATACAGTACTTAAACCTAAACATTTTGTGGGTTTGTTTTTTTATGGCTAATCTCAAAAACAGCTGTACCGATTCTGATGAAATATGTTATGGCTGAATGATACTAGCTAAGTATTGTAGGACAATGTATGAAGTTGTAGAAAAATATCTGTTTTGTGGAACACAGTTTCAATAATTTATACTTTAGTTTCAGTCTCCTTCTCAGACTATTACAAGAGTAGAGACTGTACAATAAAATACACTTACCCTCTTACACTGCAGCTCAATATAGTCTTTTCCAAACAGTCCTTTGTCCTGAACAACGGACTTGGAAAGTTTCTCACACTTCTCAGTCTCTAGTAGTGATGTGGTGCACCAAGTTATCATGTCCTCTCCTTCCACTTTAGGTACTTTTACTATGCCATTGATTACATTCTCACTGCCGTAAATACTGGCAGTTCCTGTACCTGGAAAATATAAGAAATAATATGTTAAAAGAGGTTTTATAGTTTACTCTGCCAAAACGATGATGTTCAATTTACTTTTATGATAATTTTTTACTGTTTTCATCTTATTCAAACATGAAATTTTAATTAAATTGAGACACATGAGTAACTTGTAAGAAAAAAAAAGAGGTTTTGTTATACCTACTGTTATTCAAATTAACACAAAGATTTTTTGAAGACCTCGTCCTTCTATTCTACATAAGAATTAGCACAGCAGCTATTTTAACTAAGTTGGGTGTTCTATTTGCTGGTTATTCTAGCACACAATAACTTTAGAGAGAACTTTAGAAACAAAACATGGATAGGTACTGTCTTTTACGCTTCGGTTTTTGTTATTTTACATGGCAAATATTGTTTACACAACTATTCAATTGAATGTGATCCTGACGAAAATCCGGTGAGTATCTATGTTACAACAATTCCACTTGTAAATAAATAGTTGTCGAAACTTTGATACGAAGTTTTAAATGTGAATTAACTTACCGATAAGAATGGGTAGAAGTGGTAAAATAAGGTAAATATCCATATCTGCTGATATTTATGGTTTATTCTGTTAGCAAAGCACTATTTCATGTTGCATTTTCGTTAAAATAATTAATTTTGGGACACACCCCAGCCGCAAACAGACAAAACCAATTTGATTGTTGCTCATCAGTGTTACCATCATAGAGAATAGCAAATAGCAATACAGGTGTCCAGTAAATAGCACGACCACGACATACTGCAGGGGGTGATAAGCTTGGGTCACTACCTATCAATACAACATATGTTCAGCAAAATCTTACGGATTTTTTTTTCACCACTGTAGGTTAAACTTAAGTGATAAGAAAATAGTTCTGTGCAAATTTAAACAAAAAATAGTATTTCTTGAAAACATTCTTGTCTTTGATAGAAAAAAGACTTATCAATGAGTAAAGTAACTATTCACGAATAATTTATGTAAAAAAAAGTACTAGAAAAGGATTTTTTCATTACGAGTTGCTTAAAAATCTGTTTCAAGGTAGAGATTTTTCAGTATTTCGGATAATTTTGTAAAACTGTAAATCCGTAAGATTTTGCTGAACATATATTGTGTTGTATTGATAGGTAGTGACCCAAGCTATCACCCCCTGCAGTATGTCGTGCTATTTACTGGACACCTTGTATATTGGTGGTTACCATAATTAGAGAGATAATAATAGCACGGAAGTTAACGGCAGTCCACGAAGGCACGAACCACAACCGCGTTAACCGTTGTTTCTTGAAATATAATCTTGACGGTTTTCTACTAGGCAACTCGACAACGGCTTGAATCGGTTGCCTACGCTGCTACTCAGCAATTGGAGTCCAAGTCTTATACAAAACTGGTTAGTAATTGATTTGATTTTTGAAATGTTGAGTATTAGCATTATTTATAGTTTGTACAGAAGAGAAGAGCAGTGGTGGTCCAGTGGTAACGGCCTCGAAATACAAGTTATAGGTCGCAAGTTCGAACCCAGGCCGCTCTTTACTTTAAGTAAATCATTTCGTCCCCACTGCTCTGAAAACGGTGAAAGACAACATCGTGAGGAAACAGACCTAGTACCAAAAATTCGAAGACTTGTGATATCTACCAACCTGCACTGGGCCTGCGTGGTGGATTACGGCACACTCCTTCTCAAAGAGAGGAGGCCTGTGTCGCAACATTGGGAACACAGACTACATAGAGATATGAGTGGGAACATTATAGGCTGATCATATTAGTTTCAAATATACATAAACAATTCGTGATGCTTCTATTTACTACTATTCAATATCTTTTAGTCATGGAACGCGATTTATATGTCAAATAGAAAAAAAGAACAAAATTTTGACATTTGGTAGTTTGACAATCTTGAGAAAAGATTCACAAAATCGTAGCAAATTTTCAATTTTCTTAAAATACATTGTTAAAAAGTACGTTGATACAATTCATTAATATTATTGTTGACGTTCATTGATATTTAGATATTCTTATTTTACTCCAGTTAACACGCCCATTTTCTTTGCAGGTTATCATATTTGTATTCAAAACAATTCCGTTCTAAAAACACGTGTGTTATTTAATTATTATTGCAATGGTCGTATTCACGTGTGGTCATTGCGGGGAATCAGTGACAAAACCTAAGGTCGAGAAACATTATATGATAGCATGCAGAAATATGACTCCTAATTTGTCTTGTATGGATTGTTTTAAAGACTTTCAGTGAGTATGGAATACTTAATTACAGATTTTTTTACGTGACCGCATTTTATATGTAAACAAATAGGTTTCATCAAATAGTTTGTCTATTAGTTTGCTATGTATAGAACTATGCCAATGTTACCATATTGTTGTTGCCAATGAGGAAGCAAATTACGTATTTATGAGTGATTATTGATTATTCAGCTTAATCGTTACGTCGTAAATTATAATTTTCTACAATACAATTCTTTGTGGGTAGTTCATAGTGTTTGATAATTTAATTATGTCATTGACCTTATTTGCATTGGATTGGCATAAACAAGCTAATATCTTTTGTAAAGTATGCCTCTTTTGGCAATGTGACAACTTTGTGTACTCTCACTGTTGAAAACAAACTATTCAGTTTGTGTTTTAATATTATGTAGTTCATTTAATACTTCTGAGGTCTTATCTAATCCTTCTTAATTGTTGAGTATATTAAATTAAATTGTTTATGTTTTTGTTTCCAGTGGCAATGAATATGAATCACATATAAAATGTATAACGGAAGAGGAACGCTATTCTGGAAAAGGATTTGTTTCCAAAGAGAAAAAAGGTGAGAAGAAACAGAATACATGGGTGGAAATGTTAAACTCAGTCCTAGATGAACATCACAGTGCACCAAGAAGTGTACTCAGGATTATTGAGACCATCACCAAACACAACAACACTCCTCGCAAGAAACCCAAATTCGTTAACTTTGTTAAGAATGTTTGTGGACAAAAGACAATGGCAAAAGACATTGACCAAGCCTGGGACTTGATCTCTGTAAAACTGACTATCTTATCCAACATCAATAATAGGAATCAAAATCAAAAGAAGGATTTAACAGTAATGGAAGATGAAAAACCACAAAATGGTACTATTGAGGAGACAGATGAGAAATCTGAAGAAAATGGCACAGGAGACGACACGGACAAACAGAATGGGGATGCAGAACAAAATGGTGAGACAGAACAGAATGGTGAAATAGAGGCAGTTGGGAAAAAGAAACTATCTAAAAAACAAAGGAAAGAAGAGAAAAAACACAAAAAATATGAAGCTGAGCTACAAAGTGCTGCAGCACCACTCCCTGAAGAAGTAGAAGAAGAAACAGAAAGCAAGAAAGGTAAAAAGAAGAAGAATAGGACTGAATCAATGAATGGTGATGAAAATATTACTGAAGGTAAAAGTGGCAAAAACAAAAAACGCAAGAGACAGGATACTGTTAATAGCGTTAATGGAAATCAAGAACCGATTGAAAATGAGGCAGAGCCTGTTGAGCCTGTTGCAACAACTACAGGAAAGACCCAAAAGAAGAAAAGCAAGACGGAGGAAGAAGAAGCTGAAGAGAGTATTTGTCTCCATGACCAAAATGTTGCCAAAATTGGAGAATTAGCAGTCAGCGGTGACAAATTCAATTGGCATGCAGTAATCCTATCTGTTTTGGAAAAGAAAGGCAATGAAGTACCTTTCAAACGTTTGCAGAAGAAAGTTCTGGGAGAGTACAGTGAAGCAACTGGCCGCGAAGTGGATGACCGCATAGCTGATAAGTTTATAAAGAAATTGAGGAGTGCTCCCAACGTAAGAGTTGACAAGAATAGAGTTCTTCTTATTGACTGAGAAGTTATAATTATGTGTAATAATTAAATGTACTGCCACACTTTGGGAGAATATATCAATTAGTTGAATGAGTTTATAATAATTGTCAGGATTCTTTGAGATAGACGAAGTAATACTGTTAAGTCCTAACACTGTATAAGCCCTCATAGTGAACATTTAGACACTTGCATAATATTTCGAAATATACCGTAATGTTAAAGCCAACAGAACTTATTTGGTGTTGAAAATATATATCTTTACTTGGTTCTGCTTTATATGTGTTAGACTTAAGGCCATGGCATGTTTTTATTACTAGCCAAAGTGTGGAGCCAAATTGATATAGATTTAATCTAGTTAAATATTAGGTTTTTGAGGCAGTTTGTAACAGTAGTTACAGTCAGTACCTATAACTCATTTTTCTATATTACTATTTTAGTTCCCATGTTCTTCTTTTTAAGGCAATAATACCGATGTTCTTAATATCAAAATATAGTTTTATTTTTAGTTATTAAGAATATAATAAGCTACACTTGCATGTAAAAAATTGGCCAAACTCGTGCTCTTCATTTGAGAAACGATATCTTAGCATGGCCACGCCTATGACTTGTGTTTGAGATAAATCTACCTGTTACTATAAAATAATAATCTATATATATAAAAATGAATCCCTATTTCCCTTGGTCACGCCATCACGCGTGAACGGCTGGACCGATTTCACTTTTTTTTTGTTGTTGTGTTTGTAATTGTCAGGAGAAGGTTCTTATGAAAGAAAAAAAATAAAAAAATTGCGCGGAAAATTAGAAAATTTAAGAATACTTAACAACCATATAATAGGAAAATGTAAACTTTTTTAATGTAACATTATGACATTTAACATAGAATTGACAGAATGCGTGATCAAATATCATCAAAAAGACAGGACAACGTCTGTCGGGTCAGCTAGTATACTATAAAATAGACAATTTTATTAAAAAGAAGATAACCTTTCAAATATACTTTAAATACACTTCAATTTTTCAGGTAGGACGCCTGATAATAATTTAATAGCAATGGTATAACTTGAAAACTTACAATAATTATTCAAGAATTCAACGTTGCTATTGAATTATTGTCAGGCGTAAAATTAAGGCTGAAAAATTGTGTGAAAGGAGGTAAGACACAGTTTATTTACACATACCCTTGATGATAGTAATATTAGTAATATTCTTTACAAGAACGACGAATTCACATTTTTGTTTGGAAAAACTGCGCGATTGTTTTTGTCAGTGAAGTTCACAAGCTTTTGTTAATTATTGATAGGATGTTTTGGGTTCGACCCGCATATTTTTAAGAATGCAATTTTCACAAAACAGGAAGGAATTCGTTTTTATATTTTTAATTTTTGTACTACACAAATTCGGGAAGTATTAGTACAAAATAGAATAGATTATTGTTAGTTAAACCCGTCGAATTATTTAACGGGGTGGATCGGTTTTTTTGCAATCAAGTCAGTCAAATTAAATTAGCTGGCAATACTTTCCCCACGTGTTAGCTATCAATATCGAAATAAAAAGTAGTTTAATTTTTTCAACATGGGTCAAATCTTTAAATGGCAGTGTTCCTTTAGTTGCCCATGTGCCAGGGTCACGGTATCTCTTTCGAACAATCTCGCGACCCTGACAAAATATACTTACCATTTTCTTTTATTTATTTTTTTGTGCAGAAAATCTCGTAATGCATATTTGGAACAAGCTCCAGATGAATCCTGAACACCTGGCAACCCTTAAATGACGATAGGAGAACCAGCCTTTGAGTAGGTACATCAATGACGGTCAAATTTGCCAGACATTTTACAGACAGACAGTATATCTTATCATACATGTTTACACGTCAATATTTTGTTGGTCAACATTTTGAAAACTAGATGGCATTTCCTAGCTGACTGTTATCATATTTTGCAATCACGACATTTCCACTGCATAGCGATGAGGTATCCCCTATTCATTGTCCTTTTTAGGGTTCCGTTGCCAAATGGCAAAAAACGGAACCCTTATAGATTCGTCATGTCTATCTGTCTGTCTGTCCGAGTATGTCACAGCCACTTTTTTCCGAAACTATAAGAGCTATGCTGTTGAAACTTGGTAAGTAGATGTATTCTGTGAACCGCATTAAGATTTTCAGACAAAAATAGAAAAAAGCCAATAATATTTGGGGTTCCCCATACATAGGACTGAAACTCAAAAAAAAAATTTTCATCAAACCCATACGTGTGGGGTATCTATGGATAGGTCTTACATACATACATAGAATCACGCCTTTTTCCCATGGGGGTAGGCAGAAACCACGGAACGCCACCTGCTACGATCTCTACACACTTCTTTTGCCTCGTTTAGGTTCATACAATTGGTCATACACACACGCCGGTTGCGAGTACTACGCACCTGACCTTTCTGAAGAACATCACCAATAAGGTCCCTATATGTCCTCCTAGGGCGTCCCCTCCCGGTGTTTCCACTCACATCTGCCTTGTAAATACCTTTTGTGAGCCGACCTTCATTCATCCTCTCAACATGACCAAACCATCTAAGCATACTTTTTTCAATTTTTGTCACTACATCTTCTTTTACACCACACCGTTCTCTTATCACATCATTCCTCAGCCTATCATTCATAGTCACACCACACATGCTTCGCAAGGAACGCATTTCCACAGCATTTATTCTACTTTCATGCTTCTTTTGCCATACCCAACATTCACTTCCATACATAAGCGTAGGCACCAGTACACCATTGTGAACAGCCAGTCGAGCCTTATCGGACATCAACTGGTTGGTCACAATCGCATGTAAAGCACCGTTTACTTTATTTCCCGCATTCACTCTTTTTTCCACATCTTTATCAATCTTTCCATCCCTTGTAAACAAACTCCCCAAATATACGAACTCACTTACTTGCTCCACACTCAGATAGGTCTCAGATAGGTCTTCAAAAATGATATTGAGGTTTCTAATATTTTTTTTTTCTAAACTGAATAGTTTGCGCGAGAGACACTTCCAAAGTGGTAAAATGTGTGTCCCCCCCCCCGTAATTTCTAAAATAAGGGAATGATAAAACAAAAAAAATATATGATGTAATTTACCATGTAAACTTCCACCGAAAATTGGTTTGAACGAGATCTAGTAAGTAGTTTTTTTTTAATACGTCATAAATCGTAAACCACAATTTACCTTTCATTCAGTCAACTCAAATATTAAAAAAAAAAAAAACATTTAATTTCATAAACATGAACCTTATGCATAAATCGTGAATACCTGCAGGTTTGTACGGAACCCTCGGTGCGCGAGTCCGACTCGCACTTGGCCGGTTTTTATGGTTTCTATTACCCATAGAATTAGTATTGTATATCTATTGGTATTTCTTCTGACCACTGGTGGCACCGTGCCCCAGAAGTATCGGGCCCGACTTAAGAGGTAGGTCGTGAGTTAGAACCCAGACAGGCACTTACACTACTTTGTGTATTCAATGTCATCACCGCTGCTCTAAAAATGGTGAAGGAAAACATCGTGAGGAAACCGGCATGTCCTAGAACCAAACGAAGACTTGTGACATCCACAGACCCGCCGGAACATTATGCAACCTATTGATATTTCTAGTGCGTGTCCCAAATAAATTCAAAGAAAGGATAATTCCTTTCTTTGAATCTAAGGAGAATGATACTTAGATTTATCTACAACACCTGCTAACTATCTTCAGTACTTACTTACCTAGTGTTTTTGCTTAACCCGGTTAATTTTATCGTCAGCCTCAAAGAAAACTCGTCAGTGGAGCACCAAGGCGCCATGATCCGATGTCATTAATCATTGTTATTCATCAAGCGCCCGCGAACATTATTTTCGTGTTCTACATTCTTATAAAGAGTTTTTGTTAAGGCGCACGGTAAATTGGACGTGTTGTTATTGGAATTCTTTGTCAACACTTTTCGATTAAAGAGCACCACGGTATGGTTGGTACCAATAGGTGGTGCAAGGGCGAATATTTTTAATACGTTTTTTATATTTTAATGTGAGGCGTACTACTACTTGTCTATTAGGCGTTTGGTCTATGGATGGATGACCATCTTCACATACCAAGACTTCACCGCGCCTCAGAAAATATGTTAAGCCGTTGGTCCCAGCTGTCATCGTGAATCTTTAACAGTCGGTAGTCAGAAGCCTGAAAGTCTGACTACCAGGCTTGCCAGAGGGTGTCGTTTTACCCAGTAACTGGGCTGTGGAGGTCATATAGGCAGTACCTCCACATAAAATACTGATATTCAGCTGCATACGGTTAGCCTGGAACAACATAGTTGATGATGAAGCGGCACCTAAGGCTGAAAACCAATCACTCATTTATATATTATGAATCCGTGAAGCAAAAACTTTGTATCCCTTTTTACGAAAATTATGTGGACCGAAAATTTATCACAGCTAAAGTTTATATGGAGAAGGAGTGTAGAAAGCTATATTTTAAATGAAATAAATATCTTACGACAACCAACACACCGTTTCTGATCCCAAACTAGGCAGAGCCTGTACTAAGGTAACTAGACAACTGATAAATATACTTATATATTTCTAAATACATATATATTATAGATAAATTACACCTAGACACAGAACAAATGATCGTGCTCATCACACAAAGATTTGTCCTGGGTGGGAATCGAACCCACGTCCTCAGTCTTAGCAGTCAGTATAGTTACTGTTACTTAGTTATTTTCATCATATAATGAAGCATTACTAAGGCATGCATTAAAAGTAAAACATGGTCGACTTTCGACTGCTGGCCGAGCACTACTAATAAAAGTTCCATGCCCAAGACTACTGTCCCCCTACAAAAGAGGAGTCATCATAAGAACTTATTCTTTACGCAGTTCCCGGTAAGATATAGCGCCACAATAAAGATCCTCTGTACCTACCTACATGCGTAGTGTTTCCGCCATACCCAGGTCGATCCATACCCATTATATCTACCCGTATTGTGCGCCAACACTGTTTGTTCAAGGAACAATGGCTGCCTACTTGGAATGTGTTGGCGGATAATATTTTATAGGCACGTACCTAGGTGTCTGCTAACGTATTGTTCGATCTGTTTGTTATTTTTCGTAGAAATGTGAGCATCGATTCTGAGAGGTGTTTTTGTATCTACAAGTTAATGTGCTCTCGAGTCTCTACCTATTAATCAGCTGTTTTCCGATTTCATGTGATGTTCAAAATTAAATTAAAGTCAGATATATACCTGCCTAGGTGATTGCTTGGCAGCTCTGGACAGAGAGACGTGGAAAGAGAGTAGGGAGGCCTTCGCCCAGCAGTGGGACAGAAACGGCTAATAATAATATGTGATTGCTTCCATAACACCAATTTTTCCTATGTTATACTAAATTTTTTCATATTACCACATCACCCCTATAGCTTTAGAGTCTTCTCTGTGTGTTGCGTTCTTCCGCCAGTCCCCCATCACCTATACGTCATCACGCCAGCTGTTCCTAGGCTTTCTTCGGCGACGAAACCCATCTTCTAGCACTAACTGCGTAACGAATTTTGACGTGCCGCTTCACAAATTGAAATACACATTCACAAATAAATAAATGACCAGGTACTATTCTATTTAAAGTTATGAAAGTAAAGGTACTTACATTTATTCGGAAGGCAAGTCTAACATAGTTTCGTCCTTATAAGGCTACCATAAAAACATGCATACGGGCATAATTAAATGTCTGCGAGAGTACCTTCGTTTTTGTTATTTTCTCTTATATTGTTCAATGTTTCATTATTCTCTTTGTCCTTTTCAGCTGTTTCGAATCCTTTTCATTCGATATCTACGTGCAGAACTCCATTTTAAAATTCATTAAAATTTCCATAAACACAATGTGGTCGTCGAGATCTTTCAAATGCTCTCTCGATCCGATAATTCCGCTGCATTTTCAAATTCAAATAAAAAAAGTCACATTGGACGTTCGCTACATTCTGTTTCTCGCAGCAAATGGGATAAAAAGTAATACCTTTGCCTGCTTTTCTTTTTATCGTCGCCTCATGTAGCCATTTGCAATTTCGCTCCATTTCGTATAATTATAGGTTTCTGTCCACCCTCTCTCATTAATATCGTGAGATAGTGTTATTAACCTCTAGCATATTTTAAGGCTAAGTACCTGTAAGGATTTCAGAGATCTCTTTGTATTTTATTTTATCTTTTTTCTACATTTTGGTGTATGTTAAGTTTTAATTTGAATATCATTGAAACCCTTTTCTATGATGGCCTAGGGTTATGTCAGCTAGACCTAGAGCCAATTTTTTCGTCGTCCTAGCTTACCATGTTCGAATTCAGATTTCATACTTCATCAAATTTACTTACATTATGCTCGCAGCAATAGGAGCTATCTACAAACTTTTGCGATTTCATTATTCGCTTTGTGTTCTGAAAAGAGAAAAGAAAAACTGTTATCCAATATATTGCTCATGCATTTGAAACAACCCGTCTAGAATAGAATTCACATCGTTGTCTGTTTTGTTACGCAGATACTTCATACATACGATCTTTAATATACGGCTTCACTGTTAGCCCAAGTTCGTACTGGCGATTTTTAACGCGATAATTTTTTCTCGCGTATTGTATTTTAAAATTGTCGGTGCTGAGTGGAACATTGAGAATCTAACAGAGTGCATCCTCATCATCATTTCAGCCGTAAGGCGTCCACTGCTGGACTTAGGCCACCCCCAATTTGGGGGAGCTTTGCCATAATCACCACGCTTGGCAGGCGGGTTGGCGATCGCAGTATGGTGGTACAACGCATAGAGAATGCTGCTGCCCATTCTCTAGTAAGTCTCTTAGCCGCCTTTTACGACACCCACGGGAAGAAATGGGGCATCCATCCAAATGAGTGCATCCTAGTTTCACAAAAAGCTAAAATATTCTCTGTTGAAAATCCAGTAGGCAGAGGGCCTACGACATTAATTCCTCTACGCGACTACGCCGTAGCCCCGTAGGCGTCGTAGCACCAAGATACGCTTTGACACATCGTATGTAAAACATTGTTTATATCTACGTGTCAATGACGGACCTTGCCTTCCTATAACTGTACATGTTTGTTCATACCCGGCCATTATGTATACCCCCCGTAGCACGATTATTATACAAGAAATAGTCATAAAGCGACATGTCGTGCGTTTAATAGCTCGTTGTGCGACTGACGACGTAATATACGCCAGTTTATTGTCATACTCGCTAATACAAGGCTGTATTTGTTATTATGCAACGTTAAAACAACGCTTAAGCATTAAGTAAAGCGGTGAAATGAGTTATTTGTGTTGGCAGTTTATGTTAACCCCGCAGGGGGTAGGCTTTTTTTTATGATGCCTCCCGTAGCTTAGATCATGGTGTAATCTGTTAAATAAGAAATCTGTAGACATAACTTTGAGAAGGTTATCCCTTTTCTCTGTTAGTTATTGGAAACGCTTCATCCCTAGTGTAATGTATCCACGTCAAAACACAGAGAGTTAGTTGAATAGTTGAAAACCCATAGAGAGAAGAACCACTTGGTTTTAAATTTTTGTTTTTGTTGATACCGAGTTCGAGTTATACTTTATTGTAGTACTTTTTTGGAAGTGAGTTGTATTTTTTATTTTTTAGCTGTGGTAACTACCCATATAAATTTTTATACCTCCACTTGCTAAGCGAAAGGAAGTCATTACAATATCATTAAGAGTTACTTAATGAAAACATACGTATTATTTAAGCTAACACAAAAACTACTTATCAGGACTTGACTAATCTGTTAGTAAATCCTTTCAAACTAAAGAAGATTTTTTCAAATCTATGCATAAATGACGGAGTTCTGAGGTAATAAGCATAGCTAAAAAACAAAAATACAACTGAATTGAGAACCTACACATTTTGTTAAGCGCTGTTAATAAATAAGAAATTCTACAGCATCACCTCGATGGCATAAAAACATTGGAAACTATCACATCGTAATATCGCCCGGAACACGAGTTAGTACTTTTTTATTTATTTAAGCCTTTTATTTCCCAAAAAAAATACAATAACAATTAAGACTCATACTATCTTAAAATACTCGTGCGGATTATAAATTCATTCACAGTAGTTAAAACATGCAATAAAGTAATAATAAATAGTTCACAATTAATTCTTTAAATAAATAGATTGGTTACATATAATAAAGTTGTATAAAATTTAATAATTTAAAATAGAATTGAATGATTTATATATAGTTAATACTTTAGTTTAGTTATAAAAAAAGGAACTTAAAAACATTGTTTGTCTGTGTGAGCCTGCAAGGCGCACCTACTAGCTTGGCATTAATCAATTACATCGGTTTATCTGATCCATCCCACCAGAGCTCAAACATCAACGTTGCATGTTTTACGATGTTTTATTTTCGAGACAAGATTTTCTCCAGTTTATAGGATATTTTCCACAACTAAAGTACATTGTGGGTGTGTGGCTATATGTTTAAGGTCGTATACAAACGCAGAGAGTAGATTACATGTCTGCCTTCAAAGTTAGAGTAAACAGACAACTTCTAGGCACGGTCGTTCCATCGTAGATCTCGTCCATGGCTTTCCACCAGGCGTCATCGAAGTCAAGAGCCAATGAAAAAAAAAAAAATTGGTAGCATTTGTTTCGTATTTAGTTTAAAACTGGATACTTATACAAGAGTGAGAATATAGGCAACAGCGAGTGCAGATACTGCCAACGCTTCGAAAAACCTCATAGAAACGGAAATCAAATCAGTTGCCTTCCAGATTAATTCAAGCATACAAGACAGAGTGAACCGCGGAGATAACTACCCTCAAAGGTTACACTCACTCACATAGGCGTGGCCGTAGAACCCAGTTCTATTTCTGTTCCTACTTATAGAACGTATAAAAGTACACAATCTCTTTGAATAGGGTCTCTATGGCACATGTGGCCCGTCGGAGCTTTATTAATTATTTACTTATGTATGATGTTCACAGCAGGCCGTCTATTTCATGAAACCCGAGCTCCGACGTTTTGGGATCCCTTGCCAAGGTTATTGAGATAAATTGACGGTAAAATTAACGTCCCTTATTTTGGTGCGTGCTAGTTTTCGAGCTGGTAGCTGTTAAAAGGTTGAATGTTATTAAAAAACAAGATCGAATACTAATCTTAAGCGGGAAAATGTTGGTAGCAAAAATGTTGATATAAACTAAAAGCTTATTTTGTACCTAAATAAAGTGAAACTTTATGCACAGAAATTCAATAAAGCAGCTTGAATATCCTTAATAAATCTTTTGGCTCTTAGTGAAGGTTGTATAACACTATCGCCTTGATTCATTTTCTATTTCAAATTTTCCGTTAAACACAGATGGTTTTCTATTGCCGCCCAACGCGGGACTATGTTAAACACCAGCGACAATGTCGAAACTCGGTATTATCTATTTATTTTATTCGTACTAGGTATTTTAGTTTTATGTAAGTTTTCCTACTGTTGTACAATAAAACATTTTGTTTTCAGTTTGGCGCCCAACGTGGGACCAAATGATAAACGAATACGTAATTTATTTTACCTACTCTGTTATCTAGATTTTTTCACTTAAAGCCAGCTTTGATAAATTTGTTGACTTTATCATTTATATCCTTTAATTACTTTCTACCCGTTATGTACCTTATATTTACTGTTTAGTTTTGGCGTCCGACGTGGATTCGTGTCGGGCCAGTTTCAAAGTGTTAAAGTTATTGTTAGCAAAATTAATTGCACATTACTATTGTCTCTGAACTAACTACTGCTTTGTTTTGGGAGATGCTGAATCTTTGCCTTGAATGCAAAGTTCTAAATGGAAAATATGGCGCCCAACGCATTACTAATTAATAAACGAATAACGATTTTCAAAATGTTAATTTACGTAATGGCTTTTGCCCAAAAGTGGATTGGATACATTTATATGCGAACTCCTTTAACATTTAAATTTTTTAATGTTACATTTTCAGAATTTACGCAACATACTCAATGAATAAATTAATACTCAATGAAACACAGAAACGTAATAGAAACGAAAGGCTTCAATTCTTTTCCTTACCTATTTATTACTACACGAGACAGCAGAAAAAGCAATGGTTATCAAGAAAAACATTTTGTCGAATAAATCCCCGAGGCACAGGTGGCGATAACTACTAAGTTATATCAATAAATTCACTTTCATGGCAGCAGCCACTTGATAACTTTATTACTTTTGTAGGCGCTATCGAGTTCTATTGTTACAACTGTCTTGTTGTTCAGTATTGTCTAGATTTATTATTGCAATTACTTTTGTACCTTTACAACTATGTTAAGTTTGTATAAACACTTGATTATTATAAATGAGAAATGACTACCAGTCTTACCATAATTATCTTCATCATTTCAGCTGATAGACGTCCACTGCTGGATGAGACAGGCCTCCCCCAATTTAGAGGGGTTTACCATAGTCGCCACGCTTGGCAGGCGGATTGGCGATCGTAGTATGATGACAAAATGTATAGAGAAGGCTGGTATCCATTCTCTAGTAAGTCCCTTAGTCACCTCTTACGACAACTACGGGAAGAAAGGAGAAGGTGCTGTTCTTTACGTGCGGCATCACACGGAACGGAACGCAGTTTTACCATGGGGTATCGTATTACAGTAACTGGCTTGTGGAGGTTAGATTGGCAGTCGCTTCATGTAAATTACTGGCATTATCTGGTTAGACTGGAACTCGACCCCAACATAGTTGGGAAAAGGCTGGGCAGATGATGACTATATTATCATAAGATAGTATAGGAACAGAAACACACTGTCGTATCCTCTACTGGAGAACGTATAATCAACACTTTTTAAGATAAAAACATTGTATTGTGTTTAAAACAAACGTTTACGTAGATAATCTTTTTAACATCAGTGTAGGTAGGGCCACCGCATTATTTTCGACGATAAATCCAACTATTTTCCACGCGACCCAAAATAAAATTTGACTTTTATGGGTCAGTGTGAGCCCTTAAATGCCTTCCTGTGTATAACAATGGCCGCGTCACTGTTGTTTAGGGGCGTGACGTCACTGAAGTGTTGTATTTATTAAAATTTATGTTCGTGGTATATTACAGGGTAGCGCTGATAGTACGTTGATAAGAGGTGTTGGACTTCCTGTTATAAAATCTTGAGTTACAAACCGACAGAGATACATATCAAATAAGACCCTAAAGTACCTAATTTAGAAAAAAGAAAGCTTGCTTAAACCAGTAGTGTTGACTAAAATTCGGCTTTTCATTCAAGTAAATATAAAAGGTTTTTCATCATGATCATCATCATTCCTGTTGACAGGCCTGTTGGTCTAGTGGTTAGTGGCCCTGACTGCTATGCCGGAGGTCGTGGGTTCGATTCCCACACAGGACAAATGTTTGTGTGATGAGCACGATCATTTGTTCTGTGTCTGGGTGTAATTTATCTATAATATGTATGTATTTAGAAATATATAAGTATGTTTATCAGTTGTCTAGTACCCATAACACAAGCTCTGCTTAGCTTGGGACTAGATGGCGTTGTGTGATAGTTGTGGAATATTATTATTATTATTATTATATTATTCCAGCCAAAACACGTCCACTGCTGGACATAGGCTTCCCTCAGTTTGGAGGGGGTTGGAGGGTTTACTAGAATCACCACGCTTGGCAGGCGGATTGGCGATCGCAGTACGGTGGTAAAATGCAAAGACAACGCTGCTGCCCATTCTCTATTAAGTTCCTTAGTCGCTTTTTACTACACCTACGGGAGGAAATGGGATTGTACTGTTCTTTAAGTCCCTCACCTCATGGAATAAAAGGTTTTTACGCAAACAAAAACAAAACAAAGAGCAACGGTAAAGGTAGCAAAGCTTTTCGATGGCCAATCACTTGACTTTTGTCGGTATCACAGATAATCCGATTAGCTAATGACTCGTTCGACACTCGATTCAAAGGCACCCGATTATTCATGCAAAACGTAGGAATCGATCGTCGGGAATACGAAAGATTGCAGCGCAACACTGAGGGTGCCATTGATTAATTATGCGATACGTCAAGCCCTCGCCGTAATAAAGTTGCTGTTAAATATATCGCCGGGAAATATATTTTTTACCGTCATGCTAAGACAATCTGGTTAACACGCAGGCATTCGGTAATCCGATTTATGTTGAAGCATAACTCGTATTGGTAATCCGATTACGTCAGCCGGTGCATACAGGTAGCGGGATTGACAAATTTGACACATCTTTTGTAAATAAGTTCTCCTGTAGATCCGGGTATCACATTAGTTTTCTTCGGGAAGGTTTTCCGTAGCACAGTAACTTTCTGTTATGGTATAAAGGGCAAAAAGAAAATCAGTTTATTGGATTTGGATTGAATATATTTCACTGTGGCCTAGCCAAAGGAAACGTTTTCTCAAAAGCTTATTACATGGGCACCTACAAAGAATTATTCATGAATTCGAAACGGAACAAATATTATTTTTGAGGAACTCCGAATTTTGGTATTGCAAAGAATTTATCTGACTTCAAATAATATTTTTTTATTAAACGAGAACTGCTTTCTTTTATAATCTTCTTATGAAATTGAAAAAGCCTTTTAAGCATTAATTAATTGAAGTCGAGTCGAGTACAACCTGTCAAAAAGCTAAAATCTGTTAATTTGCCTGTACCTCAATGTGGTTTAATTTTTTTAAAGCGATTTAGGAATCGGGTTAGAACTTTACAGGCAAGAAGGGGTAAAATATTTTGCGTTTCCAGAAATTCCCGTAGAATTTTTTGCCCTCTATAAGCCGTTGAACGAAAAATAATGGAGGGCGATTTGAACTTACCTATATATTCAGAGTGGGGTACATTATCACTTGAGTCTGTCGAAAGCGGCCGAGAGTAGTAAAAACTCCGGCTTAAAATTATACGAGTAATAGCTAATATTCCTTAAAATATTTTGTAGGCAAGCCTGATGTAAATCGAGTTTTTGAGTTGGCGACGGGGACTTGATCACATTTGAGCGCTTACATAGTTTACTCGTCGCTTACAGAGTTTTATAGAGAACACAAATATGATGAACAACACATTTTTAGGTAACAACATTTTTAAAGGATTTTTTTTTAATACTTGATTAGTAAGAACAAAATTCTTAGTAATTAATTACCATTTAGCCAAAAAGGCTAATAAGCAATTTAACTCTAACTTAATATGTTACGTAATAGATTATGTTAAAACTAAGAATAGTGTCCATTTGCACTCTTACACAAGTCCGTAGCACTTTCTTAGAGTCTAATACAATTTTCAAACACTATGTTCATGTGTTATATGTATAGCACAATATTGTTACTATTATTAACTCACTGAAAGGTAATCAATGACTTACCAAAATTCAATTGTATGATATTGCCACAGTGATAGTCCAGATCCAGGATCACAAAACCAGCCCCATTCAACTGCTCAGAGGGTTGAGATAGGGGATGTAATATCCCTGAAACTGTGCACCAATATATCAGCGTGAATGGCGAGTACATCTCATACCTTCAACAGTTAGACCAAATGCTGCACAGCCTAAATGGAGCCTCTCGGCGGGATGACAAGACGAAACTCATATAGAATTGATACGTTTTGCCGAGCCCTATCCACATCGAAAGGATGAAGTTGTGGAGCAGTATGTCTACGTAGAGCAAGTCATTCAGCTCGGTAGACACAACTTTGAGAAAGAAGGTGACAGAAGGATCCAGTTGGGTTGGGCAGCATTTCAGAAACTTCTCAAGTCTTCTCGTCGCCTATCCCGCAATGGTTGACGATCAAGGTCTTTAACCAGTGGGTTGTACCCCTTATGATATACGGTGCCGAAATGTGGACTCGGACATTCGGAGTGGTCCTGAAATGCAGCGTGATATGGAGCGGCCGTGCTCGGAGTTTCTTAGAATGATAAAATCTCGGAATGAAATTATCCGGAAAAGAACGGCAGTATACCAGGCACAGCTTGTAGATTCAGCAAACTGAAGTGGCAGGGGGCTGCCCATGTTTGTTGAAGGACCGATGGTTGGTAGAGCAGATGAGTCCTGGAGTGGAGAACGCGTACGGGAAAGCGTTACGTGTGACGCTCAGCTAGATGGACCGACGACCTAGCTGCAGAAGCTGGAGGAAAGGGTGTTGTGGCGCAGCCTGGTAGACGATAATGTTCAGCAGTGAACTGCGGTAGGTTGAGTTTATTAAAGTACCTACTTAGTACTTACTTATATTTTGGTCGTTCTTTTTTGTAGGAGTTCGTAAGTTTGCCAAAGGTCCCTGAGTGAAATATGTAGTATCTTTAGAAATCTTCCTATTGGGCACAAATGATTCCTGTACTACACTTTCAAACTGCAATTATAAACGCATAAGTAAGTTCCTATAATTATTATAATAATGACAACTCTATAAACGCACAAACACACTGAATGCGTGTCCCTAAATGTAGGTTGATCAAAATAAGAAAAATGGAAATGATTGATCCCTTGGAACTTAGTAAGGCTTGTTCAAGCAATACTAAAGAATTGCTTTAAAAGGTTTATGAAAGTTACAAGTCCATTTGTGTCTTCAGCATTTCTGATAACATTTAATAAAGAAAATTTCTTAAAGTGAACTCTTTTGGATATCTATCTTGAATGCTCGTCCTAGAGTTGATTTGTTTTTATTCTGTCGCTCGTCGGTTTCAGATGCTAATGATTTTATTTCAGTCAATGTTTGTCCTTCTTCTGCATGAGTCGACGTAACGTCACAATATAGTCGACAAAAATAATAAAATAAGTCATTTAAATGGCTTAATTCGCATAGAATTTGCATAACAAAGTGTGTTTTTATAAAGCACTCAGTCATTTGAGTCACAACAATGGAGGTGTTTTTTTATTCCACACAACTGTGGCCAAATAACGTACCATAACGTACGAAAATACAGGACAAAATCACAGATTATGAAAAAACAACCTTAAGTTGTGGATCAAAGATGTTAATAATGAGTCCTACAACGTTACAGTTTATAATTTTCCGAGTTATTAAAGCTAAATTACGCCAAATATTGACTGAAAGAATAATGTCTGCATTCAAAACAATATTCCGATGTGAATGCAGCTTTCCGTGCTTGGCCAATACAGTCGGGCTGTAAAACCCCAGAGATCGCTTCGCTCAGATATTCCGTTTCGTTATACTTTGTTAGTTTTTTAATGCTTCCGACCGCGCTGCCAGATTCAAATGCTGTTTCCGAACGCAACGCGGCCATGTTTAATTTACTGTCAAATTCAGTGTTCGAATTTCAAAAGAGTTTTGCTTTTCCGTAGACGTCATATTTATTGCAAATGGAATTTCGAAATCTAGACAAAGGAAATGGAAATTTTTCAGTCTATTGCAGTCGTTTAGAGAATAAGTTAATGCTCAACTAAGCAAAATTCTGGAATAAGTTTAGAACATTTTCTCAAATTTAAAAGTCTTCTTACACTCCATGTATGTGGCCTCCTCAATACATTTTTAAAACCATAATGGAGCGTAAGTAGGTAGATGTATAAGAATACAGGCAAATTTATTATAAACCCATTTAAAAAACATTGCCTCCATACATTTTCAATGTGGTCTAAATATACCGGATTGATCGATCGTCACAATGGAAAAGATTTGATTATTACATTTGTGAATCGTATCCGAACAACAGCGTACTCCGATTTATTCGCCGTCAGTTTTATAAATGGACAATATTTTTGTGTGTGGAAAATATTGATTTAACGGTTTTAACGAGAGCTGGTGAGAGACAACAATTAAACAAGTAAAGGCTGTGTGAGAAGCTATCGTCGCGTGAATATGCGATCGATATTGTGTCACTTCATCATCATCATCATTTCAGCGGTAATACGACTACTGCTGGACATAGACCTCCCCCAAGCTTCTACCAGTTCTGTGCTTCCCGCATCTAGCGAATTCCTGCACCATTCACAAGGTTATCGGTCCACCTTGAGGCGGGCCATCTAACTGTATGTCTTCCGGTACGCAGTCGCCACTCAAGAACACTCGGCCCCACCGGCCATCTGTACTGCGAGCAATGTGCCCTGCCCATTGCCAATTGAATAAGGCAATTCTTTGAGCTGTGTTCGTTACATTGGTTCTCTTGTGGATTTCATCATTTGTATAGTGTAATGTGTAATCGATCGTGTAGGGAAACTCCAAGTATAGCCATCTCAATTGCCCTTTAGGTGAGTTTCAATAAGACCCATTGCGAGCGACCACTTTTCATTTGTCGCGTATTAGTTAGTAAAACCGTAAGGTGTAACGACGGATTTTATTTCACTGACAAAAATGAACGCGATGATCTACTCTATTATTATAAAATGACAAAATTTGTATCTTTGTGTATCTAGACTAATATTATAAAGACAAAATGATATTAAAAAAAAAGTTACCTACTACAAAAATACCTTCACACAAACATAAGCTCAGGCCTTTTTTCTCTTGCACGATAAAATATAAACATTTTATCTAACTACCGCTAATATTTGATATATCAACCCAGTACTTTTTTTACATTATTACGTACTTCACCTTTTACTTTTACAATACATAACCAGCAACGAAAATTCTTAACCTCAAATACATGTATTTTTTCTCGTTTCAAAGCTGCTTTAAGAGACTTTTAAATTACGAAATAAGCCTCGAAAGTGACGGAAGTTACACCATCATCATTTTCATATTCCATAACTGGGTGTGAAAACGGCACACATGTGGAAAATGTAAGGAGAAAAACATTTTGAATAACAAATTATTTGAAAGGAAAAACTGTATTTTCCTTTTTAGGTATTTATCCGTAAAAGTTATTCACAAATGGTATTCAATAAAGTAAGTGGCTGTTTAATAACTATATTTTTTGTGAATTGCGGTTTTCAATAAGACAGTAAGATAAACCATTTGTTCATTGCACACAAAAGACAGCCTAACACACAGAAGTACGATGAAATGATAACGAATTACATGAATATATAAATACAAGGTGCGAATTTTTAAAAAAATTAAAAAAGATACTAAAAGAAATGATGTGACACTATGACATTCCTAACTTCCTAATACTTGCATAATGCATAATTACTCAATAATGTTCCCAATACTGGGACACGGGCCTCCTGAGAGGGAGAGGGAGTGGGCCGTAATCCATAGCGCGGGCCAATTGCCAATAACCCAAAGTAAAGGACCTTCCTGAGTACTCATTACCTACATCTTGTAGGTCAAGGTCGATATTTACTTAATAAAAGCATGAAACACAAACCATTTGGTATCGTATCGCAATTAAAAGCAAAACATTTAAATCTCGAGCACAAAACATTCAAAAGCAGAACACAAAATCTTCGAATCATATTGTTTGTTGACCGCAAATTTAGCAAAGTAATTAAAGTTTACGTGGAGAAGGAGTGTAGAAAGCTATATTTTAATTCATATAATGAAGCATTACTACGGCATACATTAAAACATGGTCGACTTTCGACTGCTGGCCGACCACTACTAAAAGTTCCACGTCCAAGACTTTACTGTCACCCTACAAAAGAGGAGCCATCATAAGACTTATTCTTAACGCAGTTCCCGGTAACGAGGATCTTTACTGTGGCGGTTGTCCCGCCACAATAAAGATCCTCTGTACCTACCTACATGCGAAGTGTTTCCGCCATACCCAGGTCGATCCATACCCATTATATCTACCCGCATTGTGCGCCAACACTGTTTGTTCAAGGAACAATGGCTGCCTACTTGGAATGTGTTGGCGGATAATATTTTATAGGCACGTACCTAGGTGTCTGCTAACGTATTGTTCGATCTGTTTGTTATTTTTCGTAAAAAAGTGAGCATCGATTCTGAGGGGTATTATTGTATCTACTAGTTAATGTGCTCTCTACCTATTAATCAGCTGTTTTCCGATTACATGTGATGTTTTCTTACCTACCAACACCTAATCTATCCAAAATTAAATTAAAGTCAGATATATACCTGCCTAGATGATTGCTTCCATAATACCAATTTTTCCTATGTTATTCTAAAAATTTTCATATTACCACATCACTCCTATAGCTTTAGAGTCTTCTCTGTGTGTTGCGTTCTTCCGCCAGTCCCCTATCACCTATACGTCATCACGCCAGATTTTCCTAGGCTTCCTTCAGCGACAAAACCCATCTTCTAGCCCTAACTGCGTAACGAATTTTGATGTGCCGCTTCACAAATTTAAATACACATTCACAAATAAATAAATGACCAGGTACTATTCTATTTAAAGTTATGAAAGTAAAGGTACTTACATTTATTCGGAAGGGAAGTCTAACATAGTTTCGTCCTTATAAGGCTACCATAAAAACATGCATACGGGCATAATTAAATGTCTGTGAGAGTACCTTCGTTTTTGTTATTTTCTCTTATATTGTTCAATGTTTCATTATTCTCTTTGTCCTTTTCAGCTGTTTCGAATCCTTTTCATTCGATATGTACGTGCAGAACTCCATTTTAAAATTCATTAAAATTTCCATAAACACAATGTGGTCGTCGAGATCTTTCAAATGCTCTCTCGATCCGATAATTCCGCTGCATTTTCAAATTCAAATAAAAAAAGTCACATTGGACGTTCGCTACATTCTGTTTCTCGCAGCAAATGGAATAAAAAGTAATACCTTTGCCCGCTTTTCTTTTTATCGTCGCCTCATGTAGCCATTTGCAATTTCGCTCGATTTCGTATAATTATAGGTTTCTGTCCATCCTCTCTCATTAATATCGTGAGGTAGTGTTATTAACCTCTAGCATATTTTAAGGCTAAGTACCTATAAGGATTTCAGAGATCTCTTTGTATTTTATTTTATCTCTTTTCTACGCTTTGGTGTATGGTAAGTTTTCATTTGAATATCATGGAAACCCTTTTCTATGATGGCTTAGGGTTATGTCAGCTAGACCTAGAGCCTAGTTTTTCGTCGTCCTAGCTTACCATGTTCGAATTTGGATTTCATACTTCATCAAATTTACTTACATTATGCTCGCAGCAATAGGAGCTATTTACAAACTTTTGCGATTTCATTATTCGCTTTGTGTTCTGAAAAGAGAAAAGAAAAACTGTTATCCAATATATTGCTCATGCATTTGAAACAACCCGTCTAGAATAGAATTCACATCGTTGTCTGTTTTGTTACGCAGATACTTCATACATACGATCTTTAATATACGGCTTCACTGTTAGCCCAAGTTCGTACTGGCGATTTTTAACGCGATAATTTTTTCTCGCGTATTGTATTTTAAAATTGTCGGTGTTGAGTCGAATATTGAGAATCCAACAGAGTGCATCCTCATCATCATTTCAGCCGTAAGGCGTCCACTGCTGGACTTAGGCCACCCCCAATTTGGGGGAGCTTTGCCATAATCACCACGCTTGGCAGGCGGGTTGGCGATCGCAGTATGGTGGTACAACGCATAGAGAATGCTGCTGCCCATTCTCTAGTAAGTCTCTTAGCCGCCGTTTACGACACCCACGGGAAGAAATGGGGCATCCATCCAAATGAGTGCATCCTAGTTTCACAAAAAGCAAAAATATTCTCTGTTGAAAATCCAGTAGGCAGAGGGCCTACGACATTAATTCCTCTACGCGACTACGCCGTAGCCCCGTAGGCGTCGTAGCACCAAGATACGCTGTGACACATCGTATGTAAAACATTGTTTATATCTACGTGTCAATGACGGACCTTGCCTTCCTATAACTGTACATGTTTGTTCATACCCGGCCATTACGTAAACCCCCCGTAGCACGATTATTATACAAGAAATAGTCATAAAGCGACATGTCGTGCGTTTAATAGCTCGTTGTGCGACTGACGACGTAATATACGCCAGTTTATTGTCATACTCGCTAATACAAGGCTGTATTTGTTATTATGCAACGTTAAAACAACGCTTAAGCATTAAGTATAGCGGCGAAATGAGTTATTTGTGTTGGCAGTTTATGTTAACCCCGCAGGGGGTAGGCTTTTTTTTATGATGCCTCCCGTAGCTTAGATCATGGTGTAATCTGTTAAATAAGAAATCTATAGACATAACTTTGAGAAGGTTATCCCTTTTCTCTGTTAGTTATTGGAAACGCTTCATCCCTAGTGTAATGTATCCATGTCAAAACACAGAGAGTTATTTGAATAGTTAAAAACCCATAGAGAGAAGAACCACTTGGTTTTAAATTTTCGTTTTATTGCCACCGAGTTCGATTTATACTTTATTGTAGTACTTTTTTGGAAGTGAGTTGTATTTTTAATTTTTTAACTGTGGTATCTACCCATATAATTTTTTATACCTCCACTTGCTAAGTAAATAGCAGCGAAAGGAAGTTATTACAATATCATTAAGAGTTACTTAATGAAAACATACGTATTATTTAAGCTAACACAAAAAATACTTATCAGGACTTGACTAATCTGTTAGTAAATCCTTTCAAACCAAAGAAGATTTTTTCAAATCTATGCATAAATGACGGAGTTCTGAGGTAATAAGCATAGCTAAAAAACAAATATACATTTGAATTGAGAACCTATACATTTTGTTAAGCGCTGTTAGTAAATAAGAAATTCTACAGAATCACCTCGATGGTATAAAAACATTGGAAACTATCACATCGTAACATCGCCCGGAACACGAGTTAGTACTTTATTATTTATTTAAGCCTTTTATTTCCCAAAAAAAAAAATACAATAACAATTAAGACTCATACTATCTTAAAATACTCGTGCGGATTATAAATTCATTCACATACTTAAAACATGCAATAAAGTAATAATAAATAGTTCACAATTAATTCTTTAAATAAATAGATTGGTTACATATAATAAAGTTGTATAAAATTTTATAATTTAAAATAGAATTGAATGATTTATATATAGTTAGTACTTTAGTTAGTTATAAAAAAAGGAACTTAAAAACATTGTTTGTCCGTGCGAGCCTGCAAGGCGCACCTACTAGCGTGGCATTAATCAATTACATCGGTTCATCTGATCCATCCCACCAGAGCTCAAACATCAACGTTGCATGTTTTACGATGTTTTATTTTCGAGACAAGATTTTCTCCAGTTTATAGGATATTTTTCCACAACTAAAGTACATTGTGGGTGTGTGGCTATATGTTTAAGGTCGTATACAAACGCAGAGAGTAGATTACCTGTCTGCCTTCAAAGTTAGAGTAAACAGACAACTTCTAGGCACGGTCGTTCCATCGTAGATCTCATCCATGGCTTTCCACCAGGCGTCATAGAAATCAAGAGCGAATGAAAAAAAAAATTGGAAGCATTTGTTTCGTATTTAGTCCGAAACTGGATACTTATACAAGAGTGAGAATATAGGCAACAGTGAGTGCAGATACTGCCAACGGTTCGAAAAACCTACAAGAAACGGAAATCGACTCAGTTGTCTTCCAGATTAACTCAAACATAAAAGCAGTAGTGAAGCTTCTAGTAATACAAACAAACCGCGGAGATAACTACCCTCAAAGGTCACACTCACATAGGCATGGCCGTAGAACCCAGTTCTATTTCTGTTCCTACTTATAGAAAGTATAAAAGTACACAATCTCTTTGAATAGGGTCTCTATGGCACATGTGGTCCGTCGGAGCTTTATTAGTTATTTACTTATGTATGATGTTCACAGCAGGTCGTCTATTTCATGAAACCCGAGCTCCGACGTTTTGGGATCCCTTGCCAAGGTTATTGAGATAAATTGACGGTAAAATTAACGTTCCTTATTTCGGTGCGTGCTAGTTTTCGAGCTGGCAGCTGTCAAAAGGTTGAATGTTATTAAAAAACAAGATCGAATACTAATCTTAAGCGGGAAAATGTTGGTAGCAAAAATTGTGATATAAACTAAAAGCTTATTTTGTACCTAAATAAAGTGAAACTTTATGCACAGAAATTCAATAAAGCAGCTTGAATATCGTTAATAATCTTTTATCTTTTAGTGAAGGTTATATAACCCTATCGCCTTGATTCATTTTCTGTTTCAAACTACCTACTGTTGTACAATAAAACGTTTTGTTTTCAGTTTGGCGCCCAACGTGGGACTAAATGATGAAACGAATACGTAATTTATTTTACCTACTCTGTTATCTAGATTTTTTCACTTAACGCCAGCTTTGAGAAATTTGTTGACTTTATCATTTATATCCTTGAATTATTTTCTACCCGTTATGTACCTTATATTTACTGTTTAGTTTTGGCGTCCGACGTGGATTCGTGTCAGGCCAGTTTCAAAGTGTTAAAGTTGTTTCTGAACTAACCACTCCTTTGTTTTGGGAGATGCTGAATCTTTGCCTTTAATGTGATTTCCTAAATGGAAAATATGGCGCCCAACGCATTACCAAATTAACAAATGAATACAGATTTTTAAAATATTAAACTACAGTATGACTTTTGCCTAAAAGTGGATTGGATAACGGGAATAAAATATGTAAATTCCTTTAACATTTTAATTTTGATGGTTCATTTTCATTATTTACGCAACATACTCAATGAATAAATCAATACTCAATGAAATACGGAAACGTAATGGAAACGAAAGGTTTCAATTCTTTTCCTTACCTATTTATTACTATACGAGACAGCAGAAAAAGCAATGGTTATCAAGAAAAACATTTTGTCGAATAAATCCCCGAGGCACAGGTGGCGATAACTACTAAGTTATATCAATAAATTCACTTTCATGGCAGCAGCCACTTGATAACTTTATTACTTTTGTAGGCGCTATCGAGTTCTATTGTTACAACTGACTTGTTGTTCAGTATTGTCTAGATTTATTATTGCAATTACTTTTGTACCTTTACAACTACGTTAAGTTTGTATAAACTGTTGATTATTATGAATGAGAAATGACTACCAGTCTTACCATACTTATCTTTATCATTTCAGCTGATAGACGTCCACTGCTGGATGAGACAGGCCTCTCCCAATTTAGAGGGGTTTACCATATTCGCCACGCTTGGCAGGCGGATTGGCGATCGTAGTATGATGACAAAATGCATAGAGAAGGCTGGTATCCATTCTCTAGTAAGTCCCTTAGTCACCTCTTACGACAACTACGGGAAGAAATAGGATGTTGCTGTTCTTTACGTGCGGCACCACTCGGAACGGAACGCAGTCTTACCATGGGGTATCGTATTACAGTAACTGGCTTGTGGAGGTCAGATTGGCAGTCGCTTCATGTAAATTACTGGCATTATCTGGTTAGACTGGAACTCGACCCCAACATAGTTGGGAAAAGGCTGGGCAGATGATGACTATATTATCATAAGATAGTATAGGAACAGAAACACACTGTCGTATCCTCTACTGGAGAACGTATAATCAACACTTTTTAAGATAAAAACATTGTATTGTGTTTAAAACAAACGTTTACGTAGATAATCTTTTTAACATCAGTGTAGGTAGGGCCACCGCATTATTTTCGACGATAAATCCAACTATTTTCCACGCGACCAAAAATAAAATTTGACTTTTATGGGTCAGTGTGAGCCCTTAAATGCCTTCCTGTGTATAACAATGGCCGCGTCACTGTTGTTTAGGGGCGTGACGTCACTGAAGTGTTGTATTTATTAAAATTTATGTTCGTGGTATATTACAGGGTAGCGCTGATAGTAGGTTATAAAATCTTGAATTACAAATCGACAGAGATACATATCAAATAAGATCCTAAAGTACCTAATTTAGAAAACAGAATGCTTGCTTAAACCAGTAGTGTTGACTAAAATTCGGCTTTTCATTCAAGGAAATATTAAAGGTTTTTCATCATGATCATCATCATTCTAGCCGAAACACGTCCACTGCTGGACATAGGCTTCCCTCAGTTTGGAGGGGGTTGGAGGGTTTACTATAATCGCCACGCTTGGCATGCGGGTTGGCGATCGCAGTATGGTGGTACAATGCACAGAGAACGCTGCTGCCCATTCTCTATTAAGTTCCTTAGTCGCTTTTTACGACACTTACGGGAGGAAATGGGATTGTGCTATTCTTTAAGTCCCTCACCTCATGGAATAAGGGTTTTTACGCAAACAACAAGAAAACAAAGTGCAACGGTAAAGGTAACAAAGCTTTTCGATGGCCAATCACTTGACTTTTGTCGGTATCACAGATAATCCGATTAGCTAATGACTCGTTCGACACTCGATTCAAAGGCATCCGATTATTCATGCAAAACGTAGGAATCGATCGTCGGGAATACGAAAGATTGCAGCGCAACACTGAGGGTGCCATTGATTAATTATGCGATACGTCAAGCCCTCGCCGTAATAAAGTTGCTGTTAAATAAATCGCCGGGAAATATATTTTTTACCGTCAAGCTAAGAAAATCTGGTTAAAACGCAGGCATTCGGTAATCCGATTTATGTTGGAGCATAACTCGTATTGGTTATCCGATTACGTCAGCCGCCGGCATACAGGTAGCGGGATTGACAAATTTGACACATCTTTTATAAATAAGTTCTCCTGTAGATCCGGGTATCACATTAGTTTTCTTCGGGAAGGTTTTCCGTAGCACAGTAACTTTCTGTTATGGTATAAAGGGCAAAAAGCAAATCAGTTTATTGGATTTGGATTGAATATATTTCACTGTGGCCCAGACAAAGGAAACGTTTTCTCAAAAGCTTATTACATGGGCACCTACAAAGAATTATTCATGAATTCGAAACGGAACAAATATTATTTTTGAGGAACTCCGAATTTTGGTATTGCAAAGAATTTATCTGACTTCAAATAATATTTTTTTATTAAACGAGAACTGCTTTCTTTTATAATCTTCTTATGAAATTGAAAAAGCCTTTTAAGCATTAATTAATTGAAGTCGAGTCGAGTACCACCTGTCAAAAAGCTAAAATCTGTTAATTTGCCTGTACCTCAATGTGGTTTAATTTTTTTAAAGTGATTTAGGAATCGGGTTAGAACTTTACAGGCAAGAAGGGGTAAAATATTTTGCGTTTCCAGAAATTCCTGTAGAATTTTTTGCCCTCTATAAGCCGTTGAACGAAAAATAATGGAGTTAAAGGACTATTTGAACGTACCTATATATTCAGAGTGGGGTACATTATCACTTGAGTCTGTCGAAAGCGGCCGAGAGTAATAAAAACTCCGGCTTAAAATTATACGAGTAATAGCTAATATTCCTTAAAATATTTTGTAGCCAAGCCTGATGTAAATCGAGTTTTTGAGTTGGCGACGGGGACTTGATCACATTTGACCGCTTACATAGTTTACTCGTCACTTACAGAGTTTTATAGAGAAAACAAATATGATGAACATCTAATTTTCAAGTAACAACATTTTTAAAGGTTGAAACCAAATGACGAATAATGGTTAATGACTTACCAAAATTCAATTGTATGATACTACCACGGTGATAGTCCAGATCCAGGATCACAAAACCAGCCCCATCCAACTGCTCAGAGGGTTGAGATAGGGGATGTAATATCCCTGAAACTATGCACCAATATATCAGCGTGAATGGCGAGTACATCTCACACCTTCAACAGTTAGACCAGATGCTGCACAGCCTAAATGGAGCCTCTCGGCGGGATGACAAGACGAAACTCATATAGAATTGATACGTTTTGCCAAGCCCTATCCACATCGAAAGGATGAAGTTGTGGAGCAGTATGTCTACGTAGAGCAAGTCATTCAGCTCGGTAGACACAACTTTGAGAAAGAAGGTGTCAGAAGGATCCAGTTGGGTTGGGCAGCATTTCAGAAACTTCTCAAGTCTTCTAGTCGCCTATCCCGCAATGGTTGACGATCAAGGTCTTTAACCAGTGGGTTGTACCCCTTATGATATACGGTGCCGAAATGTGGACTCGGACATTCGGAGTGGTCCTGAAATGCAGCGTGCTATGGAGCGGGCGTGCTCGGAGTTTCTTAGAATGATAAAATCTCGGAATGAAATTATCCGGAAAAGGACGGCAGTATACCAGGCACAGCTTGCAGATTCAGCAAACTGAAATGGCAGGAGGCTGCCCATGTTTGTTGAAGGACTGATGGTTGGTAGAGCAGATGAGTCCTGGAGTGGAGAACGCGTATGGGAAAGCGTTGCGTGTGACGCCCAGCTAGATGGACCGACGACCTAGCTGCAGAAGGTGGAGGAAAAGGTGTTGTGGCGCAGCCTGGTAGACGATAATGTTCAGCAGTGAAATGTGGTAGGTTGAGTTTATTAAAGTACCTACTTAGTACTTACTTATATTTTGGTCGTTCTTTTTAGGGTTCCGTTGCCAAATGGCAAAAAACGGAACCCTTATAGATTCGCCATGTCTGTCTGTCTGTCTGTCTGTCTGTCTGTCTGTCCGAGTATGTCGCAGCCACTTTTCTCCGAAACTATAAGAGCTGTGCTATTGAAACTTGGTAAGTAGATGTATTCAGTGAACCGCATTAAGATTTTCACACAAAAATAGAAAAAAAACAATAATATTTGGGGTTCCCCATACATAGAACTGAAACTCAAAATTTTTTTTTTCATCAAACCCTTACGTGTGGGGTATCTATGGATAGGTCTTCAAAAATGATATTGAGGTTTCTAATATCATTTTTTTTTAAAACAATAATATTTGGGGTTCCCCATACATAGAACTGAAACACAAAAAAAAAAATTCATCAAACCCTTACGTGTGCTGTATCTATGGATAGGTCTTCAAAAATGAAATTGAGGTTTCTAATATCATTTTTTTCTAAACTGAATAGTTTGCGCGAGAGACACTTCCAAAGTGGTAAAATGTGTGTCCCCCCCCCCGTAACTTCTAAAATAAGGGAATGATAAAACTAAAAAAAATATATGATGTACATTACCATGAAAACTACCAACGAAAATTGGTTTGAACGAGATCTAGTTAGTAGTTTTTTTTTAATACGTCATAAATCGTAAACCACAATTTACCTTTCATTCAGTCAACACAAATATAAAAATTAAAAAAAAAACATTTCATTTCATAAACGATGATGACGAATGATGATGATGATGACCTGCAGGTTTGTACGGAACCCTCGGTGCGCGAGTCCGACTCGCACTTGGCCGGTTTTTTTTGTACGAGTTCGTTTGCCAAATGTCCCTGAATTAAATATGTAGTATCTTTAGAAATCTTCCTATTAGGCACAAATGATTCCTTAACTACACTTTAGAACTGTTATTAAAAACAGAAAAGTAAGTTCCTATAATTATTTGAATAGTCAAGTATAAATAATGACAACTCTATAAACGCACAAACATACTGAATGCGTGTCCCTAAATGTAGGTTGATCAAGATAAGACAAATGGAAATGATTGATCCCTTGGAACTTAGTAAGGCTTGTTCAAACAATACTAAAGAATTGCTTTAAAAGGTTTATGAAAGTTACAAGTCCATTTGTGTCTTCAGCATTTCTGATAGCATTTAATAAAGAAAATTTCTTAAAGTGCTTTTGGATATCTGTCTTGAATGCTTGTCCTAGAGTTAATTTGTTTTTATTCTATCGCTCGTCAGTTTTAAATGCTAATGATTTTATTTCAGTCAATGTTTGTCTTTCTTATTTATTTATTGACACACCAACGACTTATTCACTAAATCATTACATTAAATATATTCTATATCAAAAGCTTTGCGGTGAATTTGTCACTTATAGGTGTGCACAGCACTTGTATAATCAATAATAAAAATTAAAATGGAAATATATGATCATAACAAAATTAAAATTTACAAAGTTTACATTGAATTTAAAAAGATAAGTAGTTAAATTAAAATACAGTATAATTAAAACATTAAAAAAATAAACATCAGTTAAATTGGTATAGTAAAGTAATTATGCATTTAAACTATAAAAATACAAATAAATTAGTTACATTGGAATATTATAACAATTATAAATTGAAACTGTAAAAATAACATTCTTATATATTCTCATATGTCTTCTGCATAAGTCGACGTAACGTCGCAATATAATCGACAAAAACAATCAAATAAGTCATTTAAATTGCTTACTTTGCATAGAATTTGCATAACAAAGTGGGTTTTTATAAAGTACTCAGTATCATTTGAGTCACAACAATGGAGGTGTTTTTTGTTCCACACAACTGTGGCCAAATAACTTACCATCATGTACGAAAATACAGGACAAAATCATAGATTATGAAAAAACAACCTTAAGTTGTGGATCAAAGATGTTAATAATGAGTTCTACAACGTTACAGTTTATAATTTTCCGAGTTGTTAAAGCCAAATCACGCCGAATATTGACTGAAAGAATAATGTCTGCATTCAAAACCATATTCCTATGTGAATGCAGCTTTACGTGCTTGGCCAATACAGTCGGGCCGTAAAACCCCAGAGATCGCTTCGCTCAGATATTCCGTTTCGTTATACTTTGTTAGTTTTTTAATGCTTCCGACCGCGCTGCCAGATTCAAATGCTGTTTCCGAACGCAACGCGGCCATGTTTAATTTACTGTCAAATTCAGTGTTCGAATTTCAAAAGAGTTTTGCTTTTCCGTAGACGTCATATTTATTGCAAATGGAATTTCGAAATCTAGACAAAGGAAATGGAATTTTTCAGTCTATTGCAGTCGTTTAGAAAATAAGTTAATGCTCAACTAAGCAATGTTCTGGAATAAGTTTGAAAACATTTTTTACTATTTAAAAGTCTTCCTACACTCCTCAATATATTTTTAAAACCACAATGTAGCGTAAGTAGGTAGATGTATAGGATACAGACAAATTTATTCCGAACCCATTTAAAAAACATTGTCTCCATACATTTTCAATGTGCTCTAAATATATCTGATTGATCGATTATCACAATCGAAAAGCTTTGGTTGGGCATTACATTTGTGAATAGTATTCGAACAACACCGTACTCCGATTTATTCGCCGTCAGTTTTATAAATGGACAATATTTTTGTATGTGGAAAACATTGATTTAACGGTTTTTAACGAGAGCTGGCAGGGAGTCCCATTTCAACGGAAAATATGTGTTTTTAAATTGCTACAACAATTAAACAAGTAAAGGCTTTGTGAGCAGCTATCGTCGCATGAATAAGCGATTGTTGTGATAATGTGTCACTCCATCATCACCATCATTTCAGCCAAGAGATGTCCACTGCTGGACATAGGCCTCCTCAAGCTTCTGCCGGTTCTGTGCTTCTCGCATCCAGCAAATTCCTGCGTCATTCACAAGGTCATCGGTCTACCTGTTGGGCCATCCAACTCTGCGTCTTTCACCACTCAAGCCCTTTTCCGTCCCATTGACCATCTGTTTCGAAATTATGTTTGGTAACTCCTAGGGCTATGTCGATTAATTTGGTTCTGCTGGGGATGTCTTTATTTCTGTTGTGTTTTTGATCACTTAGGGAAACTCCAAGCATAGCTTTTCTCCATTGCCCTTTCGGTGACTTTTAAAAAGACCTATTGTGAGCGACCACGTTTCATTTGTCGCTTATTTGTTAGTAAGGTGCAACGACGCATTTTACTTCACTGACAAAAATGAAATTAATGAACGATTTACTCTAATGTTATAAAAACTTTTTAGTTATGGTATGTACCCCGCACTAATCTAATTGCGTTATTCGTTCATTTGTCGCGCAAATACTTAATGCAAATTTAAGACTTATAAAATAAAATAAAAAATAAATATCTTAGGACAACCAACACACCGTTATCTAATCCCAAACTAGGCAGAGCCTGTACTATGGTAACCAGACAACTGATAAATATACTTATATATTTCTAAATACAAACATATTATAGATAAATATTACACCCAGACACAGAACAAATGATTATGCTCATCACACAAAGATTTGTCCTGGGTGGGAATCGAACCCACGACCTCAGTCTTTGCAGTCAGGGTCACTAACCACTAGACTAACAGGCCAGTCAAAACAGTTTTCACATGGATTCCATTGTCAAAATGAAACCAAATTAAAATGGGACCACATAGGAAGCATCAGCTTTTAGTCAAAAGTTATGAGCTAACAAACATAAAAAACTGTCGAATTGATAACCTCCTCCTTTTTTGAAGTCGGTTAAAAAAGATACCATTTCTAACTTTTTGTATCTACACTAATATTATAAAGAGAAAATGATAAGAAATAAAAGTTACCAACTACAAAAAAAAAAAAACTTTAAAAAATCATACATAGGCACTTCACACAAAAGAAAGCATAACACAGAAGTACGATGAAATTATAACGAATTACATGAATATATAAATACAAGGTGCGAATTTAAGAAAAAATTAAAAAATCACACTAAAAGAAATGATGTGACACTATGACATTCCTAACTTCCTAATACTTGCACAATGCAAAATCACTCAATAATGTTCCCAATACTGGGACACGGGCCTCCTGAGAGGGAGAGGGAGTGGGCCGTAATCCATAACGCGGGCCAATTGCCAATAACCCAAAGTAAAGTATCTCCCTGAGTACTCACTACCTACAACTCGTAGGTCAAGGTCGATATTTACTTAATAAAAGCATGAAACACAAACCATTTGGTATCGTATCGCAATTAAAAGCAAAACATTTAAATCTCGAACACAAAACATTCAAAAGCAGAACACAAAATCTTCGAATCATATTGTTTGTCCGATTTGACTACAAACCGTATACCAACCTTTTGTCCCCAAAACATAATGTGAAGATCAGTATTGTACCATATCCGTTTGAACCTTATCGCCAGTCCGCAGTTAAATTCGCTCGTCGACTCATGAATAAACCGTAAATATTCATCCTGCTATTGTTTTGGGATCATTTCGGAACTGTTCCGTTGCTCGAAACGGAAATAATTTAGATTCTGTAACTGTTTTTAGAAGCGATAGCTGTTTGATTCATTTGTTTTGTATTGAATGGTGTTTGTCGTTATTTTGCTGGCGAATGGGTTGCTGTTTCATTCATAAACGCGTTGTGTAATCTTGTAAATGGTTGTGATTGTAGGGTGCGAGATTAACTGAAATGAGCCAGGATTTTTATGATTTAAATGCTGGAAAAGAATAAATAAATAAAAATAAATAAAATAAACATAGTATTAAACAAAAGTAGCATTTTGTGTTTGTACCTTAGATCTTCTAAACTGCGTAACGGATTTTAATGCGGTTTTCGTTAATAGACAGACTGATTAACGAGGAAAGTTTATAAGTATAATGCGCGGGCGAAGCTGCTGGTAAAAGCAGTATAAATTTTTGAAATAATGTAGGTATTACAAAGTATGATGCCTATACTTAGCCGTCGAGAATTGTGGCTAAGTAATACCACCCGCACGGGTTGATCGCTCAGGTTAAGCTACGCTTGCTGTGGTTGGTTCGTGGATGGGTTATCATCTTTACATACCAAGACCCCTCCGTGCCTCGGAAAGCATGTGAAGCCGGTGGTCCGACTGTGATTCTTGTATCTTTGACAGTCATTACGGGTCGTCAGAAGCCTGAAAGTCTGACAACCTGTCTTACCTGGGGGGCGGGAAGTCTTATCGTACTAACCAATAACTGGGTTGTGGATGTCAGATAGGCAATCATCATTCATCATCATCATTTCAGCCGAATAACATCCGACTGCTGCACATAGAAGGTCAAAAGGTCAAAACTATTAGCCTCCTTTTTGGTTCGCCGCTATCGGGTAAAAACACTAAAATCTCCGTTTAGGTAAAGAAAATTACAGTATGATTTTTCTGTGGCCTGTATGACTGACCATTACGATAATTGTCAACATATCGTGCATGAAATAAAACAAAACTAAATTTGAATGTAGGTATTGTATCTTCCACATTTATGTTTCAATCACAACTCTTATCGATCAAAACCACGACCGCGAGCGGAGCCGGATGATCTGTAATTATTTAGCAGCCATTCTACCCCGGGTATTGGTACATACCTACCTATTCTATCCTTCCCGAGATTGTTCTAACAGCTGCAGGATTATGATCTGAATGGGGCTGACTGGGGTTTAGTTGGGGGGAGAAATATCTTGTAAAAGATAGCTCGGATGGAAAATAAATGTTTTGGTTTGAGGTTATGTTTTGAGGTTATGAGAGAAAATGAGAACAAGCAGAAAATATTTAGCATTAAGGGGGAAGAATGAAGGGACGAAGATAGCCCGCGAAATATACATTTTATAATTTAGAAATTTACTTCGAAGCGTCACAAATATTATGATATAAAATTATAACGCTTTGAGCAATGCACATTGATACAGACAATAACTATGAAAATAACCACTGGTCAAGAGACAGAATGCGTATTTCCATTCTGTACCAGGCTAGAACGCAAGGGTGTGAAATTAGTCGCGTATAGATTGGAAATCACTTTTTAACCAAGGTCTTCCAATCTATACAAGAGTAGTACGCAAATACTCGTGTATACTTTGTAGTGGCCAAAGTAACTAAATTATTCCATAACACACATAACAGTGCTAGCCCGCATGCAAACTCATCCTGTATAGACGAGCGGCCGGCGAGTACCAGAAACGACATGGTTTGGGGAGGTTAGGTTAGGTTAAAACTGTGACCTATGGAAACGCCTTGATTCTATTGACGAGCCCTGTCAGCGAAGTGTCCTGTCGAGCGTTGTTACTTCCCCTTCATTTTATTCGTCTACCCCACACCTCTTCCGGCCTTTAAATCGATGTTGATACAGGAAAATTCGAAAGATAGGTTAGAATTAAAAAAAAAAAAAACTCAAAAAGGAGGGGGGGAAAGAGTTTCGAAACTTATCCTTCACAAGAGGGGCTCTACACCACCCCCCTCCCTCTCCCCCTACCACCCCTTAAATCGAAGCCAGGCAATCAGAAGTCCTACCAAAATCCTATGGTGACATTATGGCCTTGTATAAATTGGAAAGAAGCACGTGCGCGTCTACGTTACAAACTATATCCAAGTAGTACGCAAAATTCGTTTATACATTGTAATCATAAATTTTTAAATTGCATTACAAAGTATACGCGAGCAGATTCCTATGGTTGCGTTTTGGCCATGTACAGAATGGAAATACGCAGACAGAATCGCTACCACTTTAATTTGTTACAAACATAATCAGCCTATACCGTGCCCACTGCAGGGAAACAGGCCTACTCTCAGTGAGAGGGAGTGGGCCGTAATCTACCACGCGGGTCCAGTGCGGGTTGGTATATGTCATATGTTTTCGAATTTTTGGTTCTAGGTCATGCCGGTTTCCTCACGATATTTTCCTTCACCGTTTTGATAGCAGTCTTGATGAAATTATTTAGACAAAGTAATGCGCCTGCCTGGGTTCGAACCCGCCACCTACAACTCGTAGGTCGAGGTCGATACCAACGGGCCACCACTGCTCGTTTAACTTGTTAAACTTCTACATATTAACTTTAAACTCAATTTGTGGTTCTTTCTGTGTACCCTGCAACCATTGGCTCCTACAGACTGATATATTTATATTATACTTTACCTTCCAAATTCCTTTCTAAATGCTCTTGCCCTCCTCATATTTAACCCTCATAATTAACATAAAAAAACATAAAGCCTGTGTTCCCCAAAACGTTATGCAGAGCTGTATCTACAGTACACCCACTTAATTAACATCCCCATTAAAAATATGGACCCTGTTTCCCCCATTACCATAATGGCAGCTGTAACCACGTGGTTACGTAACCACTTGAGTGATCGCTGGCAACCCAAAGTTACCCACACACGAGAACGACGGCACTGATAAATTTCTTACAATCTGTTTTTCGGCATTTCTCCGTGTCAGCCATTAACTTTGCTGCTTCTATCAGGCCCTCAAACTTACATTCCACCCTATTGCTTCCGTATTAAGGTGGATTGTTGTGTGGTGGGTACTTAAGTGCCTATTTCGGTACTTGTTGTGCCTTGACAGGTGCGTGTAGCCTCTGATAGTGATAAAATATGAGCACGTTACGCGTATCAGTTATGTTTAGCAATAGGTACGAGGTGGGATTAATTTTGGTATATAATTAACCGTTATCGGGACGCTTCTGTCGAATGGGATCAGTAAAATTACTTACCTTATATAGGTGATTGGTAGATCAATTCTGTTCTAAAACAAAATGTGAGTTTCCGTCCATAAGTCATAATTTCGTAAGCAAGTAACTCCCATTTTAAAATGAGTTCTATTCTGATATTGTAAAAATCGAATGAAAAAACTTCGTTAATATAGACATACTTTATTAACAGAATACCGAAATTTAAAAATAGAATCATATTATAACACTTTTAACACTTTAGTGACCAAGGAGTTTTCATATTTTTTTTTTCTAATGGAACACATTTGCGCCATTTTTATGCCATTACAAAACTATTTCTTACTTTTAACTTTGATCTTTTATTTGGTAGTTTCAATCCCATTGCATAAGAGTAGATAAAGTAGTGTATGAAACTGCATAACTAAGTATTCAAATATTTATGAGATACCTACTATTAAAAACCTTATTTCATAGGAATGTGAGTATATGCATGTCTACTGAGTGGTCCAGGAATGAATCCTTATTGTCTTTATTTCTACTATCCTTAACAAATAACATTACACTACAGTTTTTACTTCCTTCAAAATCACTTACATTGTGGAAAATCTTACCTTGGTATCGAGAGGATTAACAGATTATTATCAAAAAAATACTTGGCAAAGATACGAAAAACAACCAATAAGGTATCGGTATTTGTACACAGATTCAGTGTTAACAAAAGAAAAAAAAACATTGGAATTATTTTCTTTTTGCTCTAAATCCAAATCTGTAATGAAAACAAAAACCCATACGTATATTCTACGAGCGTAAAAATATAGGTGTGTATAAGTGAAAATCTTTAAATTTTTCTAATGAGAGTTAGAAAATCTTTAGGATTTATAAGTATTTACTACGTATGTGAATATCGTATTTTGGTCCTGTTTACGATATTTTTTGCTACGCTAGTTTTTACAAACAGGAATCTTTGCATTGTATTTTTAGGGTTTAGGGAACACGGAACTCATATAGGATCGCTCTTTATTGTTTGTCCATCTATAACTCCGTAACTACTAAATCTACAATTTTGAAAAACTTCGAAATAAATTCTACTCTTATAAAGTTAAAAATTAGAGTAAAACCTATAAGAAGTCTTAAAAACAACATGCCCAATATCACAATATTGTACATACAAACTAACATTTGCAGCTGGAATGTATCAAAGAATAATAATGTTTTCGAACTACATTCTTAAGTTTATTCTTAGGATAAATTCATCCTAACGGAACCCATCAGTGCGTTCCGAACCGCACTCGGTCGGTTTATTGACAGACGATGCACCTTCCAAGGGCAGTAGGTAACACTGGTTCTGACTTTGCAGACTGAATGATCTTTTTACTAAGGTGTGACAACATTCTATCGAATGATGCGAATATGGATCAGAACGTTAGGCTACAAAAACTTTTTACAAAAAAATAACAACCGACTTCCTAAAAAACACACTACAAAGTGAAAAATAACTTTAATTTCGGAAGTCGGTGTCTTAGGATCTGTATTTAAGATTTTTTGCCACCGACTTCCAAAATTAAAGTTATTTTTCACTTCGTAGCTTTTTTTTTTAGGAAGTCCGTTGTTATTTTTTGTAAAAAGTTTTTATTTTTAACTTTTTAGATATGGTATACACCCCGCACTAATCTAATCGCGTTATTCGTTCATTTGTCGCGTAAATACTTAATTCAAATTTAAAACTTACATGATTTTCACATGGACCCCATTATCAGAATAGAACCAAATTAAAATGGAACCATCCGGGAAGCACCAGCTTTCAAATAAAAATAGAATCATTAAAATCAGTTCACCCAATCAAAAGTTATGAGCTAACAAACATTTAAAAAAATACAGACGAATTGATAACCTCCTCCTTTTTTTGAAGTCGGTTAAAAAGGGATGAATGAGAGGCGTGCAGCTGAGATAACAATACTTAGTGGGATGTGTAGTGTTAGACGAATGTATAGAATAAGAAATGAGTACATAAAAGGAATTCCAAAAGAGGCACGCCGGTAACTGAAAAGTTTTGTGTAAATCGGTTGTCATGATAAGGGCGACTGATGCGCAAGTATGAGGAAAATGTCAGGCGTAAAGTTTTGAGTATGAATGTTGATGGCTACAAGAGTAGAGAGAGATACTAAAGAAACGATGGATGGACTGCGTTAAAGATGGTTTGACTGAAAAGGGGGTTACTACTGAGATGACGACTAATAGAGAAGTATGGAAGAAAACATTCACGTTGCGCCGACCCCATACAAATTGGGATAAGGGCATGAGTATAGTGATAAGAATATACTAACTATCAATATCGTATTGCTCGTATCAGGACGAATAAAGTAAGTATTTTGTATCTTACTGACATAGTAGTTAAGCTCACTTTCAAATGAAAACAGTTAAAAACAGAATTAAAGTTATAAACTATCAGATAATGCTTAGTTTACTTTAGACATTCAAGACAGCCATTTTGAATGAATAATAAAACCAACCTGGCTTTTGTTAATAGAAACATGTGCTAAGTGAATTTCACGTTAATCAGATTAGCTCGGTTTACATTCGTCTTTTGTAAGTAAACAATACGAGACTCTATTTAAATCTTTAAAAGCCTGAATATTCAGTAAACTGTAAAGTTTATCTCTACGTGAGTTGAACCAGTGGATTTATTATATCCAGCTGGACAGAATGCTGAAAATTATGAAATTTCATACATTGTTGTGCAGATAAAGTGCTTACCTACTGCAAAACTTAATTTAATGGGATGGTGTTTACTGCAGGTTATACTGACTTTGTACACAGTTTGTCTGGGATATAACTATGTATGTCTTACATCTAACATTGAGTGTTTTATATTGTCTTCACGTTCAAACATTGTGGTACCTCCTTAGGTAGAAGGCGTCTTCATATCCCATACTATTGTATCATTGTGTTGGATGAGAAGAGGGCATTCTTGGCAGAGAAAGAATGAGATCACAGTGTTGCTCATGATTTCAAAACAATAAGACGATTCTATTTTGTTTACAATGTTTGCTCAAGTCTGTAACAGTGTCTTTGATTCATTTAGAAAGTTACAAATACAGGGTAGACAGGATTCAGTGTTTGGAGGTATGAAGAACAGGAAGGGATCCGAGGACCGTCTGACCAAACTGGTGTCGTGTCTGACGTAGAAAAAAATACATTTTGATCGTGTAGGTTTTGTACTTTTCTATGAAACAGCTGTTTTTTTTTCTAACCTACGAGATATTTCTACTCTATATACATATTTCTTCGTCTAGAATCATGTGCTGAATTCTTGTTTTCAGTTTTTTGCGTTAATGTCCCTGCTACCTTATATAGGACAGGCAAGTTATTGCACCCTGATAGAGTCGCTTAAGAATTTTAAACCTTCTGGCGTTAAGTCACGGCAACATATTAATTTTCATTATATTAAAGTAACGGTTACCAGGTTTTTGCATCAGGAATTTCTCATTAGCAGTCCAGAGTCTGGACTCTGTCCGGTTGATGGCATTAGGCACGCACCCTCTGCTAGGGTCACGGGCTTTGTTCGAAAGAGTTACCGTGACCCTGGCATATAGGCAACTGAAGGAATACGGGTGACTTTTAGTCAGTAAAAGTCTGACACGCCCTCCCGCTCCGCCCAGAGCGAGAGACGTCATTTGATGATTTCCTACCCACAAAAAAAGTCACAGGCGCTATGTTAAAGTAACACACAAAATTGAATATTTTCTTAAACACGACGTTACCCCCGACACCATTTTAACAACATAACCTACTTCGGAGAAAACATCGAATGTGAGAGGAAATAGGTCATTTCCATGTAATTAAAGCACACGACGGAACGTGCCGGAATATAAAATGACATGCGTAAGGAAGCGAGCTGACGTGTGCGTAAATTATTATTATCATTTTAGCGTAACAAAGGTTTTCGACATGAGATTTGTTTGGCGAGAGTGGGTGTAATGATGTTTGCCTTAGGAGACAATGGTTTGATTTTAGGGGCGTTTAATGTCATGGATTATCTAAAAAGATAGATAGATATAATTAGGTACCTATACTTTTCCAATATTAGTGAACCTTGTGGTATCCCATTAACTTATCTCAAGGTGTTTTCTGTTACTATAAAGTTCCGGGCTGCTATTGAGAAATTCAAGATAGAAAAACCCAATTACACTTTGCCCGACCTGGAAACCTTCTGCAAGGTTGGGGATTTGTTCGACAGAGTTACCGTGGCTCTGGCACAGGCAACTGAAGGAATGGGTGGGTTTTGGTCAGTCAAAGTTTGACACGCCCTCCCACTCGGCGGGAGCGGGAGACGTCATGTGATGATGTCCCAGCCAAAGAAAAAAAACAAAAACATAGAATTTACTGTGCAGATAGCAAACCGACCAGAATAGTGTTATATAGATTAGAATATTAGCTCTGCTAGTGTCTAGTACCCCGTGTGCACCGTCCCTCCAAGACCCCGTTCATAGCATCGAGCAAAGTGACTTGCGTCAAGTGACACGCACGCGCGTCACCTGTGGCCCTAGTGTGAGTTTCTTTTGACCATCTTGACTTAACGCAGCAACCAAGTTCAGCGCCCCGGTTGGCCCTTCACCAATACAGGACCAACTCGTGACATGTTCTAGTTTTTGAAGTGAAAACTTCTTTAGCGGCGTTGAGCACTTTTTCTGTAATGGGTATAAAATCTTAAACTCGCGTCAGGACACGTGACCTGATCGAAAAAGCGTAGGACGGATGGAGAGTAGACAGCTATCCCCTCTCTACGGCGCGGCGAAAATGTATGCCTGGGCCTACTGTTTCGTTTAGGCGGCGCAGGGCGCTTGCGCGAATGTTCGTCTATGTTACAGCGTGCCACGCGCATCCATGGATGGTGACAGCTGATGGCTCGACCGTCTGTGTAGTGATCACATTGTTGTGTATTCGTAAAATTCGTGAATATAAAGTGCTTAAAATATGGAAATTGAACAACAAATTATTCCCTAACCATTCCAAAATATCAAACATGCTCAACGTTAATAATCAAGTTTTCACTTCTGCCGGCACTCCCGGAGTGCAATTTTTTTTTTTCATATGTTTTCTCCACAGTCACTGTTGTAAGACGAGTTTTGCTTGAGCGTGTAGCTCGTGACATCACGGGATCAGCCTACTGCCGACTGCCGACGATAAGTGAAAAGTGAGAATAGTTAGCGACTAGAAACGAGTTGGCGAAGCATGAGCAGCGAGTGTGTAAATTGGATAGTATTGTCACTGGGCTTTGAGAGAGTTCGATAATTAAAAGGACTGCCTAGTGACTAGATGATTGTGTACGTTCCTAGCGAAAGTCTCTGAGCGAGGGTTCTGCCCACGAAGCGGAGCGAGTACTTTTTTGATAGCTCTCGTCGCTACGGCAAACACACAGCCGGCTAAAACTGTGTCTATACTAATAGACACAGTTTTAGCCGGCTGTGTGAACAGTCACCGAGCAACTATTAATATATGTATCAGTTTTTTAGACACATACATACAAAGTGGCATGGCAGCTATAAATTTCCCAAGATTATCACGAAAAGTGCAATACATATGTGTTGAAACGTATAGAAAAGCTCAATTTTATAATAACCGAAGAAAGATAAAACGATATGGGGTTTAGAATCTTGTGCTGGCTTGATGTCGTATCGGATGACATGCGTACCAACAGACTCGCCATAAGGAATGCAGAAGACCGTCCGAAGTGGAGGGTTAAGAGTAGGAAACCGGACCCCTGGCTCCGGAAGGATGCAACTGGGATGACGCAAAGATGATGTTGATGGTGTAGAATCAAGTGCTGAATTCATGGTTACAGTTTGCGCGTCCATTTCCCTGCTAACCTGTATACATTGTGCTTGTGTTTCTAAAGCGATAAAATAGTCGATAGCTACTCACTTCATCGTCGGCTGTGGGACAGGTGCCAGAGGCCCCGAAACTCGTAGCTAACGGGTTAATTGTGACGTCGCCTCCTCTCGCCTCTCTGCTTATAATTAATCACAGGCCGTCGGTAGACAAGCTCCGTATAACGTTGTTATCGTTCTGGCACACGCCCTAACTTGAGTTGTTTCACACTAAGTTTCAGTGAGAAATTGTGCGATATGCTTTTTAAATCATATTAAGTAGTTTTTCTTGTAAATTGGGACGGAAAATTGAGTTTGAGTTTGTTGGATGTCTTTTTGTGCCAAACATAGTAGTAAGCATATATCGTAGCCTATTGCCTGCGATATATGCTTTAAAAGCTCAGTGTTTTTTGCGGCTGAAATAATGATGGCGAGGGATTTTTTTTTTGTAAATTGCAAAGAAAAATATAGGTTCTAACTTATTAAAATCATATTAAGTAGTTGGTCTTAAAAATTGGGAAAGAAAATGGATTGAAAATGACCTTAATTTGTGCTTCATTGCAATAGTTTTAGGGTATTTCCTATTAAATGAAAAAGACTTATGTCTCCTTTAATTCATTACCTTTTGGTAATAGAATAAAGGAGAGGAAGATCTTCTATTGGCCTTCCTTTGGCGTTGACCAGCTAAAGGAAAGTTGAAATTTCTGAAGGAATAGGCAAGTTTTCGTTTAACTGACGGATTGGTTTACAGTTTGCTGTTATTTTGTTGACTGGACAAGAGAATGATCGCTGCCTGCTTTTACTAAGCCTCCGCTGTCCGTCCGTTTGTCTGTCAGAGGGTTATATCTCATGAACCGTAATAGATACACACTTGAAATTTCCATCAAGTGTGTATTTCTATTGCCGCTATAACAAAAAATAATAAAAATTAAAGGGGTCTCAATTCAAGAAACGTGTATTTTTCGCCTTTTACCCTTCCTGTGCGACTCACACTGTTTTTCCAACTATGCTGGGGTCGGCATCCAGTCTAATCAGGTGCAGCTGAAAACCAGTATTTAACATGGAGCGACAGCCTCATCATCATCATTTCAGACGTAAGACGTCCGCTGCTGGACTTAGGCCTCCCCCAATTTGGGGGGCTTTGCCATAATGGCCACGCTTGGCAGGCGGGTTGGCGATCGCAGTATGGTGGTGAAATGTGTAGAAAACGCTGCTGCCCATTCTCTAGTACCTAAGTTCCTTAGTCGCCTTTTACGACACCCACGGGAAGAAATGGGGTGGTGTTATTCTTTACGTCCGGCACCACACGGTACATAGCGACTGCCTATCTGACCTAAACTACTTAGTTACATGGTAACAGGATACCCTTCAGCACGACTGGTTGTCACACTGTTGGGCTTCTGACTACCCGTGACGACTGTCATAGATCTACAAATGACAGGTGGACCCGACTGCTTAACATGCGTCTGAGAATGTAAATGACGGTCACATACAGGGACCGACCTCGGTGAGCGTGGCTCTACCTTGAAGATCGGCCAGTGCACAAGCCCCCGACTGCCCTGACTAAATCAAACATACCTACAAAAACTGAATGCTAATTTTAACTGTACAAAAGTATTTCTATCGAATAAAGGTTAAAACAATTGCGAATCTCGGTTCATTTTAGCAACAGGTCGGCCGGAAAAGGTAGAATATAATATTGAATTATATTTTTGCTAAAACATTTATATTTTATCTACCTGTGTGACAACTTAATCCAAGTTAACGTTGGCTGAATACCAATTAGTACGTGGGCTTCATAAATAAGTGTCCCTGTTGGATAATTCAGGTACAGGATAATAAAAGGTACTTACCTACTTAAAATTCTGATTCGGAAGAGATAAATGAAAATAGTATTTTCTTACATTTCTTTATTTTTAAGAACAGTGGTGGCCTGGGAAGCCGCTACCGTTATCAGAGGTAATGGCAGCGGCTTCCAAGTTGTATGTCATAGGTTTGAACCCAGACAGACACTTACCTCTATGTAAATTATTTTATCACCGCTGCTCCTGCAGCGGTGAAGGAAACCGGCTTGTTTCAGAAGTAATTCAAAGACATGTGTCATGTACCCCTATTGGTTCGCGTGGTCGATTACCCACTGGCCCACTCCTTCTTATTGAGAGGAGGCCTGTGTCTCAGCAGCCGGAAATTTACAGGCTGATAATGTTATTATTCTTAAGGTTATTACGTCACAGCCCTTAGCAGCTCAGCTTAGAGCTGTTTTTTTTTTGGATGGGAAATCATCAAATGACTTCTCCCGCTCTGGGTGGAGCGGGAGGGCGTGTTCAACTTTTACTGACTAAAACCCACCCATGTTCCTTCAGTTACCCATATGCCAGAGCCACGGTATCTCGTTTGAACAATCTCGCGACCCTGGCAGGAGCTTAGAGCTGTTGACGTTCAAAAGTGCCTTTTATGTGACTATTTGAAATAAAGGCTATGATTTTGACTTAATATGGGTAAAAACAATAATAGTCTCATAAGTCTAGAACTCTAGACTAACGACACCAATAATGTAGGCAGTTAGCGACTGCTGGGCGTGGGTTTCAACTTTCAGGTCGGACAAAGTGATTTCAAGTTTGCCCATTAGGGTTTTTTAGTAACAGCCTGAAGTCTGAAAGTTGGCGGATACTTCTGTGCCTCAGAAAGCACGTAAAGTCGTTGGTCTTGTGCTTGGTTTAGCTTTTTCTGGTCTTTGTAACTCGGTAGTACGTACCCGTAGGATTTCGACATTTACGTGGGCGAAGTCGCTGGCAAAAGCTAGTAGCATTTGGCTAACATTGTACAAATCCCAAGTGTAATTTCGATCTGATCTCTTAACAAACATATTATTATTTTAGTTCGTTTTCAAACATACTTTAATAAATAAGAACGCCATTTACGAAAAGAAAAATGATAGTCGAGCGAAGTCTCCCAAGATGATCGCGAATGAATTAAACATGAGTTCAACAGAAATACTGAAATTAAATTAAATATAAATGAAAAAGTTGCCAAGTGCGAGTCGGACTCGCACACGATGGGTGCTATACCACTGTTAAATATTTAACACTACACATTCTTGCCAGGGTCACGAGATTTGCTTGAAAGAGAAACCGTGGCCTTGGCACATGGGCAACTGAAGGAACACCTCCGTCCTCCCGCTCCGAGAGCGCGAGACGACATTTGATGATTTCAAACCCAAAAAAAAAACCTACATTTTTTGAACACGTTTCTTTTATGGAGAACCCATTTCATTTTCGTTTATTGATTTCTTTACATATTAAGTACATTTTAAAATATTTTTAGTAAGCACAAAAACAAAAGTACAAAACCATTTAAAAATATAAAAATAGTGGCATCAGGAGCAGGATCCAAGCTGTCGGTTGTCAGGGCTCTAGAGAAAGGAAACTCCAGACTATTCCTACCGTGTTTAGGAGTACTGTTTTCTGAATCAGGTACTAGTACCTGATTCAGAAAACAGTACTATTCTAGGGTCTAGACCCAGCCTAGCAATAGTAATAATAAAAATATTCCACAACTATCACACAACGCCATCTAGTCCCAAGCTAAGCAGAGCTTGTGTTATGGGTACTAGACAACTGATAAACATACTTATATATTTCTAAATACATACATATTATAGATAAATTACACCCAGACACAGAACAAATGATCGTGCTCATCACACAAACATTTGTCCTGGGTGGGAATCGAACCCACGACCTCCGGCATAGCAGTCAGGGTCACTAACCACTAGACCAACAGGCCTGTAAAAAAAAAGAGAATGAGAAATGAGAGTCTCTTAAGGTGTTGGTCGAGGCTCATCCAAGTTGATTGAATTTTAATCATTTGTTGTTATAGTGGTAGTACACACTCTATGAAAATTTCTAGTAGGTTCTACCTGTAACGGTTCAAAAGATATAGTCATGTGACGGACGGACGGCCACACCGACAGTGGAATGTTAGTAGGTAATAGAGTCCCGTTGGGTACGGAAACCTGAAACTTGTGGACCATCAATATTCAGGTATTCTAAACTCGACTTTAAAAAGAGAAAATCGTATAGAGTATAATTATAAAAAAAATATACCTATTATGTTTGAGAAATCTACTTAAAACGGATATAAGTAAATAGTTTTATGTTAATTTTACTTGTTTATTTCACACTAGCTTCTGCACGCAACTTCGTCCGCGTTAAATTTTTGCTCCCCTGACCTTTCCCGTTGCATAGAATTGCCTGCCAGTTTTCGTCCATTTTTCGTTGCTGCTCCGCTCGTTTTAATCGAAGTGTGATGTTATATAGCCTTCCTCAATAAATAAGCTACCCAAAATAAAATATTTTTTTTTAATTTGGACCAGTACTTCCTGAGATTACCGCGTTCAACCAAACAAACAAACTCTTCAGCTTTATAATACAACAATATTAAGTATTGATAATGTAAATATTTTAATTATTTGTGACAGTTATTGATCACCCAGTACCTAATATTCTCACTATTCATTTAAAATCGACGTAATGAACGAATGGATCAATTTTTATGGATGCTGTATTGGTCTTGTCGTTCACTCACAGAACACTGACCTTAATATCTGCTGATTCTTAATATGGTAATCAACTGAATAATTAGCATTATCATCTTCGATAACGATAAATCATGGTGGTAAGTCTAGTGGTCGCAAGGCCTGCTGCTAAGTATGTGGTCCTGGGTTCGATGCCCGGGTCGAGCAAAGTGTTATGGGTTTTCCCACCACGAATTTCTCAGTCTGATGGACGAAGTCTGGATTGTGCCTGGTAGTTGGTAGTGGATGACCTTGTGAAGGACGCAGGAATCCGCTGGATGCGGGAAGCACAGAACCGGTAAAAGTGGTAGAGCCAGTCAGTGGAGTTCTTTTGACTGAAATAATGATGTCAATAGTCTCGCCCCCTATAAATTGTAAAACCTGGCGAAATGTGCGTGTACCTATTAAATAGGCACACCTCTGTACAAGTCTCTCTCTACTTTCAATTGTCAAGAGCTACAGTTAAATTCTCATAAGAGAATAATTTATCAACGTAACCCCGAGCAATTGTTGCCAATTTTGTCCCCGAACATTCCGTTTGAAGTTGAGCTTGTTACAGAAATATTTTAATTTTGCGTTCCTTTGGAGGCCCGGACATCATATTAATGAGATTACAAAAATTAAATGTGTAACCTTTTACGTAGTGAGCCTAGTATAATTAATTGCATTAGATTTTATGGAGTTAGTTAACACTTGTTTGATAACTTTATGCTCTGGGGCCCTGGGCAGAACATTCACCCCTTATTACGAAACAAAGTTTTTTTTTATCAGGTTTAAAACACAAAGCCAGGTTTTGAATTAAGAACCCAATATATTGGGTTCTTAATTCAAAAACTGGCATAGACATGCAGTTCTTTTTACAAAACTGCCAATTGAGTCCGGACCTGAGCTGTCATTTTTGTATAAAGAACTTTAACCAAATCGAAATCAAGTTGGAAATGTATAAACTGGTTTAGAGCTTTAGGCTAGAACTTAAGTTAGATTGCGAGGAGGTTATGTATACTTTTATAGTAGTCAGGTTTATGAAGGAAATTCAGGACAGATAACAAACCTTTGAGAAGGAAAGCAAAATGATCATCTACGAATTGTGCCATATGTATGAGTTTGGCATCGTTATTTGTGTAAAAAAAATCCCTTAATTAAATAAAACGTTGGTCCCGGCTGTCATAAGTGGATCTTTGAAATCATTACGGGTCGTCAGAAGCCCGACAGTAGTCTGACAACCAGTCTTACCAATATAGTATAACCCAGTAATAGGATTGTGGAGGCTAGATAAGCAGTCGTTCTATATAAAATACTAGCTTTTGCCAGCGGCTTCGCCCGCGTGGAGGTCGGAAAATATCCCGCGGGAACGTACTACCGGGATAAATAGTAACCCTATATGTTAATCCAGGTTATGAACTATATGTGTGCCAAATTTCATCTAAATCCGTCCAGTAGTTTTTTCGTGAAAGGGTAACAAACATACACATACACACATCCATGCTCACAAACTTTCGCATTTATAATATTAGTAGGATTGGTATGCAGCTGGATCCAGTAACACTGGAAGCGACCCAAACATAGTTGGGAAAAGGCCAGGTAGATGGTGATGACACAGATATTGGTACCGTGTTAAGTATATTGGAAAGAGTGGTTGATATCCCCTACTCTTTAAATTGTACTGTGAAATTGGTACTGTGTCTACCAATTAAATGTAATGGCCTTCATCAATTTAGCGTATTTATTAAAATATCGCGCGAATTTTATCGCCATCGTCATTGCCTGAGGTGTGGCGATGTTAGGGTTGTCAGACTAAAATAATGTTAGTTTTAACATAATATAACGCCTGTATTCCCCAAAAGGGTAGTAAGAGGTGTACCTCCAGTACACACATTATTTCGCCAGTTTTCTTTAAGTCCCATGTTACAAAGCGAGCTTATTGCCATCAACCAGGCACAAATCTTTGTTTTTTTTTTCTATAGCTAAGTGGAAATAGCCCGGCAGAGTAGCTCAGTAGCTACTGAGAAATTTCAGATGGAAAACCCAATAGCATGTTGGCCGACACACTATTTCGAGCCCAGGACCTCATGGCCAGCAGTAGCTCTTGCAACAACTAGACCAAGGAAGCAGACTATTTTTAACAAAATTCTTTATTCTTGTGAAAGGACGGACTCAAACAAAGGCCTTATAAATATTTTTCAAGGAATTGTTGTTGGGGGTTGTACAAACATGTTTTTATCTGACTGCTGACTGATTAAAGTTAAGATAAAACACGATTATTTAGTACAAAACACAAAGCTGCGTTCATATTTTCGATATATCAACAGCGTAATGTCTGAATGTAATTTATAATTCCTTTTCACAATATTACATATCAATATGGGTAAACTGCTCAGAGTAAAAATGTGATGTATGAAATAAGAACAAATGTTTTGCAATAAATATTTTTTTTACTATCCACTCACGCGGCCGTGGTTATTATGCTCTCCAAAACAGAGGGGCTGTTAAGCGTCCCACGTAGTATGCTCTCCAAAAACACTACTTCAAAAAAAAAAAAACAAACTGCGTTGAAATACGGTATAAATTCACGAATCTCTATACAGCAAGTTGTTCAATACATTCTAGTGCAATAGAAAAATCACAGATGGCATCACCGTTCTTGTCAATAGTGAGTGAAAAAAAAAATTGCACTCCGGGAGTGCCGGCAGAAGTGAAAACTTGATTATTAACGTTGAGCATGTTTGATATTTTGGAATGGTTAGGGAATAATTTGTTGTTCAATTTCCATATTTTAAGCACTTTATATTCACGAATTTTACGAATACACAACAATGTGATCACTACACAGACGGTCGAGCCATCAGCTGTCACCATCCATGGATGCGCGTGGCACGCTGTAACATAGACGAACATTCGCGCAAGCGCCCTGCGCCGCCTAAACGAAACAGTAGGCCCAGGCATACATTTTCGCCGCGCCGTAGAGAGGGGATAGCTGTCTACTCTCCATCCGTCCTACGCTTTTTCGATCAGGTCACGTGTCCTGACGCGAGTTTAAGATTTTATACCCATTACAGAAAAAGTGCTCAACGCCGCTAAAGAAGTTTTCACTTCAAAAATATTTCACTTGCGCGGGGGTGAATGGCCAACCGGAATATAAGTCCGCCGCTCGGACGCGTGAGTGGTTACTACTTTGTATTAATACTACCACTACTACGTAATAAGCAAAGAAGCCAGAGATTTTTTAATATTTTTAAACTGCTGTGACAGCACAATAGTAAATAGGAAGTGTTAATATATAATTCCTATCTGTGTTACTACGTAAGTGTGTGTTGTGTTACTATGTACGTAAATAATAGCAGCATTCCATTTTTTCCCTTGGGTGTCCTAAGAGATGACCAAGGGTCTTACTAGAGAATGGGCAGCAGCGTTCTTTATGCATTTTACCACCTTACTGCGATCACCAACCCGCCTACCAAGCGTAGCGATTATGGCAACCCTCCCAATTTGGGGGGGGGGGGGGCTTAGGTCCAGCAGTGGACGTTATTCGGATTCTGTAATGGTGACGATGAATATATGACATTAAAAAAAAATTGTAACTCTGCGCTAAACACGATACCGAAAAAAAACGGCTTATGTTTAACTTACCAGCAGATATAGTAACATATAACAGACAAAACGAGGAAATGATCACTAAAATTAAACCCCCATTTTAATGTAAAATTATAACCAAAGTTTTAACATCTCGATATTCACGAATCTCTATTTCTATTAAATAAAATAAATAAATATCTTAGGACAACCAACACATCGTTATCTGATCCCAAACTAGGCAGAGCCTGTACTATGGTAACCAGACAACTGATAAACATACTTATATATTTCTAAATACATACATATTATAAATAAATTACACCCAAACACAGAACAAATGAACGTGCTCATCACACAAAGATTTGTCCTGGGTGGGAATCGAACCCACGACCTCAGTCTTAACAGTCAGGGTCACTAACCACTAGACTAACAGGCCAGTCAAAGCAAAATGACTCCAAATAAATCATTGTTAATCCAAAAGTAGTAAATGATCACCAAAATTAAACCAGCATTTCAATGTAAAACTATCACCAAAGTTTTTACATCTTGCTATCCTATTTAAGCAAACTGACTCCAAAAAAATCATTGTTAACCCAAAAATATGTAATGAACACCAAATTATTAAGAGTGTACTACGTGAGCTCGACAAATGGATGTGCGAATAACGCTTGTGCGACAAAACTGTACTGCAACTCACCATAGTTCGAATGCACGCTTGTGCGACACACTGAATCTAGTCGTTTCAAGCACTCGCCGGCCGCTGCCGCGGCACCGCCCGCTCCGCTCGCTCGGCTCGTGCATAGGAGGTCACAGTTTTAACCTAACCTAACCTAGTGAGCTTGAGTGTGTCGCACAAGTGTTATTCGCACATTCATTTGTCGAGCTCACGTAGTACACCCAATTATTAAGATTTGGTGATCATTTACTACATTTGGTGTTCGAATACATTTTGAAGTGCAGTCGTGACTAAAATAGCTAGTACTATTGTAATTTTAGACTTTATTTTTCTGGTGTCAAGTATATATTTTTGGTAAAAGAACTAAGGGTATCAAAGCATTTTATGGTGGTCATTATATTTAATCCCAAAAAAAACACAGCACTGCAATTTATTATCTTGCATTAACCGATAAAAAAAATCTGGTATATATTTTTAAAGTAGCAACCCTACCCGCAATTAATTATATTGTATCGTTTTACGGTACAATTGCGATTCTCGATTATGGAATATCGAATATTCTCTGCGCTTAAGTGAACAGTATTGCAGGAATCAATTTAATTAAATTCTTCTCTATTGTGGAATCCGATAAGGCTTTTCTTTTTTTTTAATAAAAAGAAAATGGAGGTTGATCCCATTGATGATAAGTATTGATTTCTAGAACATTCATTTTGATTGAAGCTTTTACTCGCAGTAAGCCTATTGTTATATTTCAAGGGTTTTATTATTTGAAAGATACCTACGACAGTTTATCAGTCTTACTAAGGCTGTAACTGGGCAGTGGAGGTCAGATAGGTTAGACTAGAAGCTGACACCAACATAGTTAAGAAAAAGCTAGGCATATTGACCTTTTTTGTTTTTCTGGGTGTAATCAACAAATGATGTGGCCGAGCGTGTCAGACTTTTACTGACTAAAACCCAACCATGTTCCTTCAGTTGCCTGTGCCAGGGTCACGGTAAATCTATCGAAAAAATCTGCGAAGTTGGCAGGCATGCATAATAATCTATGGTACTAATCAGGGAATCTGTACATGTAGATCTTGCCATAATTATCAGCATTATTCATTGCTACTTCAATAAGCGTCTACTGTTTCGCCATTCTTTCTTATTTTTAACCGACGAAAAAAAACGGAGGAGGTTATCAATTCGACGCGTATATATTTTTTTTGTTTGTTATTTATTATTTTTTTATGTATGACCACGCATAACTTTTTACATAGTAGACCGATTGTGATAATTCTTTTTTTATTGGAAAGGGTATAGGTACTTCGAGGGTGGTTCCATATAAATTTGGAAAACAAAATCGAACCCTAAGGGTCGGAAAACAGGGGATGATTGATTGTTCACTCATTGATTGTAATGTATAACCACGCATAACTTTGTACAGAGTAGTCCGATTTTGATAATTATTTTTTCATTGGATAGAGTATACCTTGCAAAGTATTATTAGTACATTAAGGCTACAAAAAGTTGCAAAATAAAAACTTTTTAACAAAAAGTTAAACCGCCGAAAAACAGAAAAGCAAAAAATAATAAACTTTAAAATTTTGAGTCGGCGCTGAAAAATCAATGAACAAAGATCACTCAAAGCGCCGACTCATAATTTTAAGGTTTATTATTTTTTGCTTTTCTGTTTTTTCGGCGGTTTAATTTTTCGTTAAAAAGTTTTTTGTGCTTTGTTTCTTATTTTTGTTATTTTTAATTTAGGTACTCAATGAATCACTCAAAGCGCCGACTCATAATTTTAAGGTTTATTATTTTTTGCTTTTCTGTTTTTTCGGCGGTTTAATTTTTTGTTAAAAAGTTTTTTGTGCTTTGTGTTTCTTATTTTTGTTATTTTTAATTTAGGTACTCAATGAATCACATTTCGAAGTTACTACAAGTGCTTTGGCTTGACTTAAGTTCTTGTCTTCAGTCAGCCGCACTCATTGCATCGGATTCATTTAATTCTTAACTGACTTGGAACCAAAAATAGTTGACCGTTAGTCTAGTGGTTAGTGATCCTGACTGCAAAGACTGAGGTCGTGGGTTCGATTCCCACCTAGGACAAATGTTTGTGTGATGAGCACAATCATTTGTTCTGTGTCTGGGTGTAAATTATCTATAATATGTATGTATTTAGAAATATATAAGTATGTTTATCAGTTGTCTGGTTGCCATAGTACAGGCTCTGCCTAGTTAGGGATCAGATAACTTTGTGTTGGTTGTCCTAAGATATTTATTATTATTATTTATTATTAATATTTAAGATCTGTTAGATATTGAATAACTGCAAGACTTTTCCTTATTTATAACTGAACATTTCAACTATCGAAAGCTCTATCCCGCAATCTCCAGACGGGGACAGATAGTCTAATTTTATAAAGATATATCGCGTAGAAAATGTAAAAGATATTCCAACTTGGGACTCGTAAGATGGAAGTCTTGGATTTCGGTATAGTGACGCGGAAAATTGCAGAGCGGTCGGAACATCACACTTTCAGGATTACTTACGTTGCAAACTTGAAGGTTTCGGCGAAAAAGTTTATCGTACGGATTCAAAACATGTTTGTTGAAGAGTTCAAAAACATGTTTTGTATTTAAGAAGTTTGTTGGGTGGTTTTATTTAAAATGTAGCGTATTGTACACTGTTCAAATATTTGGCGTCGTCGTCGTTGTCGTTTCAGCCGATAGACGTCCACTGCTGAACGTAGGTGACAAGATGCATAGAGAACGCTGCTGTCCATTCTCTAGTAATTTCCCTACTCACCTCTGACGACACTCACGGGAAGAAATGGGATGTTGCTATGGTTTACGTACGGCACCACAGAGAACGTTCACGGAACCTTCACCTTCATAGATTTAATGTGACAATATTGTTCGTTTTTATGGATTATTTCTTAACGTTTCCTCACACTTCTAAAATTCAAAAACGGTATCTTCTTTCTGGAAACTAACCAGCAATATTTTGTATGTATCCTAGTCTTAAACTAAAAAATAAAGCGTTTTCTATCCATCCGCATCATTTACTGCAAGCTACATACACTATAGTGTACTCTGACGTCACACGTGGACTGCTTATGATCCGGGAGAGGGGAAACCGGCGCCCATAGCCACATGCGGTCCCTCCATGACATCCTGTAAAAGCTGTGCCATTCACGATAGTTATTCTCAAAGTATTCGATAAGACGTTATGGTGAATAACATGGATTTTGTGGAGGAAATAAGGGTAGCTAAGAGTGGTGCCAGTAAGGACAGACGGGAGGTAGTATTTACTAAATGAATGATAAATAAAAACTTTTTTACAAAAAAAAAAAACAACCGACTTCCTTAAAAACACTACAAAGTGAAAAATAACTTTAATTTCGGAAGTCGGTGTTTAGGATCTGTATTTATGGTTTTTTTGCCACCGACTTCCGAAATTAAAGTTATTTTTCACTTTGTAGTGTTTTTAAGGAAGTCGGTTGTTTTTTTTTTGTAAAAAAGTTTTTATTTTTTAATTTTTAGTTGTGGTATTCACCCTGCACTAATTCCAAACAAACAATGCATATTTATGCGATAGCAGAAATCGCGGTTGATTTGCTGTCATTTTTTAAAGAGTTCCGGTGTCTGTCTCCCGAACTCATCATCAGATCTATATGAAAATTATATGGGACCATTTCGGAATAAACCCCTTTCGAACAAAAAAAGAATTTTGCAAATCCGTCTATATATATAGTCCTCCAGACCGAATTTCGGCCACGGCGGCCAATCTCAACGGAGACTAGCCATCGGCGCGGGAGATATTATAGTGCTCAAGTGTGTGCGCAGACACAAGAGCACTCACTCTTCCCTCACTCTCATAGTCCGATGGGACGGCAATCCGACACGACCGGAGAGAGATCAAGCGTAGGACCAACGGCTTAACGTGCTTTCCGAGGCACGGGGGTATCACACCGCCAACTTCCAAACTCCGGGCTGCTACTAAGAAATTCCTAATGGAAAAACCCAGAAACACTTTGCCCGACCCGGGAATCGAACCCAGGACCCCATGCTCAGCAGTCGCGCTTGCGACCACGAGAAAATCACGAGAAAGTCTATATATGACGGAGTTATGGCGAACATACATAAAAAAAAAACATATAAACATCCGAATTGAGAACCTCCTCCTTTTTGAAGTCGGTTAAAAATATACCGTCAAACGGATGGATGCAGGGGTGAATGGAGATAAAATTTTAAAAAGTGATTTTAACAATCCACCGCCTCCTTGGTCTAGTGGTCCCAAGCGCTACTGGTGAACATGACGTCCTGGGTTCGAGTTCCTGGTCGGGGAAAGTTTTATTAAGTTTTTCAATCTGGAATTTCTCAGTAGCAGCCCGGAGTCTAGCTTTGTGCCCCGTTGATGGCAATAGGCTTTCCTCCCTACTGCATGGGACTTTAACATGTGATTGTACTGAGGTACACCTCTGCCCAACCCTTTAGGGACATAACGGGATGTTATGTTATGTGATTTTAACAATGAAAAATTTAGTTTATTGCGACAAAGGACTATAATAACACAAGCTTACAAAAAAAAAGACCGGACTATTTGACCGGACTATGTTATTCCTAGGTATTTCGGCGTCCTGACTCCGATCCTGGGGTCAGTTTTGCCCCATCACGTCAGGAAAACGAGATTTCAAGGTCACTTAGAGATCAAAATGGTGATTTCTTGGAAGCGGCCCTGGAACAACTTTTCAATTCTTTTTACTATTCAAGACTTGCACAGTTATCGCAGGTTGACAGGCCACTTGGGAAGTTGGCCCGAGACCACTTCCAAGAAATCACCATTTTTACCTCTAAATGACCGAAATCTCGTTTTCCTGACGTGATGGGGCAAAATTGACCCCAGGATCGGATTCAGAGCGCCAAATCACCTAGGAATACAATGGTCCAGACCATAGTCATCAAATAGTCCGAACTTTTTTTTTGTAAACCTGTGTAATGATTGCTGTACTATAATTAACGATTAACTGCTCTTGTTGGTAACAAACTACATATATTATTTCAACATAAAAATCCATTTCGAAGTTTCGTCCCAATTCACCCCTTTTTTTTTTTTTTTTTGGATGGGAAATCATCAAATGACTTCTCCCGCTCTGGGCAGAGCAGGAGGGCGTGTCAGACTTTTACTGACTAAAACCCACCCGTGTTCCTTCAGTTGCCCATGTGCCAGGGTCACGGTATCTCTTTCGAACAATCGCGCGACCCCGGCAGGCATCGGTCCTAGCAGACCCCTTCAGTGTTGCTGACATGTCTTTGAGGCGCGCGTGGAACACTACGCGCCGTCGACCCGAGCCTGGTCCTTACCGGGCGGCGAGCTACCCATTGCTCGCCACCCGCAAGCTCGCGCCTACGGTGGCCGGGAATCTGCTATTGACTCCCGACGCCCGGGGCGTCTCCTCCTGCGGCCCAATTCACCCCTGCATTCCTATTCACTTCTTTAGTAGGTACTACCTATATTTCACAGATTCTAAAATACTAGTAATTTGATTGTAAATAACTTTGATTCGGAGAAAACAGTAGCCAAGTGTCAGGGAGGAAAGTGAAAAATAAGGATGTTTTTAAAATGTGTGCACAAATTCGAAAACAGTATTAATTATTTGGTTAGTACTATTTTACGACTGCTGTTCGTATATTCGTTATTTATAATCATCGATACGTCTGTAATTAACGGTCTTCATACTAGCAGCGCCCCGCGGTTTCACTCGTATAATTCAGAATATCAGGATAAATATCCTGAGTCCTCCTAATTTAGGCCATGGTCTACCCATGTGCCAAATTTCCTCAAAATTCATTGAGCAGTTTCAGCAAGAAAACGTAAGAAAATACAAAAATAAACTTCATTATCAGTCTATATTGTTCGAATTTTTGGTTCTAGGACATGCCGGTTTCCTCACGATGTTTTGCTTCACCGTTTTGAGAGTAGTGGCGATGAAATTATTTAAACAAAGTAAAGTGCCTGCCTGGGTTCGAACCCACGCCCTACATCTCGTAAGTCGGGGCCGATACCACTGGGCCACAGCTGCTCTTATAAAAAAAAAAAACTTTACAGTATTTTATCTTAATACTCTTAAGACGGTTTATGTATCTATTGTATGTTAAACTACGATTATCAATATTGGAGAGCAGTTTAAAATTTTATTTTAATCGTGCCTAGTAGAAAATATTCCATCAGTGTGTATCCATACTGCTTTATATGCTCCCACTACCCAGGCGATCAGTAAAGTAAGCCCATGTAGCAATTTTTATGTAAATAAATAAATTGAGATATAATTGTTTAAAATCTCACCTTGTATTTTCATTTGATGACAGAATACACCCCCAAACCACGTCAGTTATTTTTTACTTTAGCTACGTGCTACCCGTGAGAAATCTTTTCAGTTTACGGATTTATTTTTCAGCATTTGATATTTTCTGTTATGAACATAAAAAAAGTTGGCTTTTTTATAGTGCAATTTTATTTATACTTGAAAAGAAAAGATATGTTTTCAACACATTATGTTGTTTCTTTTTGGAGTAATTCAACTTAACTGCAATATACAGAGTGGTACACATTGACGCGAAAACCGTTAAAATGGATTTAGTAGGTATATGATTCGGTTTTATAATAATTATTGCCGCTTCAAACATCTTAACCGTATTTCGCCCAGAAACAACTGATTGCAAAGAAACAAAATATTTATCCAATTCATTGTAGGTAAGTTCAGAAAAAATATTCAGATGAAATTTAAAACCCTTCATAATTGAGATATGTACAAAGAGTTTTGAAATCAATAATGTACCGAAAAACGTCATATTTCCGTCACGTCATCATGTCACTGTTGCAACAAGTCAAGACGTGGCCACATCAATCATAGTAGAATGAATATATTGGGATGTATTAAAATAATTATAATAAGGTTTGGGCAATTCTCCAGTGACCGGGATATCAACGCGGATCCAAGCAAGCTATAACCATAAATCCAGCACAAGATTTTAGACAACTATCGTAGCATATTAACGTCGGGTTAAAAAAAAAACTGCTATGCGGTTAAAGTTTATAGATCTACTAATAACCGACAGAATATTTCAGTTTAGAATTATGTGCTGAATCCGTGGTAACATTATTGCGCATTGATATCCCCGCTTCTCTGTATATTATCCAATCATCAAGGTGGTAGCGTAGTGTGAAACCAACCCACACTAGACCCACGTGGTAAATTACGGCCCGCTCCCTCTCACAGAGTAGCCTGAACGGTTTGAACGTATTAGGCTAATTAAGCGTGTCTCACTGCTCAGATATGATTGTATTGACGTCAATTATGCTGGAATCGGAAAGAAAGCGAAATAGCGTTTCGGGCACAGAAAAGATGCATTAGATCGATGTTTAGACTGAAAACAACGGACAGCTGTAAGTCTTATTTTATAGAGCGTAAGATATTGACATTACCCTCATTATATATCCTGGAAACAATAATGTTTATAAAATCCAATCCTCATTTATTCCAGCGTTTGTCTGATGTTTTCCCTAGGAATAGACGTGATAATTTCAAACTCTGTGTTCACGGCGCTAAAACAACTCTATGCATAAGAGTATCTTTTGTATGGCTCCGAACATTTTTAATAAAATGCCCAAATCGTGGAAAACATTAAATATTTCTGCTCTTATGAGTAAATTGAAGAAAATACTAACTGAAAAAGCGTATTATAGTATATTGGGATTTATGAAAGAGGACAATTTTCTCCGTTTTTGAGATGACAATGTTGTATTTTGTACATTATTATTTTTGTTAACCATTGTATTTTATGGACTGTTTGTAATTTTAGTGACATTTTATTTTATTTCTTATTTTTATTGACCAACTAATTTAATCACTACTTTGACATTTAATTGTAATAAAAATACCTAATCTTTAATGAATAATGATGAAATGTAATTTTGATGAATATTATAACGGTTCATGCACCATCTCTTCCTACCAATTTGTACGCCACGGTATGCGGCTGAACATGTCTGATCTTTTCTGTATCTCCTTATTATCTTGCATGCAATGTATGTACACCATGTTTAAACAAATAAAATTTACTTACTTACTTACTAAAGATAGGAAAAAAAAAAACATTCAAACTATGAAAAAAAAAAACAAAAATTATTCATCAGGATTCTTCTATTCCAAATTATTTTTCCATGGCCCATAAGAAGGCATCTTCATAAAATCCCTCATGAAAAACGAAAAAATGTTAAACGCCTCTGTAGCTATCCCTCCTTGATACTAGTACCTAAATGTATGAAAAAACAACTTCAGTTGCCGACTATGTGCCCTCTGTTTTACTTACATCATCACATGCATCACAGTCGGTGTTCGACTTTACATTTGGTGTAAACACAGCCTACTAATAGTAATCATGTGTACAGAGTCTTAGTGATTGCCCTCAGGTATTGTAAACTAATCAGAACCATGTCAAGGAGATGGGCAGTGACATCCTTTGTGCAGTTAACTAGTCATATAATCAGTCGGTCTATGTGGTAATTTTAACAATAGCAATTAAAGCTGTCAGTCATCAAATAGAGGGCTTTGTGGCTGAGTAACACCACGGCAGGTGACCAAATAGACATTAGCTTTCGACGATATATGCGTATAGGCAGATTCTCGAGAATAGCTCAACACGTCCTTGGCCAAACGGCAAGTTTGTTAAACCTTTGTTCGGCTGTGAGCCATAAATAGGTCGGTATAATAAGTTTGTTACCTGTTTGTTATTGTCCAGGGCTCATTAGTAGGTACTGTAAAGGTTGTACGACAATCTTACGTTATGCTGGCTAGTAATAAATAAATTTAATGGCAGTCGAACTAATTATAAATAAATAAATAACTTTATTTCCAATTTTACAGTTACCATGCAGGAGATAGGATAATTTGTATATAGAATAGCAGAAATAAACAGTAGGCAAAAGATGGGGCTCACAACCCGAAGGATGATGTTATCCATAGCCTAATACGTGAAGTAAAAACTTTGTACCCCTTTTTACGAAAATTACACAGCTGGAGGAGAATGAAATATGGCACAGTTAAAAGTTTAAATGGAGACGGAAAGCAAAAAGCTAGTAATTTTGATATAGGAATGCATTAGAAACATATTAAATTAATAAGAAAACCTTGTCAAATTTTCCACTACGGGCCGACCAGTCGTAAATATAATTGGTAGAACGATATCTAGGAATAACTAGCAAAAGCGTTTTATTGCCCGATACCGGTACATGAAACCTTCAGGTTCTCACATACACACAAAACTAACCATCAAACATAACAAACCTCTTTTCAAATAAATCCATGCACGATATGATAAAAAAAACCCATTTAAAACTACTAAATATTTTGTAGTGAGGCAAAAGCCAGCCTTGCCTCACCCCTAAAGCTACCAGTTGTGCCCGCTCTGACACCCTTTGTGTATTTGACGATCGACAAACGGTAAAGGATAACAATTTTTTAGGTTTCCCTTTGTGAGACTAGCGGCACTTTTAGACAGATTTTTCTCGTGCCTATAAATACTGGGTCTTGACTTTATAGGAAGACCTCGAGGAATTTTCAGGTTTTCGCTCTTCATTAACTTTTTTTAATGTTGTCTTCTTTTACTGTCTTTATTCTTTTTTGTGGCAAAATTAAGGGGACAGGAGGGTAGTATGCCGTAAATCTAGGAAGAATGTACCTAATTTTAGACTTACGCTGATGGTTTACAGAAAAATCTGTGGTTGATTTTTGTCCGTGCACCGCACTGATTATGAGATGTGTTGGCGCGTCACAAGCAAGTGAATCTGCACTGCGACCATTCACTCGTCCATACGTTCTTTCATACATTCATTCGTTCATCATTCCTAAAACACACATCGTGTCGTTAGCTTGTGAAACCATCATTGTAAAGGAAAAATAGATTAAACGCATATTAAGGTGAATGCTTGAACCAGCCCGCGAAATTCAAAATTTCTTGCTTTTTTTGCAATTTGCAGGCCAGTGCTAGGTAGTATGTTGATTAAAATATTATTCGCACCTGTAAGACGTATGTAGTTACAGAATTATAATCATCAAAATCGCCAATACAACCCTCCAAGTTAGTCCCTCATAAAGGCTTAGGAACAAAAAAAAACAGAAAAGGTCATTCCTACAGCTTTATGAACTTAGAGCGTTGTATTGATGATTTTGATGATTATAATTATGTAACTACATATGTCTTACAGGCGCGAGTAATATTTATTCAACATAGAACCTAGCACTGGCCTGCAAATTACAAAAAACGTAAGAAAATTTGAATTTCGCGGGCTGGTTGAAGCATTCACCTTAAATTGGAGTTAGATTATTATTCATCGAACCCTGGGTCGAAACAATTATCTTTGAATATAAATAACACAGCGTGTTTTCCCGTAAGGGTTAAGCAGAGTTGACCTTTAGTATCAAAAATGAAAATAAAGAATGATATGTAATTATAAAATCATATTCTGATGTAGCTGACTACCAGTATTTTACATGGAGCGTCTGCCTATTTGCCCCCCAGGCCAATTTACAACCGTTTCGTGTCGAAATCCGTTCTCCAATCGGTAACGCCTCGGTGTCAGCGATTGTAGAAAACGGTAAGTTGGTAGCCATGTTGACGCGCCTGAGTCGGCCGCTCGTTCTACAATGTCTTTAGAAAAACGATACAAAGGATGTAGCGTTGAACATTGTAGAAACGATAAAAAATCATCCTATCATTTTGAACGATGTGAACTTGGCTACGAATTTTCTATTCGTTTGTTCTAACCACGTGACTTAACGTTGAGCGTCTAGCGTTAACAATTGCAGATTATCAACTTGGCTAGGGATGCTGACCTCCACAACGTAGTTACTAGGTAATACGATGGTAAGACTGGTTGTCACTTTCGGGGCTTCAATGACCTGTAACGACTGTCAAAGATGTACGAATAACAGCCGGTATCAACGGCTTAACGTGCTTTCCAAGACACGACAGGGTCTTGCTGTGTGGAAAAAGATCCACGGACCGACCGTGGTAAGCGTAGTTCAACCTGAAAGGTGATACAGTTATAAAAACAACGTAAGAAAACTTTTGACTTAATAGTCCGATAAGCGTGGCCAATAATGCGCAGCGTGGCAATGTTCGTTGCTTCTATGTTGGAGATGGAGTATTTATATGCCGTGCCGTGAAAGAAATACTGGCTGGCATTATAATATATGTATTCTACGAGCATATTATACACGTAATACAAGCAAAACCACACTTAAAATAAGGTAACATGATCCAAATCCAACTATCTAAAAGGGTGAAAACAAACACATCTCTCTTTTGTTTTCACATAACGTCATGTCACGTCAATATTTGTTCTATTTCCGACGTACTATCAAGTTTCGACGTAAAGGTAAGTGCTTGCCAGGGTCGCGTGATTGTTCGAAAGAGATATCGTGACCCTGGCACATGGGCAACTGAAGGAACACGGGTGGGTTTTAGTCAGTAAAAGTCTGACATGCCCTCCCGCTCCGCCCAGAGCGGGAGAAGTCATTTGATGATTTCCCATCCAAAAAAAAAAAAAAAGGTAAGTGCTTGAAAATGACGTTAGCGACACTACACACGTGTACGCGACGGCACATTTGATTCAGAAGTACCTATTTGTAGTCAACATGAAGCAATTGCTACACATATATATTCGGCAATCTAAAAACTTAATCCAGCATCTTCTTGCCCTGAGTCATGTTTGGAGTAGTGCAGTTCCAGCTAAGCTGAGCGGCTTTTCACAAAATATACATGTCGGAACAAGAGACCGATTGGAGCTGGATTCTTCAGCGTTCAACATTTGAATAGGCGTTGATGTGTGTTGCGGGTTAAAAGAAAATCTCTGATGATGATTTTAGGTTAAATTTGTACTTGCCAAACGAAACGTTGGATAGTTTCTAGACACTTGTTGCCCGCACGATGTCAGATGGTCAAGAGAGCTACGCCACGCCGCATATAGTCGCTTTTGTCAACTCGCACGAACGTCAGGCTAGACTCTGTCGAAGCGCGCCAATTTCACGCTTGCGATTCGTTGCCAATTGACATCCCGAACTCATGACTCTTCCGATATACATACAGGATAAGTTTTTAACCAGTGCGCAAATTTTAACAAATTAAATTTAAACGAGTTATAATAACCATGCAATTTTTATTTTGATATATCTTAGTACAAAGAATGATAGTTTAAAAAACTAAAAAACACGCTTCCATTGAAAACCAAACTAAAAAGTACAAAATAATGGAAAAAAAGCCTGGGATACTTTTTAAGGTATTTTTTTATTGATATCAGGCACCCATGCTTTTTTTCCATTATGTTGTACTTTTTAGTTTGGTTTTCAATGGAAGCGTGTTTTTTAGTTTTTTTAAACTATTATTTATTTTTAATTATTTAGGGTGTTTCGAATTTTGAGACGTATGCCAGCGTAGTTTGTGACGTATGTCAGCGTAGTTTGTGGCGTATGTCAGCGTAGTTTGTGTCGTATGTCAGCGTAGTTTGTGACGTATGTCAGCGTAGTTTTTGAAGACAGTTTTTTTGCTGTCCTGGTAACCCTGGTAAGGATAATGGCACAAATTTATGAAATTATTGCATTGTCATCGGTCCTTGACAGGTGTGCAAAGTTTGAATGAAATCTGGTCTTTTAAAGTGGGTCAAAATCGCGCTATAAGGAGTCTGTTACAAACAAACATACAAACATACAAGTGAAGCTAATATAAAGTCTGTAAAAAATTAAGTTATGGTTAACGAAAGATGTTTATTTTGAAACTGGTTTTTATGGTAAATTGCGCGCGGCGCCAGCGCGGCGGCGAAGGCGAACGACCGAGCGTAGCTACAAGTACCTATCAGCTGTTCGATCGGTCAAAATTCTAAGAAGTTCGAAGTACCTACACGCACGCGGTTACAGACCTATTCCTGTTGTCGATATCATATTACGTATTGAAAAAATAGTTGAAATGTGTTCTATTACTGATACTGAACCACCAAAAAAAAAAATTGCGCCCTGGTTAATTTTTTTTCCTGCATATTTGATTTTACCAACCGGCTTTGCTGAATCATGCCATCAACCAGGTGTAAAGTACCCCTTATATGAAGATGTTATGTTGCAAAGCACGAAGGATCTACGTCAGACAAAGTGAAGATCATGTTTTGTTGACAGAACGTATGTATGCCTTATATAGACTGTGTTGTTCTTGTTCAGTTGATAGGAAGTGGGAAGATAAATTATCACTTACATAGTATAAAATAAATTCGCTTCCCTCTGTCTATCCCTACGTATGCTTAGACCTTTAAAACTACGCAACGGATTATGGTGCGGTTTTTTTTAAATAGATAGAGTGATTCCAGAGAAAGGTTTATACATATAATACGCGGGCGAAGCCGCTGGCAAAAGTTAGTTGAGAATATTTTGTGTCTTTCTTGTAGGTATGTATAATCAGCCTGTAATGTTCCCACTGCTGAGACACAGGCCTTCTCTTTTCGAAAACGAGTGGGCTACAATCTACCACGCTGGGTCGGTGCGGGTTGGTAGATGTCACATGTTTTCGCATTTTTAGTTCTAGGACACGCCGGTTTCCTCACGATGTTTTACCTTCATCGTTTTGAGAGCAGTAGTGATGAAATTATTTACAGAAAGTAAAGCGCCTGTTTTGATTTGTTCGATGTCATGTAGGCATGTGTGTCCTTGTAATTGAGTCAACCAAATTAATACTTGTGGTCGCTTGGTTTATTATTTTAATGTCAGAATGGGAAGGCAGAAAAACTATAACATGTTGTAGTGACTTCTACTGAAGATTTTTTACTTTATAGTGTGGAAATGTATTTATTTTCAGACTACAAAATTATGTATACGATACTGAAGCGCTTTGTTGTTAAAATCCACAACAAATCAAGAAATAAACTTCAGTGCCCACTGGAATTTACGATTCCCGTAATAAAACCTCGCGAGCCATCCAGAGGCCGTAAGTGTTTGCCCATAAAACTGCTCTTTTTTCCATTCGTTGGGCATTTCAGGCATCATGGGCATCATAAAGAGAATCTCTACTAACCGTACAATTCACACCGTAAATACGAGATAATAATTTTGCCCGAAAACTCGTGAAGTCGTAAAAATGTTTCGCAAATGAGATCGAGTGCCAGTAGTTAGGTCACAAAGTAGATGGATGCAGAAGGTTGGCTACATTCAAGACAAATGTTCTATAAGATAGTCAGTAAAATTCAAGTTTCCGTATGTTTACAATTAGCAGGTCGACCGTGCCAAATATTTATTTCATCATCATCATCATTTTAGCCGTAAGAAGTCCACTGCTGGACATGGGCTTCCCCCATGCACCATAAATTTGACCGGTACATTTTTTGGGGGGATTTGCCATAAGCGCCACGCTTGGCAGGCGGCTTGGCGATCGCAGTTTGGTGGTAAAATGCATAGAGAACGCTGTTGCCCATTCCCTAGTAAGTCCCTCAGTCGCCTCTTACGACACCCACAGGAAGAAATGGGGTGGTGTTATTCTTTACGTCCGGCACTACACGGTACAAATATTTATTTACAAAATTATATTAGAATCATCAAATCTTAAGTAGATTTGATGATTCTAATATTAAAATTTTTAAATTAATTGTTAAATTGGTCTCACGTGTCATGTTTTCATTACGAATCATCATCGATAAGACAAGAAGAATAATAGAAAGACCACAAATCATATTTTGATCAACTTAGAATCTGATACAAATTTACAAAAAAACTTAAACAAAATTGAATATTACGGGCTATCCTTAAATTAATTAGCGAATGCGCACGCACATATAGACTTTTGTCTACATAAAACGAGTGCAAGCGCACTAGCTACTGTCAACCGTTTGAGATTTAAATAAAGTATTCAGAATACTATTACTAAATACTCTTTTTTCCTTTTGTCGACTCACGGAGTCATTTTTAACCGACTTCAAAAAACGGTGGAGGTTATCAATTCGTCTGTATTTTTTTTAAATGTTTGTTACCTCATAACTTTTGACTGGGTAAACCGATTTCGATTTTTATTTTATTTGAAAGCTGTTGCTTTCCGAATGGTCCCATTTTAATTTGGTTCCATTCGGACAATGGGGTCCATGCGAAAACCATGTAAGTCTTAAATTTGCATTAAGTATTTGCGCGACAAATGAACGAATAACTTGATTAGATTACTGCGGGGTATCTACCATAACTAAAAAGTTAAAATTAAAAACTTTTTACAAAAAAAAACCGACTTCCTTAAAAAAAACACTACAAAGTCAAAAATAACTTTAATTTCGGAAGTCGGTGGCAAAAAAACCTTAAAAACAGATCCTAAGACACCGAATTCCGAAATTAAAGTTATTTTTGACTTTGTAGTGTTTTTTTTTAAGGATGTCGGTTTTTTTTTTTTTGTAAAAAGTTTTTGTTATCTTGAAACTGCATGATTTATTTGTATATCTCATATTTTAAGTGAACTGTTAGTGTACTTTATGAGAATATGTGCCTATGTGTGCGTACCTCTGTTTTCGCTAGTTACACGAAGCTGACACTCTGCACCTATCTATATTGTGGCCGGGCATTATTGCATTTCTACTAAGATTTATTTCTGCTTGCTTCTTGTGCGTTTTTATTAGATACATTGTTTGTTTCAGCGAGTAATGGTTTCGATTGTACTTGTCAGTTACGGAGAATAATTGCGATGGGCCAACGCTTTTTCAAGGGCATAATGAAAACTAGATTTCAGTTTGTGTATGCAACGTTGAACCTTATGTCTGTTATTCTTAAAGCATCTTATCCGAATCCATTTAAAGGCAAACCGATAAATTTGTGTTGTTTTTTCTTAGATGTTTTGCAACTCAATAGAGTGTCTGCTTCTCATAATATTATGCCAAATTAGACCATTGAAGACAGCCAAAGAATAACTAAATTGAAGTGAGTGTTTCTGCAAACTTGCCTAAAAGTATTTACACAGAAATGATGTTAAGAAGTCTGAAAGCCAGAGGTTTTTGTTTACATAAGCCCCTCATATAAAAATGTTGAATATATTAAGTTATATTTGAACATTTTGTAAGCTACTGTACACACTTATTTCGGGCTGAGAAAGTCTTTAAGTACATAAGCTTAGAAAATGAGTATGAAGTTAGATACTCTTCGAAAAAATACTTGCAAGTGTGAGTCGGACTCGTCTACCGAGGGTTCCGACCCTGTTTTTGTATGATTTAATTACAAATGTATAGTTTTCAGATTTTTCGGACGGTATTACTTGCCCAATTTCATAGTTCTAGGTCAACGGAAAATACCCTATACATTTTGATTCTCTTGAGAGTGTCGAAATATACGTTTTTTGCGGCATAAACGGCCGTATCTTTTTTTCACGTTAAATTAAAACTTTGGTTTTTTCACAGCTTCAAGGAACTTTACATTTAAGTTCATCGTTTTAATTTCAACTCGACACCTCCATGCGTTCCAGAGATAAAGGGTCTTGACAGAGAGACAGGTCTGTCTGTCTGTCGGACAATAAAGTGATCCTATAAGGGTTCAGTTTTGCCTTTTGAGGTACAGAACCCTAAAAATAGCAGATGAAAAATAAGTTATGTGGTAAATGAGGGAATAAACTTGTTCCAAGTAAAACTTTGATGATAATAGAGGCTGGCTTAATAGGAAAGGTCACAGAATTCTTTTACTATTTCCTGCTTCCTTATCAAGGGTCTTGACAGAGAGACAGGTCTGTCTGTCTGTCGGAGAATAAAGTGATCCTATAAGGGTTCAGTTTTGCCTTTTGAGGTACAGAACCCTAAAAATAGCAGATGAAAAATAAGTTATGTGGTAAATGAGGGAATAAACTTGTTCCAAGTAAAACTTTGATGATAATAGAGGCTGGCTTAATAGGAAAGGTCACAGAATTCTTTTACTATTTCCTGCTTCCTTATCTAATTAATTTAGTTGCGTAGCCAGTTAAATCATGCCCCTGAGACTAGGAGGGTTCTTGAAAAGTTCTTTTATCGCGACTGTAACAAATCTTAGTTTACAGGAGTTTGTACTGGACTCTGCTAAGCTACTAATTGCATGATGCATTGTATGAACTTGTAATACATTTATCCTTTATTAATATCTAATAGTATTGAAGAGTACCTGGATTCCCGAGCTTTGCTCGGTATTTTTTTATTTTGTGGTAAATTGTGTTTTTAGGGTTCCGCACCTCAAAAGGAAAAAGCGGAACCCTTATAGGATCACTTTGTTGTCCGTCCGTCCGTCCTTCCGTCCGTCTGTCAAGACCCTTTTTCTCAGGAACGCGAGGTGGTATCAAGCTGAAATTTATATCAAATACTCAGGTCTAGTGTCCCTTGGAGCTGTGAAAAAATCAAACTTCTAAGGTAACGCAATCAAAAGATATAGCCGTTTATACCGCAAATTTAAAAAAAAAACGGGCGAAAACTCCATGGACACTCTTTTTAAATCTAAATCTTGGGTCACCAAGCAGGTCCGTTAATTTTTTATATTTTTTATTGGATGGTAAATCATTAAGTGACTTCTCCCACTCTGGGCGGAACGGGAGGGCGTGTCAGACTTTTACTGACTAAAACCCACCCTTGTTCCTTCAGTTGTCCATGTGCCAGGGTCACGGTATCTCTTTCGAACAATCACGCGACCCCGGCAGGCATCGGTCCTAGCAGACCCCTTCAGTGCTGCTGACATCTCTTTGAGGCGCGCGTGGAACACTACGCGCCGTCGACCCGAGCTTGGTCCTTACCGGGCGGCGAGCTACCTATTGCTCGCCACCCGCAAGCTCGTGCCTACGGTGGCCGGGAGTCCGCAATCGACTCCCGACGCCCGGGGCGACTCCTCCTGCGGCGGCTAGGGACGTGAGGGCGCAGAGACTGCACGTCCCTCACGCGCTCCGCTTCCTTCTTCGCGAGCATTACTGCTTCGCAGAAGGAGGTGACGGCTCCCCATGCCCTCTCGCTCCGTACCATGGCTCGCACCAGGGCCGGACGCGAGAGGTCGCCGCCGCCGATCGCCTCCACGAGGACACGGCGGTGCTCCGCCCAGGCAGGGCACACTTCCACCGTATGCTCCACCGTGTCCTCTAGACGATCCTCACAATGGAAACACCCGGGCGTTTCCTCCCGCTTTATCCTGAACAGGAACCCACCGAAGCACCCATGCCCGGTGAGAACCTGTGTCAGGCGGAAGGCGAGGACGCCGTGGCGCCTCTCTATCCACTCCTCAAAGAGGGGACATACCGCCGCAATTGTGGCGTGCCCTGCGCTGGGTTGCGACAATCGTACCCGCCATGTCGCCATGAGATCCTGCCGGAGCTCTGTCCGCCGTGCCGCGATTTGTCGCGGCAGCGGAGTTTCACCGCGGCGTTTCGCCTCCTCGCGCCACTCCCACATGTAGGCCAGGACCTTTGCCTCCAGATCCCATGGTGGCACTCCGGCAAGGAGGCTTGCCGCCTCGCAGGAGACCGTGCGGTATCCCCGGATTAACCGGATGGCCATGACCCTCTGGGCCGCACTCAACCGGCGCGCTGGGCGCAGCCTCAATGAGGGCGCCCACACCGGTGCCCCGTAGAGGGCCATGGACTTCTTTAGGATACGAGTGAAATCGTGAGCAACAGCTTTTGTCATGTCATAAACCGCCCATAATGTTTCCACTGCTGGGATACAGGCCCCTCCTGAGAGAGGGAGTGATTTGTAATCCGTCACGCGGGCCCAGTACGGGTTGGTAGATATCACATGTCTTCGATGTTTTTGTTCTAGGTCATGTCGGTTTCCTCACGATGTTTTGAGAGCGGTAATGAAAGTGTGGTAATGAAAGAAAGAGTGGTAATGAAATAATTTACACAAAGTAAAGTGCCACAAAGTAAACTTTAGTGTACAACACATGTCCAGGTAAAAGTATCAAATTATTTATTTAACAACCACTTAAAGTGAAGCATAGATAGAATATACTGTGTCTGTAGACCGGGTATTAATAATCTCCTAACATCGCTCCTGGGAGAGATATTCACGAAACTCGGTTGCATGCTCGTATTACATCGGCTACAGGTATTATGTTTATTAATTAAATGGACAATTAATATTAATCCTTACCTAAATGACTGTCTTATAATTTTCCAGCAAAATATTCAAAACTTAATTGTGTCATGTCCACGAACATCGCGGCTTTCAGATGAGAATATTTTGAACGTGATTTTTCAGTACCTACTCGAGTTTTAGTTTTTTCAAAGTTATTGCCTTTGCGTACCCACTGGAAAAGTAGTAAGCCTTTAGGGCAAGGGCTCTTTTATGTCATTCTTCCCAATTTTGCGCCAATTTGGTCCACAACTTTCCGACAGGAGTGATAATGTCATCGACCCGCCTTTGGTCCACCCACGCAACTTTCCACCCACTTTCGATCTCCTTTTTGTTGGGGTTAATTGTTTAAAGAACATAGGAAGAAATTTGCACAGGTATGAGTGACGGAGACAGCGCTCCACCACGATGAACTTTTCTAAAACTTCAAGTGCAATAAGCACACTTGCTGGTGCGCTATTTTATACTCAACCTCCCTGTTTAACGTACATACATAAATAGACGCCATTTACCAATGGGGTAGGCAGAAACTACAGATCGTCTTCTGCTAAGATCCTTACATGTTCCTTTTGCCTTGTTTACGTTCATACACGCAGGCTGGTTGCGAGTACTACGCGTCTGACCTTTCTTACGAACATTGCTAATAAGGTCTCTATATGTCCTCCTGGGGCGTCCCCTTTATTTCTATTTTTCGGGTGATAAAAAAAAAACTGGTCAAAATAAACCACCACTTAATGTCGGCACATACGATCGTTGCCTAACAAAATAAATGGAAGTTTAAATAAGCAATACACTGCTCAGTCCAAATAGGGTAATAAAAATAACCATTACACTGAACGAGCATGCTATCTACTACACTCTTTAGTAATAGAATCGTTCAGAAGGCCGTTAAAGATCTTATAGAAATGTACCTAACATTGTTTTGTTTTACGTGGCATTTTCTAGTTTTCTTTATAATCTACTTGCGATTCGCACAAAAACATTCAGTTGTCTTTGTTATATGCAAATTAAGAATTAATGTAATGTACACTCGGCGACCTCTCGCGTCCGGCCCTGGTGCGAGCCATGGTACGGAGCGAGAGGGCATGGGAAGCTGTCACCTCCTTCTGCGAAGTAGTAATGCTCGTGAAGGAGGAGGCGGAGCGCGTGAGGAAGTGGCAGTCTCTGCGCCCTCACGTCCCTAGCCGCCGCAGGAGGAGACGCCCCGGGCGTCGGGAGTCGATTGCGGACTCCCGGCCACCGTAGGCGCGAGCTTGCGGGCGGCGAGCAATGGGTAGCTCGCCGCCCGGTAAGGACCAAGCTCGGGTCGACGGCGCGTAGTGTTCCACGCGCGCCTCAAAGAGATGTCAGCAGTAGTGAAGGGGTCTGCTAGGACCGGTGCCTGCCGGGGTCGCGTGATTGTTCGAAAGAGATACCGTGGCCCCGGCACATGGGCAACAGAAGGAACACGGGTGGGTTTTAGTCAGTAAAAGTCTGACAAGCCCTCCCGCTCCGCCCAGAGCGGGAGAAGTCATTTGATGATTTCCCACCCAAAAAAAAAAAAAAAAAATGTACACTTAAACTATCTAGAACAAATGCCCTAAGTGATGGCAAAATTCATAAAAAAATTCAATGTCTATTTTGGGAAAACTATGTGGTAACTCAAATAGAAAAGAACAGTTACAATGTTTTATTTTGTGTTATCCATACCAATAGATTAATGTTTCAGAAAGATTTTGTGGCAGTTAATCGTGAAGTTTTACTTGATTCTTATGTCTAAGACTATTTTGATAAGGTTGAGAATGGATAGACCTTCTACCACTTCTTCCTTCACCGCCTTCTACAACCACTAAATACATACATTTCCACGTCTTAAATATAACCAGCACCCTAATTGCGCAACACACTATTAATCAGAATTTGAATCATTTTGAACCTTATTGTTAATCCATTCTTGCATATGTTCGATAAAATTGTCTGCTTAGCTACGTAAACAACTCAATGAATGTTGTGGAACTGTCAAAATTCCTATTGATAGTGTGTTGTGCAATTACCTCTCTGAAGTAACGTCAAACGAAAGCGTTTCCACCACAAAACAGTAACCAAAGCCTGTATCAAATTATGAGTGAATTTGTAACCCGAAACCTCAGTGGATTGCGTCACGTTTACCCAGCAGTTAGCTCCGTCGTCTGTTTACCTAGAACCCTCATCTCTGCGGTTACCCCCTTTTTGTCACAGCCTGGCTAAATGATCTAGTCATTTTATTTGTATATTTGGGATATTTGCTTTGTACAAATTAGAGGAGTTACTTGGGGTTGGTTATGAGATTCCGTGGTTTTGTTTTGTTTGATATTGTTACGAGCTGGGGTTCGGGATATATAAATTTAAACCAATTTTACCAAAAACACTGTTTAATCAAATAATCACAAATACCGCAATAATCAGAAACGTTAATCAGAATCACTTGTTTCGCTTGTACTTCACTGTTTCGCTTGTAGTTCACTGTATCGCATTCAAAACCGAATCAAACCGTCTCCACAATCAGTCTAATAATCCGCTGTTTATATGCCGAGCTCAATCGCCGAAAACATTCTCGAATACTCTTGAATCTTTGCCGTCACAGTTAGCAGCGACGGATCTAGAAAGTACCGGACAGAAAATTCCACTATTAGAAAATAATAGATGGGGTTGGCGTTAACAGATAATTGTTTGTGAAGTACTTGCTACTTGATTGTTGATGGTAGTTGCGGACGTTTCAAGTCTTTACGATATACGTTACAATATTGTTATACAGATATCCCTATTTTGTTAGGCTTTGGTGGTGCCTTGCAAAATTAGATATCACAGTTTTCTTCATGAGATAACTGTTTCATTATTTGTTTCGTTTTCTTGGTCACCGTAAAGTTGCAATTATAGAAAACAGTTTTGTAATTGTCAGAAATAAAATGATTTGAGTCGACATTATCTTTTTTCTATGTATGAGAAAAGGCCTTGCACAAAATCAACTAATCAATCAACGCAGACAAAGGTCTCTCCCAGGCTGCGCCACAACACCCTATCCTCCGCCTTCCGCATTCAGTTTGTTCCAGCTTCTTGTCCATTTAGCTGTGGGCGTCCCATTCTACGCTTGCGATACGCGGTAAACGATCATTAGAATATATGGCAAGGTTATCCTGACATGTAATAGTTAATGGAGCCCAGAGAGTCTAGACACTGGCAATCGCTTTGCAGATCAAAAGCTTTCGGGAGCTTCTTATATTTTCGTTTTCATAATAACGTGACCCTGCATTTAAAAGAACGATAAAACGTGCCAAATAAAGGAGAAAGCACAGCCAAGAATAACACACAAAAAACATCAAAAAGCAACAATCGTAGGGGAGAAAAGTGTTCTTTAATTATAAAGCATAGCAACACAGAGTACTCAAAGTGAGGCTTAAATGCGATGCGTGTCGGGGAGCAAAAGTTCGCAAGTACCCGATTTAACACGCTCACAACTGCCTTTGTACTTCAGACAATGTTTCACGGCTTTATCTTCAAGAGATGATGGGGAAAAATTATGTAGTCTGCGTGCGACTGACTTTGAATCTTCAGAAAATGAAGGTTAAATAGTATGACAGAATGACACTCATTATTGGAAATAAGAGATGTTTTAGACGACGAACTCGTCATCAAACTAGCTGTCTTCACTACTTCGAATGCGATTCAGGAGGAACAGTAGCCTATGTTAAAAAAAAAAAAAATATCTTAGGACAACCAACACACCATTATCTGATCCCAAACTAGGCAGAGCCTGTACTATGGTAACCAAACAACTAATAAACATACTTATATATTTCTAAATACATACATATTATAGATAAATTACACCTAAACACAGAACAAATAATTGCGCTCATCACACAAAGATTTGTCCTGGGTGGGAATCGAACCCACGACCTCAGTCTTAGCAGTCAGGGTCACTAACCACTAGACTAACAGGCCAGTTCGGAGGTCATATCATTATTATTATTATCATCATCTGCCTAGCCTTATCCCAACAATGTTGGGGTCGGCTTTCAGTCAAAGCAGATGCAGCTGAATACTAGTAGTTTACATGAAACGACTGACTGGTCCATCTGGCCTCCATAACCTAGTTACTGGGTTATATGTTACCCATTCGTAAGACTCGTTATCCATCCATATCCGATCAGTCGTTTTAGCGTGAAAGCGTAACAAACGAACTTACTTTCGCAATTATAGTATTGATTTTCAGTTCTTTTGGTATTATCTCGTTTCTGGGCGAATTATACATAAAATAAAAAAAATATGTCACACTGCTGGTGGTGTTTTCTGCTGGGATGGTGACGTTAATCAAAACGACGTGATACGTCAAAATAACCTAAAACCTTATTTTTAACCCCCGACGGAAACAGAAGTGTGTTGTTGTAAGTTTAACATGTATATCTGTGTGTCTGTCCGTAGCATGGTAGCTCTCAAACGGCTAAGCCGATTTGTTTGGACTCCATTTAGATTTGAAGATGATTTTGTCTTTCTATGGATATTATTTTTAGGTTCTGCTAATGAACTTTTTTTGAATAAATAAGTAATTTAGTTATGAATACTTCACAGACGAACAGACTCACTACTGTATATATTAGTGAGGATATGATACCTATTGCCACTCACGGGAAAAGCCTATTGTTAGACTGGAACCACAGTGCGTGCGCAAAATGATAAAATGGATCGTATCGAGTGTCCCTTACTATTCTTTACACGTTTTGTTGGTTTTGTATTTTCATGACAAGTTGTCAGTATTTTTGACGACGATCCTGTACACATTTCGGTCTAAGAAACAGCTGCCTATATCGAGGGCTTGGGTGTAAAGTTAAATAAATATCTTGGGACAACCAACACACCGTTATCTGATCCCAAACTAGGCAGAGCCTGTACTATGGCAACCAGACAACTGTTAAACATCTATATATATAAAAGAAAGTCGTGTTAGTTACTTCACTTATAACTCAAGAACGGCTGAACCGATTTAGCTGAAAATTGGCAGGGAGGTAGTTTAGAGCCAGGAGAAGGACATAGGATACTTTTTTTTTTTTTTTTTTTTTTTGCTTTTGGCAAAGGATACTTTTTATCCCCTTCGACCGCGTTCTCGTGTGATGTGACATAAAACGTCAAAGAGAATACATTTCACTATAAAACGTGGTATGACAAAAACTTTGCCTTCGAGGTACCAGGCGGTCATAACTTGGTATGAGCTTATTAAACAGCAGTGTCAGCCAGAAAACGCTTTATGCCTTCGAAGTAACAGGTTATCATAACCGAGTAGGAGCTACCCAAACATATGAGTATCAGCTAGAAAACGCTTACCAGATCACCACCGCGTACCAGGTTGTCAAACTTGGAAGGTTTATTACAACATTTTGAATCTTAGGCGATACGAAGTTCGCTGGGTCAGCTAGTACTTATATATTTCTAAATACATATATATTATAGATAAATTACACCCAGACACAGAAAAAATGATTGTGCTCATCACACAAAGATTTGTCCTGGGTGGGAATCGAACCCACGACCTCAGTCTTAGCAGTCAGGGTCACTAACCACTAGACTAACAGGCCAGTCAGTTGAAAGAGAAAGAGAAAAAAATATTTGGCACAATGTTAACAGAATAAGTAACAATTATATTGTTGAAATAATAATAATTGCCATTTGTTTAAACATACGACAAATCCTGTACCAAAATATAATAAAACGATTCTTATGTGAGAAGCCCTTAGCATTATTAAGTTTATAATACTTTTATTATGTTTGTTTCACTTGTCTACCTATTACGGTTCATGAGTTACAACTCATTTAAAATTTAGGATTAGTAAGGCGAGGCTTAGTAATAGGGGTTTGCTAGCACCCTCTGGGTACGAAACTCTAAAAATAAGCTTATGCGATTTTTTGTATGTGTAAATATTAAGTTAGCTAGTTTTTCATTTTTATTTTTATTTTTATGGTGTTAAAAAAAGAGAACTATCTGCATCGAATCTATCCACATGGCAGTTTTTGGACTAATTTGCGACACATGTCGACCAGTGAATTTAAACATTTGTGGCTTTCCATATGGCTTAGGTAGATTGTTATGGAAATTAATAATTATATTATTGTTTAAGCCTGCATTTTATGCACTATGTACGAAAACCGAAATATGAATGTACGTAACTATTCAACTAACTCAACTAATAAAAACAAACAGTTCTTTTATCATATTGAATTCCATTCGAAAACATCCATTGGTTTCTTTTTAAACTTCAACTATATCCGACGATTCTGGTTACTCATCTCTTTTGGTGCAATCACGAAAGGAGATAAGTAATCCCCAGACACCTAGACACCTGCACCCTAATTGGGAAACGCACAATTTATCAGAATTTGAATGGGAATAAAGATTATTTCTAAACCATTGCGTCATTTGTTCGAATAAATTGTCGGCTCAGCAACGTAAATAACGCAATGAATGTTGTTTGACTATGAATATTAAACCAATTCCTACCGATAAAAAGTTCCGCATTTACCCCTCTGGTCCCTGGTGGGCCTGGTCCTGGTCACCTAAACATGTAAAAATGTCGATGTTGTTATTATTTTCGTCACCCAGTACCAACAGCAACATGACGTATGACAGCAAAATGTGTTAAAAAAAGTTGAAGAATTCTATTACATTTTCTCATTCAACGATGTCTTCACCCACGTTCCATCTTACACTCCTTCCCACTCGTAAAGGTGTCTATTCATAGTTAACGTGATAAGGATAACAATACACAGCGATAAGACCTTATCATTCCTATCACGTTCATATATAGGCTGTTGTCTTTTCACGGCACGTCGGCCACACTTCTGACGGCAGTTGTAAACATGAGATGGACGTGGCGATGGTATGCTACGAGTATATCTTAACATGAGACCTTTAGTAAGGGTATAAGGTATACTGTTTCGGTAAGAGTCATATTATTTTAAATGATTATTATTGTGGTAGGTTTCTGTTTTTGTTTTACTGTTCGGGGTTTGTAATTTTTTGTTGGATATAGAATAGAATAGGTACTAGACCTAATTCTGGTTCGCACGGTTTTAACAACTTGAAAAAACATTGATATTTTCTTGTTTTATGGAAGTTTTAACATACACAGGTTCTGTAAATGGTCTGTGCCTTTGGATCAGTATTTTTTTTTTGCCAGCGACCGAAATTAAAAGTTGTTTTTCATTTTGTAGTTTTTTTTCAAAATCGGTTGTTTTTTATGCAAAAAGTTTCTATTTTATACTTTTTAGCTATAGTATCTACCCTGCATTCATTCATATACCACTACTGGCCAGATCAATAGCAGTGACAGCAAGTATAATATTATCTTGGGATAACTAACACACCGTTATCTGCTCTCTAACTAAGCAGTGCCTATACTATGGTAACCAGACAACTGATAAATATGCTTATATATTTCTAAATACATACATATTATAGATAAATTACACCCAGACACAGAACAAAAATGATTGTGCTCATCATACAAACATTTGTCCTGGGCGGGAATCGAACCCACGACCTCAGTCTTAGCAGTCAGGGTCACTAACCACTAGACTAACAGGCCAGTCAAAAGTAGTCAAATCAGGATTAAAATATCATCACGGTAAACAAAGTCGAATAAATACGTATCATCGAAAATAACGCAAAAACTACAAAAGCAAAGTCAATAAAATTTATATGGCACCACCCCTCATTTAAACTTCACCAATATCGAAGAATTTTAGAAATCGGTCCACAGTTGGCGGAAAATTCGGTGAACATGGATACAAAAAAAAAAAATACGGTGGAACATAGAACCTCTTCCATTTTTAAAGTCGGTTACAAAAATAGGGTTCGGCACGAAGATACAATTTTCGTAAAACAGTAAATTTGTGATGCCCAGCCCAGTTGACGGCCGTCAGACTACTCTCGTCAAGAGAACGATGCGCGTCGCATGTTCTAGAACTTTCTAGAAGCTGCGCCGTTATTGGTCGCGCGGTTTGAAATAGGTTCGCGTTATAAAGTAAAATATTAACGTGTAGAGAATTTATTTCGGAAGGCATATGTTTTGCGGACTAAATTCTGTAAATGATGGTGAAAACTATATCAAAAGCCTCTGCGTAGTTTAGAAGAAACACTCGCTAACCCGATAGATACGAAAAAGCGGCTTTTTCATCCAAATCCGAACAGTATTTTTGCGTGAAAGAGTACCAGACATCGGTGCATCTTCACAAACTATCACATTTATAATATTAGTAGGATTATAAATCAATGTTTTGTAGCAGTCTTTGGTGTGGTATGCTTTTGACTTAAAGCCTGTTATCATTCTGAAAGTCATTCATTCATTCATTGCGTTCTTTATTGTTTTAAAACAAACAAGACACAACCGTACTTTAACCATTACAAATTAAATTACTCTTTTTAATTCTATCAGACGAATTAGAATATTTCATTCATTCAATTTGCATACACACTTCCCTTAATTGACAAGTTGTTACAACAGCACAATTTACATTTACGAAATGAAAAATTAATTCAAATTAATTTAGCGAGTCTTTCGGGAAATTGATTTAAATTTTCCATAACGAAATGAGGCATAAAATCATCGGCCATACTTAATATTCCGGTTTCGTCGAGCAATTTTAAATTAATCTCGTCTGCTCTATAGGAAAGCCTTCATTACAATTACGGACTTAAAAAATCTTACTACACAAATTAGGTAAGCTCTTCCTCTTAATTTTAACCAAATTAAAAAAGGAGGAGGTTCTCAATTCGTTTATTTTTTTGTGTATGTATGTTCCGCGATATTTCTGGAAATAATGGGTCGATTTTGAAAATTATTTTAGTAGCTAGGGTATGCTTCAGAAGTCCCATATAATGTTATTTACTTTGCTTGGGTAGTTTTTTTGCGTGATCTTCGATAATACGTTAAATACGTTATATCTACTTTGTGTTTTGTAGAAGACACTGTAATTATATGACGGGCAGACTAGACAGAACGATGACCCTAGAATAATTTAACGAATAAACTAGATTGGTTAAGTATTTTGGTACAAAAAGTTTAGCGTACAGCATGGCTACGCCGTAGCTGCGTAGCTTTGTTCGTAGCGTTGCGAGATGCTACGCGGAGTTATGTATTTCTATTTGTATTATTAAACACCTTTATAAGTACCGAGAGGTGTGTAACTTCTGTTTGAATATACAATCCAAAGAATATTCATTTTCTTGCCCCTTTTTTATCAACGAATGCTCATCAGAAAATCAAGAAACACTTACTTATACAATTATTTCGAGTTTTATTTGAGTTGAAACTCTAAACAAAGAACGTATATTTTTTTATTCATACCTAGGCCGTATGCCAGCACTGTCTAGTTCCGGGTATCCTATTATTCATACAAGAGTACTATCGATTTACAGCATCTCCGGGAGCGAACAGATGATAGCTACTATAGAATTACGAGCCGATCGAGTTGGTATTCTCTCGATTCTGTGCATTGCATCGAATCAAATGAATACTCGATGTCTGAATCGAGGCGGGTTCCATGTTATGATAGCTGTACGGGAATTTCGTGTTAACGTATTTTATTTGGTGAAAGGTTTTGAGACTAAATTATTGAATCAATGTTAGTAGTGTTTTAATGAGAGTTGGGGTTTAAAATATACTGAATTTTAGTTTAGTTATTTTGGAGAATTAGTGTTATTAATGTCAGAATTAGTGTTTCCTGTTGGTCTTAAAAACATCAGGAGTTTTGAGTATAGAAATTTTGCAGTGTAATTGTTTTAATTTTGCACTTTTAAAATGAATATTCACGTGAAACCTTTTCAAATTAAGGGCTGATTTGACTCACGTCTGCTATTTTTCATCAGAGGAATGACATATGATAGTTTTTATATTTACTGTCAAAAAAAAAAAGAACAAAATTATTCATCGCATAAAAATATCTGGCGCTGGGAAAATCAGCCTAATACCATTGAAATAAAAACGAAGATGAGCAAAGAAGCTCCGTAACACTTACATATATGATGTATTCGTTTCTTACTTGCGCAAGTTTACCATTAAACTTGCACAAGTCGTTACCACTTGCAAGTGGTTTTACTAGCGAGTTTGAAAACATATTATAACTTAGTTAACTTCCGCATACGATAGGTACCTTCTCATAGTTTCGAAACACTTTACGCACTTGAAGTTAAAAACTTGTGCAGCGCAAAAAGTATGTTATAATCAAGTTGCAGTTATTGAAAGCTGTTTACTAATAGGATTTTATTTTGCTGCTTCGAATTCAAAATTTTCTTTATATAATATTCATTAATAACATAAATAATTATAATTATTTATGTCTGAGTATTTTATATTTATATTACATTTATATTTATATTACATGGATTCATGTATACTACTATTGCTGCGTTGCTGGAGTACAAATATTGAAATCAAAAGACAATTAATGCATTTAAAAAACTTTAAGTATAATTAGTTTGAACTGTCATATCGTAAAATTCGAATAATAAACTTCAAACCGAGTATAAATTGATATACGAGTACTTTAAAAAAAAAAACTGAAATTAAATAACATTTTTTTTTTTTTTTACTTTACCCTTTTCCCTTTTCCTTTTTTTTTTGTATCTTTACGTATTAGAAATGAGAGTACATAAAATAGCAAAAGAAATTGGACATAACTAGGTTTTAAATTAATAAAAAACCAATCGAATTCTAAAAAAAAGTGAAAAATAACTTTAATTTCGGAAGTCGGAGGTGAAAAATTATTTTTAAACAAAACATTAGTCGATGTCTTTTGATATTAATTTCAAAAGACACCGTCTTCCGTAAATAAAGTAATTTTTTACTTTGAACATAAAAGAGGCAAAAGGAGTATGCAATGATCGTCAGAGGTGGCGTTCCTTAGTTTCTGCCTACGGCCATGGGAATAGTGGTGAGCTCTTATATATGTATGGTTTGTTTTTTGGAAGTTGGTTGCTTTTTTTGTATATTGCAACAGTTTCATAAACTACTATTCGTTTTTTCCTGAAGTATGTCCTGCATGTTGCGTTTCGACCTTTTTCTGTGATTTGTCTGAAATTGTAGGCACATGCATGGCTTCCTTCTTCGCATGAAAATAAACTCCTCCTTAAAAATAGATTTGTAGTGTGGTAGTTGCTAGTATTCCAATCACACATTAAAATAATCACGTTTCCAAAACTACAGTGTTACTAACCATTTCCTCGCAGGAGTACAATTAAAGCTTTCATGGGATACCAATACGTAATGGATAGTCAAAAACGTACCATTAATTCCTAATAATCATAAGTCCATACTCAAACATGCAATTATTTCCTCATTACTATATAATGACGTCACTCAACAAAACGTGGGTTTTCAACAAAAATAAAGCTTACTACCCACAGTCGTGAAGCCCTCACATATTCACATCTGTTGAACAAATTAGTTAGGAGTGTTTTAACGAGCAGACGAAGCTTGTAGCGGGCACGAAATATGCTCTCTGGACTTATATCATTGTCCTACCATGTGAAATATGCTTATTTACACTTGTCAGTTTCATTTGGAAGGAAATATTTGAAAATATAATGTTAAGAATTATACCTATCAGCACATTTGAACTACTGAAAGGTAATGGCCTCGTATTAGCCGACTTAAAAAAGGAGGAGGTTCCATGTTCGACTGTATGTATTTTTTAGCATTAGCATTTCCGAACTTCAAAAATACATAAGACAGTCCCCCAAGACACCCACCCTTCCTAGTGCTTTTGCTGGGAAGAAGATTAAAGAAAATTTGATAAATATTATGAGACACAGAATAACAAATTCAATTACAAAATTTATTACCAAATGTCAGCTAATCTTGCTAATATACCAACAAATACAATGAAAACTGTACTTAAGCGAAATATAAAACCTAAAAAGGGTTAAAAACACTTAGTACCTAGATAAAAGCCGCTAAGCATAAAGGGAGTGCACGAGCAATGATCTAAACTAAATAGATATTCATTTAGGAATTGTGTATCTGGGTTGCGGCGGTCAGATAGGCAGCTACATATAAAATACAAGAACAATTAATAATTCAAAGGCGTCCGGTTAGTCTGGGAGGCGAGCCCAAAATAGTTGGGCAAACGGTAGGCAGATAATGATATAGTGTAAGGTTTATTCATATAACTGAAACTAAACAACGGATTGTATTTCTAGATTTATTATATTTTTTCACTTGAAACAGATAAATATACATGAAAAAAAAAATTGAATAACGCCTTTATATACATGAAAAAAAATAATTGAATAACGCCTTTAAATGAAGACAAAATACCAAACTATTACGACAGTTACAACTCTTTTGTTTTTAAAATTCTTTTAAAACCTTTGTATCTTAATCCGCTTACAAAAAACAATTACAAACTGACTGAAAAACGTTGACAAAAGCTACATACCTACCCTTATTCAATGGTTTACAATCATCTTGTTAAGCTAAACAAAGCCCCGTATTCCAGCGCACAATTGTACAAACTACCATACAGAAATGTTAACTCATTGTAGAATGGTTAACGCGAAACAAACTACTTGTAGCACAAGCTTCGGGAACTTTGCTAATGGTACCGACATACTATATTTACGTGCCTATGTGAATGTATGTCCCTATATGTATGTATATCGGAAGAGTCATGAATACGGGATGTTCATTGATAACGAAACGAAAGCGTGAAGTTGGCGCGCTTCGACAGAGTCTAGCCTGACGTTCGTGCGAGTTGATGAGAGCGCCGCAGCCGTGGGGTGCAGGTCTCTTGACCATGGCACATCGTGCGGGTAATACATTTCTAGATACTGTCCAACGTTTCGTTTGGCAAGTTCGAATATAACCTCAAAATCAATAATCATCTTTAAAGACTTTCTTCTCACCCGCAACACATCTACGCCTAGTAAAATGTTCAACGGTGAAGAATCCAGCTCCAATCAGCGTCTTGTTCCGAGATGTATATGTGTAACTATGTATTGTTATTGACAAGAAATGAGGTGTTAAGTATCTGTTCCTAAAATTCAAAACAAAATCTTGAACGAAACTGAAGCTACATTTTATGCATGTTTTTCTTAAATAAATTTTATGGTACATATTTCAGTCAACATAATAAACAACAAAGAGAATTTCTTAAAAAGACATACCTCTGAGAAGTTCGGTATTGCTTTAAAGGTGGAGACTGACTTGCAACGTTTTTTTGTAACGTAACATTCGAAGCGATCTTGGTTACACAACGCCGCGTCTTATGTAGACGCGGCGAATGCTCGCTTTGAGCACACGGTTCAAGCACGTTTCATTTCTTGTTACAAAACGGTGATACACTTAACGTAGCGAACGATCAATTTTCCTGTTCAGAACAATACTTTATAAACACAGAAGCTATACACAGACGGAATAATAATAATAATATAATTTATTTAGCAGATAATAGAATCCAATTTTGTTAGTACTTACAAACCTACACACCTTAAACACTAGTGTTAGTACACACATTTTAACATTTGGCAAATTATAATGGCATATTAAAATGTAATCGAAAAGTTTTGTTCAGATGCCTTTACAAAATCATTCAATTAAAAACTTCATCATGTGTCGCGATCTACGCTGCCGCTACACATCTGCCTACCCCAAGAAAACACATCCACTGTAAAAGTTACACGACGCCGATGCGAATGAACCATATTAAACATAGCTACAGGAAGGATTATTAGCAAAGTTTAGGAATTCTAATTGTTTAATGGAGCTGATGGATTTCTATAAGGGAGTCATCCGTAGTAAATATCATAATTGCGAAATTGCTCAGTCTGTTTGTTACGTTTTCACGGCTAAAGCGATCTTCCGATTGAGATAATGCTTGCTGTTAAGATACTATGAACCCTGAAGAAAGACTTTATCATCATCACCGTCTGTATTCCTCGAAGGATGGGCAGAGGTGTGCTTATAGTACTCCCACTTTTTGCCAGTTATGTTTATCCATAAATCAATCAATAGAATCGACAGGTATAGCCAGCCCACTGCAGTTTTAGATTGCCCACTCTGCGAGCTATGTCGAAAACTCCGGTTCTTTTCCGGACATCGATTTCAGACACTGCGGGATAGGTGACGAGAAGACTTGACCAAGTTTTCCAAACGATGCTCATCCTAACTGAAGCCGTCTGTCACCTTCAGCTATATTTAATAGTGGATGAACTTATTGCTATCAACCTAGCACAAATCCAGACTTATAATACACTAACACTTTGTCAGACGCAAGAATCGAACCTAGGACCTCTTGCTCAGCAATAGCGACCACTAAACCAACGAGGTGGTAGTGTATAGTTAAAAAAAACCATTACAAGGGTGAAATACACTGTAATCCAAGCGGACAAAGTCGCGGGAAAATAGCCAGTTGAAAGTAAATAAGCAAGTCTTTGGTATGCAAAATTATGATATTCTGTTCCATTACATGAAACTTTCAGAAGATTAATTCCCAGTGAAGAGAGGAGTCGACATTTATAGCTTAATTAGACATTCGGAATAGCTTTAACAAAGTTTACTGAAGACTTCAACTTATTTATATTGCTGTACGGTACTTATTTAAAGTTTTCTGGCGGATAATAGCGTAATAAGGGTGGAATTCGTTTTTAATGGGTTTGGACGAGGTTGCAATAGAATCTGTTGTTATGTAATATTTTCTACAGGTGACTTGCGACTCAAAACGTGCCAGTTGCCTAATACGTATTTCTGGAAATGTTGAAGAAAATGTTATATTATTTAAAAGTTTTTACTCACCCGATTTGGGCGAGGAAATTCGTGCTAATCGAATAATAATGTGGTAACATTGATAAGCAATTATATAACTTTAATCGGATGTCTAGAGATCTACTCTACTTTCAGATCCAGGCTGACTAATTGGGAAATATCGTTGTAGAAGACAACAAAGGATTTCTGCTAGGACTCCTAAAGTATCAAATGTCTTTGTTAACTTTTTTTTTGTGAGTGGGACATCATCAAATGACATCTCCCGCTCTGAGTGGAGCGGAAGGGCGTGTCAGACTTTTAATGACTAAAACCCACCCGTGTTCCTTCAGTTGCCCATATGCCAGGGCCACGATACCTCTTTCGAACTGATCTCGCGACCCTGGCAGGCATCGGTCCTAGCAGACCCCTTCAGTTTGCTGACATCTCCTTGAGGCGCGCGTGGAACACTACGCGCCGTCGGCACGGGCCTGGTCCTTACCGGGCGGCGCGCAATGGGTAGGTTGCCGTCCATCCACGGACCAACAGCAGTAAGCGTAGATTAACCTGACCAATTGACCAGCGCAGCTGTTATTACTTCACCACAAGGGCCTCTACAAAGCATAGCATATCATTCTTGATTCATTACTTACTAGCAACAAAACAACTATACCCCTACACCATGAGCTACAACTAATTAATTACTAAAAATAGAACCTATCGTACCGTCCGCGTCAGTGCTCTTGAGCTGTCGACTGCAGAGCTTGGTTATAACGCAAAGAAATTAAAACAAATGGATAGAGCATAAACAATTTGTAGTGCCTATGCGCCGTGCACAACACTTTAGAACCCAGCGAATTAGTTCCCTGTAGGGTCCACAGGGAACTAATTCGCTATCTGAAACTAGAAAAAAGAAAAAAGTAGGGTAACAGTGTTGTTTAATTTTAAAAGCTTTTATTTAACTTGCAATTGATGTATGTCTGTTTGGTTATGTCAAATATTGCATGTGAATTAAAAATCCCGTTCTCTTATTTTACGGAGTTGACATTTTATATGTTGGTTTACTTTCAAAGAGAATGCATTTTTATGATGAATGACCTGATTCTACGCCCAGGACAAAGAGACTCTAGACAAAAAAACTCTTCAAACTTCAACGGTAAAAATTAAATTTAAAAAAATGGGGCAATCTATTTTTTTTATGTGATTGATGTTTATTGTAGGTTCTATTGTTTTGTGAGTAAATAGCAAAGTAACTGCTTTTTAACAAAAGGATTTTATTATTCAGTAATACTATTTTAGGCATGTGGGACGCCTTTTGATAAATGGCGTCCCAAGAAACAACACACACCATGCATTACAAAAAAAGGAGCCTATCGTATCGCATGCGCCCTTGAGCTGCCGACTGCAGAGCTCAGTTGTATTGCAAAAAGTTTAAAACGAATGAATACAACATGATCAGTTTGTAGTGCCTATGCACCGGGCACGCCACTTACGACCCAGAGGACCCTCCAGGGAACTAATTTGCTATCTGTAAATAGAAAAAAACTGGAGCAATAGTCTATTTTTATTTTCAATGTGAGCCAAGATTTTGCTGCATTCCTTTGTTTGCTGTGTGAATGATTAAAAAAAAAGATTTTAGTTTTGGGAATGACAGTATTTTATAATATTCTAATGTTTAAGCTGTCTCGTTGGTCTAGTGGTCGCAAATGTTGCGCTGTTTTCTTTCTCTGTGAGTTTTAATGTTAGTCTGGCATTTTAAAATTTATGCGGCCTCCGTAATACCCTATATTTTAAAATGCCCGTCGAGTTGTTGAGCTCTTCGAGTTCTGTGTTGAGCTACTCGATTAGTAACGAATGCTTGCACTGACTGGGTTGGTCCACTTTTAGTGTGGTTCTTTTTTCAAAAAATAATTTCAGGAACTTATCTACATTGTCTTCATACGATCTGACCGACTATGTCCAAAATTAAAAAAAAACCCTTGAGTTTGTTTTGCCGAAAACGTCGTTTTTGTTTCAAAAATTTTAGTTTTTGTGAAAATGTAGTTGGGTGATTAATTTTTTTGATTGATTAACGTGAAGTTAAATTGAAGTTCATGGATAGTAAATGCGTTTCCGCAAAGCAGAGTGCTGATTTTATAGTTTATACTAAATCGGAGGGAAAACAAACGTGTACAAAATACAAAAAATGAAAATTTTCTTAAATAAAACCCAGTAATAAAACCAATTGCTCAATTACTACTAACTCGAGTAAACCTAAAAACAGGTCACCAATTTCAAGTAACCATAATAACTTAATTGTTCAGAAGTCAGTATTTTAATGTAATTGGCGCAATTAACGTGTAAAACAAAGACCAAGATGGAGGCTTTTAGATTTAGGATAACCTTGACTGATTTTATTGAAGCCTGTATAATCGCCTGGTCATTAAAGATTAAATCGAGGGCTGAAGTTTTAAAGTGCTGTAAAATTATAATAAAACCTTTAAAGGAACGGAATCGCAAATCTTAGATTAAATGGTAGTATTTTTTTAAGCATATTGGTCTATAAAGTCAATTGTCGTGACACTGACAAAAAGGTGATATGAGACAAAGGTGACAAATATCGTCCGTACAGGGACGATGGTCCCGCGCCGGTAGAGTACAGCCCACCTCTCTTGAAAAGATGTCTTCAAGAGAGGTGGGCTGTATTCTACCACGCAGTTCCTGTGTGGGTCGGTAGACAAGTAAGTAAGTAAGTAATCATTTATTTAACAAAACACTTAGCCTAGGTAACATCAGTATTGTCTCAGTTATAGATAGGTATGGCTATTACATATGAGTAAGACCCCTGCCCTTCAAACTAGGAGAGTCCTGTATCTTGGAGGACAATGTTCTTTAGGTGGATTGTACACATTTTTACAAAAATATATATAATTCCGTAATAATTCTGATGAACATTTTATTAAAAAGGCTTATGAGATAATAGTGAGGAGTGTGTGTGTGTGTGTGTGTGGTTTGCTTGGAAGACGTCCAATGTATTCGAGTTTTTGGATCTTAGGTAATGAAAATCTTACACAACAAGTCATGATGAAATTTATTGCACAAATATAATATAATAATATATAATATAATATCTTAGGACAACCAACACAACGTTATCTGATCCCAAACTAGGCAGAGCCTGTACTATGGCAACCAGACAACTCATAAACATACTTATATATTTCTAAATACATACATATTATAGATAATTTACACCCAGACACAGAACAAATGATTGTGCTCATCTCACAAAGATTTGTCCTGGGTGGGAATCGAACCCACGACCTCAGTCTTAGCAGTCAGGGCTACTAACCACTAGACTAACAGGAATAAATATAATAATAAATTAAAGCAATGGTCTAGGTTCGATCCCACGACTCACAATTCGTATGTCGGAGCCGGTAAGTACCTTCGTCTTTAGTAATAACACAATTTCTGGGGTAGTGTCACATACATTGCATATACAGGCTAATTACCAGTTCCCCAAAGCCTCTAAAAGCTACAGCAATGTTGCCAAAATCCCAACCAGGCAATATTGCCGCTAACATAAAAAGAGCCTTCAAGAATTAAGCTCCACCGTCAGCCGGTGGGCACATTTCAGCGCTCGAATAACTCTGTTCGGGAGGAATTTAGCAAATCTCCCTTCATAGGGATAATCTGGCGTCTAAAACGAGAGTACATGGCGAAGTTATGGAAATGGAGAGCTAATTAAATACGTTATTCAGCCAATGTACGCCATTTTTTGAGACAAGGCTGGTGTCAGGTTCTACTTTGCAAGTCCGTCAACGAAAATACGGGCCCATTCGAAAGTAGTTGATACGTCAAAACAAACTTAAAAAAAATACAGGTAAAATACATTGGGATTAGGGTCAGCAAAATGTGTTGTCATTAATTCTTAGTTTGGGCCAGGAACGAATCTTTGTGCGTAAGTTAATACGGAGTTGTAAACGCCTTAATTTCGGCGGAAACTACGTATTTTACGATACGGGAGAGGTTCCTAGTTTTGTTTTGCGTTTGTACTTTCGTGTATAGTTTTGGTATGGCAATCGCGAGTGGAGAACACGAGGATGGGATGTTGTGCCGCTGCCTGGAGAGGCCTATGTCAAATAGAGGACTGCGTTAGGTTGAGTAGATTCAAAGGCGAGTGGCCAGTGGAAAAACTGGGTGATACAGGTTATGGCATCATGCTTTACACGTTCATGTGTCTTAGATACACGTCGTTTTTTGAGTCATTCAAGGTAAATAGTCTAGGTATACTTTCAAATAGTAATGCATTATAACCATTCAAGAAAGACTTACTAGAGAATGGGCAGCAGCGTTCTCTATCCATTTTACCACCATACTGGGATCGCCAACCCGCCTGCCAAGCGTGGCGATTATGGCAAAGCCCCCAAAATTGGGGAGGCCTAAGTCCAGCAGTGGACATCTTACGGCTGAAATGATGATGATGATCCAAGAAAGAAAATTGAAGAATCTGTCACGAATACCACAACTAAGTACCAACGATGAGGATTTTACGTTTGATCAATATTCATTACGTACATTACGCACTCCATTCGTGCATACTCCGTGTTTCAACCGTGCGGTGAGTCCTCGGCTTAATTATAGTATTTGGTGGAATCGCGTTAAATCCGTAACGTTTGTGCTAAGAGTTAGAACGTGTTGTTACAAGTTGTTTCACTGAACATCTGATTGACTTGTTTGTTGCGCACTTTGCTGTTTAGATACGTGATTCTCTTTTGTTTTGTTTCTTTGTTTGACGGTTAATTGATTTAAGACAGTGAAAGTTTACTCAACTGTGTAAATGTTGGTTGTAAAGGAAATTGCTATAGTCGACTATGTTTTCACGTGATCTGAGGGCTGACCTATTTTTTGGCCAAACGATCAGCATTGCTATACAATGTGGCAATGTTGCCAGCCTTTTGGTAATTTTTCTGTTGCCAGCGATGCGGATGAATTTTTTGATGCTCCCTGATACTTGCCCGTCTTTTTTGATATACATGTGTATATTATTAGTATTATTTTAAATCTGTTAGCATATATTATGTAAATATTATAATATATATGTACTGAATAAAAACTTTTTTACAAAAAAAAAAACAACCGACTTCCTTAAAAACACTACAAAGTGAAAAATAACTTTAATTTCGGAAGTCGGTGTCTTAGGATCTGTATTTATGGTTTTTTTGCCACCGACTTCCGAAATTAAAGTTATTTTTCACTTTGTAGTGTTTTTAAGGAAGTCGGTTGTTTTTTTTTTGTAAAAAAGTTTTTATTTTTAAATTTTTAGTTGTGGTATTCACCCCGCACTAATTCCAAACAAACAATGCATATTTATGCGATAGCAGAAATCGCGGTTGATTTGCTGTCATTTTTTAAAGAGTTCCGGTGTCTGTCTCCGGAACTCATCATCAGATCTATATGAAACTTATATGGGACCATTTCGGAATAAACTTCTTTCGAACAAAAAAGGAATTTTGCAAATCCGTCTATATACGACGGAGTTATGGCCGAACATACATAAAAAAAAAACATATAAACATCCGTTGAAGTCGGTTAAAAATACTTTCTCACTATGGTTTACCATCCTCTTAGTGTGTTGATGGCTTTCTGTCCAACCCTGAGTTTTCCGTGTTACTATGGATTCAGTCTATGATTTTGAACCCTCTCTGAAATTTTTCGTAGGTTATTGATAAAAAATATTGTTATTTTATACATTTTGCATGCATAGGTATTGCACTTTTCTATGCAAGCATCATCATCAGCCTATTTTGTTCCCACTGCTGGGACACAGGCCTCCTCTCGGTGAGAGGGAGTGGGCCGTAATCTACCACGCGGGCCCAGTGCAGGTTGGTAGATGTCACATGTCTTTGAATTTTTGGTTCTAAGACATGCCGGTTTCCTCATGATGTTTTTCTCCACCGTTTTGAGAGCAGTGGTGACGAAATTATTTTCGCATAGTAATGCGCCTGCCTGGGTGTGAAAAAAGCATATTACGCTAGAATCATGTGCTGAATTCGTGGTTACAGTTTCCGCTTCGATGTCCCTGACAACCTATAGACCCAACCCAATAATTATTTTAACACTGAATCTTAAACAAGCACGGATTTAATATCTCCATATCTGTATTATCATAAAATGAATATTTATGAAAATGTTTTCCAATATTAAAACTGGAAATACCACAATTGTATCCAACTGAACACTGAGCTACGATTCAGTAAAGATATAAAGCGGATTGCATTAATATTTTATCTCGTTCAAGTACATAATACCAATCGCAGTCCACATTGAGAAAACAAATTGAAAACCATTATTGTATAAAGAGTGAGATTTTCCCCGGCTCTCGGAAATTCAATTGTTCAAGAATTCTTGTTACTGTCCCGTAGTAACTCAACCCTACACAGGTAGGAAGATTGAAAGAATCGATTGGGAACTGAATTCTGAGTAAATCATTTTGAAAATGTATTTTGCGGGTAACTTGAGTTTTGTAATTCTTTTGCTACGCCGTAGCCGCTTAGCTGACTACGGCGTAGCAGCTACGCAAACGAAACTTGAATGTTTTGGTTTTATGTTCTTGTAAGGCAAATGAGAACTCATGGCGACATGGCGGGTACAATTGTCGCAACCCAGCGCCGGGCACGCCACAATTGCGGCGGTAAGTCCCCTCTTTGAGGAGTGGATAGAGAGGCGCCACGGCGTCCTCACCTTCCGCCTGACACAGGTTCTCACCGGGCATGGGTGCTTCGGTGGGTTCCTGTTCAGGATAAAGCGGGAGGAAACGCCCGGGTGTTTCCATTGTGAGGATCGTCTAGAGGACACGGTGGAGCATACGGTGGAAGTGTGCGGAGCACCGCCGTGTCCTCGTGGAGGCGATCGGCGGCGGCGACCTCTCGCGTCCGGCCCTGGTGCGAGCCATGGTACGGAGCGAGAGGGCATGGGAAGCCGTCACCTCCTTCTGCGAAGCAGTAATGCTCGCGAAGGAGGAGGCGGGGCGTGTGAGGGAGTGGCAGTCTCTGCGCCTTCACGTCCCTAGCCGCCGCAGGAGGAGACGCCCCGGGCGCCGGGAGTCGATTGCGGACTCCCGGTCACCGTAGGCGCGAGCTTGCGGGTGGCGAGCAATGGGTAGCTCGCCGCCCGGTAAGGACCAAACTCGGGTCGACAGCACGTAGTGTTCCACGCGCGCCTCAAAGAGATGTCAGCAGTACTGAAGGGGTCTGCTAGGACCGATGCCTGCCGGGGTCGCGTGATTGTTCGAAAGAGATACCGTGACCCTGGCACATGGGCAACTGAAGGAACACGGGTGGGTTTTAGTCAGTAAAAGTCTGACACGCCCTCCCGCTCCGCCCAGAGCGGGAGAAGTCATTTGATGATTTCCCATCCAAAAAAAAAAAAAAGTCAAATGAGAAGACGGCTATCTAGGTACTTTTTAATAAAATCTGCAAGTTTTTTAAGAAGCTGGCAGGTTATCGGCAGCAATCCAATGATTCTAAAATTTTACGAAGGTTTTCTTCATTGGGTATTCGTACGTGTTGAGAAAATGTGTCCATTTTTTTTCTTTTGTACAATATGTTGTATTGTCAGTTAAATTACACATAATTATGATTTTTAGAGGTAGCGAACCCCTATGAACATTTGTAATAGGAATGAACAAAGTTTCTCCGTCAGTTTAAAGATTTCAGCTATCTAGTTGAAATCTTTACCAATAACAAAGCTGAACAGTTTGTTTAAACACTTAATCGAGCTTCATCTAGAAGAAAAAACTAATAAAATATAAGTGGTTGCATTTGTAAGCCCTATTTTTGAGGAAGGCTATAAAGTTACGACTCTTAGGAGCCGAGTAAAAATAAAAATTTCACTCAGAAAGAACGCTAGACGAAAAATAATAACAGCGTGGGAACACGATGCAATGCGACGAAGTGGGACGGGCAAAACATTATCCGGACATAGCCGCAGGCAGAAGGTACTATTTTATATGACTATAATAACTAACACCCACGTTTTCAAAAAAACCCGGCCAAGTGCGAGTCGGACTCGCGCACCGAGGGTTCCATACAAACCTACAGGTATTCACGGTTTATGTTTATGAAATTTAATGTTTTTTTTAATTTTTACATTTGAGTTGACTGAATGAAAGGTAAATTGTGGTTTACGATTTATGACGCATTAAAAAAAAAAAACTACTAACTAGATCTCGTTCGAACCAATTTTCGGTGGAAGTTTACATCATATATTTTTTTTAGTTTTATCATTCCCTTATTTTAGATGTTACGGGGGGACACACATTTTACCACTTTGGAAGTCTCTCTCGCGCAAACTATTCGGTTTAGAAAAAAAAATATATTAGAAACCTCAATGTCATTTTTGAAGACCTATCCATAAATACCCCACACGTATGGGTTTGATGAAAAATTTTTTTTTGAGTTTCACTTCTATGTATGGGGAACCCCAAATATTATTGTTTTTTTTTCTATTTTTGTGTGAAAATCTTAAAGCGGGTCACAGAATACATCTACTTACCAAGTTTCAACAGCATCGCTCTAATAGTTTCGGAAAAAAGTGGCTGTGACATACTCGGACAGACAGACAGACAGACAGACGGACAGACAGACAGACATGACGAATCTATAGGGGTTCCGTTTTTTGCCATTTGGCAACGGAACCCTAAAAATGATACGGAACAAAGTTGGTTAGTTGCTGAAATAGATATGGCAGTAAGTTGTACTACTGAGTTTCTCCACAATTACTATACACTACTATTGTTCCAGAACATCACGCCTGTATTTCCTGCAGGGTCAAGCAGGGGTGTACCGCTCAGTAAAGAAACTTGATCATCTGCCTAGCCTTTTCCCAACTATGTCAGAGTCGGGTTCCAGTGTAACTGGATACAGCTGAATACCAGTATTTTATATGGAGCAACTTCATATTTGACCTCTACAACCCGGTTACTGGGTAATACGATATCCTTTTGAAAGACTGGTGGTCAGACTTTCGGGCTTCTGACGAACCGTAACGACTGTCAAAGATCAACAAATGACAGTCGGGACCAACGGGTTAGCGTGCTTTCCGACGCACGGAGGGGTCTTGGTATGTAAAGATGGTCAACCATCGTTGAACCAACGGTGGTAAGCTTAACCTGGTCGATTACTTAGCTGTTATTACTTAGCCTCCTAAAGAACACCAACATTCCGCTAATTATTTTATGTCCCGTCTAATATGGGCTATTTATTAATCAAATTATAGCTGGAGAGGTTGTTTTGTCTCCATAAATATTTCTTAGATATACAATGTTCAACTTTGTATCGAAGTCAGGAAAGTTCGTCAAACTCCAGGCTTTCAGTTACGGCGATAATTAACAGATAAAGTGGAAAAAGGCCGCTGATTAACAAAGTTTACGTTGAATTATGTCCTTGTTAAAGTATTTATTGGCCTCTTTGGATATTGTCAAGGATGAAATTTTTGACACAAATGTGTATTTACGCTCCTTTACAATAAGTACACAATTAATATCAATGAGTGGGTGTATACAGGTTGAATAATTGATAATGATATTCTGGCAGATAATCTTTTTTATGTAAAACTAGCTCTTCACACGCAACTTCGTCCGCGTGACCCACAGGAACTGTGCATTTTTTCGGGATAAAAAGTAACCTATGTTACCTGGTGGTAATGTAGCTTTCTATAGGAGATTATTTTTTTAATTCGGTTTAGTAGTTTTCGAGTTTATCCATTACAAATATACATTTAAAAAAAAACTTTCCTCTTTATTATATTAGTTTAGATTAAGAAATTTGTGTCTACCGCCGCGACTTACCAGTTGTAGGACGTAGGTTCAAATCCAAATAGGCGCTTTACTTTGAGTAAATTATTTTATCACCACTTTTCTCAAATCGGTGAGAGAACCACCGCGAGGAAATTAGCATATCCTAGAACCAATAACTTCGAAAACGTCTGACATCTACCAACTCGCTCTGGGTCCGCGTGGTGGATGACAGCCTACTCGACGACCTTGCAGACAGGAGGCCTGTGTCATAACAGTGGAAACATTATAGGGTAGGACTGGCCTGTTAGTCTAGTGGTTAGTGACCCTGACTGCTAAGACTGAGGTCGTGGGTTCGATTCCCACCCAGGACAAATATTTGTGTGATGAGCATAATCATTTGTTCTGTGTCTGGGTGTAATTTATCTATAATATGTATGTATTTAGCAATATATAAGTATATTTATCAGTTGTCTGGTTACCATAGTACAGGCTCAGCCTAGTTTGGGATCAGATAACGGTGTATTGGTTGTCCTAAGATATTATAGGGTGATTTTGCTTACAGAAGCCTTAAAACTATGTTATTATTACGGTACAGACTAAGGTTAACAAAACATTGAGATTAGTTACGTAAGCTATGTTTGGTATATACTGACTGATTAATAAAAATATCAAACAATAAGATCAAGTTGCAAGTATACGGCACCATGTTTCAAAACATAATAACAAAACATCAAATTCAAAGAAAGGGCAAAATGACACTAAATTGACATCGTATTCCCCGGCCGAGTCACCTAAGTCCGGCACTGACGTGCAGCTCAGTCGACCTCCCGAAGATAATGCTGTCAAGTCATGCTGTAAATACCAACAATAAGATACTAATGCTTTAATTATTTAGAGCCTGGTATACGACTGAGGCCACTCTCTTCCTTATCATCGTATAAAAATCGTCTGTATTGGTCATTCATGAATCCTTGACAGTCCCACAGTCTGACAACCAGTGTTACCAAAGGGTATTGTACTACCCATTCCCTGGGTTACAAAAGTCAGGTAGGCAGTCACTTTGTGTAAATTTCTGGTATTCAGCTGCAACTGGTGAGCCAGGAAGTTGACCCCAATTTACTTGGGAAAAGGCTAAATAAGACAGAAGAAAAGTTAAATGCTTATGCATGCTTATTTATGCTGCATTTATATGCTTGGGTCGTTTCTGAAACTAATCGTCTAACCCTGATAAAATTAACCTCAATAACTGAAGCCTCAAGTACTACTATCGCATCAGCTTTTCGCTACTAATTTTGTTTTTTAATGTAAACAATTGACCCTGATATTAAAACTTCCGTTCTCCGGCCAATCTTTATCTTTTGCAGCAAAAAAGGCGACCCTGGCCCGAATCTAGTCTAAGCTGCATAGCACACATGTATGTATATAAAGACCAGTACTTTACATAAACAGGTCAGGTCGGCTCATATGTAACTAACATTAGCATAGCTAATTCTATATGAACTTGTTTTAAGTAGCTCTCTTCGGAATTGCTTAGTTTACTTTTTGTGTGTTGTGAGTCATGCCTGTTTTTTATAGGTTTCATATTTATTTGTGTTATTTTTAACCGATTTCAAAAAATGGTTCTGTCCTTTATTTTTTTATTTTTTCATTGTTCCCTGATTTCGAGCCTGAAGTGTTATTTGTTTATTTGTTTTCGGTGATAGTCACGCTAGGCTCGTTCAAATAGGTTACTGGACAAAAAATATTTTCCGTGTTAATCCAGGTGACAGGTTTCTTGTGAAAGCGTGACTGAGTAAGAATCATACAAACTTGCACATTTAAAATATCAACAAGTATTTCATACGATCTTTAAAGTTGGGAACGTCACAAATGGAATTCATAATTCGTATTTTTGTTTATTTATTTATCAGTTGATAGGTATGAATAAATAAAGTGATAAAATACTACGCCCGCGTTGAGGTCGGAAATTATCCTACAAGAACATACTACCGGAATAAAAAGTATCCTATATGTAAATTCATGTAACAAACTATCTATGTGCATGTTTCAAATAAAATCCTTCGCGTTTGCGTGTTTGAGTAACAAACATCCAAACATAAAAACTGTCACATTTATAATATTAGTAGTTTATATAGTAGGATTACTCTGCAATGTACTAAACTATTAATAATAAATCTAAAACATATCAAAACGCACATTCTTAAGAAAACCTCCGGCAAAACAGCGAATATATCTAGTAACAAATGTTTGTTTCTATTCCCTGTGCTTGGATTATGATCCGGATTTATTATGAGGGAATCAGAGTTTTGACTTTGTACGATAAGTCCTGGGATACCAACTTTTCACCATAAGTTAGGGCTATGAAAAGAGCGATGTCGTAACAGTAGTTTTTTTGTTTTGTATAGTTGTATGTAGATAAAATAAGGTCAGTCAGAGTATCCATGGAGTTTCTTGTCCGTTCTTCTCCATTCTTCATCGCAGAAGAATGGGCAATTGGCTTCATCTTTCAGACTGATATCTTATTTGGTTTAATTGAAAATTAAAATTGCTTCTAAGTTTGAAATCTCTAAATGGATTACCAAAGAAAGATTTTTAAGCTCGCTTTCTGGCGAGACGGCTAATGACATTTTCGTCAATATTTTCATCCCAATCATCACAAAATCTAGATGAAAAATTCATAATTCATTTGTTGCACTCCCACCTAGAGGCCGCAGTCGATGGAGGTCGCTCGATCTGGATTAAAATTCAGTGGCTTCCATTAGACTTCGCGCTTTGTTTGAGTGGGCATTAAACTGCCGCCATTTTGATTCCAACTTTTTTTTATTTTCCAAGTCTGGCCGCAAAGTTGCGCCGTGATTCCGATTAATTGTGGTTTACGTTCAGAATGCGGTGTTGGAACGGTTTTTTATGTTTCAGTCGTTTTAAAATCTTTGCATTTAAAAGTTTAGTCATTAAAGTCGATAATCAGCTAAAGGGTGAACGAGTTAGGGCACGCCACAATAGCGGCGGTAAGTCCCCTCTTTGAGGAGTGGATAGAGAGGCGCCACGGCGTCCTCACCTTCCGCCTGGCGCAGGTTCTCACCGGGCATGGGTGCTTCGGTGGGTTCCTGTTCAGGATAAAGCGGGAGGAAACGCCCGGGTGTTTCCATTGTGAGGATCGTCTAGAGGACACGGTGGAGCATACGGTGGAAGTGTGCGGAGCACCGCCCTGTCCTCGTGGAGGCGATCGGCGGCGGCGACCTCTCGCGTCCGGCCCTGGTGCGAGCCATGGTACGGAGCGAGAGGGCATGGGAAGCCGTCACCTCCTTCTGCGAAGCAGTAATGATCGCGAAGGAGGAGGCGGGGCGTGTGAGGGAGTGGCAATCTCTGCGCCCTCACGTCCCTAGCCGCCGCAGGAGGAGACGCCTCGGGCGCCGGGAGTCGATTGCGGACTCCCGGCCACCGTAGGCGCGAGCTTGCGGGTGGCGAGCAATGGGTAGCTCGCCGCCCGGTAAGGACCAAGCTCGGGTCGACGGCGCGTAGTGTTCCACGCGCGCCTCAAAGTGATGTCAGCAGTACTGAAGGGGTCAGCCAGGTCCGATGCCTGCCGGAGTCGCGTGATTGTTCGAAAGAGATACCGCGACCCTGGCACATGGGCAACTGAAGGAACACGGGTGGGTTTTAGTCAGTAAAAGTCTGACACGCCCTCCCGCTCCACCCAGAGCGGGAGAAGTCATTTGATGATTTTCCCATCCAAAAAAAAAAAAGGGTGAACGAAGTTTTCAGGCTATTTCTTTTTAGATTATTGTAAAAGGTTTGCTACAAAAGCCGATCACCATACCTTTATCTTGCGTTATGGTTAAATTTGAACCAGTGTAAATTAAATAAAAACAGTGATAATAAATAATAAAAACAGTGAAAATATCAAATTCAGTCAATTTGTCTAGCATTTTTTCAGCTGTGTTAGAGTCAGCTTCCTATCTAACCGGATGCAGATGAGTACCAGTAGTATACATGAAATAACGGTCAGTCTGACCTGCACAGCCTAATTACAACACTATGGGTAACATGATACCCCTTGGTAATACTGGTTATCAGACTTTTTGGGCTTCTACGTAGGGTTACACTTTTACACTTAGGGGAGGCCTACGTCCTGATATGTAATAGATGGTGACTCATCCACGAAAGGGCGACCCTTTCGTGTTAGGTTAACGTTCGATCAATTTAAATTATTGAATAAAAAAAAGGAAAAACAATTTTAATGCTAAATAACATACTCACAATTGTTATACAAATGGATCATTGGCCATAGTTTACTGGTATTTCAGTCACTATCAATAACTGATATTTTAAAACTACCTCAAAAATACAAAACTGTTGTAAAATAAAAAATAAAGTCAATTTGGAGATAGCAATATTTACTTTCCCACGTAAAATTGAACATTGGCTGTTTAGCAACTAAGTTGGAATTAGAATGATACAAACAATTTAATAACAAGATTAGGCTCTGTTTTGAGTCAACTGGAAATTGTGGTACACCTACATCATCATTTCAGCCGAAAGACGTTCACTGCTGGACATAGGCCTCCCCCAAGCTCCGCCACTTCGACCGGTTTTGTGCTTCCCGCATCCAGCGGATTCCAGCTGCCTTCACAAGGCTCAATTTATGCACATTTCTAGATACTAAAATTAATTATATTTTAAAGTGGCCCATAATTATAATGTCTTATAATTATATTTAATTATAAGGCTCATATACGTATTTACATATAAGGTATGTTTTCAATGTGCTATTTATGATAACAGAATTAATAGAGATGCCTAGAGCGATGGAAATTCCTGAGATGTTCAGACGGGCTTTAAATGATTTAAACATGAGAAATTTGTATATTACATGCTATTTCGTAGAAAGCATATAATATGTACTTATTTATCTATATGGAAAACGGATTGATTAAATCTTGTGGTAATCACTAGGTAGTCGGGTGTAAGATATTTAGATATGAGTACTTACTAGACTAGAAATGAATTTCAAAGTGTGTCTATGTCAGAGTGTCTATATCGATGTAAGTAATGAAAGGACAAATATCAAGATTGACTGACTGGTAAGCAGATTTTCCGTAAAACTCAGCTCCAAAGTTTATGTAAAATCCACATACAATAAATAAAAATAAATAATCTTTATTTCCAGTTTTACAATTCGCCTTATAAATTGTAGGTGAATACAGAGTTATAAACCTCAATCACCCAAGCTGAGATTCAACTTGTGTTATGGGTGACAGGGCTCTCAAGTTAACACCAGTTATACAAGTACAAAATTCGGAATTTTACAGTGTAGGCACAACGTAACAGAAAAGTTAGCAAATAAAGATTTTATACCAAAAATAAAACAAACTAATTAAGGAGAGAATCATTTGTATTGTGTGTTCTGTAAGTGTATGTAGTAGTGTGTATGTGAGGGTGTGTTTGTGTGTGTTATGTTGTGTTGTGTAGTGTTGTTTGAGTGGGAAGGTGGGTATATTCGAGGATGTGCAAGAGTGACAGTTTTCGGGTAAGAGGGGGTGTGGGTAAAACTTACGTAATAAGATTTTTTTCGACCTCATCATAACTAAGTGTCATTATCCAATTACGGACGATACGATTACGGACTTTTAGTATTGTTACTTTTTTTTACTCATGATTTGCTGCACCGTCCGACGTCACACGTCAGCGCCGGCTGTCGCTGAAAACCAGCGCTGAGGCTCTGTCTCGCACAGAGTCGCATTATTATGCTTAGCGATGGCCGTTTTGCGTGGATTTGACGCATATTTTCCCCAGCTATTTTTTTATATTTGTGTTGTGTTTAGTTTGTCTTTGCGTCGTATTTACCGCCAATAAACGTATTTTCTTTCTTTCTTTTCTTTCTATTACCTTTACACTAAAAATATATATATAAAATGTTCCCACTGCTGGGACCTCTTGCCTGAGAGAGAAAATAGGTCCTCATCTGGGAATGTCACATATTTTTTAATTTTTGATTCTAGGTTATGCCGGTTTTTTCACGATGATTTTCTTCAGCGTTTTGGGTGCAGTAGTCGGCCAAAAGGCTGAAGTGTGCTTGTAAATTAAAAAACCGGCCAAGTCCGAGTCGGACTCGCGCACCGAGGGTTCCGTACAAACCTGTAGGTATTTACGGTTTATGCATAAGGTTTATGTTTATGAAATTAAATGTTTTTTTCTTTAATTTTTATATTTGAGTTGATGCAATGAAAGGTAAATTGCGGTTTGATGATTCATGGCGTATTAAAAAAGAACTACTTACTAGATCTCGTTCAAACCAATTTTCGGTGAAAGTTTACATGGTAATTTATATCATATATTTTTTTTAGTTTTATCATTCTCTTATTTTAGAAGTTACAGGGGGGGGGGGGGACACATTTTACCACTTTGGAAGTGTCTCTCGCGCAAACCATTCAGTTTAGAAAAAAAAAGATATTAGAAATTTCAAAATCATTTTTGAAGACCTATCCATAGATACCCCACACGTATGGGTATGATGAAAAAAAATATTTTTGAGTTCCAGTTCTAAGTATGGGGAATCCCAAAATTTATTGTTTTTCTTAATGCGGTTCACAGAATACTATCTTTTTCTAATCTACTTACCAAGTTTCAACAGCATAGCTCTTATAGTTTCGGAAAAAGTGGCTGTGACATACGGACGGACAGACAGACAGACATGACGAATCCATAAGGGTTCCGTTTTTTGCCATTTGGCAACGGAACCCTAAAAATGGACTACATGTATTCTTAGTGACTCCACTCGTTCACTCCTAGTACCTTACAGAAAAAACAGACAACTGCTAATAAATTCTAACATCAAATGTTATTCACTTAAATTCCGAATCGTTGAAACCAAAAAAACATTTTAAAACCAAAAACAGACAACTAAATAAATTCCATCATTCATTTCTATTCTATTTATAATGTAAAGGTCTGTCTATTTTTAAAACGATATGCGAGACCGAAAACCTATCAATAACAAACGAAAACTTTCCACAGGAGCCGATACCGATAAAAGTTATACCATTGTTGTAACAATTTTAATATTAATAGCAGATACGCGAAACACTTTTTCGGGTCTAAATAACATGTATTAAAACCGAGTCGTTTTTACGCAGTAAGGGTTCTGTACTGTTTGTGTTCTATAATGTGAAGATTAGTATTATGTGCCAGGGTCGCGACATTTGTTCGAAAGAGATACCGTGGCCCTGGCATATGGGCAACTGAAGGAACACGGGTGAGTTTTAGTCAGTAAAAGTCTGACACGCCCTTCTGCTCCACCGAAGAGCGGGAGACGTCATTTGACGATTTCCCAACAATAACGTGTTTATATTTTCACTGTCTTTTCAAAATAAAATATAAACATTTCGTTTTGAAAACTTATTCTAAAACCGTTCGAATGCTACAAAAGTTATTACAGCTGGCCAGCACAACATTAGGCTGCATTTTGGAGACAACCATTAATATAATATCTTAGGACAACCAACATACCGTAATCTGATCCCAAAACTAGGCAGAGCCTGTACTATGGTAACCAGACAACTGATAAACATACTTATATATTTCTAAATACATACATATATAGATAAATTACATCCAGACACAGAACAAATGATTGTGCTGATTGATGCCTTAATTTGTAGGACATAATTAACTGCGCATCTACTCAACATCTCAAAATGTATTTATTTCTATGTTCTGCAATAAATGGATTGAATTGAATTGAATTGCTCATCACACAAAGATTTTTCCTAGGTGGGAATCGAACCCACGACCTCAGTCTTAGCAGTCAGGATCACTAACCACTAGACTAACAAGCCAGGCTTTTTTTTTTTTCTGGATGGGAAATCATCAAATGACTTCTCCCGCTCTGGGCGGAGGGGGAGGGCGTGTCAGACTTTTACTGACTAAAACCCACCCGTGTTCCTTTATTTGCCCATGTGCCAGGGTCACGGTATGTCTTTCGAACAATCTCGCGACCCTGGCAGGAACGAACCAGTCTCAGTACTGTACTATAGCCTATCATGTTCCCAATGCTTGGACACAGGCTTCCTCTCGATTAGAGGGAGAGGGTCATAATCTATCATGCAGGCCTAGTGTGGGATGGTAGATGGCACGCCTGCATTCCCCGAAATGTAAGAAAGAGGTGTAAGTATCTACAGAATAGAAGCGTGATTATGCGCGTTATGTTATTACATTCATTTACGCTGGCTTGCTACTTATGTATTAAAACTGAATGCACAAGTAAAAAACAAAACGCCTGAGGCATTTTCTACCAGTCAACCTTAGGGTGATGCAGAGACAAAAAACATGGCAGGTGCAACATAAGGAAAAGATATCTTGGAAACTACTATAAAATAAAACAATGAATATTAATGTATACATACATATAAACTTTGTCATGAGAAATATGTGATGGGATGTTTTTACCAACTTTTACTGATGGATTACGGAACTAAATATAGCTTGTTAGTTGTGCAAAATTGTTTTAAACCAAAATTTAAGATTAAAAAACGTATTAAATTTGTTTAAATCGGATTAAATTACGAAAACGCGGTTTGTGTTTGATTACGTATTTCTTTAAAAAAATAAGTTAAAAAGGCCAACTGAAATCACTGGCCATTTTTATCTTTGTTAATATATGTGATGTTTTTATTACACTTCTACTACTTTTTAGGATTAGACAGACTAAAAACAATCATGATATGCGTATTTATATTTGAAAACATTTTATAACTATCAAGGAGTTTTATAACAATGAATGAAAAAAATATATATAGACTGATCAGTCTTTACATAGCCACTATACGTATTTTTATTGCCCTTAATATATCTTAAATTAGCGAGTAGGTGGTGTGCACGACACATTATTGAATAAAAATTATTTAAAAAAAATACTAACCGCTTAGTATGGTTTTAAATCGTTTTAAACTGAAACACGGTTTAATACTGAATGGCTTAAACCATTTAAAATCCGTTTTGCATCTATACTTGTGACAGATAGACAGACCGACATGCTGATGCCGCATTTGGCTCCCGTTTTCATCTGGGTACGGTACCCTAAAAATGTTTTTTAAATGGTATTTCTAATTTAAATACGAAGAGCCACTCCATCATTGGAATGGTAACAAGTGTTTTGTTTGACAATACTTTGACTCCATCATCGTTTTTATTAGGACGAATCGAGATGATTTTCCTCGTAATGTTTGATGGAAAGAAAATAAGGATTTCATAAAATAAATTCCTTTTTGTGCTGAGATTGTAACTCGATTCTTTTAGTAATGGAGGTAAGAGATTTTGTTTAAGATAAATGATATTTATTTAGGTAAGTATATTTTGACAAACACTGTTGAAAACTAGATACTACTTTCAGATGAAACACTTAAACGAACTCATATGGTCATAGTCTTCATTAAAGTTCAGACATTATTTTTGTCGTTTTCGGGTGACCACTGTAAATCAGCACTGTGCTGTGGGTCCCATAGCACAGCATCATGCTGAGTGGAAGCCTTTTTGTCACAGTCACGGCGTGCAGCTGCCGACTATTTATGTTCTGTGTTCCTAAGTATAAATCTGTATTATTTTCATGTTTTATTTAGTGTGATCTCATATTTTAGTATAACTTGTTTCGTTGACAATAAATCTATTTTATATTTTTTCTTTCTCATCTGAAATTTATATTGTCTTTATACCATGGGCTACTAAAATCATAGCTTGTTCTGGGTGCTTACTCTCGAATATAATTCCAATAGTTCTACATTGGAATTGTCAGTCAAACGTCAGTGATTGGCTGGACTCACTGAGTCTAGCCAATCCCTGACGTTTAACTCAACCAACTGACGTTTGACCAATGTCGATCTATTGGAATTATATTCGAGAGTAAGCACCCAGGTCAGTGTACCTATAACTTAACTATGATCGCCGATTGTAAAAACTATGATGTCAGTCATTGTCTGCCTAACCTTTTTAACTATGTTGAGGTCAGCTTCCAGTTTAACCGAGTGCAGTGGAGTACACGAATTTGATAAGGAGCAAATGCCTATCTGACCTCTACAAACCAGTTATTGGATAAAACGATACCCCTTGGTAGGGTTGGTGGGGTGGTGGGTTGGACTTTCGACAGCCTGACACCCGTAACGACTGTCAAAGATCCACAAGTTACAGCCGGGACCAACAGCTTTACGTGGTTTCTGAGGCACGGAAGGGTCTTGGTATATAAAGATGGTTACCCGTCCGCGAACCAACCGCAGCAAGTATAGTTACCCTGATCGACCGCGCAGCTGTAACTATTTATTCACAAGCCCTCATGATATCAGTATGAATATTTATTACTAGCACTTCATGTGACTTCGTCCGCATGCATTTTATAGCTCATGTCACTTCGGAATAATGTAGCTTTGAATAAGTGAAAGAATGTTTAAAATCGGTTTAGTCGTTTTTGAGTTTATCCATTACAAACAATTTTAGAAACAATAAAATCTTTCCTCTTTATAATCTTTTAGTGTATCTATACTTAATATTTTAAAGCTGAGGAGTTTGTTTGTTTCTTTGTTTGGTTGAACGCTATGATCTCAGGAACTACTGATTGAAATTGAAAAATATTTTAGTGTTGGGTAGCCCATTTATTGAGAAAGGCTATATAACATCACGCTAGGACCCTTAGGAGCCGAGCAAAAAGAAAAAAGTAACAAATACGAAGAAATCGCACGGGCAGGCGATTCGATTCGACGGGGACGAAGACGAACGCGGACGAAGTCGCGAGCAGAAGCTAGTTTATCTTATGTCTAGTTTTAGTTATTCTCATGTAAGTGAATTGTAATGGTTATGAGAATAAATGATCTTTCAAAGCTCATAAGGGACACATGAATTCGTTTTTGCTACATATGTAAAGGCACATTATTTCGTCGGCACAGGTCTATTTGCTATGTGGCTTGCCGCCGGCGTTATATTCACTGTTATGCATTACATTATACATCTCATACCGGAGGCTAATTAGGGTGGCATAGTCATCAGATTAGTTTACAACCGGAATAGTGTGTTATAATGGGATGAAGTCGAATAAATTATTATTTTAGTTCCCGTTAGTCCCACTGAATAATTTGAATATAGTATTCAATGGTGAATACACACTTATTGCATGCCTATTTTGAAATTTATGCAATAAAGTTATGAAAAGAGGTCACTGCAAGTACATGCAATACTCAATACTCAATAACTTTATTGCTTTACCATAATGCGTACTTAGGTGGTAACTATATAATTTAGATTATTATGGACCCTGTAGGGCACAGCAAAAGGATAGGAGAGACGAAGCTCTGTTTTTGAAAAACATTTAGTCAAGAGTTTGCGTAAAATAAACAAACAAACATATCGCTTATTTATCTATAAAATGTACTAACATAATTTATATGATTTTCGTATAATATTTGCAATACAGTGGTACCGATTCCCTTATTCACAAACTAAACTAAATTTAAGTTCAGTGCATCTTTTTCTTTCTATTTCATTAAGAAAAGGACAGAAGATAAATTTTAGTTTAGTCCTGTCAAATTAATCAGTGCTTGACGTAAATTGACGTAATTTTAGTAGGCAAGTTTTTAATCACGTCTAAACTTGTATGGAGTAGTGACAGGCGCTGATTAATTTGACAAGACTAAACTAAAATTTATCTTCTGTCCTTTTCTTAATGAAATAGAAAGAAAAAGATGTACTGAACTTAAATTTAGTTCAGTTTGTGAACAAGGGAATCGGTACCAATGCCTAAAATTCATTACGTGCCAATTGTCTAATACGTATTTCTGATTCGCCCACAAGTAAATTAACTTCCTGCGAGTCGCCTATCCAAAATACATACTATAATTTTTTAAAGTTATGATTCACCCGATTCGTGCTAGTAAATTCATGTGAATCGATTTATAAGACGAGTTCGTTTTAGTATGTACTGTAACAAAGTATTATATTTAGGTAGTATATAACATTGTAAGCTCGGATATCCTACAAAACATAAATGGTGCCTTAGCAAATACCCTAGAAAAGAAAGAAATGTAGGAACGTAAGCATATTTAATCTCATAATTCACTAAACACACGAGTAAGAAAAAAGATCTCAAAGCAAAAATTACCCTTCACGGTAAAATAAATTTACCTCTTTGTAACTGTATAATGTGAATAAATAAAGGTTACATTTTCCTTCGTAAATTACCTACATTCAATTTACTTTGAGAATGTTGCCATCTTCCGTTATGATTTGAGGGAATTTTCTTTTTTATTTGCCACCGAAATCAAATTTGGGCACGGTTTAATTTATTAGGCTTCTTAATTAATTTGCTGATTAACATTATATTTATGTGATGGGGAAAACATTAGCTGGTTTAATTAACTATAAAGAACCTTTGAAATTAGGTTCCCAGGACAGGCAAAGCATAACTGGGTTTTTTATATGGAATTTCTCAGTAGCAGCCCACAGACTGGCTCTGTGCCCGGTTCAAGGCAACAGGCTCGCCCGAATTACATGGGAATTAAACATAACGCGATATGTGTGTTTATTATTGGTACACCTCAATCCAGCTGTTCGGCGAAACTAGGCTTAAAGTTATATTATCTTAAATAATGTTTAATAATCTAAAAACATGATTTTGAACAGAAAAGCTGCCATGGTTAATAATTATAGACAAACAGCAAAATAGTAGCAATGTTTATATCCTAAGTTGCGTTGATGTTTATTTCACCGCAGAAAAATTACTTAAATATCGATGTGTAACATAATCCGATCCGAAAAATAAAAGACAACGTCAAAACATTTATTTTAGATAAAAGGTACTTTTGAACGTCAACATTTACAATAAAGTAGAATTGAGATTCTAGGCGCTCCTTCCAAAAGGTAGTGTCGTATGGCGAAGAATGGGCGAGAAACTTTACCGTTACTCCGCCGGTCATCCAAAAAGCCATGCCATAACAAAACTCTTCCTTAATTACAAGTTTACATCAATGTTTTCAGTCCAAGTGTTGTTTTTCACGACTGCGGCCATTTGGAGGCAGATTACATCGGGATCGGATCGAATAAGTCCGTACTTACTATGACCGAGGGGCTATAATTCCCCGCATTGCAGACAGCGCTGCAACAACCATGTAGTGAGCACCAGCTTCAAGTTATAAGCTTTTTACTTTGTTTTTATTATAATTAAAATTTATATAGATACTTATGACATAATCATCATAATAATCATAATTTCAGCCAAGAGACGTCCACTGTTGGACATAGACCTCCCCAAGCTCCACCAGGATTCATGCGGTCTTCACAAACGAAATATTTATTCAAAGAATTTCATGTGTCATTCATGCTAAAGAATTAACGCTGATGTCGTAATACTTGCAAGGTAAGGTAAGTCATTAGAAGGAAAAAGTAGCCGATATTTCTTGTTATAACATCAGCTATCTGCCACTGAAAGTCTCTTCAAAATCTTTTAGCCGTTTCGGAGCTTGCCGGAACTAAGACAGAAATAAATGTTTTTTTGTTATAAACGGAGCTTCGTTTATAACAAAAATGTAACTTGTTTTTAGCATATTTTCATAAGTATTTATATAGTACTAGCTTCTGCTAGCGACTTCGTCCGCGTGCCAATCGACCCAGAGAATAAAAAGTTTCATAGAAAATTCAACCCCCCATTTCGCCCTCTTAGGGGTAGAATTTCAAATAAACCTTTCTTAGTGGATATTTACTCTTCACAAAGAACACACCCTCCAAATTTCATGGCTCTAGGACCAACGGTTTAGGCTGGGCGTTGATATATCAGTCAGTTAGTCACTCAGGACTTTGAATTTTATATATATAGATAAAGCTGTATGCAGCAGTATGTAGTATTTTATAGTAAGTATGTGAAGAAATTGCTAAACTTATGTGACAGTGTGCAGACACATTGTTCGCCGAGCAGACGGACGATGGTGCTGAAAGTTTCTAACGTAGCGACCGTGTACTGGAAGACGTACCATTGGAAGGCCTCCCACAAGGGGGACCGATGATGATGGTGAAGGCTGCAAGAATTCGTTGGATGCGAGAAGCACAGAACCGGTTGAAGTGCGGGTGCTTCGGGAACACTTTGTCCAGCAGTCTTTCGTCTGAAAGAATGAGTAGGACAGACGAGTGACACAGACGATACTCTACAATTATATACCGACGGGTACCAGTACGGATTATTAGGGAAATCGGTACTACTTTAAAAAAAATACAGTAGGAACACAACGACCATTTTTTTATAACCGCTGCCTCTTATGACATATTCCACACCCTCTAGGACCGAGCGGCGCTGGTTTGATTACCGTTTTCCGTGCACCACGATCGACTGTTGTAATTTGCTTGCTATCATAAAACCAAACGCCCTTATTTGCTACACGGCAATATATTATTATTTGTGTACCGACTTTACAGCCCCTGCCTATAAATTGTGGGAAATGCCGCTGAAAATGTATAGCAAAGCCGCTTGAAGCGATGTTTTATGCTGTAGAGTAACATGATTTTTATAGCCTCTATTTCTGAAATATACTTCGGTATGGCGTATTCGATAATATTAATACGCTTATGCTAGTGATTTTTATTACTATCAGGGCGCATTCACCAGTAAATGAACCTGTCGGGATCATCTACAAAATTACTAGACCGAGTTTAATGCGATTAACAATTCGCCTCAAAGCATTTGAATTAAAACTGTTTCAATGAGCGAGCTTCTTAAAAATATTGAAAATGTTTTTGCTCAATATTGATATACACTTTAGAATTCGCATACGCCATTCACCCCTGATAACCTACCCTTATTGATAATAAATTGAAGGCAGCTCAAATTCGAGATACTAAAAATATATCAACGTAAACTGAACTCAGTCCCTTGTTAGCAATTTATTGTCAAAGCCAGACGTAAAATCCGATGATCTAGATTCTACCAATCGTAACGTTTTCAAATTTATTTTTGTTGGGGTTACGATATTTTAAAAGGCTTAAAAGGGTCGCCTGTAGCTTTGTTTTTTAATTTAAATTATTTATGTACCTACAGCGGGTTTTGCAAAAACAGCGATATGATGGATATTTGCAATATTTTATTGCGGTTCCGAAGGTAAAAAAGGTCTGGCCGCTATAAAAACTCCTTGTTCAGTGATTTTTATGTGTGGCAACATTAAGAAGTTAGGGAAAAGGAGGATGGATTACCAAAATATTGTCTTTATGATTGTGTGTCTGTGAACAGTAAACCTTTATTCCCCTAGATAAATATATCTTAGAACCGAGTGAAATAACAAGGCTCTTGTCGAAAAATATTCGGCATCAGTTGCTCTTCGTAAAGATAAAATAATAATAAATGTGGGAAACACTGTTCAACAGTAATAATGTGGCCCTTTCTTTATTTTGTTTGTGGAAAGAGAATACCTGTTGCTTATTTTATTTACTTTTATTTGTTGTAAGATTTAGTTTGGAATTCAATTTCGTTTCAGTTAATCCTATTTGCTAGTACATTTATTGCGACAATAACGGACTTTCTCGTTCTTATTATTTTCAAGCTTTTGTAAAATAAATTTTAGTGGATTTTTGACGCAAACGGATGAAGATAAACCATTGGGTTCATTGACGTGGGTGAACCAAGAGGTTACCTTGTAACGATAAGAGGATTGGTTGAATCTTTTTGAGGGTAAAATATTTTAATTCTTTTTCGCTTTAACCGTTTATATATTGAAGAGAGAATTTATCATGTTCGCACCTACGTACAGAACAGGCAATGATCCATACTAATATTATAAAGTGAATAAAACTCTGTCTGTTCACGTCTTAACAACTGAACGGATTTTGATGAAATTTGACACACACAATCATAATTAAACGTCAGTTATTGAAACTAGGCTGAGAGTCAGCACTTTTTGAACGTCAAAGTTACATAAGACAGTCCCCCAAAACGCCCGCCCGTCACCGCTTCCTAGTGCTTTAGCTGGGAACAAGAAGTGGCGCAACAAACTCCCTGGCAGCACAGCTGGTAGCCAGCAACACAGTTAGAGGTATCCTGGTAGTGTGTTCCCGTAGGATAATTTCCGACCTCCACGCGGGGGAAGCTAGTGGAAAAAGCTAGTCTTTTCGCATAGCTCTAGACCGAATGCTCCCAGACCTGCGGTGCCACATAAGAGCCGCATAAGAGGGACCGAAGTCAACTCGCAGAGAGCTGTTAGTGAAAAAAATTAAGTACCGGTGATTTTCACTATATGCACTAGTTAAGCAATGAGCTTAAAGAATCACCGGTGCGGCGGGTATTATTTTAACAAAAAAAAAAACAATTCGAATCGACATTCGACTTTTTATTCATACGGTTCACAAAACGTATAATTTTAATCCGTATCACAGTACATATAATGTAAATTAAGGGATTACCAAATGTTACGGACCCCTGGTCCAAATCTGTCGCTGTATTGTATGCCAGGAGACTATTGTGGAGTAGATGAGTGTTTCTTTGTTACCAACATCCAGATTGGATTCCAATCCTCCAGGATTAAACAATAGATGTATGTTGTTCCAATATTGGGTCAAATGTTTGAACATACTATATATGTTTATGTGGAGATTCAATCGTACTGTGGGTTTGTGAATATGAAATTCGTGTTTAGTCCTTAGAATTGGGTATGTTTTACGGTATGTCGTGGAAATTGATTTTGTGGTTATGTTGTCTGAACAATATTGTGAGGATAGTTTTGGGTATGAATGTGGAAAGCTATAATAGTAGAAGAAGACAAAAGAAATGATGAATGGGCTGTGTGAAAGATAGCACGACTAGAAATGCCAGTGACAGAGTAGTGTGGTTAGAAAGGGATGGCTACCGACATGACGACTAATAGAAAAGCATGGAAGAAAAATACATGTTGCGTCGACTTCCAATGAATTGGCAAGATAATGATTTTCTTCTTCTTGGCGTGTCGATAGCAATTTAAATATAGTTAGCCCAGAATTTGGCTACGAGCTTAGCATTTTCAGTAGCGTCCATCAACTCCTGTAGCGTGCAAACAACATGACACGCTGGACAAGATATCAAGTGCCTCATTGTTTGTGGGACAGCACCACACATACACTCCAGGGCTGAGTTATCTATGAATCTCCACCTGTGCAGGTTTTCTTTACTCCGGCCTACCTGAGTCTATTTAAAGACTTCCATGAAAGCCAAGGCATAATGATTATGGTGATGATCTTTGAATAATGTACAGCTTGAGAACAGAATAGCAGTGACAGACAATTTTAATTAAACTGATTAATTTTGACATCATTTAACCGGCATCGGCTATATCTATCCATTTCTAAAAATACCTAAGTGCAGTGGTAGATCAGTGCTATCGGTTCCCAATTAAAGAGTTGTAGGTTGTGAGATCGAACACAAGCAGGCGCTTTATATCGTGTCAATAATTTCATCACCATGAGAAAACGTGTCCTAGAAAAAAACCTTCGAATACATGTTACATCTAGGTATCCGCACTGGGCCAGCGTGGTGGATTGCAGCCCATTCTCTCTTAAAGAGAGGAGGCTTCTGTCCCAGCACGGGGAACATTCTATGCTGATTATGACGGTTACCTAAGTGTGCCTACGTATAATATTTCAAGTTATGATGACATTACTTATTCGCCTGAGTAAGTAATGCTTGCTTCGGGTAGTTTATTATGGCCTCAATAGCTGACGAAGCTCAATAACTGTACTGTGTACTAAGTCTTGTATAAAAAGAAGACTAAATTATTACTAATAGAAAACACTTTTTACGAGCTTATTCTACAGCACTGCGAGAAGAACTCGACTAGGAGTTGTCTGTGCCAGCTTAGAGTATAGATATCACAAGCTCAGTAAGGTATCACTGGTACAGAAGAACATATATCGTTAGAACACAAGCGTGATTTGTGGCTTGTCTAATTCAGACGCTAACATTTGTGTCAATATAGTTGTGAGTCAAGAGGTCATTGTGAAAAGTTCGTTGTTCGAGCTGGATTGTACTGAGCTTCGAACAAATTCACTAGGATAGAACGATTGAACAAACAAAGGAAAAAAAATTCAATGGAAACGTGTTTTATAGTTTTTTTAAACTATTATTTATTTTCTATTTTTTAGGGTGTTTCGAATGTTGAGACGTATGTCAGCGTAGTTTGTGACAGTTTTTTGCTGTCCTGGTAACCCTGGCAAGGATAATGGCACAAATTTTTGAAATTATTGCATTTTCATCGGTCCTTGACAGGTGTGCAAAGATTGAATGAAATGTGGTCGTTTAAAGTGGGTCAAAATCGCGCTATAAGGAGTCGGTTACAAACAAACATACAAACATACAAGTGAAGCTAATACAAAGCGTGTAAAACAGAATGTTTGTAGTCGGTAGATTCGAACTATAAGGGACTTTGGCTATGTTATTGTTTCAATCGATTAGAGCATTAATATTAAGTACCTACAGACCTTTTAAAAATATAGTAAGAAGGCCTTTTCCCTACAATGGGACACATCAGGCGTACAATAATGAATAGGAACTCTTATGTTCTACTAACTATTGCCAGCAACTTTGGCCCGCGTGGAGGTTAGAAATATACTTGTACCGTCGACGGCTGTCGTCAACTTGTATCGGCGACAGCATGGATGCGTCATCGGCTACCGTCAACGCTTATTGGCGGTAGCATCGACGCGTTGACGGCTGCCGTGAACGCGTATTAGCGGTAGCATCGATTTGTCGGCGGCTACCGTCAACGCGTATCGGTAACAGCATCGACGTGTAGATGGCTACTGTCGAAAACATGCCGCTCGAGCACGTGTCGCTCGTATGTATGCATACTAACATGGCCAAATTGTACGTGGACATTCTACCTAACAGGCCGGCTGACTTCCTTATTCCATGGCAAAGCACTTCATTTATAAGATACAGGTATAATTGCTATATCTCGAATATTTTCCCGGAATTACCGCCATTCTTGTATATTGGGGTCGGCTATTTACGTAGGATTGGCTATTAGGAGCAATTTTGGTCGATAGCCTATCACTTATAATAATTGGGTGCCCTTCATTGGGTTGAACGATATTCGATGCTTCGAAAAATGCTTTAAGTGAGTAACGTAATTAGGTCCGGGAGGAGACCTCAATCACTTACGTTATTGTTTTTTTAAAACCATTGGGAATGATTTTGATGTCACTGGGTTAGATAACGATTAATACTTGAAGAATTGGAATACAGGTTTTAGAGCAGTATTTTTTATGATTATTGCACAGATGTAAATTTTGGTATACAACGTGTTAATGAAATAACCCAAAACCTGAAACTAGTTTGTTTAGAATCGGCAGCTAAATCGAATACAATAATTTTTAATGTCGGTAATTTTTTTCAAAAAAAATATTATTTGTCATGCCGTATCTAATATTTTCTAACGACGCTGTACACTACTGTCCAACGCGATGTAAACAAACAGCGCGGGCGAGGGTGAGGAGAGGGGGTATTAGAGCTGGCGCCAAGACAGACCGGGAGACACGCCGGCGCCCGCGCCACCCCGGCCACCCTCCGTCCGTAGTCTCCCTAGCGCAGCGGCGCGTGCGCTACGTGTCGACACGGGGACGAACGCGTGCGATTTACGTCTCCCGGCGGCAAAATGGCGTTTCGCTTCACAAATGTACAATATTGTGAAATGGTGCGAATGTTAGCGAGATGTGATGATAAAGTTAATTTAGCTGTGCGACGTTATCAGGAACAGTTTGGTGTATCTGTGTCGAACGAGACAATGTTGGCCGCTACACAGCGCGTACGGGATTACGGTACATTTAGGCCTCCGACCGCAGTAGACAGAGGACGTACCCGAAATAATGCTGATCTGGAGACCGAAATACTCAATTATTTCGCAGAAAACCCGACAGATAGCACAAGACATGTGAAGTAGTGAGAAGTGACACTACAGTGCTAAGGTCTTTGAAAAGTAATTTACGAAAACGTGCTTTAACGTGTATTCAACAAGGTGGTAGACATTTCGAGGCATTGCTGTGACAAACAATGAACGAACTTTCAGTAAGTGCTTTACTGTATTATTGTTGTAAATAGGTAGGTTGATTTATTTGAAATAATTATTGTAAATATGGTGATTCAAATCTTTTAAACAATCAAAAAGCCGGTGGTGGTAAAACTAGCCTTCGCTTATTTTTAAGCGTGGTAGGTTTACATGCAGCCAGTCCAAAGTCTGGAAAAAGTGTGATGGAAAAATTTGAGTCACTTTTCTATTCCAAAACAAAAAAATACGCATTATTTAACAACACGAGGGGATTAACCTCAAAGGAAAGTGCTCCCGTGTCAACGAACGTTTGACAGCGGCGCGGCGATAGAGCTACGAATCTGTAAGAAGTAGCGCGACAACAACATTTACAAATATCTTTTACTATAATTTATGAAAATAAATAATTATACGTCATATCAATTTATTAATATAAAAATCAGTTGGGGTGTCCGAGGTTTTGGGTTATTTCATTAACACGTTGTATAAGGGCATAGATTTTATAGGTGAGAGTGATTTTATCAAGAATTAGGTTGAGCCTTTTGTTTTTTAATTAGATGTAATTAAACCTTTTTAGCAATAAATATTATGACTTTTACTTTTCAAATACTACTACTACTACTATTTAGACTATCTTCTGAACTAGGCGAGGCCTGTATCTCAGAAGATAGCGTTCAGCTGACAATTTCATTATTTTGTAACCTAAAAAACATTGTGTGTTATAAATTATTAATAAATGTATATATATATATATATATATATATTTATTTTTATTAAAAAGGAAATCCAAGTAGTGAATAAAAGTATGTGTGTATGTGGGGTGTGTGTGCGAAACTCTGATATAATCGTTATCTAAACTAGTAATAAATCTGAAGAGTTTGTTTGTATGTTTGAATGTGTTAATCTCTGGTACTACCAGTCAAATTTGAAGAGTTCTTTCTGCATTTGATAACTCATTTCTGAGGAATGCTATTTAACATTACGTTAGGAGCAGAGCAAATACAAAAAGTCATAAAGAACGCTGAATGAAAAAGAAGAGGCGCCGGCAGCTGATGCGATGGGGCGGGATGTGTGGGAAAGCAAAATAATTTCATGCGGACGAAATCGCGGGCAGCATATATTTAAGGTCCATCCCTTATACATATGTGAGAATTATATCTTCAAGAATTAAAGTAAGCCTATTGTTATTTAACCCAATTTATTCAATCTTTTTAGTTTTCAATCAATATTTATCTTTAAAACTCTTATCTTATTGTAACGGTTAAATTTTAATTCCTGAAATGTTATTTCATTTTTATTTTAATTACGGACGCTTTTAATGTGCACGTCTTTTTACATTGTTCTCACATTGATAATTTCAACATAAATGATTTAACCAACTTATTGTTAGAATAGGATGATTTAAAACAGTTTCCATGAAGTTTCTTGCCCGATCTTCTCCATATGTACCTATATATAATTATATAGTCCTCCAGACCGTATTTCGGCCACGGCGGCCAATCTCAACAGAGACTAGCCATCGGCGCGGGACGTATTATAGTGCCCAAGTGTGTGCGAAGACACAGGAGCACTCACTCTTCCCTCACTCTCATATTCCGATGGGACGGCAATCCAACACGACCGGAAAGAGATCAGGCGTAGGACCAACGGCTTAACGTGCTTTCCGAGGCACGGGGGTATCACACCGCCAACTTTCAAACTCCGGGCTGCTACTAAGAAATTCCTAATGGAAAAAACCGGCCAAGTGCGAGTCGGACTCTCGCACCGAGGGTTCGTACAAACCTTCAGGTATGTGAATACAGGTTTATGCATAAGGTTTAGGTGCATGAATTTTTTTTTTTTTTCTAATTTTTATATTTGAGTTGACTGAATGAAAGGTAAATTGTGGTTTACGATTTTTGACGTATTAAAAAAGAACTACTTACTAGATCTCGTTCAAACCAATTTTCAGTGGAAGTTTACATGGTAATGTACATCATATATTTTTTTTAGTTTTATCATTCCCTTATTTTAGAAGTTACGGGAGGGGGGGGACACATATTTTACCACTTTGGAAGTGTCTCTCGCGCAAACTATTCAGTTTAGAAAAAAAATGATATTAGAAACCTCAATATCCTTTTTGAAGACCTATCCATAGATACCCCACACGTATGGGTTTGATGATATTTTTTTTGAGTTTCAGTTCTATGTATGGGGAACCCCAAATATTATTGTTTTTTTTTTTCTATTTTTGTGTGAAAATCTTCATGCGGTTCACAGAATACATCTACTTACCAAGTTTCAACAGCATAGCTCTTATAGTTTCGGAAAAAAGTTGCTGTGACATACTCGGACAGACAGACAGACAGACAGACGTGACGAATCTATAAGGGTTCCATTTTTTGCCATTTGACAACGGAACCTTAAAACCCAGTAACACTTTGCTCGACCCGGGAATCGACCTACTACACTATGTGTGTGTATGTGAAAATGTACCTAGGTACTACACTTTGGAATAGGCTATAATTAGCTTTATCTTCCTGACCGACCGACTCCTCGACAATTTAAAAGTACATGTAATTGGTTTATTTGAAACTAGCTTCTGCCCGCGACTTCGTCCGCGTCAAAATTTTACTCCCCTGACCGTGCTGCTCCGCTCCTTTTTTATTTTTTTTAGGACAACCAACACAACGTTATCTGATCCCAAACTAGGCAGAGCCTGTACTATGGCAACCAGACAACTGATAAACATACTTATATATTTCTAAATACATATATATTATAGATAAATTACACCCAGACACAGAACAAATGATTGTAGTCATCACACAAAGATTTGTCCTGGGTGGGAATCGAACCCACGACCTCAGTCTAAGCAGTCAGGGTCACTAACCACTAGACTAACAGGCCAGCCAGCTTTTGACTGTAGCGTGATGTTATATAACCTATAATCTTTCTCAATAAATAGGCTACTCAACACAAATTTTTTTATCAATTCGGACTAGTAGTTTCTGACATTACCGTGTTCAACCAAACAAACTAACTCTTCAGCTTTATAATGTTAGTATAGATATAGATAAATGGTTTGATTTGAATTTGTACGATAAAAGATAAATTAGAATGAATGCCATTAGATTGATAAAACTTTCGGAAATAATTCTGATTTATACCTTACCTTACAAAGATAGAACTTACATTTCAATGACTAACTTACTAAGCAATAGCTTTACGTCAATCGTGAATATCCTACTTTAGATTAATAAAGGATAAAATATAAAGTTTAACCTTTGCTCCTTTTTCGTTATTATACTATTTGGACGGTATAATAAGCTGTTGAAACAAAGTGCAAAGTTTAAAGAGTTGAATGACCTTTGTAGGTATAAAGGTCATTCAACTCTTTAAACGTTTTATCCCATATTACAGTGGTAGACTTGTTTAATATCACTCAATTTGTTGGCAAAGGGAATAAAAGTACTGTGTGTGAAAATAACTTAGATTTAAGTCGTGACTTAAGTAGTGAAGTTTGAACTTAATTAAGAGGTTGTATATAAGACTGTGTAGGTTTGTATAGTCTAAAAGCCACGTGTAGATGTGAACTAATGAAAATTCTGAAATGAGTTGGCTAGACTCCTGGGCAAATATTGGCGAAAAGGTTGGGCAGGGATGTATTTGTTGATTTAATATAACATAGAACGTCAGGCATGTACTCTTTGAAGTTTTAGGCAGAAATTGTTTCGTAGATTTTGTTGATGAAATTAAAAAACTATTTACACTAAACAGACGCAAAACTGAAAAGCAAAAGATAAGCCTTTAGTCTAAATAAGCTCCTCATCATCATCATCATTTCAGCCGTAAGACGTCCACTGCTGGACTTAGGTCTCCCCCAATTTGGGGGGCTTTGCCATAATCGCCACGCTTGGCAGGCGGGTTGGCGATCGCAGTATAGTGGTAAAATGCATAGAGAACGCTGCTGCCCATTCTCTAATAAGCTCCTAAATTAAAATAATTCAAAAATATGCACCCCAAGTTTTGAGGCAGCGGCGCCAAACAAAACTCAACGCGGATCAATGAAGCTGCAATATTTTATTTGGCGCCTTTATTCTTGTTTGGCGCCGACTAAAACTATATTTTTCTTGTTAGGATTTGATATCGTCAGTTTAGTTTCTTGTTTAAACTGTTTTTAGGGTTCCGTTGCCAAATGTCAAAAAACGGAACCCTTATAGATTCGTCATGTCTGTCTGTCTGTCTGTCTATCCGAGTATGTCACAGCCATTTTTTTCCGAAACTATAAGAGCTATGCTGTTGAAACTTGGTAAGTAGATGTATTCTGTAAACCGCATTAAGATTTTTACACAAAAATAGAAAAAAAAAACAATAATATTTGGGGTTCCCCATACATGGAACTGAAACTCAAAATTTTTTTTTCATCAAACCCATACGTGTGGGGTATCATTGGATAGGTCTTCAAAAATGATATTGAGGTTTTTAATATCATTTTTTTCTAAACTGAATAGTTTGCGCGAGAGACACTTCCAAAGTGGTAAAATGTGTGTCCCCTCCCCGTAACTTCTAAAATAAGGGAATGATAAAAATAAAAAAAATATATGATGTACATTACCATGTAAACTTCCACCGAAAATTGGTTTGAACGAGATCTAGTAAGTAGTTTTTTTTTAATACGTCATAAATCGTAAACCACAATTTACCTTTCATTCAGTCAACCCAAATATAAAAATAAAAAAATTAATTTCATAAACATAAACCTTATGCATAAACCATGAATACCTGCAGGTTTCTACGGAACCCTCGATGCGCGAGTCCGACTCGCACTTGGCCAGTTTTTTTGGGTATACTTTTGTCTACACTAAGAGGTGAATTTTGTTTTTCACTTTTAAATGAGACTAAATTTGAAGTATAGTGTATACACCGAAGTTCGTCCCATTTATGATGTTTTTATTAGGATAAACAAAGAATTATATATAATTCGTAGTTGACGGCTATGTGATGGGTTTTTATACATCCTGTATATCTTTAATTCTGTAAACGTGTAAATATACTGTGGTACTATATATTAATACTGTATTAAAACATCAGTTGCACACAGTACCCAAAACTCGAAAAATATCTCTCTAACTCCCCTAATCCTGAGCTTTCACTGAAATGAGAAAAGCGAGCAACGAACGGACAACTTTTCTTTTATCTCGTTCAAGTAAACAGTTTAAGAGGAACTAATTAAAACTTTTAAATGTTTATACTTTCGAAGCACGTGCAAAATGAGTGGTTATGGTCTTACGGACTTTCGTTTTAATTAGACGCACTTCTTATATTACTCTTTAGATATGAGTAAAGTTCACTCAACCGCCAGAGAAAAGTGAGGATACTCCGACCAGCCACTTGTCGTATCTAATAGGCAACAGACCGACTGTTGATATCGGGACGTTGTTTATGATAGTTTTTTTTTTAGTTTAGTTAAAATTGATTTTGACGATTTATGCTTCTTTTCTTAAATCTACATTAATATTATAAAGCTGAAGAGTTTTTTTGTTTGTTTGGTTGAACGCGGTAATCTCAGGAACTACTGAGCAGAATTTAAAAAAAAATGTGTTGGATAACCTATTTATCGGGAAAGGCTATATAAAATCACGCTGCGACCAATAGGCGCGGAGCAGCAATGAAAAATGTTGCAAATACGGGAAAATCGCACGGACAGGCGATTCGATGCGAAGGGAAGGGTCGGGGGAGCAAGAAATTTAACGCAGACGAAGTGGCGGGCAGAAGCTAGTAGGTGCATAAAATGAATAAAGGGTTTGGCTTGAAGCGATTTTGGGAATGAAAGGCTTTGAAAGCTATTGTTTATTTTTAAAGTTTAGTTATAGAAATGTATTCTGTATTAAATAATTAAGACTATTATATTATCACTTAAAATATTATACTCAGAGTAAAATATGGTTGATATTTTAATGACTTCTAAATGTGAAATGAATTTACATACGTAATCTCAATTGAACAGTTATTTTTTTTACAATTGGGTCCATAATATGTTCTGAAAAATCAGAACTATTTTTGCGTCCATTAGCAATCCTGAAAGGATTGTGAAAATTTGATGACAAAAGCAAACATCAATTTTTGTTGAATATTTGCAGGTATATTTTAGTTGAAATACTTAGTATTTTAATATTCAGGGTTTTTTAGGGTTCCGTAATCAAAGGGTAAAACGGGCCCCTATTACTAAGATTCCGCTGTCTGTCGGTCCGTCCGTCCGTCTGTCACCAGGCTGTATTTCATGAACCGTGATAGTTAGAGACATGAAATTTTCACAGATGATGTATTTCTGGAGCCGCTATAACAAAAAATACTAAAACACAGAATAAAATAAATATTTAAGGAGGCTCCCATACAACAAACGTGTTTTCTTTTTGCTCGTTTTTGTTCGATATTGATAACGGCAATAGGTAGACGCTTGAAATATTCTCAGAATATTTAATTATAATATATTCGTTTTAAAAATTAATAATTAAATTAAAATACAACAAATATTTAAGGGCCCACACAACAACGTGATTTTTTTGCCGATAATGGTACGCAACCCTTCGTGTACGAGTCCGACTCGCACTTGGCCGTTTTTTTTAGTTAATACTTTGTTTGCTTTACTTCGCAGAAAACATTAAGAACTTCAATTACTAAAGTAAATATTATCTCGCTTGGGAGTTGGTCCCTTAAGTACGATTTTTAATGCATAATCTGACTTTGTCAATATTCTCTTTTGGGACACTTCGAAAGGGAGGGGCCGTAATCCACCGATGGCACAACGTGGATTCTTTTTTTGAATTCTACTATCTAAAAATGTTTCTCAGTTAAAGTTGGTCTTTGGTTGAAGCCACGACTGTTGAGTGTATCTTGAGGTCAATTCCAAACTCGGGGAAGAATTGTTTTTTTTTTTTTTTGAGTAATTGTCGATATCCCAATGGCTTGATTTTTGTACATATTAAGTGTATTGTAAAACAATAACCGTTGATTTCCTGGTACAGAAGTATAGGATGACGTACAGTATACATTTTACGATAATGATGTTTAGGCAACATTTTAACGGTTTCTCAAGAATAGTTCTCAAGCACCATGTTCGAAAATTGTTAATTAATATGGGTTTAAGCGTAGCCACCCCTGCTGTAAACTACGCGATGGAAATTCAGTATGCTCTTGGCTTTTATAAAAAATACGCAACATAAATTCGGCCTGTTGTTCGATACGTCATTTAAAAACGATTGTAGGCGAAAACATGGCCGAATCGTCGTCAGCATATATGTAGCCACTGTTAGTCTCATAATCAATTTGAGGATGTCAGGCATACCAGCAAAAGTTAAGAAGCGAAAATATAAACGCTTCAAATAAATGTCGTTCGTTTAATATTACAGCATTTCAGTGGCGTTCAACATCGACGTGCAATATCCGTCTTCCGTACGCGGAAATGGATATACATTATACATACGTACATTATACAATACATGTTGACTTACACAGCCACGAGAGAAACGCAGAGCAAGTATGGGTAGCGTTGATCTATTTTGTTGAACGTTGATCTCGTAATTGTAAGAACATTTACAGTCTGATTTAAGTCTCAATCTTTCAAAAATACGTCTAGTTTCCGTACATTTTTGACAAAATTTTAACATATTATATAGCAAAAGACAGAGGAGGAAAAGAGTTTTTGAGGGTCCTGAAGCCAGTTAAATTGAATTCAAAATGAAAATCCTAGAGGCGACTACAAAAATTTTAAAAATTATCATCATGTTCTTTCCATGGTTTTCGAGAGTGCTGAAGCCGATAATGAGGTCCAAATAAAGTGTGAGTATTTCAATATATATTAACGACTTTACATTTGGAGTTGAAGAAAAAGCGTAAAGAACTACGTTTCTGACGAGGGTCGCCCCGATCCCACACGTTTTATATTACCACCCAGAACGATGTTCCCTTTTGCACACAGTTTATCAGTATCTATCTACACATTTTTAAACATATTCAGACTATTGTATTGCTAACATAGGTGTAAGAAATATTGTTACTAACACAATTGAGTCTTGTTACTTATTGAATAAAGACAATATATATATTGCGCAGTTTATAAGTAAAAACTTTGCCTGTGTTGTCTTCTATTCAAACAACAACTTTAAGGTCATGAATAATTGAAAACTCATCTTACATGTAGGTACCCTTTTCCAGCCTCCGGTTAGTTCCCAACACGGGCCTCTGTGGTTAGCTTCGAGAAATTCTCAAACGAAACTGACGTAAGGTCAACCGCACGTGTTGCTACACTTGCTTTACGATAACCTCCCATAATGCTACGTAGTAATGGCGCTGTGAATGTTAAAACATTTTTAAACCGAGCTTTTGTCCACCGCTTCGACCGCATGGGGGTTGGAAATTGTCCCAAGGAAACATACTTCCAAGATAGAAAGTATAATTTATCTTCACTCAGGTGTACCTGTGTACCAATTTTTATCAAAATCCGTTGAGCTCTTAAGGCGTGAAATGGTGTCAGACGTATAAGCAGACGGAGTTACTTCCGTATTTATAATATTAGTATGAAGAATGGACACTGTAACAGAATACATATAATTAATAACAAGCAGTGGTGGCCCGAAAAATTGCTAAACTAAAGTGGCAGTGGGCAGGGCACATTGCTCGCAGAACAGATAGCCGATGGGGCCGAAAGGTTCTGGAGTGGCGACCGCGTACCGAAAGACGTAGAGTTGGAAGGCCTCCAACAAGATGGACCGATGACCTTGTGAAGGCCGCAGGAATCCGCTGGATACGGGAAGCACAAAACCGGTCGAAGTGGCGGAGCTTGGGGGAGGCCTATGTCCAGCAGTGGACGTCTTTCGGCTGAAATGATGATGATGATGAGTGGTGGCCCAGTGGTAACAGCTGTGACTTACGAATTGTTGGTCGTAGGTTCAAATCCTTTACTCTGTGTAGATTGTTCAACCATCACTGCTCTCAAGACGGTTACGGAAAACATCGTGCAGAAACCTATTCTAGTACTAAAAATGATGACATCTATCAACCCGCACTGGACCGCGTTGTGGATTACAACCCACTCCGTCTCACCACTCACCATGATGATGATACATATAGTATGGATTTTTAGGATATACCGGATGACATTTTTTACCATCTCGACCTTCATATGGTGTGTTGTGTAACTAGAATAGAAGGCAGAAAGGCCTTCAGATTCATCGCAGGTGACTAAAGGAGCGCGGGACGTGGGTGGAAGGGGATGCGTGTGCGGCTCGTGCGCCTGCGAAAGATCAATGAGGCCGCCTATCGGCCGGCTTCAAAAGGTAGAACCGCGCTACGAAATCATTGATACATGCCGCGCATTAAGTAGGGTGCGTATGATTTGAGTTTCGATAGATTTTAATTGTTTTTTTTTTACCAATTTACTGTTTTTTTTGTTCAAGTATGAAAATGTTACTTTAAATGTGTAGTGTTTATTGCTAGATCAATTTCATTACATGTTATTCAAAAATAAAAATAATGAAAATTTCTATGCCAAAGGCTTCTACTCTGTTCACCTATTACACCCATTTTTTTTTTCAAGACGCTAAAAAATGTCACCCAGTATGTGCAGTTGAGTATACGTGTGGTTATTTTATATTTCGTATAGAGATTTCTTGCAAGCGTTTGACACAGTTTCAAGTTTGAACAGTGTGGGAGGATGGAGGATGGCTTGCATCACTTGAGTTCAATGTACGTTCGTGTGGGACGAAGCTTCAATGAGATTTATTGAAAGAAAAGCAGAATAATTACAGTTGTGTTTGCCATTTTATACCTTTTCTGCTGTTTAAATTATTTAAATTTATATTATAAAAAGAAAAGTTTCGCATTTTGTATGTTTTTTTTTAACCTTTCACGCTAAAATAGCTTAACTGCTTTGGATGATATTTAATGCATCGGTAGACCACGACCTGGATTAAGACAGATTTCTACGGGATAGATAATGACACCAGAGTAACACTTGAGGGGTGTAATAACCCCCGGCCACCGTAGGCGCGAGCTTGCGGGTGGCGAGCAATGGGTAGCTCGCCGCCCGGTAAGGACCAAGCTCGGGTCGACGGCGCGTAGTGTTCCACGCGCGCCTCAAAGAGATGTCAGCAGTACTGAAGGGGTCTGCTAGGACCGATGCCTGCCGGGGTCACGTGATTGTTCTAAAGAGATACCGTGACCCTGGCACATGGGCAACTGAAGGAACACGGGTGGGTTTTAGTCAGTAAAAGTCTGACACGCCCTCCCGCTCCGCCCAGAGCGGGAGAAGTCATTTGATGATTTCCCATCCAAAAAAAAAAAAAAAAAAAGGGGTGTAATAAGTATTTAACAAATGATTGACTACAAATATGTAAAACTTTATTCAGCAGACACTGTCGTTTACGATATTTTACGCCAAAATGCCAATCAGACGTCAAAATCTTCTGTCCATACGGTTAAAACTAAATGCAGTATGAAACTTGCATATAAACGGAAATTTAACCTACCATAAATCAAAAAACGTGTCGAAATCTTATATATTGGTACCTAAATAATCTTTTTCCCTCCATTCCAATGATTTGCAATTCTTCTTTTAGTTAAAGCAAACTAACTCCTAAATATCTCTCAAATAGATCTCAAAACTGGAGCAAACAATTGAAAGTCGAAGAAACCCTTAAACTCGATTTGCCCAGGGGTCATAAACCACAATTAACTTCAAGTAAATAATGTCAATTCGATAATCGTTGAACGCAATACAAACTGGGCCCACATTAATAACCTGGCCTCTTGACAGGGGTCGCACAACGGTCATGGCTTAAAAGCCTTTAGATAGGACCGATACTTATCGATAGCGGTCAGAAGGTACTCGCTGTTTGTTCGGTATTGTTGTTATAGAAATAAGCTAATGACGTAAGATTTTGGGAGAGAATAATAACAAACACATACCTAATTCGTAACATTATCCTAGCATTGAACATTGTATAGCTTCAGGAATGTATAAATCAGTAAACTAGATGTCGGATCATGTACAGGGTGGATGAACATCGACATAAAAACTGTAACTATGAATTTAGGACACGATTCTAAATCCCTTATCGTAGACTGTAAGAAACAGCATTTTTTTTTCAAAATTACCTACTAATATTATTTTCGCAGAGGTGTACAGAAACGAGCACTGAATCCATGGTGGAGGCTGTGCAAAAATGTTGCTGCCACCCTATTATATTAATGTAGATTGTCGTGTTCATCTTGTTCTGTTGAACAAAACCTTACAGTTTTCCAAACGGTCGTCGCGATCATTTATTACTTATTTGTGATAAATGATAGCGACAAACGTGTATTCGTGCGACGATCGCTTCTATTAGGACACATCCTTAATTTGTTTAACTTACTTGTTGTTTTACAAATTAAACACACACGTTTTCCGTTGAAATTGGACTCCAGCAGCTACTGCGGCTGCCAGTTCTCGTTTAAAACCGTTAAATCAATATTTTCCACATACAAAAATATTGTCCATTTATAAAACTGACGGCGAATAAATCGAAGTACGGTGTTGTTCGGATACGATTAACAAATGTAATGATTCACCAATGCTTTTCGATTGTAACCATCGATCAAGCTGGGATATTTAGAGCACATTGAAAATGTATGGACGCAATGTTTTTTAGAAGGGTTTAAAATTAATATGTCGGTATCCGTTCTGAAGTAGCGACCGCGTTCTGAAAGACCTAGACGTAGCGCTGGAAGGCCCACAGGATGGACCGATGACCCGGTGAAGGCTACAGGAATGCGCTGGATGCGAGAAGTATATAATTATTTCTTAGCTGACGTGTCCTACTCATAAACTATCTCTGTGCAATTTCGTCTTCGTAGCTCAAGTTTTTGAGATTTCGTGAGCGAATGAATGTATGAATGAGTTACCTATCGCTTTTATATATACGAATAATAAAGCTGAAGAGTTTTTTTGTTTGAACGCCCTAATCAACTACCAGTCAGATCTGAAAATATATTATTCTTATATATTATTCTGCATTTGATAGTCCAATTTTTGAGAAAAGCTACTAATCAGCACGCTAGAACCCTTAGGAGCCGAGTGAAAATAGAAGAAATAGTACGAGCAGGTGATGCGATGATACGGAGGCACAATATAAGTCACTGGCAGAGTCAGTAGTGAATAATATCAGCAACATGAAAAAAGGAAAAAATAGTAGATTATTAACCAAGGGGATAAAGCAGTGTCTTCTGTCGCGGGTGACGATTTAAATCGCGAGCGTAACGAAGGACTCGAGGTTTACTCCCGAGCGTAGCGAGGGTGTTAAAAATTTAAATCACGAGTGAAGCGAGGGATTTATGACGAGTCCTGAGTGTAGCGAGGGATTTAAGTTCACCCAAGACTAAGACAGCTTTATCACCGAGGAAAATACTCTACTTTTCGTACCATTTCCGAAAAAATTAACACAATATAATATGAGATAAGCATTTATTAAAAATAATGACAATTAAAAATAAATTAAAATAAACTTAACGTTTATGTATTCGAAGAAAACAAAAACGTGGCAAATTCCTAGACTAATATTTTTTTGTCGGAAAAGCAAATGCATCAAGCTCATACGGCCTCGTCGGTTTTCGTAATTTTATTTAATAATCATAACTGCATAATAAATGCGTATTCCTTTTTCAAAAAGATGTATAATGCTTTATATACTAACTCAATGGTGTAAACCAGTATACATTTCGGTAAGTATTCCAAATTTAAATCACATTCTCCCCCTAGAGGATGAATGAAATTCATTACAATTTTCTTTCCCTGTTTTTAACAGATTAAAAATGACTATTGTTATGTTCGCTTTTTGTGGCATAGAATGTCACTTTTTTGAGCAAGTGGTACGAAAATAACATTTATGTACCACAGATTAAAAAGCACGTAATAAATAGCAACAAAAATAAAAGTAAAATTTATAAGTAGAGTGCAATGTCAGAAACTAGCTCTGAAGTGTTCCTGATAGCTGCGCCCAAAATGGACCAGTACAACAAAAAATCTAGATTACTAGTACCTGACGCTGATTTTCAATTGGACCTGAAACATGGGGTAGTTCCTACCCTCTTCACAGTATCTAGCCATTATCAAAGGTCCCCTAGTTAAATTTACTGCCGACCCAAACCACCTAGCCCAGTACGATAATCCACCTCAAGAAATCCAAATTCAAATCGCTATCACACCGACCCCCATCAAATAGATATCAAAAATGTTACTGCCACCTTATCTCTTACTGATAAGGATTCTGAAACTCCTGATCATTATTATCAGTACCGCAGCTGTTCCTGACAACTTCCATACTAATATTAATCGTAAACTTTGAGTCGTTTGAGCAAAATGTCGCAGAGTTGTTATACAATTATGAAACCGCCTGAAGCTAAGCCGGATGTCACTTTTACTTTAATTGTTTTGTATTTAAAGGTGTCTTTATTTTGTAATGATATTATAATAATTGTGAACTGTTTTGCCTAAAGGCCTCACGGGTGGGTGGAGCAAACTGTACGGTCACTAAAAGAGATAAGTAACCAAGCTCGTCGGATATAGTTGAAGAAGCCGGTGGATGTTTAAATAAAATTTAAATTAAAAAACAAACATTTATTTGTCAGTTTAAATTGTATTAAAAACAACCATGGATTTCTCTTAAACTTCGACTTCATCCGACCCTGGTCATTTAACTCTTGGTGGCTGTATCTAATGGTCAGGCGGTAACGATTGAGAGCAATGGTGGCCCAGTGGTATCGGCCTCGACTCACGAATTATTGAACGTGGGTTCAAACCCAGGCAGGCACTTTATTTTGTGTAAATTATTTCATCACCACTGCTCTCAAAACGATGAAGCAAAACATCGTAAGAAACCGACATGTCCTGGAACTAAAAATTCGAAGACATGTGACATCTACCAACCCGCACTTGGCCCGCGTCATTAATTACGGCCCACCCCCTCTCACCGAGAGGAGGTCTGTGTCTCAGCAGTAGGAACAGTAAATGCTGATTGTGTAGGTAATGTACCTACAGGTCAGAATTGATATAATTTCAGTGCATTATCTATACTAATATTATAAAGAGGTAACATTTGTTTGTAAGTTTGTATGTAGGGGGTAATCTCCGGAACTACTGGTCCGAATTGAAAAATTATTTTTGTGATGGGTAGCCTATTTATCGAGGAAGGCTATAAGCTATATAACATCACGCTAAAACTAAGAGGAGCGGAGCAGTAATGAAAAATGTTGCTAAAACGGGGTAAATCGCACGGGTATGCGATTCAACGCGACGGGAAGGGTCGGGGGAACAAGAAATTTAACGCGGACGAAGTCGCGGACAGAAGCTAGTAATAAAAAACCAGCCGTTCGAACTTTAAATTATTCTAATACACAACATAACATCATACCTGTATTTCTCAGAGGATTAGGCAGAGGATCAGCTATAGTACAACCACATGTCACTAGATATGTTAAAGTCTCGTGTAATATAAAGTGAGCCAATAACAGTCAATCGGGAACAAATCCAGACACCGGGTCACTATTAAGTATTCATCATCATCATTTTAGCCAAAAGACGTCCACTGCTGGACATAGGCCTCTCCCAAACTCCGTCATTTCGATCGGTTCTGTGCTTCCTGCATCCAGTTCAATCGTGCGGCCTTCACAGTCTTCGGTCCACCTTGTGAGAGGCCTTCTATTAAATATTCCAGAAGTAAGAACTATATAACACTTTTCCTAACCCGGATACTGAGTCCAGACTTCCAGGTTTCATTGACTGGCCTGTTAGTCTAGTGGTTTGTGACCCTGACTGCAAAGACTGAGGTCGTGGGTTCGATTCAAATCCAGGACAAATCTTTGTGTGATGAGCACAATCAAATCAAATCAAATCATCAAATCATTTATTTGTTTGCAAACATGGGTAATAAATACAATATCAATAAAATACACAATCATTTGTTTTGTGTCTGGGTGTAATTTATCTATAATATGTATGTATTTAGAAATATATAAGTATGTTTATCAGTTGTCTGGTTGCTATGGCAACCAGACAACTGATAAACACACTAACTATACTATGGTACAGGCTATGCCTAGTTTGGGATCAGATAACGGTGTGTTAGTTGTCCTAAGATATTTATTTATAGGTCCAGGCTCAGCAGTAGCGTTCACCACTGACGCAGTCTCAAATTAAATAATCCTATTATTTTGGGAAAATAATAATAAATTATGACCGGTTTCCCTTCCTTCTAAATAGCTCTACAACATTTGAAAGTACAAGGTAAACACATTAAATCTAAACTAATATTACAAAAATGTTAATCGTAGAATGTCATGTCAAGAAGTGTTTGAATTTACATGTTCACATTAATTATAATTATGTTGCTTATAATAAAACAATGCTATTACAGGAACATGACTAGTACATTCTCAGAATAATGGCATACCTAGACAGCCTTTACACGAAATAAATAGCCTTAATTTAACTAAATATCAGAAGCTTGCTACTCACGCTACGCCGTAGCGCTCTCGTAGCGACCTCGCTACGGCGTAGACCCTAAATGCTACGTACGTATTATAGTGCAATGTTGGATCTTGATTAATATTTGCTTTGAGCATATTTACTTAGGGGTCGAGTGTTAATACGTTAGTACAAAGGATTTAGAATTAACCCATTAGTGTTTGAATTGAGATTAAAAAGACTGAGGATAAGCTGCTGCTCAATTTCTAATTGGATAGGAGGATTGAATTAATAGTGGTTGTGCAGAAATATTTTTTATGTTCAGATTTAAGTATATTTATTTTTTAATTATTATAAAAATACTTCGGTGTGTTTAGGCCTTTTTATATAAAGTGTAAGTGCTAGGAATACGGAAAAACTAATCTGCTATTACCACACATTTTGTCGAAATATGCGGATTTAGTAGTACAGTGGAGTTTGGATTATCCGAATGTCGATCAGTCGAACAACCGGTCTAAGCCCGTCCGACTCGCGCGTGCCTACTAGCTCCTCCCGCGCTATAGTGCTCGCGTGAACGTAAACGTGTTGTCCTTTCTATGAAAGATAAATACGAGATTAAGAAACTGTCAGAGGAAGGTGAATTTACAACCAAATTATCCAATGAACAGGTATCAAAGTTGGTAAATCCCACCTTTTCGAATGTAAAAATACAAAAGACGAGTGATTAGCGTCAATCATTGTACCTAGTAAGTACATGTTTTTTCCAAGACTGTCTGCACTTTTTTTTGGTTATTGTCATTAAGCATATAAATATGGTTTTGATTCACTTGTACATAGATATGCATGACTGAATGAATATAGTTTCATTATCCGGAAAAAAAAACGGTTTTCCGCACACCCATGTCCCCCAATTACTTCGGATTATCGACGCTCTATGTGGCGATATACTATATGATGCGTATGAAGTAGCTGATATTTTCATTTTTTCTCTCTCTCTAACTCTTTCTATATCTCTATCTCAAGGTTGGTTCCATGTTAAAAACGATTGGTAAATACAAGAACAATTACTCTTTCAGGTTTTTAGTTAAATACACCTTATAGGCTGTCTCATTGGTCTAGTGGTCGAAAGCACTACTGCTAACCATGAGGTCCGATTTTCAATTCGGGCAATGTTTTATTCGGTTTTTTTATCTGTAATTTCTCAGTAGCAGCTCGGAGTCCGGTTGATAGCGATATGCTCACCTCCTATTACATAGGACTTAAACGTAACTGTTGAAATGTGAGTGTACTATTGGTGCACCGTTGCCTAACCCTTCAGAACAAGACGTGGTGGTATGTTATGTGTTAAATATCGAATAAATAGTATTTATTTTGTCATTTTCTGTGCAAAGATTTCATGAGCGTCATGTCATGGTATGGTTGATCCACTTGAATCTTAAATCTTTACCTAGAATTCTATTAACAAATTTCCAGTCTCACGTGAATAATTAAAATACATCTTCTCTTATAAGTGTACCTTCTTCATGAAAATGTGCTTCGTTAATTCATTAGTACATATTAATATTTAATGAGGTCTTGAGAAGGATGAACCGTACTCTAGTTGATTCCCTCCATTGAAGTGAAGGTGCTTGTCAAATATGTGGGTAGATGCTATATTTATTTTAGAGATAGGCTTATTAAGAAAATGCGTAGGTAGCAGGGCCGGACTGGGGCTTTAATTCAATCCGGGCATTTCACAGACAACCGGCCCTCTGTCATTCGTAAGAGAATAATATTGGTATAACCAGCAGCCCGACCGGCCCACTGGGCCTCCGGCTCATCGGGCACTTGCCCGATTTGCCCGCATGGCCAATCCGGGCCTGGTAGGCAGTATACATGTTTTGTCCGGTTTGCTCTGATAATTGACCTTCGGGAATATTTTATAAAATATTGGCATATTTGACTCATATTTAGAATGATATTATAAGAAAATTGACACTCAGCTAGGAGAGCTGAAAGAGTGCGTCGTTATTTACACTAATATTATAAAGAGATAAAATTTGTCTGTTTGTATGTGGGGGATAATCTCTGAAACGACCAGTCGGATTTGAAAGTATTCTGTTTGTAATTTATAGCCAAATTTTTGAGGAAGGTTATAGGGTCATAGCAAAACGCTTATTAGCCTATAGGCTCTTAGATGCCGATGCCGATGCCTTTTAAGTGACTTAAAAGCATTCCAAATGTTTTATGTGTAAATCAAGGTTATACAACTGTCTACTATATTATATAACTATCTGTGTGCCAAATTTCATCCAAATACATTTGGCGGTTTTTGCGTGATTGAATAACCAACATCCAAACATAGAAACGTTTACATTTAAAATATAGCTTTTGCCAGCGGCTTCGCTCGCGTAGTCTATTGGTGAAAACCATTAAAATCTAAAAGATCTAAGTTTACAAGCACGAAATGCGACATTGTTTATACTATGTAAATATGTATATAATATAAGTAGGATTACTAAAATGTTCAAAATTCAAGATGTTTAAAGTGACCTAATGGTCACTTTAAACATCTTGAATTTTCAACATTTTTGTTAGAACGAGTTTTTACTGAAGAACTTATATGAAGCATATTTTATATGAAGCAGTAAAAATATTCAGCGTTCGTGGAATCTGTGCAAGTAAATGGCTGGACAAAACAGGTGCATGAGAATAAATGGCGAAAGCGGGGAGATGGTATTCTGTAGGGCCACAAAACTTGGGACTCTTGTATTAACATAACCTACCAAAAGTTATTGAAAATAGAAATTGCAAATTGTTTATTATCCGGGTAATAAATACGCAGGCACACACGCCAAACATGAATTGAAATGTCAAAAGTTGTTTAAAACATTACTTACAGTCAGTTAAATGTCGTAATTGGTTTGCTGTTTTCTACGAGTTTCCATCGTCAGGGAACAGAAGGCCAAATTCTCGTAATCATTTTGAGAACGTTCACAGTCAGAAAGTCAATAACTCAATGATCGTAAATAAAAACGTTCAAATCTAGTCACAGTTTCATCTCGAAAACAATCAAATGTCAAAAACTTGTCAAAATGTATGGAAACTCGAGGTGTTATCAGACTATGGACGTTCTTAAAATTATGGTAATTGCCGCTGATTTTGCGGCAGCCGTTTGATTTGACCCTGAATAGCCACCAATTATAAAACTTTTTATAAGAAAGAAGTTTTGTTATCAGATGAGTACTTTCAGATCTTTTACAAACAGATATGCAAACAATTTGACCCCTTTATAAAATTAGTTTGGATATTTTTTACATTTTAATTCTCGATCTTTTCTAATAGTACGTATTCTACTGTCTATTATATTCTACTAGCTTTTGTAAGCGGCTGTGCTCGCATGGAGGTTAAAGATTAACTTCACAGGAACGTTCTACCGGAATTAAAAGTATCCTATGTGTTAACTGTGTGCCAAATTTTATCTAAATCCATTCAACCGTTTTTGTGTCATTGAATATCAAACATACAAACTTTATAATATTAGTAGGAAAAAGGATTCTGCTCCCGCAAGTTTCAAGGCCCCGCACGGGACATCAGGCTTAATACCTGGTTTAGTTATATTGCGCTGCTGAAATGTAAGCGATACTACAATGTTACGTTTGGCGACCATATAACGTTAATACGAGGAAGTCGCTGAATAAAACCTTGCTAAGGTGATCTTTGGCCAAAGTATTAGCATTGCCATTGAACGCCAGACTTCTGAGCACGTTTCCATATGGCAGCGATACGGATGAGTACTTCGTCGCCTGAGTATTCGTTCTTTTTTGTATTTATTTCTCTAGTTAGTAATTTAATTTAATACCTAGTGTAAACTGTTAGCTGTGTTAAATATTGTTTATTGTGTTCGAAAAAAAATTAATGAGGTAATACGGTCACCACAAGATATGAGTAACCAGGGAACTTAGACATAGTTAAAATTTAATAAGAAGGATGGATATTTTCGAATGAAATCTAATTAGATAAATTATCTCCTTGTTTCATTATCGGTTTCTGACTAAACTTAAACTATATCTGACCACCCTGGTTACTGATCTCTCTTGGTGACCGTAATACCCCTTAGATGAATTTAGTACAATTTACTTTCTATGTCTACCTTGACTCACTGGCAACTGAAATATCTTTACTTAAGAAAATCTTAAATTCATTTATTCTTTCGCTATCAGACAAGGCACCCCATAATAGTTCTAGAAGTTGCAAATTTTGCTCAAGTTTTTTGTTTATCAAAAGTGAGCACTAAGCTATGATTTTTGTAAGTTCGATACCTCATGGGGTCAATCAGCGGATGAAAGTTTGCATGCATGATGCGGAATCCCATCGGGCACACGGCTTGTATATAATACAAGGTGGCATTCTATCAACGCGCAAACTGTAACCATGAATTCAGCTCATATTTCTAGACTTATTAGAAACAACAAAGAAACGTCCAAAACCTATGCGGTTAAAATGTATGGAATAGCTACTTTTTTTCAAACAACCGTCGAAAAATTTCAACTGTGTGGCCAGAATTATGCGCTGAATTTATGATAATAGGATGCGCGCCGATGTCCTTGCCACCCACACTTTCATTATTATAAAACGAATCAGAAATTTAATAACTTTTATGAGCAGATAGTTTTTAATAGAAAAACTTTGTTGAAAACGCTATAACCGTTTGTCAAATCTGCTGCACTTATCCGTGTCGAAGTTTTTGTGTAATTGTACAAATAGCCTATGAGTATGAATAAGATATAAGAATGCAGAAAATTTGGTGACACTCGGAAAAAAATATACCTGGTAAAGAGTATCTGCCCGCGTCTGTGTTCCCTTCCACATTTAAACCGCCTTCTTCAAAGATAGCGTGAACAGGCATCTTCTGGGCCTGTTGCATCTTCTGGGCACGGTTGTTATATCATAGACCTCATCAATTGCTTTCTATCAGGCGTGATAGCGGCCAAAAGCAGGTCATTCAGCAATTGAAAAAAAGTAGCAGTATTGAAGATCAAATGCTTTAGTTCTTTGGGTAAAAATCTTAATTTTCTCATAGACAAGCCTGTTGATGAAATATAATTATAATAAGTAATTATAACATACATTAGTCTAAACTGCTCCACTGTCAAGACCAAAGGGATAAATCTTGCATTTCTTTAAACTTTAACGCTGTAAATGTCTTAAACGTCGTAATCGTAATCTCAGTGAAACAGACAAAAAACACTTTTTAACAACGAAAAATAAAACTGACTACCAAAAAAAAAGCCTCCAAAGTGAAAAATTACTTTAATTTCGGATGTGAGTGGCAAAGAATTCTAAAAAAGAGATCAGAAGGCACCTTCATATACCTATATGATGGTAGGGAACCAACAGTCATGACCAGTTTTTATCAAGGTACCTATCCCACACCAATTCACATACCACTTACTATCTAAAAAAGTATAAGGAAATATTAGAACATCATCAAGATACAAAAAATTGATTAAATACGTATTAACGAAGCTAACTCAAAAACTTCACAAACATTATTAGCACATTTGACAGGCCTGTTGGTCTAGTGGTTAGTGACCCTGACTGCAAAGACTGAGGTCGTGGGTTCGATTCCCACCCAGGACAAATCTTTGTATGATGAGCACAATCATTTGTTCTGTGTCTGGGTGTAATTTATCTATAATATGTATGTATTTAGAAATATATAAGTATGTTTATCAGTTGTCTGGTTACCATAGTACAGGCTCTGCCTAGTTTGGGATCAGATAACGGTGTGTTGGTTGTCCTAAGATATTTATTTATTTATTTATTTTACATTGGGCATACATAATCCATTTAAAAAACTTTATTGGAAAGCGATCTTAAAAAAAAAGGGATTTGTGAACCTCCTTCATTTCAAAGTCGATTAAACAACCTGTAGTTTAATGACACCAAAAATATTGACATTGATGAGAGATGAACTTGCGACAATGGCCATTTTTGCAAGCATTTCTTATCCATACCCCAAGGGACTATCCAAGCCAATGGCTACAGATATTTCTTTATCACGAGAAACTTTTTCTTCCAATACAGACAGACTATGGGAGTTAGCGTCCGCTCCCAAGAGTTATTAGTTTCCATTGCACAGCTGTTTGAGTTTAGCGTTATCTCCCGCCTTATCTGTTGGAGTTGGGACATTTAATTAAGAGGTATCGGAGGGAATTTAGACGTTGCCTTTATACTAGGGTTTGTATGGTTTATGATAAGTTTAGTCCTGGAATAAATACATACATACATAAACTTAAGCCATTTTCCCATGGGGGTAGACAGAAACGACAGATCCCCACCTATTACGATCCTAACATACTCTTTTTTTTTTGTTTGTGTTCAAATATCTGGTCATACACGCACATAGGTTAACTGACCTTTCTGAAGAATATCACCATTAAGGTCACTACTTATGTTCTCCTAGGGACGCCTTGCCGGTGTGTCCAGTTACATCTACCCTATACCTATTAGTTCTGGAATGATCTTAAAAAACTCTTTCTTATAAAAAAATATGGGTTGAATATTATAGGTATGTTTTACAAGCCAAAGCTGCTCCATAGTCTGTTGATAAACGATAAATCAACAAAAGATGTCACCGAGAGACGGAAGATGCTGGCAAATCTGGTAATTGTATGCTAAGAAATAGATAGTAACAAAGACCGGTGGGGTAATTTCATAACACTGATAGTAGCAATGGCTTTAATTTGGACTGTTGTCAACAACTTGTTTGCTCAGGCAAAACAATTTTTTTGCGCCCTCCCTCGCTCACCGTTTGATGCCTCACTGTACAACCAAAGAAGCGCGGAGTATAGTTCGTGTTACCGTGACAATGTACCTGTAGTATAAATGCTTTTACCCACTTATTTTATGTCTCATCATCATCTGCCTAGCCTTTTCCCAACTTCTCTTCTCTTCTTCGGCTTCCAGTCTAACCAGATGCAGCTGAGTACCAGTATTTTACATGGAGCGACTGCCTATCTGACCTCCACAACTCAGTTACTGGGTAATACGATACCCCTTGGTAAGACTGGTTGTCAGACCTTCGGGCTTCTGACGAACCGTAACTACAGTCTAAGATCTACGAAAGACAACCGGGACCAACGGCTTAACGTGCTTTCTACGGACCAACCGCGGTAAGCGTAGCTTAACCTGAACGATCGACCCGTGTGGCTGTTATTATTTAACCACAAGCCACAGAAACCCATTTTATGTCTCAGTCAGATATAATAAACACAATATACAACACATTCATCAAATAAGGTATTTAGTTTACAACACTTCGTATGGTTTTGGGAAGCTAAAATGAGGTTTGTTCCGGAGATGAAATACCGTTTGATGTCGTTCTAAAGTTTTGAACTTCCTGATGTTGAGTACACATGTATTTATACTTCCTTGGACGAGCTCCTTCACAAAGAACTATTAACATACATAAATGTGTACCTAAACTTTCACCTTCTTCCAAGCGGTAGGCAGAGACTACGCCTGGACAAGGATGGTCTGCGTCTGATGACGGGCACCATCACAGGACACTGCCCGCTAAACAAACACTTTTACACAATAGGCATAACGGACAACCCCCTGTGCAGGGCCTGCATGGAGGCTGAGGAAACCGTTGCGCATGTACTCTTCGAATGTACAGGCGTCACCCAGATTAGGACAGATACCCTCGGGCCACCCAAATCTTACACGGACGTTCTTAGCAGACCAGGAGACATAACCAATTTCTGGAGGGAGGTGGGCTGGTTGGAGTAAACAACACAGTACAATATTAGGAAAACAAAGAACAGATTTTAATATTGATGATTTTAGCTTTAGGAGCAAATTTTTTACAAATTCCCTCAAACAGTAGAATTCCAAAATTGAAAGCATTACCTTTTCCAGGCATCTGAAACTCAGCTAACATTAATACTAAGATCTCTTTACGGTGTTTATTTCCATATTTATCCCAACTCCAATTTTCTAGAAAAATTTTATGCTTCTACGTTAATTTGGAAATATCTTTCATTGCGAAGAAATCTAAATTCCTTTCTCACGTATTCTTAGTACTCATTTGCTCTTTCTGTTGGCGCCCGTCTTTGTAAACGCAACCGGACACCAGTGAGAGCGTTTACGAAGAGCGCTTCACTTCACTCCGAGTGCTATACCAATAAAGCGAGGGAAACGGAAAAAGTAAACTCATTTAATAAAATAAAAGTGTTTTACCTATTTTAAATCTACTTTTTATTTACTAAATATAGCGTTTGACTTGGAATATTTAATGAAAATAATGAAGTATTTTGATATTTCTTTTTTTTTTGTAGAAGTTTCGTCTTTATTTTGTCTGAAAATTATGAAGATTTACACACGCTGAGTAAGATTTCCTTTAAACCATTAAGGCAAAATAGTAGTTACTTTGTGTACTTATGCAGGAATGTATGTATTGTGAATCAATAAAAGGAAACATATTATTATCTTTTAACTACACAATAACAATAAAATAAAGGCTGCTAAGTCATCACTGCTAACTTAGTGTCATCCGAGTGGCGTCCGGGACATGGGCGGGCAGCCTGGAACCATGAACATGATTCTGAACGCTCATGCGTTGAAGTTTTTAGACGTGTGATGAAAAAAAAACCGGCCAAGTGCGAGTCGGACTCGCGCACCAAGGGTTCCGTACAAACCTGTAGGTTTATAAGTAAAAGTTCACCCATCAAGACAATCGAGTCGTAGTTCTGTTCTGTTTCTTGGCTTGGTTTTATTTCTCTCTTCGTTTTGTTCTGTTTATTATATGATGTAACTAAAAATTTACGGTTTTCGCAATTTTTCCTTTATCTGTGCTATAAGACGTTGCTACGTACCAAATTTCAAAATTCTAGATCGACCGGAAGTACCCTTTAGGTTTTGATTCCCTTGCGAGTTTCGAAAATTTGTGGAAATTTGCGGTATAAACGGCTATATCTTTTGATTGCGTTAGCTTAGAAGCTTGATTTTTCACAGCTCCAAGGAACAGTAGACGTGAGTATTTGATATAAATTTCAGCTTGATACCTCCACGCGTTCCTGAAAAAAAGGGTCTTGACAGACGGACGGACGGACGGACGGACAACAAAGTGATCTTATAAGGGTTCCGCTTTTACCTTTTGAGGTGCGGAACCCTAAAAAAAAAACTGTCTTATACATTTTGACAACGCAGGTACTGCACTTTCCTATGAAACAGCCGATTTTTTAAAAATGTCATATCTTCTACTCTAGGGGGTCTAGATTTCTAGGTGTTTCCATTGCGTGGATCGTCTGGAGGACACGGTGGACCATATCGTGGAGATGTGCCCTGCCTGGGCGGAGCACCGCCGTCATAGTACAAAGACTGGAAGTACGTTATCATCATACAAACGCACCGCGCGTAGCTTGTATGTGTTCGCCATAGTATCTATGCGTCGCCGCACGCACACTCAAACAAAATCTTGACCCGTTTCTCAGTGCGTCAGTATTTACATGCTCTGTGGCGTCAGTCGGGGCTAATGCCGCACAAGGTTCGCGCGTCACGGCTTTTCGACACCGCTATGAAAAATGAGTGATAATCGCTGAAAAAATGAGTGCTGCATGTTTGAGTGTCTAAATAATTCATCGAATCCCGAGTTTTTTTTTATTTGATTCCGCGCCGGTTTATTTTATCCTCTTTTTAGGGTTACGTAGCCGAATAGCAAAAAACGGAACCCTTACAGAATAGAATATTTATTTATTAAAGTAACCAAGACTCAAGTAGATTGTTTGACTAGGCCTGCGTCGACGGCGCGTTGTTTTCCACGCGTGCCTCAAACAGATGTCAGCATAATTGAAGGGGTCAGTTAGGACTGATGCCTACCAGGGTCGTGAGATTTTTTTGAAAGAGTTACCGTACCCTGGCATAGGCAACTGAACGGACACAGGTGGGTTTGGTCAGTAAAAGTCTGACACGAAGAGCGGGAGACATATTTTGATGTTTTCCTACCCATAAAAAGGTGTCAACGCACACGATAACACCTCCCACACACATGCATCATCAAGCAGAGGGGAGCGGGCGGCGTGGTAGCGCAGCGGCTTGACGACGGCTCGCGCGCCCTCAACCGACACTCGATTTAACAACGCGACCACGATCGCATGATTTGTATCTAATTTAATTTTGACCGATGTAAAGACAGTCCACTTTTTATTCCACCTGGGCCTATCTAAAAGGGGTCTAGAATTATAAACTGAATTCATGGTTACAGTTTACGCGTGGATTAGGTGCTATCCTGTATACTATATAAGCCATGTGTCCGATGGGATTCCCCATCGGCAAAGACTGAACATCCAAAATTTAATTGTCTTATTGAGCTTTTTCATAAAACAGCTTTTTTATTTATTTAACCATTTATGCACACATATAAACAGACAAAAAGAAAGAAACGGAAAAATATGTACTAAGGTAATGCTTATTTCTATAGAAATCTCTTCCAGGCTTAATAGTCTGGAAGACAAACCGTCGACCGCCGACCGCCGATCGTCTGGTCTTTTACCGACGAAAAAGTTTTATGGTACGGTTCTAGACTTATGTGCTGAATTCATGGTGACCATCTATGTGTCGATGTGCCACCCTGTATGTATAAATATGACACATTTGTAAAAAAATATTTGTACACTTAGCAATAAACGTTTTGACTTATTAAAATTATTAGGCATGATGCCGAACAAAACAGAAATGGTAATGCAAACTGGTCTCCTACCTACAGATAGATCCTTATCCATAATCATTAAAAAAAGAGATAGTAGGGTAGTTTCAAATTCTTGATAAACGGGGTCGGGGTGAGAACTAGAAGACATTAATGAGGAAGCCGGCAGGCAGGGTTGCCGGAAGTCTCTCCGGGCGGTCCTAAAGGAATAACCATGCCTTGAGTATGAATGAGATTTGGGATCAGAAAGTCATACATCTTAATGTTTGATGATGGTTAGATGAATATAACTACCTAGTTAGTTTGATTAACTTTAGTTTATAAAAAAAAAAATATATGAGTACATAATATAGTTGGTGACTGAGAACTTTCCTACATCTTAGTACTGCTTATCGTGAGTTACTTGATTTAATTTAAAAACGATGTAATATTTTAATACCGAAACTTTAATATGGAATGTAGTATAAAACGTTCAAATGTATTTTCATTATGGCAACTGAATGTATTATTCTACTTTACTTTTCTTTTCTTTCTACTTTTACGGTAATTAATTATATTTATCGTTCGGGGCAAAAGTAATTTTAAAATGATAAATGTAGTGGAGAATCACTCGTTGTTGGATTTTATAAGATTAGCAAGAAAAGTGTGTTTTCATAAAAAAATAATGCTATGGGTATATTTTAGCTGTTCTTGTCAATGTGTATGTTTATCTTCTACAGATTGTTAGTAAACAAAACTTGTTTCATTAAACCTGTCATATAATTGAAAATAACACAATAATTTGGCTTACCGATGTTCTAAGCAGTTAAAACTGATCTAACATAGATAAGCTTCTGTTTAACAATATGATTCTCAAATAATCTTATTCCACCAATTTAGTCCGACGGGAAACTTGAAAGACACAGTTCAACTACCTATCACGGTTGTGTTTTTGCTCAAAACAGTAAGGATCACGTTACATTTTCATAATCAAATCCCCAGACAAAACATATATTCCCGAAAGCAAATAAAAACAACAAACGATCAGAAAATCAAGTCAAATATTATGAAACATAGCAAAAAAAAACTTATATCAAAATGATTCGTCCTTAGAAATCTATTTGAGCACATGTGTGGAATAACACAAGTCTCTCTTGAAAAAACTTTTCCTATCTTTCGTAACACATAGGTACTTTCCCTTTTTTCTTCTTGCTCGACCCGTCGATGTGTGCGTTGCAAACTTTCGCTCAAAATTTAGTGTTCCATTGTCGATTTTATCGAGTTTTTGAAAGTTGGAATCTGAATATAAAACTCGAGGGAAATGGAATCAAACTTGTCGAGAAGATGAAAAATGAAATTGTTATCTTCCAAGATTTCGTATGAAGATAATTTCGTGTCGGCGAAGTTGCTTTTATAAAGCTATTGATTTAGCTACATATGTAGGAATGTGTCTCTGAAATATTTCAAACTCAAAATGTTTAAATGGAAATAAAAACCTGCAGCCGTATCAAGGAAGCCGGCTGCAGATTGTTGAAACCTAACATGAAATGTAATAAACGTTGAAACAATTTCGCCTATTATTATGTTACTGTTCATGTTACATTGAATAGGATGGCTCATTTGTGTAAAATTTCATGTTACATTTCTTCCGGCCATCTATATCACTTTACAACAAGATTCGAGTAAAGTTTTGTATGAAATCTGACAATTTTAAACCGAGATTCATGCTTAAACTTCTTTCAAGAATACAGATTATTGAGTGAGTCTGAGCGTGAGTCTTTGACGGTCAGTCTTCATATTTTGTCAGGTTACTGGTAATTTAGGAATTGCATAATATAGTGTCATTAAAAACGCGCCAATGTCAGTCATTTCTAGACACTAACGAGCAGCGTGATAAATGTCAAATATTTCGTTCTTCCGATTAATTTATCAATATTACCTATTAAATTAAATCATGAAGTCTCTTTGCGTACTACATCATTGCCATCATTTCAGCCGAAAGACGTCCATAGCTGGACATAGGCCTGTCCCAAATTGGGGGGGTTTGCGATCGAAGTATGGTGATAAAATGCATAGAGAATGCTGCATACTATAAAAAAATCAAAAAAATTGATTGTATGTATATTTCAGTTATAATTATTTTTTTTACCTATTTCAACACCCAAGCGCCGAAAAACAATTACATCTCCATTTTCAGTACAAAATAGATAAACCAAGGAACAAAGCCTATTTATACTTTAACCATTTTTTATTACCTGTGATTCATACGTGTGAAGTGCGTCTTAACAGTAAGTCCCAGTAGATGGTCTTATTAAATTTCTGGCCGCGTAGCCCGGTGAAGATACAAACTTCTGGACGGGCGCGGAATAATAACGCTTATAATAAGGTATTAGAGAGGGTTTAGAAACTTATGGAGGGTAGCAATGAAGTTCTATCAAGTTAAAAGTTACTTTATTTTGGTTTGCGTGAATAAAAACCGTAATTTGGATAGAACATTGTTCAGGATAGGTACTGATTAATTTATGTACATATATACAAAAAAAAAAAAAATCGAAGAGTTTCCTTGGAATGCCAATGTTCTTTTAAAAGTGAGTATAAAATTGAATACGGTACTCATAACAAAAGAATAGAGCAGTGGAGGCTTAGTGGTAACGGCCGCGACTTACGGGGTGGTGAGTTTGAACCCAAGCAGGAGCTTTACTTTATGTATTATTTCATCACCACTGCTCCTAAAACGGTGAAGGAAAACATCGTAAGAAAACCAAAACCAAAATACACCAAACCAAAATTAACCAAAATTTCGAAGACATGTGACATCTACCATTCCGTACTGGGCCCACGTGATGGATTATGGCCCACTCCATCTCACCGAGAGGAGACCTGTGTCCTAGCAATGGTAGCATGGGCTGTTGATGAAGATGACCAAAAAAATGCAATTTTTTGATTTTTGTCTGTCTGATTTTACTCACAAAAAATCATTTTTTAGATTTTGGTCTGTTGAACATATATGTGTATGAACACGCTAATCTCTGAAACTACCCCTGCACAGACTCTTAAGATCATAATCTGCTTTTGTCTTTGTCCTATACGGGAATAACCTCACCATTTTCACTATATAAATGCGACGCCATTCCTGTTTTGTGCTCTTAGTGAAAATAAATAAATTAATACGTTAAGTACTGAACTTGACATATTGATTTATTGTTGACGTATTTCAAACCTCAAACAAACCATATATTTAAGTCTATTTCTTTACATAAACGATTATTATAAGTTGTAGGTATTAAACAGACGTTTTTGACGTGACGAATTAATAATAGAAATATAATGTTATATTGTTCACAGTCTATAAAATACAAATGTGTTTATGAATTCCTTTCAACATTAATTGTATATAATAATCACTCTAGGTTGCTATACTACTAACTTTTTGTGTGACCTCAATTATTTAACTCAAGTAAATTTGATCGCACCGATTTGCAAAAAGCTGACATAGATTTATCGTCGATGAGCACCATCGGGCAACTGATTTATAAACACATGAGAATGATGATATTACTTTTAATATGCAAAAGAAAGTGCGTGCTCGGAATAAAATTAGGTGTGAGCGAAAAAGAATTACCGGCTTTTCTAAATAAAATAATAGTTTAAAAATACTAAAAAACACGCTTTCTTAGAAAACCAAACTAAAAAGTGGAAAATAATGAAGAAATAAAAGCGTGGGGTGCTTTAAGGTATTTTTTTATTGATATCAGGCATCCCACGCTTTTTTCCATTATTTTCTACTTTTTAGTTTGGTTTTCTATGGAAGCGTGTTTTTTTAGTTTTTTTTTTTACTATTATTTATTTTCTATATTTTAGGGTGTTTCGAATTTTGAGACGTATGTCAGCGTAGTTTGTGACTTATGTCAGCGTAGTTTTCGAAGACAGTTTTTTTGGTGTCCTGGTAAACCTGGCAAGGATAATGGCACAAATTTATAAAATTATAGTATTGTCATCGGTCTTCGATAAGTCTACAGAGTTTAAATGAAATCTGGTCGTTTAAAGTGGGTCAAAATCGCGCTATAAGGAGTCGGTTACAAACAAACATACAAGTGAAGCTAATATAAAGCGTGTAAAAAGTACTATGAAAACTATAACTATTACCTTTAATAAATTATAGTTTAAAAAAACTAAAAACACGCTTCCATTGAAAACCAAACTAAAAAGTACAAAATAATGGAAAAAAAAGCGTGGGGTGCTTTTTAAGGTATTTTTTTTATTGATATCAGGCACCCCACGCTTTTTTTCCATTATTTTGTACTTTTTAGTTTGGTTTTCAATGGAAGCGTGTTTTTAGTTTTTTTAAACTATAATTTATTTTCTATTTTTTAGGGTGTTTCGAATTTTGAGACGTATGTCAGCGTAGTTTGTGACAGTTTTTCTGCTGTCCTGGTAACCCTGGCAAGGATAATGGCACAAATTTATGAAATTATTGCATTGTCATCGGTCCTTGACAGGTGTGCAAAGTTTGAATGAACTATAATTTTGAGACGTATGTTAGCGTAGTTTGTGACAGTTTTTCTGCTGTCCTGGTAACCCTGGCAAGGATAATGGCACAAATTAGCTAGATTTTTACCGCTCGAACGCGTCACAGCCGTACGTCAACTAACTAACTAGCGCCCTCTAGCGGACAACATACAAAAGACGCTCAGGCAAGTGAAGCCTGTCCTGGTAATCCTGGCAAGGATAATGGCACAAATTTATGAAATTATTGCATTGTCATCGGTCCTTGACAGGTGTGCAAAGTTTGAATGAAATCTGGTCGTTTAAAGTGGGTCAAAATCGCGCTATAAGGAGTCGGTTACAAACAAACATACAAATATACAAACATACAAATATACAAACATACAAACATACAAGTGAAGCTAATATAAAGCGTGTAAAAAGCATGGTAGTTGAGAATGTCAGGCTCACTAAAATGTCTTACTGACAGAGGCGCATGTGTTGGATCATTCAATTCCCTACAAAATGCTTCACGTATATGGTGCTGATCAATGCGTCATGTTAGTGCACGGGCGCTGTCGGTTGAGACTGATCATCTCCTAACTTCCAGGAGCTTATTTTTAATCTTATACTATCTTTTGTCCGCGACTTCGTCCGCGTCAAATTTTTGCTCAAATCGTTTGGAGCTAACAGATAATTGTGACTGTCAAATAATAAACAAATAATTTGCAATAAAATAATATTGTGACTATAAATTCAGATGTAAGCTATCCTATCTTTTAAGTTGGATCAAACTGCACACGGTGTGCAAATTTTATTAAAATCGGTTAAGTAGTTTAGGAGTCCATCCCGGACAAACAACGTGACGCGTAATTTATATAAATTAAGATTTAGAAATGATTCCTCAATTTTGTTATCATAGTTCTTACATATAGAATCAACAAGAATAATGTAATTCCAAAAACCCTGTAAATAGTAAATTTAAATAAATACTTTGTGTTTAAAAAAACGCGACTAAACGATAAACACGTTACCTATATTCAATATATTACCTTAACATGTTTTAGAAAAAATGAATGCTGCGGCATGGCAGGCTCTTGGTAAGTAAAGATGGTCATCCATCCACGAACCAACCTGGCAAGCGTAGCTTCACCTGGTCAATGGACTCGTGCAGCTGTTATTACTTAGCCACAAGTCCTAATTTAATTAAAATTTGAACAAAGACTCAAGAAACTCATAACTAATTTCTAAAGTAGTCATAAATTAACTTTTTAATAGTGAAAAACTAATATCTTTATGAATTTGATATGCAGTTTGTCATCAAAGGTTTCTTAACAGAATAATTTTAATTGGAAAAAAAATCTTTATGTATTTTTCACTAAGTTAATGTAATTTTACTTTGAAAAAAATTTCATAAATGTTTTTCAATTAACTAATTGCAGAGTGAGTGAACTTTCAATATTGTGTGAAACTCATTATTTATTTATTTTTCTGAGAAAAAAGTCTAAGAATTTTGAACCTGTATATTTCCAAAAATCTACTGGCTACCAAGCAGGGTTATAGCGTAACACACTAACAGTAGAAATGGCTTTAATTTTGACAGTTCAACAACATTCATTGCGTTATTTACGTTGATGAGCAGACAAACTTTACGAATATATGAAGTAATGGATTAGAAACATCCTTCGAAATGATTCAGAATGTGGTTGATAATATGTTATGTACATATTATCGACCACATCAGGTGGAGTGGTAAAGTCGGTTGTCATGTTTTACACATACTAGCTTTTTGCCTCGACTTAGCTCGTGTGGAGGCCGTAAATGATCCCACGGAAACATATTCATCATCATCATTTCAGCAGAAAGACGTCCACTGCTGGACATAGGCCTCCCTCAAGCACCGCCACTTCACCCTGTTCTGTGCTTCTCGCATCCAATGTATCCGGAAACATATTACTGTGTTTAAACTTGTTTTCCAGTTTCGTGTTCAGTAAGTTATAGGGTGTAAGGTAAAAAGTATTTATGACGGTCCCAAGCCCGTAAAAGTATGAAGGCAAAATTGAAATTACTGTGTTCTGTTTACTCAGGTGTAGGTAGTTTTCAGCTTTAGGGTCAAAGACCACGAATTTTATAATACATTGTTTTCATATAACTTTGTTTTGTTAACGCGGCGCACGCCAATAAACCTCGCTCCTTTCGGCATGAGTTTTCTGATTTCTTCATACATCTACGATTAACAGTATCCGTAACAGCAGCAATCACGTCTTTTCACGGATAGGTCTAGGTCTGTGTTGCCTTTTGGTCTGATGACTATGGGGCTAATACCTGTTTCTGATTAATATTTCAGCCAGTGTACCCAACACTTTAATGAGTTACACACCTAAACTTTCCCCATGAATCATTCCTTACATTGGTGAAAACCGTATGAAAATCAGTCGAAGAAAAGACGTATTCCTCTATAAACACATCCACTTCCCCTCTATTTCACGTCTTGAACACATTGTTCAGTATAGGTAAGGTATAACATAATACCAGTATGTTTGTACCAACTGAATCTAAATATATAAAATTCAAAGTCCTGAGTGACTGACTGACTGACTGACTGACTGATATATCAACGCACAGCCTAAACCGCTGGACCTAGAGACATGAAATTTGGAGGGTGTGTTCTTTGTGAAGAGTAGGTATCCACTAAGAAAGGATTTTTTGAAATTCTACCTCTAAGAGGGTGAAATGGGGGGTTGAATTTTCTATGAAACTTTTTATTCTCTAGGTCGATTGACACAAAAATTGGTACACATACTCTTGAAGTATAATTATGAGATACGTGTATCACAATTTTTCCAAAATCATCCCCTTACTGAGTCAAATTGGGCTTCGAAAATCCTACGTGGAATGGTAGACGTGCACATGGCGTGCGGGGCAGCCCGGGTAGCGCATTGTCGTCACCGGTGTCCAATCTCAACCAAGGTATCACGAAGTATCAAATATGTAACTGACATTAATATGAACTAACTAGCTCTTGCCTGCGACTTCGTCCGCTTAAATGTCGGTTATCGTGGACGGAGACGAAATCACGGAATAAAAATAGGCGTATATCCTTTCTTGGGGTTTAAACTTACCCCGCACCAAATTTTAAATTACATTTTTTTTTTTAAATAAAATGTATCTTATGTTACTTCTAATACCTCCAAGAATATGTGTACAAAGTTTCATGACGATCGGTTAAGTAGTTTTCGCGTGAAAGCGTAACAAACAAACTTACATTAACATTTATAATATGTATTAGTAGGGATATTTGCAAGTTATAACAGCCGCACGGGTCGATCGTTCAAGTTAAGCTACGCTTGCCGCGGTTGGTCCGTGGATGGGTGACCATTTCTATGTCATTGTGGGTTCTGTGATAATCTTTCAAGTGTACTTTACATTTACTTTTTCTGTACTGAAATGTTACATTTATACACACAATCAGAACGTCTCACCTCACAACGATGGTAGAAATAAAGTTTAATAAAAGTATTACCTTTTGTGGAAACTTGCTGTCTTAGTACAACAAGAAAATATTTCCAATAGGTACCATTTAAATCTAGATCAAACCACCTGAGATTGGAATACAACTGCCATTGTATTGCCATTTCTATCTCAGACTGCCGCAGCTATTTCTACCACAGACTGCAATCGTTATATTATTAATTCATTTTGATTCAAACGGCATTTCCTACCTATATAACTTTTGTCGTAAATTTTTGTCACTTAACACGTTGGCTGCCATATTATGGAAATCCGAATATATTTGCGTTTTTCATCAGTCGTTTAAATGACGTAAAACGACTTATTTATAAGATTTCTATATATAATATATGTTTAAAAATATATAAATAAAATATATAAATATATATAAAAATATTTTGAGGCCAAGTTATCTAAAGTGATCATTGGGGCCGCGCCGGCCACTTCTAATGGTATTTTGCGTTACACACATGGCCGGCAGCGAGCAAAAGGTGTTCAAGTTCACCTTAGTTGTGCCGGTCATTTAAGCCCCCCATGGCCCCAACGCTTCTACCAAGTGCCGGTCATTTTGACCCCCCATGGCAGCCAACGTGTTAAGTTACTTCAACTCAGCCTATCGCAGTCCACTGCTGGATATAAGCAAGGCAAGCTACTTATTATTTAATCATTAAATTTTATGAACAACTAAAAAGTATACTGTACAAAGGCGAACTTAGAGGCATTTTCCGCCAGTCAACCTTTATTTGTCTCTGGACCAGGGACGGCAAACCTTTATACATCACACCTTCATGAGATTTTTTCTAAATAAATATTGACAGTGGGCATGCCAACAGAAACAAACAATACTTTCACAATGTCACTCTTTATTTGCAACTGTTTTTAGTTGCAAATAAAACATAAAACCTTTAACAGTTTTATTTAGTTTTATAAAGTCCTCCCTCCTTAGTTGCGGTGCCTACCCCACTCAAATTCGTAAACCAGTTTCTAAGTAAACAACAGTGATAGGTTTGTATAACATCATCTACTTAAGTAAGTGGGAAAAAGTTGCGTATTACATAAGCCAATTTAAAAAAAAAAAACGAATAAGGACTTAAACAAATGTATATTGGATCACTTGGCATACCCATACAATACAAAAAAAAATAATCAAATCGGTCTATCAATGACAAAGTTCTGAGGTAACAAATAACAAAATAAAACCGAATTGAGAACCCCCTTTTTCTGACGTCATTTAAAAAACAAACTAGTGTGACTTCAGCTGTTGCAGACTAGATGACGGTACCTAAATTCCTGAATTGATGCTCTAGACAGACTTATATGCGTAGCCCAACAATTTATATAAAACTATCTCGTCTTGGAACAAGATTGACTATTTGTCTTAACGTGGTGTGTTATTTCAGTCACGTGATCTGAATTTTCTGCCCGAAAAAACGATACGAAATAAAAAATTATATGTGTCAGCTCTGACGCACGAATGGAATTTACTCCTTACGAACGATTATAAAATATTTAGATTATTAAACATAACATAACGCACAACGTAACGGAGAAAGTTTGATTTTACTCCCCATTAATTTTCACATTACTGGCTTACATAAGAATTCTTAAGGAGTAAACTCCAAAAAAGTGGCGTATGTTAGCCCTATACTAATATTATAAAGCTGAAGGGTTTGTTTATTTGTTTGATTGAACGCGGTAATCTCAGAAACGACTGGTCTGAATTGAAAAATTATTTTTGTGTTGAGTAGCCTATTTATCGAGAAAGGCTATAGGCTATATAACATTATGCTACAACCAAGAAGAGCGGAGCAGTAATGAAAAATGTTGTAAAAACGGGAAAAAACACACGGGTAGGGGATTCGACGCGACGGGAAGGCTCGGGGGAACAAGAAATTTAACGCGGACGAAGTCGCGGGCAGAAGCTATAGTATTATATTTAAGTCACCTAAACTTGTACCGACTTGAATCGTCGGTAGTTCGACGCCTGGTTGCACCTATAGTATAACTTCCACAGTTAAGTTTCCAAACTGTGTTAATAGAAGCTGAACTTATTGGAGTCTTGGAAGTGAAATTGGGCAAGTACGTACGCTCCAAAACCCTAGGGCAATTTTGTAAGCGTTTGTGGACTTACTCTACTGGTTTATCATCATCTGCCTAGCCTTCTCCCAACTATGGTGGGGTCGGCTTCCAGTCTAACCGGATATTACTTAGTACCAGTATTTTACATGAAAGGACTGCCTATCTGACCTCCACAACCCAGTTACTGGGTAATACGATACTCCTTCGTAAGACTGGTTGTCAGACTTCATCATCATCATCATTTCAGCCGTAAGACGTCCACTGCTGGACTTAGGCCTCCCCCAATTTGGGGGTATTGCCATAATCACCACGCTTAGCAGGCGGGTTGGCGATCGCAGTATGGTGTAAAATGCATAGAGAACGCTGCTGCCCATTCTCTAGTAAGTCCCTTAGTCACCTTTTATGACACCCACGGGAAGAAATGGGGTGGTGTAACTCTTTACGTCCGGCCCCACACGGTACAGGTTGTCAGACTTGCACTACTCGAAATGTCATTTAATTTTCGATACCGTTATTCCAATAAATTAAAACAAAATATTATTCTACACTCTAATAAATTCAGTGAATTAAAACATCGTGAGGAAACCGTCGTATCCTCATCGAGAGGAGGCCTGTGTCCCAGTAGTGGGAAAATTATAGGCTGATTATAATTATCTAACCTAATAAATCTATAACAATATCAATTCAGCCACAACATCAGCTTAGAGCAACCAATAGTACCTTGTCAGATGGCTAACAAAGACTACATTGTACACTAAACAATGACAGTGTTTCCACTGAATCACTGTCCTTCTGAGTCACTGAGGGTACTGAGCGACTGAGTTATCGGCCACATTGGCTGAATTAAATATTCTGATAGTAATACACTAGAAACAAAGAAAATACATTTATTTGCGGTAAACATGACGCAGAGTAAACATAAACACCAAAAAAATAATGCGGGAAAATATTTATTTATTTAATAAATTTGGATGACTTAAAGCTAAAACAAACAGAATAAAAAATAGTGTGTGAGACTGACAGCCAATTACAAGTCATCACTTATAGGAACAGATTGGAAAGAAAGAAAGATTGTGAACAGCACAACATAGCTAACAAAAAAAGATGAGAAAGAAAAAAAAAATTATATAACATTCTATCTTAAACTAAATTCACATTATGTACCAATGATCATTATATACTAAAAATATGCGTCACGTAGATGCAAAACGGCCTACGGTATGTGAGAAAGAGCCCTACGGCTGGTGTTCAGCGACAGCCGGTGATGACGTGATGATGTCAACCGGTGAAGCATGCGATAAGATGAAAATTAACAAATCATGATCTGCCTAGCCTTTTCCCAGCTTTGTAGGGGTCGGCTTCCAGCCAAACTGGATGCAGCTAAGTACCAGTATTTGACATGCAGCGACAAGTTAAAAAATCTTTACGCGTCTGTACGCTCATGTTATCTTTAAAACTACGCGGACTTAATGCGGTTTTCATCAATAGACATAATGATTCAAGAGAAAGGTTTAAACTACATGGGCAACTGAAGGAACACGGGTGGGTTTTAGTCAGTAAAAGTATGACACGCCCTCCCGCTCCGCCCACGAGCGGGAGACGTCATTGGATGATTTCCAAATCCTAAAAAAAAACCCCAGGACAAATATTGTGTGATGAGCACAATCGTTCGTTCTGTGTGTGGGTGTAATTTATATAGATAAATTACACCCACACACATGAATGTATTTAGAAATATATAAGTATACTAGCTGACCGTACAGACGTTGTCCTGTTTCCTAGAACTCGATAGCAGCGCCATCTGTCGGGATGAGTTGTGAATCTAAACCATCCACCACACAAACGCATACAAAAGTATACTAGCTGACCGTACAGACGTTGTCCTATTTCCTAGAACTCGATAGCAGTGCCATCTGTCGGGATGAGTAGTGAATTTAAACCATCCACCACACAAACGCATACAAAAGTATACTAGCTGACCGTACAGACGTTGTCCTATTTCCTAGAACTCGATAGCAGCGCCATCTGTCGGGATGAGTTGTGAATCTAAACCATCCACCACACAAACGCATACAAAAAAATTTATTCAAATCGGTCCAGCCGTTTAAGAGGAGATCAGTGACATACACACGTACAGTAGAATTATATGTATAAAGATTTATCAGTTGTCTGGTTGCCATAGTACAGGCTCTGCCTAGTTTGGGATTAGATAACGGAGTGTTGGTTGTCCTAAGATATTATTAGATAAACACTGAATTATTTAGTCACTGAATCCGTCTGCAGAAAGCGACGGCCGTATTTTTATTTTTAGTCTTTCTAACTACGTGACTTTTTCAGAGGCTACTTGGCTGGCCTCTGGATTTAGTCCAATGATATAAGCCTATTAACAGCACCTAAATTGACAGGACACAGCGTGAATTGCATTGCGTGCCGGAAATTGCCCTATTGGCAATTTCTGATTAGTGAATTTTGGCGATTGGTTACGTTGATTGAACGCAGGCACTAAATAGTTGGTTATAATGGACAAGCCCAGGCCCTAGTGCGATTTGTCATCTGCGAAACTTCTATACAAACTTACATATCTTATTTACCCCGTTTAGGAAATTAATTAAAATAAATCTTATTAACCCATGACGGAAAAAAGGGGTGATATAAGTTTAGCGTGTATAAGTGTGTCGGTTTGTGGCATCGCAGCTCCCTAAGTTTGCTCTTAGCTATGGTAAAAAAAACTTGGTTCAACCATTTGAAGGTTATCAGCACTTTTCTAGTTGATGAAGGGATTAGAGGATCTTCCTAAATCTTATCGAGTCGAAATTTAGTATTTTATTACTTGAACGAAATTAGAAGGACATAGTAACTTTGAGCGGATGCTGCAGTATCACTGGGAATTTACAGATTCTCAACTCCGTCACCAGCTAAAGCCGAAGTATCGTAGAATTTCAGTACGTAAGTACTAATACATAAGTCCAGTAACTATTGTATTTCTAGGTGACATTGTTCTCTAGTTCGCAAACTATTATTGCTCAACTCAATTAAAAGGTTGTCTGGTAGACATCACTATCAGTGACACCAACACTATGTAACTCTTGAATAAAGTTATCAGCTGTATAACAACGTAGAATTTTCAAGTACGATCTAGCTAACAAAAGGTCTTATTACACTTGGGAATAAGGCTCAGATAGTAAGCCAGTCCCTAACTTCATCAAATTCAACAACTGTAATAAATTTACAACTACCCTCAAGACGTCTAGTGCACGTCGTATCTACCCTCAATAAGATAATCCTATTAATATCAACTTGTCGTGCAGTTGTCCATTATCGGTCACTCGGGACGCACGTATTGTGTCCGTTGTAATATGTAGATTGTATGGATTATTGTCCGATACAATTTAGTTATGATTGATTTGAGATAATCGTGCTCATACTTGGCTTGTTGTCTGTTTTGATTGTAGAAATTTTTAGGTAGAAATTTTTAGGTAGAATTATTAGGTTGATTTCAGCAGCGTTTTATTTAATGTGATATAATGCTATGGTATCTTTGGCTAAATATGCTCAGGGATTTGAAACAAGAGAACAAAATCAACATCCCAATAGCTAGAATTTCCGTTTCTTTGAAGTATTTTTTTTTTCAGAATTTCCTTTTTTGTAATATAGGATCTTGGGACAGAAGATTGCCTTTATTTACTTAAGGATCCTTATCCGGTAGGTTCGCGATCCTTTTCTATCCTAAGGGCACGTCTTTCCTAACATTACAGTGCCCCCTGGTCTACTCCTTGATATGTAATGGTTTTTGTAGCACCATGAGACATGAGGCCTTAGGGGCTAGTGCAAATCTCGGGGTTCATTTGATTAATCGAGTCTGGTCAAACCACGCTGGGATCGGTGCAATTCATTCATTCATTGGAAAAGGAGATTGCCTTTAATAGCCTGCAGCCTAACTTATGAATTGATATTATTTTATTTCTCTATTCACAATAATTATCTGCTAATTTTCCACTAATTCCATATTAAAGATATTTGCTAAGGTTTATTTCGGCAATCTTAACTGATTAAAAAAATACCTCTAATCTTAAAGCAAGTTAATTGCATTATGTACAATAGAGAAGTTTCACGCAGAAATGATACACTGCTTTAGTACAACTTGTTGATTAGTACAGTGCAGAGGGTTTCATTAGTACACAGTTTTACCGATGAAAAGGATCCAGCGTGTATTTCTGAAATGTAGTATTGCAGGAGTTGAGAAAAAAGTTGATGAGAAATAATAATCACTTACTTACAATTTTGTATGTTCTTCTTCTCTCCAGTGCAGTGGCACGTACAGAAAAAAGGACCAAAAGTAAGTTTGATAAACGAATAGAAAACTTATTAGCAGTGACTTCAAACTCAGTGAAAAGTATTTTTTCACGGAAGTTGTACGTTGTTTTCCACTGTAAAACGCTTATAATACTGTGAAAATTAAATACGAAAGGTTGGTAATAACAACGTTACACGTAAAACTGTTTCATTTAAATCTTATCAATATTATCTAAACAAAAAACCACCGTTGGAGCACTTACCTAAAATTTCTGAACGATTTTCGCACGCCTCCTAAGTAAATATTTACGAAATATTAGGTACGTCGTTTTCAATAAGAATCGAGTAAGACTCAATAAAACGGTATCGATAATGGTAAAGCTTCATCGACTAACACGAAAATATCGAATCCATTAATATTTATTACCATAATGATCGTGAAAGGTACTCAATAGTTATTATTAGAGTGTATGCTCATTGAAATGATAACGAAATGTTTTCAGAAATAAATTGATCACTCCAAAATAAATGAGAACTACACTTGGGTAGATATTAGGTATTAAAAAGCTAAGCTAATAAACTGTGTCAATTAGTGACTGTTATTCTAAATTAAAATAAAAACTAGCCAAGTTTAAAAAAAACTGGCCAAGTGCGAGTCGGACTCGCGCACCGAGGGTTCCGTACAAACCTGTAGTTATTCACGGTTTATGCATAAGGTTTACGTTTATGAAATTAAATGTTTTTTTTTTTTTAATTTTTATATTTGAGTTGATTGAATGAACGGTAGATTGCGGTTTACGATTTATGACGTATTACAAAACTACTTACTAGATCTCGTTCAAACCATTTTTCGGTGGAAGTTTACATGGTAATGTACATCATATATTTTTTTTAGTTTTATCATTCTCTTATTTTAGAAGTTACAGGGGGGGGGGACACATTTTACCACAAAAAATGATATGACAAACCTCAATATCATTGTTGAATGCCTATCCATAAATACGTAACACGTATAGGTTTGATGAAAAAAAAAAAAAAAATTTGAGTTTCAGTTCTAAGTATTAACCCGAAAAATTATTGTTTTTTTCTATTTTTGTGGGAAAATCTTAATGCGGATTACAAAATATATCTACTTACCAAGTTTCAACAGAATAGCTCTTATAGTTTCGGAAAAAAGTGACTGTGACATACGGACGGACAGACAGACAGACATGACGAATCTATAAGGGTTCCGTTTTTTGCCATTTGGCAACGGAACCCTAAAAACACTACAAAGTGAAACATAACTTTTATTTAGGGTTTTAGGAAGTACATATTTAACAGGCGCCAACATTACTTACTATAAGTGTACCGATGCAAAATATACAATCGTCGTAATGAGAGAAGAGGGTAAACCTCTTCTCTCAAATATGCTTCGGAAGGGAAATTCCCCTGCCAGGGTCGCGAGATCTGTTCGAAAGAGTTACCGTGGCCCTGGCATATAGACAACTGAAGGAACACGGGTGGGTTTTGGTCAGTAAAAGTCTGACACGCTCTTCCACTTTGCCCAGAGCGGGAGACGTCATTTGATGATTTTCCACCCATCAAAAAAGGGAAATGCCAAGCTCGGCTACTTTTCACTAATTTTGACATCCTGGACAAATAACAAACTTTATCGGCTCTTCAGCTATTTTAATGTTACGAAACAAAACAGTTGTACAAGCTTCTGAGTTGATAAACCTGCCAATAAGTTACCAACAAGTAACTTAACAATAACATCAAGAAAATACCGAGAAATTATTTGTTGAAGAAAATCACAACAATTCGCTTCATTATAAGTCTAAAAGTTTTATGTAGGTACAGTTGAAACTCGGAATACTTGGATCCGAAATTCTACGTGAAATAATACCGTAATAGACCTTCATTATTAAGTTGATAATTTCTAATAACAGCCGGGGTTAGGGGGCTAAATAAAAACTGCTAATGGTAGATCGAGGGTTAACCTACGCTTGCTGCGGACGGTTCGTAGATGGGTGACCATTCATAACATTTCGACACTCTCTGTGCCACGGAAAGGACGTTAAGACGTTGGTCCCGGTTTTCATTCTTTGACAGTCGTTACGGGTAAAGTAAAGTCTGACAACCAGACATCGGGTCGACCAGTAAGTGGGTTGTATAGGTCAGATAGGTAGTCTCTCCATGTAAAAATATTGTAATAATAATGTAATAATATTATAATATAACATTTCGACACTCTCTGTGCCACGGAAAGGACATGAAGACGTATCAAAATCAAAAGTCATTTATTCAAACTAGGCTGAGAGTCAGCACTTTTTGAACGTCAAAGTCACATAAGACAGTCCCCCCAAAACGCCCGCCCTTCGACACTTCCTAGTGCTTTGGCTGGGAAGAAGAAGTGGCGGAACAAACTCCCCAGCAGCACTGCTGTCTGTTAAGTTAGAAGAACTTGATTCTATACAATATTGTATAAGTTATTAATATAATAAAACAAAACATACATTATTCGCCATATGTCAGCTAGCACACGCCATTATACCAACAAAACATTGAAAACTAAACTCAAGCTGAAATGAATAATGAAACAAAATCGTAAACAGAACTTAAAACCTTACTAAAGCCTCCAGGCATAAAGGGCGTGCCCGCTTACATATACAACGATGCAAATGATACATATACAAAACAAATGAAATTAAAAGAAAATAAAAATAAATTAACAAAAGCAGTTACATAAAAAAACAATTATATGAACTACCCATATAAACATACGTCCCGGTTGTCTTTCTTTGACAGTCGTCACGGGTAAAGTCTGACAACCAGATATTAGGTCCACCAGTAAGTGGGTTGTATAGGTCAGATAAGTAGTCGTTCCATGTAAAATATTACCATTCAACTGCATTCGGTTACACTGCATAATTAATAATTTAAAAAATATATAAATAAAAATATATCGTTACAGTTACTAATTGAACAAGTGTATATAATTAATAAAACAATCATTATAATTCTTAAATTCTATACATTCTTATAAAAACAGTAGGTATATTATTAACTAGGAAACAAAAATAAAATTTACAATTAAGCACCCAGTGTTCTTCTTCCTCTCTTCTAGTTGATCTTGTTGTGCCCGACAGGGTCCATAATTGTGACTAAAATAATAATTTCCCTTCCAACTTAGTTTTAACATTATGGTTTGCAATAAAGAATTGAGAATTGATAATTGGAACCCCACCCCAATATAGTTGAGAAAAGGCTAAGCATATTAACTTTGTAATAAAATCAATGAATTCAAAGAATCTAAATGCTTTTCCGAAATTAAATTAAATGTTTAATTCATTTGTCAAACAACTGTAGGTAACAATTCATTCTGTACAAATGTTCCTGAAAATGTTTAAAGGTATTATTAATAGAACAGTAACTGCTTCTGAATTATAAATCAGGAAAACAAACAACTAATTCGTTTGGAATACAATTTCGAAGAATAATTATTGTTTTCTTCGAGATTGTTCAGCCTTTTCGTTGAGATTTGATCAAAAAGGTAAACAAGTTAATGTGTTCTTTTTTTATGTTTCTAGGCCAGTCATAATTATAATTGCTAACTGTAGAATCCTGTTGATTCCGTATTAAAGTTGAATAATATCGCTTCACTGGCTCACCACCACATTAAGCGCGACCGTGCAGACCCGCTACACCGTCTCTGTTTCCCGCCATTGCTCCTGACTGACAGATGACATTAGTGACAGCAGCTTCATTCGCTTGTGTGCATGAGATAGTGTTTATATATCTATGGAATAGATACACTACACCGTGTGGTGCCGGACGTAAAGAATAACACCACCCCATTTCTTCCCGTGGGTGTCGTAAAAGGCGACTAAGTAAGTCCCTTAAAGAATGGGCAGCAGCGTTCTCTATGCATTTTACCACCATACTGCGATCGCCAACCCGCCTGCCAAGCGTGGCGGTTATGGCAAAGCCCCCCAAATTGGGGGAGGCCTAAGTCCAGCAGTGGACGTCTTACGGCTGATATGGTGATGATGATGAGATAGTGTTTACATATCTATGGAATAGATACACTACACTAACAAAAACTTACCATCTTCTTGCAATGAAGCTACTCTTGAATTGCAAGATAACATAACATCACGCCTTATTTCTCCGAAGGGTTGGGCAGAGGTGTGCCTATAGTACACCCTAATTTCGTCACACGTAATAGGGGGCGAGCTTATTGCTATCACGGGCACAAATTCAGACTCCGGGGTGTTACTGCGGAATTCCTGATAGAAAAACTCAATAACATTTTGCTTGATCTGGGAATCAAATACAGGGCATCATGCTCAGTAGTAGCACTAGGGTCCACTAGTCCAGTGAGTCGTTATTATTTTGATAACAGTTGTTATATTTATTTTGTTGTTATTTTGATTTGTGTTCATATATCATCAATAAAATGTGTGGGAAAGCTGAATTTCATTTTCACTCATTGTCAGGGTTTGTCCTATTCCCAAAGTAATAGTTGCCCATAATGATGAGTACTGTGTCTCGTGATCAAACTTAAATGAGACAACAACTAAGCACGTATATTTAAAAACAGAAAAGTCTAAAACCGAGGATTTTTATTAAACTTTCAGATGTGGGCAAAGGCTTTCAGAATGTGGTTTTCAGAGTAAAGTTAATTTTAAGTGGATTGCTAATATTTAATAGGCTCTTTGTTTGAGGCAATTCTATTTCTAAGTAAAAAGATTTGAGGTTTAAATTATAACAAAAAATACATCTAGTCTCAAGTCATATTGTATTTTTGTTGTTTCGAATGTGTACTTACCTACTAATCAAAATCAAAATACAAGGCTCGGACCGCCGAAGGAGGAGACGGGGCGCGTGAGGGAGTGGCAGTCACTGCGCCCTCACGTCCCTAGCCGCCGCAGGAGGAGACGCCCCGGGCGTCGGGAGTCTATAGCGGACTCCCAGCCACCGTAGGCGCGAGCTTGCAGGCGGCGAGCAACGGGTAGCTCGCCGCCCGGTAAGGACCAGGCTCGGGTCGACGGCGCGTAGTGTTCCACGCGTGCTTCAAAGAGATGTCAGCAGCACTGAAGGGGTCTGCTAGGACCGATGCCTGCCAGGGTCGCGAGATTGTTCGAAAGAGATACCGTGACTCTGGCACATGGGCAACTGAAGGAACACGGGTGGGTTTTAGTCAGTAAAACGCCCTCCCGCTCCGCCCAGAGCGGGAGAAGTCATTTGATGATTTCCCACCCGAAAAAAAAAGGGTCGGACCGCGCTTATAACAGGGTGTTTCAAACTGCGTCATGCGTAAATATTATTCATCATAATGAATAATATTTATATTTTTTATTTATTCAAATGTTAATTTTTTTTTCTTATGGAAATGTAGTAGTCATTGTATACATGAAGTGGGCTGCCGTTGTAAAACGATTAAAATGTCACGGTGAAAGAGTATATTTAGAGTCTTATATGATTTGGTGATGGTGAGATAAAGAATGAAATACGACTAACAAAAGGTATTTACAAGGCAGATGTGCGTGCAATCGTCGCCAAAGAAGGACATGTATAATTATCCTATAATGATCCCACTGCTGGGACACAGGCCTCCTCTCTCCGAGAGAGAAGAGGCTACAATCCAACGCGGGCCCAGTGCGGGTTGTTAGATGTCACATGTCTATAAATTTTTGGTTCTAGAACATGCCGGTTTCCTCTCGATGTTTTCCTTCACCGTTTTGAGAGAAGTGGTGATAAAATTATTTTCATAAAGTAAAGCGCTTCTCTAGGTTCCTATTTCCAACCTACTACTCTTAAATCTGAGCTGATACCATTAGCTCACCACTTCAGGAAGGACATATAGTGACCTTATTGATGATGTTCTTCAGTAAGGTCAGTTGCGTAGTACTCGCAACTGGTGAGCGTGTATGACCAAACGTGAAATGAACTTGTACGAAAGAAAAGGAGTGTGTTAGGATCGTAACAGGTGGCGTTCTGTAGTTTCTTTATCCACATGGATGGACAGAAGGTGTGAGTTTATTTAATCATTCAGCAAAATTCGTTTAAATATCAAGCAAGTACATGGGTCGATAGCGGACTCCCGGCCACCGCAGGCGCGAGCTTGCGGGCGGCGAGCAATGGGTAGCTCGCCGCCCGGTAAGGACCAGGCTTGGGTCGACGGCGCGTAGTGTTCCACGTGCGCCTCAAAGAGATGTCAGCAGAACTGAAGGGGTCTGCCAGGACCGATGCCTGCCAGGGTCGCGAGATTGTTCGAAACAGATACCGTGACCCTGGCACATGGGCAACTGAAAGAACACGGGTGGGTTTTAGTCAGTAAACGTCTGACATGCCCTCCCGCTCTGCCCAGAGTGGGAGGGAGAAGTCATTTGATGATTTACCATCCAAAAAAAAAAAGCAAGTACATGGAAAACAATTTAATACATTACTTTCTAGATTATTCTACGAAGGTTAGTTCTGAAAGTCTACAAGTTCTTAAATTAAAGGTAAACAGCGAACTGTTTGTTTAGGTTCAACCACTAAAGTACTTACCCATAACTTCGAAAGCTACATCGTAAATAAAACTAAATTTGTGTAAGTGTTGGTTTTTGGTAAAAAAATATCAGTTGGATTGATTCTTTTAAGTCGTTCATGAAAAAGCAGCAATTAAGGAGATTATGTCGTGTTTATAGTTAATATAGAAAGTTACCTATAAATCGCTATTGTAGCTTTAGCAATTACCCCTTAATTGCCAAATGTGGGAAATGAAAACCAAGGGTGGGAATGGCAACCTCCGTTATCATGTGTCTCCTCGGCCCGCGCCAGGTGTTGGCAAGCGTGTTGAGACCTATCGCATCTCGTGTTGAGCACCCATATTTAGCAAAGCAAAACACTGCCCGGACGGCCGGTGATAGGCGCCCATGTGTTACGCCGCGATTCTGAACTTACCGACTCCCAACAGCTCAGGGGAGCTGCCGGTCGCTGGCCTCATGGGATGTTTCAATCCCCTCAGCCTGTAGACTTGGCCCAGCGTGGCCGGCCCGACGGTTAACGGTTCGTGGGATCGCAGCATAAGACACACCATGGTAAAAGCATAGAATACATGTAATATCTCTACAGCCAACAATAAATAAAATTAATTATCATAATAACAAAGAAAAAAAAATATCACGGCATAATTTGTGAGCAATCAATATATTTTCCTTCACTATCTATAGGTATAGAAGATATTGTAAATCATAAACAAAAAAAAAAAAAAAACAAATTACCAATTCTTCTAAGCGTGTCGATGGTAGAAGTAACACGAAAAAATATGCAAGTAGAGTTTTTTAAACTATGGGCCAAACAGTCTCAAAATTCAGCAACGCCATCTAACCAATTAAAAACAAACCGTGTGCAAAAACTTTAGATGTAAATAATAACAAAAAAATATAAATGATTAATAACAATTCATTCCTACATATGTACCTTTTACCACTAAGGGTTTGGTGATTACAAAGAAAACTTATTATCCAAATGCTGATTTATAGCGGTCTCTATAATTAAAGATAACAATAGGATTTCTGAAATTAGGGACGAGCGTATTGGAGTTGTTTTTTGGGACGTTTAGGGACCTGTCCAACCGACGCAGTGACTATAAGCTATCAGCGATTCTCTCGATTAAGAAACGTACCTAACAATATTTTAGGGTCCATGTACCTAAGTAAAGAATTCGTTCAAAAACTAAAACCCGGCTACTAAAAATTCGCGGTCTAAAAAGTATGAAACAAGAAAATATTCGCATCTGAAACCCGCGATCGTATGCTAGTTTGCCCTAAAACTTATGATCGCTTACTACTGTTAGAATGTACAATTTTTTTTTGGGTAGGTGGCATATGAGAATATTTTGTGCCAACTCGTCTTTAATTGTTTGCCAGTTCTACTCGTTTCTCGGTAATCGCAGGCGGTGGGACAGTTGCCTTATGGTACAAAACGATCCCGGCTTTCGATGTAATTTAGCTCGATACTAAAATTAGAAAGTGGAAATAGGCACCATTTTTTTTTAAATAGATGTAAAGTTGGGCTAACTTATTACAGGTATTTTGTGCCTGTGGATATTGCATTAAAAGTAGGCTTATTTGAGATATTTCAACATTGATACGGCAGACAGATCGTTCTCAAAGATTTTATTTACATACTAGCTTCTGCCCGTGACTTCGTCTGCGTCAAATTTTCGTTTCCCTTCCCGTCTGCGTCGCATCGAATTGCCTGCCAGTTTTCGTCCATTTTTCGTTCAAAAAGAGCGAAGCATCAGCTTCGCTCTTTTTAACCGTAGCGTGATGTTTTATAACCTATATATAGCCTTTCTCGATAAATGGATTACCCAACACAAAAAGAATTTTTCAATTCGGACCAGCAGTTCCCGAGATGAGCGCGTTCAACCAAACAAACAAACTCTTCAGATTTATAATTCGGATAGATTAAATAACTAGTTTCTGTCCGCGACTTCATCCACGTAAATAATATGTAAATATCACCGTCAGATTGTAAAAACCATTAGATTACAATCTAACTAGCGAGACTGTAATCTGTCGAAATATTACTTGCTAACTGTTTTTACAATTTGACGCTGACATATATCCTATAGCATCGCTTTTCCCGCCCGCGCTATTACTTTACTAATATTTCTAACTTTTTGTTACAAGTTTTAGGGTTCCGCACCTCAAAAGGAAAAAGCGGAACCCTTATAAGATCACTTTGTTGTCCGTCCGTCCGTCCGTCCGTCCGCCCGTCCGTCTGTCAAGACCCTTTTTCTCAGAAACGCGTGGAGATATCAAGCTGAAATTTATATCAAATCCTCAAGACTGCTGTCCCTTGGAGCTGTGAAGAAATCAAACTTCTAAGCTAACGTAATCAAAAGATATAGCCGTTTATGCCGCAAATTTCCACAAATTTTCGAAACTCGCAAGGGAATCAAAACCTAAAGGGTACTTCCAGTAGATCTAGAATTTTGAAATTTGGTACGAAGCAACGTCTTATAGCACAGATAAAGGAAAAATTGCGAAAACCGTAAATTTTTAGTTACATCATATAATAAACAGAACAAAACACAGACAGAGAACAGAACTACGACTCGATTGTCGTGATGGGTGAACTTTTACTTATATACCTACAGGTTTGTACGGAACCCTCGGTGCGCGAGTCCGACTCGCACTTGGCCGGTTTTTTTTTTTACTCTGCTCCTTAGGGTCGTAGCGTATTGTTAAATACTATCAAATTCAAAAAGAATTTCAAAATGCGTCTGGTGTTTCCATAAGCGGTATTACCCTCTACATACAAACAAACCAATTTTACTTCATTACAATGTTACTGGCATTTGCCCGCGACTTCGTTCGCGCGCAATTTTGTCCCCCGACCCGTCGCGTCGTATCCCATCGCCCGCTAGTGCTATTACATATTTTGCAAGTAGTATTAATAGTATCTAATAATAATAATATCTTAGAACAACTAACACACTGTTATCTGATCCCAAACTAGGCAGAATCTGTACTATGGTAACCAGACAACTGATAAATCTTTATATGTATATATAATTCTACTGTACGTGTGTATGTCACTGAACTCCTCCTAAACGGCTGGACCAATTTGAATGTTTTTTTTTTGTATGCGTTTGGGTGGCACCCTGGATGGTTAAGATTCACAAATTAGCCCGACAGAAGGCGCTGCTATCGAGTTCTAGGAAACAGGACAACGTCTGTACGGTCAGCTAGTATACTTATATATTTCTAAATATTATAGATAAATTACACCCAGACACAGAACAAGTTATTGAGCTCATCACACAAACATTCTTTCCGATTTTCTTTTGACTCTATTTTTGATTTTGTCTTTGTTTTTTTTTTTCATTTCACTCGGCTCCTTAGGATCGTAGCGTAATGTTAAATAGCCTATACCTACCTTTCCTCAAAAATGGGCAGTCAAATGTAAAAAAAAAAATGAAATCCTTCTAGCAGTTTCATAATTTACTCTCTACATACAAACAAACAAAATTTACCGCTTTATAATGTTAAGAATCGACAATGGCCTTCTACCTTTTGGCTATCGAAGTAGGTACCATACAAATTCTTAAATGGAACAGCATTTAAAATCATCAAAATACAATTTTCCTCTGGAATTGTATTCATCTTTTTGATTTCTTTAGAAAACATCGACGCTAGATTCCCTGGCTTGGAAATTTATCCTCAGTTATTAAAAAAAACAAAATAGCTGTTTCTACCTACGCACTATAATGCATGGAACAGCTATGAAATAAAAATTAAAAAAAAACAGACAAAAACGACGCAGTGGGGCTCAAAATTAATGCAAAATTGCACATCGATGTCCTTGTATCCCTATTTACTCACATACATAGTTTTAGATTTTGCCACACATCATCCCGATTCAAACACCCCTATTATTTCCTTCGTCGCCTTATTTCAATTACTTACAAGAGCTGCAGTCACACACAATTCTCCTCCGACATGCTAACGAGTACCGACTGTCCTTAATAAGGCTGCGCGACGAGTTTCCTTTGCCTCGAGGTGAGATAAGATGGCGGCTGTCGAAGCCTTGCATTATCTCTTAGGTAATTTATATAGTTTTATGGAAGGAAGTTCTTTGGATTTTGTAGATGTCTGGGTGAATGACGGGAAAAGCCAATTTAGGGGATGGCTTTTCCATTATTATAAAAAAAATAGTTAAAGAAAACTAAAAACACGATTTCATAGAAATGGAAAAAGCGTGAGGTACTTGTTGAAGTATTTTTTATTTGATATCGAGCACCCCACGTTTATTTCAATTTTTTTTTTAACCTATGTATTATTTATTATCTATTTTTTAGGGTGTTTCGAATTTTGTGACGTATGTCAGCGTAGTTTTCGAAGATAGTTTTTTATTATACTGGTAACCCCGGCAAGGACAATGCCATAAATTTATGAATAAGTATGTCAAATTTGGAGTTAATCCGATGTTTTGAAGGGGGTCAAAATCATGTTCAAAGTTTTTGTTCGGAAACGACGGAAACTTACGTATACGTTACGTATGAGCCTAATAAAAGCGTGTTAAAAATCAAAATCCTGCGGGGCCAGCATAGCCTACTGTCGTAGGCTTGAGTCACACATTTTTATCACAGTTTAGGAGCAAAATCCGTGATAAAATGTATGACTCAAGCCAGAGGCAGACAGATAGAGGCTGTACTTGCACCGCAAGTGCATAGAGTCGCTAGCACATTGGACCTATTTCTTATGTAAAAAAAAACTTTTTTTTTTTAAGTTTTTATTTTTATTAAATTTTTAGTTATGATATTTTCCGGTGTCTGTCTCCGGAACTCATCATCAGATCTATATGAAATTTAAATGGGACCATTTTAAATTAAACCCCTTTCGAACAAAACAAGAATTTTGCAAATCCGTTTATATATGACGGAGTTATGGCCAAAAAAGATACAAACATCCGAATTGATAACCTCCTCCTTTTTGAAGTCGGTTAAAAAGCTGCTAAATTATCATGCTAAAATAGCATCTTTCCTGTAACCATTGAAGGTGTTGGAAGAGGTGTACCTCCCACATTTTGCCAGTGATATTTAAGGCTCATGTAATAGGGGGCGAGCCTGTTCCCGCTAACCGGGCGCAAATCACTTAGCCCGATCTGGGACTCTAACCCAGGATCTCCTGCTCAACAGTAGAGCTTGTGACCACTTTACTTACATCATACACTTTCTGTGCCGTGTGGTGCCGGACGTAAAGAATAACACCACCCCATTTCTTCCCGTGGGTGTCGTAGAAGGCGACTAAGGGACTTATTAGAGAATGGGCAGCAGCGTTTTCTATGCATTTTACCACCATACTGCGATCGCCAACCCGCCTGCCAAGCGTGGCGGTTATGGTAAAGCCCCCCAAATTGGGGGAGGCCTAAGTCCAGCAGTGGACGTCTTGACGGCTGAAATGATGATGATAATGACTTTCTGTTTAGAGCGTTTTTGTGTTTTGCGTGATTATTTTGTTAAATATAAATCAAAGTACTGTTTTTTTTTTTATCAGCCAAACATAAACACATGATTGGTATTTGCCTATAAATATTTTTAACGTTAACTCTTAAATAATAGCAGTTCACACACTGAGATATATAGGAAATGAAAATTAATTGATAATATATGTCGATTTTAATAATACCAAGATAACTGTAAAAAATTGCATATAAACTTAGGTATAAATACCTAGGATCTTGCGCTCGGCTGATAAAAATTTTCAGCAAAATTTTCTTTTTCTTTATAATATAATATATAGGTATCTAATTTAGGCAAGACCTTATTATTTATTTTCTATCTTATTTTCAGCAGCGTCCATCAATTCATAGCATGCAAACAACAGGACACGTATACAATATAAAGTACTTTGATTTAAAATTAATAAGAGTAATAAGATAATTACTAAAAAACGCTTGAAATGGGAATTTGCCAGCCCGCGCAGGATGAACGCTTTTAAGGTACATTATGGGTTGACAAAAGTTTTCATAATTAACTAAAACAAAAGAAGGGTATTTCAACATTATAATACTCTCAATTCAGGTTAACTGGACCATAAAAAAGTCTTCAGTGAAAATCCAAAACTACATTATTTCCTTTGTTATCTGCCGTACATAATACATTTTAACATAGAACTCGGAATTGTTATAATCAGATTTGATTCCTCCCGATTTTGGGTCAAGAGGGCATACAAAGAGATTTGGCAAAGGTATACTTATGAGTTTAGTGGTAAAACTTTCTTTTAGGACCCTTGACCCTTTTACAAGATCAATAAAACATGACAAAGTAGAATTTTATCGATACTCTTTGGTTGTTAAACTTATTTTTTTTAAGTTTCAAGGCAGTAAAAAAACGCTTTGTTCGCCTCGATATTCGACACTCGTTTATAGGTTAGGCAGACCTCTGCACATGTGCCACCTGGACATGAGCTGCCTTGGGTAACCTGGAAGTCTTTAAACTGACCCATTTTGGTCGAAGCAAGGAAACCTGTTCAGTCTAGTTTTAAGGCAGAAAAAAAACACTGTCTGCGCCTCGACATTCGACAGTCATTTATAAGTTAGACATACCACTGCAGATCTTTTATCTGGACATGAGTTGCCTAGGATAACCTGATACCAGACCAGGATAGTCTTTAAACCGACTACAGATCCAGGTTTACGGAAATAAGTAAAACCTGTTCAGGTGGAGATTCATAGACGACTCCGGCTTGGAGTATAAATATGGCGCTGTTCCACAAACAATAGGACACTTGATGTCATTTCTTCCGTGTCCTGTGAGCTACACGTTACAGGAACTGATGGACGCTACTGATGACGCCAAACACGTGGCAAAATTCTGGGGTGAGTCCATTTACAGTTGCACATTTACTTGGTGAACCAAGGTCAGCAATGGAAAGTAAATATACCAGCACCCTAAAAGTCAGATAGGCCATATAAAATACTGGTATGTGGCTGCATCCCGTTGGACTAGAAGCTGACCCCAAGATAGGCGGAAAAAGTCTAGGCAGCTGTTGTATTGTATTGGTGTACAATAAAGTATACGATACATAAACAAATAAATAGACACTAAAGTATGATTCTCGCATAATAAAACCGCTGACTCCCAAAATCGTGATAAACAAAGCAACAGTACGTTCTTTATGTGGGCATGAAATATTATTTAACAATCCTGTCCGTGAAGCCATTTGTGCGGTATTTAATACTCTTTTTATGACTTTTTACAGTTTATTTTTTAATTAAAAACGTACGTTTTGGAACATAAAACAGTCACAGTGTGTTTATTTGGTAGTAATTTGGTTGGTCGTTGGTATAGTGGCCTCAAGCGCTACTGCTGGGCGTAAGATGATACGACGCCGTCCCTTCGTGTTCAATAGTTTTATGTTTAAATGGTTTTTATCTGTAAGGTATATATGATATGGGTCTTTGTTGCCCGAATTAAATTGATTTGATAAGATCCTGAGTTTTATTTCCCAGTCGGGAAAAGTGTTGTTGGGTTTTCCATAACAATTTCCCAGTAGCAGCCCGGAGTCTGGATTTCTGCCCGATTAATGGCAATAGACCATTACTCTGGCCTGTTAGTCTAGTGGTTTGTGACCCTGACTGTTAAGACTGAGGTCGTGGGTTCGATACCCACCCAGGACAAATGTTGTGTGATGAGCACAATCATTTGTTCTTTGTCTGGGTGTAATTTATCTATAATATGTATGTATTTAGAAATATAAGTATGTTTATCAGTTGTCTGGTTGTCACAGGCTCTGCCTAGTTTGGAATCAGATTACGTTGTGTTGGTTGTCTTAAGAGAGATATATATATGATATGTATATATATATATATATATATACATATCATATATATATATCGGTTCGCCCCCTATTACATGCGACTTAACTAGCTCACTTTACTAGCGACTCTCGCTTCGATATATTGTCCGTGGGTACGAGGACTTGAGAACTGATTTAAAAGTTTCGGTGTAATAAATAAATCATTAATATTTTACCTATATAAAGCAAAAATAACTCGAGGTTTTGAAGTGAAGCAGGGTGGATCGCTAGTAATTTCAAATAGTATTTAGTGTGTAATTGCCATAATCGTCCAAATATTTCCCGAAAGTTATAAAGCAGCGATATAATTACAGAACACACTTAAAATTGGAATGCTTAATTTGGCAATTAGATTACTATTTTGCGTTAGTTACGTTGTCAAGCAGACAAATTTTGCAAATATGCAATGCATTAGGATTTTTTCAAAATCCTGCTGTAACAAAACAAATCACAACAACGCCCGAGCGCTCGAGCCGTGGTACCACCTACACGTCATACTGGGCGTGGCCTCCCCGCAAGCGGCTGCCCCACCATGCGCCGCCGAGCTCTGCCGACCGCCGGCGCCTATAAAACACGACCACCGGCGTGTGCGCAGTCAGTCAGATCCAGCATGTCCCTTGCTGCCCTCCCCCAGTGATTGCCTAAGCCGAGGTGCGAACCCCCCTCGGGGTTACCCTTAGGACTTTCGCTTTAGTTTTAATTTTACCATGGCCCGGCTGGAGGTCTAAAAAGTTTACTTTTTAGAAATCGCCGGGCAAAAATCCGTTTAAGTAGTCAGAATCTTTTTCAGATTAACTACGAGATGTCCTACAAAAAAAAAAAAAAAAAAAAAAAAAAAAAAAATGTGCGCAGTCAGTGTTCACTGCGCTCTCAGTCTGCTTCAACCTTCCTGGTCGGACAGCTCTGAGAACCAGTCTTACGCTAGCACACGCACGGGGTCCCGCTCCCTGTACTGTACTAGACGATTGTTAGTTTACTTTATTGTTATCAATAAACGTTCCGTTTTAAATTGTGTTTGTTCATACAAGCCTGCTACAATCTGGCGCACAACGCGAGGCCGAACCCAGGCATCAAGATTGAAAACTTACGTCGTCTTCCACATCGTGAAATCAAGATGGCCATGTCAAACGAGCAGTTCCAGCAACTCCTTAGCACCATCACGGCCAATAAACGGGGAACATTTGCATCCTGCACGTTCACGTACGACGGGGAAAAGAACTCGGATGCAGTAGAAGCTTTCTTAGCCGCAGCTACCGTTTTTAAGTCAACGGAAAAGATAAGTGACTCAGACGCACTGCAAAGTCTCCCACTATTACTACGAGACCAGGCAGCAGTGTGGTGGCAGGGAGTGAAGACTAGTGTGACACAGTGGGAAGATTTCTGCACTAAGCTCCGCCACACGTTCGCCCCGAGAAAACCAACATTCATGGTGTACTATCAAATTACACATGAAGTTCAGGAAGCGAACGTTACGACGGAAGCATTTATATCAAAGAAAAGGTCCCTGTTCTCGTTGGCTCCTCCTCCAGCATTCACTGAATCACAACAAATTGATCTAATCTTCCCTCTCATTCGGCTGGACATAAGAAACCGCATGCCACGAGATACAGTACCTACATTCGATAAACTCCTGGAGACGGCACGAGGTATTGAAGAGACCCTACATGAGTACGCAGCAAGTTCGGAGACAGGCGAAATCAGGAACGCTCAGGGGAAGAAAGGAAAACTAAGGTGCACCTTCTGCAAAAACCCAGGACACACAGCAGATGTCTGTCGTAAGAAGAAGCGGGCTGAAGGCACACTTTCTTCTACAGTGAAAGACGTCTCAGAGGGTCAGACCCAGGCACCATCTCCTTCCCAGCCGAAGTTCTCCTGCTATGGGTGTGGAGCACCTGGAGTTTATAGGAGTAATTGTTCCACGTGCAAGAAAAGCCCGTCTCCCGTCAAAAAGGAAAACGTCGGATTCTGCGCCCTTGACGCTCCTGAAGAGACGTACTCACGACCTGTGGTGTTCCTGGAGGTGGAGGGGATAATGGGGACAGCATTCATGGACACTTGCGCCAAGATGAGTGTCGCATCTTATAGCCTTTACCAGTCCCTGCTGAAGAGTGGATGCAAATTCGTCGAGAAAACAGTGGATCTCACATTAGCCGATGGTATCAAAAGGGAGCAGGTGGTGCTTTTGTGCAAAGCCATGGTTAACCTGAATGGTCGTAAAATAGCCACCAGGTTCATCGTGCTGCAGGAAGCTCGGGACAACCGCACACTGCTAGGCGTCGACTTCTTGCAAAAAGCGGGTGTGGTGATAAGCATACCTCAGTATACGTGGTCTTTCATCGACGAACCTGACTTGCAGTACGAGCTGTACCCGGAGGAATTCACCATCTTCGAATCCACTGTCATCAAGGAAATGATGATTTTGCCAAGCCCACTCAGCGCGATGACAGAAACAGACAGTGAGGATGTGGCTAGTGTGTCTAACGCCATACCTACGCCTCCATCGACCCCTCCTCCAGCAATAATGGCCACGGGTGAAGCAGCAACTCCAACAAAAGATCAACAAGCGATCACAGACTACAAACTAGCGCTGATTGATCTAACTTCTACACCACCAAGCAAGAAAAAGCCTCGACTGTTCGATGGGTACTCTCCAAGCTACACGGACTTCATGATGCGAGATGCTCAAATAAATGTCCATCGAGAAAACGCCGAGCTATCTCCACAGAGTAATAGCCTCTTTGATGCGAACAATTGGGACGTTCGTGTAGACTCCATTGACGTGGTGGTACATATTACTCCGGACCAGGAAAAGCTAGTCAATCAGCTGCTGGAGAAGAACAACGATGTTTTCAATATGAAGCGAGAGCCTACGAAACTGATTGAGCACACAATCAAGACAGCGGATGACAAACCAATTTCAGTCCCCCCGTACAGATTGTCACCACCTCGAAAAGAAGCTTTGCAACGAGAGATCCAGGCAATGTTAGCGGATGGCATCATCCAACCATCTGCGTCACCATGGGCGGCCCCTGTAGTTCTGGTACCGAAGGCTAACGGGACCATTCGAGTCTGTATAGACTATCGCCGACTCAATGCGATAACTGTACCCGACCCATATCCTATTCCAAGGATTGATGATCTCCTGCATGAAGCGAAACCAACGCCTTACATGTCCCTGCTAGACTTAAAAGCTGGATACTGGCAGATTGGCGTTCGAAAAGAAGACCAGGACAAGACGGCATTCATCACCCCTTTTGGCGTTTACAAATTCACCCGAATGCCGTTTGGTTTGCGGAACGCTCCAGCAACATTTCAGCGACTCATTGACCGCTTGCGAATAGGTATGCCGGACGTGAAGCTGTTGGCATATTTGGATGACCTGGCAATTTTTTCGCAAACGTTTGAACGACATTTGGAAGACTTGCAAAAGGTATTCAATCAGCTAAAAGAATTTGGCCTTACCGCGAATCGAGGAAAATGCCATTTCTGTTGTTCCACCATTAAATACTTGGGACACTATATCACGCCGAACGGTCTACAAGTAGACCCTGAGAAGACTGCAGCTATCGCAAAGCTACCCGCGCCCTCCAACCTGAAACATCTAGTTGCATTTCTGCAGACATGCTCGTGGTATAGGAGATTCATAGAGAACTTTGCAAAGATTGCGGAACCCCTGACTCGCTTAACTGTTAAATAAGACACGGCCTTCGGTAACAAGCGATTTAATTGCACTGCATTAAGAAGCGTACGCGCACGACTCGCAGGTCGTACATCTATATCTATAGCTATCAACTAACTAACCTAACATCCCTCCACCATATATTCTTAACTACAACGTAACAACTAGAAGAATTTCCGATAATTGGCTCGAGCAATATTCCTTAACTTTGGACGAACTTCCGTATCGGTACGGAGATCAGGCTTAGGATTAGCTGCCTCAGGTACTAGCTCAGCTGATAGCTCAGCTGCTGGTTCAGCTGCTGGCTCTGCTGCTGGCTGGGCTGCTGACTCAACTGTCGTTGCAGCAGCTGGCTCCCTGCTTCCCTCTCTGAGCTCTGAGCTTGCCTCGCCCCACTCTTCCTCTTCCCCCGTTGAGTCTTGGAGTTGCTGACCTGATGAATGAGCACCTTGTAGCAATTGTTGTTCTCCTGTCCCGGAGTCCGCTACTGCCCATTCCATGTTATTGTCTTGCCGGGCCTCGTGCGTTTTTAATTTGTACATTTGGTTTTTATGTTTTTTAATTGTAATGTTTTTCTCTGGTATAAACACGTCGTATAAACTTTTGCCAATTTTATTTTGAACTGTTCCACGTATCCATTTGTTATTGTTACTTCCTTTTACTAGTACTGCATCATTTACTTCTAAGCTAATGTTTCTATTGCCTTTATAATATTTGGCCTGTATGGATTGTTTCTCGCGCACTTTAGTTAGTAAGTCTTGTGACAATAATGAGGACGACGATGACGCCTCGAGCGCGGGCGCCGCTACCGACGTGTCTAATAAATCAAACCTGCAACGCAATTTACGTCCGAGCATTAGTTCGGCCGGCGAGCTGTCTGTTGTCGTGTGTTTTGAGTTTCTATATCTGAATAAAAATTCTGAAAGATGTGCCTTTATTTTGCTTTTGGGGGTACCCTGTGCTACTAACCCTCTTAAAAACTTTTTAACAATTTTTACGTATATTTCTGCTTGACCATTACTTGATGGCGAATAAGTTGGCGACGTCATGTGTTTTATACCATTTAATTGGCAGAAATCTTTAAAAGTTTTACTAGTGAACGACGATCCGTTATCTGTGACAATCGTATGTATTGTTCCAAATCTAGCCATCGTTTCTTGCAGTTTCACTATTACCGCAGCTGTGGAGTAATCACTGCTTAAGGAAAAACATTCTACCCATTTAGTAAATGCATCGATAATTATAAGATACATTTCCCCTTGCCATGGACCAAAAAAATCTAAATGTACCCGATGCCAAGGACGCTCTGGGAAAGGCCAAGGTGTCAACGGAGCCCGAGGGGGTGTGGGCCGTAAACTTAAACATATTCCGCAGCTGGCTATCTTGTTTTCTATATCCTTATCTATATAAGGCCACCAGAATCTAGATCTAGCCTCAATCTTTGTTTTCAATATACCTAAATGTGGTCTATGTAGTTCGTTTATAATTTTGTTCCGCAAAGACTTCGGTATTATTAATTTGTGTCCCCTAATCAAACAATCACCTTCCCGAGTTAAATCAAATCGACATTTATAGAAAGGCAATAAGTTATGGTCATCTGTTTTTATTTTAGGCCAACCGTGTTGTACGTATTGTAAAACCTGCTGTAAAACACTATCTTTACTAGTCTCTAAACGAACTTCATCTAATGACACTGGCAAATGGCCATCTGCAACGAAATTTATGTAAGTTGCCTTGTCGTCTAACTTATTGTAAACAAGTGAGTCATCCGAGAATGACGCGTTGTCGCTGTTATCAGTGACCGGCCGCAGCCGCATACTGCTGCTCGCTCCTGTGTTGACAGCCCGACTGAAGTAGTCGGCACAATTACTAGCGCTCGGAATGTACTCTATTTCATAATTATAGCTGGACAAAAATAAGGCGTATCGTTGTAAGCGGTTTGCGGACACTTCTGGTATGCCTTTGTCGGGATGAAATATGAACATTAGAGGTTTGTGATCGGTGCGCAAAACAAACGGATTTGAAACACCGTATAAATATTGATGGAATCGACGAATACCAAAAACTATTGCTGTTGCTTCCCTTTGGATTTGACTATAATTTTTCTCAGCGCTAGTAAGTGACCGCGACGCATATGCGATGGGACGTTCTACACCATTCGCTTCTATTTGAGCTAAAACTGCACCTAACCCTGTTGGAGATGCATCCACGGTCAAAACCAACTTGTAAGAAGGATCAAAATGTGCCAGCGTCCGAGCCGATGTCAGTTCCTTCTTAATTTGATTGAAAGCAACCTTATGAATATCTGACCAAGACCAATTAACCTCTTTTTTTAATAAATCGTTTAACGGACTAAGTATAGATGACGCATTCGGAATGAACATCCTGTAATAATTTACAAACCCTAAAAACGATTTTAATTCCTGCACATTTACTGGGGCTTTGGTGTTAGTCATTGCTGTAACTTTATCCGGAGATGTGTGAATCCCTTTTTTATCAATGACAAATCCTAAATAAGTTACCGAATCTTGAAATAACTTACATTTGTTTTTATTAAGAACCAACCCAGCTTCTTGTAAACGATGGAATACTTGCTGTAAACGTTCCATATGTAGTTTTTTTGTATTTCCCGTTATAAGGACGTCATCCAATAGACAAAGTACCCCCTCAATTCCGTTCAGCAAATTTTCCATGGTTTTTTGGAAAATAGCTGGAGCATTGGCTAGTCCGAAAACCAAGCGTGTAAACTTAAATAAACCCTTGTGTGTATTTATCGTGGTGTAAATTTGTGAATCGTCCTCTAACACCAGTTGTAAATACGCACTACTTAAATCTAACTGCGAGAATTGTATACCTCCGTGAAGTTTTGAAAAAAGTTCTTCTGTTCTTGGAAGTGGGTATTTATCAATGTGTAAACATTTATTTAATGATACGGAAAAATCGGCGCACAAACGAATCTCACCGTCTTTTTTTAGTATTGGAACTATTGGGCTCGCAAATTCAGAATGTTTGACAGGAATTAACACACCGGTTTCAACTAGTCTATTCAATTCCTTCTCCACCTTACTCTTTAATGAAAATGGTACCGTTCTAGCACGAAAAAAACTTGGTTTACAGTCCGCTTTTAAGGTTAGTTTTATTTTGTGTTTGTTAAATTTACCTAATGTATCGGAAAACAGAGCTGGATATTTGTTTTGATAGTAATCAAGATCCGTTAACTCTTGACAATGATTAACCTTAGACAACTGTAATGCATATAACGATAAAAAATTTCTACCTAACAGTGCCGGCCCGGTCCCTTTTATGACATACATTTCAATATTTTGTTGTTCACCCTCATACGTAATCGGTACCTTCATTACTCCTACTACGTCTAATTTCTCACCTGAGTATGCTTTCAATACCGACTTAGGATGCTCTAATAACACGTTATTAAAATATTTCTGGTAAATGTTCAGAGGTATTGCGGTAGCACAAGATCCACTATCTACTTCGAAAGTTATCAATTGGCCGTTTACGTCGACAGACAGCGTCATTGGCTCGCCGCGAAAACTACGTATATTACACACGAGAATATTCTTACCGTCGTCATCATTATCGTCATTCGACGCGTGTAGGCAATTAACTAATGCACTTTTTTTGTTACACATTTTTTTTAAATGACCTTTCACACCACATGTTTTACATTTATACGTAGAAAACCGACACTTGTCCGCTGTATGATTATTATAACCGCACACACTACACTTTGTCGATGATTTTGACGGTTTAGCCGCTATCTTGAACACGTCCGTGCTGGTCACTGCCACCGAAGATGATTGTCGTGCTGCCCGTTTTGCACTATTTACAGCCACCGCAATATCCAACGCCTTGGGCAATGTACTCGAAGCTTTTTCGTCCATGAACAATTTGTCCCGTTCCGGCCCCGGTAGCATCCCAATGATGAACCGATCCCGCAACATTTCGTCCATGGCTACCCCGAACTTGCAGTCCACTGCCAGGCGCCGTACCCGGGCGGCCCATTGCGTCAAATCTTCACCTGCATCTTGCGCCGCCGTATGAAATGTATACCTTTCAGCTAACACTGACTTCCTTGGCACGAAGTGTTTATCCAATTCAGTTGTTAACTCCTTGTAAGTTATCTCTTCAACTGTCTTAGGCGCGATTAACTCGCGTACCAACTTATACGCGTCATTGTTGAGTGCGCTTAGAAGTACCGCCTTTTGCTGATCATCTTCCTTTCCTTCTGCTTTTATTAACAACGTATTTGCTGTTAACCACTGAGAAAGCCTTTCTTTAAAGATGTTCCAGTCCTGGCCGAGCTCAAAAGTTGGAACTGATCCGATAAAATTCGACATCATTTTTCTGTGCGTGCGCGCGTGGATAACCGTAACTCGTCGCCACTGTTAAATAAGACACGGCCTTCGGTAACAAGCGATTTAATTGCACTGCATTAAGAAGCGTACGCGCACGACTCGCAGGTCGTACATCTATATCTATAGCTATCAACTAACTAACCTAACACTTAACAAAGAAGAATGTAAGTTGGGAGTGGACAGAGGAACAGCAAAACGCCTACAATGAGTTGAAGTGTCGTCTATCTTCTGCTCCAATTTTGAGACAAGCCGATGAAACCGAACCGTACGTCATCAAAAGCGACGCCAGCTCTTATGCAATAGGAGCAGTTTTGGTCCAGGGGGAGGGTGAAGACGAACATCCTGTAGAGTTCGCTAGTCGTCTTCTGACATCTGCTGAACGGAATTACACCACTACCGAACGAGAGGCGCTTGCTGTGGTTTGGGCGGTATCAAAATTTCGCGGATATATCGAAGGGCTGCCTGTCACCGTAATCACGGACCATCAAGCCCTGAAATGGCTCATGTCACTAAAGACGCCTACTGGTAGGCTGGCGAGATGGGCCCTACAGTTGCAGGCGTTCGACATTACCATCAAATATGCTCCTGGGAAAACGAACGTCGTCGCTGATTTCCTCTCCAGACCGCCGTGTAATAATGAGACAGTAGGAACCTGTGGTATCTGTACAGTGACCATCGATATGCCCATGCGGAGTCCCGCTGAAATTAGAGATGAACAGCTAAAAGATGAAAGATTACAACAGATAGTGAAGGACCTAGAAAGTTTGAACAATGATGAGAAAGCGGTATACTGGAGCAACAAGGGCTACCTGCTGAATAATGGGCTACTCTACCGACACAGTCCCCATTCAGATTCCGAAGAGGCACAGTTGGCAGTACCGGAACATGAGTGGGCCAATATATTGTCAACATATCACGACAATCCCTTGGCCGGTCATTACGGTTCAGATAAAACCTACCGCCGAATCTCAACAAGGTACTACTGGACTGGTATGAGAAAATACATTGAGAGTTACACAAAGAATTGCCTGGAGTGTCAGCGTTACAAGTCATCGAATCAAAAACCTGCGGGATTGCTCCAAACTACTGTAATGAATCAAAGATTCGAAGTAATTTCCTTTGATTTGTTTGGTCCACTACCAACCTCTCTAGATGGCAAAACCTGGATTTTCATCGTGGAAGATGTTGCAACACGATGGGTGGAACTCTTCGCCTTACACCAGGCCACTGCAGAAAATTGCGCCATGACTCTGATCAACGAAATATTTCTTCGCTTCGGTTTTCCTCGTCGTATGATCAGTGATAATGGACCCCAATTCGTCAGTGCCGTCATGCAACAGGTTGCTTTTACAATGAACATCAAGCATGCCTTCACACCTGTGTATCACCCAGAGACGAACCCAGTGGAGAGGAAGAACAGGGATTTAAAACCCCAATTAGCTATCCTAGTCAAGGATAAGCATAGAGAATGGCCGGAGCACCTCCCAAGTATTAGGTTTGCGATGAATACCGCAAGCAGCCTATCAACTGGATTCACGCCGGCATTCTTAACCTTCGGCAGACAACTTAGAACACCAGATGATACATCCCATGATTTTAGAAAGATTCTGCAATCTGAGAATTTCGTCCCAGAGATCACTCCAAAGTTGATGCAGTTAGCCAATACCCTCCAACAAGCTCGAGAAATGCAGGAGCATGGCGAAGAACGACGTAAGAAGTACGTCGATAAACAACGGCGAGAAGATCCGGGTTACAATCCTGGTGAACTGGTACTTGCTACAACCCATACATTGAGTAATGCCTCACGTGGTGTAAGTAACAAATTCGCACCACGACGTGATGGACCCTACATCATCAAGAAACGGCACGGTCCATCCTCTTACGAAATTGCTGACCCACAAAGGGCAGACGTTGTGATTGGGGTATATCACTCCTCAGCTTTGGTGCCTTATATCGGAGAGTCATCCATGCTACCAGCTCCTGTACAGCCCCTGCGGAAGAGAGGACGACCACGAAAGCAAACCCTGGAGCATGGCAGTGACACAGGACAAGTGCAGAAACGCGGAAAACCCAGGAACTCGCCTCCACTTGCTGGATCATCGTCGGGACGACTTCAGATCCAGAGGGGGAGACTGTAACAAAACAAATCACAACAACGCCCGAGCGCTCGAGCCGTGGTACCACCTACACGTCATACTGGGCGTGGCCTCCCCGCAAGCGGCTGCTCCACCATGCGCCGCCGAGCTCTGCCGACCGCCGGCGCCTATAAAACACGACCACCGGCGTGTGCGCAGTCAGTGTTCACTGCGCTCTCAGTCTGCTTCAACCTTCCTGGTCGGACAGCTCTGAGAACCAGTCTTACGCTAGCACACGCACGGGGTCCCGCTCCCTGTACTGTACTAGACGATTGTTAGTTTACTTTATTGTTATCAATAAACGTTCCGTTTTAAATTGTGTTTGTTCATACAAGCCTGCTACACTGCATATTATATAGAAGTGCGATACTCAATTGGATGCTGTACTGCCTATACTCGTACATATAGGTAGCAGTGTGATACTCAATTGCTGTTCTGGTGCTAAAACTCTCGGCCAGTTATTCTAGTTAGCATAGTCTAACAGTGGCCTTTGAATTTTAATGTGATTAGTGTAGCCCAACTAGCCATAAAGCTGTAGTGCGTTCGTGAACTATCAAACCCAACTCTTCAAATCGAGACCTTCCTCAAGGAAGAGTTTTGGCCGAAGTGTGTCGTGTATCGGCGATTCCGCGGAAGGCTACGCGACACCACGCAGCGCAACACGACGCCGTCACTTCGTGTACAATAGTTTTATGTTTCCATTGTTTTTATTTGTATGTATGTTAGTCTGTAAGGTATTTATGATATGGGTCTTTGTAGCCCGAAATAAATTGATTTGATTTGATTATGCACCAATTGCAAATAGTTACATAAGGCTACATAACCACAAGAGCTACATAAGGCTGAATGCAGACATTCAATTATTGGGAAATGAGTTTTGACAATGATAATAGGACTAAGTTAGACTTAAGTCAGTCTAAGTAATTGTAACTGTACGCAAAATAGGTATTTTGCGTCACAAATCACTAAATACGTTCAACGTCGTTTTTAACACAGTTATGTTCCGGTAAATCATTTAAAAATTATAGAGAGATGTTTTCTGGGAATTAGACCGAACTATATCTCGCATATCAACCTATGAGGTAGTCGTCTCCTTAACGGGACTTACCTGTGGTCAGTGGTAGACTATAAATGTAACATAATCATAGTTTCATAACACAGAAGTAAGAAAAAATATACAGAAAGTCTTGTAAACACGGCTACATTACCAGTTTTAGCAGACCTCGCGTTGATAGACTTCGGTACGATGAGAAGTCAGCTTATACGCGAAATGTATAGCTGGATTTTTCATCGTGCGAGGCTAATAGTTACTGTCTCAGCATGATGCTTCGGCATTTAAAAATAAGCGTTGTAGCCCTAGTATTCTGGAATTGTACTGAGATTAGGCCAGACACAGAAATAAATAATCAATAAAATAGATGTATTATGTAAAATATTAATAAATAAAATGTAAGGATTACAGTCATATCAAAGTCCCAACTCCATTTAAACAGCCCCATGACTGTTATGTGATTCCAAAGTACAGAAGTAAATAGTACTGATCATTATCGTGTGAACGGAGCCCTATAGTGATGCAGTTATTCGCCTAATTTGAAGTAACGTTACAGTTTAAATTGGATGCGTCTGTGCTATTCGTTTAGTGAGATGCCCCGTGGTTAGCTGCCCAGTATTAGCTGACCTCGCTTTGTGTAAGCTTTCTTATAATAAGAAGTCAGCTTATACTGGAGATGTATAGTTTGATATGTCGTCGCTCGTACAAATGGTGCTGTTAAAAGATGGCCAATACAGAAATTGTATTTGCCATATTTTCTATAGTCATAATAGTATTGGTGTAATGTACGATACTTTATTGTTTATATCCAACTACGGCGAAGCGAAACGGCAAAGTGACCAAGGCTTTTATTCGAGAATATTTTCTTCTTTAATATTTTTAGAGCGTTATTTTTTAATTCATGATTCAAATGAATAGGTATGATATGGAATTAACTTACATCAAGTTATAGGATAAGCGTGATTGGCACATGAACGTTGTGTACCTAGTTGTATTATAGATATAATCAACATTTACCAAGCGGTTTCTCCACGTATGCAGGGATTGACTTCCAATCTGACTGGATGCAGCTGAAGACCAGTATTTGATTTGGAGCCTCTGCCTATCTAACCTTCACAACCCAGTAACTGGGTAATACGATACCCGTTGGTGAGCTTATGATGACCCATAACTACTGTCAAAGATCCACGATTGACTGCTGGGACCTAGAGCTTAGATAGGTAGAATAGTAATAGAAATCATGTTCTTAATAAAAGTCGAGGAAATACTAAGCCTGTGGCGATATGATGCTTCCCTACCAAACCCATTCGTTCTATCTGCTGAAAATCTCGCACCTGGACTCGAGTTGCCTTGGCTTTCCTGGAAGTCTTTATATAGGCTCCGGACTCAGGTAGGCCGAAATTTTGAAAAACTGCTCATGTGGAGACTCACAAGAGACTCCGTCCTGGAGTTGTAAATTTGGTGCTGTCACAAACAATGGGGCACTTAATATTTTGTCCAGCGTGTCCTGTTGTTTGCACGCTACAGGAGTTGATGGACGCTGCTGATAGTGCTAAGCTTGTAGCCAAGTTCTGGGCAGATTATGGTAAGATTACTATCGTCACGTTAAGAAGAAGAATAAAAGTCTAAAATTCATTCAATCACTGACAGAGAACGGAGATCCTAAACCGCTGGGTCTAGATATGCGCATGAAATTTTGGGCATGAGTTCTATCCACGAATGTGACTACGGAAGGATTTTTGAATTTCATCCCCCAAAGGGAGTAAAAACGCGATGAAAGTTTGTATGGAACCCATCGGGCAGACAGGTTGGTATCTCATAAAATGTTTACTACTCAGTGCTCACCCATAATTTCACTTACCTTATGACGACACACAATGTATGAATAATCAAGTTAAGTACTTCACGTCATTGTTTAAACTGCTACTGTCGAAGTTTAGCCGTGATTTTCCGCAGCCTAATTCAGTTAATGTTACTTAAACCTAGTTAGTGCAACAATAGAATATTCCGCAAACTACAATTTATGAGCAGGTTTTGAAACTAAAATTCACATTTGACGGTACTAATAATAAGTTAGTCGACGTGTGTAAACAGCTGTTAAAGTGGCGACTAATTACTTAATAAGTTGATGTAATTACTTAACGTGGGAACGTAAGTATCTCGTACAGGGTATGGCCAAGTCTTACTAGAACGACCTTCGCGCAAATATGAGATTGAAGTGATCGTTTCCTAGGGGCTAAGAGTATTGTTTATAGGTAGCCTTCCTCGATGGGATATCCAACCTAAACAACATTTTCAATTTGAAATTAACGTTGTCAATCAATCAGTCGAAATATTTTTATTTCACATAAACCTACATGGGTACTTATGAAACGTCAGAAGCTAGATGCACGGTTCCAAATTGTTGATTCCTTTGGATTGGAGCCGGCAAAAAATTCCATGGTTACTCTTTTAAAAATAATTGGTTTTTACAATGGTTTTAAATTACAGTGCTAATAGGTATTGGAGGACGGTGTAGGTCCGCCCACAAGTACCAGATACTTAATAAAAAAATAAAAAATAGAAAACTCTCTCTAGTCTACATGGCCTACAACGTTCTCACATTCACAAAGTACAAAAGAATGTACATAAATTATAGTATTTCATAAATAAGATATAAGTAATTACCTATTTAAATCAACAAACAAACTCTTCCCCTTGAGCCCTATGTCAGCTTCAGCTTTATATCAACCAAACAAACAAACTCTTCAGCTTTATAATATTAGTAGAGATAAGTATAGATGACGTACAAATGCTGCTAGATGGATTGCGTCCGTACGTCATATTAGGATACTAATATGGTTATGTTCTAGTAAAAAACTTTTTAGCAAAAAATTAAACCGCCGAAAAAAAACAGAAAAGCAAAAAAATAATAAACCTTTAAATTATGAGAAATTTTAAGGTTTATTACTTTTTGCTTTTGTTTTTTTCGGCGGTTTAACTTTTTGCTAGAAAGTTTTTATTTTGTAATTTTTTGTGGCTTTAATGTACTAATAATACTTGACAAAGTATACCCTATTCAATGAAAAATAATTATCAAAATCGGACTACTCTGTACAAAGTTATGCGTGGTTATACATTACAATCAATGAGTGAACAATCAATCATCCCCTGTTTTCCGACCCTTAGGTTCGATTTTGTTTTCCAAATTTAAATGAGACCACCCTCGGAGTATACCCTTTCCAATAAAAAAAGAATTATCACAATCGGACTACTATGTAAAAAGTTATGCGTGGTCATACATAAAAAAAAAAATACGCGTCGAATTGATAACCTCCTGAGTATTTTTTCGTCGTTTAAAAAGAAAGCGATTGTGGCGCTAACACTCGATCGTCGCGTTTATTTGTTCATGCTCGTCAAACAAGAGTAGCGATGATCACATGTTCACGGATATATAATAAGCCTATAATGTTCCCACAGCTGGGACACCGGCCTGCTCTTGGTGAGAGGAGGTTGGCCGTAATCTACTACGCGGGACCAGTACTGGTTGGTAGATGACACTTGTGTTAGAACTTTTGGTTTTAGGACTTGCCGGTTTTGTCCTCATGTTTGCTTTCACCGTTTTGAGAGTAGTGGTGATGTTATAATTCACAAGAAGTCAAACGCCTATCTGGGTTCGAATCTACTACTCGTAAATCATGGCCGTTACTACTGGGCCAGCACTGCTCCTCAAGTTCGCCCGACGAGCTCTATTTGAACACGCGCTTGTCATGCGAGTACGTAATTGTTGTCACTAATTGTTCCGAAAACTGGAAAGCACCCTCTGTTGACGAGACCACGCGTTCAGGTTCACCGAACAAAAAGTGACATATGGACGTGACGATGGCGTGTGATTCGCGTCATGGTCGCTTTTTAAAAAGGAAGCTGCCTTACGACCATCTCCGTAATGAACAACTTTGAAAATCTATTTGCAATCTCATTTAGCGACAATTGATATAAAAAATGTAAATGGGTCGTTCTATTTTGTACTGACAACGGTCTGTCCTTCGTCTTGTTATGGCATCTCGTTGGAGTATTGATATTTACGGTTTTTTAATTTGGTTCAAATAAACGTCCGTATTTTTCTTATCTATTAATATTATGTCACTTTTATTTTTTCTAACCAGCATATTTAATACGTCTTTTTCCGTAGAATGCCGTGACAGAGTGGTAAGCCGAAATGTGGTCGTTACAGAAAAAGGCCACTCTGTCACATTTTTTTTTAAAACAAACATTTTAAAAAAATAGCCAGAAAGAAAATTTTAATTAGTCCTAATGAAAACACAGATGCATTTTTTTTAATCCCACACGAAACCACAGTTATAGATAGTTCAAAAACCAAAAAAAAAAAAAAACAGAAAAACTTCGTTTCCCTGTCGGTAAAAAAGATGAATGACCCAAATAGAGTTACTTACTAGATAGAAGATTAGAATAAAAGATAGAAAATACATAGAATGCGAACGTTCTTAAAAATACGAATTTTATCCCTCTGGTTACCATAAGAACGATTAATCCCTTAAAATGGGCGCCGAAGAAAATGTTTTCTAAAAGGGATTATGTTGCCAGTACTTAGCTGGAGTGTTATTATTATTAGTACTAAACTTCATTTTCTTTCAACAAAAATATTGTGATGAATAACGATGGTGAAATACGCGATTTGTTAAGAGGTGCTCCAGTGTAGCCGGAGAAATTGGAATTTTATTAAATTCTATGCAATTTTCAGGTCAGTGCAATTGTCTATTCAAATATTGTTAGTGATGGCAGTTTTCATAATTATAAATCATTCATCAATCATTAAAATCGTCAAGTTCATTTAATTTTAATTTAATGACTATTTCATGAAAAATACATTCAATCGTATTAAATGAAGTTGGATTTCGCGGGCTTCATTACAGCTTTTACCTTTTAATCAAAAAGACACAGAGGTTCTGCTGTAATACATTATAACCTTACTCCTAATGCCAGTATCATTCTTAACAACATGCATAAATCAGACTGATTCATTCATACTCACATGCACAAACTCACGCATTCACACACCCTCTCTTTCACTCACAAACCCATTTTTCCTTATCTTAACTTTTATGACACAAGTTAAATATCTCATTAAGTTATGGAAGAACGGAGTCTTCTAACACAGGCTTATTTGCTTATCGCGCGGTTTAGACCGCCCAAATCACTAGTTTTAAATTTCCTTGTTAAAATAATAAACCATTTTTTCATTTTCATTTAAAGATTATAGGGAATTGACAGCGTAACTTTAAATAAAAGATGTACCCGGCAAGGCTTGGCGTTCACACAATTTTTTTTTTTTTTACGTGTCTTAGGATCTGTTTTTCAGTTTTTTTGCCACCGACTTCCGAATTTAAAGTTATTTTTCACTTTGTAGTGTTTTTTTTTTAGGAATTCGGTTGTTATTTATTTTTGTTAAAAGTTATTATTTTTAACTTTTTAGTTATGGTAGAATCGCACCGCACTAATCTATTCGCGTTATTCGTTCATTTGTCGCGCAAATACTTAATGCAAATTTAAGACTTATATGCCTTTCTCATGGATGCCATTGTCAGAATGGAACCAAATTGAAACAAAATTAAAATAGGACCACACGGAAAGCACCAGTATTCAAATAAAAAAGAATCATCAAAATCGGTTCACCCAGTCAAAAGTTCTGGGGTAACAAACATAAAAAAAAAAAAAAATTCATAACCTCCTCCTTTTTTTGAAGTCGGTTATAACGGAAATACATTTAATCGTATTGAATGAAATTGAATTTCGCGGGCTTAGTTACATCTTTTACCTTAAACTATAAGTTTTATCAATCAAAAAGACACAGAGGTTCTGCTGTAATACATTAAAACCTTACTCCGCCTGTATCATTCTTAACAACATGCATATAGTCTGATTCATTCATACTCACATGCACAAACTCATGCATTCACACACTCTCTCTTTCACTCACAAACCCTTTTTCCCCATCTTAATTTTTATGAAACAAGTTAAAAATCGCATTTAATTTATGGAAGGTAGATGGCGCTGTTTTGCTTGACACCTCGAAAAATAAGCTCCGTGTTTACATTTTGTTTTAAAATATTTAAAGTCCTACTTTTGTATTAAAAACTACTAAAATACATGTATACATGTCTAATTTACCAGTGTACATGTTATCAAAGTGACTAATTGTATTGTGACTGAAATAATTAGTGATAAAAAAGCAACCGTGACTATTCTATAAAAACCAAAAAATGACAATTTAAAGTAACAAACACAGTGATATTATTAGAATCAAAACAAACAATCAACCAAACTATATTCAAAGTGGACTAACATAAAGAGTGTTTACATTTGTGTCACAAACAAAGAGATACCTACGTCAAGTGGAAAAAAAATCCTGACACATTAGTCATACCAACCGCTTTGCAAAATTCAAATTTTTCGACCTTTAACATACGCTGGCTTATTTCATTGCCATCAACTAATTACACCGTGGCGAAGACGATTAATCACCTACATGAGCCTGACGATCGCTAACGCTTCGAGTTCGAATCCGAGGCACGCAATCTACGACTTTTTGTGACAATTAATTTCATTAAAAAATTTCATCATAAATAATTTTCAACACCAGTTATAAAAAGTCAATAACGTGCTAATAGAGGGCGCCTCAGTAACACAAGCAACGTCACCTAAACGTAGATCATAATCTAAAACAATGGATACAGATAATATCACACTTCGTAAGCAGAATCCTGGTTCTTTTACTAACTTATCTTTTTTGTCAAATGACGATGAGAAAACAATACTTGACACCACAATGATGAGTTTACCGGATAGCCTGCATGACAATTATAATGACGACATTATTAACGACTTGAACAAAGAAATTAATACACTTAAGATGCAACTTATGAGTGCTCATCAGGAAATAGACGACCTCAACAGCGAAAACTTCCGATTAAAATCCGATTTACAAAAAGCCCTAAAAACTGTCGAGACATGTAAAAAGATCTGCTTAACGCCTGGCAGAAAAAGTAGTACACCATCATCATCATGCGAACAAAACTCCAAGCATTACAAGATTCGACACACTGCTTCAAATAATGACCCCAAGCCTTCGATCGATTACTGCAAGGAAATAAAAGTCGACGCTGTCGACAAAGCAACTCAAACTTCCGAGATGACTCATGGCAAATTGACTCAAAACAAAAACCTGACACCATCTTCACATACGGGTAACGTTGCTCTAAAAAAACCAGTAGGCGTATGTCGACCAAAACTTAGAAATAGACTCGCTATAATGAGTACTAGGTGTACTAAGGGAACGCTGCCTTTAATCGAAGAAATCTTCAGTAATCATTTTGACTACTGTCATTATTTGCTACATAACGCCACCACAGCAGAGTTGCTACGCACCGTCGAAAACAAATTAAAAGACTTCACATTTCAAGACTACTGCCTGATCTTCATTGGAGAAAACGATTTAAAAAATAACGAGTATCTAGATATCCTCGAAAGTTTGAAAAACTCGCTGAAAAACACTGCACACACAAATATTGTTATATGCGCTCCGACTTATATAAGAGGCGCACTAATTCATAACTATAAAGTCGAGTTATTTAACAACCTCCTCAGTTTGGACATAAAAAACAACGAATATGCATACTTTTGCGACAGTAATTACACCCTGACTCTTGACATGTTCTCTTATAATACAGGAAAAATTAACAAATACGGATGGAGGGACATCTTCAGCCAGATCAGATCCAATATATTTTTTGACTACGATCAAAATTATAGTACAGTTACCAACGACAACGCGGGAATGAAGAAGTTATGTCAGAATTTAGCCATATCAATTGACAAACACATAGAAGATACCATAGAAATACCTCAATTATCAGTTACCAATATGACATCCATGGAGCTACAAATTAACAACAGTGATACAGATTTAAACACCAAAAATGAGGGTTTTTTTCGTACACAATAATATAAGAATCCTACATCAAAATATCGCCGGACTTCTGAACAAAGCAGAATTACTTACGATTCATCTACAAGAACTAACGATAAGTCGAAGAAATATAGATATTATATGCATAACAGAACACTTTATTATGTACGGTCAAGAACACCTATTAAAAATACCAAATTATAAGCTTGTCGCTTGTTATGCAAGACGGGAACAGAAACGGGGAGGCGCCTGTATTCTGGTAAACAAGTCTCTTCAATGCAAAGAACTTAGAGATGCAACAAGATATTCAATAACAGGTATAATTGAATGTTCTGCTATAGAACTGGTAGAACAAAAATTGATTATTTTATGTGTATACAGACCACCTAAGCCAAGTAATTTGAGCATTTTTTATGATAACTTAGAAATCGTTTTAAAATCATTGTGTACCAACCCTAAGAAAAAAACTGTTGTTTGCGGGGACTTCAATATAGACAGGTTAAAAAGAAATAACATTAGTTTAGACTTTGAATATTTTCTGTTGGGATTTAACCTCAACCTAGAACTTGATCAACCGACTCGGCTATCTAGTAACAGCTGTCTGGATAACTTCGCTCATAATTCAAAGATTAAATGTAAATGTGAAGTTATAGACTTCGCTTTGTCTGATCACTCGGCACAAATTTTTGAGATTAAAGTAAACAAAACCTATAGACTAAACTCATGGCATATAAACAAGCGGGACCTATCATTGGAAAACTTGACTAAATTCAATAGCTACCTACAATGCCTGTCATTTTCCGAAATGTATGAGACGGAAAATGTTAATGAAGCTAATAACATATTTATGCAGCAGTTTGGCCTGTTGTATAAACTTTGTTTTCCTTTTAAGCTAGTTAGAATAAAACCAAATAAAAAAACTAAGTGGATTTCTAGAGGAATACGATTATGTAGTAGAAAGCAGCGTCACCTTCTATGGGAGCATAGACTTAGGCCATCAAACGAAAGCAAAATTAAATTTAAAAATTACTCCCTGCGTTTTAGGAAAATTATAAAGTTAACTCAAAAGGCACAAAACAACTATTTTATAAATAACTCCCGCAATAAATCAAAGGCGTCCTGGCAAGTTATCAACAATAAATCATGTACTTATGAACCAATTTCTCAGATAAAAATAAATAATACAATTATTAGTGACCCTAAGGAAATTGCAGACGCATTCAACAACTACTTCATTAACCAGATTAAAAACTCACCTAAAACATCATTCGAAACAAGAGGTCTACGCGAAAATCCTCACACAATGTTTATGAGACCAGTTGTACCTGAAGACGTACTTAGGGTGATAAAATCATTAAAAAATAAAAATACCGTAGGATATGACGAAATAGCAACGAAAGTTATAAAATTTGTATCAAATAACATAATCAAACATATTAGCCACATTATTAACTTAGTTATCAGCACTGGTGTATTTCCCGACGGTTTAAAAACAGTTATAGTCAAACCGCTTCACAAAAAAAACTGCAAGGAGGATATGGCTAACTATAGACCGATCGCGTTAATTCCTGTGTTTTCCAAAGTGGTAGAAAAGATTATATATGAATTAATCAACAACTTTATTACAAAATACAATATACTATGTAATGAACAAACAGGATTTAGGAAAAATAAAAACACTAATTCAGCAATATATGACTTTTTACTCGAAATAATGATAAATGTAGATAATAAGACACCTATCTGTGCCATTTTTACAGACATGACTAAAGCATTTGATTGTGTAAATCATGATATTTTATTGAACAAGCTTAATAGCTACGGTTTAAGGGGGAACGTGCTGAATCTTTTGAAATCCTACCTGAGTAACCGCACACAATATACGGAGACATCCAGAATTTGTCTTAAATCAAAATGTGAACAAAAATATAAATCTGACGGTAAAATAGTTAAATTCGGTGTACCGCAAGGCAGTGTGCTGGGTCCCCCGCTCTTTTTGCTGTATATAAATGATCTGCCCCGTCAGATACCAATTCCAATGGTCTTATTTGCCGATGACAGTACAGCACTGATCAAATGTACAAATATTAATAATTATGAACAGGACATCAACGTTAACCTTAAAAATATTATTGACTGGCTTGACAAAAACAATCTTGTAATTAACTTACCGAAGACTAATGTGATGCATTTTCACCAACGTACAGTTCCACCAGAAGTTAATATCCAGTACAATGGACAAGTGATTAATCAAACAAAGGTCGCGAAATTTTTAGGAATTTATGTAGATGATCAATTAACTTGGAAACCGCAAGCAGAAGAGGTATGTAAAAAGTTAAGCACTGCAGCTTATGTTCTTCTTAACCTGGCAAAAAAAGTTGACATAAAGACTGCTTTAGTAGCTTACCATGGTTTGGTCGCATCGGTCTTGAGGTTTGGAATCATTTTTTGGGGAAACTGCAGTCTAAAAGATAAAATATTTAAAGCCCAGAAACGTTGTGTGAGAGCCATGTGTCATCTTAAACCTAGGGATAGTTGTGAACCACTGTTCAAGTCTTTGAAAATTCTTACTTTTCCGTCCTTATATATTTTGGAGATGGCAGTCTTTGTAAAAAGGAATAAAAACCTCTTTGCCAAGGTTTCAGACACCAAGAAAGGTCCCGTTAGAAGTCAATATAAAAACCTCTTAACTGTCCGTAGCTATAAAACAGCACTACTTAGGAAAAGTGTTTTCTGCATGGGTCCAATTGTATTTAATAAACTCCCGGACAGCATAAAAAGTGATACCCTGCAACAATTTAAAAGTAAACTCAAGGCTTTCTTGATACACAAATGTTATTACTCGATAAGTGACTTTTTGAATGACCCTATGTGTGACAACTCAACAGTTTAATTTTTATTGACATTATTTAATTTTATTCTTTTTTGACATTATTATTTTTTATTTACACTATTTAATTTTATTAATACCCATTATTAAATTTTATTGACATTATCTGATACACCTTTGTGCATGGCCTGGACTTGTTATAATAATGTATTTCCTAATAGTTAATTTCAAAATTGTGTTCATGATTTGTTTTATTATTTGTAAAAATTTTGCATGCCGTAACTCAGACAGAATGTACCCGGCTCACTACATGTATTTCCGTAACATCTTTATTGTAAAATACCTGCATTCTATGCGAATAAATGATTTGAATTTGAATTTGAAGAGCGGAGTCTCCTAACACTGGCTTATCTGCTTAAAACGCGGTTTAGTCCACCCAAATCACTAGTTTTTAAGTTTCCTTGTTAAAATAATAAAACCTTTTTTCAATTTCATTAAACATTATAGGGAATTGATAGTGCAACTTTAAATAAAATATGTACCCGGCAAGGCTTGGCGTTCACACAAATAAAATAAAACTCATCTTTATCACACAAAGTTTTTTTTTTACATAGATACTTACAATCACGCCTTTTTCCCATGGGGGTAGGCAGAAACCACGGAACGCCATCTGCTACGATCTCTACACACTCCTTTTGCCTCGTTTAGGTTCATACAATTGGTCATACACACACGCCGGTTGCGAGTACTACGCACCTGAACTTTCTGAAGAACATCACCAATAAGGTCACTAGGGCGTCCCCTCCCGGTGTGGTGGTTTTTTTTAAGTTATAATTATTTATATACATATTATAGCGTCTATGAATAATCATTCTCTATAGGAACTCGATCTCTTAATAGCCGATTAAAGGCGGAAGATAAGCTCAAGTATACATAATTACCAGATTTCCCAGTATAATCTGACCTACGGAAAGCCTATACTGGAAATATATAGCTTGATGTGACGTCGTGTTTATAGTCTGTTCCATAAGTTTCTAACATAAATATAAACAAATGTATCAGAAAACATGCCTGTGAATGCCAACTTGTAGTGCCACTTCAAAATTGAGTGTTTTGATTCTATTTTTGAATACTTAACCTAAGATTAACATTGAAGGGGTCTGTTAGGACCGATGCCTGCCGGGGTCGCGAGATTGTTCGAAAGAGATACCGTGACCCTGGCACATGGGCAACTGAAGGAACACGGGTGGGTTTTAGTCAGTAAAAGTCTGACACGCCCTCCCGGTCCGCCCAGAGCGGGAGAAGTCATTTGATGACATCCCATCCAAAAAAAAAAGATGCTTAACATGTTTTGATGTGTCAGTTAAGGTAAACCACAATTTTGGAAGATGTTTTTTCAGACAATTATTACTGGTGAGAAATAATGTTGAAACATTCTAAATACAGATGAATGGGTTACTATTGGCTTACTAAAGTGAAGGACTAGGGAGAGTTATCTCATTTTCCTGCCCTTATCTCAATGCATTTGGGGTCGGCATAACATGTCTTTTTTTCAATTTTTCTCTATTAGACGTCATTCCGGTAATCACTCTCTTATATCATTATTGACACGGTCCATCCATCATTTTTTAGGTCTCCCTTACTCGTATAGTCATCGACGTTCATACTCAAAACTTTCCTCATTCCTCCGTATCACGTGACCGTACCATGACAACCGATTCCCACAACTTTTCAGTCATTGGTGCCACTTTCAAAATTCTTCTTATGTACTTATTTCTTATTCTATTCATTCGTGTAACACCACACATCCCTCTTAACAGTCCCAACTCAACTGCATGCAATTGCCTTTCATTCATCCCTTTGGTGGCCCAACATTCTGACCCATACAAGATAGCAGCAGGTCTGACCATGGTTTTATATATCTTCCTCTTAAGTTTAAGTGGGAGATATGTAAATTCCTCACGATATTTTCCTCATTCTTCTGTATCACATGCCCATACCATGACAACTGAATTCACAACAGTTTTTAGAAAGTAACTTACTATTTTTTTTCAGTTAATTACTGCATAAGAATTTAACCTACACATTTGTTTGTTTACACTTTCATCAAATACTTTTGGAATAGACAGTAGGTACCTACGGGACGTAAACAAATCCCTCACGATCATTATCCCAAGATCCCGGAGGAATGCATCGCTCCTCCGAAGGTAATCTTTTACGATGTAAGCGAGGCTCGGAAGGATTTAACGATCCTTGTTGATCTGCCTTCTAATGTTGTTGCCAAGACGTTTACTGTCTTATTACAAAATTCTGTTCTTATTTTCAGACACAGATTTGAACACAGAAGTCATATTTGACTTTCGAACTTTATTTCAACCATTGTCAAGTTCTTTATATGAAATTGACACCTTAGTATCGGATTAAGCGTTTTTTTTTGTATAGAACTGTATTATAAACAGTTACATTCTTATTTCAAAAACTAGCTCTATAGTTTAAACCATGTCAAAATTATAATGTGAATTATATAAAGCATAATGAATTGGATATTACTATTGGATATTACATTATAATTGGAATGTTTTAAATGAATCTGAATAAAATTTTTTGCGATTTTCTTGTAGTTTATTTTGATTTATTTTCGTCCGTGTCAAAATTGTTGTACCTACTTAAACAGTAAGGGAATGATATGGTTTTCTACAATTGTAAGCGCGCTGTTGTATTTGTCTCAGTTGGCGATCAAAGAAAGAAACAAAAGGAAATCCTTGTTTTGCAAAATAAGACCATAAATGTCTCATTACGAAACAATTTATAACTCTAGTCCAAGCTTCGAGCCAGTTTTTTTTTTTTTTGTAATAAGAGTGTTAGTCCGAGTAAAGTTCAAATAATAGAGTCAGTTTTTAAAAGTATTAAGAACATAACTTTGGTTAAAAGACAGTTATTTGTATAAAACTGATAAACTAAGTCCGGTACTTTGTTCTCGAATTGAATTGGGAGTTTAAAAATATACGATAAGAATATCTTTCGAATTTAAAAAAATGTTAAGTCGCCTTTAGTCATTCTGTCGTCAGCCAGCTGTCCAAGAACTCTTATTCTGTATCTGTATGAAGAAGAAAAAAGAAAAAACAAATGTATCTTTTTAAACTTACAATTTACAAACGTACAAAAAGATAAAGGTGAACATAAATGGATCGAAATTGAAAACCATTTTGTTTTATTTTGTGGACAATTTTCTCTATTTTCGATACGAAAATTGCCATTTTCGTTCAGCTGAAAAGATAGACTATTAAATACTCAATATTTGTTGAGTATTGACTGGCTTTTTCTTTATGAAACATTGCGTTTTCCCGCGGCTTCGCCCACAGTGAGGTCGGAAAATATCCATGCTTTGTCATTTAACGGGATAAAAAGTATTCTATTTACACAAAGGTTACTTTTCATCCCGGTTATATACAATCTGAGCATCATCATGAGAGCAGAGCATGATCATTTTACATCCTAATTCGTTCAGCCATTTTTGCGTGCTTGTGTTTCAAACATCTAAACATTAAAACGTTCACATTTATGATATTAGTAAGGTTTTATACTTTAGGCTCTTAAAGACTTCCAGTATTGAAATTAAATTATTTTTATATCCATTAGTTGATCTTTTAGGACACTTTTACGAGTCAATATTATATGGGATACAAAATAAAATTAATTTACATGATACATAGATAACAAATTGATACGATAGATAAAATGATAGTTCTTGCTCTTAGATACAGCATTATTATGGAAAAAATATTGTAGACAATAAAATGAACTCTTGTTGATCTTTCCGAGGCTGTCTGTACTGTGCACAACAGGTTAACTGAATGTAGGTCAAGCAGTAATCTGTACTATCGAGTTAGCACCTGCTGGGAGTTCGTTACTTCATCGGGGAAAAGGATTTTCTGTAAGTAGTTATTTATAACTACACTATATTTTATACGTAGACCCAATCTGTATCCATCCATCCTATATTAAAAAAAAAAATGGATTGAAATCAAATCCAGTAAAAAAAACATATTTCTGAATAGATAATACAAGAAACTTTTTAGCTTTATCGAAAAAAAATCAAATCGTCGTGATTGCCATAATTATACGTAGGTATTGCTGGAGTTGTCGATTCACTCAAAAATAAATGAACTTTGTGCGAATCGCTTACAGACAATAATATATTATTTTAAAGTGTCGATTCACCCGTTTCGGGCTAATAAATTCGTGCGATTCGACGAATTAGCCACAAAAACCATCAGAGTCCGTTTTTTATTTACGTTGTCTAAATAATCCAAGTCCTCACAAAGGATAAGCTGCAGAAAGTAAAGGATTGTCTGAACCTGACTGACCGCAGAACAAAGTGGCAGCGTTAAGTATTGCACTTGACATCTGTCTATCCAATACATGACGCGATATGAACACTGAAGTTTCTAGTACCTTAATGTTCTGTGTTTTATCAATGTTTGATGTGTTTTATTTAACCATTTATACATCGTGCCAAACAGATTTAGATGAAATTGGCACCCGGTTATTAACCCGTTATTACCTGGATTAACACATAGGATACTTTATCCGTGTTTTTTCCGTATGAAGCCGGACGTAAAGAATAACACCATCCTATTTCTTCCCGTGGGTGTCGTAAGAGGCGACTAAGGGACTTACTAGAGAATGGGCAGCAGCGTTCTGTATGCATTTTATTACCATACTGCGATCGGTAGCCCGATGGCGATTATGGCATCCCATATTGGGGGAGGTCTATGTCCAGCAGTGGACATCTTTCGGTTGAAATTGTGATGATGATGATGATACTTTTATCCCGGTAATACTTTCGTGGGAGAGCAGAGTTGGCCCAGTAGTAATGGCCGCGACTTATGAGTAGTAAGTAGGTCGTGGGTTCGACCCAAGCAGGCTGCTTTCAAAACGGTGAAAGAAAACATCGTGAGGAAACCGGCATGTCCCAGAACGAAAACTTCGAAAACATTTGTGACATTTACCAACCCGCACTGGGCCCGCGTGGTGGATTATGGCCCACTTTCTTTCAGTGAGAGGAGGCCTGTATCCCAGCAGTGGGGACACTATAAGCTGAAGATGAAAAAGTTCTCGTGGAATAATTTCTGACCTCCACGCGGGCGATGCCGCTGGCGAGGGTTACATGAAAATAATTCTATTTAATTTTAATTATAGAGGTGACTGACATGTCTAGAAATTAATGTAATTATTACGTAAGTACCTACAGAATGGAACCTAGATAATTAAATTCTCCGCTAAAATGTTCTCTTATGAGTCTGTTAATTCAACTAAGCCTTACTAATATTAAGAGAACCTACATGAAAAAGATATTATATTATAATTACGTAAGTCTATCAAGTACTTAATTTAAAGATGGAAAAAGTTTCAGTTTTTATTTAAATTCAGTTATTTTCTTAAATTAGAATTTTTTTATAATAAAAATAATAAATAAGAGCAATATAATACAAAGCAAATTGGTTAAAGTTAAGCCCTGGGCCACACTGAGGCGAATACTGCACGAGACGTGGGGCTCCACCGTTGATAGCGACGATTTAATTTTTTTAAGGGCGCACCAAGCTTCTGGCGGTTGGTTTGCGCTTTAATTATGGTACTTGGTTCGTATTATTAAAACAGATACCATTTTTAATTTATAGAAAACATGTAGTATTGATATTATTAAAAAAACTGATGAACTTCCGTGAAGTATTTAGTCTGTACTAAGGGTTTATATTGTTTTTTAGAGATAAGGTACTTTGGGTTTTTTTTTCTATACAAGAACTACTTTAGAAACATGATAACTCTCATGGTTTATGAAGTGAATCTTTAAATATCTTACATAACTAAAGGTTAAGTAATAACGATGCAGCAAGAGATCAAACGAACGCACTTATTTCGCAAATTTTGAACTGCACACAGCGCGGGACTCCCTTCAATTTGGGCAGAGTTTTACTACTACTGCTACAGTTGAAAGATGTCCACTGCTGAACATAAGCCACCCCAAGGTTTGCTATAATCGCCACGCTTGGCAGGCGGGCTGGCGATCTCAGTATGGTGGTAAAAATGTATAGAGAACGCTGCTGCACATTTTCTTGTAAGTCTTTTAGTTGCCTTTTACGACTCCCACGGGAAGACATTGGTTCATGTTATTCTTCACGCCCGACACCACACGGAGCCAGAGTCAGAGCTTTACATTTAGAATAAAATCATTTGTTTTTGGAAATAGAAAAAATAGCGCAATCCTTTCGTTAGGTATACGTCGTACTTACTCTCTCTTATTTCATTATTATGAAGACTTCATTATTATGAAGATGACAGATCACCCTCATCTGGTATTATTCCAAATCACAGAATTTTGAGTTATAATTATATCGTTGACGTCATTCAAAAAGCAGCCAAGCTCAAATGGGATTGGGCCGGACACGTTATCCGCATGTCGGGTGCATTGTGGGCTAAGACCACCACAAAACGGGTCCCCGAAAACGTCAAACGGCATCGCGGAAGACCCAGGCGTAGATGGCGGGACGAACTTGACGCCTACATAGGGGTTGGTCCTTATTTTCTCAGGATAGAGTTGAGTGGAAAAAAGAAAGGGAGGCCTTTGCCCTGCAGTGGGACAAAACAGGCTGATTATCCTACTTCCTACTAATATTATAAACGCGAAAGTTTGTATGTATGGATGTATAGATGTATGGATGTTTTTCCTCTTTCACGCAAAAAATACTGACCCAATTAAGATGAAAATACATTGGCACACAGATAGTTTATAACCTGGAGTAACACATAAGGTACTTTTTATCCCGGTAGTATCTTCCCGCGGGATAATATCCGACCTCCACGTGGGCGAAGCCGCTGGCAAAAGCTAGTTATTATATAATTAACGTAAGAACGTAAATAAACAAAACTTCGACGCCACTGGAACTGTCGCTGTGGTGTCTCAATACGGTGTAATAGTGACTAATTATTGATTTCAACCATTCCCTACTATTATTTGGTCCCACAATTGTTTCGTCTAAAATGTTTGTTACTGGTAGTTAGCGGCATGTTGGTTAGATGTTTACATGACTGGGTAACTAGTAACCAAATTCACAGCTGAATAAACACGGGGACGTAATGAAATTCAACGATATTTAGTAGTGATCAATATATGATTGTGGCTGTTTACCCAAATGAACACAATTTGGGCACGGAATCAATGTCATGTTCATGGAATCTGTATAATTTGTACCTATGCATATTCAGTATCAAAGTCACTTTTAGTGTTTTTCTATGCCCTTAGTTATTTTAAATTAAATAAATAATAATATCTTAGGACAACCAACACACTGTTATTTGATCCCAAACTAGGCAGAGCCTGTACTATGGTAACCAGACAACTGATAAACATACTTATATATTTCTAAATACATACATATTATAGATAAATTACACCCAGACACAGAACAAATGATTGAGCTCATCACACAAACATTTGCCCTGGGTGGGAATCGAACCCACGACCTCAGTCTTAGCAGTCAGGGTCACTAACCACTAGACTAACAGGCCAGTCAATTACACTCTTGATTTTGATATAATTTTTACCACCTTTTAAAGACTTCGTTTTGGAAGCGGCGCTCATTCTGAAAGTGTCCATGATCTTTAGAGATTTTCATGAGTATCAGATTATAAAAAGATTTGATATATTTGCACATCTGTCGTCTGCCTGCCGTCAACTAGGTTTGCGTTTTTTGCAGTATTTTTATTTCTTTTAACTGATTTTTTTTACAATTATTTTTTTTAGGCAAATTCATGGACAGTAGAGAGCACCGTTTGAACTATAAATATATGTCTGTCTTGAATTTTTCAAACACGAATCGATTTAGTTATGAGCTGCTAAAGAGCGGTGTACGTATTCTTAACCTTTCGGTCCGAAACGGTTTAACGTGCTTTCCGGGGCGGACGTGTCTTGGTATGTAAAAAGGGTCACCCAACCACGGACCAACCGCGGCAAGAGTAGCTTTACCTAATAGATCAACCCGTGCGAGTTTTATTACTTAACCAAAACCCTCTCTTAATACTGTCAAGTAAAGAATCTACTTCTCATCAAATAAAGGTTCTTTTTAAAACGAATTCCCAGTTCATTTAGTCTTAAGTCGATATACGTTGGTTCAGTAATCTTTATAAATAGTCCTCGTTGAATCTGAGTGCTTCATCCCAGCCCTCTTAAGCTTTCACACGACAGATATTTTACCCCAGATTTGTCGTTTCAAAGCCCTTATAGATTCCAAGAAGATTTTGAATGTTCCTTAAAACCTTTTCGGCTTATAAGGGCCCGTGATTAATTGTAAGCGATTTTTTTGCTTAAGACTCTATGAAAGGATGTTGATTATAAATCGCGTATGTTTGGCTTTGATATCTTATTGGACTTGTAGAAATATAAGATGGTCTGCATTTATTTTGCGTTCATTTTTTTTTCGGCGTCAGTGTATATATACAGTGTGTCTGGTCACCGGTGTCCGACCCGTTAAGGCAAAGCAATATGATCAATTTTATCGACAAGGCATTTTTCCCCTCATCATCATCATCATCTCAGCCGCAAGACGTCCACTGCTGGACTTAGGCCTCCCCCAATTTGGGGGGCTTTGCCATAATCGCCACGCTTGGCAAGCGGGTTGGCGATCGCAGTATAGTGGTAAAATGCATAGAGAACGCTGTTGCCCATTCTCTAGTAAGATTACTAGAGATTTTTCCCCTACTGTTTTGAAATCGCGGCCATATAATTTTTTATTTTTACTGAGTGCGGTTGGGTTCATTTATTTTGCCATATCTACCGATACTAGAGATCCTACAGGCATAACAGTGGTTTCGTTCGATAGCTACAAAAGTAGACAATAAGTTCACACTAAAAAGTTTATCAAAAACTACCAATAAAACCTAAAAAAATTCTGGAATCTAAAAAAGTGTGAAATAATTTGGTTGTTTCTTACTGTTTTAAAATGGCCGTCATTTCAAAACAGTAGGGGCAAAATGCCTTATTATGTGTATGTATTATGTGTGTGGATTTGTCCATAAAATCGATCATATTGCTTCGCCTTGACGGGTCGGACACCGGTGACCAGACACACTGTATATTTTTATTTTTATATTTCGGGCTGTGTGTGCATTATGCTGGGATAGGAGCCTTTTAGGCCTTCCTTCTCCTTAGTCCTGTTTTGTTTTTTTCGATTAAATAAAAGAGACCATGACCTTTGGCTTTTTTTACCACTTCAACTCAAGGATTAGATAGCTAGCGCCATCTAGTTTTAAAATATTGCCCAACAAAATACTGACGTGTGATAGTGTCTTAAAAGATCTACTTACCTAAATAAACATTTCACTTCAAAAGAAAAGTTTTTAGTTTTACTAACATGCCATTTTTTACTGTTTGTATTTTCTATGCGTGTCCCGAGTAAAAATATATTACTTTTTTTATTTGAACTTAAACACTTAATAAAATAATAATGTTCTCCATTACGTCGTAACGAAACTACAAAAAAAAGAACACGGCGTCCAAAATACTGGTAGCTTACAACAAGGTCGTATCTAAACATAAAACATTATTTACCGATAGCTTAGGCTACCTTAAAAATTCAAACAACGATATCAAAGGCATTTTAAGCCTCTTTGGTATTAAATGAGCTTCGTTTTGACGTAAAACGGTTCGGTTCTTTTAATTCGCGTCACGTCGTCACCAGCCTCTCAAGGGCTGTTGGGGCGTTTTCTAGGCAAATTAGCCAAGACCAAAGGGAGTTACTAAGGTGAAAGGTTACGCCATACTCGAGGATTTCGTAATTATGGAGGTGAAGAACGTTGCACTTTTATTAATGTCTGGAACTACCTACGTGTGGTGGTACTCTGGAGGTTGTATCCAAAAACGACCTGGTGACCTAACAAGTTGGTAATAAATAGCTTTAATGGTATTCGAACAGTCAAACAAATTTAAAAATAGAATAGAAGAAAAATATAAGGCGAGAAATTGAGCTGATAAGCCATAAGAAGAACATAAAAATATGATTTGTAGTATGGTCATTTAAAAATACTTACGAAATTATTAGCATTAACGTTGTTTTACTGTCCAATCCCAGTACAAGAGAACTTCAGGTTCTCACAATACCTATAGAAGGCATTGTGACTAGCAATCCAAAAGGCCATTTTTCTTTTTCGATGCAAAATATTATGAATATAAATTGACACGTTCATCTGGAAATTGAAATTAAATTAAAAATTACTTATCCTAAGAAATATATGTTGGTACGTAGGTCATCATCTGCCTAGGCTTTTCCCAACTATTTTTGTGGTCTGCTTCCAGTCTAACTGGATGCAGCTGAATACCGGTATTTAACGGGGTGCGACTGCCTATCTGACCTCCACGCTCCTCCTCTCCATCCTCCTCCATCTGACCCAGGACCTGGTTAACATGATACCACTTGGTAAGAATAGTTGTCAGATTTTCGGATTCTGACGATCCGTAACAACACGTTAAAAATTCACAAGTGACAACCGGGACCAACGGCTTAACTTGCTGTTTGAGGCATGGCCCCTTCATGCCTCGGAAATTGCGTTAAGCTATTCTGTCTCATTATATATAGTCACCCATCTACGGACCGCCCGCGGCAAGCGTCGCTTAACCTGATCGATGGACCCGTACAGTTATTATTACAAAGCCAAGAGTAACTTTAACCTAAATAACTATCTCTATTTATCAATGGCATGCAGCTATAAATAGATTGTTGTATCAACAAACTTAGGTAAGCCTGTTATATTGTAAGTTCAAACTATCAAGTTAGTATGTTGCTCAAAGCATTCCTGCTTTGTAACAATATAGCTATTAGATTGCCTAAACTCTCTATCTTAGTTTAGACTATATGCAACAACAACAAGCTACCATGACAATTAAGATTCAAAGCAACATAAATTACAAAGCTAAATATAAAAATCAAAACATAAACAACGGACAAACACGTTGGTATAAAAAAAAACCGGCCAAGTGCGAGTCGGACTCACGCACTGAGGGGTTCCGTACAAACCTGTAGGTATATAAGTAAAAGTTCACTCATCATGACAATCGAGTCGTAGTTCTGTTCTGTTTTTTGGCTTGGTTTTATTTCTGTCTGTGTTTTATTCTGTTTATTATATGATGTAACCAAAAATTTATGGTTTTCGCCTTTTTTCCTTTATCTGTGCTATAAGACGTTGCTTCGTACCAAATTTCAAAATTCTAGATCGACTGGAAGTACCCTTTAGTTTTTGATTCCCTTGCGAGTTTCGAAAATTTGCGGAAATTTGCGGCATAAACGGCTATATCATTTGATTGCGTTAGCTTAGAAGTTTGATTTTTTCACAGCTCTAAGGGACAGTAGATTAGAGTATTTGATATACATTTCAGCTTGATAGCTCCACGCGTTCTTGAGAAAAAGGGTCTTGACAGACGGACGGACGGACGGACAACAAAGTGATCCTATAAGGGTTCCGCTTTTTCCTTTTGAAGTGCGGAACCCTAAAAACAACTTTTTAATCATTGTGGGACGTATCTACCTCACATAAAATATTATTTTGGTGTGTCATTTATTGCTTTGAAAATAATGGTGACAGAAAGTTATAACCTCAGCTATACACACGAAATAACTAACGAAGCAACTGCTGTAATAAAATGTATCCAGGAACCTTTTATATGAAATCAAAAAGAATCACTTAAATTGATCCTGTTAAAACCGAGAAATACACACATGTGTGTGTATTTCTCTGGTATAACAGGGCATTAATCATCATCATAATAACAAACCAAAGACGTCCACTGCTAGATATAGGCATCCCCCAATTTAGGAGGGTTTTCCATAATAGCCACGATTGGCAGGCAGGTTGGCGATCCCAGTATGGTGGTACAATGCATAGAGAACGCTGCTGCCCATTCTCTAGTAATACACACACATAAATGGAAAGAAATAAAAAGAAAAATGTTGAATGCATCACCTCCTCCTTTCAAAAAAAATCTCACAGACAAAACCCTGACGCAGCTGTGGGTATCTTTTATTTAAAATAAAGAAAGAATTCTTCAAAAGCGTAGCACTAGTTTAATTGTAAAAGTACTCGAGCCAATCTTTCAGAGCTGGAGCGAAGTAATCCATTTCCTTTTGTTGACCAGCACTAGTCGATAAGCAGTCCATTGCATTTACTTTTTTATTTTTTTCTTTCCCGCTGAGAAGGAAAAATGAATCGGTTCTTACTTCTTGCAAAAGAAAGGTGCATTTGATAGATAAACCTACGTACCTACTTTTGTGATTTCTGCAAGTTAGTAAGGTATGAGTGAAAATGGTTTTAAAAACGCAAAACTCATTACAGGTGGCAGCACTGTTGCCCGTCCACAAACCGCCATTGTCGTCTATGTGTTTAATGTCGTGTCGGATTTTTGCGTTCAACAGCTGTGCAGATGGGATATTAAGTAAATATGAGTAAAATACGTTGTTTGTCTAAAAAAAAATGTATAGATAGTGACAGTCAGCTGTCTAATTCTGGGAACAATGCCAGCAGTGACATCTGAAGTGAGAAAGGGACAGTTTTTATTCTCGTTAGTTCAATTTATTTCATTTTAATTTAGTCAAATTTTAGCTCGAATAAAAAGGTTTCTAGCCAAGTAAATCTGCATGGATCGACCTAGCCGAGTTTGGTATGTGGATCTGTAATCATTCATTTCGTCGAGGCACGGAGGGATTTCGTTGATATTTATAGATCTTTGAGAGTCGTAAATAGTAGTCAAAAGCCTGAAAGTCTCTAATCAAGAGGTGTTACCCAGTTACTGGATTGTGGAGGTCAAATAGGCAGAAGCTCCGTGTAAAATACGTAATTATATTCAACTGATTACACTGGAAGCCGAACTAAAAGCAGTTGCAGGAACTTAAAATCCATTAATAAATGATAAATATATTACAGTATTTTGTTTATCCTGTATTAACTTACCCTGTCTTCAGACGTTGGCTCTAACATTTGACCAACGTGTCTTGGAACAATAGTAGGCTTAATTTTTGCTGGTTGACCTTTTGTCACAAGTAGGTATGGTAATACATTACAGATTGACTTAACAAGTTTATTTCAATGTATGTAATAAGTCTCCAATACCACGCAAAAGTGCGTACTTTCAAATATGAAAGGTCACACATAACCGCTAGAATAAGTTGTGAAAAAAAATGTGGTAATTTCCTATGATTGATGTATCACGAGTAGAGGGCGCTGGTAACAGTTTCTCAAGACTGTCTGCTGCTAAAGTCAAGTGGCATCAGTTGAAAGCATTTGTCATGCTCAAGACAGGACTCCGTTGAAAATATTTTAGGCTAGATGGAACACAGAATAAAAATCGCATAGACGCGTACTTTCCTGTATGCGTGCGGCGATATTGGCGAAATGGTCACGGCACGAGTTCTTTTTGCGTATGACTTTCTGCGACACTTAGCAGAACTATCAATATATAGCTGTCATCATTATCATCAGCAGCCTAATGTTCCCACTGCTGGGACAAACGCCTTTTCTCGAAGAGACGAAATGGATCATAATCCACCACGCGGGCCCAGTGCGGAGATGTCACATGTCTTCGAATTTTTGGTTCTAAGATATGCCAGTTTCCTCACGATGTTTTCCTTCTCCGTTTTGAGAGCAGTGGTGATGAAATAATTCACACAACGAAAGGTGCCTGCTTGGGTTCAAACCCACGACCTACAATTTGTAAGTCGCAGCCGTCACCACTGCTCTACTGGGCCACCACTGCTCTCAAGGGGAGGGGAGATAGCTATAGTCAGACAAATTTATAACTTGACTTTCGTGTTTGCTTCGTAGTTACAGTTTGAGCGTTGTTTTCTTTCCATTCTCTATAAAGGCTTAGCATTTAGAGTCCTTTCAAAGCTTGGAAGTCGCTTCTGCAAATGCTTATCCTTTGCCTAGAGTTAAGAGATTAGTTTTTGTTTATTCCTAAACTGAATTTATGCAGAGAACTTGAGAGAGGATGTGTTTTTGTGAAGGTACGAGGCTGTGACAATATACCTTGAAATGACGTATAGTTTTTACCTTTGATGGAGAGCGGTAAACATGTTGATACTTTTTATTGTAAGAAGTAGAGAAAGTGTTTATTTTAACGAAAATAGTGCCGGTATAATCTACTTTAGATGATTTATTCTGTTGTATCTACATTGGTTTCCGAAGAATATTAAAATATCTTGAATAGTGTAGGGTCTAAGATATTTAATAAATTCATGATAGCATAGCACTACATGAAACCGTCTTTAGAGTCAGATGTCGAAAATAAAGTAAAGAAAATTAATTGTAAATTGTCCGTAAAATCAAATTCCAACTGTTATGTCTGTATTTTTTTTTTTGAGGCATTGTTCCCCTATGTCAAAAAAAAAAATGAAAAAAAAAATAAACATGGTAAATGGACATAGTGTGTCTTTTAATAAACAATTAATTTCCTAGATTCTGATTATTCTTGCCCTTAGTATTTTTTGGCAGAGAATAAAGTCGGTTTCTTTTACGTAAGTGCCGTAGAATTTTTTCCATTGAGTAAAAACGATCATAATAATTAACTAAGTTCATAAATTCAAAAACAAATCTTTTTATCAAGAAGCATTAATATTACAAGATTCGCACAAGAAAAATACGAATACATACTCAAAGAGTTCTCAGAAAAAACACCCCATCTTCGTAATGGAGACCTTTTCTTCTCAGTTCAATAGATTCAGTGGGAGTAATATGGGGCTCACACATGCAGCGCTAGGTATGCAGGCATTTCTTAATCAAGAGAGATCGAACGGGCCGTAGAGAACAAGCGACGTCTAGTACGGGCTTTACATAAGGTGCTAGCGATTAATTGGAAAAGGAAACGTCACGATTTTCTGTAATTGATAATCGAATGCCCGGGATTTGACCCCTGTTTAGCACGTACTCATTTTCATGTTCATCTTTTACATTTAGAACCCTTAAATAGGGAATAGCAAAATCTGCTGTTCCAAAATTTATTGAGTTATAAGCAAATATGAATAACTAGCTTCAGCCCGTGATTTCGGTTGCGTGAATGGTGTTAGACATCACAATTTATTTACTAAAATATGCAAATATTCGATACCTTGGGTTACATTATTGCATTTCGTCTTGGGATCTCTATTTTTTAAGGAATAAATAGGTGATTGATCTGGATAAACTGGGGTTTTATTGTGTTATTTTACTAATATGCTTTTTCTCTTAGTTATTAATAGATTACTTTATATCAATTATGCTTAAAATATTATTGCACCAATTTAATTGATATGTAAAGTTATGGCCCAAAACACAGGTTTGGTCAAAACCTAAATTGGGCGGGACGCCTTACCTAACATTCTTCTTTTGCACTTGTAATAAAAATATTTTAGAAATATTTTATTTTCAAAAAAAAGGAGGAGGTTATCAATTCGACTGTATTTTTTTTTTAAATGTTTGTTACCTCATAACTTTAGACTGGGTGAACCGATTCTGATGATTCTTTTTTTTTATTAAAACGGAACCACACGGTGGTCCCGTTTTAATTTGTTTCCATTCGGAATGGGATCCATGTGAAAACCATATAAGTCTTAAAGCATTAAGTATTTGCGCGACAAATAAACGAATAACGCGATTATATTAGTGCGGGGTATCTACCAGAACTAAAAAGTTAAAAATAAAAACTTTTTACAAAAAAATAACAACCGACTTCCTAAAAAAACACTACAAACTGGAAAATAACTTTAATTTTGGAAGTTGGTGGCAAAAAAAGCTTAAAAACAGATCCTAAGACACCGAATTTCGAAATTAAAGTTATTTTTCACTTTGTAGTGTTTTTTTTAGGAAGTCGGTTGTTATTTTTTGTAAAAAGTTTTTTAGGTTCTATTATTGAATGGGAAATTTAAAATGGTTTGCTAAATGAACTCTTTTTGTAATCGTTTTTATTATTTAGTAAATTATATAAACTCAATTTGATTTGATTTTTGTATGCTTGCTTGTGTTGGCAAACAAACGTACAATAAATCAAATCATGAACATGTATTTCAGAAGCGCCAACTGGTGGAGGCTAATTGACAAGCCCCCATTTTTATCGTAGTCTAGTGGACTTTAACGTAGATAAGTTTTTTAAATAATATACCTAGGAAGAGAAAATCTATTCCAACAATAGAAATGTATCACTGTAAATGGGTTACTGGAGCAATCTATTTTAAGAGCAACGGATTGAGTCTGCACAATCGATTTGGTGGGATCGTTTCAACAACACAGTGTTACTTATCATAATATCACGCCTTCACCAGAAGGTTATGGGTTAAGCAGCGGTGTACCTTTATTACTTACACCTACATTTCAACAGTTGTTCGAACTGATTGCCCTACTAATGTTATAAATATGAAAGTTTGTGAGGATGAATGGCTGTCTCGATGTTTGTTACTCTTTCACGCAAAAACTACTGATCCGATTTGGTCAACCAAATTTGGGACACAGATTGTTTATAACCTGGATTAACACATAGAGTACTTTTTATTCCGTACGTACGTTCTCACGGGATAATTTCCAACCGCCACGCGAGCAAAGCCGCTGGGAAAAGCTAGATAAGATACGTATATAAGTAAGATACTTCTGATCTATCCGATAAGGTTTGCAGGAGCAAAATAAGTAGAGAAGGCACAAGACTGGGAGGTTTGGAGGGGGTCTTGCCCAGCAGTGGGATACAATATAGGCTAAAAAAAACTGATCCAATGAGCAGATAGTGTTCCTTGATAGTTTGTACATTTTTCATTGCTTCAATTATATAAAAGGTTAAGTTCATGTGATAGGGGAGACCAACTGGGCATAAATCCAGACTGAGAAATTCTTGAAAGACCAACTCAATAACAGAGGGATCAAGACTTATGAGTTTGAACCCGCGGGGTGCAGCTATAGTGTATCCCGATCCGTCTGTTATTGAGTTTGTCTTTCAGGAATTTCTTTTCGAAAATCGGAACGAAACATGCATCTTTGACCCCAACCGAAGAAATCTGGACTTATCGATAGATACCATCTAGTCGTAGTCTGAACTCTAGTATATGACACAAACGACTGTTAGTTGAAAACAAACGCAAATAAATTTTTATGAATCAAAATTGCATGAATGAGCCAATTCTATCAATACCATCGGTTTCGACCTGGCTCATATTTGACACATTCTGAACGCGGCTGATCCAATAAATCCTATTTTCAAATCCCAATTTTCCTACATTCCCATATTAACAAAACACATAAATTGGACAAAAAATATGCCGAAAAATAATCCGTCAAGCCCTTCTGTCATCCGTTGTTTAAATTAGCCATTTTTAAAGCAATATTGTGTGAAATAAATCTCAATTTCCATATTGGACTGGTCGGTCGGATGGTGCATATATGTATGTACGTATTTGTGTTTCAACATTCGCTACATAATCCATTAGATCATAAGGATAGGGTTATGTAGCTCGAACAAAAGCGATTAATCGTAACCCAAATGATTTCCATTTTTATTTCCTAAAAGTACCAATCGATATTATTCTTGAAACAGTAACCACAGAGTTTCTTGCCGGCTCTTCAGACTGACTTCCGCTACGCCCAGAGCGGGAGACGTAATTTGAGGATTCCCATCCACAAAAGAGAGGACTCGTTAGCTCCTACAGCCTCCGGTCCTAGGACATATGTGGCAAGCCCACTGCTTCTTCAGTTCAATTCAGAAAATTGCAAAAATACACGTTATAAAAGATGGTAAAAGTGCAATTTAGAACAAACATAATTTTACAGCATACATTTTTTTTTTGCGGGGTAAATTCTCTTGTTATCTTTTGAAGAGCTTAGCGGTGACACGGAAAGCGACAGACTTGAAAAGTGACCTTATTTTATACTATTTCTAGGTTTGAACCACGAAGTGGAGAAAGGTTTGAACAGAATATAATAGTAGTTTTTTATTTTCTTTAACCCCCGTGCACGAGGTTGTTGGTTCATATCCGGGTAAGTATATTGATAATTCAGAAATTACATTTATGAATGTTTGATGAATTTTCAATGTATACGTAATTTCTGAATTTCTCTTGGACACGACTGATATTGGTGGAGAAAAGATCGTGAGGAAAAAACTTACAGTTGTTAATATAAAAAGAAACATTGTTTATTCTGCACAAAACAAAAACAAACATTACAAAAAAAAAAAAAAAACATTTAAAGTACACAAACAAAGAAGCATATGCTTGATAAACAATACAACTAATTAAAGTTCGACAATTTTGTCCTCCGGCTGATGGCCAGGGACCAAAGACAATACTCTTAATTATCTAATATAAATTTGAAACCACCAACCCATCTTGCGCAAACGTGGTGATCAATGCTCCTGCCTTCTCTGTTTGAGAAGACGCTTTTGTCTCACAGCGGGACAAATATTATAGACTCCGCTTGCCACTAAATCCGCACCCGAATGAAACAAATGAAGGGCCCCAGCGCGGCTCATTGCGTTTCTATCCGCCGTGTCCGTTATCAATCACGCTGGCGCCTTAATCCCTTCAGCGGCCACTAGAGCGCGCCTCTCGGCTCTTGGAAATTAACTGAAATGACCATACTTTATTTAATAAAAACTTTGGAAAATAAATTGCTTGCAACCTCATTGCTTTGGAACAAAAACAGGATAAAAATCTACCGACCTATTCTGTAAAAATCTCACAGTTAAAATGTAGATGAAGTGAGGTTGAAGTGAATTACAGCTCACTTGTGTTTGTCCCTAGCATCAGTGGAATAATTGCGCAACACCCTGTGGCGTGACCTCTGCGGTAACAACCTACATTTATTTTTAGTTCATATGGCTGGTCATCAAGTTTATTCTTAAGTAGATTTGCCTTGCGGCTTTGCCAGCGTGGAGGTCGGAAATTAGCCTTCAGGATCGTATAACAGATGATAAAAACTATTTCAATGTGTTAATTATAAACTATCTGTTTTCCAAATTTTATCCAAATCAGTTTGGCTGTTTTTGCGTGATTGAGTAATAAACATCTAAACATCCAGACATAGACATTCTCACATGTATAATATTATTATGATAATAGAATTAATAGAATTTTACAAGCAACCCATTAGATTAATGGGAGAAAAGTTAGTTTCTGAAAAATACAGGGTCAAATTAAATTATCTGGCAATACTTTAGACTTGTGTTGGGTATAGGGTATAGATATCGAAAACGAATGAAATAATAAAAAAAAAAACATTCATCATCCAGTTTTTATCAAAACTTTTAATGACACCACTGACGATTAAATTTGGGGGACCAAATATACTAACTACGCCTAAGTTTTCACGGAGCTATTTTTACAACATAGTCAGGGAGGAATTTTGTAAGATTCGGCTTTAAAGTCCTCAGGTAGAGAGATTTACTTTTTCAAAACATACTGAATTTGGTGATATCTTCTGTAAAAACGTCTAAAAGATAAAATATTTACCAGCAATTAGCTGCCTCTTCACTCTTTCTTGAATTTCAGTCCTGAAATATATTTTCCTTATACATTTACATGACTTCCCTTTTCACGTAAAAAGCTCCTTAATTTATTTATCGTTTACGAACCTTTTATCTTACACCTATTTTGAAGGTATGAAGACGTACAGACTGTGGCAAAGGTTCCTCAACATTTGAGGTTGATCATTTTATAGTGTCGATAACCTAGAAAGTACATAGTAGTAGTATAGGTACTTTAAATACTTCGAGTATTCTTAAAACGATCCTATATTGACATACTACTTTATAATCATAATTACGAAGTTTAAAAATAGAATCTTATAAGTATCAAAACACTTTTTATCCAAAAAATAATGTTTGAAACTTTTTTATTATACCGCGAATCCAAGAAATTAATAACACCAAGGCCATACAAATATGATAAAACGCACACAGAGGTCACGGGCAATTTTTGCGAAAATATAGTATAACCAGCCGATCTATTCTGTTAAAATCTCACCGTGAGAACTTAGGTGAAGTGACCTAAAAGTAAGCTGTCATTCCAACTCATGCTAGGGATTGTCAGTAATCACAGCTCAGCCGACCTATTCTATTACAATCTCACCGTGAGAACTTAGGTGAGGTGACCTAAAAGTGAGCTGTCATTTCATCTGATGCTAGGGATTGACACTAATGACAGCTCACTTTAAGCTCACTTCACCCCAATAATCACGGTGAGATGTTTACAGAATAGATCGGCACAGGATGATCAACGTCAAGTGAAGTGATATGATTTAGTGGAGACATCACTAACTGACATGCCAAAATATTACTGGTTGCTTGAAACCGACCCCGTTGCGAATGTTGTACCCAATGACTGGCACTGCGCCTCCAGATATTAGGGCTATTGCCAGCCCTGCATAGAGAGGGTGAAGCTCCAGGATGACCCACGTCAAACAATGCACAACTTTAATCCAGTTTTAGTTACTTGTAGTAGTCCAGCCTATGGCAACCCCACCACAAGATAATGTGAACTGTGGCAAAAACTACTCAAGCCTCGTGATTTCATGGTTAAGCCATCAGAGAGCCCCCCATCCGGGCTAAAGTTACTAGGCCTACTTGGAAAACCTTTAACAGACTTCGTACCCAAGTAGGTCGTAGCAAGGGCAAGCTCCAGAAATGGGGGTTCATGAACGGCTCAGACCTCCTGTGTGTATGCGGCGTCTCTCCACAGACAATGTCTCACCACCTATCTTGCATCGCATGCTCCATCTCCTGCACACGTGAAGACCTAATGGTTGGGTCAGCGAACGGTATTCGCGTTGCTGAATTTTGGGCCAAACTAATTTAGAAAACTAGATATCCATATACAATATCGTATATACTAACTCTAGCTTCTGCCCGCGACTTCGTCTGAATCAAATTTTTGCTCCTGCGCCCCTTCCCGTCGCATCGAATTGCCTGCCGCTTTTCGTCCATTTTTCGTTGCTGCTCTGCTCCTATTGATCATAGCGTGATGTTATATAGCCTATAGCCTTTCTCAATAAATAGGCTACCCAACATAAAAATCATTTTTCAATTCGGACCAGTAGTTTCTGAGATTAGCAGGTTCAACCAAACAAACAAACTCGTCAGTTTTATATTATAAAAAAATAGTATATAGTACAGGTACATGTTTTCATGTTTTTTTTTCCATCATCGACGCTAAGCTGTTACTTAGACAGGGGCAAAAAGACAAGTTGAAAAGAGACATAACACCCATTAATAAAATCAAATCACAATAACTCGGACATCATTACGGTTATCGCAAATAGGCAGAGTGTTTATTACACCTAATGAGCACTTCTTATGTACGGTCAGCAAAAGAGACGGGGGTCATTGGGGTATTTGAAGTTTAGTAAAAAAAACCGATAAATGTTTTCGAATTAAGTTACATTTAAAAATTAGAAGAGGGCAGCGGTGGCCCAGAAGCATCGGGCCCGATTTACGAGTTGTAATTTCATCACCACTGCTCCCCTAAAATGGTGATGGAAAATATCTTGAGAAAACCATCTATCTAAAAAAAAAAAAAAAAACGGAGGCCATGTAAAATCCACCAACCCGCACTGGGCCCACGTGGTGGATTATGGCCTACTCCTTCTCATAGAGGAGCCATGTGTCCCAACACTGGGAACATTATAGGCTGAATAGGAATTAAAGGAAAAAGAGTTTATATATCAAGTTAAATTTCTTTCGAAACATCCTTCAGTTTCTTATTCATCATCATCAATCTCCTGCCCTTATCCCAATTTATTTGAGGTCGTCGCAACATGTTTTTTCTTCCACACTTCTCTATTAGTCGTGATCTCGGTAGACCACCCTTTTTAACCGACGAAAAAAAACGGAGGAGGTTATCAATTCGACGCGTATATTTTTTTTTTATGTATGACCACGCATAACTTTTTACATAGTAGTCCGATTGTGATAATTCTTTTTTTATTGGAAAGGGTATGCTCCGAAAATGGTTCCATATAAATTTGGATAACAAAATCGAACCCTAAGGGTCGGAAAACAGGGGATGATTGATTGTTCACTCATTGATTGTAATGTATAACCACGCATAACTTTGTACAGTAGTCCAATTTTGATAATTCTTTTTTCATTGGATGGAGTATACCTAAGTACATTAAAGCCACAAAAAATTACAAAATAAAAACTTTTTAACAAAAAATTAAACCGCCGAAAAAAAAAACAGAAAAGCAAAAAATAATAAACCTTAAAATTTTGAGTCGGCGCTGAAAAATCAATGAACAAAGATCACTCAAAGCGCCGACTCATAATTTTAAGGTTTATAATTTTTTTCTTTTTCTATCCATCATCAGTTTCATACTCATCTTGTACAGACGCCAGCACTTGAATCTAACACAATCTGTCAAATTTCTTTAATTGGTTTTCAACTTTAACTCTAAAGTATAAGGATCAAGAATGATTGAGAAAATTAGACAGTTTCGGGTACCTTGATGTGCTGGCGTCTGTACTACACCATGACATTCTAGTCGTCGTCAAAGGTTGTCCACTCAATGTATCCGACATAATATACCTCTAGGCGTGATTAAAAATTGTTACCATTAAGATATTAGGTAATAAGAAAAATAAATAATGCATTCGAATTATGAAACATCTTGTTAATAATGTTTACGTGCCATAGGGTAGATAACGTACCTACCCAGTGCACGAGTCGACTAGATCATTCCATCTCTATTTTCCATGAGACAACAAACTACGTCATCATTTCAGCCGTAAGAGGTCCACTGCTGGACTTAGGCCTCCCCCAATTTGGGGAGCTTTGCCATAATCGCCACGCTTGGCAGGCGGGTTGGCGATCGCAGTATGGTGGTAAAATGCATAGAGAACGCTGCTGCCCATTCTCTAGTAAGTCCCTTAGTCGCCTTTTACGACACCCACGGGACGTCAACTACGTCAACGTCAACTACGTCATGCGTCATCATAATTAATAATATTTGTATTTTTAGTTATTCAATTTTTTTTTGTATGTTGGTGTATAAACGACGATGTTGGTTACTTATCTACTTCTTTTGGTGACCGTACGTAATTTTATTAATGTTACTGGGTATAAAAGGATTGATGTTCTGAGCTGATTTCTTAATTGAAACTGTATTAGAGAGGTTTTATTTAACAAAGAATTATTGAAAACCAGTTATGTTAGAAATATATAAGTTTGAGTTTTATGTTGTATGGATTATACTATTAACGATACCAATTAACTGCGAAGATACAAAAACGACAAGTAAGTACTTGTCTTTGGACTGGTCAGCATCCGATTTGCGAAACAAATTTTCAATCACAATCTGTTTCATTTTGACGGATGTTGCTAATTCATTGGTGCATAGGTTTGAAAAAAATCTCTGTTCAATTATGTAAACAACGCAATAAATGCTGTTGCTCTGTCAAAATAAAAGGCATTGCTAATGTTTGTGAGTTATGCGTAACACACTGAAAGTAGCAATACCTTATGTTTTAAAATGGCTGAAATCCACCACACAGCAGGGTGATCACAAACACCCTGCTGTCCTCCGCCTTCCGCATCCAGTCGTCCCAGCCACTTTCTTTTGGTCGTCTGTCCGTCTAGCTGGGGATCTCCACTCCAGGATTCATGTGTTCCATCGGCCATCGGTCCTTCTACAGACATGGCTCGCCCACTGCTACTTTAGCTTGCTTACTCTGCAAGCTACGTCGGTAACTCCAGTTCTTTTCTAGATAATTTCATTTCTGAATTTTTCCTTTAAAGAAACTTCGAGCATAGCCCGCTCCATAGCGCGCTGAACAACCTTGAATTTCTGAGCCAGCCCAATTGTCAGTCGCTACGTTTTGGCAGCGTATGTTTTTTCGGGCAGAGCGCACTGTTTGAATATCTTAGTCTTCAAACATTGCGAGATAGGCGGCGAAGAGACCTGACGAAATTTCCCAAACACTGCCGAACTCATATGGATCCTTCTGTCAGCATATTATTGACATAAGCTATGAATTGGAGTGATGGCATGTAACAGTGGAATTGGTTTACGATATATCGCTATTTTACTTCATTATTTGACTGTCAATATTATGTTTCGGGACTTGGCAGGACACCACGCGAACTTGAACAGTTCGCGTGGTGTCCTGCCAAGTCTGCCGATGGACTCTGAATATGTATGGTACTTAATGCGGTACCGAACACAACACAGAGACGCCTTGGCGATTCCGTGCTGTGATCATTAAAACTGTTATTGAAATAGTTTCCTTGTATTCTTGTTTTTATTTGTCTTATTTGAGGCCGTATTGTCACGTATCATTTGAATATTTTAATCGGCTACCTTTACAGAGTAACTTGTAATTTGAGGACTTCGAGAACCTGAAAGTATGAACCATAATGCCTGGGCAAAAATTCATGGGATTCGAGAAACTTAATTTTTATGGATTTTTTAAATTGCGGGGAAGTCGTCATTAAATATCTCTAAACTCTCAAATTGAATAGCTTTTATTGGTATTCCATTGGGTACTTAATACTGTAACAAGCCTTTCGATGTTACAGAATTTTCTGAAACATCTAACAATTAAAACTAAAAGAAAGAGTTTTGAATCATCCACTCACATGAAGTTTGACGTCATTGTTCTCTTTGAAATTTTCTTTAAAATTTAACTGAATAAATGAAAAAAAAAACATTTATTTTTGACTGGCCTGTTAGTCTAGTGGTTAGTGACACTGACTGCTAAAACTGAGGTTGTGGGTTCGATTCCCACCCAGGACAAATCTTTGTGTGATGAGCGCAATCATTTGTTCTGTTTCTGGGTGCAGTTTATCTATAATATGTATGTATTTAGAAATATATAAGTATGTTTATCTATTGTCTGGTTGCCATAGTACAGGCTCTGCCTAGTTTGGGATCAGATTACGTTGTGTTGGTTGTCCTAAGATATTATTATCACCAGGCCACTCAGAAAGTACTGCGAAAAAAAGTTTTTTTTTGTATGAGAGACTGGCCAGTTATAAACTATTAAAAAAGTAATGATTATTTATAAGTAAAAATAGGTACGTTCCAATTTCAAAATTTTCCTCCACATTTTTTGCGAGGTAATTAAATTATCGTGTTTCATTGGAAAATGGATTTGCGCCGGGAACATTTTCGCGCTATGATTTTTACGATTTCAATTGTCGCCTGAAACCGGACGAATCATATGATAGACTTCAAATTGCATTCATGTATGAAGGCCCTTCCAAGGCAACTGTGTATGGTTGGTATAACGAATACAAACGTGGTCGACTAACTTTGGGGGATGAAGAAAGAAGTGTTCGCCCTTTGACGGCTGTTACGAGGAAAACGTGCTAGCAGTGAAAAATTTAATCCAAGACAATAAGCGAATTACGTATCAGGAGATACAACATATACTGCAGATTAAATCAGGAAGCCTTCACGAGATTCTACACGTGCATCTTCGCGTGAGGAGGATAGTTTCACGCTGAGTGCCACACAACCTCACCGATGCTCAGAAGCAGGCCCGGGTGGAGTGGTGCCGTGATATGATAAACTTTGAAGCAGGCTCGTCTCGGCGTGTTTACGACATTATTACAGGTTATGAGTCCTGAATTTATCAATACGATCCAGAAACGAAGCGCCAGTCGACGGTTTGGGTGTTTCAAAACGAATCAACGCCTACCAAAGTGAAGCAATCTAGAAGCAGGTGGAAGATTTTGATCGCGAGCTTTCTCAATTTGATTGGCTACTTGGTGTCAATCCCTTTACGGAACCAAAGAAGCATCAACGCCGAATGGTATACTACCAAATGCTTGGCAGAAGTTTTCTCTGTTGTGAGCAACATGCGACCAAACACAGGGCTCCGCCGGCTACTGCTCCATCACGACAACGAGCCCACGCACACCGCGCTCAATACGAGGAACTTCTTGGACAGCACGCCAGTCGAACTTCTGGGTTACCCTCCTTACAGCCCTGACCTAGCACCGTGTGACTTCTTTTTATTCCCAAAAATTAAAAAGCAGCTCAAAGGGATACAATTTTCGTTGCCGGAAGATGCGCTGTCAGCGTTCGAGCAGGCTGTGAACGATGTGTCTGCGGCGGACTGGAAAAAGTGTTTCGAAAACTGGTTCAGACGCATGAAACTTTGCATAGAGGCTAGTGGAGAGTATTTTGAAAAGATTTACCTATAGAACACTTCTTTTTATTTTCGCAAAACTTTCTGAGTGTCCCACGTATTTATTAAATTTAACTAATTCGAAAACATCCATCGGTATTTTACTAGACTAGAGATAAGTAGTAGAGTGTGAGTAGTAGCTCACTACATTCTACGACCCTTGTTACTTTTCTCTTTTGGTAACACGTCTGGTGAATCCTTTTTTTTTGGATTGGAAATCATCAAATGTCGTCTCCCGCTCTTGGGCGGAGCGGGAGGGCGTGTCAGACTTTTGCTGACTAAAACCCGACCCTGTTCCTTCAGTTGTCCATGTGCCAGGGTCACGGTGTCTCTTTCGAACAATCTCGCGACCCTGGTAGCCTGTTGAACCCTTCAGACATTGCGGGCATGATGTTATGTTTGTTTGTTGATATTTTATTCCATTAAAATATTAACAAAAACAACTTTTTTGCCAAATAAAAAACAACCTAGCACAATTTCAATAAGTATCACATAAGCAGTACAGGTAGGTAAAATTCTTGTCTGAAGTATCTCTGTAAGTACATATTATGGTCGTTAGCACAGAACTGATTCACTCTGTTCCCCGTACTAGTATAAACTGAATTACGGTGGAACAGATTTCCTCTTACTCTATAATTGTACAGTTTATAGTAGCAGACTTGTGACAAAATCAATTTTCCTAGAATCTTACTTAGTTTATTATTAACAAAGCAAAGTAGGTGCAACATAATTTGAAATAGAGGTAAATAAACAAAAAAAAAAGATGACATAATCACACAGTAAACTTAATTTTTGTAAAAAACTTGTAGGTAGATGTTAAAGTTGACATAGTATATGCAAAATATTCAGATGCAAAGTTTGTTTACAAAGTGTTTTTTTTTTGGATGGGAAATCATCAAATGACTTCTCCCGCTCTGGGCGGAGCGGGAGGGCATGTCAGACTTTTACTGACTAAAACCCACCCGTGTTCCTTCAGTTGCCCATGTGCCAGGGTCACGGTATCTCTTTCGAACAATCTCGCGACCCCGGCAGGAAAGTGTCTGGCTGAATTGAATTAGATTAAAATTAAATTAAAATCCAAAATTAGATTCAAATTTAAAATCAGATTAAAATTTAAAATCAGATTAAAATTCAAAATTAGATTAAAATTCAAAATAAGGTTTAAATTCAAAATAAGATTAACATTCGAAATTAGATTAAAAGTTAAAATTACTACTCCACACACCACACACACACACTCTACTAATTACTCTACTCTGCAGGGGAGTTTGGTTCGCCACTTCTTCATCCCAGCTAAAGCACTAGGAAGTGGTGTAGGGCGGGCATTATGGGGACTGTCTTATGTAATTATGACGTTCAAAAAGTGCTGACTCTCAGCCTAGTTCGAACAAATTACTTATGTTTATGACGAATTAAATATTGTTTTTTTTTTTTAGCGGAAGATCCTGTAATGTCGCGTCCCTATACGACCGATATTCCTCTGGCGAAAGTAGAGGAAATATTAAATTTGGATCTAGGATATTATACCACCGAAAATTATCATTATCCAGCACATCAATGGATGCACTCAACTCCACTCGATCAATGCTTCGATGATTATACCAAATGCATCACAAGCATGTAAGTTAACCGTCCCGTGGGTGTCGTAAAAGGCGACTAAGGGACTTACTAAAGAATGGGCAGCAGCGTTTTCTATGCATTTAACTATGCAACCTTACTGCGATTGCCAATCCGCCTGCCAAGCGTGGCGATTATGGCAAAGCCCCCCAAATTGGGGGAGGCCTATATCCAGCAGTAGACGTCTTACGGCTGAAATGATGATGATGATGATACACGGTTGAGGTACAGTATTTTTATATCACGAAGCGAACACTTTACTTGTGTTAACCAAGTGTAGAAACATATTGTGAATGTGTGTGTGAAGACGAGTAGCGTCAGAACATACGAGTACTTTAGATTTCGTAATGTTTTCGTACGGTACCGAGAGGTTCTGCGCTTTCACACACATTCACAGCGTGTATTCACTTGTTTACCACAAGTAAACTACGTGTCGCTTTGTGATATAAAAACACAATACTGGATCAAATTAAATTACCTCGCAATACTTTATCCACCTAATGGGTATCAATATCGAAAACGAATAGAAAAAAAAAATCGCTATTGGTCCATAGACCACTTTCGCTCAGTCTCCTTAAAAAACCCCAACCATACTAAACATTATTTGCAAAGAAGAATGCCATCGCTTATTTTCAGATACAATCATGAATGAAAGTCAGTACATTTAATGAAAAAATAACAAGGTTTTACTTCGTATGTATTAGTATTTTTATTAAACTGCAAAAACACGTAAAAAGGAGAAAAAAATCTTTTATTAAGAGGCCGTACACTAAATTTTGGACAATTTCACTGATTTACTTGATTTTACAATTAAAATAATGCATCCCCATACGTTTACATGCACAACATGAAATGAAAGTTTGCTTCAGATATTGTGTAATGAATTAATGAGCTTCTTTTTATATGCTTTATATTAGCTTCACTTGTATGTTTGTAACCGACTCCTTATAGCGCGATTTTGACCCATTTTCAAACGACCACATTTCATTTAAACTCTGTAGACTTAACGAAGACCGATGGCAATACTACAATTTCATAAATTTGTGCCATTATCCTTGCCAGGGTTACCAGGACAGCAAAGAAACTGTCTTCGAAAACTACGTTGACATAAGTCACAAACTACGCTGACATACGTCTCAAAATACAAAACACTCTAAAAAATAGAAAAGCGTGGGGTGCCTGATATCAATAAAAAAATACCTTAAAAAGCACCCCACGCTTTTTTCCATTATTTTCTACTTTTAAGTTTGGTTTTCTATGGAAGCGTGTTTTTTAGTTTTTTTAAACTATTATTTTTATTTTTTTCGAGAGTAGAAATGCGAGATTTAGGTTATTTTGAAAGTTTAGTTACTGCCAATTATTTTTATCCTATTGGTTTTTTTTATTGAGAAATGGATTGACCTGCAGCTGAAGTTGTTTGAGTTGTTGTTCTTTTGTTGTTTGTTTTTCTGATGTTCTAATTTTATGGACGAGAGTCCTGAGTAGCCGAAATCAAAACCAAAACATCACCCATTTTATCCAAAATTTAACAAAGATAAACATTTTTTACTATATTTCGTTATTTAATAAAGATGTAATTCATACATTGTATAGAGGACTGCTACAAAAATACATTGTAATGTTTACATACCATGTAGACGTGAAAAACAATTTTAAAATATGTGTTATTCTTAACCGCAAAATTTACAAAACAGTCATCGGTTTGAGGTCGATTAATCAAAATCAATTTATCAAAATAAAAATGTAGGTCATTTATTTGATCAAATTTAAGTGTTTTGTCATATGGTGTAATAATACTCAGAGAAATACAGTATTTTAACTGTTAAATCACGTAAATCTGATAAATCGCAAAAAAAAATCGTTTGCGGCCTCTTAAAATAAAACATTTTAACGCTAAAGTGGGAGTACAGAATTGCAGTGAATCGGTAGTAGGATCCTACGGGTTTGGCAGCAGAAATCATAGGGGGCAAATGCTTGTCAACTTCCTTGAGAGGGAGGGGCTTTTCTTGATGAATTCCTTCTTCAAGAAACAGCCCCAAAGGAAGTGGACGTGGCGAAGCCCCGACACTATGACAAAAAATGAGATAGACTTCATCATAACGGATAGGAAGCATATATTCAGAGATGTCTCAGTGATCAATAGATTCAATACCGGCAGTGATCACAGACTTGTCCGAGGCTCTCTGAATATTAATTTCAAGCTCGAGCGAACTCGTTTGATGAAGTCTAGGCTCCGACCAAGTATGCTCCAAACTATGTTGGGATCTGAAGCGTTCCAATTAGACCTGGAGAACCGATTCGCTGCCATGGAAACCACAAATGACGTCGATCAGGCCCTCGACCAAATGGTGGGAATCCTCAGGGAAGAAGGTGTGAGGTTTTGCAAAATGCGGCGTACGGGCGGGAAGTCCAAACTTTCGAAGGAGACTCTGGAGCTTATGACGGAACGACGTGAAAACCCACCTGTCACTTCGTCAGAACATCGGGCACTCAACAATAAGATAAGATCATTGGTACGACGCGACCTCCGACGCTCTAATACACGCTTCATAGAGAAAGCGATTGAGCAAAATCGGGGGTCGAAAGTGTTCGTCCAACCACTTGGGAGGAGCCACCTGACGAAGTTGACTACATCTAGTGGGGATATCGTCGTTTCGAAGCCGGAGATCCTTTTGGAAGTCGAAAACTTTTACGGCCGTTTGTACGCATCGCATGCATCTCGACCTGATCCCGAAAATGAGGATTCTAGAGCCACCTTAACCCGCCACTTCACAGAAGACCTGCCAGAAGTCAGCCAAGACGAAATCGAGGCGGCTCTCAAACAGCTTAAAAATGGAAAAGCCCCTGGTGAGGATGGGATTACGACCGAGCTCCTGAAAGCGGGAGGAAGTCCTGTACTGGAAGAGCTTCGGGAGCTCTTCAACTCTGTTCTGTTCTCTGGGAGAACTCCAGAAGCGTGGCGAAGGAGTGTGGTCGTACTTTTCTTTAAAAAGGGAGACAAAACCCTTTTAAAGAACTACAGACCCATTTCGCTCCTAAGCCACGTATATAAGCTGTTTTCTAGAGTCGTCTCAAATCGTCTAGCGCGGAGACTCGACGAGTTTCAACCACCGGAGCAGGCTGGGTTTCGTGGAGGATACAGCACCATAGACCACATCCACACAGTGCGGCAGATTATACAGAAGTCCGAGGAGTATAGTCGGCCGCTGTGTCTTGCGTTTGTGGACTATGAGAAGGCTTTTGATTCTATCGAGACCTGGTCTGTTTTGGAGTCTTTGCAGCGATGCCAAGTCGACTGGCGATACATCCAAGTGCTGAGATGTCTTTATGAAAACGCCTCAATGACCGTCCAAACTCAGGACCGGCAAACTGAACACATCGCCCTGCGTCGAGGAGTGAGACAAGGGGACGTAATCTCCCCAAAATTGTTCACTAACGCACTGGAGGATGTGTTCAAGATGCTAAACTGGAGAGGACGCGGAAGCAACATTAACGGCGAGTACATCTCACACTTAAGATTTGCAGACGACATCGTCATACTGGCGGAATCGCTGCAGGACTTGCAGCAGATGCTGGACGGCCTAGTTGATTCTTCTGTACGCATTGGTCTCCGGATGAACTTGGACAAAACACAGGTTATGTTCAACGATCACGCAACTCCGGGACCGATTGCGGTCAATGGCGGCGCTCTCAAGGTTGTTCGAGAATACGTTTACCTCGGGCAAACTCTGCAGTTTGGTAAGAACAACCTTGAGAAGGAGGCTAACAGGAGAATTCAGCTGGGCTGGGCAGCATTTGGGAAGCTTCGTCGAGTCTTCTCGTCGCGTATTCCACAGAGCCTAAAGACGAAAGTCTTCAACCAGTGCGTCCTACCTGTTATGACCTACGGAGCCGAAACGTGGACACTCACGGTACGGCTGGTCCACAATTTTAAAGTCGCTCAGCGAGCTATGGAACGACCTATGCTTGGAGTATCTCTGAGGGACAGAATCCGGAATGAGGTGATCCGGCAGAGAACCAAAGTTGTCGTCATAGCTCATAGGATTAGCAAGCTGAAGTGGCAATGGGCCGGCCACATTAGCCGTCGAACCGATGACCGTTGGGGTAGACGTGTTCTTGAGTGGAGACCGCGAATCGGCAAACGTAAGGTAGGACGCCCTCAGGCTAGGTGGAGCGACGATCTTCGCAGGGTGGCTGGTAGCAGCTGGATGAGAGTTGCCAAAAATCGAGCTAAATGGCGTGCAATTGGGGAGGCCTATGTCCAGCAGTGGACTGCTATAGGCTGATGATGATGATGAAAATAAAACATATAAATTTAGACTACTTCCTATACTAATTCGTTCAGTCTCCTTTCTTATGTTTTTTATATAATGTGTGATGCTATTTTCAGGGCTGTTCCTGATGCCGTTTGTATAATGCAAAGCAAATACCATATAAAAAGTATGGCCACGTATTGCGACATGTTCTTAGCAAACTGTAGAATCGGATATCGTAAGTATGTTTTATCATTTCGGAAGAAAAGAAGGAAGACTATCGTTTTATAATTATTATATATCTAAAAAATCCTAACAAGGAAACATTTCCAGGTGTCCCTCTTCGATTTTGATGCTGTTGAAATACGTTATTCTACGTTGAATTCTAAGAGACACGTATTTTTTTTATCGGCGGAAAAACATTTTTAGGGGTAAAATGGACCGTCAAAGTTGACCCTCTCAGGACGACTTTTTCAGGTTTCATATACTTAAAGTCGATATTTTCGCAAACGACCAAGTGGGTCATAAACTATACGAAAAACTATGAAAAACGTATACAAACGCGATTTCAAATAATTAAAAAAAAAAAAATATTTTGGAGAGGGACACCTGGGAATGTTTCCTTGAAAGTAAAATTAACAATGAGCATAATTATAGAAATAGAAAGGGTATCGACGAAACCTTATTTGGACCCATCCTCTGTATGAATTTCTATTTGTAAATTAGGTTTAGCTGCAGATACTTAGTAAAATAAACATTATATCATAATACTCTTATTTAACATATATTTTGCAGTCGATTCCATTAGTCTAACAAGGTTTAGTAAAAAGACAAAATAATAAAATGAATGAACTTTATTTCGATAATTTGGAACGTTTCAACATTTTCACCATCATTCATCATTTCATTTTCGTCTTCATTGAAAAAGAAAACTTACACATAACTACACAACTACCATACTTCTTGTAAAAATCTTTACAGAAAATATAGTACCTAGTAGTAGTAGTAGTTAAGTTTATTTAAATTGGTATATTTAGCATATTACATTTTGTACTTTCAGCATTAGATATTATCGAGCATCTCGGTGCTCGGGTGATGGAAGTGCGGTGGACATGCGACCATAGTAAATGTGTGAGTGCTAACACACATTGACTATGGCCACATGTCCACCACACGTCACCATACGCCACAATTATTGTCACCGTCCGTCACCTCGATCTTGTCAACGTCCCGTTGACGGTAGCGATGGACGAACGGCTTTAAAAGCATTACCTATCTATGCTATGAAGAAAATGATCTTCAGCTATTTTCAACTATTTTCAGGGTATTGGCGAATCGTCGGCTATGGCAAATGCACTATAAATAAGTGGGGAGATCCTTACCTGACAGATTTATGATTCACGAGAACGGAAAACTAGCTCGTTGTCGCGAAAGATAAAGATGGAAAAGAATTTGATTTAAATAAAATTTATTTTAAGTTTTTTTATGTTATAGCTTTATTTTACTGTTCATAGAAGTAGTAGAAGGTATACATAATAATAAAATCGTACTAAAGTCCAAACTGTACAAAGAATTGTTTTGTCACGAGTAAAATAAGTTTTGGGCGGTCTGGAAACATGGGAGTTTTTTTTTTTTGAATTTTTGTCTGTTTTTCTTAACGTATGTTACAGCATCACATATAAACTACTTGAGAGATTTTGTATAAAGTTTTGCCATAATCGCCACGGTGGGCAGGCGGATTGGCGATTGCAGTATGGTGGTAAAATGCATAGAGAACGCTGCTGCCCATTTTCTAGTAAATCCCTTACTCGCCTCATACGACACCCACGGGAAGAAATGGGGTGGTGCTATTCTGTTAGTCCGACGCCACACGATAGTCCGACGCCACACGGTGTTACCAGTGATGACTTATGGAACCGAAACGTGGTCGCTCACAATGGGCCTTATTAGAAGGCTGAAAGTTACTCAAAGGGCGATTGAGAGGGCTATACTTGGAGATTCCCTACGCGATCGAATCAGGAATGAAGAGATCCGTAGGAGAACCAAGGTAACCGACATACCCGTAGAATTGCTAAACTTAAGTGGCAGTGCGCAGGGCACATTGCTCGCAGAACAGATCGGCGATGGGTCCGAAAGGTTCTGGAGTGGCGACCGCGTACCGGAAGACGTAGAGTTGGAAGGTCCAACTCTACGTCCACCGACTGATGACCTTGTGAAGGCCGCAGGAATCCGCTAGATGCGGGAGGCACAGAGCCGCTCGAAGTGGCGGAGCTTGGGGGAGGCCTATGTCCAGCAGTGGACGTCTTTCGGCTGAAATGATGATGAATGATGTCCTTTTACTACAGCCATGGGAAGAAAAGGGCTGGTGCTACTCCTTACTTCGGGTACTACACGGAATCAGACGGTGGCAGTACTGGTAAATTATGATAAAGTTAACATAAACAATTTTGACAACCAAATGGACGCCATCTTGCCTTCTGTCCCCAAAACATACAATTAAGTTGACCTCTGCGCCGCCACCGACAACGCAGTGGACATGGCGACATTATGGCCTATAACTGTCGTGCCATCGACCCGAAGAAGAAAATAATAATATATAAGGACAGCCAACATAACGTTCTCTGATCCTAAAACTAGGCAGAGCCTGTACTATGGCAACCAGACAACTGATAAACATACTTATATATTTCTAAATTCATACATCTATATATATAAAAGAAAGTCGTGTTAGTTACTTCACTTATAACTCAAGAACGGCTGAACCGATTTAGCTGAAAATTGGCAGGGAGGTAGTTTAGAGCCAGGAGAAGGACATAGGATACTTTTTTTTTTTTTTTTTTGCTTTTGGCAAAGGATACTTTTTATCCCCTTCGACCGCGTTCTCGTGTGATGTGACATAAAACGTCAAAGAGAATACATTTCACTATAAAACGTGGTATGACAAAAACTTTGCCTTCGAGGTACCAGGCGGTCATAACTTGGTATGAGCTTATTAAACAGCAGTGTCAGCCAGAAAACGCTTTATGCCTTCGAAGTAACAGGTTATCATAACCGAGTAGGAGCTACCCAAACATATGAGTATCAGCTAGAAAACGCTTACCAGATCACCACCGCGTACCAGGTTGTCAAACTTGGAAGGTTTATTACAACATTTTGAATCTTAGGCGATACGAAGTTCGCTGGGTCAGCTAGTAATATTGTGTGAGTAATGCTGTATGTATGATTGGGTGTTTGTTTCTCAATCACGCAAAAATGGCTGAATGGATCTGGATCGAAAATAGCACACAGAGTCTATATTACCTATATAAAACATCGAATAACACATTCTTATCGCGGTAGGACGTCCTCTTGCATTAATTTCCGACATCCACGCGGGCGAAGCCGCGGGCAAATAATATTATAAATGTGAAAATATGTATGATTGGGTTGTTGTTTCTCAATCACACAAAAATGGCTGAATGGATCTGGATCGAAAATAGCACACAGAGTCTATATTACCTATATAACCTGGAATAACACATTCTTATCGCGGTTATACGTCCTCTTGCATTAATTTCCGACATCCACGCGGGCGAAGCCGCGGGCAAAAGCTAGTATTATAGATAAATTGCACCCAGACACAGAACAAATGATTGCGCTCATCACACAAAGATTTGTCCTGGGTGGGAATCGAACCCATGACCTCTTAGCTGTCAGAGTCACTAACCACTAGACTAACAGGCCAGTCAAATAAAAGACCAGCATAGCTATTCATAACTACTCGATACTTTTCCGTACCGAATCGAACATCAATCTATGTGTTCGAAGTAGTTCTAGCATTGTTCACAAATCCAAAACACGTTTTTTTTTTAATTATCATTTCAGCCGCAAGATGTCCACTGCTGGACATAGGCCCTCACATAGGCAGTCCCTCAATTTTTTGGGCGGGTTTTCCATAATCGCCACGCTTGGGAGGTGGATTGGCGATCGCAGTATGGGTTTAAAATGCATAGAGAACATTTTGCCCATTCTCTAGTGTTTTGGCAATGAAGACAGGAGGACAACATCATGTACTGTTTTACAATAAAATATATTCTTCCGTTTTTTACAAAAGTTAGCGTACACAAAATCCTGCGGTATACATCACACTGGTAGGGACGGACCGACCTTTCTCGAAGCTGTCGCGAGCGAGCCGTCCTCTCATTTTGAGCAACAGATATCGCTACTAATTATGTATGGATCGTGCGTGCGTTGAAAGTCAATAGATGGCGCTGCTTGACGCAACATCTAGTAAGTACCTTAGTCGCCTCTCACGACACCCACGGGAAGAAATGGGATGGTGCTATTCTTTACGTCCAGCATCACATGGAGAAATACAAATCAGACATAAATCAAATAGATGACCACTATTTTTCCGACAGCTGTTTGCTGTCAGGGGCAAGGCAAATCAGGTTATCGAAACGTGTTATTTTCTAAACTATTGCCTGTCAAATGCTTGTGAATGGAGCTGTAGATATATTTGTTAGTTGCGCGACTGTTTGTACTACCAGCGAAGTAAGATTCGGCGTCACGTATTGACGTAAGTTAACACTGATTTGCAAAAAAAAAAAAAACGTAAAATAATTTGAATTTATCACGATACTCATCATCATAATCATCTTGCTGATAACCGTATATGTTTATCCCATGATTAAGAACTGCTTCGTTAGTCTAGTAGTCACGAGCGCAATTGCTGAGCGTATGTCCTGGGTTTGATTCCCAGGTTAGGCAAAGTGTTATTGGGCTTATGGAAATTGTCAATTTATGGCAATAGGACCGCGAGATGTAAATCAAATTAAATCAAATCAAAATATTTTTATTTCACATAAACCTACATGGGCAGTTATGAAACGTCAGAAGCTAGGTGCACGGTTCCAAATTGTTGATTCCTATGGAGAAGAGCCGGCAAGAAACTCCACGGTTACTCTTTTAAAAATAATTGGTTGTTACAATGGTTTCAAATTACAGTGTGAATAGGTATGGGAGAACAGTGTATGACTGTTAACAAGTACCAGGTACTTAATATAAAAGAATCTACTTATACGATAGTATTTCATAAATAAAACATAATAACCTATTTAAACCAAATGTCATTGTTGCCATGACAACCAATAATAAAGAGGTCAAATTAGAATTGTATGTACCCCTATATGTCAAATTATGAGTAGAGTATGTCAGAGAAGAATGTAAAAAAAATCTTAAATAAATGTACAAGTAATCTAATCTAACTAACCAATATTCTCTTTTAGTTCGTACCGATACGGAGAAGACCGCAACAATAACGGAATGTAAAGAAACCGTAAAGCATTGTTCGATAATCCTCTCTATTGTTATGTCTCACTTTGTCTTGTGGTTTTAACTGTCTGAATTTAGTCTCTTTGAGAGTCCAGCTAATTTTAAGTTACTGTCGGGTTGTTTCCGTAACTAATAAATGATTTGGATCGTTATTGGTGGCATTCCAATACACCTTTACTGGAGGGCAAGTCTTACCGAGGGTCATCGTGTCACCCAGTTACTGTGCTGTGATGGTCAGATTGGCAGTCGGTCCATGTAAATTACTGGTATTCAGCTCCATCTGGTAGGACTGGAAGCTGACCCCAATATAGGTGGGTATAGGTTAGGCAGATGATGAAAATGATTGAGATGTACTGGAGACCCGTTTCTGCAACATTAAACATCATGAAAACATGATATGGACAGATTTCTGTACTTTATCTATGTTCAATATATCTGTGTTCAAACACATAAGCGTTCCGGAATATAATGCTCTATGTGATGATTGAAACCACCTCAAAATCCACTGTGTAGTAAAGATCTAAGCGGTTTCACAGACAGACACGAAAAAATCCCGACATCAGCACGCAAACAGTAACTATGTATTCAGCACATGACTCTAGACCAGCCTTTCCCAAAGTGGAAGATAACGCCCCCTTGTGGGCGCTGCAGGCCTTAAAGGAGGGTGATAAGAGACCCAGAAAAAAATGGAGGCGTTGTGTGGACTCTACACAACGCTCCCATTTTTTTCAGCCCTTTTTTTAGGGTTCCGCACCTCAAAAGGAAATAGCGGAACCCTTATAGGATCACTTTGTTGTCCGTCCGTCCGTCCGTCCGTCTGTCAAGACCCTTTTTCTCAGGAACGCGTGGAGGTATCAAGCTGAAATTTATATCAAATACTCAAGTCTGCTGTTCCTTGAAGCTGTGAAAAAATCAAACCTCTTAGCTAACGCAATCAAAAGATATAGCCGTTTATGCCGCAAATTTCAGCAAATTTTCGAAACTCGCAAGGGAATCAAAACCTATAGGGTACTTCCAGTCGATCTAGAATTTTGAAATTTGGTACGAAGCAACGTCTTATAGCACAGATAAAGGAAAAATTGCGAAAACTGTAAATTTTTAGTTACATCATGTAATAAAAATATTTAAAAAAATTAAAACTTTATACCTACAGGTTTGTACGGAACCCTCGGTGCGCGAGTCCGACTCGCACTTGGCCGGTTTTTATAAACCATCACACAACAACACTTGAAGTATAACTACTATAATATTCTGAACCTTTTCAGTTCAGAATCATGTAGGTACTGTATTGTGCTTAATATAATTTTAACACGTTAACTGCCATGGTTAAAATCAGAAAAAGTCAAAAACAGTACTTAGTGTTATTTCACTTTAAATAGATTATTTATTCCATAAACACATTTATTGCAAAAACATGGCCGCCAGGCAGCAACGACATGTTCATATTTGGTATGTGTTGTCGATCATATAGTGCGACAAGGCCTGAATGGAACAAAAAGTGTCGGATACATAGTCCGACAAGGCAGTTAATGTACCAAGTCGCTTTTCACTTGACGATAGGACATAGAATTAATGTTTTACAATGACACTGTAAGTAAGTATCTTTATTATGACACTGGTGACATCTGGAATGCAACATACGCACTACAAATCACCCTGTCATCATGGAAAATTCTGCATCGTGCAATCAGAATTCACTGCGCGACTGAGATATATATGACTTTACGACATCAATCGTCGGGAATTTGCAGAGGATGAATAGACTTTGCACCCTGTTCCTTATATCTTTATAGGAAGACTCCAAAGTCAAAGAATTTATTTCAATTACGCCCAAAAAAGGCACTTGAACGTCAACTGTTACATGAAAATAGAACTGATTCTAGTTGCCCCTTCCAAAAGGTAGATTCGTATGGGCAAGAAACTCCACCGTTACTCTTTTTAAATGGTTTTCAATATTTGTATACAATATTTATACAATTATATGTGAAGAAGAAGCACGTAAAATAAAAATTACCATACTACAACAGGTAAAAGAACTGAAAATCAAGCAATTAGGGATAAATCTATACTATAATATTATAAAGCTGAAGAGTTTGTTTGTTTGATTGAACGCGCTAATCTCAGGAACTACCGGTCCAAATTTAAACATTCTTTTTGTATAGGGTAGCCTATATATCGAGAAAGGTTATAGGTTATATAACATCACGCCACAACTAAGAGGAACGGATCAGTAATGAAAAATGTTGCAAAAACGGGGAAAATCGCATGGGTAGGCGATTCGACGCGACGGGAAGGGTCGGGAAACAAGAAATTTAACGTTGACGAAGTCGCTAGCAGAAGCTAGTTAGTAATATGATAGATATATGATGCACACATGGTGCGTGGTACATATTTACAAAAACATTGCAAAGGCAAGAAAACTCATATTTCGTAGGTGGGCAAAAAAGTTAATTGTGGGTTTTTCATCATCATAAAATTTATTCATTTATTTCTTCTTAATAAGAATAAAGTAGATATTGCTAAATATTAACATAAAACATGTTTGGAAGGTAGAACGCGAAGTGTTAAGAATGAGTACGTGCTAAGTAAGTATCCCATTTTACCGAGAAGACACATTTCGTCTGATTGTTCTCAGCTACCAGCGATAATAAGGATCATAAAACACACTGTTTTTACTCGTTTTATGCAACATTGTTACATTACAGACACAATATAAGAAACTACAGAAAAACTACGAGTATTTAAGAATATTTGAAGAGGGTTCCAAGCTTAATTATAACAGCTTCACGCTGGTCGAGTACACTTGTAGTTTATGGATGGGAGACCATCCATTTCGTACCAAGATCCGGAAAGTATATTAAACCGTTCGCCCTGGCTGTCATTTGTAGTTCTTTGTTGGTAGTTACGGTAGCCAGAACAGGTGGTGGAACAGGAACAGGTGGAACAGGTGGTGGTGGATGTCCAAGGAATCTATCGAAGACATGTGAAATCTATCAACCCGCACTGGGACCTCGTGATAGATAACAGCTCAAGACTACTCAAAGAATGGAGGCCTGTGTCCCAGCAGTGGGAACATATTGTAGCCTGGTTATGTTACATGTTGATTTATATATTTTTTTTTAAATCATATATAGATTTAATTCAGTCTAGACTGAGTTTTCAATATATTTCGGATTCGGATCGGATTTGGATGAAATTTGGCACATAAATACTTTATAACCTGATCTAATACATAGGATACTTTTATCTACGTAGTACGTTTCAGTAGGATAATTTCCGACCTCCACGCGAGCGAAGTTGCTGGCAAAACCTAGAACAGAATATAATTTTACACCGGGTTCTTCATATTTGATCGACAGCCGCAAAAAAATCAAAATGCACCAGTCTTCATACTAATTTGGTAATTGTTTTCGATTTTTTTTAAACTTTTATATATATGTATACGTAAGTACTGTATAATTCATATGCATTTAGAAAAAAAGCAGTTATTTTTACATTACAAACACACACTTCAATTTTATTTATTTGCACTAAAACGAGATTTTCCATCTATACCTCGGAGGAAGCTTCCGTTTTTATTGTGAAATTACAATTCGTGTTTCGATTTCTGTTTGAATGTTTCGAAGAAATGTGCCTTTTGTTCCATTCTTGTTTAGTGATACCTACTCGGTTCGCTCTTAAAGCGTGGCATAAAAGTGTTTCTTTGTTAGGAGCAGGTAGATCGATGTCCTGAATAAATTAAAAGGGTGTGACGGGTGCGAAGAGGTTTCCTTTAGTCTAGATGAATATTTATCATGAATAGAGTGGTGACAAATTTATATATATACAGGTCTGGGTGGTTTTTCACATGAGACTAGATGGCTTAAAAAATAATAGCTGTATGTATATGTATATAAAGGAGCAGAGGTGGCTTATTAGTATCAGCCCCAACTTACGAGTTGTAGGACATGGGTTCAAAATTTAAGCGCGTTACTTTGTGTAATTTATTTCATCACCACTGCTTTCACAACGGCTAAGGAAAACATCTTGAGAAAACCGGATGTCTTAGAACGAAAGATTTGAAGACGTGTCATCCACCAACTCACACTAGGCGTGCATCGTGGATGACGGCCGCTCTCACAAAGTGGAGGCTTGTGTCAGAGAGGAGGCACTCAAATTATGATTATGCAGTTCTCACGTACACGTTAAAATATCGCAATGGGATTTTTTTCAGGCACAGAATATTCAACGCTCTAATTAGCGCCAAGAATTGAAAATCGAATAATACGTTTTTTGTACGCGCTGGGAGGCAATTTTTTAACCGCCGAAAAAAAATGGAGGCGGTTCCCAAGTCGACGCGTTTATATTTTTTTTATGTATGACCACGCGTAACTTTTTACAGAGCGGTCCGATTTTGATATTTTTTTTTTAAATTGGAAAAGGTATCTCGAAGGTGGTCCCACGTAAATTTGGAAAAAAGAACTAATTTTGAGTCGGCGCTTTGTTTGAGTGATCTTTTTTCATTGATTGTTTGGCGCCGACTCAAAATTACTTAGGTATACTTATATTAGTTTAAAAACTTAGTTATTAAGGATGAATAAAAAAGGTTTATAATTTTTTGTTTTTCAGTTTTTACGGCGGTTTAAATTTCTGTTAAGAAGTTTTTTTGGATTCTCGATGCGGGGCTTTACACCGACGGTTGAACATTCAGTGTGAGGCAAAATAACGCTCTGCCAGGGTCGCGAGATTGTTCGAAAGAGATACCGTGACCCTGGCACATGGGAAACTGAAGGAACATGGGTGGGTTTTAGTTAGTAAAAGTCTGACACGCTCTCCCGCTCCGTCCAGAGCGGGAGAAGTCATTTGATGATTTCCCATCCAAAAAAAAAGACAAAATAACGCTTTGATAATTTTACGTCGGTGCGAACGTGGTTTAAATACGTTTCAAAATATCGTTCTGTTTCTGTCAATCGTATGAAGGTGACAAAGACAGAATGATCATTTAAATATATCTAGCGTTACACGCATTTAGTCATTTTTTAATTTAAATTCAAAATGTTTAATGGCAAGAATATATATAGTTTCCAAGGGAAGATCTTACAGTTTTAAAGTCATTGTATTCTGTCTGCAGGGAATCGTACAAATGACTACTGTTTAATATTATGCAGATTATATTATTAGTACATTATTTTTACACTATAATGACATTATTATTACGTACAAATGTTATTAAATAAATTAATACTCTAATTAAATATTTGTATGTTCCATAAATTCCTTAAAACTATAGAAACACTTTTTAACCGACTTCAAAAAAAGGAGGAGGTTATCAATTCGTCTGTACTTTTTTTAATTTTTTTATGTTTGTTACCTCATAACTTTTGACTGGTGAACCGATTTCAATTAAATTTTTTTCTATTTTTATTATAAAGCTGGTGCTTCCCGAATGGTCCCATTTTAATTTGGTTCCATTCGGACAGTGGGATCCATGTGAAAACCATATAAGTCTTAAATTTGCATTAAGTATTTGCCCGACAAATGAACGAATAACTCAATTAGATTAGTGCAGGGTATCTACCATAACTAAAAAGTTATAAGGAAGTCGGTTTTTATTTTTTTGTAAAAAGTTTTTCTTGTACCCACTCCGACAATTTTGTTTTAAAAACATACCATATCTGTTCCAGTTAATATGATAGAGAAACTCAGAGTAATTATCTCTCTCTATCTCTCTCTAGCAGTGTCATTATGTATTCAGTCCTCTAAAAACGCGAAGGGTCACATTGATATCAGGGTAACGAAGACTTAATTCTGTTAATATAAAATTAACAGGCCTCTTGCGATCGCAAATTAAATTTTACTTTACCTCACCTTTCTTGTTAGGCGTGTGTTAAGTAAAACGTGTTGTAGTACCTAGCACTTGAATTATGACGTAAGAACTGAATTTAATTAATTAAGTTTCTTACTTGATATGTCTGTACGTGTTAAGAAATTACTAAGGGTGAATTCACCATTAACACTAAAAATTATAAAATTACGTCTCCCGTTCTTGGGCGTGAGGGCGTGTCAGACTTTTACTGACTAAAACCCACCCGTGTTCCTTCAATTGCCCATGTGCCAGGGTCACGGTATCTCTTTCGAACAATCTCGCGACCCTGGCAGGAGCATTAACACTTGAATCGCGATCAAGAGCTCTCAGTGTCGCTGATCAGTTTCATTGGTAAAATTCCCCTATAATCACCATCTGCCTAGCCTTTTCCCAATTATTTTGGGGTTGGCTTCCAGTCTGATCGGATGCAGCTATTTTACATGGAGCAACTGCCTATTTGACCTCCACAACCCAGTTACTGGGTAATACGATACCCCTTGGTGAGACTGGTTGTCAGACGTTCGAGCTTCCCGCACAAATGACAGCCGGGACCAACGGCTTAGCGTGCTTTCCGAGGCACGGAGGGGTCTTGGTATGTAAAGATGGTCACCCATTCATGAACCAATCACGGCAAGCGTAGCTAAACCTGATCGATCGATACGTGCGGCTGTTATTAGTAAGCCCAGATTCCCCCATAATCTCATACTGAAAGTAAATTCTGTAAGGTCAAGGTTTTGGCAAGATGTCAACGAAAACAACGTTTATCAACATAAAGTGAAAACGTAATATACGAATACATTTATGTTCTAATTATCTTTGTGGGATGCAATATCTGTTGCCTCCTTTTTTATTGTGGGTGGGAAATCATCAAATGACGTCTCCCGCTCTGGCCGGAGCGGGAGGGCGTGTCAGGCTTTTACTGACTAAAACACACCCGTGTCCCTTGTTGCCTATGTGCCAGGGCCACGTTAACTCTCTTGAACAAATCTCGCGACCCTGGTAGGGATGTGTTGCCTCCTGCGCTATCTCATCTTTTCAGAAAGGCGGGCTGCTGCAGGTGCGGCAAACCTCAAACGGTGGAAAAATTCATATCGTATTGGAAATTTTACGTTCGAGCCGTTTGGGGTTGAAACTCTAGGGCCAAAGTTCTGTTGGCTAACTTAGATTTTGAAATATTACCAAACGATTGGTCGACTTTTCACATGACCAGAGGGCTGGCCTTTTTTTAGACGCTTTATTTGGCAACAGAATCACTTTTCTAGTTGACAGCCATGTGGACGCATATTTGACGCACTGTGTTTTTTTTTTAACTTAGCTTTTAAATCATAAAAATGATATCGATAATTACAAAAAAAGCAGTCAGCTTTTACATATTAAAATAAGTATTTCAACATACTCATATGGTCTTAAAGGGCTTTAGTTTTAGTAAAATACACAATTAATGTTGTCTAACTGTTAAAATGAAAGCCATTCCTATTGATGTTGTGTTACGCAATTACCTCGCGCCTTACAGTGTTGACTAGCAAAACGTGTTAACGTCAAAAAGTGTTTGCTTACATTTAAAGAATTAATTATAAAACTTTTCTTAGTAGCAAGGCACGATTAATGGATTGAGCCATTAGCGCAAAAATACGTTGTCTTACTAATTGAGAGACTCAAGTTCCATGGATAAATTATAAGTATCTGGTGCTTCAGCTGTTGGGGACAAAGATTATTTGTAACTTTGTATTAATTTGTCTTCGATATAACTAACATAGGTTTTTTTTTTCTGGGTGGGAAATCATCAAATGACTTCTCCCGCTCTGGGCGGAGCGGGAGGGCGTGTCAGACTTTTAATGACTAAAACCCACCCGTGTTCCTTCAGTTGCCCATGTGCCAGGGTCACGGTATCTCTTTCGAACAATCTCGCGACCCCGGCAGGCATCGGTCCTAGCAAACCCCATCAGTGCTGCTGACATCTCTTTGAGGCGCGCGTGGAACACTACGCGCCGTCGACCCGAGCTTGGTCCTTACCGTGCGGCGAGCTACCCATTGCTCACCACCCGCAAGCTCGCGCCTACGGTGGCCGGGAGTCCGCAATCGTCTCCCGGCGCCCGGGGTTCAGACTAACATAGGTTAAGGGCAACATCGCGAGGAAACCCGGACTTTTAATAATCATAATCAACCCATGTGTGTTCTGTGTATTACCGGACGTAAATAATAGTACCATCCCATTTCCTCCCGTGGGTGTCGTAGAAGGCGACTAAGGAAAAAAGAATGAGCAGCAGCGTTCTCTATGCATCGTACCACCATACTGCGATTACCAACCTTCCTGCCAAGTATGGCGATTATGGCAAACCCCTTCCCTTTCGGGTAAGCTTATGTGCTGTAGTGGACATCTTTCGGAATCAACCTGTAGGCGAAGCCCAATAAAACAAGCTATAGTTAATGTTATTCTTTCATTGTTATTGTGGGCAAAGCCCAATGAAACTAGCTATCCATTGACACCAATATTTCCATTCTAATGTAAAAGGTAACTAAGTTATAGCCCATGTAAAATACCTAAATAAATACCTAAATGTTCTTTCGTAACCAGTAGTAGATATCTAAGACAATACCGACTTGAATACCGTAGAATGTTAGTAATAACAATGTATTGACTTATGTTTTAGCCTGTTGAATGCAAAATAGCTTGTAGGAACAACCTGTTAGAATCTAATTAGACTGTAATGCCAGTGTCATTGTTTACTTAAGACTAATTACCGTTTGGATACTTTAATTGTAAATGCCTAACCATTAAACGTGTAGTTCAGTAATCATGGTGCAAGAATGTATGCTCCAATAGGACGACGTCTATTTGTTAATCCAATAAGAAACTAGGAGCCTTGAACTTCCTTACACGTGTTTTAGAGTTCTCGACAGGTCGAGACCTGCTCCTTTGGGAAAGTCCATTTTTATCAGTTGTAATTGGCGGAGCGCCCGGGAAGTAAGGAAGTGCGTAGGACACTTGCACTATGCGGAAAAACCTATATAAGGGCCGAGTGCCTATTTTTAGTTTAGTCTTTATACATTTTTAACACGAATCATCAAGTTAACACGTAGTGTTTGTGAAGTAAGTGGCTACGCTGTCCACTGCTTAGTCGCGATGTACCCTATAACTAGTTAGCCAGTCTTCAGTAATGTGTAGCTAGGATTTAATTGTGTGTACTACTTATTCTGACTGTATTTTATATTGTGTGCTGTGTATCTACTATTTCTTATAACCATTTTATGTGTGATTTCTGTGTAATTTTCTCTATCATTTCTGTGTACAAATATAAGCAAAGATTGCGACATTCTGACTGGTTTAATTTCACTCTTTCGTCAAGGGAACACCGTCACCCCCGCCTACAACACCTGACTCCCGTTTAATAACATTTTGGTCCTTGCGAGCCGGATCAGGTTCAAATAGAATAGAGTGAACCAGTCAGAATCATGAGTCACAGAAGTGAAATCACTACACGCAGCAAGCTACGAAGACTGGCAGAAGAAAAGGGTACGCGACAAGCAGAGGACATCGTCTCTGACTCAGGCCTACCATCCGAGAGGGCTCCAGGTTCTCCGTCCGTAGCACCGACATGGGCATCGACGTCCGCTCGTAATATTCCGCTCACAGGTGGCCGATTAATCGACCACAGCAAATTGACGTCAGAGAGAGCGCACGGGGGGCAGGCAGCGACCAAGGGTCGCCACACCTCGCCGCGCAGCAAAATATCGTCAAGAAATAGCCACAGGAGCGTCGATTATTTACGTAAACGAATCGAGTACGAAGCGGAGCGCGAGTTAGTGCAGTTAAAAGAGAACCTGGTCAAAGACAAGGAAAACCTTGTTAAGAAAAGGATGGAGGCAGAAATAGCTGAGATAGAGGCGGCCGCTGAAAGCGATGATTCAAACTCAGATGTGAGTACGACACAGCGCGTCGAAGAGTGGGTGAAAACTACGCCCCAAGTCCCCCAATTGATTGAAGTATTGGGGACGCCGGCTGTGTCAGGCGCACCCGTTGAAAGGGCTGCCCCCCGTGAAACATCTGAGTCCCGTGATGAAACCGTAAGTAGAGTGAATCTTGTGAATAACCACCGTGGTTCGTCAGTGCCGTGTGATCTAGATCAGTCTCAAGTACCTAGGGCATCCGCGTCTGTACCGTTACCTAACATAACGGCACCAATTACGCCCAGGTACATGCCAGAAACGTCAGATGGTGTGAGGTTCCGGTTACCTAGCCGTTTTACCGCCTTTACCACTCCGGTCGCAAGTGTACCTCGAGTAGCAGCTACGCTCGAGTCGGATACACGGCGGCAGATGCAGTACGGAGCGGATGAAAGAGAAAGGCGGAGAGAATCGTCAGGGGACAGAGACCGGAAGATAGACAGACTGGCAGAGGCTATCACGAATATGGCACGACCACCGCGACCGGTACCAAGACAGGCATAATTGAATTGCCATATTTCAACGGTGACCCAGCCGACTGGATATCATATCGGAACATGTACTGGGACACATCACAGATGTATAATTTCAAGGCTCACGAAAACTTAGCACGACTAAAAACCTCGTTACAAGGCAACGCAAAAATATCAGTGGAGGACTTATTACGATCATCAACTGATCCGTCCGAGATAATGCGCGCGCTAGAGGATGAGTTCGGTCACCCGACCTTAGTGCTACAGTACGCCATACAAAAGGTCAGAGAATTACCTAGAGTAACGGAAAGTGGACGCGAATTAAGAAAATTCTCGTCAACTGTTAGAAATTGTGTTTCGTTACTCAAAAATATTCGGGCGGATGGTTACATAAACAATCCACAGCTGGTGAGTGACCTGCTGAGCAAGCTGACACCTGTACAACGTGCGCAATACGGTGACTTCGCAATGGGCCTGGACAACACACAGGGGGTGGACTTAAGAGTGTCTCCGAACCTAGAAATATTATCACACTTTCTAATACACTTGACACGCTCAACGTCGTACTACACTCAGGCGTGCATGTTTGAGTCCAGCCCATCAAAGCCCCCTGCCAAGCAACAGCAGAAGTACGGCGGGACCGGTCAGTCCCGACCAGCCAACGCCGCGCGCTCGGCCGCCAGCAGGCCTCCGTTGACACAACGAGTGAACACGCAGAGCGACGAGTCTACCGCTCCTGAAGAATGCGTTATATGTCAACGAAAGCACAGAATAGAAGAATGTGACCAGTTCAAGAAGCTTACCGTTCAACAGCGTTGGGACACGATAAAGGAAAAGAACACATGTTTCAAATGTCTCGTGAGTAAACATCCCAAGAGGTTCTGCCGTGCGAACAGATGTAAGAAGTGCGGGTTCGGACATCACCTGCTGTTACACGCGGATAAGCAGCCGAAAGAAAAAGAAAAAACGGCTATTCCAGCAGAAAATAAGACGGAAAGCGTCACTAATATAGGCGAGTGGCGAGCTACGGCCCTACTAAAAATCATTCCAGTGACGGTCAATAGTGATAAGCAGTGTTACGCGCTACTGGACGATGGTGCGACCGTGTCACTCATCGACAGCTCACTCGCCACCGACTTAGTGGGTCCGTGTGTTCCCCTCTCGCTAAAAACCGCGGGTGGCTACGGAGTAACAGACTCAACGTCGCGAGTGGTACAAGTGCGCGTTAAAGGGCCTAACGGTCAGTGTCATAACATTACGTGTCGGACAATAGTAGACATTAAACTGCCCACGCAGACAGTGTCCACCGCAGTGATCGACGACAACGCGCACCTACGCGACTTGGGCTGCGTAGAGATGAGGGGAGCCGAACCGCTGCTGCTGCTCGGACAGGACAACTGGGAGCTGCTCGTCAGTCAGGACATCCGCCAAGGAAAATCCGGTAAGCCAGTTGCCTCACTCACTAAGTTAGGTTGGGTCATACATGGACCATTTAATAATAATAATAGTAAAGAATGTGTTAATTGCATGACCGTTTCCCTACCTGATTTGCATAATTTAGTAAAATCACAGTTTGAGCTAGAAGCAATAGGCATTTCAGATAATTTAAGGAAACATAAAGATGTCGAAAGGGCATTAGCCGTGTTAGACAGCACTAGCCATCGTACCCCCGACCAGTCACAATGGGAGGTCGGTTTGTTATGGAAACATGACAATATTCAGTTGCCTGATAATTACAATCAGGCTAGGCAACGGCTGTACGGCATTGAGAAACGTATGCGTAAGGACGCTAGTTTCGCTGAGGCATATTGAACTCAAATAAGTAGGTTAGTAGAGGAAGGTTACGCGCGCAAAGTGAACGGTAACATCGACACATCACCTATTTGGTATTTACCGCATTTCGGGGTCGTTAACCCGAACAAACCGGGCAAGCTGCGTCTAGTGTTCGACGCAGCTGCCACGTCTCACGGAACGTGTTTAAATGACAACCTACTAACCGGACCTGACTTGTTGAATTCCTTGCTCGGCATATTAATTAAGTTCAGAATAGGCCCCGTCGCATTTTCAGGGGATATCGCTGACATGTTTTTAAGGGTAAAAATTAGGGCACAAGATCAAGGCGCGCAATTATTCTTATGGAGAGGCGCGGATCACCATAAAGAACCAGATACGTACGCGATGAATTCCATGATATTTGGTGCAGCCTCGTCCCCTACTACGGCAATATACATACTCAATAAAAATGCCGATGAATTCATTGATGTTTATCCCGAAGCTGTGGAAGCCATTAAATCTAGGCACTATATGGACGACTATCTAGATAGTGCTTGGACCGAGGAGAAGGCTAACACGTTAATAGAGGAAGTGACCAGAATACATGCATCCGGTGGATTCATAATCCGGGGGTGGGTCACTAACTCATCGGAGCTAAGGGAAAGGCTGAAAATAGAAATGCCTGATAAGGTAGCCCTTGAGAAGGGAACAGGCTCAGTAGAGAGGACCCTAGGTTTGATATGGTCACCTAAAGACGACGAGTTAGGTTTTGATCTGTCATTTAAAAGACTACCGCCTGAAATCATAAATGGTAGTCTAGTGCCCACTAAGAGACAATTTCTTAGTATGATAATGTCGATTTACGACCCACTAGGTTTTCTATATCCATGTGTAATTCAATCACGCATACTAATGCAACGAATATGGAAGTCGGGAATCCAATGGGACGAGCCCTTAAAAGATAAAGACGCCAAAGTGTGGTTTAATTGGCTGCATAATTTATACCGATTAGATAATTTAAAAATACCGCGGTGGTACGGGTTAAAACTCGATAACTTAGAGTTACACGCGTTCGGGGACGCCAGCGAGCTGGCTTACGCCGCGGTAGTATACCTAGTGGGCTCTAACTCTGAAGGTAGGAGGGAAGCGGTTATGTTACTAGGGAAAGCGCGAGTAGCTCCACAAAAAGTAATATCCATTCCCAGGCTAGAGTTACAAGCAGCAGTGTTAGCCTGCCGTTTAGCAGACACCGCCCACAAAGAGCTAGGTATACGAATCGATCGGAAATTCCAGTGGACCGACAGCAAAACTGTACTAAAATGGATAAATTCCGATGCGCAGGAATTTCAACGATTCGTCTCACACAGATTAGCCGAAATAGATAGGCTGTCAGACAGAGGCAACTGGCGCTGGGTACGCTCACAGGATAACCCAGCTGATAAGGCCACCAGGTTGTGCTGGCCCGATGACCACGCAGAGTGGCTCTCGGGCCCCTCGTTTCTATGTAATCCACAGGAGCTGTGGCCTGCGTGTTCCGAGGCTGAGGCGTCGGAGGCGGACCTTGAGCGCATCCAGCGGGTCCACGCCGCAGCAGCACCGGTGGCGCCACTCCTAAAGTACGAGCGCTACTCATCATGGTCACGCATTCAGCGCGTCATGGCGCGGGTGCTCATCTTCAGCGACCGATGTCGCAAACGTCGGTCGACCACAGAGCTGTGCAGTCAAGACCTAGAAGCTGCTCACAACAGCCTGTTGAGGCTGTGTCAAGAGGAAAGCTTCAACAACGAGCGGGCCACCATCTTAAAAGGCCTGCCCGTTCCCAGCAGCAGCAGCATCAAAGCTCTCGACCCCATGATAGCCGACGACGGGTTGCTACGAGTGAGAGGGCGTCTGAGTGCCTGTGAGGTGCTCACGTTCGGCGAGCGGCACCCTATTATCCTGGAGGGCCGCCATCCTCTGACGAGAAAGCTAATCGCCCACTACCACGCGTTGGCTTTACACGCCAACCACGAGACAGTCGTCAACAATCTGCGGGAAAAATACTGGGTCACTAAAATCAGAACCTCAGTAAAGACAGTGGTTGCGAACTGCCAACTCTGTCGCGTCTGCCGAGCCAAGCCCGCGCCACCGAAGATGGGCGACCTGCCGCTCGCAAGGCTTGAACCATCAAGACAAGCCTTTGTGCGAGTGGGGGTGGACTACTTCGGCCCGATGGAGGTCGCAATCGGACGACGGCGCGAGAAGAGGTGGGGTGCCCTATTCACCTGCCTCACTACGCGCGCCGTCCACCTTGAGTTGGCCGCTTCCCTTAGCGCCGACTCCGCCATACTAGCCTTGCCGCGCCTCATAGCGCGCCGCGGGCAACCGGCGCATCTGTACTCTGACCAGGGTACCAACTTCATCGGGGCCAATACCGAGCTTCGAGCCGCCCTGAAAGATCTTAACCAAGGTCAGATAAGGGCCGAGGCCATTCACCGTGGCATCGAGTGGCACTTCAATCCCCCGGCGGCCCCACACATGGGTGGCTGCTGGGAACGCCTGGTGAGATCCGTAAAAAACGCACTTCGCAGTACGCTCAAGGAGCGTGCCCCTCGTGAGGAGGTCCTCTACACCCTCCTCACTGAAGCCGAGCTGATCATAAACAGCCGGCCACTAAGCTACGTGAACGACGACCACGACCAGCCTGTGGTCCTGACGCCGAACCATCTACTCCTGGGCACTGCGTCCGGGAGTACTCCGTTTGCATCGAGCGACGCCGGAGACATCGACTCTCGCCGGCAGTGGCGGCGCGTGAACGCGCTCGCCGACATGTTCTGGCGGCGCTGGCTGCGAGAGTACCTGCCTACGCTCCAACGTCGGGAAAAGTGGTCGAACAATGTGCCGAACGTACGTGTCAGTGATGTTGTAGTGATCCTAGACAACAATAGACCGCGAAGTGCGTGGACCAAAGGCCTCATCAAGGCTGTGTATCACGGCAACGATGATATCGTCCGTGTAGTAGATGTTAAGACTGTAAATGGGGTCCTACGTCGACCCGTAGCGAAGATTATTGTGCTTCCCACAGACCAAGAGTTGTAAGTCGGTTGAACCCTGTTACAGGGGGTGGAATGTAGGCGAAGCCCAATAAAACAAGCTATAGTTAATGTTATTCTTTCATTGTTATTGTGGGCAAAGCCCAATGAAACTAGCTATCCATTGACACCAATATTTCCATTCTAATGTAAAAGGTAACTAAGTTATAGCCCATGTAAAATACCTAAATAAATACCTAAATGTTCTTTCGTAACCAGTAGTAGATATCTAAGACAATACCGACTTGAATACCGTAGAATGTTAGTAATAACAATGTATTGACTTATGTTTTAGCCTGTTGAATGCAAAATAGCTTGTAGGAACAACCTGTTAGAATCTAATTAGACTGTAATGCCAGTGTCATTGTTTACTTAAGACTAATTACCGTTTGGATACTTTAATTGTAAATGCCTAACCATTAAACGTGTAGTTCAGTAATCATGGTGCAAGAATGTATGCTCCAATAGGACGACGTCTATTTGTTAATCCAATAAGAAACTAGGAGCCTTGAACTTCCTTACACGTGTTTTAGAATTCTCGACAGGTCGAGACCTGCTCCTTTGGGAAAGTCCATTTTTATCAGTTGTAATTGGCGGAGCGCCCGGGAAGTAAGGAAGTGCGTAGGACACTTGCACTATGCGGAAAAACCTATATAAGGGCCGAGTGCCTATTTTTAGTTTAGTCTTTATACATTTTTAACACGAATCATCAAGTTAACACGTAGTGTTTGTGAAGTAAGTGGCTACGCTGTCCACTGCTTAGTCGCGATGTACCCTATAACTAGTTAGCCAGTCTTCAGTAATGTGTAGCTAGGATTTAATTGTGTGTACTACTTATTCTGACTGTATTTTATATTGTGTGCTGTGTATCTACTATTTCTTATAACCATTTTATGTGTGATTTCTGTGTAATTTTCTATATCATTTCTGTGTACAAATATAAGCAAAGATTGCGACATTCTGACTGGTTTAATTTCACTCTTTCGTCAAGGGAACACCGTCACCCCCGCCTACAACACCTGACTCCCGTTTTAATAACACAACCCATAATGTTTCCACTGTTGGTACCAAGCCTCTGTGAGGAGAGGGAATGGGCTATATTCCATCACGCGGGCCCAGTACGGGTTGCGACATGTCTTCAAATTTTTGGTTCTTATGCATGCCAGTTTCCTCGTGATGTTTTCTTTCACCGTTTTGACAGCAGTGTTGGTGAAAAATTTACACAAAGTATAAAAAGCGCTCCACTCAGGCTGTGTGGTTCTTTCCTCAAAAAACCATTTCAGATGTCAATAGACTATCTCGTGTCTTCATATGATCTGACTAATATTATGCCTTTTTTATTAGTGGGTGGGAAATCATCAAATGACGTCTCTCGCTCTGGGCGGAGCCGCAGGGTGTGTCAGACTTTTCTTGACTAAAACCTACCCGTGTTCCTTTAGTTGCCTATATGCCAGGGCTACGGTAAGTCTTTCAAACAAATCTCACGACCTTGGACAAATTAAACGAAACCAACCTTTAAAAGAGACTGTGACCATACATTTTTTCGACCATACTTCTGAGAGTAGTTAGATATGAAACGCCGACCTCATCTAGTTTTTAAAATATGAATTACGGGTAAAACCCTACTTACAGCAATAAAATCATTTATCTGCCCCGTTGGTCTCGTGGTCGCAAGCGCGACTGCTGAGCGTGGCGTCCTGGGTTCGATTCCCGGGTCGGGCAAAGTGTTACTGGGTTTTTCCATTAGGAATTTCTTAGTAGCAGCCCGGAGTTTGGAAGTTGGCGGTGTGATACCCCCGTGCCTCGGAAAGCACGTTAAGCAGTTGGTCCTACGCCTGATCTCTCTCCGGTCGTGTCGGATTGCCGTCCCATCGGACTATGAGAGTGAGGGAAGAGTGAGTGCTCCTGTGTCTGCGCATACACTTGAGCACTATAATATCTCCCGCGCCGATGGCTAGTCTCCGTTGAGATTGGCCGCCGTGGCCGAAACTCGGTCTGGAGGACTATATACTATACAGAAATAAAATCATTTATACTCAGCATATTCATCCAGATCCACCAACCCGCACTGGGCCCATGTGGTAGATTTTGGCCCACTCTCTCTCATGGAGAGAAGGCCTGAATCCCAGCAGTGGGAACATTATAGGCTGCTGATGATACTCAGCATATTCAATTTATCAATTGACACGAAAAGAAGAAATTATATTCAAGCAGTAAATTGTACATTTCTCTAATTAACTAAGACACAAAACCTTTCAAAGCCCTCGTTTCAAAGTAAACAAATTATTTATGCGACAAATAACTTCTAAACTTGTCTTAAATAATCGGAACTGACCTGAAGTAAATGTTTATCTGTTTACCGTCCTCCATCTAAAAGTTGTCAACAAACTTTTTCAATCTAAATTAACAAAGAAAATTATAAACATTTTGCATTTAGATGTCTTTAGGCAAGTTTTTCGGTGACCCGGTCTCAAACTCAAAGCTTTTATTTTTAAACTAGCTGTTGCCCGTGACTTCGTCTGCTCTCCAGGATAAAAAAAAACATAGTCTATGTCCAGGTCATGGTTTATCTGTGTGCCAAATTTCATCTGAATCCGGTCAGTCGTTTTAGCGTAAAAGCGTAACAAACAAACAAACTTATGCACAAGTGCATTCATTATATCTATACTAATATTATAAAGCTGAAGAGTCTGTTTGTTTGATTGAACGCGGTAATTTCAGGAAGTACTGGTCCGAATTGAAAAATTATTTTTGTGTTAGGTAGTCTGTTTATCGAGCATGGCTATATGCTTTATAAAATCACGCTACAATCAAGAGGAGCGGAGCAGTAATGAAAAATGTTGCAAAAACGGGGAAAATTGCACGGGTAGGCGATTCGACGCGACGGGAAGGGTCGGAGGAACAAGAAATTTAACGCGGAGGAAGTCGCCGGCAGAAGCTGGTTATTGAGTATAAACCAATTGCAGGCACTTTTGTTTCCAAGCGGTTAGCCAGTCAGAAAGATGAAGCTACTTGCCCATTTCCAAGTGTAGTAAGCAAGAAACTGGTACTGACGCTCTTTTAAATCAAAATATTGTTGTAAAAATAAATTGGTTAAATCATCCTGGTTAAAATTATGCATGTGGGAATCATGCAGAAAGACGTGCACGTTAAGAGCGTCCGTTACAAAAATACACAATATTAAAGAAAAAAAAACTATCAAAAAATAAAAATAGGCCATGGCAAGTAAGAGATCTAATCCCTACAGACGACGCCTGGAACCGAAGATGACAAATGGATCAGCACCATTCAGCTCATCCATTTTGAAGTGAACTTAATGATCCAACAGACACGTCACCACCATTTTTTTTTTCTTTTTTGTGGGTGGGAAATCTTCAAATTAAGTCTCCCGCTCTGGGCGGAACGGGAGGGCGTGTCAGACTTGTACTGACTAAAACCCACTCGTGTTCCTTCAGTAAACTACATGTCAGGGTCACGGTAACTATTTTGAACGAATCCGCAACCCTGAGAGGCATCGGCTCTAGCCGTCCCCCTAAAGGGGTCCCCCTTTAGTATGTGCTGACATCCCCTCAATTCCAAAATAAAGTTTTCAAACCACCAGCGAGTCATTTGAATGCAAGCAACTCAACTTCCAATCCAATTGATGACAATATTTTGGGAAAACTATAAGCTGCGTAAAAAGTACCTTATTTAAATTCAATTACAGTTCAAAAGAATATAGAACTGAAAACTTTGTATTTATTTTCTACAGTTTCACAGCCCACACTGAAAGTTTCAGCTCGTTTCCGTGTTTCAGTGGGAACAAAGTTTTTTAAAATTGTGCCAAGCTACTTTGAATTCAAGGTACATTTAAATGAGCTAGCTACAGTTTCGAGATGTCGTGAAAAAATGTAAGTTTTTCTTTGAAATTCGCAAAACGTAGCTTTCATTTGTTTATTTTAAGGGGATTGTGAAACTTGTTTCGGTGTATTGTTTTAGTATTGAGGCGGAAATTGGATCCTGTTGAGAAGTATGGCGGATTGTGTAAAGGAATTATTTTGTAAGTGGGTTCACTAAAGGAAGATAGTTATTGTTAGATCCGGAATTAAAAAGCAAAATATCTGCATGAAAAGTGAACTCAAAAAAGGTGGAAACAAGATAATTTTATTAATTTCAAGCAGTCGGAGGCATTTAGATTATTTTTTGCACGACTGATTTTTACTATTAAGTTTCATAAACACATTACCCTCCTTTGCGTCGCGCAGTCATACCAAAATGATGATGTTTTTAAGTGAAGAGTTTGAGTCAAATAAATATACTGAAATACATATTATGCGTTTCTAAATTCGCTAAAATTGTACACCCCTAACTATTATTCAACTCCTTATACAATGAAAAAATCAAAATTTTGTAAAACTTTAGAAACTGTCAACGAAATTGGTTTTGAAGATGAGTCGTGTAGTTTTTCAGGTATTCATTATATACCCAACTATTCACACACAGTAAAAATCTAAATTTATATGACGATAAATGGGTAGAAACACAAATAATTTTAACCGACCACTTTATTTTTCGTAAAAATCATGTTAGATAAGTACTCAATCTGGAATCCATAATGTATGCATTAAAGCAATTGCTCCTCGCATAAGACTCATTTCTTAGAGCTATGCAGACCTCTTCAATAAGCTGAGATCACGCCTGAATGAAAGAGAAGATCATATCCGTACAGGAAAGTAGGTATTGATGTTATATTACTACCTATGTACAATTCTGAAAGAAATGAGAGTTCAGTAGACCAAGATAGATAGGAACAGAAGTTTGACTACAAACAATAAATTAAATAAACAACAGACGCAATCACAGGGCATTTTTTGTCAAATATCACTAAGCGCGCGTAAACTGCTGTACATAAGTTTCTCGCAGACTACGCCATAACATCTCCGCATTCTGCTTGTAGTCTGTTCTAGTCGCCTTCTTAAGGTCGTCGGTTGATCTTGTTGGGTGAGGTCCCATACTACGCTTGACGATACGCGGTCGGTAGTTAACTGATATTTGATTAATTTGGTGATTTATTGTTATTATTTGTGTAAATTAGCATACCTACATTATTTACCTCTTAACATTTGGTGCCAAAAGTAAGGGATAAATTATGCCAGTATTATGGGTGCGAGGAGCACGCTGGACTGGAGTGGACAGGGAATCAATGTAAACGGCGAGTACATCTCACACCTTCGTTTTGCCGACGACATCGTCATAATGGCAGAGACGCTGGAACAGTTAAACCAGATGCTGCCTAGCCTAAACGGAGCCTCACGGCGGGTAGGCCTCGGCATGAACTTGGACAAGACGTGTACAATTCGCATATTTTGTCGAGTCCAATCCGTATCAAAGGGTCGCTTCTCGAGGTTGTGAAGGAGTATGTCTACCTTGGGCAAGTCATCCAGCTTGGTAGACACAATTTTGAGAAAGAAGCTGACAGAAGGATCCAGTTGGGTTGGGCAGCGTTTGGAAAACTTAGACAAGTCTTCTCGTCGCCGACACCGCAATGTTTGAAGACCTAGGTCTTCAACCAGTGTGTCCTGCCCGTTATGACATACGCACGATACGGGCTATGCTCGGAGCTTCTTTGATGGATAAGATCATAAACGAAGTTATCCGGAAAAGAACTGGAGTTACCGACATAGCTTACAGAGTAAGCAGGTTGAAGTAGCAGTGGGCTGGCCATGTTGGTCGAAGGACCGATGGCCGATGGAGCAGACGAGTCCTGGAGTGGAGACCGCGTATTGGCAAGCGTAGTGTGGGACGCTGCCCAGCTAGATGGACCGACGGCCTCAAAAAAGTGGCTGGGACAGACTGGATGCGGAAGGCGGAGGATAGGGTGTTGTGGTGCAGCATCGGAGAGGCCTATGTCTAGCAGTGGACTACGATAGGTTGATTTGAGACGAAAGGTATCCGTACTAATCGGCGCTAGCATAAGGTGGCTCAGTATTTGCTAACTGCATTTTGAAGTTTTGGAAAAATATATTTTTGGTCCTATTGCAAACATCCACTGTATATATGTGCGTGCATTTTCGCTCGATGTTTTGAGCTGACCTTCTGGTTATACTACCAAACAGTGTCAGTACCAACAGTAATCCGTACCCGTTGGTCGGTAAAACCTGTGGATTTACCTGTATTAACTTTTTGATTTCAGTGGAAATATTTCCATCTCCTGCGATCCGATATTGTGCGAACCACGGAGGTGCGAACTTTAATCAAGTGAGTAGGTATCTTGGCAGTGAGCAGAAATAAATCTGTATTGTACTGAGACGAATGGTGTAAAGGGAACGAGTTGTGGTTGGGATACACTGGGAGAGGAGGAGGTTCTTAATCAGGTCAATTTTTTTTGTTTGTTATCTGAGAACTTCGTCATTTATAATCCGATATGAAAAAATCTTATTTCTTTGAAAAGGTATAGCCATGGAGTGGTCCCAAATTTAGTCAAGTTCTAATTAGTGGTTTTTGAGTTAGCACAACTAAAATGTGACAAATAAAAGTTTATTTAGAAAACACTTACTCTTATTTTTATTTAATTATAAAGTTTGAAGAAGACATGGAGATTAAGATGTAAGAAGAAACCTTACTATTTGTAAGTCGTTTCAAATAGGTAGCTTTTGATATAGATACATATTATGTATATCTACAGCATATAACTGCATGATTATTTTGAGGCAGACAATTTTAGACTGTCGTGCTTCCATTTCGTAATCACTACATAATGATAAAACAAAGTCATACCGCATCTGTCTGCTTGACCGCGATAAACGCAAAAAAATCTGAGCTGATTTTCATACGGTTTTTACCAATCGGTGGAGCGATTCATGAGATAGGTGTGTGTTTATAGTACATTAAGGTTTAGTGTGAATTTGCTGAAATATGATCATGATTGTTTCTTGATGTCGGACCAATTTAATAATATGAAAACAATGTATTTTGGAATAATTCCTCTTTAAAAGGTCTATCAAACGTAGAAGTACGTTTCTGTGGCATAATTTCGGACCTGCAGCGGGACGAAGCCGCTGGCAAAAGTTAGTCGATTAATACAAAAAACTACTCAGAGCTGATTTAACCAACATCAGAAAGCTTTTACCCGTGGCATAAATTTCATCTGACTGTTTTTTTCATATCGGAAAACTGTCTGATCAACTCAAAACTCAACTCCTCGGATTAACCTCGAGTATGTCTCATTGTGTCACAACCTTATCGTTCAGTTTCGACTTTTGCAATAAAACTGTCTCGTCGTCTTCCATTTTGATCCTAAATTACATGAAGGAGAAAATTAAAGTATTACTGTGGAAGGCGAGTTCTTGTAAGATGTAAGTACCAATCGTCCGTTAGACGTTATTCTCATTGGATCTTTCTTCAATAAATGAAGAAGGATTTTTATTGTATTTCAGGGAAGATCTTGCAACGGCCATGATTATTCTTCACATAAAGTCATTCACCTAGTTTTATATGAAAAACAAATGTGGTGGTTGTACATATCGAGCCTTCACCGGAGACTTAACGTAGCCACATTAAAAATAAAAACAAATTTTCTTCCTTACAAAATCTATACTTACAAAATTATTCTGAATGTTTAAAAACTAGCGCCAAACGAATGTGGTGATTTTTAGAGTATTCTTTAAGAATACAATTTCTTCATTGCTGTTCATTTATTGTTTGTCAGCCGCGGACAAATTAGGACAACACTTTTTCATCAACCAAGCCTTTTCCCAACTATGTTAGGGTCAGCTTTCAGTCTCACTAGATGCAGATGAATACAACATTGTACATGAAGCGTCTATCTCTCCTCCATATCCCAGTTACTGGGTAACTCGAGGGGGAGGGGCTTGTACGGCTTTTATTATTTAGCCATGAGCCCCGTCTATTCTAATAATACCAAGTTTTATACAGAGGTAAAACATGTGAGTTCGTCGTATGTATAGGGTTATCTTCGGATTTACTGATCTGATTCCCAAAAAATGATGGTAAGCGACAATGCAAGCGGTTCATGTTATAACCAGAAATTTCATGCGGACGAGTTTGCGAGCAGAAGCCAGCAAATTAAATTTGACAATTGTAGTTGATTCATGTACAGTAGAAATTACCACCAAAAATTACAGTTTTTAGATCCCTCGACAGCTTTTAAACCCAAATACTGAAATTTTCCTGTGAATTTTAAACCCAGAAGTGCAAAAATAATTCGCTTACGGCACCAATCGAGTTGAGGCATGGCGCCCACAATTTTGATTGAATTTTGCACTCGGGCCTTACACGGGTCAATAACCACAATATACGAGGAATCAATTAACGTTGTAGTATTTTGTTCGATTTTATTTATTTCTTTTGGGAATTGTGCGTACCCAATCAAGATAAAAATTGTTGTGATTTGGGAAATTGTGCGTTTAAAGACGGAGTATCTTGTATGACTTTGACGATTATAACTATAAAACCTTATTTATTGTGTAGTTCATAATCAATAGGCTCGCCTCTTTTTACACGCTTTATATTAGCTTCACTTGTATGTTTGTATGTTTGTATATTTGTATGTTTGTATATTTGTATGTTTGTATATTTGTATGTTTGTTTGTAACCGACTTCTTATAGTGCGATTTTGACCCATTTTAAACGACCAGATTTCATTCAAACTTTGCACACCTGTCAAGGACTGATGACAATGCAATAATTTCATAAATTTGTGCCATTATCCTTGCCAGGGTTACCAGGACAGCAAAAAAACTGTCACAAACTACGCTGACATACGTCTCAAAATTCGAAATACCCTAAAAAATAGAAAATAAATAATAGTTTAAAAAAACTAAAAAACACGCTTCCATGGAAAACCAAACTAAAAAGTACAAAATAATGGAAAAAAAAGCGTGGGGTGCCTGATATCAATAAAAAAAAATTGCACTCCGGGAGTGCCGGCAGAAGTGAAAACTTGATTATTAACGTTGAGCATGTTTGATATTTTGGAATGGTTAGGGAATAATTTGTTGTTCAATTTCCATATTTTAAGCACTTTATATTCACGAATTTTACGAATACACAACAATGTGATCACTACACAGACGGTCGAGCCATCAGCTGTCACCATCCATGGATGCGCGTGGCACGCTGTAACATAGACGAACATTCGCGCAAGCGCCCTGCGCCGCCTAAACGAAACAGTAGGCCCAGGCATACATTTTCGCCGCGCCGTAGAGAGGGGATAGCTGTCTACTCTCCATCCGTCCTACGCTTTTTCGATCAGGTCACGTGTCCTGACGCGAGTTTAAGATTTTATACCCATTACAGAAAAAGTGCTCAACGCCGCTAAAGAAGTTTTCACTTCAAAAATACCTTAAAAGCACCCCACGCTTTTTTTCCATTATTTTGTACTTTTTAGTTTGGTTTTCCATGGAAGCGTGTTTTTTAGTTTTTTTAAACTATTATTTTTACTTTTTTGTATCATTTAATTAATTATAAACACCTATAAATTATACTTTTAAATATTAGAACATAAAAGTATAACACCTTTAAAAATTGTATTCCACCTTTATCGCAAACAGCCAAGCTACCGGTGAACAGGGCTCCAGAACGAGGTACCTTCTAACAATGCGAGCCGTTTCCAGAAGTACCGCTTTCTGAATAACGCCCTTGATCCAGCTGCCCAACAAGAGTCTCCTCAGGTGTTGGTCAAGGCTCTTGGCTATCAAGCGATTTGCTGTTACGACTATCAGCACAATGATCGTTGAGTCCACATCCCACATGTCGACAACCTCGCTATCCAAGTCAAGTTACTTGATTTGTTTATCTTTCTCGAAGCTTTCACGAAGTTCTCGTCATAAGGAACCGGTATGTCAACCATCATTGTGCGCCACTCTAGTCGACCCACCAACACTATATAAGGCTTATTGGCAACAATAGTAAATTGTTTCCTTGTTGTTATGATAGAGACCAGATGGTAACTGATAGCTGGTAGCTCTACTGCTGGTACCCTTGTTATTTAATAGGAAATAAAGTTAAAACATGGGACCCAGTTGTGACTTCTATAATAGTCGTGATGGGTCGACGAAAACTGGAAAGCCTGGTAATCTGTCTAACTTTGGACATCCGTGTTTCCTAGCAACATATTGAAACGTATCCAGCTCAATCAACTTTGACAAAGTAGAGTAAAAGGCGGATAAAGATACGATATTTCCGACCGTTATTGTCATTCGATATGCTGCGTTTTGATGACCAATAATATCTGCCAGCATCTTGTAAATTTATCGTTCGTTACACTATCGGTTACCGATCGATAAATATCAAGTTTTAATTGAGATAGACCTACATCTATCTTGGCTATCGATAAATTATCAAGAGGTACGCTAAGGGCGACCAGCTCAAGGTGAAAGGCGCACTGGTCGGTTGTAACTTTAGCTACTCTTATCGCAGCCGGATCATGGATGGGTAACCATTCATAACATACCAAGACGACTCTGTGACTCGGAAAGCACGTTTAGCCATTGACCCTGGCTGTCAATTGTAGATTTATGATTGACGTTACGCGTTGTACCCCAAGTCTGAAAACTAGTCTTACCAAGAGGTATCTTGTTAATCAGGAACTGGGTGGGCTGTGGAGGTAAAATAGGCTGTCGCTTCATGTTAAAAAAATACTACTTGTATTTTTCGTCGTCAGCAGGTCAGACTTGAAGCCGATCCAAAAGCCCTAGCAAAAAATTGCCTTGTACTTTTCCAACTATGTTGATAGTCAGGAAAAGTACAAGGCAGATTTTTTTAATGTCTACACATCACTTGTGGTCAGACAAAAACCATCGACGCCGTCGTCTGTTGCTAAAATATTTACAATATTTTGCTTGAACACACGTGTTGCTCATCAATAATCAAGCAAATATACCTTTGCTTAAGCCAATAAAAAGAAAACTTAGCGAATGAATGAGAGTATCAATCATTATGTCAAAAGAAATTGACGTGAAAGCCAGGCTGGCGTAAGCTCCTACCTTTTATATAAAAATATTGGCTTCTCCAATAAATAAATCACGTTGGAATTCCTAGCTTCAGACAGGAAAGGTTCTGGATATTACTTATTTTTATATTTATTTACAATCTCTAACAAAAGATATCCTAAAATATGGTACAAGTGGGCAATATCAGGTATTCCGTAGGTTTACTCCTTCGCATATCTTCGAGACCACAGCATGCACAATAAAGTCAACAACTATGTTAACAAAGTTAAAATATTACCATAAATAGAAGCACTCGATATCTATAGTGAATTCATTGCTACGTACAACAATGCTACCAATTTAGATTTATACAATACAATACAATACAATATAAAGTTTCTTTATTTATTAGTACTATCTAAAGTATATACTAGTGAAAATGTTAACAGATAAGTGCTTCCCGTAACTGTTTCGTTAATAAAAAATAATAAAAAAATCCATCCAGTTTTGGTTTCCTACATCCTTAGAGGGAATTATTAAGACCTTACAACAAAAGTTCTAACAGTTAAGTAATACGCTACGCAAGTAATAATATTACACGTAATCGAATTTAAATTAAGGAATTGATACTTTAAATAATCCGTCCTATAACGTTCCCACTGCTGGGACACAGGCCTCCTCTCTGTAAGAAAGAGTGGGCTAGCAGTAAACTACTACGCAGGTCCAGTGCGGGTTGGTAGATGTCACTTGTTTTTTTTGGTGCGGTGACTGACTGTTGTTCAGTTGATTATTGAATAATCAAATACTACTGGCAATTAAAATTTATTCGGAATAAAAATTATCACAAACATCGAGCCGTCGTAGTTACCTCATTAAATTTGTTGTACAACAGTAGTAAATAAAACATCTAGCCAAGTGTGAGTCGGACTCGCACATGAATGATTTCAATTAAAATCAATTCCAATTGTATACCTATTACGGTTCATGAGATACAGTCTGCTGACAGATAGACGGATGGATGGATATATATTTGGGGAACCCCAAATATTATTGTTTTTTTTCTATTTTTGTGTGATAATCTTAATGCGGTTTACAGAATACATCTACTTACCAAGTTTCAACAGCATAGCTCTTATAGTTTCGGAAAAAAATGGCTGTGACAGACAGACAGACAGACATGACGAATCTATAAGGGTTCCGTTTTTTGCCATTTGGCAACGGAACCCTAAAAAAAATGACAAGCGGAGGCTTAGTAATAGGTACGGAACCCTTAAAGGACTTTTTTAAATAATTGGTACGTAGTCCTCTTAATTTACTTTAAACAATTTACACACGTAAATACCTAGAATATTATTGTGTGAAACCAGCTTGTTATTGGAAATTGTGTGGCTTAATTTTTCATGAATATTTCGCCTGTAGGTGACAGCGAACGGTTGGGTAATGAAACGTAAAATCAGTGCTGAATATAAAAGGGTGCTTAAAATAATGACGGTAATTTTAATGCTGATTTTATTTAGTTAAATAATCCATATTGGCTAGAGGCAAGTACTTTGTTTTGGACTGAATTTCTTGAGGTGGTAAGGATGTTTTAAAACACCGTGGAGTTTTCTTTAGAACAGAGACAGAAATAACTTCTTCTTCTACAAAATATTAGGTTGGGGAAAAAGTCTTTTCGCATTATAGTATGTATGAACTTGTAATAAAATGTCTTTGGCTATACTATTTGTATCTGGCTGGTTTTGGTATCATTGAAAGTTTAAATTTTAAAGAACATAATTCCAAATTCAAATTAGGAAAATGTGTGATTTTCATTTGTTTTTCGTACCGTCAAGATGAGTGAATCTAATGAAGAAATTCGATACATTTTAAAATTTTACTACAAAAAAGGTAAAAATGCAACGCAAGCCGCGAAAAAAAATTGCGATGTTTATGGACCTAGTGTAGTGTCTGTGAGAGTAGCACAAATTTGGTTTAAGCGTTTTCAATCCGGAAATTTTGATGTCAAAGATGCACGTCGCTCTGGTCGCCCTATTACGGATAAAATGGATGCCATTTTTGAAAAAGTGGAGCAAGATCGGCATACCAGTAGTTACGACGTAGCTGAAGAACTGGAAATTGACCACAAAATAGTTTTGGCGCATTTGAAAAAAACTGGGTACACAAAAAAGCTTGACATTTGGGTACCTCACAAGCTCACTGAAAGAAACCTAATGAACCGTGTACTCATTTGTGATTCTTTATTGCGACGTAATGAAACCGAACCATTTTTGAAGAAGCTGGTAACTGGTGATGAAAAGTGGATCACGTATGACAAGAACGTGCGAAAAAGGTCGTGGTCAAAGGCCGGTCAGGCTTCACAGACTGTGGCGAAACCCGGGTTAACTCGCAACAAGGTGATGCTGTGTGTGTGGTGGGATTGGAAGGGCATTATTAATTATGAGCTGTTACCACCAGGCAGGACCATCGATTCTGAACTCTACTGCGAACAACTGATGAAATTAAAGCAAGAAGTTGAGAGAATGCGGCCGGAATTAATCAACAGAAGGGGTGTGGTTTTTCATAATGATAACGCTAGACCTCACACATCTTTAGCCACCCAACAAAAATTAAGAGAGTTTGGCTGGGAGGTGTTAATGCATCTGCCGTATAGTCCTGACCTTGCACCTTCAGATTTCCACCTGTTTCGGTCTCTTCAGAATTCTTTAGGCAGTGTCAGGTTAACATCACGAGAGGACTGCCAAAACCACTTGTCGCGGTATTTTGACCAGAAGTCCCAAAATTTCTATAGCAATGGAATTGTGTCCCTACCTACAAGATGGCAAAAAGTTGTCGAACAAAATGGTACCTACATACTTTAGTTAAATGTAAATAAACTTTATTAAAAAATGTTTTGAATTTTCTTAAAAAATGCGAAGAAACTTTTTCCCCAACCTATTATATCGCTTCCTTGAGGATTCCCTATCGCACTCAAGGCTTGCTGACACAATGCTACCTGAGTAAGATACATACCTATATTTTGCTAAAAAAAACTCAACTGCCCCGTCGGTCTAGGTGTCGCTACTGCTGAAAGGTTCGATTCCCAGGTCAGGTAAAGTGTCATTGGGTTTTTCTTTCTGGACTTTCTCAGTAACATTCCGGGTCTGGATAGTGGCATCCCGGAGTCTAGATTAGTGCCTGGTTTAAGGCAAAAGGCTCGCCCCTACCCAGGGCTTGACAATAACTGGCTAAATGTGAGTGTAGGTACCATAAGTACACTTCTGCCCAACACTTTGGGGAAGCAAGGCGTGATGAGACAGAAGTAACCTATTTTCTACAAAATAGAGAGCTTTCTTAAGGATTGCCGTTTGCTCTCATGGCTAAGTGACTCGATGATATCTAGGTAATATAGTATATACTAAAACACTATTTTATTCAAACTCTACAACAACACCAGGTATCTACGACATTGTATCTACGTAGTAGTACTTACATAGTACACAAAAAATATTGTGCTCAATATTTTTAATCCGATATTGGGTCGGTGTTGCACTGAACTACAATCTAGTAATTTGTTTACTGTTGACGGGGGCCGTGAGCCGGAACATTGGGCGACCTGGTTTCGGCCCTTTAACCTTTTGGCCTAAACTGGCCGTTATTAAGCTTGTTATGTACGTATCTACCTACAGTTGTGGCCTGTGATCCCTAAGAGCTTTGCTATAAGGTTTATTTCAGTTCCGTGCGTATTTGATTTTTTGTTAGGTTTTTGATTTTTACCTGCGCTCCAATTGAGTAATATATTTTCAATCATAATTTGAAAGATTTTGAAGAAAACTGGTTTTCCTTTGCTTCTTTTCAATCTGCTTAGCTTTTTTCCAACTAGGTACGTGTATATTGGAGTCCACATGAAGTCTCCAGTCTAGATGCAGCAAAATCTCAGTATTTTACATGGAACGACTGCCTATCTGACCTCAACAACCCAGTAACTGGGTCACACGATACCCCTTGGTAAGACTGGTTATCAGACTTTTCAGCTTCTGACTATCCGTTTTGACTCGACAAAATATTCCCCATATTTTGCCCGCTGTTTTTACCAGTGATTTAAAGACGCGTCTAATAGTAAAAAGTTATTATTTAAGAGGAATTTATGAGTACCATTGATGAGTGTTATTGATGAGTACAATTGATGACTACAATTCATGAGTACAATTGATGACTACAATTCATGAGTACGATTGTTGACTACAATTGAGGACTACAATTGGTGATTACATTTTATGAGAACAATTGGTGAGTACATTTTACGGGTACAATTGATAAGAACAATTTTTGAGTGCAATTGATGAGTACAATCGATGAGTACAATTTACGAGTATAATTCATGAGTTCAATTTCTGACTACAATAAATTGATGAGTATAATAGCCTATGAGGTTTTAAGTTATTTTATTAACTAACAACACTTACAATTATACCGTTTCTGGGTTTACTATTTTCAAGACGCCTAACATTACGGCAGCACCAACAGTATTCTCAGTGTATTCGCAGATCGGTGGGATTCCCCAATGCTGCGGAGATGGATGCGGCTCCATGCTGAATTTTAATTGAAATTATATGTTTGTACCTGTGTATGTAATTTACTAACACTAGACGTTAAGAAAAATTGTTACTAACCCTATGGACTCCGGTCTGAAATAAAAATATTCTATTCTATTCTATTACAAGTAAATACATATTTGGCGTAATTACAAATTTGTTGTTAGCTGGCCTCTCATTCTATACAAACCCCGTACTACGCTGGGCCACTTTGAGGCCAAAGTGTTACCACAGTCTTGCGGTTGACTGTATAAGCCTACCAATAATTATTTCAAGGAATCTGAAATGTGAACCACCAATATTATACAGTAGTTAGAGCTACCTCTAGTCGTTTCCCCCATTTGTGTACAGTTGACCACAAACCGCTGAGATGGGAATAATCTTCCGTGATCACTTTATACCAGCCCTAAAAGCCAGTTAAGAAAACAACCCCCAACACTCTACTATGAAATCTGTGTGTATAATAATAAGGTCAAAATTCCCTTATTCTTCACCATCTTAATTAAAAGTCAACATTTTCGGGACAAGAGAATTTTCTAAGTTGGTGGTCTCTTTAACATTAAACGTCGCTTGTTTTCGCTTTAAGCGAGTTCAAGATATTTTTAGCAGATTTGTAAAGGAAGGTTGAATATGTAATTTCGGTAAGTATTGCGGCATAAGTAGCGGTACCTAAGTAGGTATGCCCTTTTGTGAAAAGCAATATTTCAGGTTTATTTTTTCATTACAATGACTAAGTCAGCAGTGTTACTTGTGAGTTGTTAGAATCATTTTTGCTGCTTATAAAGATCTAATTTGAGGCTCTCGTGTAATGTAATAGCAGAAGTTAGCAATTATTTTAAGCTACGTTTGCCGCGGTCAGTCTGTGGATGGGTCAATATCTTTACATACCAAGACCCCTCCGTGCCCGGAAAGCAAGTTAAACCGTTGGTCTCCGGCGAGCAATGGGTAGCTCGCCGCCCGGTAAGGACCAAGCTCGGGTCTACGGCGCGTAGTGTTTCACGCGCGCCTCAAAGAGATGTCAGCAGCACTGAAGGGGTCTGCTAGGGCCGATGCCTGCCAGGGTTGCGAGATTGTTCCAAAGAGATACCGTGACCCGGGCACATGGGCAACTGAAGGAACACGGGTGGGTTTTAGTAAGTAAAAGTCTGACACGCCCTCCCGCTCCGCCCAGAGCGGGAGAAGTCATGTGATAATTTCCCATCAAAAAAAAAAAAAAAACCCGTTGGCCTCGGTTGTTATTCGTAGATTTTTGACAGTCGTTGTCAGAAGCCCGAAAGTGTAACAACCAGTCTAACCAAGTAGCTTAGTGTTACCTAGCTGTGTTGCAGTGTTCTCCCCCTGGGTTGTGGAGATCAGATAGGCAGGTGAACCACGTATATTACCGATATTTTGCTGCATCCGGTTACATTGGAAGCCGATCACAAAAATCAGGCACTTTTTAGATTATCTATTTGAACCGTGATAATGTACGACAAACATTTATATTTAACAACTGCAATAAATCTAGACGCTTTTCGGAAAATAATATTTACTCTAGATTCTTAAACTAAGGTTAAACTAAACTTAGATCATCTCCGTATACAACATGTTATGCCTCTGTGTCACACATCCTCTTCACCTAATCTCCTAATCACATACATTCAGCACTAATCATCCGAGGATAAACCCATAGTCACGATATACCTCGGCAAACAGATAACCCAATTTCGGCAAAGCGGCTTAACTCGCGGTTAACTTACGGTTACGGCGTCCCATATGCGTACAAATTCGAACATTTAAATGCATTGAATTGGTGTTGACACGTCAATCTATCACGTTTATTGCAAAGAAATGTTAACGGATGTTAGTGATGGTGTTGTCGACAGTAATGATTTTTTTTTTTGGAGTTCTCCTTAAGAATTTACTATATTTAGTTTCATATATAGGATATGGAAATTTATGGGGTGTAAAATCAAACTTTCTCTGTTACGTTATGTTACGTTATGCGTTATGTTTACTTATCTATATATTTTATAATCGTTCGTAAGGTGTAAACTCCAGTCGTGCTTCGGAGCTGCCACACACATTTTTTTTGTGATAAGAATGTTCTAAGCAATGTTGAGTTCTCTTAATTGTATAAAAAGTTGAATGTTTATTTTTACTGAAATTAGCGTATAATTTTAAAATTGTTGGTTTTCTTCTCATATCTTGGGACAACCGTTAGTATCTACTGTGGGACCTACTTTGAAATTGCGAGTGAAAGCCTCTGTATAAGAAGGTAATAAATGCCAAATAAAAAAATATATTTTATGAACGGACAGGTATGAAACGTCAAATAGTTTGTAAGTAATATAAAATTCACATAATTATTAGGACTAAGTCAACATCACAAACATAACAACATAAAGTAAAACATATTTATGTTTAGTAAATTCAAAAATTAAAACCCGACTAGGTACTGTAAAATCACGTTCAAAAACTATAATACAAGACCTTATCTAATATTAAAGCCATGTAGATGATTGCTGACCCAGTGGTATCAGCCCCGACTTATGAGTTGTAGGTCGAGAGTTCGAACCCACGGAGGTCCTTACTTTGTGGGTTGAATTACATCACCTCTGCTCTCAAAGCTGTGAAGGAAAACATCGTGAGCGAACCGGAACGTCTTAGAACCAAAAATTCGAAGTAGGTGACATCCACAAATTCCCAATGAGCTCGAGTGGACGATTATTATACATAACGGTCCACTCTCGTTCATAGAGAAGAGGCCAACAGGCCTACACACAGACACACACATATATATCCACACACATATACACAAACACACACACACACACACGCGCACGCCCGCACACACACACGCACACACACACACACCACACACACCACCACCATACATCCCATATGCCACCACTTTTTTTTTTTGGATTGGAAATCATCAAATGACTTTTCCCGCTCTGGGCGGAGCGGGAGGGCGTGTCAGACTTTTACTGACTAAAACCCACCCGTGTTTCTTTAGTTGCTTCACGCGACCCCGGCAGGACCCTGCTTCGGCGTCGGTCGCTCACAACTGTTACAATTTTAGGTGGCCGCATCCGCACGTGTCGATCAATCAGGTTAGGTTGCCGATTATCAAGATCGGGAGCACGAAAGCACGTCAAGCCAGTCATGTCACATCTTTGGCAGTCGTTACGGGTCGTTGAAAGGCCGAATGTCTGACAACCAGTCTAGATTTGTAACTGAGTTGTGTACGTCTGATAAGTAGTAGTTCCATGTAGAATACTAATATAAAGTTGCATCAAGTTAGACTGAAATCCAATCCCAACATAGTTGGAGAAAGGCGAGATAGATTGAAATTATTTATCACCTTGAGTTACAGCTATATGAACTTAATCCAGCATTGCACATATTGCATGTCTTTATGCTTTTATTTAGGTATTAGGTTCATTATATTATACCTGATATTATCTGTAAAATTATGTACCTGAATTTTCTAATAAATATTTCACGCACTTCCACAGAAGCTATCGGGACGAAAATTTGGCAAACACGTTTGGTTCTCGTGAAAAATATCCTACTAATATTATAAACGCGAAAGTTTGTATGTATGGATGTATGGATGAGTGGATGTTTGTTCCTCTTTGACGCAAAAACTACTGAACGGATTTGGATGAAATTTGGCACACAGATAGTTTATAACCTGGATTAACATATAAGTTACTTTTTATCTCGGTAGTACGTTCCCGCGGGATATTTTTCGACCTCAACGCGGGCGAAGCCGCTGGCAAAAGCTAGTATTTTATATTTATTATTGTGTAAGTACACAATATAGAGTATTCTTTTTATCTTTATTAGTTCTGTTTGAGTCTCTATTTCTGCTTGACTATAGTTTTTAATATTTTAACCGATTTCAAAAAAAGAGGAGGTTTTAAATTCCACTGTATATACTCGTATTTTTTAATGTATATTTACCGATTTTTCCGCCAACTGAGGACCGATTTAAATTTTTTTTCTTTTGTTCGGTAGTGTATACTTCCAATTCGGTGTTATAGTCACTAAATCATGATCTGATGATGGATTCCCAGGGAAATCGAGGGCAACCCTCAATTCCTAACCCTAGTTTATAGGCATTTATTCAATTTTTCATATATTTTCTAAAGCTGTTCATCATCTCATGTAGATGAGCTGATGATGGAAGGTAAAACTCCTCATTCGTAGTATATTGCCGTATCTTACGACTGGCGATGGCGTAGGGTTAAACAATTTAATTTAATGTTTTCTGTTTCTTTATTTTGTGGCGTTAATTACTTTGCATATAAATCACTATTAAGTTGTTCTAACTGAACAGACAGCTGTGCTGCTAGGGAGTTTGTTGCGCCACCTCTTCTTCCTAGCTGACGCACTAAGCAGTGATGAAGGACGGGTTTGGTGGACTGTCTTATGCAATTTTAAAATCCAAAAAATGCTGATTCGCAGACTAATTTGAATAAATGAATTTTGGTTTATATTAAATTCGCCCACAAATATTTTCTCCGAACTAGTCTTAATAAGACTTCAATCCTTAAAATCTCAACAAAAAATAAGCCTCCTCTTATAACCTCCTCTTATATGCAAAAAGTAAAACGCATTTAAATATGAAAGCATATATTATTATGGGCATTGAATTATTCTAGAAATACGTCCATGTATTCCACTTCAGTGTCCCAGACACATAAATTCCATTTCGAACACACTCAACGATTAGAAATGGCTTGGATATCTGCCAGAGCCGAACAATGATTGTCTATGGGCAGTATAAGCGATAACGGCTATCTATATTAGATATATAGATAAAGAGAATACTCTTTATTACATCTATACTCTTTATTGTAAATATACAATCTATACATACATAAAAACTAATAAAATAAAGTGTCTGTTTGTTATGTCAAAATAACAGCTCTTTCAGCATGAGTATTTACTATACATCATTATCTGCCTAGCCTTTTCCCAACTATGTTTGGGTCACCTTCCAGTCTAACCGGATGCAGCTGGGTACCAGAATTTTACATGGAGCGACTGCCTATCTGCCCTCCACAACCCAGTTACTGGGTAATACGATACCCCTTGGTACGACTGGTCGTCAGACTTACGGGCTTCTGACGACCCGTAACGACTGTCTAAGATCTATGAAAGACAACCGTGACCAACGGCTTAACGTGCTTTCCGAGGCACGGAAGGGTATACAAGATGCAGTTTTGAACCTGCAAAACATTTCAGGAGGTTGTTATGAGACTCGTAAATAATTGTATAACAATTCGATACCAAGTCAATAATCAATAATACTTTTTATTTTAGATTTTTCAATTTTATTGTTTTTCAGAATAACTCTGGATGGGGAGCGCGGCTTTAGATCTATGAAAGAAATGTCGGTTGCGTGTGTTTGTGTGTGTGAAAGCGCAGTTTAAAGACATGTACAGACTGGCCGCGTTTTAAAAAAGAAAGAAAGAAGAAAGAAAAATACGTTTATTTGCGGCAAACATGACGCACAGAAAGACCAGAAACATACACAAATAAAAATTAAGGGGTGGGAAAATATGCGTCACATCCACGCAAAACGGCCATCACTCAAAAAGGGAGTTCACACTTACCGATTACCGTAAATAAGAATAAAATGAAAAAAAAAAGTTACCTGCCCATTTTATTGTTGATTCGGGTCGAGAATCACTAACATTATTACCTCCTGAAATGTTTTGCAGATCCATAACTGCACCTTGTATAAAGATGGTCACCCATCCACGGACCAACCGCGGCAAGCGAAGCTTAACCTGAACGATCAACCCTTGCGGCTGTTATCACTTAGCCAAAATCTCTTCTTCATGAGAGTAAATACGTTAGGTACTTATAATATTCTGATGTTGACGTATTTATGGCCTGACTATGACAATAATCTCACTTTCCTCTTCAAATCGCAGACATAATGCTTTTAACTGAAAACTTTGAATTGCCTTTTTAATATTTGACTAGAGAAAAGTTTGCCGTCCGTATAATTGGGAGTTGGCGCAGTTTCCTCATTACTCATTCAAAAGTTCAGCTGGTAAGCGGCAGGCGAGGACTAACAGTTAGATATTATATCGAAGAATTAAGTGAATTTATAAGTTAATCGCTATTAAGCACATGGAAGTAAAGTTGCTTGGCTATTCTTTACTTCACAATTATTATTCGAGAAGTTTTGGCTATAATATAATATTTATAATATCCTAGGACAACCAACAGAACGTTGTCTGATCCCAAACTAGACAGAGCCTACTATGGCAACCAGACAACTGATAAACATACTTATATATTTCTAAATACATACATATTATGGATAAATTACACCCAGACACAGAACAAATAATTGTGCTCATCACACAAAGATTTGTCCTGGGTGGGAATCGAACCCACAACCTCAGTCTTTGCAGTCAGGGTCACTAACCACTACTCTAACAGGCCATTCAAACAGCCACACAGGCCGATCTGTCATCTTAAGCTATTCTTACGACGGTGGGCCTGTGGATGGATGATCTATACATAGCAAGATTCCTTAGTGCCTCGAAAAGCATGATCAGCCGTTGGTCCTGGCTGTAATTTATAGATCTTGGACTGTCGTTATGGATCGTCAGAAGCCAAATCTCTGACAACCAGTGTTACCAAAGACTAGAGTGATACAATACTTACCAAGAAATTGGGTTGTGGACGTGAAATAGGTAGTCGCTTCATATAAAATACAGGTATTCAGCTCCATCCGATTGGATTGGGAACTGACTCCAACATACTCGAGAGAAGGCTGATCAGATGATGGTGACGTTACTGTGACGCTGTAAATTTTACAGGAGCGCCAAAAGACTCTAGCGCCATATTCTTGTCTATTTTCGCTTCTCACTATCAAAGCGTGCCACAGAATGTGTTCCATGTTTCATAGTACAAATCGGTGTAGCGATAAACTATCATGTTTATGGTTACCTACGGTTACGGCTACAGTTTACATAAGTTATCGGTAAGTGAGGGTAGTCACGCAATCTTAACGATATTGACAGTTGATACGTTCCGCGAGTTTATTCTTTTATCGAGAAGTTTGTTACGGAAGCTCTTTGAAAATAGATTTTGGATTCGAATTTTGATGTTTGATGAAAATGCTCAAATTCATTACTATAGGGTAAAACAATGCAAAAACGGGTGAAAACCAAGTGATGTCTGTACCCCATTACAATACAATACAGGTACTTAAAACAGTCCTACATAAAAGTTTCAAACCACATAAACGACTTTATTCTTCTTTCTCAATCGGGTAATTCCGCCTGAAACCTGCCTACTGTCAATTTGTGGCCCATTGTGTGGGAGGGAAGGTAATTTCCGGTCAAGTAGGCATGTATTACCAGCAATAATATCCGAACGCTTTTGTGCCAGATATAATCTGTTCGCTCTTTCACAATTCAGTGAGATGTATTCTGTAAGCACTCAGACTACGTTGGCACGATCGTAAAAATATCGTAGCGAGATTTTATCGCGCACAAATTTTTCAACTCTGGAATTTGAACCGAGCATTGGGAATCCATCAGAGTACATCCCAGCGGTTCAAAGAACACACTGTTCGATTTTCAACTTTTGGCGTAAAGCTGTGTATTTTAGATACAGCCAGCCATTACATTACGTCTCATACGGATTTTGGATATAGTGACTGAGAGTCCGACAACTATACAGTAAGATTTTTTAGTCACCGTCCAAATGATGATATATTAATATTTTGCGAAAATCATTTAATACGTGTTTTTTCTTTTACTATCACTTAATACAAAAATATTGAGGTATCACATCACAAAGTTATCTATAAAAAGTTGATGATTCTGGACACCGCCGCGCGCTAGGTAATAGTGCGGGCTATTACCTAGTGCGTATGCACCGCGCAAGGTATTAATTTCGGCGGCCCACCCCGCGCGCCGCCGAAATTAATTGAAAATTATAATAAACAAAGTTGCAAATGTTCCCTTCATACTCTCACGGGCGGTAAGTGTAGTATTTATTAACGTTTAACTTAGTGTCCACGCAGAGCGGATAATTCTTTCAAGAAATTAATTTAAAATGAAAATTTTATGTATCGTTTTTTTTTCAAAAATGGATTTATTGAAGGATACCTAATGCCTAGAAAAAATTTGGACGGTGACTAAAAAATCTTCCTGTATGTGCCAGGCGTGCTGATATGGCTAATGTGACTTGACTGTAAACGTACGTGTGCAGTACAGAGGCTTAAAAGCCTTGAAATTTTTCTAGGGTGCGTGAGTACAGCCTTTGGCACCACTCTAAAAGAAGATGTGATTTTTGAAAATATCTGTTTAAGCCAATCGATTTATTTATTGAATCATCAGAGAGTCTCCCATTCGGGCACAAGTTACCGTGGCCTACTTGGAGAACCTTAAATGGACTTCGTACCCAAGTAGGTCGCAGCAAGGACAACCTCTAGAAGTGGGCGTTCATGGATGGATCAGATGGGGTACGTAGCGTCGCTCCATAGACAATGATTCACTTCCCATCTTGCACCGCATACCCTGTCACCTGCACATTGTGAGGACCTAATGACCCGTGTGGTGCCAGACATTGTCCCGTGTGGTGCCGGACATAAAGAATAGCATCACCCCATTTCTTTCCGTGGGTGTCGTAAAAGGCGACTAAGGGATTTACTAGAGAATGGGCAGCAGCGTTCTCTATGCATTTTACCATCATACTGCGATCGCCAACCCGCTTGCTAAGCGTGGCGATTATGGCAAAGCCCCCCAAATAGGGGGAGGCCTATGTCCAGCAGTGGACGTCTTGCGGCTGAGATGATGATGATGATGAATGGCTGCCTCAGCAAACGGGATTCGCGTTGCTGAATTTTGGGCCCAGCAAAAGAAAACTTTACTTGTTTATTATTTTTTGTTTTTACTTTTTTTTTTTGTAATCGACACGCCGCCGCCGGGAGGAGTTCGGATATGTTTGAATGTAATTTTGGTTAGAGGGTGGTTCTTCCTTGAGGTGATCTCATCTGCTGTCGATATCTCTCGCCGGCGGGTCTTCAAAGTCATAAATATTTTGTTTAACTATAATAATAAGTACGTATAGGTTTCTTTACAATGTCATTTGTTTCATCTTTTATCACAGAAGTAGGTTGGTACTAGAGTTTGAGGGCCACCACGAAGCCCACAAAACCTCCAGGGCACTACACAATTCGCAGAAAAAATATTTGTTATCTTGATCGGAAAATATTATTTTGTTCGGGAAAATTACAAATAAATAACATATATTCTCATCGGTACGAAATCAACCGAACCAATTGTTTGTGAAACTGTAGTCCCCAAGGTATATTATTAACACAACGTTGGAATAATAAATGTGGTTAGGACATATACCAATCAATGTGTTTTGATTGTATTGTTTATTTGGATATGAGTTATTAATTGACAGAAGAAAACTGTTTTTGATGTGTTTTGGGCATACGCGCATACACGCGAATGACGTTGGCAACAAGGTAGACACTCGTCGCCGGTTGCAGTTGCCTCTGCCCTTGAAACGTGTCGATCGTGTGTATGAACCCTTTCCCAAAAAATGGGAGAAACTAAGATCTCAATAACGCTTGCACTCTAATTGAAGGCAATTGCCAATCCATTGCTTCATTCGTTCAAAAACTTTGTCTCGTCAACAATGTAATAACGCAATGAATGTTGATGTACTATCAAAATTAGAGTCATTCTTACTGTTAGTGAATTACACAATAAGATATCCCACTGGAAGAACGGATTTATGGAGCACCCAAGTACAATGCTCGATGACCTCAGTAGAGCTTCCGAAAGAGTAGGTCTTAAAATGAACATGGATAAAACAAAAGTCATGTCAAATGTAATACATATTTGAATGAAGATCAGAGGCCCGAGACTCGAAGTTGTGGACGAGTATGTTTACCTAGGATAGATTGTCCAGTTAGGTAGGTCCACCCCAGGGCGGAGGACATCCATGAGGATTTCAACCTCGAGATTAAAAAAAGGGGTAGATTGTCCTGTTAGGTAGGTCCAACTTCGAGAAAGAGGTCAATCGTCGAAGCCAACTCGGCTGGGCAGCTTTCGGGAAGCTACGCAATATCTTCTCGCCCCACATACCGCAGTGTCTCAAGGCGAAAGTCTTTGACCAGTGTGTGTTGCCAGTGATGACCTATGCAACTGAAACGTGGTCGCTTACAGTGGGTCTCATAGAAGGCTGAAAGTCACTCAAAGGGCGATGGAGAGGGCTTTGCTTGGAGTTTCCTTACGCGATCGAATCAGAAATGAAGAGATCCGTAGGAGAACCAAGGTAACCGACATAGCCCGAAGAATTGCTGAACTTAAGTGGCAGTGGGCAGGATATTTTGCTCGCAGAACAGATGGCTGATGAGGCCGAAAGGTTCTGGAGTGGCGACCGCGTACCTGAAAAAAAGAGCTGGAAAGCCTCTCATAAGGTGGACTGATGACCTTGTGAAGGCCGTACGAATCCGCTGGATGCGATAAGCACGAAACCAGTTGAAGTTAGAGCTTAGGGGAGGACGTCTTTCGGCTGAAATGATGATGATGATGATGCACGGATTTAGTAGTAGTCGAGATGTTTTATTGGAAAAAATTATGAAGAAATCGAGACAAAATTTTGTCGAACAACGTCAAATTTTTTTTATGGAATATCTGTTTTTTCTGTACTTAAAATTATAATTTATATTATAGTTTGTGTGTTAGGAGTAATCTTCGAAAATACTAATCCGATTCCGGAAACTTATGAAAAGCCACTGTAGATTGTCATGGAATTTATTTGTGTTAAAACAAGAAATACACGCGTACAGAAGCTAGTAACTAATATTATGGACGAGTGGATGAGCTCCCTAAAATAGGGTTGAGCTATGCGATGACTGATGCAGGCATGCCGTCTTTTGGGACAGGTCAGCTCAAAGTTGCAAAATCTCTTTCTTCAGAATGCCCTTTCAGACATGGTACTGCATAGTTAGACTCACATAAAATTCCTAATATACTCTTTTTTATTTACGTAAAGTTAAATAATGATCAGCGAGTTTTTAACCATCAATTTTCACGTTTTAACATCTCTTAAGTTTAAGCAATGTTTACGAATAAACCCGCTAATGTTTTAGCTTTAAAAGAGACCACGAGTCGACGTCTGAGTTTATTTCGGCATTTCTTTTGAGGAATCAATCAGTTAAGACAATGCCAGCACCAACATCATCATCTGCTTAACCTTTTCCCAACTAGGTTGGGGTCCAGTCTAACTGGATGCAGCTGAGTACCAGTATTTTACATGGAGCGGCTGCTGATCTGACCTCCACAACCCACTTACTGGGTAATACGATACCCCTTGGTAAGACTTTCGGGCTTCTGACGACCCGTAACGACAGTCTAAGATCTACGAAAGACAGCCGGGACCAACGGATTAACGTGCTTTTCGAGGCACGGAAGGGTATTGGTATGTATAGATGGTCACCGATCCACGGACCAACCGCGGCAAGCGTAGTTTAACCTGAAAAAGCCAGAACTATCTAGTTTTAAATTATAGACCAACTAATAGTGAAGTGTTGGAGGTGTCTTAAAGATCTACTTACTTTTTTACACATTTAGTTTTATAAGTACCTCTTTTATTCATTTCTAGTCATACAATCAAAGCCATTGACTAATAATGTAGCATCTGTATGTTTATTGAATGCTGGATAAGCTGTATTTTATTTAAAAAAAATATATCGCTTTCCGGTTAAACTGGCGTCAGCAACGGAATATAAAAAAAATATATTTACTTTTATTTGTTGGCATTTCAAATAAAAGGATCGTTCACGGTAAAATGAATTTGATGAATAGTCAGCACAGTTATTTTTTGTTTTGTGTGGGTTTTCAAAATATGAATGGTAATATTTTATTTTTGAAACCTTTTTAGCAGGATGTAACTGATTTTTGTCCACAAAGACATAAAACATACCTATGTAATTTAGTTATTTATCATTGTTTCAGGTAGGTCTATTACCCACAATTTTGTTAGTATTACTTTAACTATGTTAGTATAATTAATTAGGATACAAATATAGACAAATTAGGGACAACTATGTGTAGCGCTATTTACACCGCCTCCTGTGAACTACACATCACACTGACGTCACGTAAAATCCTGCATCGCGCAGGCAGAGTTTCCCGCGCAACTAGAACATGCAACGTCCCGACGTCAATAAATTGTTGGACAGTTGCCACCAGACACGACACCAGTCTGATTGGAGGATCCTCATTTTGTTATGGAGGTTGAATGAACTTTACACCCGTTCCTCGATACTGTAGAAATTGATGTACAATAGTATTCCCCAAGTTTCTTATTATTCAATACACCGTAAGGAACCTATTTCTATTATCTACTTCTTCTATCTTGTACCGTGTGGTTCCGGACTTAAAGAATAACACCACCCCATTTCTTCCTGTGGGTGTCGTAAAAGGCGACTAAGGGACTTACTAGAGAATGGGCAGCAGCTTTCTCTATGCATTTTAACACCATACTGCGGTCGCCAACCCGCCTGCCAAGCGTGGCGATTATGACAAAGCCCCCCAAATTGGGGGAGGCCTTAGTCCAGCAGTGGACGTTTTACGGCTAGAACGACGACTACTTCTATCTTCTGGACACACCCAACAACAATACATGCATTACACATAGGTACCTCATAAGATGCGTGGATGGCCCTCAGTTTTGCTGGTAACAATGCTCAGAAGATTGGATAATATCGTGAAAGGGTGACAATCAACCTTTTCTTTTAACGGGTACCGTCTTGTTACCCATTAACTGGGCCGTGGACGTCCAGAGGGGTAATTGCGGTACTTTTTATCGGTAGTAATTGGTTTAATATTCATATTTAAACAACATTCATTGCGTTATTTACGTTGCTGAGCCGACAATTTATTCGAACAAATGACGCAATGGTTTAGAAATAATCTTCAATCCCATTCAGATTCTGATAAATTGTGCGTTTCGCAATTAGGGTGCAGATCGGCCGTCGCTCCATGTAACATGTAATGAAACGGCATTCAGCTGCATCCGGTTAGGCTGGAAGCTGACACTGACATTGGTAGCTGGGAAAGTTTAGGAAGATGATGACAATAACATTTCTTAAATTAAAGAGCTTTGTCAGTACACACTTTAGTTACGTAGTCAATCACAATCTTACTTGAAATATAAAACAAATCCGATGCAAACTACTAATCAGATTCACTACAAGCCACATGAAGTAAATCATCAAAATAACGGCGTAATTTCAATTCTGAATTAAAGCTATAGTTTGTTCGGTTCGAATCATTAAAGTCGATTTTAGTTAGGCCTCACTACGCCCCGATAGAATTGTTATAATTCGTAAATTCAGAACGGTTGCCACTGCAAAATGATTTTAACGTATACACGGAAGGGACGAAGTCATTCGAAATAGGTAGATTATTTGAAATTGGAATGGAAATGTTGTGAATTTAAATATTGCACCGGGTTTCAATTTATTCGAATTTCAAACGCAACAGACGAATAAATTGAGTTTTGTAATTGCTGAATAGTCAGTTCATAAAAAGAGAACTGTAACGAAAAACTGGTATTTGTTTTTAGATCAAAATTATGATAAATTATATATTATAAGATGAAAGAATGAAATGGTATTGGCAATTTTGTTGTTCCTTCAAACCATTTCATTTATAATTTTGTATGGCAATATTTCAAGCGTAACAATTTGGGTTCCGGCTTCGGGTTTCTCATCAATGTCAAAAGGCGAGAAAGGGATTACACAAGATTACGGATACAATCTCCCTGTCAACTAATAACATTATGTGTTGAGGTCTGTATTGTGAGTAGAAGCGACATTTTGGGAGGGCAACTGATCCATTTCGTTAACAACAACCGTTCTTTGATTGCTACGATTTAGCGTGATAACACAATGCGATTAAATTATCTGTGAGATACCATATGTAAAACAACAACAAAAGTTGTGGTATAAACAGTATGTAGAATTGCCTCAATTTCACAGGCAAGAAACTTGCATCATGTAAATGGGGCTTTAGCGATCTTGGGTTAAATATAATGATCACAATATAAATGTAACTAAAGTATGAACAATTTTTTAACTTAATGTACAGATTATTGGGCGCATGGACCCAATTTTTTTTTGGGGAATGGGTGAGTCTTGTGTTATCTTTCACCCATAGACCCCATGCCCTAATTATATAACACTCATAGATGAGACCCGTAAGTGTCACTGCTTTTCATTGATTAATTCATTATTAAGAATTTGAAAGCTCGTCAAGTATTTTTTTTTGTTGTATCTGGTAATAATTTATGTTTTATTTATAAATAATCATATATTAGAGAATACAATAAAAGAAAAGACAAAATATTTGGTGCAAATACAACACCAAACTAAAAAATATGTCGTTTTAAAGACGATGATTCAGGTAATTATCAAAAACAAAAAAAAAAACCTTTTTTTTTGTTTTTTTTTTGTTTCTTTTATGTTTTTTTTTTTTTTTTTGTGACATGGAGAATGGGTGAAATATGGCACATAACCCACCCAATCCCCCAAAATATTTTGTTGGTCCATGCGCCAAACAACCTGTATGACTATCATAAAGTATTTTGGTTCAAATGTTTGCGACAAGCACAATTAATTTTACTCATAGATACTGAATAAGGTCCTGAAACTAAAGGAAAAATGTTTTCCAAATTTCAGTGCACGATAAAATTCAGCCTCGAATTTCAATCAACTCAGCGTATCGCAGTCCACTGCTGGACATAGGCCTCTCCCATATTGCGCCACAACACCCTGTCCTCCGCCTTCCGCATCCAGTTTGCCCCAGCCACTTTCTTTAAGTCGTCGGTCCACCTAGCTGGGGGGTGTCCCACGCTACGCTTGCCGCGAGTTTACTACGATCATGTACGTCGACTAATTGTAAGTACCAGACATGCCCTTTGTACAGTATAAACGACCCTGGCTAAAGTTAAAGATATGCGCGTATTATTACCCCTAAAAGGGTTTTAATTGTTATGTTTGCAGCTATTGTACAAGATTTAATTATCATAGGGTGCACAGTTGTTTGAAACGTTCTATTGTTAAGGGATAAAGGGTAATCTGTCTTGATTTTCCATTAAGGATTCCCATGGTTAACAGTGCGCCATGCTTAATTTTTGGTAGCAATTAATTGATTGATGTATATTTTAATTTCAAGGAAAAAGGTATGGATTTTTTTCCATAAATCTTTGAATACAGATATCTCAAATTCAATATCCAGTGTTACACTAAACCGTATATATAAATTATGTACAAATATATAAAGGAAAAAAGAAAAAAATAGCTCATTAGACATCAATAACTTCCTCAGTGTCAGTGGGATAAAATCCTAAAATGCTGGTTCAATTGCGACATTGGATAAGAATTCTCATTCTTTGATGAAGCGTCGAAAATAAATATTTAAAAGTAATTGCATACAGATGCAATAATATTTGATTCAATAAAAAAATCCACACGCTTGGAATCAGTTTTTAACGCGAGTGCTTTTCAAACAATATATTAACTTATCATAATATTATAATATCCATATAAAAATAACTAAATTTGTCTGTCTGTCTGTTTGTTCCGGCTAATCTTCAAAACGGCTAGATCAGTTTTGATGGGAATTTAGTTAGATAGCTGGTTTTATAACGAAGAATATTTGGCTTTTTCTCGGTAGCTCGTTCCCGCGGGATAATTTGCGATGGGTACAGCTAGTTTATGCATAAAATCATTATAAAACAATACAATATAGAGTATAACTTCAATAAAAAGGAAACCACTTCCCAATCTACTTTATAAGATTTCCAAATATTATCCGTCGAAATGCCAGAAGACCACAAAGGACACAATACAGACCGAAAAAGATATCTTTACATAATATTCTTCAAATCGGTTCAGCAGTTTAAGCCAAGGGTTGTAAAGTACATAGTATACCTACAAACAAACAGAAATAACCTTTTTGGGTTTGCCGTATAGGAATAATCGGATTATAGGATTGTACCCAAGTCCTTACTTATCTGTAAGGCAATCTATCCGAAATAACTATCGCAGTCGAATTTTCTTTTTTTATCTATTTATATATTATATGGTTACTAAACATGTATATAGTTACTAAACATCAGTGCATAAATAGGTAATAAGGGCTGGACGTGTTTGCAACTCCTCGTCAATTGGCGTATCTGTGAACTTGTGGGAAAACCACTTATTTGATTCACGCAAGCTCTTCAAGGAAGGTCACAAAAAACCTATTACTGACAGTGTCACAGAGGGTTTTAGAAGTTCTTTGCCCTGAATGGCAACCACCGGGCACTTTAGCAGCACATGAGCGATTGTTTTTTTTTTTTTAATAAACGGGGTAGATCAGTAATATATGCTAAAATGAAGAAAGGACCCAATATCGAGCCTTGTGGAATACTCATTTTTATTTTCAAACCAAGTGAAATGACACCATTTATTTGAACATTTTGCTGTCTTTCTTATTTGATTTTACTAGAATGAGCCCAAGCTTTCCTAGTCCGTAATGCTTAAGTTTAAAGTGCAAAGTTTCGTGATTAATCATAGTTAACGTAGTCAAATGCTTTGTAGGGATCACAAAAGATTCCCATGGCATCTTAGGCCTCCCACGCTGTAAAAATGTGTTCAAATAACAACAAACACTACGACATGAGAATTTTATATATTAGAATGATTGGCAATGTTCATGAGAACTGATTTTAGATTTTGATTTTATAAAGATGTTGCACGCAGAACGCAGAAAGCCGATAGACTTGGGGGAGGCACATGTCCAGCAGTACACGTCTTTCGGTTAAATTGATGATGTTTAAAAAAAAGTCCAAGCAAAAGAAAGTCACACTTTAATAAAAGATTCATACTGCTATCGCCAGAGCTTTAAATACCGGTAATTTTGTATAACGTTTTCTTTATTTGGCAGAGATACCGTTAATATTAAAATTTATGCTTCATTATAATTTAAAACATTAATCTTAATTTTTTTTAATTTTATAGTTAGGTATTTTTAAACTGGTTTTTTAGGTACAATTAGTGGGGACCAAGGCAGGCGGCATGACGCCCCTCGTCGTGACCTGCTGATGTGGTTCGGAAGATCAAAACGTTGCCTGATTCTCACGCGTGAGAATTGATCGTAGTATAATGAGCCTATCACAGATTTCTCTGATTCCTGTGCTATTGTAATACAGGTCCCGAACCCAGTACAGACTCCAGCTCTCACAAAGGTCTAAATTTGCCAGTAACTAAGAACCATGTACCAAACTTGTACCTTTTTGGAGAGAAATAAAATATTATGTTATGTTATTTGTAAAAGATCTAAAAAATCTCAGGACTGGAATACATTTTTGAAGTAAAAGTATGCTTTTAAAACTGTGAGCTCTCTCTGAGGATAGGTACATAACAAGTTAAATTAAGTCATATCACCTTCAAACTTAATCCAGTGCATCTAAGTAATATTCTTACTTGGCAACTTTAGATTTTGCCAAGCGAGGCTGCATGTTAATTCAGCGTCTGCTTTCTAAAAGTAAATTTAAAATATGTGGTTTAAAAACATTTTAAAAAGGCGAGCTCAACGAGAATTTTACCTGTAGGAGTTTAGAACTTTTTAATAAAAACTGGCTTTTCAATGTTAATGCCTGTTACGATACCCAAGGGAATAAAGGGGGTTGTGTTTTTTTAACAGTGACAAGATTCGATTAACGCTGCTAGTTTTACACATTATTTTACACAAAATTCTTTGATAAATTGTTTCTCAGATTGTCATCTAACAGCTGAGTGTTAAAAAAAATTTCGTTTTTTTTTAAAGTTACCCCTTCGATATTTGTCGCTGATTGTGCTAGCTACTGTGACTGTAGTAACTACAGCGCTAAGCAAATAAGTAAGAGTTTAATAAAGAATGAAAAACAGCACGAGCATGGCATAGACAGTCTATTAGATACCGTTCAGCAACTCTGTGTGGTGCCGGCCGTAAAGTATAGCAATATGCCACCTCTTCCCGTGGGTATCATAAGAGGCGACTAAAGGACTTACTAGAGAATGGGCAGCATCATTCTCTATGCATTTTACCACCATACTGCGATCACCAACCCGATGCGATCTGCCAAGCGTGGCGATTATGGCAAAACTCCCTTGGAGGAGGCCCATGTCCAGCAGTGGACGTCTTATGGCTGAAATAGTGATGATGATATCACGCCTTGTTTCCTCAAAGGGTTGGGCACAAGTGAGGCCATAGTACACCCACATTTCGCTAGGTATGTTTAAGTCCGATGTAATAGAGCGTGAGTCTATCGTCATCAACGGAGCACGAATGCAGACTCCAGGTTGTGCTACTGAAAAATTCCAGATACTAAAATCCAATAACACTTTGGCCAACCTACGAATGGAACCCACAAACTTACTGAGGAAACATTCTACCAAGGAAAGAGATTCACTATCCCAAGATTGGGGTTATCTGATATCGAATTAAAATATTAATCATGTCTAATCTACAGTTAAAAATTACATTAATAATGCGTGAGTGATAGTGCCAACGGCTCAACAGTAAAGCTTGTGACCACAAGAACAACGAGAAAGTCTAGTAGTTCACATTAATATAGGAAAAAATATCTATGATTGATATTAATTCTGCTTTTTGCAAAAGAAAATGAGCCGTATTGCTGTAGAATAATAGTCGTTTGAATTTCCGTTACATTCAAGTACGTCGCACGTTCATGCGAGGCTCACTTGAGTAATATTGAAACACAAACGTAAGGTTGGATAGACGCGTCGCGTCAACAGCGACCCATTCATACGTAAATATTGATTGTAAACACTGAGCAGACGGTGTTATCCTCCTGTAGGTGCGTTGTTATCTACGTTTCTACTATTTACTATTTGAAGGAAATATACGGGACTTTAAGATGGACGATAACGCAGGGGCAACATTGGTGGAAATGATTCTTTTTCTGTTTTAACATAGCAAATATGTATACAGGGTGGCAGACTTCGACGTGCAAATTGTTACCATAAATTCAGCATATGATTTTAAACCCCAACATAATTCATAATTTCAGCTGAAAGATGTCCACAACTACACATAGGCCTCCTCTACACTACGCCACTTCAACTGGTTCTGTACTTCACGCATACAGCGGATTCCTGCGGCTTTCACAGGGTTACCGGTTATCCATCTAGCCCCATATCGTAAAAAATTGCGTTGGTAATAAAAAAAATACACAGATATTTCATAGAAAATAATACCTACGCGTACACAAAGTATGGAACAGCATTTTTTTTTTTAAAGCTGACATAACATGCAGATGCAGGATGTTTTAGAATCATAAAGAAAATCCATGGTAACAGGTCGTGTGGCGATCCCCTGCGACCCTGTAGAGTTTGACGTAAATTTGTCATGAGACAATCGTTGATCAAGTGCATAAGTTTTGGTGGTAAACTACAACGTGGAGACAACAATCTACTATCCTATTAATATTATAAATGTGAAAGTTTGCATGTTTATATGTTGGGATGTTTGTTACTCAATCACGCATAAACGTCGTAACGTTAACTTTGAGAAAAGTGTGGACTCTGATAGAAACCTAGTCATCCAGTTTATCCAGAATCAAAATACAAGTAGTATTTATTTTTTAAACATAACACATCTTTTGTGGTATTAACTTTTTTAAGGCTTGAACTGCCAAGCTCTAAAAGATAATCCCAAATGCATCATATGGTATAAACATTCTTATAATGCTACACCTAAATCTCAACTAACCTTTAGTTCACATAGGGGAAAAAATAGCTACACTATGTAATAATATGTATAAGAGTATATATTCACATCTACACTTATTATAAAGAAGTAAAATTCGTAAGTTTGTGACTTTGTTTGTTGGAAGGAATCTCTAGAACTGCAAATCTAATATGAAGAAAATCTTTTACATTTGATAGTTCCATACTTTTAAGAGGTTATAGACTATTTAACATCGCCATACAACCCTTAGGAGGAGAGAAAATTTAAAAATTGTCGGTAACAGCGCTAAGTGAAAACTAAGAAATAGCGTCGACGGGTGATGGCTGGGACGCGGCGCGATAAGTCAGAGGACGAATTTTTAAGCGGATAAAGTGATGGGCAAATAGCTACCATATATGTGGCACAAATACCATACAAAAGCTTTCTTTGGCCAAAGAATTAGCATTGCCATTAAACGTGGCAATGCTGCCAGTCTTCTGCGCACGTTTCCGGATGACAGTAATGCTGACGAGTAAATAGATGCCTAAGTATCCTTTGATTTTGTATTGTTAGTAATTTATTGAATTAAAGGAATAAATAACTCTTTCCATTTCAAAAAAAGAAGCATAGTCCCGCGTATGTTTCCACAATACTAAGCACGGTGAGCACGGTGACACAATAGTTCAGTTTGAGGTAAGAAATAACATTTTCCAGTCGTTGGCTCGATATGTTCGAGGCGAGGGTTGTACCGAAGAGAAAATATTGCTCCGTCGTATGTATGTAGCTCTGTATGTGTGTCTGTGAACGAGTGCTTTTAAATGGATATTTTGTATAAGGATGAGGGAGTTATAATGGTGTTGTACGTGTTGTGTTTGATAATACGTAATTCTTTGAAATTATTGGGACGTTTTGTGTATCACATTTACCGCAAATAAACGTGTTTTCTATCTTTCTTTCTTTATAAAGGTTTTCAAAACATAACCTAGCCTAATTACCGCAAGTCTATTCTGTAAAAATCTTACTGTGAAATAGTGTTCACAACTTGAAGCAAGGCAACTATCGTACCAGTAGCGTACGTGTTACGGTTTAGTTATGTTCAGTACCGAGGTATAAATGCGTCAGCCTATCTACTTATCTAAGTGTCGTAGAATGCCACTAAGGGATTATGTCAGGTAAACAGACAACAATATCCGCCTGACTGACGTTCCTAATCCCTTAGGTATGGCCACAGAACACGGATTCGCCGGCACTGTCCAGGGACGGCAGGACTAAAACAAATCGTGGCGCTAAATGGACGTTGAGAGACGTTCTTTCTTTCTTTCAAAACTTAGAAGAAGAAAGAGACGGTTAGCCTGTTACCATGGATCCAGTACATGAATCTCGTAATTTAATAAATTTGCTGTTCTATACATTTAGACCTCGTTTATATTCTATTTTTCTATGAAACAGAAGATTTTTTTTTTATAATGGGCGGACAATTTCTATGTTCTATTCCTTTTTACAGTTTACGTTTTGGTGTCCCAGCTGAGCAAAGGCGTCTTCAAAATTCTTCCAGGCATCTTTTTCTATGGCCATCTCGATTCAACCCTTGCAAGAGTTGGATGGAGGTGGTCATGTAAAATGATGAGTACGAGTCTAGGTCGTCTCGCTACCTCTTCTTGGACCGGCCTCGGCGGCGCCGTCCATCCTCAGGCACCCACAATGTGAAAAACATTAATAACCCAGCGGTCACAGTGAATGCGGCTGACGAAACCCGCCCGATCCCAGGTTTCTGTTGCATTGCGTTTGGTGGGACAGACTCTACCCCCAACGCAACTTGACAACTTCTCAAACCGGCAAAGCTGTCAGTTTCTGTACGTCATTTGTGACACAGCGAGAAATAACAGTAAGACACTTGGTATGTATGGCGTGTGTTGACATTCAACTCTAGAAGTAGTCGCCCATGCGTCTCCATGTTGTGTGTATCATGAAATCTGAAATTTCACTCTGCCATGAAATCGGTAGTCGTCTTGTCCTAAATAAGGTTACAGATTATTTTATAGAGGCATGAGGAACAGAGTGTAAAGTTCACTAATATTCTACAGAGGATCTTCGCGTATATTTCGCGTCTCCATTACACCACTGACGCGGAAGACATCGTGAAGTACGTGCGCCAAAGGCTGAAATACTCGCCGAGAGTGCAGCTGCTGGAGTCGCATCGCAACGTCAATTTTAAAGCGTTTGTGGTGCGCGTACCAACATGCTACCTGCCTCAGGTGATGGAAGAAAGCTTTTGGCCACAGGATGTGGTATTCCGCCGCTTTCGTGGACAAGTGCCGCCAGAACGCACAAAGACTTAGTGGAACTTTAGTGTTACTAACATAGTTTTCTTTTTTTTAAGTTATATTGACTAACACAATTGTTATTAAACGAATGTATACTTAGGTTAAGGTATTTATCTATGGGTCTTTGTTACCTGAAAATAAATGGTTTATTATTATTATTATTGTGTCTGGGTAACGGCCCGATGATCATTTTTTTTTTGGAGTACCTCGCATATCAACTTTTAAGGAGGTCCGCTGCTTAACCAGACTTGCCTATGACTCCAGTAAGAGTCTCAAAACTTAAAATGAATTGACTATACGCTATGGGCACCCCCTGTGAGGTACGGACGGCTTAGGGTATCGCTGGAAGAGGGCAGCAAGGAATGGACTGGATAGGAATAAGTCCTGACTGTTGATATCGGGACGTCGTTTTATGATAGCTACGCCGTAATCTCTGCTTATGTGATGCAGGATTTTGTGTGCCGTCTGTCTCATGCGTAGTTTGCACATAGCATTGTAGCTATCGATATAATTTATTTAATATCTTAGGACAACCAACACACCATTACCTGATCCCAAACTAGGCAGAGCCTGTACTATGGTAGCCAAACAACTGATAAACATACTTATATATTTCTAAATACATACATATTATAGATAAATTACACCCAGACACAGAACAAATGATCGTGCTCATCACACAAGGATTTGTCCTGGGTGGGAATCGAACCCACGACCTCAGTCTCAGCAGTCAGGGTCACTAACCACTAGACTAACAGGCCAGTCAAAGTATCTTTGTCTGTCTTAGATAACATATGTATGAATTTCAATAAATTTCACGTAAATTGGATAAGTGCTACTCAAATGGTGTCTATTGGTGTAAATTCTCCTAACAATAACCTTGAATCACATTAATTTTTGGTAAAAACAACGTGACACTTAACAAAACACTACAAATAGACTTGTATAACGTAAAATTATGTATAACCCATTCTTATACTTCAAAAAGTTATTATTCCATTCAATAGAACCCAAAACTGTCTCCACTGATTGTTTCATATTACTAAAGCCCCAACTTCCAATACATTTGTTCCCAAATGAACAGCAGAACATTTCTCCCCTTCTCGAGGCTACAAGGAAAATTGACACGTTTTTTGCCCATTCAGGACACTAATAGAAAATTGGGGTACACCAACAGTAGGCGGACGAAACGCGGGTTTTTATGGACAATTTCATCACAAAAACTTGTGAGCGTCGAATAATGATCGCGCTTACCCTATTTTGTATGGGCATTTGGTTCTTGGGCCTTGGTTAAGAAATATTGATTCATGAATGGGTTATTTTGGGTCTCTTGAAATACACCTTTGTTGTTTTTATGCTTTATTATTGATAGAAAAAGTCTAGAACAGTTTAGTGTTTGTTATTCCATTTTGTTCAGTCAACAGTACAACAGTGATCTAATCTAAGGTAACTAGCCTGTATTTTCCTACAGCAGGGCAAAGGCCTCCCTCTCCCTTTTCCACAGATTTCTGTCTTTTACTAGTGCTGGGCAGTTCAAAGCGTAAGTATCAGCCCATAAGACATCAGCAAATGTACATTTAGAAGTATCTAATAAAGAAAAAAAAATCTAGGTACGTTATCAGCTACATTATTTGGGAATTATACTTTTCAGAATAATATTTACAAAAAAAAAAGTAAAATGTCACAGCGCGACGTAATCAGGCCCGTCCAGTTACTTTGTTTGAAATACGAACAAAAATGACATGTGACATGCAGGCCGCTTGCACCCTTTGTGGGTTTATAGCCCCGAGGTTGTTACTGGCCATGTATAAATGTTCTGTATAGAAAAGAAACAACGATGAGTTTATCTTTTATTACTCGTTTAATGGCTTTATGTGACTTAAGGGGCTCGATGCGCCACGAGTGTGTGGAGTGGGTAGAGCCACATGAGTCAATCTTAAAGGTTAAGCAACACATGCCGAGGTCAATCCGTCGATGGGCCATCCATGACAAACCGAAACCCTCCGTGCCTCGGAATACATGTTCAGCTGTTGGGCTTGGCTGTCATTTGTGCTAAATCTTACTACCAGTTTTACCGAGGAGTATCGTATACTCAGTAACTGGTTACTCGAGGTCAGATAATCAGTCGCTTCATGTAAAATACTAGGTAGTATTCAGTTAGTATTTAGTATTCTAAGAATTGCCAAACTTAAGTGGCAGTGGGCTGGGCACATTGCTCGCAGAACGGATGGCCGATGGGTTCGGAAGGTACTGGAGTGGCGACTGCATACTGGAAGACGGAGCGTTGGAAGGCCTCCCACAAGATGGACCGATGACCTGGTGAAGGCCGCAGGAATACGTTGGATGCGAGAAGCACAGAACAGGTCGAAGTGGCGGTACTTGGGGGAGGCCTATGTCCAGCAGTGGACGTCTTTCTGCTGAAATGATGATGATGATGAATCAGTTAGTATTCAGTTGCATCTGGTTAGGTTGGAAACCGTATCCAACATAGTTGCGGAAATGCGGAAACGGATTAAGGTTTAGTTACTGTAAAATTATTATTATTTGGGTTTAAAGATTTTTTATTTATTCTAGAACATACATTGTTCACTTATCGAATAAATACATAATTAAGGAAAGTATAGTCTAGTAGCTAACAGTTTTGTTTTTAATGCAGGTAGGTACGATGTCGACATTTTATCGTGTCTAAAACTACCTTAAATCGTTAACATAATAGTTTTGTGTTGTTAGTGACGTACTGCTTGAGTTTAGATTTAAATATGTTGAAAGAAGATGTGCTCCTGATTTCTACCGGTAGATTATTATAAAGTTGAACGCCTTCGTATTTTATGTTTTTCCTGCCATATTGTGTTCGCGGAGGGCGTGTCTGTATTTGGTTTACACTGCAAGAACTACGCGTACCACAGAATACGTACCTAATAGTTTCTCATACACACAAAATGTTGAGGAAACACTGTCATTGTTCGTATTCATCATTTCAGCCGTAAGACGTCCACTGCTGGACTTAGGCCTCCCCCAATTTGGGGGGCTTAGCCATAATCGCCACGCTTGGCAGGCGGGTTGGCGATCGCAGTATGGTGGTAAACTGCATAGAGAACGCTGCTGCCCATTCTCTAGTAAGTCCCTTAGTCGCCTTTTACGACACCCACGGGCAGAAATGGGGTGGTGTTATTCTTTACGTCCGGCACCACACGGTACATTGTTCGTATTAGGAGTAGAATACCTTCCCGGGAGGGAATCTGATTCCTGATAGCTGTAAGTTAAAGGATTTGAAGAATAGAGTAAATAGATTACTTACGGCCTCAATGCGACATAATCCTACTAATATTACAAATGCGAAAGTTTGTGAGTATGGATGTATGGATGTTTGTTACTCTTTCACGCAAAAACTGCTGAACAGATTTAGATGAAATTTGAAACACAGATGATTTATAACCTGGATTAATACATAGAGTACTTTTTATCCCGGTAGTATGTTCCCGCGGGATATTTTACCACCTCCACGCGGGCGAAGCCGCTGGCAAAAGCTAGTCAGTAATAATAAAATAACGGTTTTTATTTGCTAGTCTCAATTTTTCGCAGATAACATTGTAAAGTCACATTTCTGAGTGCAGTGGTGGCCCACTGTGATAGGCCCCGACTTAACAGTGGTAGGTCGTGAGTTCAAACCCAGTCAGGCGTGCTTAACTTTGCGTAAATTATTTCATCACTACTACTCCCAAAACGGTGAAGGTATAAATCGTGAGGAAACAAAACTAAAAATTCGTAGCATGTAATATCTACCAACCCGCACTGGGCCCGCGTGGTACATTACGGGCCACTCTCTCTAACCGAAAAGATGCCAGTGTCCCAGCTGTGGGAACAATATAGGTTTATTATGACCATTTTAGATATTTATTTTTTCAAATATAACTTTTTCTACGTGTTTGAAAATGCCAATACACAGCTTCGAGTTTACAACAATAATCTGCGCGAAACCAATCTGTATGTAAACTAAATGGAAATAGCTCGTAATATCTCCATTTAGCGCTGAGCCGACCCGTTAATGCCTAATACACCATTATCAGCTAATCCAATACGTTCCGTTGTGTATCTAACAAATATTACCTACGCTACAATACACACTCTGAATTGATTGCTGGCAGTACCTACTGGTGAGGTCCTTTGCAAAATACGACCTCATATAAGCCGGTAATTAATAACGTTAATGATATTTGAATAGTAAAACGAAAGAGAGAATAACGAAAAAAAAAAAACAATAGAAGAACAAAAACAATTCTCCGCACAAACGTGTTTTTTATAAATAGACCAGAGGGGTAATTGCGGAACTTTTTATCGGTAGGAATTGGTTTGATATTCATAGTTAAACAACATTCATTGCGTTATTTACGTTGCTGAGCCGACAATTTATTCGAACAAATGACGCAATGGTTTAGAAATAATCTTCAATCCCATTCAGATTCTGATAAATTGTGCGTTTCGCAATTAGGGTGCAGGCCACGGCAGAAAAGATCTTTGGGGTTGCTATGGTACTATTTACTAATGCGGGGATAAATGGCTCTTTCTTCAAAAGGTTCTTCCAGGCATGGCCCTGTGACACTCACATAAAACTCTAATTCTATAATGTTTAGACTTTAAAAGAGACGATTTTGTTTCGGCGTTTCTTTTTAGGGTCTAGTCAGCTAGGAAACCCGGCGCCGCGCCATCAAGTTTTAAAAATATTGACAAAAAAATATTGACGTGTAAAAGTGTCTTATAAGTAGTAATTATAATAATAATAATATCTTAGTACAACCAACACACCGTTATCTGATCCCAAACTAGGCAGAGCCTGTACTATGGTAACCAGACAACTGATAAATATACTTATATATTTCTAAATACATACATATTCTAGATAAATTACACCCAGACACAGAACAAATGATTGTGCTCATCACACAACATTTGTCCTGGGTGGGAATCGAACCCACGACCTCAGTCTTAGCAGTCAGGGTCACTGACCACTAGACTAACAGGCCAGTCAATCAATCAATTTCAATCAATTTATTTATTAACCGACGAAAAAAAACGGAGGAGGTTATCAATTCGACGCGTATATTTTTTTTGTTTTTTGTTTGTTTTTTATTTTTTTATGTATGACCACGCATAACTTTTTATATAGTAGTCCGATTGTGATAATTCTTTTTTTATTGGAAAGGGTATACTTCGAGGGTGGTCCCATATAAATTTGGAAAACAAAATCGAACCCTAAGGGTCAGAAAACAGGGGATGATTGATTGTTCACTCAGTGATTGTAATGTATTACCACGCGTATCTTTATACAGAGTAGTCCGATTTTGATCATTCTTTTTTCATTGGATAGGGTATACCTTGCCAAGTATTATTAGTACATTAAAACCACAAAAAAATGTAAAATAAAAACTTTTTTAACAAAAAATTAAACCGCCGAAAAAACTGAAAAGCAAAAAATAATAAACCTTAAAATTTTGAGTCGGCGCTGAAAAATCAATGAACAAAGATCACTCAAAGCGCCGACTCATAATTTTAAGGTTTATTATTTTTTGCTTTTCAGTTTTTTCGGCGGTTTAATTTTTTGTTAAAAAGTTTTTTTTTCTCACCACAATATTAAAAAGTCTTAAGCTATTAATACACATTACAATATTGTGGGAGACTGGTGCCTAAGCTAGGCCAAAACCTGTGTTTCAGGACACCAGGTCTCCACCCCGAGTAACAATGTCTGGGCGTACTATAGCGTTACACCATATAATTATCATGCGGCGAGTACAACGTTATGGAGATTAGTACGGTTGTGTACGAGAATGAGTGTGTGATTATGTATTTGCTTGTGTGTGTGTGTGTGTGTGTCTGTGTGTGTGAGTGAGTGAGTGTGCTTTTAAGAGTTTAGTCAAGACCTACTACAAGATCTACTTACCTAAATAAACATTTCATTTCAATGATGTTATGCCCTTTCAACTGTCAAAAGTCCCAACTTACGAGTGGTTGGTCATGTGTTCAAACCCAGACAGGCGTTTTAAATAAGGTCAATAATTTCATCACCACTGTTTTCAAAACGGTGAAGCAAAGCATGGTGAGGTGACATATCCTAGAACCAAATATTCTCAGACATGTGCCGCACTGGGCCCGTGTGGCGGTATATAGCCCTCTCTTACTCGAAGAGAGGAGGCCAGTCTCCCAGCAGTGGGAACATTATAGGCTGATTATACATAAACTAATAAGTACCTACGTCAAATTACATGTACATAATTCGCATCTCCGGTGCAACAACGTCACTTATGCAAAAGATGTAATATTTCAGAAGAAGCGTTTGAAAATTCCACATCCTATTATAATGTATTGACTAAAGAAATTAACTGGTAATATTAAAACTACAATTTTGAACTTCATATTAAAGTTAAAGCGAACATTTAATATAATGTACATTAGCTACTTTTTCTCATACTCAAAATCAGATCAATTTTGACAAAATATGCATAAGTGACGTTGTTGCACTGGAGGAGGTGCGATATGTTGACATGTTTTTAAAATTTCGTACCCAAAGAGTCACAAGTTTTTAAATCGAGGATATTTTTATGCTGTGACAACCACAAATAAATTGAGAGAGGGTAGCAAGATAGTCATAATGATTATTGAAACTAAACTACGAAAATTGACACTCTAATTACATAACACTCTTTCAACGATAATCCGAAAATTTTGAAGGAATTATGGAGTTTTCATTTTTTTTTTCGAAATCAAGATCCATTGCTTTATCATATGTTAATAAAAATTCACTGATATAACGCAATAAATATAATTAGAATATAAGGTGTTGCCATTGTAAAATACAAATATTACTCAAAAACTCAGCTGGTTATAAAAAAAACCTAAAAATAAACAATATTTTCTCTCCAGTTTGTTTAAACAAAACAAAGGACAAAACAAAACCAATAAATTCACACAACAATGTCTATAAGCGGAAACATGGGCCATGTGTGCCTGTGGTCACCCGGTTTTCTGGGCAATTTGGCGGGCAGGCCAATGACGTCACTGCCCGGATTAGCCGCGGTCGACTGTCCACCGCATTACGCTGTATAGGGTAAACGAAACGATTTGTAAGCTTTTAATGTAGCTTCGATTAATGTCATGGGGATTTTGTTCTAGGTTAAATGCGGATCTATTTTGTTGAGGGTTATTTAAAAGGAGGATAAGTACCTTTTGTCTTTCGCAGCAGGACTTGAGCAACCATAATGCATTTTACTGCCAGTTTTATACACTTGCTACTTTTATTAGTATAATTATGATTAATTAACTATAATTATAATTGGCTATCGCTTTTTACAGCGGTGAAGAAATTAATAATCATTATTGGATAATAAAATGATAACATTAAGTGCAAATATTGACCGATTAAATTGCATTTATGATCATCATTGTATTTGCAATTTTTTTAAAGTATTCTGCTGTCGTACAATGAAATCATACTACTCTTTCTCTTGAGAGAAAATGTGTTAAATTCAGAATACATATTACCGATTTCTTATGACATTTCTACTTGGCCCATGTACTTTACTATTGTCGTTGGAACGATAGTAAGAAAAAAACCAAGTGTGCAATTCACACGTGGTAGAAGTGAAACCTTGAAAAATGATGACTTCAAGATAAAGAGACAAATATAAAATTTCAGAAAGAGGATAATTGTAGGTTTTAGTAATGATCATTGTGATACGATACAAAGTTTGATAATTATTTAACATTCATAAAACAGCGGTAAGGAAACATGCCTTTTTATTGTGCTTATCGATTCGTAAATATCATCAAAATATAGAAGAACGACGAACATAAGAAACACTGTATAATGCTTCCTATCTCATTTTCTCCCACGTTAAATCTTATGAATTTATGTGCCTGTCTCTCTTTACTGTCGCTTTTTCGTTTCATAGACTTTCAAGTCACAACGGTGCTAAAGAAGTTTTCACTTCAAAAAACAAATGAATATACATATTTTTATGTGTAAACAATGAATTACAAAAGGGCATCATTTAAAAAGATAAGTAGACATTAGACAACTTTAACACAAAACTGCGTGGGTTGGAAACAATCAAAGTAAATAGGTACAACCATTAAGCTCCACAGAAGCGCCAAATACTTAACCCACGTCATAAGACATTTATTTATTTGTTTCTCATAGGAACAATACTAATGGTATATAAAATGATATACAAAGAGTGCGGTATGTTATGCCAGAGGGCGGACAAATGTTTATAATGAATTAGCAAGCTAAGTCTCAATAATTAAATATTAATGAGTCTGTATACTAAAAATGAATCATAAAGATTTTCATGAAATTTCTTAATGCAAATTTATTATAAATATCAATAGAAATCAATGTAAAAAAAATATATAGAATAAATAATAACTAAAAAACACGCTTCCATTAAAAACCAAACTAAAAATTACAAAATAATGGAAAAAAAGCGTGGGGTGCCTGATATCAATAATACCTAAAAAAAGCACCCCACGCTTTTTTTCCATTATTTTGTACTTTTTAGTTTGGTTTTTAATGGAAGCGTGTTTTTTAGTTTTTTTAAACTATTATTTATTTTCTATTTTTTAGGGTGTTTCGAATTTTGAGACATAATTATGTCAGCGTAGTTTGTGACGTATGTCAGCGTAGTTTTCGAAGAAAGTTTTTTTGCTGTCCTGGTAACTCTGGCAAGGACAATGGCACAAATTAGTTTGTGACGTATGTCAGCGTAGTTTTCGAAGACAGTTTTTTTGCTGTCCTGGTAACCCTGGCAAGGATAATGGCACAAATTTATGAAATTATTGCATTGTCATCGGTCCTTGATAGGTGTGCAAAGTTTGAATGAAATCGGGTCGTTTAAAGTGGGTTAAAATAGCGCTATAAGGAGTCGGTTACAAACAAACATACAAATATACAAACATACAAATATACAAATATACAAACATACAAGTGAAGCTAATATAAAGCGTGTAAAAATGACTTGCTTTTTCCCAACTACGTTGAGGTTGGCTTTCAGTCTAACCAGATGCCGCTGATTACCTATATTGTAAACGAAGCGACTATCTGTTGTCCACAACCTACTCACTGGGAAATAGAATACCCCCAGCACGCGTAGCATAACCACCATAGAAAGAACTTTGTCTATTTTTACACGCTTTATATTAGCTTCACTTGTATGTTTGTATGTTTGTTTGTAACCGATTCCTTATAGCGTGATTTTGACCCACTTTAAACGACCAGATTTCATTCAAACTTTGCACACCTGTCAAGGACCGATGACAATGCAATAATTTCATAAATTTGTGCCATTATCCTTGCCAGGGTTACCAGGACAGCAAAAAAACTGTCTTCGAAAACTACGCTGACATACGTCACAAATTACGCTGACATACGACACAAACTACGCTGACATACGTCACAAACTACGCTGACATACGTCACAAACTACGCTGACATACGTCTCAAAATTCGAAACACCCTAAAAAATAGAAAATAAATAATAGTTTAAAAAAACTAAAAACACGCTTCCATTGAAAACCAAACTAAAAAGTACAAAATAATGGAAAAAAGCGTGGGGTGCCAGATATCAATAAAAAAAATCCTTAAAAAGCACCCCACGCTTTTTTCCATTATTTTTTACTTTTTAGTTTGGGTTTCAATGGAAGCGTGTTTTTTAGTTTTTTTAAAACTATTTTGGTAGAATAGAGATAGAACTGTCATGCTTTGCCAGCATAAAACGGTACAAATCTTTCTACAATCTTTAATTCTGCCTTTAATCTTTCTACAATCTGTAATTTTGTCTATTCTTTCGTCGACAAAACCCCTTTCTACGGTGGTCATGCTACGCATGCTGGTAAGACTGGTTCTCAGACTTTCGGGCTTCTGACAACCCGTAACGACTGTCAAAGATCAATGACAGTTGGAACCAACAGTTTAACGTTCTTTCCGACGCACAGAGAGAGAGCTTGGTGTGTAAAGATTGACTCTCATCCCCGGACCAACCGCGGCAAGAGTAGCTTAACTTGATTGATCCACGCGTGTGACTTGGGCGTTGTGCGTTTCTTAGCAACACACAGTTAATTAAATGTGCATGAGACTAGTTCAGAAGCTTCTTCGATCAATTAAAAAGATAATTTTCAAAATCGGAACACAACTGACGAAAATAGCAATAAACATCCATAAAAAAAAACAGACGAACTGACAACCTTCTTCTTTTTTTGAAGCCGGTTAAAAACAAAAGAATAGAAAATTTCCACTGAACATCAACCCATTTCCCAACCCCATTCAATTATTTGCCGCAGTTCCAGAATTCCTCAAGCTACACACGTACTTATGAATGTGATACCCTCCGAGCCGAATATCTCCGAAGAATGTCGAATTGTAGAGGTCTTGGTGGAGGCATCGTCAGTTCAACACGTGCCGACGGAATAGCTCACGTGTTTATCTGTTATAGTACTGTTTCCTCGAATCTTTGGGATATTGGTGCAAGTTAAAAGAGGCGGTGAAGAGTATTGCCACAACTCTTGGAACAGACAGGTTAGACAAAACGACAAAATATTGTAGAGGAGGATCGAGGTTCTCAATTCATCTGTATGTTTTTTTTTTTGTATGTTCCACAAAATCTCCGGCAATTGTGGAAGGATTTCTAAAAAGCTTATTCTAATGGATAGGGTATGTCTCAGTGATGATCCCATATAAATTTTATTTACTTTGCTTGGGTATTTTTGGCGTTACCTTTGATAATACGTTTTTAATCCACTTTGAATATATCTAGATGACATTCTTCTATTTTTTGTCACTGTTGCTTACATAGGTATACGAATTGGTATGGGATAGATAAGCACGGCTACAGGTCAAGCTATTTATTTCCAGTATAAGCTGAGCTCTCATCGCACGAAAAATCTACACAATGTGAGCTCGGCTAAAACTGGAGATGTGTAGCCGTGTGTAACTAAGAAGTGAAAAATAAAAAAAAAATTCCAGAAAGAAAAACAACTGACTTCCGAAAAAAACACTACAATGTGAAAAATGATTTTCTAGCTATCGTTTACAACGCTACTCAATAGTGACATGTTACAAACTGAAATCGGCAATGAGTAGCCTAACAATGTAGTATTTGAATGGCGTGTGCGGTCCACCCGTTTAGGCTAACAAACAGGCGCAACGCGACACTCGTAGAACAATTTATATGTAATCATCATCATCAAAATCATTTCAGCAGAATGACGTCCACTGCCGAACACAGGCCTTCCCCAATTTGGAGGGGTTAGCCATAATAGCCACGCTTGGCAGGTGGGTTGGCGATCGCAGTATGGTGGTAAAATGCATAGAGAACGCTGCTGCCCGTTCTTTAGTGAGTCCCTTTTTTTTTTTGGATGGGAAATCGTCAAATGACTTCTCGCGCTCTGGGTGGAGCGGGAGGGCGTGTCAGACTTTTACTGACTAAAACCCACCCGTGTTCCTTCAGTTGCCCATGTGCCAGGGTCACGGTATCTCTTTCGAACAATCTCGCGACCCTGACAGGCATCGGTCCTAGCAGACCCCTTCAGTGCTGCTGGCATCTCTTTGAGGCGCGCGTGGAACACTACGCGCCGTCGACCCGAGCCTGGTCCTTACCGGGCGGCGAGCTACCCATTGCTCGCCACCCGCAAGCTCGCGCCTACGGTGGCCGGGAGTCCGTAAGTCCCTTAGTCGCCTTTTACGACAACCACGGAAAAAAATGAGATGGTGCTATTCTTCACGTCCGGCACACACATGGAGCTTTCTATGTAAACTTCATGGAAATTGTTCTACAAGAATTGCGTCAGAAGAAGCGAAGAAGCCTTTTGTTAGTTGCGTCGTGTATGGACAGCTATTAAAATATTATGCTATGACATTCTGGCTTTCATCAGTCCCGACCCTGGCTCGGCTTTATATAGCTTTAAGCTTGGACTACAATACGACGATACGAATGACAGGATACAATCAAAATATAGGGCCTCGGTTACATCGACGGGTATTATCGGCCAATCAGTGTTCGGCCGCTGATAGTCCGAAAACGCAGAGAAATACACATTATGCCAATATTGGGTATCCTTCTTTTAAGAGTTCAAACCGAGGGTTATCACACGCGGGATACGGTGTATGACTGCGCGCGTCGATTATGCCTCTTAATTAAACGCAGATAGTACCAATACTTAGTAGTAAATTACCCGAATGTGTAACAGCTTTAATGAAATTATTTAGCTCTTTAGAAAGGAAGTAAAATACTACGGCAAAGATTATTCAAAAGCCAGACGCATGTGACCCTAACCGATCAATTTGGTCACCACAAAACCAGCCTTAGGGCACCGTAATTAAACTTGTTTTACAAGTTTTTGTGACACCCTCGGGTACGAAGTTGTGCCTTCTTTTCCAAGCTAACTTTAAAATTCAAATCTACTTAGAAGCAACAAGATTACTTGGTTATTATTTTAAAAATTGTTTCTAACATCTACAGCATAACCATCTCGAGGGAAATTAATATTGTTAAACAATGTTTTAAATAAATTCTTGAGAATATTCAATGCGACAGCAGTTATTCGTGGTCTAAGATTTGAAACTGTTTTGTTGAACAGTTTAACCCGGCGTCAGCATGGTAGAAAATAGGTACAACAACTGCATGGTGGGTCATAATTACCCGGATTTTAAACCGTAGCTGATTTTTACCATATCAAAGATATTTAGAGCAAATTTGTGTTTAACTTGAAGAATAGTTCATAAATGATAATATTTAGGACACAAAATTTAAAAAAAAAGTTATATAAAGATCTTTTTATGTATTTAAGAAGTCAGTATAAAATTTACAACAAAAAATTCAACTTCGAGAAACTTATTAATAGAAAAACAAAAAAATGACAAATTAACACTTATTTTTAACTTTTTGGAATGACAAATGTGAGATCTTTAAGAAATTATATGTAAAAATTATAAAGAATCTTAGAATTAATCACTATTAGCACTGTCATCTACGCAACCGCCACAGAAAGAAATTATGTGTTCAGGGCAGATGAATTTGTTGCATCTTTCAAGTTCTGTCGGCCTGATCTCTGTACTCCAGCTATAAAAAAAAAATCCAAAGAATGCCATCAGTTCACTATGATTGCATTCTTTCCTGAAGCTGTTCATTGTAGGGTCTTGACAGTCTGCTATCTTTACTCTGATTCGTGAATTTGTATGTCTGAGAATAGCGTCCAACATTTCACTATCGAAAAAATGTTCCAGCACTCCTTTTCAGATTTAGCACATCCAGCTCCAGACTGAACTCCTGGCGCAAAAGTAATAATATTTTCTGAACGGATGCCGCCATATTGTACCATCTTTACCAGAATAAGTTGAAATCAGTACCTCATAATCCGATGTTTCTGCATCCGATGAATTGTGCTGATTATATCTACGTACGGAGGAATACACTTGACGTTGGATGACACTCAAAGTTACATCATCATCATCATCATCATTGTCTGATGCCTCTTGCTCGGTATCACTCTGTTGAGAACGCTCGCTAACGTGATCGTCTTCCTCGTTTTCCGAAGAATTTTCACCTTCTTCCGAGTCGCTTTCTTCTAATATTGACAGAATTCGCTGCCTTTCGCGTTCCTCTTTAGCCATTATTCAAATATAAGCTAAAAATAACAAAATATAATGTAATATACAGAATGTCGGTACAAATAAATAAACGAAACAATCAAATAATGAACTCAACGTAATTGGCACGAAATGGTATCATCGAATGTATAGTTGGGTCATATTTACCTTTTTGTTGTTTGACCGCGTCTATCTTCCTGTGCAGGCGCACACCGTCTAAGTTGACATAAGAAATGAGGGAGGCGGGGCACTAACTGCAGTTACTGAGAAGCGTGGTAACGTTACACTATTATTTTCTTAAATACCCGCATTTAAAAACATCACGGGTCATTATGACCCAACCTAGCAGACGCCGGGTTAACTTTGTTAGGCGAGGTGAGGCACCCAGAAGGGATGTGAGACAAGGACGGGAATAGTATACACAGGCCCGGCAATAGTATGCAAATGGAAAATTGATGCGCCTGCGTCTTGTCCTTGCTATATATTTTGTGCTAGATCACGGTAAGGTAGACCGCAAAATTATAATTTTTTTATGTTTTTTTTTTTCAATTCGCAGGATTCAGTGGAATTAAATGAAATCTCCCATTCTTGCTGTGAGTGTCATAAGAGAAGACTATGGAATGGTGACTGGTGAAAGTTTTATTTATTTTATGGAATTTACTCGAGAATAAATAAATAAATAAATATCTTAGGACAACCACCACACCGTTATCTGATCCCAAACTAGGCAGAGCCTGTACTATGGTAACCAGACAACTGATAAATATACTTATATATCTCTAAATACATACATATTATAGATAAATTACACCCAGACAGAACAAATGATTGTGCTCACCACACAAAGATTGATCCTGGATGGGAATCGAACCCACGACCTCAGTCTTAGCAGTCAGGGTCACTAACCACGAGACTAACAGGCCAGTCATGAATGGGAAGCAACCACCATACTGCGATCGCCAACCCGCTTGCCAAGCGTAGCGATTATGGCATACCCCCCTAATGGAGGCAGGCCTTTGTCCAGCAGTGGAAGTCTTTCAGCTAAAATAATAATGATGATGATGAAAGCTATATTTGTTACGGTCGCGAAATATACTTTAATCAACTGACAGTGGCCATCAAATTACAAAAAACGTATTTATATTTGAATTCTACAAACTGTCGTGGCGCTTCCACCTTAATACATTTTGTATGAAGAAAAATCAAGATACGTGAAAGGGATGGCGCTTGGCGATTAAGGGATTTACTAGAGATTGGACAGCAGCGTTCTCAATGCATTTTACCACCATACTGCCATAGCCAACCCGCTGGCCACTTTCATATGCATTTCCCATATGAAAATGGAAGAGCTAAGTAGGTGAAGCCGAGGGTAGCAGCTTTAAAAACATAAAAAAACTATCTTTCAAGCATCGTATTAAGTTAATACAAAGTCTAAAGCCACCTTCAGACGTCAATGTAGCGATGCGTCATATCTTCCACACAATTTGACGTAAACGCCAAATATCACAAAGTATCATTATGATAATGTAGTGCCCGCGTCATAGTCGGGGCTTGATACTTACTATTTTGTTAGAGAATTCTTTCGTTCATTTTCAACTTTAAGAGTACATTAGAGGTGCTATAGAATATTCTTTCCATTTTAGGGGAATAAAATGACGTGAAATCAGAGACTGCCAAATTAATGAAACTTAGTTCATAATTTTAGTACGAATTTGATGAGTAGGAAGTTGTCGCAAACGTACATTGGTAGACTCATGGATATACGGAGGTCACTAAAAGTTTTTAGAAAAGGCCAGTGAGTAAAGCACTCGATGAAACATTTGTTTAAAATTCGAATTAGGAACTCTTTGGGAATCTGTAGATTAATATTAATATGTTATTTGTTTTTACGAATTGCCGGCAATTGAAGAAGTGTTCTTGCATCGAAATGGTGAACAGAGCATTGTCAGCTTATTGAATATGACCCTGCATACAGAACAGAATTTTTAAAAAGATATTCAAACAGTTAACCGCACAGCCACGGGAACGCTTACACTACGAAAATCGCCCTTGAAGGCGGTTGTCAACATCAAATTGTTATCAAGGATGTTCGGTTAACTGTACCAGTACTACTAACTGGGCCACTAATTTCTGATAAACCTAATAAATCCATCTCCGTTTTTAAAATATTGACCAAAAAATATTGATGTGTAATAGTGTCTTCTTATAAGATCTACATAAAGAAATAAATATTTCAAAATATGCGTTCTTCTGATCTCCGATTTAATTAAACACCGAATCAAAGATCTCGAAGGAGGTAACGGCTTCCCCTTCCCTCTCGCTCCGTAGCATGGCCTGTACTAGGGCCAGATACGAGAGGTTGCCACCGCCGATCGCCTCCACGAGAACACGTCGATGCTCCGCCCAGGCAGGGCACATCTCCACTGTATGCTCTACCGTGTCCTCCAGGCCATCCGAGCAATGGAAAACCCGGGCGTTTCCTCCTGCCTTATTCTGGACACGAACCTCCCGAAACAGCCATGTCCTGTAAAGATCTGCGAAAGGCTGGATCGACTACCTATCGACTCCAGAATCAAAATACCTATCAAAATATTTTATTTCACAAAAACCTACATGGACACTTATGAAACGACAGCAGCTAGGTTCACGGTTCCAATTTGTTGATTCCTATGGAGAAGAGCCAGCAAGGAACTCCACGGTTACTCTTTTAAAAATAATTGGTTTTTACAATGGTTTTGAATTACAGTGTTCATAGGTAAAGGAGGACAGTGTAGGCCTGTCAACCAATACCAAGTAATTAATAAAATAGAGGACAACCCAGTTACTGGGCCTGCCAGGGTCGCGAGATTTTTCGAAAGAGATACCGTGACTCTGGCACATGGGCAACTGAAGGAACATGGGTGGGTTTTAGTCAGTAAAAGTCTGACACGCCCTCCTGCTCCGCCCAGAGCGGGAGAAGTCATTTGATGATTTCCCATCCAAAAAAAAAAAAAACCCAGTTACTGGGTAACGCGATACTCATTGGCATGTCTGATTGTTTGACATTTGGCCTTCTAGCTACCACGATTGTCACAGATCTACGAATAACAGCCGGCAGCAATGGCTTAACGTAATTACGTAATGGATGGTCACCCATCCAAGAATTGACCGCGGCAAGCGTAGTTTAACCTACGATCGATATGTGCGGCTGTTATTATTTGGCAATGAGCCTATCTTAAAAGATATTTGAATCACCTAAAAGTTTCAAATTTTCAGTCGACAATCTTTTAAAGGATCAATTTCATCAAATTCACAAAACGCTATCCCTATTGAAACTGTTACTTAATAGTAACTTAGCCAAAGTAATCAAAACTCGTTACTTTACTAATCCAATTTTAATTTACTTAAAGCTACATTCCCTCTCTTTCCAACCGGACGGTTAGAGAGGGACAAATATTTCAATTACAATATGGTGGAGTTGTATGGAGTACGTGACTACTAATTTTGAAGGGCCTACCAGGTTGTAAAGTCCTGATTAGTATAAATTAAGTTACGTAGTAGGTAAATTATTTTAGGACGGAGTTTTTTCGAAAGCCTGTCTCTTTGGCTTAGTAGTCGCAAGCGCTACAGCTGAGAACGAAGCACTGCAGCGAGGTTTTATTCTTAGGTCGGTCAAAGTTTGTGTTGCACGCGCGCCTCAAAGAGATGTGAGCAGTATTGAAAGAAAGAAAGAAAGAAAAATAATTTATTTGAGACACGCACAGGATATAAAGACAATAAAAAGAACATACTCAATACTCAATTCTTTATTGCATTCCATATGTTACATAGATGGTAAAAAATAAAAATGGTACAAGATCAAAATATGGACTCTGTCGGGCACGCAAAAATTAGGAGAGAGGAAGAGGACATAAAACTTTTAAGATCACAAAAAGGTAAAAATTATAAAATTAAAAGAAAAAGACCTGTGCGAGGCCAAAAAGGCTCTTATCTCAGCATAATGCTGCGATATTTGTAAAAAAAAAAAACAACTACTGCAGCGCTGGTATTCAGATAGGGCCCACTGTGATGCCACAGACACACTTACGGACGTGACAAAATAATTAATCACACAATAAAAAAATTTATTACATATAAAAAATTAAACAAATAATAAAACATACTTGAAGGGGTCCGTTAGGTCCAATGCCTGCCAGGGTCACGGATTTTTTAGAAAAAGTAACCATAGCCCTGGCACAGGCAACTGAAGGAACACGGTCAGTAAAACTCTGATGCCGCCCTCCCACTCCTTCCAGATTGGGAGATGTCATTTGATGGTATCCTACACAAAATAAAAAGGTCAGTCGAAGAGTTATCTGATATTTCACAGAAGCAGCCCGGGGCCGGGATTGGTGCCCGGTTGATGGCAAGAGGCTCGCCCCCTGTACCGTTAGACTTAAAGATAACTGTCAAAATTTTGATGTCCGGTACACCTCTGCTTACTCCTCGGGTAAACAAAGCGTGACCTAATGTTATGTTACGATTTTTCGAACCATTTTGATACAGAATTTTAGCAGCTTGTTCATTCGTTCGTTATGACCCCTGTAACACCGGTTTTTGCGAGCATAGGGGTCATTGATCATTTATTTTGCACCAGGCTATTTGCATGTTTAAATTAAGTATAACCCTGTATTTGTGTACTTTATGTCAAATAAATAAATTCTATTTTAAATTTATTCTATTATATTTCATTAAAAAACCTTAAAAATTGACCAAAGGTGTACTGCGGGTTGTTTATAAAAAGCGCGTGTTTATGAAGCTAACTCATCACTAACTAGCTCATCAATTTGTTTTAAAACTAGAAACGTAATTACGAGAAAGGTTGGTGTATCTCACGTTTGTCATAAATAAAAAAAGGCTGTATTTTACTAGCTTTTACCAGCGGCTTCGCCCGCGTATTACACACTTAAACTTTCCTCTTGAAACACTATCTATTAATGGAAACCGCATTAAAATCCATTGCGTAGTTTTAAAGATCTAAGCGTATAAACATGAAATGTGACTTTGTTTTATACTATGTAAGGATCATCGATAATAATCAATTGTCTCTGCTCATGGCTTCACCAGCATGGATGTCAGAACTTATCCCTCAAGAACGTGGTACCGGGGAAAAAGCCTTATAACTTATCTGTCAGTGAAAGTCCACTCTCCGTAATAGGTCCAGCTTTTTCGAGGATTAGCCGTAACAAACAAACAGACTGACGAAATTATAAAATTGTTTTTTTTTTGTTATGATTTGTACCGTATAAACAAACATATGCATTTAGTGAAAAACTGTTATTTGGACATTATAAACGGACACTTTAGACTTGAGAGCAGTGGCCCAGTGGTATCGGCCCCGACTTACGAGATGTAGGTCGTGGGTTCGAACCCAGGCAGGCGCTTTACTTTGTGTAAATAATTTCATCGCCACTGCTCTCAAAACGGTGAAGGAAAACATTGTGAGGAAACCGGCATGTCCTAGAACCAATCATTCGAAGAAATGTGACATCTACCAACCCGCACTGGGTCCGCGTGGTAGATGATGGCCCAGTCCCTCTCACCGAGAGGAGTCCTGTGTCCCAGCAGTGGGAACAATATAGGCTGATGATGATGAAACGGACACTTCAAATTTATTTGTTTGTATGTATGGATTAAAATCCATACTAGCTAAATAATATAATATGATATTATATATTATAAAGCTCAAGGATTTGTTAACCCCCGACGGAAAAAGAGGGGTGTTATAAGTTTGACGTGTCTGTCTGTCTGTCTGTCTGTCTGTGTGTCGGTCAGTCTGTGTGTCTGTCTGTCTGTGGCATCATAGCTCCCGAACGGATGAAAGGATTTCAATTATTATTGTTTTGTATTAAAGGTGACTTATGTGCGAGTGTTCTTAGACATGTTTGATGAAAATCGGTTGAGCCGTTTAAAAGTTGTGGGGGGTGAAAGTGGGGAAGAATAACCGAATGTCTACAAATATACTCGAGTGGGGTCTCAAATGAAAGCGCACTGAAAGAGAATATTGATGACTTAATCGAGAATGTTCAAGCTTCGCTTGAGGAGAAAATTGGTGGTGGGAAAATTGGGACATGGAAATCCGATTGTCACGTGAGAGTATCAATGACTACATCTCAGTCTTTGCAATTGTGCTAAAGATGATTTGTCATGTGGGTTATTAAATAGTTTTCTTTGGTCGAGCTCACAAACTGCTACACCATCCAAGGAAAAGGCCAAGCCTATGTAGCCTGAAACAGAGTAAAAATACTCTACTTAAGGCTACATAGGCTTGGCCTTTTGCGAAAGTACTTTTACCTAAGTAAACCACAGCTTTTTCAACTGTCGTGCCTTGCAACTTATATGCCGTAATCGCCCAACATAAAACGATAGGAAACATTGTTCTTTCAATATTTCCATATCCTCTAAGACCTTGAAAAGTTACATTATGTGGCCTTATCAGAATCCATCCATTCTCGTCAACACAACTCCGGCCGATAGTGGCATCATCAAATTGAATTGATATTGTTTTTGGAAGCTTCCCATCTTCCTGTTGGCCACGGCGAAGTTCTATGTATTTACAACTTAACAAAATCTACATTATAATAAGTATACCTATAAAAAGTATAAAATAAAAAATTAAATTAAAAATTTAAAAAACCCCCGACACAAAAACCTTAAATCCCTTTAAAAAGTAAAAAATAATAAAAAAACTCAATCTTGAAGTACCTAAGTATGTATTAATAATTCAAAAAAATAATACGTCGCGTTGGGGGACCGCTCTGCGAGGGCAGACGTCGTTGACGGTCGTATCCTAAATGCAATATTTAGAAGTCATTTTATAAAAGTTTTCTTCAGTTAGGTAATAGACTATTTGTAAGTAAATTGTTAGGTTTGGAGCGGTCCCCCAACACGACGTATTATTTTTTTGAATTATTAATACATACTTAGGTACTTCAAGATTGAGTTTTTTTTATTATTTTTTACTTTTTAAAGGGATTTTAGGTTTTTGTGTCGGGGGTTTTTTTAATTTTTAATTTAATTTTTTTTGGTTGAACTCGTTAATCTCAGGAACCATTAGTTCGAAATGAAAAAATATTTTAGTGTTGGATAGATTATCAGGAAAGGCTATATAACATCACGCTTGGACCCATCGAAGCCGAGAAAAAAGCAAAAAGTCACATATACAAAATTTGATGCGGATAAAGTCTCGGGCACAAGCCATTTCGGATTAGGCGCACAATGCCACATTCGCAAAATGACATTTTGAAATTTCGTAAAATGTCACATTCTCAAATTGTCATATTCCGAAAACGCCACATCGCAAAACGTCACATTAGCAAAATGCCATTTTCGCAAAATGTCATTTTCGCAAAATGCCTTATCGCAAAATACCATTTTCGCACAATGTCAAATAATCAAAATATCTAAATGTCACTTGGGACATAGTCAATTTTTTATATTTAGACGTTAAATGTTTTTAAGAATAACGCCACCTAGCTATAATTTTAAGAAAGACTTGATTAAGAAAATCGTATAATCAATACTGCAAATCAGTTAACTCTAAAGGTACACTGACAATAGATGGCGCATGCGGAAAAATACTTTGAATCATAATTCTAATTATTCTTCTGACATTAATTTTATGTAATGATATATCATTGTATTAAATTTGCATCTAATCATTATTAACATTTAAATTGTTAAAAAATAAATTATTAAAAATGAGCGAAGATGGGTTCTTCCAATAAAAAAAAATATTAGTTTACCTACAAGGAAAATAAAATCAGTGTAATGACAATTAGACTATTTGTTATCTTATTTGTGTTGACTTGTGCTGTTTAATAATTAATTACGATTTAAAATGGATCCAGAGTTTAAGTTTGTTCGTAATCAAAAGGGATACAAATCTCTGATTTGTGGTGATCATAGGTACAACAAACAAAGATGTATCAAAGGAAAAAATATTATTGTGTGGCGGTGTGTAAATAGAAAATACTGTAGTGCTTTAATACACCTTGACGACTCAAATCAAGTCATAACAAAACGGACGAAGCATAAATGTGGTTTTAATCGCTACAAAAGTGAAGTGTATAACTGTATAAGGTCTTTAAAAAAAGCTGTTTGCAAAGATTTTTGTTCTGTGAAAGAAATTTTTGAAAAACATATCTACGATTTGAAACGAAAATTTCCTGACATTGAAGACGCATTGCCTACATTTGAATCACTGAAGGACACATTGTACAGGTCACGCAAAAAGTTTTTAAATACAGACAGGTTAAAACACACAAATACAGCAACAGTTAAAATACCCGAAAGATTAGGGAAAAAAAAATTTGTATGTGAAGACGGTGCTGTAGATAAAATTATAATATTTGCTACAAAATTAGCTAGAAGAGTGATCCAGAACAAACGAGGTGACTACTATGCAGACGGAACCTTCAAGTCATGTCCCGACCCGTTCTATCAATTCTATGTGCTACACTTGGACGTCAATTCTAATCAAAATTGCACAAATATAGTCCCTGTGATTTACGCACTATTACCTAATAAAAGTCAAAGTACGTACGAGCGCTTTTTTTACTTAATAAAAGAAAAAATGGGTGTTGAAATGAATACTTTCAAGAGTGACTATGAAATTGGACAAATTAACGCTGTGTCACATGTATATCCATCTGCTAAAATTAGTGGTTGCTACCGTCACTATAATGCCGCAGTATGGAAGAATGCAAAAAAAAATAACTTGAATAATACAAAAGAAGGACGTAACATTTCCAGAATTATAGCTATTATACCCTTACTGCCAGCTAACCATATACCTACTGCATGGAACTACATTTTAAATAACTCACCAGATACACCAGAAATGAAAAGGTTTCAAACCTATTACGAAAATCAGTGGTATCCAAAATTACTTCCATCTGTTTTGAGCTGTGCAAACCAAAGACACAGAACAACAAATGCCCTCGAAGGCTGGCAGCACCGCCTTAACAGACGTATCCCTAAAAAACCTTCACTATATCTATTCATACATAAATTACAACAAGAAAGTAAATACTGGGACAATATATATAAACAATCTTTATTTCACAATTTCCGACAGAATCGGAAAAGCAAAGACATCCATTTTGATGAACAATATAAAAAATTGTTAAAAAAGTTAAGCGATAACCGTTTGTCATTAGCAGAATTTCTGCGTAAAGTTATTTTTCTACAATTATATAAATAGCCATTTTATAGGTTAAAACATAATTATATTACAATTATAATTATCATCAAACAGCGGACCCTGTGCAACTAAATAGTTGATGAATCCTTACAGTTTTACAAAAAATTAAGCTTTTTTTGAAAAAAGTTACAATTTTTTGTTAATTATGTTTATGATTCTCAGCGAAATATATTATTTATATATATTTAATAAAAAATGTGATTAAATACGTAATTAAATTAGTTTTATTTTTTCATTCATAAGTCATCGGCTCAGAAAGCACTAAGTGTAAGTGGCTTTAACTTTTAAGAATGTGTCATTTTGAGAATGTGTCATTTTGAGAATGTGTCATTTTGAGAATGTGTCATTTTGGGAATGTGTCATTTTGAGAATGTGTCATTTTGAGAAATGACATTCTGCGAATGTGTCATTTTGCTAATGTGGCATTTTGCTAATGTGGCATATTGAGAAATGACATTTTGCGAATGTGTCATTTTGCGTCAATATGTCATTTTGCGAATGTGGCATTGTGCGCCTAATCCGCCATTTCATTATATAAGCGTTATAGGCTAGGCTCTAGTAAAACTTGTTCTTTTAAAACGAAAGTAAAGAATGGATGTTGGATTATAAATAAGCCATAAGGAATTAAAAGAAACTGTTTATGTAATTGTACCTACAATTAAAGCTAGCAAATAGGACCACAATACCATAAATTTATTTTTATTTCCCTGTCAGTAGAAAAAATCTCTTATTTAGAAGAAAATCTTTTGCAGGAAAATGTCTGCAAAGGCGTTAATGTATTTGCATGATAAACGTGTCTGTGCCTACAGGAGAGTAGGACACACTACAAAGTCAACCTAGTTCGCCTGTTCGCGAGAGATTTCTTTTTAAAAGACCGACGGATGTAGCCAAAGAAAATTAAGTCCACCAAAATGTGCTCGACGCAGATAATAATATTAAATGTCATGAGGAAAAAACTGGTTTGTTGGATGGTATAGAAAATGCTTTATTTTAACAACATAAATACATATCTACAAAGTGAAATGTTCCGTGTAGAATTTAGCGCCTGCTTGGTTTAGCACTAACTTCCGAGTTGGTTGATATTTGGTTGATTAGTTGGTTGAGTATTAACAGTCGCACGGGTTGATCGTTCAGGTTAAGCTACGCTTGCCGCGGTTAGTCCTTGGATGGGTGACCATCTTTACATACCAAGACCCTTCCGTGTCTCGGAAAGCACGCTAAGCCGTTGGTCCCGGCTGTTTTTCGTACATCTTAGACAGTCGTTACGGGTAATCAGAAGCCCGAAAGTCTGGCAACCAGTCTTACCAAGGGGTTATCGTATACTCAGTACTTGGGTTGTGGAGGTCAGATAGGCAGTGCTTCATGTAAAATTTCGGTACTCAGCTGCATCCGGTTAGACTGGAAGCCGACCTCAACATAGTTGGGAAAAGACTAGGCAGATGATGATGGTTGGTTGTGGTTTGGTTGTTGGTTTACGACCGCCGATTTAATTATACGAAATTATATGATTAAAGGCTATATTGATTGATACAATTAATTACAATTAGGAAATGAGGAACTTAATCTAAATTAGCACTAAGATAGTGTTACGCGATTGGTCGTCGGACACGTACCTACTGGCGGGTAATAGCTGCAATACACGCATTTACGGAAATGCATGCAGGCAAAAGTGCTGAGATGTACGGTTGCAAATATTGCACCGAACATATTCCTGAGCACAAGACGTGATAAGAAAATAATAAAGTGTGAATAAATAAATAGTAGTGTAGTGTCGCATGTAAAGAATAGGATCATCTCATCTCTTCCTGTGGGTGTCTTAAATGGCTACTCAGGGACTTACTATAAAATAGGCAGCAACGTTCTCTATGAATTTTACCACTAAAACGCGTTCGCTAACCCGCCTGTCAAGCGTGGAGATTATGGCAAAACTCCCCAAATTGGGTGAGGCCTATGTCCAGCAGTGGACGTCTTATGGCTAAAATGACGACGATGATGATTATTAGGAGTAATAAGATAATAGGGTAATATTTAGCTTTTGTTGGTATCAAAATTGTGAAAAGATCTGATTATAAGATACGGAGATGAGGCCTTCAACAGATGGCGATGACTTCATAGTTTTTTTTTAAATTTCCACTTCAGAACTTTTTGAGTCTAATCTTAATGTCTATTTTTATTTCATTTATTCCTGAACAATTTACATTGTGTTGAATATACATGCAATCTACATAAAATTATAAGAACTAAGAATTATTCGTTAACATTCCAAAAAAATAAATCAAAATATAATACTAACAGTTCCAAGAATAACGTCCAAACAGTTTTGAAATACTACTAGATAGTTCAAAAATAATATAATTATAATGTCTAGTGCAATGTATTTTTTTTTTAAACCATGTAATTAAAATGTCAAACAGCTTTGAAATACACTGTCTAAAAAGCTTTAAATATAATGTCAAACAGTTTTAAATATGATGTCAAGAGATTTCAGATTTTAAATGATGTCAAAGTTTTCATAATCATCAAAATTTAATTCCATTCTAAAATATAGTCCTCCAGACCGAATTTCGGCCACGGCGGCCAATCTCAACGGAGACTAGCCATCGGCGCGGGAGATATTATAGTGCACAAGTGTATGCGCAGACACAGGAGCACTCACTCTTCCCTCACTCTCATAGTCCGATGGGACGGCAATCCGACACGACCGGAGAGAGATCAGGCGTAGGACCAACTGCTTAACGTGCTTTCCGAGGCACGGGAGTATCACACCGCCAACTTCCAAACTCCGAGCTGCTACTAAGAAATTCCTAATGGAAAAACCCAGTAACACTTTGCCCGACCCGGGAATCGAACCCAGGACCCCACGCTCAGCGGGCGCGCTTGTGACCACACGACCAACGGGGCAGTTAAATAATAGTAATTCTAAAATAATAGTAATTCTAAAATAATGATATTATGGTTATCTAACTTTTAGCTAGCATCTTAGAGGGAGGGTTCTGCCTGTATATTTGGCCGCATACAGTACTTCGCTAGCTCAAGGTCAAAGTGTTACGAAAAACATGTCTTTGACTGTACCTAATGTGGTAATATAAGTACCACTATACCTAGATATTAAATAACAAGAACGTGACCAGCAACTCAATACTATCACGGACAAATTGCCTGACTCTTTTGAAGTGACAAGCTCAATGGCTATGACAGAACAGTCCCGATTAAATCAAAGTGTGGTCATTATCAGCAGGTCGAAGGTCCCTGGGACTGTCACTGACAAACGATGTCGGAAAACAATAGGACTTATCGTGTTACGGTGACATAGTGACGACTGACCGCTGGAGAGAGATCGTTAATTTTACAGCTGACACTTTCTGGGCTTCTGTAAATTACGGACCGTTTTTGTTAGGGTTCCGTAGTCAACATGGAACTCTTACAGTGTTACCATGTCCGTCCGCCTGTCCACAGCTTAGCTCAGATTCGTGGTAGGTACTAGAAAGCTATAATTTCGCTTGGATGTACATATTGGCCATGCCGAAAAAGTAAGAATAAATATACAATAATTAAATCTTAAAAATAATATTTACATCTCCTCGGCGTCGACACTAAAAGTGGGTATTTTTGTTTTCTCTCGTACCCCATGATGTGGGGTGTCTTTGGGTAGTTCTCCAAAAACAGTTGCGTATTTGCGAAAACAATTTTTCGATTAAGGGATCCATTTGTGAAATAATAAGCTTTAAAGTGCTTACTTTTGTTAAGGTAAAGTGTCGTGCCAGCTAAAATATCACGGGTGAAGATAAAAAGAAAACTATCACAGAGCAGCTATGTAAGCTTTTCAAGTTAACTAGAATAAGCCCGCCAACTTACATTTGCAGTTGGAATGTATGGTAGAACATGTTTTTCAACCACTATGTCAAGTTTGTTTTTGGGATAAATTCATCTCAACTACGAAACCCGTAGTTGGAACTGTACGCGGTCCAACCCGTACTTGGCTGGGTTTGAATGTTACGATCAGTAATTCTCGTATTCATTGGAAAGCACTGTAGTACAAGGTGTTTTGTTTTTTCAATAAATAATAGTCTATAACTCCCTCATCAGTGTAATGGTAACAAGCGCTACTGCTGAGCAATGAGATCCTGAGTTCGATTCCCAGATAGGGCAAAGTGTTATTGGATTTTTCTGAAATTTCACAGTAGCAGCCTGAAGTCTGGATACGTTTCCGATGAAATATGGGTGGTACCACTTTAGGTACACCTCCGCCCACTCCTTGAGGGAACTAGGGGAATTTTATGTTCATTATCAACATCTTCATTTCAGCCGAAAGAAGTCCACTGCTGGACATATGCCTCCACCAATTTGGGGGGTTTTGCCATAATCACCACGCTTGGCAGGCGGTTTGGTGATCCCAGTATGGTGGTAAAATGCATAGATAACGCAACTGCCCATTCTCTACGAAGTCCCTAAGTCGCCCCTTAAGACACCCACGGGAAGAAATGAAATAGTGCTCTTCTTTACATCCGGCACCACACTGAACCACGGCTAAGTTATGTTATTCTAAGTCTATAAAAGCTATAGGTACTCTGTGTGAAGAAAAAACGACTGTAAAAAATGAAGCTCTTTTTCCAGACAGTTTTTTTCTGTGAACCCGATCTCAAACCTAGGCTAGATTAGCTCAAAGACAAGAAACAAGATATGACAACCCGATGAAATCCATCAAAACGTTAGACAGAGTTGTTTGTCAACGTAATTCGGTAAAAGGATTCCTTAATACTTTATCTGCTAATGGACAAGTGTCTCGTATTACTTTCTACTATACCAATTTGTCTGGCGGCTTCAATGTCCCACAAGTATCACTTTCCTTAACGAATGAGATACTAACTTATACGTATAATACGTCTCCAGGGCTACCACACTGCCATTTAGGCCGAGAAACTTGAGTAACAAGTTTCTTACAGAGTTGATGACCCTAAGTGAAGGACGGTTTCTCGTTAGCGAAGTTAGGCATAGGGGTCGGTGAGCTTTAATTTGTTTGTGGCGGCCCTAACGTTGTTGCTACAGCAGTTCCTGTTGGCGTGTACGTGAAATTTGTTCGATAATCGATTATTTAGATGAAGAGTCGCAAGTTCACAAGTTGTGGACTGTTTATGAGACATGTAAATAATTATGAAAGTTGATGAAGTCCAAGTTAGCTATTCTTCTTCTCCTTAGCGTTTCAATAGCAATTTAAATATAATAAGTCCAGAATTAGGCTACGGCAACTTGGCACTTTCAGCAGCGTCCATTAACTACTGTAGCGTGCAAATAACAGGACACGCTGGACAAGATTTCAGGGGCTGCATTGTTTGTAGGACAGCACCACATTTACACTCTATGGCGGAGTCTTCTGTGAATCTCCACTTGAGTAGGTTTTCTTTACTTTGGCCTACCTGATTCCAGAGTCTATTTAAAGACTTCCACGAAATCCAAGGCAACTTGTGTGCAGGTGCGAGATTTTCGACAGGTGGAATGATTTGATTTGGTAGGAAAGCACCATGTCGCCACAGGCTTAGTCTTTCGTTTGACCGTTCGCCAGTAAGTGGGAGGACACAATAAGTTAGCTATAGTCGTCGATAAATTGATGTGAAAATCATTGCTTCTAAGTACCTAAGTCATCGTACTGTAATTGTGTAATTTTGTATGTAAATTCAGATACAAGGTACTTGTTTATGAATAAATAACTATGACATCATCATCATCTGACTAGTATATAACCTAACTATGTTGGGATCGACTTCCAGTCTAACCGAATGCAGCTAAATACCAGTATTTTTTTGGATGGAGCTCCACAACTCTGTTACTGGGTAACACGATACCACTTAATAAGACTGATTGTCAGACTTTCGAGCTTCTGACGACACCCGGAACAACAGTCAAAGGTTCACGAACGACAGCCGAGACCAACGGCTTACCATGCTTTCCGAGGCATGGAGTCGGGTCTTCGCGTGTACACGTTGTCTTCCATCCACAGAGTAACCACGGTAAGCGTTGCTTAATCTGATCGATCGACCCGTGCGGCTATCGGCCCGGTGGTAATAACCCCATTTACGAGTGGGTTCAAACCCAGGCAGGTCCTTTACGTTTTGTAAATTATTTCTTCACCATTGCTCTCAAAACGGGAAGGAAAACATAGTGAGGAAACCGGCATGCCCTAGAATCACAAATTCGAAGACATTCGACATCTACCAACCAGCAATGCACGCGCGTGGTGTATTACTAACAGTCCACTCTCTTTCCAAGAGAGGAAGCCTGTGCTCCAGCGTCCTTCAGCAAATAATGTCTTTTATGTACGAAATCAGCCTATAATGTTTACTACACTAAGAGCTGATTTTGTACAAAAACACACTATTTATAAAATATCATAAATATAACTTAGAATCACGCCTGTATCCCCGCTGGTACACGTCTGCTCAGTGCTCAACCCTACATCTTCTACTCGCCAGTTAAGTTGAAGACACAGCCACAAATGGCATAACATGTCAACCAATCGATTAATGTGTGAGCAGTTAAATTACCAGCCCCTCACCATACTTATAAGTATCTACGTTACTACGGATAAGACAGAAATGTCAAATTACAAGTGTCGCTCATCGATTACTCAGCAAAAACGTCTAAAGGAAAGACAGTCTTACAGTTTGAGTATAAATCTGACAAGGTCTTTGCCTGATGTCTTTCTCTATCCTTCATCTTTTGCTAGTCCACGCTTTATCGTTCCTGTTTGGACGAAACCTAACCAGTACGACCTTACGTGGCCTGCCACGATCCTGCCTCATTTGCTCCGTTTTCTTTTAACATAACATAAAATATTGAACGTTTTCAGATATAAATGGTGCCCGACTACGAAACTTTCGAAGACACTCAACTTGTAATAAAATTACGCGATATAATTTCATCATGCTAAAGTACTACTCTTTATCATATTCATACCCAGAAGCTAAGACTAAGACACACACACACACACATACAAAGATAGTCACCATCACACACAGCAATTATATACCTCACAGTAGGTACACACATTCATGACGAAAGCTGAAAGCATTTCCTCTGTCTTTTGTTTCTCATGAATCATTTGTCAACGACAAGGCAGCCTTGAACGAACCACAAAGGCGAGGGTTCAAGGTTCTTGACATATTAGACGTTCGTCATGACATGGAGATAGCAGTTTTAAATAGACGACGCGCCGCCGTTTTTGTGACGAAAATGGAAAGAACATTTTTAGACCCGGACTTTATCTTTGACAAGTTGTGTGTTAGGTTGATTTAGGTGAACTATAGGAAAGGAGCGAGGGTCGAACAGAACCTGTTTATGACCTGTTATTTACCTGTTTTTGTTAACAAACTTCAAATGATATCATCTTCCACATAATAATTCCGTGTGGTGCCAGACGTAAAACACCAACCCATTTCTTCCCGTGGGTATCGTAAGAGGGGACTAAGAGACTTACTAGAGAATGGGCAGCAGCGTTTTCTATGCAATTTACCATTGTACTGCGATCGCCAACCCACCTGCCAAGCGTGGCGAATATGGCAAAGCCCCCCAAATTGGGGGAGGCCAAAATCCAGCAGTGGACGTCTTATGGCTGGAATAATGAGGTATTATTCAGAGGTACTCAGGTAGTCTATCAGTGTGTCTGTCTAAACATAACGATAAAACAATAGTATTGTGATTTAAAAAGGCTATTTTGATCGAACACAGTTTCACAACCATTATTTATTTACTAGCTTATGCCAGCAGTTTTGCTAGCTGTGTTCGGAAATATTTCACGGGAATATTGCTGCCTACTACCGGAATTAAAGTGAAAAATCAATGCAATCAAGGTTGTAAATTATCTGTGTCAAATTTTATCCAAATCTGTTTGGCTGTTTTAGCGTGATTGACAACAAACATCCAAAAATCTAAACACAAACAGTTTTAATCGAATCCTATAACACTACGTTACTTTATGTAAACAACCTCCATACATTTCAATGAGCTGATAAAATACAGATAACATTCGCCAGCTCTAGAGTAACAGCTTGTATAAACCGAACACTTAATTACGAACACCAAATTCAAGCTACTATCTGTTAACTAACTTAAGTAATTTGTAGGTGTCTAAATTTAGTCTAGACAGACAGTATGTAAACGATCAAACTTTCACGGCTGCACCTTGTTCCTTCTAAATTAAACGGAAGAATTTGATTGTCCTCATTTAATGACGAGTTTATTTATTCCAATTCTAACGTTTAATATTGTTCGAGGAGAGGCTATTAATTTTATGGAGCCAATTGAGCTGCCTTCAAGTCACCTTAATAGATCGACAATGTCTTGGAAATTTGGGTGGGACGTCAGAAGGTGGCTGTATTTTTGAGACATGGAGGTAGAAGAAATGGAGGTTTAATGTGTGAGAGATCCGAGCAGTTTCCCACTCACTAGGTGACTTTGAGATTGTGTTGTTGGAATGGGCCGGGATATAGATTGTGTAACTAGCTGTAAAAAATGTTACGCCTGCTCCGGCTGTCGCGGGGACACGACGTAATTGAAGTAAACTAATCATGTCCGCCATGATGTTCTTTCCTCTGTAAGAGAAATCAGGCTATTCTCAATGATTTTCATTCATTTTTATCATCATTTCAGACGAAAGACGTTCACTGCTTGACATGGGCCTCCCTCAAGCTCCACCATTTCGAATCCATTGGTCGCACGTCCACAATCGATCAATCAAGGACTCACAAGGTCATCGATCCACCTTGTTGGGCATACCAACTCTACGCCTTGCGGTACGTGTTTCTCCGGTAGGATCGAAGGCTGATGGAGCAGACGAGTCCTTCGTCGCGTGGAGTCCGCGTATCAGCAAGCGTAGCTTGGGGCGCCCCCCAGCTATATGGGCTGGTGACCTAAATAAAGTGGCTAGGATAGACTGGATGAGAAAAGTGGAAGACAGGGTGTTGTTGCTCAACATGGGAGAAGCCTATGTCCAACAGTGGACTGCGATAGGCTCAGTTGATTGACGGGTAGGGGAATGATAAATTGCGAATAACTATTAACGATTTTAAGACCAGAATGAATGTACATAAATATGTAGACACTCCATTTTCTCCATATTCCATGTCCCGAGGTCACTTGAACCTATAAACCTGAATTCCATTTGTCATAATAAATGACAAACGGCTCTGTTTATTTGACAAAACAATGTTTATTTCTTTCGCTACTTTGAAGTTTGTGACTGGGGTGCTAAAATGGTAATATTAAGTTAGGCTGACGTAAAACGACAAGCTCTTGACATGCAAAAAGCGTTTCGAGTAATCGGTAACGTTTTCGTGGAAATATTTCCTAACATTGTTTCAGTTATTTAATTTTATTTATTGAAACTTCTCGCACACAATTAGGTACAAAAGCGTCTTGGCATTCTGTGACAGTCAATCGAGGATGGTGAAGAAATAAAATGACAGGAGCTCTATTTGAGAGAAGATAATAATAACAGAACATAGTGACTAAGCAATAAAAATACAGGGCTAAATGAAAGGTTATCCTTTCCAACTACGCGTCGGGTTCCAGTCTAACTGAATGTAGCTGAGTATTAGTGTCTAAACACACTATGCCGAAGGTACGCGACCGAAGATCGGCATGATTACGCCTGCAATGCTAACTGAATTACTGACGACACATTATGCCGAAATTACGTTGCGTCATAGCATACAGCCGAACTTCGGTCCGGCGTAAGTTCAGCCGCAATTCGGCGGCAACGTATTCTGACATTCACACAGTATACGCGACCGAAGTTCGGTTCAATTGCCGACGAAGACCCTCTTGTAAAGCCTCTGCAATTGCTATTACTGTAAAATTGTCTATTTGTCGGGTTTCGCCCTTCAAAATTAATAACGGAACCCTAATAGGATCACTTTGTTTTGCGTATGTCTGTCCGGCTTTTTATATAACACGACACGATGCCACAACAGCGCTCGAGACACTGAATACACACAAAGTTCCGCAACTGAATTTCTGTCGCGTAAGTTCGGCACTTATAGTGTGTCATATCAGCCGAATACGTCGGATGGTAAAATCAGCCGTGGAACTTCAGTCGCGTACCTTCGGCATAGTGTGTTTAGACCTTTAGTGTTTAACATGAAGTGACCGCTCCAAACCTAACAATTTAATTACAAATAGTCTATTACCTAACTGAAGAAAACTTTGATAAAATTACTTCTAAATATTCCATTTAGGATACGACGGTCAACGATGTCTGCCCTCGCAGAGCGGTCCCCCAACGTAACGTATTTTTTTTTTGAATTATTAATACATACTTAGGTACTTTAAGATTGAGTTTTTTTTATTATTTTTTACTTTTTAAAGGGATCTTAGGTTTTTGTGTCGGGGGTTTTTTAAATTTTTAATTTAATTTTTTATTTTATACTTTTTATAGGTATACTTATTATAATGTAGATTTTGTTAAGTTGTAAATACATAGAACTTCGCCGTGGCCAACAGGAAGATGGGAAGCTTCCAAAAACAATATCAATTCAATTTGATGATGCCACTATCGGCCGGAGTTGTGTTGACGAGAATGGATGGATTCTGATAAGGCCACATAATGTAACTTTTCAAGGTCTTAGAAGATATGGAAATATTGAAAAAACAATGTTTCCTATCATTTTATGTTGGACGATTACAGCAAATAAGTTGCAAGGGACGACAGTTGAAAAAGCTGTGGTTTACTTAGGTAAAAGTACTTTCGCAAAAGGTCAAGCCTATGTAGCCTTAAGTAGAGTTTTTTACTCTGCTTAAGGCTACATAGGCTTGGCCTTTTTCTTGGATGGTGTAGCAATTTGTGAGCTCGACCAAAGAAAACTATTTAATAACCCACATGACAAATCATCTTTAGCAGAATTGCAAAGACTGAGATGTAGTCATTGATACTCTCACGTGACAATCGGATTTCCATGTCCCAATTTTCCCACCACCAATTTTCTCATCAAGCGAAGCTAAGAACATTTTCGATTAAGTCATCAATATTCTCTTTCAGTGCGCTTTAATTTGAGACCCCACTCGAGTATATTTGTAGACATTCGATTATTCTTCCCGACTTTCACCCCCCACAACTTTTAAACGGCTCAACCGATTTTCATCAAACATATCTAAGAACACTCGCACATAAGTCACCTTTAATACAAAAAAATAATAATTGAAATCGCTTCATCCGTTTGGGAGCTATGATGCCACAGACAGACAGACACACAGACAGACACACACACAGACAGACACACACACAGACAGACACGTCAAACTTATAGCACCCCTCTTTTTCCGTCGGGGGTTAATAAATGATAGTCAAATGGATAGGAAAGGGCCAAATTGTCTGTTTCTTTGGAATAGTTCAATTTATACCAAAGTAATAAGGTTATTCTTCGAGGACCAACTTTCTTTTAATTGATTGCTTGTTTATCAGAAAAATATGATGAAACTGTATGGTCGTAAATGCAGTCGCCCTCGGGTTGTGTAGGATTATCATCTAAATCGAATTATGAGAGTGAGGGAAATGAGAGTGCACCTGTGTCCGCGCACTCATTTGTGCACTATATTATCTCGTGAAAACTAGTCTTTGTAGAGTTTGGTAGCCATGGTGAAAATTCTGTTTTGAAGATTATTTTTTTCAATAATAAAATGTGATGTTAATGAATAATTATTTGTTTTTATCTACTCTCAAGTGGAAAATTAACAAGTTGGCGGACTACCAACGTCAAGATTAGAGATACGAGGAAAAAAAAATTCGTCAACGCCTGACAATGTTTTTCAACAAAAGATAATGAAACCCAAAACTGTTTCAAAAAAGTGTTTTTCGCTGGGCCCGATCGCTTTGATGAGATAAATAGCGAAGCTCGAAGATAAACAAACAATGCATAGTTTTGTGTGGAAAAATAGTATCGTAGGTCTAATTTTGTTACTAGTTCCATTATCCCTGTCTGACCACGTAATTATTGAACCTTTATAAAATTCAGTCTTAATTTTGTATTGAAACTGATGTACGACGTCTGACCTTGCGAATCACGTGCGTATAAAAAAATTCACAGTTAATTTCCCATGATCATTTTCTTTGTTAATCATTGATTTGTTCTTCTGAAAGAAGCACGTAAATATTTAATGTTAGATAGCTTTTTGCTGTCCATAACATAAGTACTTAAAGTAAATGTTGTCTCCGAGCTAGGTATTGTTTTCCTAAGTGTCTAAGAGGAGGCAAGGGCACTAATGTGGGAACTAGCTGACTGACATATTAGTTTTAATTCAAAAATAGACCTTGACGTTTTATGACGTGCAAGTGAAATCCTCCATAGAAGCAGTGGTGGTACAGAGGGAGTGGCTTGCAGGCTGGCGCATAACTTTATCACCACTGCTATCAAAAGGTTGAAGAAAACATCGTGAGGAAACCGGCATGTCCTAGAACTAAAAGTCGAAGGCATGTGACATCTACCAACCCGCACTGGGCCTGCGTGGTGGATTATGAGCCGCTTGTTCTCACAGAGAGGAGGCCTGTGCCCAGTAGTGGGGACGCTAAAGGTGGATTATGCTGCAGTGACCTCCAATCTAAGTAAAATATTAATGTCCAAAAGTCTTTTCTGTTTAGTCATTTATACAGGATAAGTTTTTATCAGGAGTGGCGACCGCGTACTGGAAGACGGAGCGTTGGAAGACCTCCCACAAGATGGACCGATGACCTGGTGAAGGCCGCAGGAATACGTAGGAGGCGAGAAGCACAGAATAGGTCGAAGTGGCGATACTTGGGGGAGGCCTATGTCCAGCAGTGGACATCTTTCGGCTAAAATGATGATGATGATGATGAAGTTTTTATCCAGTGCGCAAATTTTAACAAATTAAACTTAAACGAGTTATAATAACCATGCAATTTTTATTTTGATATATCTTAGTACAAAAAAATGAAGTTATCGTTAACGAAAAATGTTTATTTTGAAACTGGTTTTTATAGTAACTTGCGCGCGGTGCCAGCGCGGCGGCGAAGGTGTACGACCGCGCGGTTACTGACCTATTACTATTGTTAATATCATATTACGTAATATGTAGGGTGTCTACAGTTTACTGATTTAAGGTCGGATAAAAATCTAAAAAAAAAGTATTGAAAAAATAATTGAAATGTGTTCTATTACTGATACCGAACCACCAAAAAAAAAAAAAAAAATTGCGCACTGGTTAAAATGTTTTCCTGTATGTAAAAGGAAAGCGTTTTATGCGTATTCGACTAAAAAAAACGACGACAAAAACAGGTTGTAGCGTGTTCCCCATTAAGATGTTATCACAGAGTTTCATACAAATGTTAATTAAATCGTACTAATATTAGTTTGTGCTACGTTTTGGGTCAAACGTTTGACTGATTGGTCGTAGATATGTATCAGTGACCACTTATGAAAAGTATGTACAGTTAGACCAGAAATGGTTTGCGTTTCGGTTATATTCGTGTTTCCGACTGAGCACGAAGTTTGCGTCACAAAAAACTTTTTACAAAAAAATAACAACCAACTTCCTTAAAAAAAACACTACAAAGTCAAAAATAACTTTAATTTTGGAATTCGGTTTTTGTAAAAAGTTTTTAATTTTAACTTTTTAGTTATGGTAGATACCCCGCACTAATCTAATCGCGTTATTTGTTTATTTGTCGCGCAAATACTTAAAGCAAATTTAAGACTTATAAGTCTTAAATTTGCATTAAGTATTTGCGCCAACCATTGGTTTTCACATGGACTCCATTGTCCGAATGGAATCAAATTAAAATGGGACCATTCGGGAAGCACCAGTTTTTAAATAAAAAAAGAAATCATCAAAATCGGTTTACCTAGTCAAAAACTATGAGGTAACAAACATTTTAAAAAAAAAACAGTCGAATTGCCTCCTCCTTTTTTTGAAGTTGGTTTAAAATAGGTATCTTGCCACAGAGGTTTAATACCGCATTTTGTAGCCCCTATCTTTGCGTTTTATGTGTCGTATTAGGTTTTTTTCTCAATCAGGTTAAGTACTCCGGTCGCAGATCGATACTCATATTGTAATGAAAAAGTTTGAGTCGTTTTAAGAATTACATACAGTTGTTAATCTATAATTTTTTTAACATGTTAATACAAAATATGCAAGTACTTTCATTGTACTAACAGCTCTATATTAGATCTAAACATCGTGCCTTCATATTTACGAAGATAGACGGAGACTCCCGAAACGCAAACGTTTCTTTGGAAAACTGTACTAAAGTTACTAAAATTCATCTTTATAACACTGCTTTATATAGAAAAATATAGCTTATTGCTCTTTTGTGTACCAAATATATTTGTTTAATAGTTTTTGAGCACGCGATGACGGATAATTAGTGTAGTAATGTTATATTTTCTAGAAAACAATTGTTTCCCATTTGTAGGTGAAATAGTTGGGAGGTGTATTTGTGATTGAAAGTGACGTGCCTATTATATTCATGAACTAGCTTTTAACCGTGGCATCACCCGCGTGGTTGTGGATAATATCCCACGGGAACGTTATATCGGAAATGAAGTACCTATCCTATATGTTAATCTAGGTTATAAACTGTGTGCGAATCCATTCAGCTGTTTAGGTTAATCTTAAATGTACATCTATACTTCGACTTTTAATTGTATTCCGTAACTTGACAGTTGATGGGTCACATTTGAGAAAAAAAGATAGTGAGATGGTGTAAGAATGAACGGAATTGAATGTATGAACTTGAAATAATGACTTACATGCAAACTTTAAAAAAAAAACTATTAACTTGTCTTAAAAACACGATATACTATATCAATATACATATATTGTCTAAGGTTGTTAGATTAAATAAAATGACAAAAGTAAAAAAAACAATTTTTTATACTTAGTTTGTTTCTATTAGAAGAAATAAAATTCGTTCACTACCCCAACACTTTTAGTTTTAGTATGGTAACTTTATTTTCTTTGCACTGTCAAGTTACTGAATACAATTAAAAGTCGAAGTATAGTCAAACACACAAGCGAACAAAACATCCTTCGCTACGATTTGATGTAAAAATTGTTGTTTTACTAGTGGTGACAGAATTTGACAGTAATTGTTCTTGCTATAGCAATATTTCTAGTGAAATAGCTTTAGTAATGTTTTGTGTTGAATGGTAACTGATTTATGAGTACCTCTTTCTAACCAATCCGCAACCCTGGCAGGCATAGGACCTTTTTTTTTGTGGGTGGAAATTATCAAATGACGTCTCCCGTTCTTGGGTGGAGCGGAAGGGCGTGTCAGACTTTTACTGACTAAAACCCACCCGTGTTCCTTCAGTTACCCATGTACCAGGGCCACGGTATCTCTTTCGAACAAATCTCGCGACCCTGGCAGGAGGCATAGGTCCTAAGCCATACACCCTGTGTATTCAGCCAAAGCGACATCATGTCATCGTGTGGTGTTACAAAGATAAGTTTCATAGTTCTTTCATCTACACTGTTATTTATCTACTGGAAAACCAGTTTGGAAGTGATAAATGATAATTTATTTTATTTCTGTTAGTAGGTTTGTACAAAAACTTTTACACGTCAATTACCAGGTCACTCAGAAAGTATTCCGAAAAAAGTTTTTTTGTATGAGAGACTGGCCAGTTATAAGCTATTAAAAAAATAATGATTATTTATAAGTAAAAATAAGTACGTTCCAATTTCAAATTTTCCCTCCACATTATTTTGCGAGCTAATTAAATTATCGTGTCTCATTGGAAAATGGATTTGCGCCGGGAACATTTTCGCGCTATGATTTCTTACGATTTCAAGTGTCGCCCGAAACCGGACGAACCATACGATAGACTTCAAATTGCATTCATGGATGAAGGCCCTTCCATGGCAACCGTGTATCGTTGGTATAACAAATTCAAACGTGGTCGACTAACTTTGGGGGATGAAGAAAGAAGTGGTCGCCCTTTGACGGCTGTTACGGAGGAAAACGTGCTAGCAGTGAAAAAATCCAAGACAATAGGCGAATTACATATCAGGAGATTCAACACATACTGCAGATTGGATCGGGAAGCCTTCACAAGATTCTAGACGTGCATCTTCGCGTGAGGAGGATAGTTTCACGCTGGGTGCCGCACAACCTCACCGATGCTCAGAAGCAGGCTCGGGTGGAATGGTGCCGTGATATGATAAACAAATTTGAAACAGACTCGTCTCGGCGTATTTACGACATTATTACAGGTGACGAGTCCTGGATTTATCAATACGATCCAGAAACGAAGCGCCAGTCGACTGTTTGGGAGTTTCAAAACGAATCAACGCCTACCAAAGTGAAGCGATCTAAAAGCGGGGGGAAGATTTTGATCGCGAGCTTTTTCAATTTGACTAGCTATTTGGTGTCAAACCCTTTACGGAACCAAAGAAGCATCAACGCCGAATGGTATACTACCAAATGCTTGGTAGAAGTTTATTCTATTGTGAGCAACAAGCGACCAAACACAGGGCTCCGCGGGTTACTGCTCCACCACGACAACGCGCCCACGCACACCGCGTTCAAAACGAGGGACTTCTTCGACAACACGCTGGTCAAACTTCTGGGTCACCCTCCTTACAGCCCTGAGCAAGCACCGTGTGACTTCTTTTTATTCCCAAAAATTAAAAATCAGCTCAATGGGATACAATTTTCGCCGGAAGATGCGCTGTCAGCGTTCGAGCAGGCTGTGAACGATGTGTCTGCGGCGGACTGGAAAAAGTGTTTCGAAAACTGGTTCAGACGCATGAAACTTTGCATAGAGGCTAGTGGAGAGTATTTTGAAAAGATTTAATAAAAAAATATTTACTTATAGAACACTTCTTTTTATTTTCGCAAAACTTTCTGAGTGTCCCACGTATATTTATTTTTAAATAGATGAGGTCGGCGTTTCTCTGATTACTCTGAGAAGAAAGGCCGAAACAAACTCAGAGGTCACAGTCACTTTTACAGTCCAGACATATTTTTGGTTACACCATGTGAACACCATGTAAATTCGTGACCGAAATGATCTTTTGAGGAGAGAACCACACAGATTGAGCGAACCTGTCCAGTCAGTGTACTCATTTGTCACTATGGTATAGCATAGAAGGTATGTTGAAATAGTCTCCTTCATAGCAGGATATGTCAAAGTTCTAGAAGTAGGGCGAATCATTTGCGGGCATCGTTACTGAAAACATAGGTCTGATAAGGGTCGTGAAAGTGGTCAAACGGCTTAAGCGTATTTATGTTCAACTTACATTTCGCCATTCCCATGTTTAAGGGCCGCGCGGACAAATCGATTAGCTTTATATATTAGAAGAATGTACCTATGTATATTCTCATAGTTCATGTGTTAAGTTAGAGTATTGTTTTGATGTTAAGGCCGGGTGGCACCGTTTTCACCTGTTTTAGAATTGGTTTTTAATAGGCAAATTATTACGTCCAGAATCTGAAAAAAATATATATTTAAGATACATTCTTTCTCCTTAGCTTGTACCCGATCAAAACACGATACAATCAAATTTACTCGATAGAAAAAAAAGCCGAACTTACTTCGATTTGCAGTTTTTTAACAAGCCTAATTTCATTTTAAAGAAGTACTAATACTCCTATTTTTCTATAATTAGTATCAATGTATAGGTAATTTATTTTAGAATCGATTGAACCCGATCAATTTTTTTCATTTTATTTCTAAAAAAAAATATCGATCGTTCAAGTGATTTTTGATCGGCGCGTCGCTTGCCACTACTTGCCAGTGTCCTGCGAGACGTTATCGAGGTGAGACCTGTGACAAATTTTTGCGCGCGCGCTTCCTTTCTACTGCGTAAGTAATAATAAGAGAAAACAAAATAAATTGTAAATAAATATTGTTTTCAAGAATTTATATAGACCATAGTTGGTTAAGCTTTTGTTTTGTGTGTGTGGTTCTCATTGTGTAAATATTTGTAAAACTTTAAAAACAATGTTGCAATTCAATGCAATATTATTATGACATAGAGCTGATCTGATGATGGAGCTGGAAGTTGTCCATAGGATCTCTGTAATTAAACGACGCAGCCCCATCGAGATTGGGCTCGTTTGATTCGTCTTGACGAGTACTTTGATACTATATGGTAACCAGGGTCTGATGATGGAGTGGGAAGGGGCCATAGGAACTCCGTAATTAAACGACGCAACCCCATCGAGTTTGGGCTCGTTTCATTCGTCTTGATGAGTACTTTGATACTATATGGTAACCAGGGTCTGATGATGGAGCTTGAAGGTGGCTATAGTAACTCCGTAATTAAACGACGTAACCCCATCAAATTTGGGCTCGTTTGATTCGTCTTGATGAGTATCTTGGTAGGCGTGAATAGAAAGAGGTCGAAAATTTTTCCGCGGCAACGTACTACCAGGGTAAAAGGGACCCAATGTGATAATCCAGATTATAAACTATCTTGGTGCAAAATTTCATCCAAATCTGTTCAGTAGTTTTGCGTGAAAGAGTAACATACATCCATCCATACTTCCATACACCCATACTCACAAACTTTCATAATAATATTAGTCCACGTTATAAACTATCTGCTTGCTAATTGGAAAGAAGTTCCTTATCGCGCATTGTGAAAGGGGGCTAGACGGAAAAAAATCTCACGAAAAGTTATAACGACACTTTTTAACCGACTTCAAAAAAAGGACGAGGTTTCTCAATTCGACCGTATATATTTTGTTGTTTGTATTTGTTTGTATGTTGTTGTTTTTTTTGTTGTGAGTAGAGAGGGAGAGAGAGAGAGAGAGGGAGAGAGAGAGAGAGAGGGAGAGAGAGAGAGAGAGGGAGAGAGAGAGGGGGGAGGGAGAGAGAGAGGGGGGAGAGAGAGAGGGAGAGAGAGAGTGAGAGAGGAAGAGAGGGAGATAGAGAGAGAGAGGGAGAGAGAGAGAGAGAGAATTTTTTTGTTGAGTGTATACAGGTTTTTTGTACAGAATAAATAATAAAAAAATTATAACAATTATGAATCCTGGAATGGAACTTCGTTCCATCCGGGTGTCCCTTGACACCTCTAAAGTTTTTTTTTTTTTTTTCATTCAAATGCGTTCAGTAGTTTTTGCGTGACAGAGTAACAAACATCCATCCATACATCCACACTCACAAACTTTCGTATTTATAATGTTAGTCCAGGTTAAAACTATCTGCGTGCTAAATTTCATCCAAATGCGTTCAGTAGTTTTTGCGTGACAGAGTAACAAATATCCATCCATACATCCATACTCACAAACTTTCGCAATTATATTATTTTTTTTTGTTTTTTGTGTGACTAAGTCTTTTGTGTAAGTAAGTTATTTGTGTGTTTTGTATTATTCCAGGTTATAAACTATCTGCGTGCTAAATTTCTTCCAAATCCGTTCATTCGTTTTTGTGTGAAAGAGTAACAAACATCCATTTATACTCACAAAGTTTCGCATTTATAATATTAGTCCAGGTTATAAACTATCTGCAAGCTAAATTTAATCCAAATACGTTTAGTAGTTTTTGCGTGAAAGAATAACAAACAGCCATCCATACTTCCATACATCCATACTCACAAACTGTCGCATTTATAATATTAGTCTTGTATTATCGTTTCTTCTGTGGTTTCTAATACTGTGGACATACTGATGTCGCTACACTATGACCTGTCTGTGCTACGCCCGCCGCCGCCGCGCCGCCCGAACTTTTGGCGCGCTATCGTGTTCGACAAGAAGGACGCGCGGGAGGCGCCCCGCGGATTTCCGCGCACCTCACCCCCTCAAATCTGTATGAGTGTCGAATCACCTAGCCTTAAGTTAACTGTTCTATTACTACACACGTTGTCTACATATTTGTTTGTCTAGTCTCCTATCGCAGCTTAGAGATATCTTTGAAAATAAGCATGATCTATGGATATATTTTTCTGTTCCTTTCTTCTTGTCTGTTTATATATATATAAATGGTTAAATAAGGAAACAAAACAATTACGCTTAAAATTACTAGCTTCACTATTTCTCTCAGGAACATTTTAAATTAAATATAAACGTAATTAAGTAATTAATAAATACCTCTTGTTATCCTTTAAAAGTTAAATTACGTGAGCCTACTGTTGACTAAACTGACACAATTCTTTGACCCTCTTTACCGTAGGCTCTTTGTTAACGTTTTACCGCGCCGACCCCAAGAATTAACCTTTAATTTGTAACGGGCTTAAAATAGAATTGCTTAGATTAGAATATTTTGAAGGGAAAGAGCTAGATTGGCTGTTTGTGATTACATGAATTAGTTATAGATTGAAATATAGTTTCGTGTTGCATATTAATTAGGTAGGCGTAGGCGGTGGCAGAGAGAAGTACGGTGGAAAAATGTTGCGCTGACCCCAAACAATTATTATTTATTTATTTATAGTTAATTAAAACGGTACAACACCAATTACATTAATTAACATAGAAACATGTTAGGTTGACAAAACTAATATAAATTTAAACAATTACGTAAATTAAAAACTAATATGAAACAGAGGACTCCCTTTCATACTTTCTCTCACAGAACATATACGCATCATTTTATTCCATTCATCAACAAACACATCACATTCAGGGTTGGTAGTCAAAAGGGCACTAAGCATCTTTACTGTACGACAGACAGGGGATTCGGCTCTGGCTACAGTCTTAGATGGCAGTTGCGCAAAAAGATTATGCCAGTGGTTCTGACGGTGTCCGATGTATTTATTGGGCAGATAAAACCGGCAGAAAAGGCCATGGAGCTCTGGGCAGTCGATACGTCCCCGTAAAGTCTTACAGGCTACCGAGATCTGATCAAGGCCTCTTATTACCTCCAATGAGTTAAAGCCCAATGTACCCAAAAGATAGTTGGTGGGGTACATATAGGGGAAGAAATCAAAGAATAAGGGATAAGGTAAAAAGAATAATGATGATACAGGGTGTCAGGAACATCGACGTGTTTAAGTATTATCTGCGTATATATCTATATACGCAGATAATACTTAAACACGTCGTCTTATCTACATCATGTTGCAGAATTTACGCACACCATCTAACACCCTAATTAGAATATTATGTTATGATCATATTCAATACACTGTACTTTTACTAATATGTATAAAACATTGTTTGTTTATTAAATTAGTAATACTGACTGTGGAGGGACTTGTGTTCACATTACTATATAATTTACGTACGAACACAGACGCACGCGTATTAGGGAAGGACTAGCGTAGTAGGTCCATAGTCCATTTTGGTATGTTTTGACTTTATAGTGGAAGCGTGGCTATAAATTAAATTATTTTTTTATTTCTGTAAGTAGATCTTATAAGACACTTTTACACGTCAAAATTTTTTGGTTAATGTTTTTTTTTTTAAACTAGATGGCGCCCGTATTCCTTAGCCGACTGTTCCCTGAGAAGAAACGCCGAAACAAACTAAGAGGTCATGGTCTCTTTTAAAGTATATTATTGGAATTTTATGTGAGTCTAACAATGCAGGGCAATGTCTGGAAGAGCCTTTTGAAGGAAGCGCCATTGCAGCTTTGAGCTGACCTGACCCAACAGACGGCATGTATGTATCAGTCATCGTGTAGGTCAACCTTAAGTACATATAATTTAAGTACGTATACTCCATAGGTTTAGGTAGTTAACAAAGGGTAAACAAAAAAACCACGTGACTCATAGATGCAAAACCTTCCACGATACGAATTTAAAAAAACCAATAACGATAAATAACAAAAACTAACAATAACTAAATAACAAAAACAAAACAAAAAAACAAGCTAATAATATCACAATTCAACTAAATCGATACGAAACACACGCATAAATTCGCAAATGTCGAAAGCGCTGTCAACAAAGGCATTTAGTTAACCGACTAAACGTAATACCTGCCACTTCAGTTGCCAGACTATGTCACAGTTGTACTCTTCAATTTAGCAACGTTATCTAATGCGTTGTATTATCTAAAAGGTTTGGAGAACCTGTCTTTTTGGGCTCTTTACAAGGGACAGATTACAAAATATTATAATATTATAATAAATCTAACAAAAAAATATATGTGATCAAGCAGTTATGTCTACGAAGAGTAGTTTAAGAATAAATGATAAAGTGGAATATACTATAATAAAAGAGGAAATTATCGTGTGATCGAAAACAAATTTAATTTTGTTAGAACGAATTTTTAAAGAAGAAAGTTTCAACTATAAAAAACCCTTTTTATGATTTGTTTATCCTTTTTTAACTACCTTACAGAAAAAAAAATATTTTATGTAGTTATTGAACTTGGCACCCATTTAGATCTCACTTCTTTTATTGTTGAAGTTAACAACCAAGGCATATAGCATAATATTGAACTTGGCTCTCATTTCACATTAATTTTTTTGATGGGATATCGTTATATATTCACGTGAAGACCTTAAAATAGACATAAAAACCGGCTGTCATAAGTTTTGATTGCTAATTGCTGATTCTTACATTATTTTTTTTACATACATACATACAGTTATTACAGGCACTAGGTATATAAGTGTTCCGAATGGAATCAATTAAGTGAAAAATTATAGTAATATGATAAAAATTCAAAAGTTTCTGATTTATTCCTTTGTATCCACCTAATTACCTACCTGCATGCCAAATTTAAACTTTCTAGGTCATCTGGAACCGGGTTAGAGTTTTGATCTATAGGTCAGTCAGTGATAAAAATGACGATTTTTGGACGTTAATATCTAAATAACCGTTTGAGATGTGTTTATGAAATTTGGAGCACATATGTATCTTGCAAGTTTCAATATATGAGCCAAATTTTATACGTTTATGTGAAATAGTTTTTGAGTTATGAGGGGGTTAAAAGTGGCTCCAAATGGTTCGCGTAATATTACACACGGTGCTGCTCGCTAGTTCTGTTACTTGAACTTAGCTTGACATGCTACCGCGTGTCTAGATTTTGCTGAACTGTCAAAATGAAAGTCCTACTGTTAGTGTGTACAAGGTTACCCTCTAATAAAGGTACAATGAAGTTCCATCACAAGTAGTTACTGTCGTCCACCAGATCCCTCAATTACCACTGAAGCAGTGATTGGTCGAGCCTATTGGTAGGCAAACGATACCAATCTCGACCAATTAAGGAAGGTGCCTGAGAGGTTCCAATTACTGTCCAGCTTTTCGGCACCTAGGTACCTGGACTCGTAAGTCTATTAATGGTTTTGATGGCCAAAGGCGTACAGTTAAAGAAATGTATTGTTTAGAAGATTGAAATAGGTTCTATGTAAATTGGTTGTGTTATAATCATCTGATACAAATGACGATTATGACTTGAATACATGGAAAATTAAACTTTATAACGCAGACCTTTTTCAAACCGTTCTCGCGACATTCCGCTCAACCAATGATGCACTCATTCGCTTCTAGGATGTTCTAGGAAACGTGTCATAATATAATATAACAAGCACCCTTTCTTGACGGGGGTCGTCTGAAGTCCGTCAACTGGGGTGATCGAAAATTTATAATTTACCTACTTTTCTATGAAACGTGTGTCCTCGTCCCGGAGTGGACGTCTTTTGGCTGAAATAATGATGATGATGATTTTCGTCCCGAACCCGTTTTTTTGTGGACGGGAAACATCTTATTACGTCTCCTGCTCTGGGCGGAGCGGGAGGGCGTGTCAGACTGTTACAATAACTTAATGCGAATATAAACAACAGGGTTCGGGACGACATGCCAGGATCGCGAGATTAGTTCGTAAGAGGTACCGTGGCCCTGGCATATGGGTAACTGAAGGAACACGGGTGGGTTTTAGTCAGTAAAAGTCTGACACGCCCTTCGGCTTCACCCAGAGCGGGAGACGTCATTTGATGATTACCCACCAAAAAAACAAAAAAAAAAAAAAAAAACAATTGTATGCTACGATTGTAAGCTGGTTATAATTATTTCAATAAATTCTAAGTGTCACATTAATTTAGAATAGAGTGGAGAAAAAACAATATAAGAAAGATCAAGCTAACAAGCCAAAGAAGAAATTGTTAAATAAGATTCCTAGAACGTTTATTAGGGATAATTATCTACATTTCTCCTTAAATGTATTTTATTTTTAGATCCTGGTACAAAGGGACCTCTGTGGTCTCACAATACCTAAAATAGGTCGCTTTTGTAAGGTGCTTTTTGTCCCGGTGGCATGTTCCCGCGTACTACTGACTTACCAAAAGTAGTAGCTATATAAAGTACGTTTGTACAAATTTTCTTACACGTGAATCATATCTCTGAAAGTAGATGAGATTGTCATTTCCTACCCGACTACTCTGAAAAGTAAGGCCGAAACAAACTCAGTGGTCAGTTTCTATTAAAAACCATGAGTAGGTACACACGTTTGTCAGTAGTCGCGCAGCTCAACTCAGAACTTAAGGAGCTCAACGATTCGACGAACAATACGAAACAAACTATAGAAAAGACATTTGGGTACGCCGCATAAATTACTTAAGGCGCGGACTGACTACGATTTTAAATGCTACAACTACATGCTACAGCTCCAACAAATAAGGTTGAAAATTGAATAAATATTTGGATTGACGATGTGACTAAGCTGCGAATTGGCATTTATTTTACGGTTTTATTTAGATTATTCGGACTACACACATTAAATTAAATAATTGTCTGGTTAAAGTTTTAAAGTAATGTTTATTCTATTGAACTCTTTAAAAAAAAATGTTGTTATCGCTGAAAATACAGAGATGTTCGACGTCAAAGTTTTTTTTTGTGAAACAATTTTTATTGGAAATATCAAACAATTTTTCACTATTCTATTCGTTTAGAATTTTTCTTTAAACCCTTCTCTGTCCACTGTATTTTTTGTGTCGTATATTTTCATTGCGTTACGTCATACTCGATTGTCAAAGACACCAGTGTTTTGTGAATATTGAGGTAACACCGCGCCTTAAACTGCCAGATCATGATTAAAACTAAATAATACTAACGGTAATTTTGATTAATAGAAAACTGAGCGTAAACTTATTTCAGGTAATAGTGCTCTGGCATTTCTTTCTGAATGGGGCCATTTGGCACAGCCGTGAAGCACACATTCTCATCATTCTCAATTCTCGTAATTTTAAGAATGTTAACAGTCGATATCAGTCTCAATAAGTCAAAAGATACTTCGAGTTTCTATACATTTTTGACAAGTATTTGACATTTGGCTGTCGCCGAGATGAGACTGCAATTACATTTTGAACGTTTAGTTACGAGAATTGGCCTTCTGATTTAAGTGCACTTTTTACTTGTTTTATTTCAGTATTGTGTGCCTTTTAGTCTGTGCTTAATAAATGTAATATTTTTCTTCTTTTTATTATTTCTCAAATTTGACGTGTAATACTACTTTTGCTGTCAAGCATACTCGTCTGACTAACCCCCACATAACCTGACATTACAGTGTGCAGTCCCATCCATATTTGATCAGACACGGTTACTGAACTAAACTTAGACTACGTATTGATCGCTTGATTTCCTAATGTTATTAGGCTGTTCTAGTGATGGAAATAGAAGGAAATACAATGTTTGAAAGTACCGAATAGCATTATAATAATCATCATCATCATTTCAGCCGTAAGACGTCCACTGCTGGACTTAGGCCTCCCCCAATTTGGGGGGTTTTGCCATAATCGCCACGCTTGGCAGGCGGGTTGGCGATCGCAGTATGGTGGTAAAATGCATAGAGAACGCTGCTGCCCATTCTCTAGTAAGTCCCTTAGTCGCCTTTTACGACACCCACGGGAAGAAATGGGGTGGTGTTATTCTTTACGTCCGGCACCACACGGTACTATAATAATAGGCAAACATTATTAACAAATATGTGTAACCCAATAACTGGGTAGAGGAGGTCAGATTGGCAGTCTTTCCATGTCAATACTTGTATTCTAATGCTTTCGGTTAGACTGACCAACCGGCCGACCGACCGGCAGATGATGATCGTGGTCTTGAAAATCGACACATCGTTTACTAGCTGTTACCCGTGACTTTGACTGCGATCCAGGATGAAAATTAGCCTATGTCCTTTTCTAGGTCATGGTCTACCCATGTGATAAGTTTCACCCGAATCCGATGAGCCGGCTTAACGTGAAAGTGTAAGAATCAAACTTACTTTCACTTTTATAATATTAGTTAGGGTACCTACCATTAGATATTAACTGGGTAGTGTTTGCACATATAGTGTTGTTTTCACATATTAATAAATAGATAAGCGTAATCAGCCTATAAATAACTAATTGATTTGATCCATAGATTACTGACAAATGTGTACACTGACTGCACTGGTCCACTAAAATCTGTGTGGTCTTTTCCTCACATTGTCTTCACATGATCAGACCAAAATTGATTTTATACTTTAAAAGAGACTTATATTTCTTCTCAGGGGTAGTAGATAGGGAATATTTTCTCCGTCTAACTTATTTTTTTTTTAATAATATGACGTCTAAAAGAGTTTTCGATATCCAATTTACAGAATAAACGATTTTATTCATTTCTGTGCAATAAATTTCCCATTGCCGGGACACCGGGAGTTCGAACCCATACCAGTCATAAATATTACACTAATGACTAATAGGTTTACTCGTAAATATTATGGTAATAAGGTACTCATTTCGAAAAGAAATGGTTACTAACATAAAATAACATAATAGAAGCACAAATTACCAAATATATCATTTCTAATACGGCAGCTCATAAAACAATAAGGTCTCAGAACAACGCCATTTACATTTTAAATCAAGCCGTTATAATTTTCCACACGAAAGCCTTAATCTCTAACCTTGGAACATTAGCAACAAGTTCCAGAGTGTGCAGACGGCCTAAATCCGTGGCTTTACAACTGCCTGAAATAACATTATGATAACTAAAGCTTCCTTCACGCTCTGTTACACGTTGCTATACTGCGTTTGAAATTTAGTTCCCAAAATCGTAAAGAAAAATGTTTTTTGAAAAAAAAAAAAAAACCTTTACTAACCATAAAAATCTCAGTTTTCTGTATAGCTTCAAACTGTTGTACTCTGAAATCAACTTGATTCACAATAGTTTAAGTTCATATTTGTTTAAGTGGAATTGACAGAAATTGGAACTAAGGATTTGAATATAGAATAGGCGTTCATTTCAGCAGGCTTATGAATTTATGATGCGTGGTTGATTCGCTCGACAATTTTCGGCTTTTGTCGACATTAGAGAGAGATAAACATATCATTATTATTGGTAGGTTTTACATGAGTCCCTTCATAATTTTAAATTCATCGCGAATCGGAAAGAAAAGGGTCGAAATTCAAGAGTGAGAGAGTTCCTTCTGATATCTTATTTATTTAGGGCATTAATAAGACCATGCCAAAGAATCAACTGACATATGATTTTTTTTTTCGTTTTAATTTTTCCTGCATAATAATTCCACATCACGATTATTTATGTAGAAAACTCGTCCGTGAAATATGATAACTTCACATTTTCTTAACTTCAAATTTGAATTATTGGTTTGAATGAAATGATTTACTCGTAGTTCAAGGAAACTTAAACCCATGCTGAAGAAAAAGAAAACCATTATTATTCTCAAGACAAACCCCTCCAACCAACCATTTGAATTTGATCTTGAAAATGGTTGGTTGGAGGGGTTTGTCTTGAGAATAATAATTGATTAATCTTGTTGAATCTATAGTTTTGCGGACAATTTGTTGAGATCCGATTGTTTTGTGTGTAAACAACCCCTTTTGATGATATCGAACGGGTTTTATTTTAGAATTTGATTGAAATAGTTTGAGGTTATAGTGTGACCGTAAGAACGCCGCATGCTGTGAGGATCTCTAGCGTCTTGCGCGGCTTGAAATCGTGAAATACTTACAGATTCACTACACAGTACAATATACACTCATTTACATACATAAATCCAAGTAGGCTCAGTACCTGAGACCTCGAGTTTTCCTCATCCAGGTGAGTGATTGAATATTTGTTAATCAGCTCCGCGCACGGCTGACAGTTCTACCCACGCTTACCTCAGACCCGCCCAAAAGTGGCCAATTTGCTGTCTATCCTGGAACGTGAGGCCTGGCGTCGAACACATTTCTTAATTAAATAAAAACAACATATGCCAGTTGATTCTTTGACATGGTCTCATTAATATCCTAGAGTTATGGGATATCAATAGAAACACGTTGTATATGTGAAACTAGCTGTTGCCTGTGAAACCGTAAGTGATCTAGGAAGAAAAGTACCCTATACCCATATCCAGGTCATAAAATAACCGCACTCAAATCTAGTTATCCATTTAACATGTCACAAACAAACACACAGACAGACACACATAGCAGTCAAACTTATAAAACTCCTCTTTTTGCGTCGGGTGTCCAAAGAAAGAAATCAGTACAAAGTGAAAAATAATTAATTTTGAATCTCAGTGGCAAAAAATACTTTGCAATATATTTTTGGAGGTCGGTTCGACTATAAGATTCTCAAATCGTTACTTCAGACCCTTCCCAAGACTAAGACTCACAAAATAAATTTAATCTTCAGTCTACCACAATTTTCATTGGCATAACTTGACATAATGTCCTCACTTATAAACACAACAGCGCGACGCTCCAGTTTTGTTATTCCATTTTTTAATACAGAGAGGAAAACTTGTAATGGAAAACTCGCTATCTATATCATAAACGAGCTTCCTCGGGAGACTCCAACTTCGTGCAGAGTTGCAAGAAATAGTTCCTTAATACTTTACTTAGGGTAATATTGCATCTCCAAGCTCTTGAATATGTTAGTTTGCTGTAATATTCAGGTGTGGTTTTAACTTTTTGTGAGTTTAGAGAGTATTCTCTACAGGCAAAAAGCTGAAACCTACGTTACATGTTTTACTGTCAACTTACAAAAATAATTAACAATGTGTGGTGGTATCTACATTGTTGCAGGTGGCCTTTATACTTGTTAAAGACCTTGGTCATCATCAGTACCATAAACGACTTAAAATTGATGTTGTGGCGCGATTCTAACCTTACGACCCTCAGAGTCCAATTGGTCTTTACTTTCAAGTACTGCACAACTTCCTCAATCGTCTGGGAGTGATGCAGACGGGAAATATACAGCTGCGTCGTAGGCACAGCAGGGCGCAGCAGCATGTTGGGTCCACACGGAGCTGTACCACACTGGTTTCGTGAACAGGGCTTCTTCTTCTTCCTTTTCACTTTCGTGAAACCCTCTTCATTTTTGTTTTGCTATCGGCTTCGCGTGGATATTGAAAATTATTCCACGGGAACGTAATAGTGGGGTAGAAAGTATCCAATGTGTTTAATCCAGGATATAAACTAGTTGTGTGGCAAAAAAATACAAATCGAGTCGGTCATTTTAGCGTGAATGAGTAACAAATATCCAGACATCTAAACAAACATACAAACTTTCAAAATCATGATGTTAGTAGGATTCGTAGGATAGGATTTCGGCAACAGTTTTGCGAAATACGTATTAATCAGTTAAATTTCCATTTTCATAAACTTCCGTCCAAAACAAAATCCTATTAAAATATACGTATTGGCCCTTTTTTAATAGTTTAATAAGAAGTTCTAAGTAATATTTTGATCAAAGGATTGTCGTGTCGAAATGGCTGAACCGATTTTAATAAAACATATCTAAAAACGACCATTAGAAGCAGATTTTTTAATAAAAAACCGCAGCAAATCGGTTCGCCCATTTAAGAGTGCCACAGACAGACACACATAGCGGTCAAACTTATAACATCCCTTGTTTTGCATCGGGGGTTTAAAAATAAATTTCTTAATTAAAGCTACCGCAAACTTGTAAATAAAACGATTTAAGTAAAAACCAGTTACTTGTAAAGCAAAGAAAAACTCGAGCAACTTTCATACCACACTATTCAACAAATTCTATTATTATATTCATTTATTTCAGATTTACATGCACAAAATTGTTAGTGACAATTTCGCTTATGAGAAAACGAATGTTAGTATGTGATAAGACATTTTAAGAACCAAATACAAAAATTTACAAATATAAAATAAAACAAAAACATCATGGGATAATCCAATACCCGTGCACGTAACACTAAGCACTCGTGCAGTCGTATCCAGCGCTCAGCATCGGACAATCCCACCGGTCTGGCAATACACATTCTATGTCTTTGCCTTATTATTTCCGTGACAACATCCCAACAGCGGCTTCTCCCCAATCAGGGGGGTCCAAACGCTTCCTGTCAGAGGCTCTACACAGGGTCGTGCGGTCCATGGCCCTTTACGGGGCATCGGTGTGGGCGCCCTAATTGAGGCTGCGTCTAGCACGCCGGTTGTGTGCGTCCCAGAGGGTCATGGCCATCCGGCTAGTCCGGGGATACCACATGGTCTCCTGCAAGGCGGCGAGCCGCCTTGCCGGAGTGCCACCATGGGATCTGGATGCAAAGACATCCAGATCCCGTGGCACTCCGGCAAGGCAGTTGTGGGAGTGGCGCGAGGAGGCGAAACGCCGGGGCGAAACTCCACTGTCGCGACAAATCGCGGCACGGCGGACAGAGCTCCGGTGTAATCTTATGGCGACATGGCGGGTACAATTGTCACAACCCAGTGCAGGGCACGTCACAATTGCGGCGGTATGTCCCCTCTTTGAGGAGTGGATAGAGAGGCGCCATGGCGTCCTCACCTTACGCCTAATGCAGGTCCTCACCGGGCATGGATACTTCAGGGGGTTCCTGTTCAGGATAAAGCGGGAGGAAACGCCCGGGTGTTTCCATTGCGTGGATCGTCTGGAGGACACGGTGAAGCACACGGTGGAGGTGTGCCCTGCCTGGGTGGGGAACCGCCGTGTCCTCATGGAGGCGATCGGCGGCGGTGACCTCTCGCGTCCAGCCCTGATGCGAGCCATGGTATGGTGCGAGAGGGCATGGGAAGCTGTCACCTCCTTCTGCGAAGCAGTAATGCTCGCGAAGGAGGAGTCGGAGCGCGTGAGGGAGTGGCAGTCTTTGCGCCCTCACGTTCCTAGCCGCCACAGGAGGAGACGCTCCGGGCGTCGGGAGTCGATTGCAGACTCCCAGCCAACGAAGGCGCTTACGGGCGGCGAGCAATGGGTAGCTTGCTGCCCGGTATGGACCAGGCTCGGGTCGACGGCACGTAGTGTTCCACGTGCGCCTCAAAGAGATGCCAGCAGTATTGAAGGGGTCTGCTAGGACCGATGCCTGCCAAGGTCGCGAGATCTGTTCGAAAGAGGTACCGTGGCCCTGTCATATGGGCAACTGAAGGAACATGGGTGGGGTTTAGTCAGTAAAAGTCTGACACTTCCTCCCGTTCCGCCCAGAGAGAGAGACGTCATATGATGATTACACTGGTCGGCAAAAAAAAAGTCCGGGAGCAAAAAGCTTACTATGTGATTTCTATTGGCTTTTGAGTGTTGAGTCCAAATCTGTTTACAGATTTCCGCTGTCACGTCTAGTTTTTCGGATATTTGCATTTAAATAAAATACCGGTATTGATATATATGTATTTATTTTAGAAAGAACAAAATTACACTGATTGATGACTTTTACAACACAAATTAAAATAAAATATGAACTCAAAAAAAATAAAAAAAATATATAAAAAATGGTAACTATTTGGTAGATCGCTTTCTTTTATAAATTTGAACTGCTGTTTCTCGATTTATTTCCCAGCAAAAATCAGCAAGCATTGCTGGAGTCCCCTTGCCGCTGTATCTTTTTTCCATATATGCAATGTCTTCGTGGAATCTTTCAGATTTTCTGGGAAAAAATCTAAATGTGAATCCAAGAAGTGAATTTTTAAAAACATATTGCATTCAAGTTGATGATATGCCGAAAGCAGTCTACCTAATATCTTTGGCAACCAGCTTTCCTCTCTGTTATCTATTTCAAGATCAAAATAACAATGATTAGCCTTTTTTAACCGACTTCAAAAAGGAGGAGGTTCTCTATTCGGATGTTTATATTTTTTTTTTTTTTATGTATGTTCGGCCATAACTCCGTCATATATAGACGGATTTGCAAAATTCTTTTTTTGTTTGAAAGGAATTTATTCCGAAATGGTCCCATATAAATTTCATATAGATTTGATGATGAGTTCCAGAGATAGACACCGGAACTCTTTAAAAAATGACAGCAAATCATCCGCGATTTCTGCTATCGCATAAATATGCATTGTTTGTTTGGAATTAGTGCGGGGTGGATACCACAACTAAAAATTTAAAAATAAAAACTTTTTTACAAAAAAAAAACAACCGACTTCCTTAAAAACACTACAAATTGAAAAATAACTTTAATTTCGGAAGTCGGTGGCAAAAAAACCATAAATACAGATCCTATGACACCGACTTCCAAAATTAAAGTTATTTTTCAATTTGTAGTGTTTTTAAGGAAGTCGGTTGTTTTTTTTTTGTAAAAAAGTTTTTTTATTAACGGTGTTAGTTTTCGCCGATGTAAGGCTATTACAAAATTACCACAAATGTAACAAAAGTTATTTGGCGAATTTTTGCATGCACGTAGCATTTTTGTAACTTAAAACAATCAAAATAAAAGATTTTAAAATGTTTTATTTTCATTAATAAGTAGTATACAGTGGTTTATTTGATCTACAAAAGTAAAATATTGAAAGCAACTTACCAAAAGTTCTCAAACGAAAACTAAAACTACGAAATAAATTACATTTTGTTTTTTTTTTTTCAACTTTGCACACTTACGTCGCTCACTTGTGTGACAACAGTGATGTTCAAAACAATCATGCGTTCGCGCGTCAGTTAGTTAGAGCAGTAAACAATAGCTTGTTGTTTCTTTCTAACATAGAGACAGACATAGAACACAACTAAATACATGTACCAACGCTCACAAATACCGCTATCTGCAACTATAAGAAAACAATTCAAATAAAAAATCATATTGCGTCCAAATTAGACGTGCTAGGTGAATTCTAACTACATATTTGTATTTAACTTATCCCTATGTATTACGTCCACTTTTACATTTTTTGCTCTTATTTTGATGCCGACCAGTGTTTCCCAACCACAAAAAAAAAAAACGTCGTTTTGAGACCTTTTTCGATATCCACGCGAGTGAAGCTGCGGAGACGGCTAGTAAAAAATAAACTGCATAATTAAAATAAAGCCCCAAATAAAGAACACGGCAGCCACATGAGACAAAACTCCAAAAGCTTATCACCGATGATTGATCGCGCCTAATGGCGCGAAAGGGATTCGCCATTAATCAATGTGTGTAACGTAGAATGGAATCACTCAGGCGGGAGGTGCGTGGAAATGGCCTACAATGGTCCATAATGGCCCACAATGGCCGTAATGGACAGTTTAAGGCTATTTATAGACTTATTGTGTTCTCGCGGTGAATGATAAGGAAGCTGGCGGTACTTGTCTGTTTCTAAATTAAGGGAAATAGATTTACAGGAATTCTATTTGTTTATTGTATTCTATTCTTCTTGTTTTCGGTCAATAGCTTAGTTAGATTTATATTCAAGCAAACTGTCGCTATTTACAATATCAAAGTAGGTAGGTAGGTAGCTATTTATTAAGACACTTTACTCAAAAATAGTAAAATTATCCTCACCTGTAATTAATATTACCCCAATGTAATTGATTTTAAGATAAACGACGGTTTTTGGAAGTCAGGTGGGCATTCCGTGCCATGTAAATGTGTGGTGTTCAACTGCATCCAGTGAGACTAAAAACTGACCCCAACATAGTTGGAAAACGGCTAGGCAGATGATAATCGCCGACATTTTCACGGGAGGAGATTATATTTCTTTCTTCATAAAAAAATGCAGTTGGCAAAACTTTATAACTGACGCATTATTATGCACAAAATAATATACTTTTATATTTCCCTATTTGAAAAGTAGTGTCTATTAATTAATACAACGAAAAGAATATGATTTTGTTCAATTGTATTGGCCTCTATTAATAGAGATTCCGTGAAAAATACTTTCAGTTGAAAAGTCAATTTGGCATGTGTCTGTTGTTCACCCAGCCAAAAGTTTGAACAGAATTTTGCCTTGACTGTACCTGCGATATTTTAATTAAAAATGTAAGTAGGTACAGGTCACACCAAAAATGAATATGAATTAAATTTGTTTACCATTCATTTATGTAGGACTTAGAAAATTTTGGAGGCACGGATAAAAAATCGTTGAATTTTAAACGAAAAAAAAACCCGGTTCGACGTCTCTTCAGATTCATGAATAACTTGCAAAAAAATGAGTGAAACGGCCATAAAGAAACAAGGCATGTTAATTTTGTAATGGCAACCCTGAATTTTTTAACAATAAGTGATAATTAATATTAACGTTTGCTGAACAAATTAAGCAATTACCGTTTTACACTGTGTTAATTGAATGAATTTAATTGGTGTGAGTTATGATGAAAGAATTATAAATTAAAATAAATGGGCAGTTTTGATGAATGGAATGATACACGAAGGAGAGGCATAAGAATATGTACGACAATGTCGATTTTAATCGGGATGCCCGTTAAAGTAACCCATGCAATTCAAATTCCCTTACTTTTTTTTGCAATTTACCGATCAGTGGTTCCGTGTGGTCCTGGACATAAAGAACAGCAGCAGTCCATTTCTTCCCGTTGGTGGTTAAAACCGTCAAAATCATTAAAATCTATACTAATATTATAAATCTGAAGAGTTTGTTTGATTGAACGCGCTAATATCAAGAACTACTGGTCCGAATTCAAAAAATCTTTTTTGTTGGGTAGCCTATTTAAAAGGAAAGGCTATAGGTTATGTAACATCAAGCTACAATCAAGAGGAGCGGAGCAGAAATGAAAAATGTTGCAAAAACGGGGAAAATCGCACGGGTAGGCGATTTGACGCGACGGGAAGGGTCGGAGCAACAAGAAATTTAACGCGGACGAAGTCGCGAGCAGAAACTAGTCATCAATATAGCCCCGTATTAATATAGGGGGCTGTATTGATAATTTTAATTATTTTTAAGTTCATATAATCCCAATTTTGCTGTCATAATCATTCATCATCATTTCAGCCAATAAATGTAGCCACTGTTGGTGTACGATCGGCATTTTGTTTTGATTTTTTATATTTATAATGACTAGTGTTGTAACGCAGATCCATTTGTGATGTATTTGGCCCCTATCCCTGACATCAACAAGCAATGGACAAAATTGAAAAAAAAAAATCCACCTGAATGCAGGGCTTTTAGTTACAATGCAGGTGTGCATTTTTTTTTTTGTAATGTGCTTTTTGTTTTTGCAGAATAAAACGATTTTTCTATCTTTATCTTTGTTTTATTTAAAGAAAATTTCATGAAATAATCATTATGAAAAATATTTACTCCACGGGCTACTCTGGCGCTTCCCTCTTAAAGTGACAAAGTCCAAAAGTGTCTAACGTTTTCGTAAAGTGATTGTACAGACGCCAGTACATCAAGATACCTGAAACTGTCAAATTCTCCCAATCAACCTTGAACCTAATACTTTGGCGATAAAGTTGAAAATCAATGAAATACATTTGACAGATTGTAGCAGCTCGGTGTGCTGGCGTCTGTACAATTAATTTTCAACTTTACCATACAGCCATAATACAAAATAAAATCACAAGGTACTCAATAACGTAAAGGTTCGAAGTCAACACGTATCAATTCTCAGAAGTCAGGTCATCGACTTCACAACATGTCAGTCACTTCCTGGGAAAGGTTGTGACGTCAAACGTTGTGCCTATGTATTGTATATTGCGGCTGAACACGACATGGTTATTGGCGTCATCGATTACTGTGTTAGTTGAAGTTGTGGGGTATGGGAGACTATACTATGTGTTGCTATTAATCAGTGGCGTGCACAGGGTTTTATGATCGGGTAGGCAGTTCAAAAAAAAAAACGTCTTTTGTAATTGCTCAAGTTAGTAAAGAAAAACTCACTAGGTGGTTTAAAAGTTTGAAATGGCGATTTCCTGATAATGCTAATAAATGATTTCGGCCACCTCAAATATCTGATCCAGGTGAGTGATAGTTGAAAAAGGCCCTTCATGTGATTCGTATATGTAAATATATTTAATAGGTAAATTTAGTACGGGTAACAGCAAAAATAATAAAGTAAACAAACTCATTTATAAATGACATAAACGCGCCTACCTTTTTTTAAATATGATTTTGAACCATCGTCATAAAAAGTTGGTATGCGTCTTCATTCGACCAATAATTCTTTTTCCGTCGAAAGCACAGAAAGATGTGTAGGTACTTGTTGTTGACTTTGTGTGTTTGTTAAATAGGTACGTAAGAATCCGTTTTAATGAAAAACTTCTTCGTAATACTTCTCTCAATACGATAATTACCAAAATCTTTGAGCAAGCCGTGGGATAGTAATCATGTAAATCTGCAAATCCCGAACAATTCCACACTGTACTCGAACTACTAAACTAGCAAGGAAAAAAAATATTTTAATGTGTGTAAACAACAACATAGCCGGTTTTAGTTGCTTAATTATTACTATGAAACTTACGAGTTGCATTACCTCTTTGCTGGGTTATAATTCTCGTTACTCAGGTACACATTTCCATTTAGATACACTTTTTAACAAACACACATTTTCAACACAAACCTCACAATCGAACAACATTTTGAAAAAACAAACAAACAGCGTAGTAAGTAAAAATTAAAACAATTCAAAAAACTAATTGAAATAAGCAACAAATCTACCTAATATTAACGTTTGTAAATGAATTAATCACAAGAAAACTCAATCAAAATAAAAACATAAAACAGCGCGCTTCACATGTACGAAATCAATATGGATCCTTTCGTAAACAAACAATTTCTATATTTTGATAACTAAAACGTTGACAAATAAAATTGCATCATTGCGAATCGGAATGTTGCTGAGGCTACGTACATATTCAACTTGATCGCATAATACTCACAGCGCGCTGTGATAATACTCACCAATCACAGGCGTCCATGCGCCAATATTGAATGGCGCAGAGACGCCTGTGATTGGTTATCCTGCGGCAGGACTTCGCTTTATGTGTGCAATGTATAGACACGAAAATGTAGAAGAAATTACCACTACATGCGTACATTTATGAATGAAATAAAGACACGATCGTTCGCTGCCTGCTTACGTTTCGATCTGTTATGAATGCGTTGCCGTAGTAAAAAGAACGGTATGAACGTTGCTATTATATTTACATTAGGCGTTTAAACTTTTTGAATGGTTTTATTACTTACTGTTAGTATAATTCTTTTATTTTTGAAATATTAGTAACTAGTCCTTATCTATGGTCTAGACCCTAGGGTCTGCAGTGTCTTTTTGCCTATATGGACTGCACGCCACTGCTATTAATAGTTTTCAACTCCAGGGTATTTATGAGCCTGCCAGGGTCACGAGATTTGTTCAAAAGACTTACCGTGGCCCTGGCATATATGCAACTGAAGGAACGCGGGTGAGTTTTAGTCAGTAAAAGTCTGACACGCCCTTTTGCTCCACCCAGAGCGGTAGACGTCGTTTGATGATTTCCCACCCACAAAAAAGGGTATTTATGAGACCATGTTAAAGAATCAACTGACTTTTGTTTTTTTTTTAATTAAATATTTTTTGTTCCTTGAATACGGGTGCAAGTTTCATTGATAAGTACGAGTAAATCATTTTCATTGAAACCAATAATTCTATAAAGCTGAGAAAATGTGACGTTATCATATTTCACGCAAAGGTCATATATAATCGTGATGTCGAATTATTTTGTATGAAAAACTAAAAAGAAAAACAAAACAAAAAACAACCAGTTGATTCTTTGACATGGCCTCATTCATACCTTAGAGTAATGGGATATCAAAAAGAACACCTTGGATAGAATACAGTTGAAATTGAGAAAATAGAAGAAAGGCAAAGTATTTATGGGCCTCACACCAGGAAGATTAACATAATGTTAATAACATCATACCGATCCTTGTACGTCATCATAATAATGCCTTTATGTACTCTGCTTTTTTTTTTTCACCGTTATACTGGCGTCGGCTTCCAGCCTAACCAAATGCAACTGAGTACCATTTTTAGGGTGCCGCACCTCAAAAGGAAAAAGCGGAACCCTTATAGGATCACTTTGTTGTCCGTCCGTCCGTCCGTCTGTCAAGACCCTTTTTCTCAGGAACACGTAGATACCTCTACGTCAAGCTGAAATTTATAACAAATACTCAAGTCTACTGTCCCTTGGAGCTGTGAAAAAATCTAACTTCTAAGTTAACGCAATCAAAAGATATAGCCGTTTATACCGCAAATTTCCTCAAATTTTCGAAGCTCGCAAGGGAATCAAAACCTAAAGGGTACTTCCAGTCGACCTAGAATTTTGAAATTTGGTACGAAGCAACGTCTTATAGCACAGATAAAGGAAAAATTGCGAAAACCGTAAATTTTTAGTTACATCATATAATAAACCGAACAAAACACAGACAGAATTAAAACCAAGCTAAGAAACAGAACAGAACTACGACTCGATTGTCGTGATGTGTGAACTTTTAGTTATATACCTACAGGTTTGTACGGAACCCTCGGTGCGCGAGTCCGACTCGCACTTGGCCGGTTTTTTTAACATAGAGCGAATATTTATCTGACCTCCACAATAGTTACTGGGTACATTGGTTGTAGGCCTTTTGAGCTTCTGATGAGCTATAACGCCTGCAAAAGATCCAGGAACGATAACCGAGACAAACAGCTTAGCTAGCTAGCAACTTTGGTAAGTTAAGATGGCCACCCATTCACGTATTAACCGCGACAAGCGTAAGTTGTCATTCATACGATCCGAAATAACTGAACTAAACCGTACCGTAAAATAAAAATAGTTTTTATAAATAAAAATTAGTATTAGTATAGAGTTCACTACCATTTTGGCAGTTGCCATTTGTTACTGTACCTGTTCCAGAAATATAGGTGGCTCATTGAGCAAAGATGGCCCCGTGGTGACGGCCGTGACGGACAAGTTGTTGGCCGCAGGTTCGAATCCAGACAAGCGCTGTTCTTTGTGGAAATTATTTCATCACCACAGCTCTCAAAATGGCCAAGGAAAACATCGTTTGAAAACAGGCATGTCCTAGAACCATAAATTCGAAGACATTTAATGGGCCAATGGCCCCAATGGACTCGCGCGAGGTATTCGATTGGCCCATTCCCTCTCACAGAGAGGAGGCCAGTGTCCCAGCAGTGGGAATATTTTAGGCTGATATTGCATTAACCTAGAAGAAACTATTTTGATCCTCATCATAATTAGTTAACTTATATTTATATTACTAGCCACGACTTCGTTTGCGTTAAATTTCTTGTTCCCCCGACCCTTCCCGTCGCGTCGAATCGCCTACCCGTGCGATTTTCCCCGTTTTTGCAACATATTTCATTACTGCTCCGCTCCTCTAGGTTGTAGCGTGATGTCATATAGCCTATAGCCTTCCTCGATAAATAGGCTACCCAACATAAAAAGAATTTTTGAACAAAAACACTAGCATCTTCGGAAAAGTAAAAAAATAGTGTAGAAGGACGAAACCTTAAGGTAGCTCGCCAAATTTTCTTACGTTTTTTACAATTTGCAGGTCAGTGTTAGTGTTAATTAAAATATGAATTGCAACTTTAAAACAATATGAATTTTAATGACTATTTATACCAAATAATTTATTTTATACAGAAAAGTTTGCGATCACTTTGAAAAATCGAAACCTTTTTGTTATGGTAGATTATAATTTATGATTTCTTCTTCTTTTTAGATTCTTTATTTAAAAATATAGATTTTGAATATAAAACAGTCCTATTGTTTTTTCATATAAAAAGGCTTTCAGTCCTAGCTTACGCTCATTCAGAAATCTGATTTAGTCAATTTTAACGGATTTAAAATACTTTTTCGCGCAAAGTTGTGATTGAAAAAATGCCAAGAGGATTATCAGAAGTTGTACGAGTAAGAATAGTAACTTTGAGGGAAGAAGGATACACCACGAGAGAAATAGCACGCAGAGTTGCTATATCCCAATTCTGTGCCGTGACCACGTTGCAGAGGTACCACGGGACTCACCTGACTTAAACTCAATAGAGCACGCGTGGGATGCTCTAAAGCGAGCTGTTTGGAACCATCAGCGACGTCCGCAGACAATGCCAGAGTTCAGGGAAGCTGCTATTCAAGAATGAGACAGATTACCCGAAGAAATGCTGGATAACTTGATTCTCAGCATGCCCAGGAGTGTTCGAGCCAGGGTAGAAGTTATATTATATTGAATATAAACCTTTTATTAATAAATTTAAGTTTGGTTAACACGTTGAGTGCCGAACACAGATTGATGATTAATCCCATATGGCCACAGATTTAGAGCGCATACAAAATTGTTAGTAGTAAGCACGCAATATCGCATGATCGGCCATAATGCAGAGCCGACGAATCACGCGATAGCGCGTGATCTGCACTCAACGTGTTAAACGGTCTTTTCCTTTCTATCAAATTTCTGTTACGATCATTATGATCAATAACTAAATATTTTTTTATAAAAAGTAATTTTATTTTTTAACTACAAACAGGGTATTTCTATTTATAAAAAAACACACAACAAAGAATTTTACTTGATAAAGTTCAATTTAAAAAATGATGTCAGCATATGCTAGTGATCACAAACTTTTTTTGATGTTTGTACACATCTTAAACACTAGCATTTGTACTGTATCTCAACAGTGAGATCAATATTGGATGAGTATGATGACCTATTAAAAAAGTTTTTAACTACACGTTTTTTACCATTTTCCATTTCAATTACAACGCAGCCAGGCTTGAAAACATTAGTCAAAACTCTAACAAATTCCTTTAAAACTACTCCGATAATCAATTTCCAGTGGGGTAGTAGTAATATAACTTATGAGTTCCCTAACACGAATTACTTACCTACTTGCTCAGTTCATATTACTTCTGAAAGTAATTTCCTTTATGTAAGGCTAACTTAGTCGAAGTGATGAAGCTAACTAAGTTATACATTTAAATGTTACTAAATTATTTTGGCGAAGCGAATGATTTTCGACTCGTGAGTTTGTGAAAACTTTGCTTACAAATGAAATAAGTAGGTACAATATTGTAAATTGGAGTAGCTTTTCGTGTTTATTCGTGTGACCAGTTGTTCTTCCAATCTGCGTTACGCATTCCGGCCCTGGTGCGAGCCATGGTACGGAGCGAGAGGGCATAGGAAGCCGTCACCTCCTTTTGCGAAGCAGTAATGCTCGCGAAGGAGGAGGCGGGGCGCGTGAGGGAGTGGCAGTCTCTGCGCCCTCACGTCCCTAGCCGCCGCAGGAGGAGACGCCCCGGGTGTCGGGAGTCAACAGCATACTCCCGGCCACCGTAGGCGCGAGCTTGCGGGCGGCGAGCAATGGGTAGCTCGCCGCCCGGTAAGGACCAGGCTCAGGTCGACGGTGCGTAGTGTTCCACGCGCTAGTCTGCTAGGACCGATGCCTGCCAGGGTCGCGAGATTGTTCGAAAGAGATACCGTGACCCTGGCACATGGGCAACTGAAGGAACACGGGTGGGTTTTAGTCAGTAAAAGTCTGACACGCCCTCCCGCTCCGCCCACGAGCGGGAGACGACATTTGAATATTTACCATCCAAAAAAAAAAAAAACTGACAAAAAAATTACACAATAAATCAATCTATTTTATTGTGCAATCCTTGTTTCAATAGAAGTTCTTTCTGCAAGAATTATCAATTTTATTATAGTGTTTAAGTTGATTAGAGTATGACTTCTAGATACTCATAAAATATTAAATTGTAGCGCTAACTGAAATTTGTGTGGGTTGAAAGTTATTTCCCAAGAAAACAAATCTGTTTACACATTTAGAAACAAAATGGCGAACGCTGAAATCGCTCCACGAGCAATTTGAAAATCGACCTCTGTATTTATAAACTCATGCACGTAATCCGAAAGTTATTGAAACTACTAACAATTGTAGGTTTCAGAGTTACAATAGTAATTATAACAATAGGTCTACATTGCCTTGAGCTTTCATTTGAAATTCAAATCTTAGCTAAGTACTAATTTGGTAGACCGTATTACGTTTTGTTCTGAAATTGTAATACTTTAAAGGATCAGAGTGGTTTATTGTTTATAATATTGCCAAGCTTAAATTAAGTGTATGGATGAAATGACTCTATCAGACAATTTAATTTTATTGAGTGATCAGAAAGCCGAACTAATTAATTTCGTATCTTAAATCACCTTTAATGTTAATTGAACTGTATCAATGATTATTATTTGTTCTATTTAACCGTGGTGCAATAAAGGCACAAAACGTTTTTTTTTAATCAATAGCGGCATTGCTGTGCTAAAATGTAATGTGCGATAAATTAGGATTGAATTTACTAAATAAAAGATCAAAGTTGAAAGAGTAAGAAATGGTTTTGTAAAACATGACAAAACCCGCGTATACGTTCCTTTAGAAAAAGGAACATATACGCATAATGGATAGAAATTGGTGATATTAATATCTTTAATTTGTCTTATACCGTATTGAAAAAAAAAAAAAATTAATAAAATATTTTGTTTAAAGAAAACTAACTAAATATATTATTTTATTTTTAAATTTGGGTATTACTTTTATAAAGTACATTATGTCAATTTAAACTCGTTTTGAACTTTATATTTCGAACTTCAGAATATAAAAGTAGATAAATAACATTATGTTATCAGCCAGTTTCCTCACAAAACGTTATACCAAGAAATAAAAACGTTAGCAGTAAAGGTACGTATTTACACAACATGTTCATGCTTTATTTTTTTGTTATTATAGGACGAAAAATATTATTTTTATCGTTAAAGGTTTGGTTATTTATACACGGTATAATTCATTGGAGTAAAAACTGTTATTTTAGGCACGTCCGCTTAATATTTTACGCTTAGTAAACTAAACAAGCAAGTAAACTTGAGATATTTTTTTCGGTTGTTCAGCGAAACTGTAATTATAACATCAATAAAAAGTTGGCTTTATTGGGGCGCTTATCGCTTCTCGGTTGGGGAAAAAGTCTTTTCGCATTATAGTATGTATGAACTTGTAATAAAATCTCTTTGGCTATACTATTTGTATCTGGCTGGTTTTGGTATCATTGAAAGTTTAAATTTTAAAGAACATAATTCCAAGTTCAAATTAGGAAAATGTGTGATTTTCATTTGTTTTTCGTACCGTCAAGATGAGTGAATCTAATGAAGAAATTCGATACATTTTAAAATTTTACTACAAAAAAGGTAAAAATGCAACGCAAGCCACGAAAAAAATTTGCGATGTTTATGGACCTAGTGTAGTGTCTGTGAGAGTAACACAAATTTGGTTTAAGCGTTTTCAATCCGGAAATTTTGATGTCAAAGATGCACGTCGCTCTGGTCGCCCTATTACGGATAAAATGGATGCCATTTTTGAAAAAGTGGAGCAAGATCGGCATACCAGTAGTTACAACGTAGCTGAAGAACTGGAAATTAACCACAAAACAGTTTTGGCACATTTGAAAAAACTGGGTACACAAAAAAGCTCGACATTTGGGTACCTCACGAGCTCACTGAAAGAAACATAATGAACCGTGTACTCATTTGTGATTCTTTATTACGACGTAATGAAACCGAACCATTTTTGAAGAAGCTGATAACTGGTGATAAAAAGTGGATCACGTATGACAAGAACGTGCGAAAAAGGTCGTGGTCAAAGGCCGGTCAGGCTTCACAGACTGTGGCGAAACCCGGGTTAACTCGCAACAAGGTGATGCTGTGTGTGTGGTGGGATTGGAAGGGCATTATTCATTATGAGCTGTTACCACCACTCTACTGCAAACAACTGATGAGATTAAAGCAAGAAGTTGAGAGAAAGCGGCCGGAATTAATCAACAGAAGGGGTGTGGTTTTTCATCATGATAACGCTAGACCTCACACATCTTTAGCCACCCAACTTTAAGAGAGTTTGGCTGGGAGGTGTTAATGCATCCGCCGTATAGTCCTGACCTTGCACCTTCAGATTTTCACCTGTTTCGGTCTCTTCAGAATTCTTTAGGCAGTGTCAGGTTAACATCACGAGAGGACTGCCAAAACCACTTGTCGCGGTATTTTGACCAGAAGTCCCAAAATTTCTATAGCAATGGGATCATGTCCCTACCTACAAGATGGCAAAAAGTTATCGAACAAAATCGTACCTACATACTTTAGTTAAATGTAAATAAACTTTGTTAAAAAATGTTTTGAATTTTCTTAAAAAATGCGAAGAAACTTTTTCCCCAACCTATTATGTAGTGAATATACCCTACTTTTATTTTTGAAATTCATTGATATTTTTGCATATCATTAACGGCAAAACATAGCGCATCATTTAATTATGAACACCTTGACCTGTAACCTATGTTTCACAAATAAATAATTCTGATTCTGATGGAGAGCTCTAGTGTCGTACATGGTGAAACTGCTCCGAGGCATAGAGCTCAACCCAAAACCTTTTTTTCCTGACAGGTCAACCTATGAGGTTATCAGCTGGTTAATCGGACTTGCCTGTGGCTACCTTAATAAATTAAGGCCTTAACAAATTTAAAACTAGAGCAACTACTCGCTAAGGGCGCCCCCTGTGGGGTGTGGTCCTCGGCTTAGGGCATCGCTGGTAGAGGCAGCAAGGGACGGGTTGGATCGGAATAATTATTATTTAGGGGCAAATTTAAAGCTACAGGCTCAGCGGCGCGGACTGGCTTGAGCAAGGGTCGGGGCGGACAAGGATTGGGACGTCGCGGTGGGCCTCGGCGGCAAGGACGGAAGGACGGTGGTCAACCCGAGAGCGTTGCAGCGGTTGCACTTGTACGTAACCAGCCATTATTGGTTGAGGCGTAAGCCTCCGCCACTACAGAGACCCGTAGTTGCAGAACTTTTTATCTGTAGGAATTGGTTTAATATTCATAGTTAGACAACATTCATTGCGTTATTTACGTTGTTGAGCCGACAATTTATTCGAACAAATGACGCATTGGTTTAGAAATAATCTTCAATCCCATTCAGATTCTGATAAATTGTGCGTTTCGCGATTAGGGTGCAGGTCGTACAATCAGCCAGGACCACGAAGTAGAGAAAGAAGGTGAGGACCAACTTGCTTGACAAAACCCCTCTGACTTGTGTAGCGCACCATCAACTACATTCAGGTCGAAAATTTTAAATTTATTTGTCAGTGGGGTGAATTCGCAAAAGTAAAAATTTTTACACTATGTAACAAATATCGCTTTCCATCAGGTGCGTTCGGGCAAATAAAAAAAAAACCAGGTCCTTAACCAGGCAACCTTAAAGTTTTAATTTTAGCCGCTATACACGTCGGTCTAAAAACTAAAGTTTAAATACAGTATACACATATTGAAAGTGGAAATGCAACAGACGATCATAATCATTCGTGCGGTGTTCCCGAGCACGTAGAGTGTACTTACATACGTATTCGGATCAACACGAGAGCTATCAGGCATCAACAGCACTCGACTACAACTGCCAGAGGGTTGTTGTTGTTTACGTAATAGGTACGTTGCAATTCAAGTGAAGTTTCTGTATGTAAGCTGTTGAATAGTCGTATTATTTTCTAATCGTATCAGAGGAACTAATGTTCTTATTCGAATGTCTTTTTAGGTCGGCGCAGCGTGTCTTCTATTTCTACAAATAACATTTGTTTCTGAAAATTGGTTCAAAAAAGACATTTACTATCAAAAATAAAATATTTTTTAAAACAAAGATTACGGTATTTCCTTACCGACTTTTCTGAGAAGAATTAAGACCATGACAAAAATTTTACAAAAATAAATCGAAAATCAATCTCGTCCTTTTAATCCACAAAAGATTTCAATCTTTCGAATCGGATTTTCCGATGTTCAGATTTCTGCATTAAATTACAGTTTTTCAAAATTAACGTTAAAGATTGAAACAATTTTAGTAGAAGATTATTTAATACCAAATCTATTCCTTAGTAAGTCATCATTGTTTGCATAGCCCTAACTATATTGATGTCGAATTTTAGTATAACCAGCTGCAATAGCTGAAAACCAGTACTTTTATATTTTACGTGGAGCGACTCAACTATCCGCCATTCCTTAGTAAGTAGGTCCCGGACAAAATTTGTCAACCAACTAAAACAATAATAACTCACCAAATATTCTAGTCGTGCTTAATGTGGAATAACCACGAAAGGTTTAGTGCATGTCAAAATGCTATTGTCAAAGTAGACTAGAATGAAAAAATGAGTCAAAGCTAAAGTTAGGACAGTCCACGCGACCATCGTTTCAGCGAAGTACGCTTATTAGCATAACAGGCTTTTCATACAAAACGAGGAAAGAAAACTTACATGATGGTAGTAGCGATGTAAAAGAACCAAAACAAATTGGATACAGCACACGATAACCTTGTAAATTGTACGGGCATAAAAACTTGCTTATACCCGCGGTTTTGCGGGGATGTGTAACCTTATTTACTATTTAATTCTTTTTCTAGACGAAAAGCAAATAAAATATTGTACGTAAGACCTTATTAAACTTAAAAATCGTTGAAGGTAATAATTGTTAAGTTGTACTAGTTAACAGGCTGTACTACCCTCGCATACTTATTAACACTGATATTCGAAAACATTGTATAATGTATAAGTGAATTATTTTTAGAGTTCCGTTGCCACATGGCAAAAAACGGAACCCTTATAGATTCGTCATGTCTGTCTGTCTGTCTGTCTGTCCAAGTATGTCACAGCCACTTTTTTCCGAAACTATAAGAGCTATGCTGTTGAAACTTGGTAAGTAGATGTATTCTGTGAACCGCGTTAAGATTTTACACAAAAATAGAAAAAAAAAACAATAATATTTGGGGTTCCCCATACATAGAACTGAAACTCAAAATTTTTTTTTTCATCCATCCCATCATCTATGGATAGGTCTTCAAAAATGATATTGAGGTTTCTAATATCATTTTTTTCTAAACTGAATAGTTTGCGCGAGAGACACTTCCAAAGTGGTAAAATGTGCCCCCCCCCCCATAACTTCTAAAATAAGGGAATGATAAAACTAAAAAAAATATATGATGTACATTACCATGTAAACTTCCACAGAAAATTGGTTTGAACGAGATCTAGTAAGTAGTTTTTTTTTTAATACGTCATAAACCGTAAACCACAATTTACCTTTCATTCAGTCAACTCAAATATTAAAAATTAAAAAAAAAACATTTAGTTTCGTAAACATAAACCTTATGCATAAACCGTGAACACCTGCAGGTTTGTACGGAACCCTCGGTGCGCGAGTCCGACTCGCACTTGGCCGGTTTTTTTTTTAAAGAGTAACCATGGAGTTTCTTGCCGGCTCTTCTCCATAGAAAACGAACAATTGGAATACCTAGCAATACCTAACACAATGTGGCATCTAGCTTCTAACATAAATGCCCATATAGGTTTATGTGAAATAAATTATGTTGATTTTTAAGTTAATTATACATTATTCATCATCTGCCTGGCCTTTTCCGTACTATGTTGGGTTCTCTAACCACTACAACGAACAACAACTTTGGGTAAATAAAAGCTTTTACCAATTAATTTATCAGTGACGGTTATAGCTCTCTTAATTGACCTGTGATAAACCTTTGACCTAAAAAGACCTGTTGAAATGGGGTCACTTGGGTTGAAGAATTAATTAACAGTACGAGTATAAAAATCATCAATTAAATATTATTTTAGATCATAGTAGCTAAAGATCGAGCGTAAAGGCATGTGATTGGAGGAGCCTGTGTCTAGCAGCTATGCGCTATTTAGTTGGGCGTACGTCCAGCAGTGGTGCTCTATTTAATTAGGCGTATGTCCAACAGTGGTGCATCATTTAAGTAGGCATATGTCCAGCAGTGGTGCCCTATTTAATTAGTCGTATGTCCATCAGTGGTGCTATATTAATGAAGGATATGTCCAGCAGTGGTGCTCTATTTAATTTATCGTATATCTATCAGTGGTGCCCTATTTAATTAGTCGTATGTCCATCAGTGGTGCTATATTTAATAAAGGATATGTCAAGCAGTGGTGCCCTATTTAATTTATCGTATATCTATCAGTGGTGCTCTATTTAATGAGGGATATGGCAAGCAGTGGTGCTCTTTTTAATTAGGCTATGTCCAGCAGTTGTGCTCTATTTAATTAGGCTATGTCCAGCAGTTGTGCTCTATTTAATTAGTCGTATGTCCATCAGTGGTGCTATATTTAATGAAGGATATGTCAAGCAGTGGTGTCCTATTTAATTTATCGTATATCTATCAGTGGTGCTCTATTTAATGAGGGATATGCCAAGCAGTGGTGCTCTATTTAATTAGGCTATGTCCAGCAGTGGTGCTCTATTTAATTACGCATATGTCCAGCAGTGGTGCTCTGTTTAATTAGGCGAATGTCCAGCAGTGGTGCGTTATTTAAGTAGGCATATTTCCAGCAGTGGTGCTCTATTTAGTGAGGAATATGTCAAGCAGTGGTGCCTGTATTTAATTAGGCGTATGTCCAGCAGTGCTGCCCTATTTAATTAGTCGTATGTCCATCAGTGGTGTTCTATTTAATGAAGGATATGTACCGTGTAGGTGCCGGATGTAAAGAATAGCATCACCCCATTTCTTCCCGTGGGTGTCGTAAGAGGCGACTAAGGGATATACTAGAGAATGGGCAGCAGCGTTCTCTATGCATTTTACCAACATACTGCGATCGCCAACCCGCCTGCCAAGCGTGGCGATTATGGCAAAGCCCCCCAAATTGGGGGAGGCCTAAGTCCAGCAGTGGACGTCTTACAGCTGAAATGATGATGATGATGATGATGTCAAGCAGTGGTGCCCTATTTAATTTATCGTATATCTATCAGTGGTGCTCTATTTAATTAAGGATATGCCAAGCAGTGGTGCTCTATTTAATTAGGCTGTGTCCAGCAGTGGTGCTCTATTTAATTACGCATATGTCCAGCAGTGGTGCTCTGTTTAATTAGTCGAATGCCCAGCAGTGGTGCTCTATTTAAAAGACGCATGTCTAGGATTAATGTAATTACAGACCCATTCCCAACAGTGGTGCACTATTTAAGAGGTCCAAATCCAGCAGTGGTGCACTATTTAGGAGGTCCTTATCCAGCATAGGTGCACTATTTAAGAGGATCATATCCAGCAGTAGTGGATTATTTATGAGATCTATGTCAGGCAATGGAATACTGTTTAGGAGGGTAATTTCTAGCACTGGTGCATTATTTAAGGTCGATGTCCAGGAGTGGTGAGCCATTTAAGAGATCTATGTCAAGAAGTGGAATACCATTCAAGAGGCCCATTTTCAGCAGTGGTGCACTATTTAAGCGGTCTGTGTCCAACAGTGGAGTGTTACTTATTAGCCTATGTTCAGCAGTGGACTGCAAATAGCTGGTGATACTGACAATGATATTAGGAATGACTTCAAATAACACATTCGCTGATAAAGTAATGTATTATTTAAATGACATAATATTTTTTTAAAGTATGAACAATATTGTTTTGTGTGAAAAAGCTTTACCATCGTAGTATTTTCGTCACAGTGAGTAATAAATGGTTTCAACGGAAAAGGTAATTATTTACTTTCTTTCGGCACTGCCGTAACTTAGTACAAGGTTTGTGTTTTTATTATACTATTCGTTTTTATGTTTTATGGGACCGAAGATATTTTTTAATACACAAGAATACGCGTAATATTTTAGAAGCAGCCTTAAGGTAGATGCGTAAGTATAACCCGTGAAAATCAAATTTCTTACGATATTGCAACTTATAGGTCAGTGTCCAGTTGGTTGTTAGTTGATTAAAATATGATTCGTAACTAATATGATTTTTTAGAATTAAAATCATCAAAGCAACCTTCTTAGTTCATTTGATCCCATTGAATGTCATTTTCAAATTGCAAAAATCCTAATAAAACTGAAATTTCGTGGGGTAACCTGGCGCATCCTCGTTAAGTTGTTGTTTATTAGCCAAAATTTGTTTTAGAAAATCATTTGCAGGTTTCTATCTACATATATGACATATCAAAGGAGAAATTGACTGACTGACATCAAGCCGAGATTACTGAGACTAGGAATGTGAAATTTTACATCTGACTGCTTTTTATAATGTAGGGGATCAAAAAGAAAGAGTTTTTGGAAGTTCGTACTTAAAGGGGGTGAAAAGGTGGGATTTACTTTGTATGAAAAATCATATTCTTAAGTTAATAAACTTAAAACTTGGCACGAATACTTAAATTTCGCCATTATAAAAGTGTAATATTTTTTACTCCGTAAAGGTGTAAAGGAGGGTGTTAAAGTTTTTTAGACGAAAATACTAAACCTTCCTGTGAAGTGCTTGTTTGAAATAAAACTAAAGAGTTTTCCCCGATCCTTTCAAATAAACACATCGGCTTCAATATTAAAATATTCCTCCTTTTCCATACCCTTCATGTACTTATATTTATGCGCACGTGTAAGACCGAAAAATATTACCTAAAAATGTTCAACAATCTCTCAAATCGTGCATACGTGGCTTTTGTATTTTTGCTCACGTTTTTCCTTTCATTGCCAGAAGCGATCCTACTGGGAGTTCTAACTAAAATTATACATCCCATCAAAACGGTAACATGTACTTTGATCGTGGCATAAGTAATATACAAGATTGTGTTAAACCTACTTATGTTCACTCTGATTAATATTAATTGAATATAATGAGAGATTAAAAGTTAGTCTGATGATTACACAGGCCCACAAAAAAAAACCGGCCAAGTGCGAGTCGGACTCGCGCACCGAGGGTTCCGTACTAACCTTCAGGTATTCACGGTTTATGCATAAGGTTTATGTTTTATGAAATTAAATGCTTTTTTTTAATTTTTATATTTGAGTTGACTGAATGAAAGGTAAATTGTGGTTTACGATTTATGACGTATTAAAAAAAAAACTACTTACTAGATTTCGTTCAAACCAATTTTCGGTGGAAGTTTACATGGTAATGTACATTATATATATTTTTTAGTTTTATCATTCCCTTATTTTAGAAGTTACGGGGGGGGGGGGGGACACACATTTTACCACTTTGGACGTGTCTCTCGCGCAAACCATTCAGTTTAGAAAAAAATATATTAGAAACCTCAATATCATTTTTAAAGACCTATCCATAGATACCCCACACGTATGGGTTTGATGATTTTTTTATTGAGTTTCCGTTTTTTGCCATTTGGCAACGGAACCCGAAAAAGTACCCTGCGCGAAAGACCAGACCACCTGAACTTTATGTTTTCGGGGTCGCTAAGTCCGAATATGGTGCCAGAATAGCGAAGTTGGTTCGCCTTTTTTCAGAAATCAGCAATAATGCTGAAGATTTAAGTTTTTCGTATATGGTTTATGTTGTTAAAAAACGCGAAATTCCAATTTGCAATGAAATAAATTATACAAAAAATGTCTTAATGAATCAATAGAGTCTTTACTTAAAGTTAGAATCACCAATTGATTTCATGTTTTCTCACCATAGAGGAAAAATGCTGAAAATATCGGATATTTGTCATTACACAGTATACGATGGTTGAAAATGCAAAAGTACCAATTGTTGTGAATGAAACCATTCAGAATATATTTTCTAGATCTACAGATTTTTTTTTCTGATGACATAATACGCGAAGACATACAAACACGCTATCTACTCAGACACCCATCTAGGCTTAACTTACCAAGTTCTCGATTAAAAATGCACTCTAAAAGTCCCTACGTAATGTCTATTAAATTATATAATAAACTACCCGCAGCAATAAAAAAAGAAGAGAAAATAAACATATTGTTAAAAAACCTTAGACAATTTTTGATAAAGAAAAGTTATTATTCAATAAACCAATACCTAAGTGATAAACTTATAAAGTCATAACTTAAGTACTCCACTTTAAACTATATTTAAATCATTAGCATCATTTTTTAAAATTACATATCTCAATCATATTACATATCATATTTTATATCTTGTATTTAATATTATTATTACTTTATTACATAATTAAAAATGCTTCCTTTCTCCTAACTCACTTATTTCGCTGTGCCCGACAGGGTCCATATGATCTAATCATAAGTTTACCACCTAAGAATACATGTGGAATGCAATAAAAGTATTGAGTATTGAGAGATACTTTGAAAAAATATTTTCAACGATCGTATACTGTGTAATGACAAATATCCGATATTTTCAGTATTTTTCCTCTATGATGAGAAAATATGAAATCAATTGGTGATTCTAACTTTAAGTAAAGACTCTATTGATTCATTAAGACATTTTTTGTATAATTTATTTCATTGCACATTGGAATTTCGCGTTTTTTTAACAACATAAACCATATACGAAAAACTTAAATTTTCAGCATTATTGCTGATTTCTGAAAAAACGCGAACCAACTTCGCTATTCTGGTACCAAATTCGGACTCAGCGACCCCGAAAACATAAAGTTCAGGTGGTGTGGTCTTTCGCGCCGGGTATTTTTTTTTTGTGGGCCTGTGTTATGATTTATCATAAAGGTTCTGTAGTCAACAATGAACCCATATAGTTTTGCCAGCTCCGTCCGTCTGACCGTCAGCCCGAAGCTTAGCTCAGACACTCCTAGTACTAGAAAGCTGTAATTTGGCATGGAGTTATATACTGGTCATGTCAACAAAGTTCAAAATAATTATTGTAGCTTGATTATAGTAGTTGTGAATACTATTAGATTGAAATTTTAAATACTAAGAAATTTTATTTTATCTTGGTCCCTCAACTGTACCTTTAATTTGAATATCTTGTGACCGAGCCTGCAAAAACCATCCAATAAATTAACAATCTCGTAACCTGTAAATTATTCATTTCTATATCTTCCTTATTAGCCGTAAAGCGTGTAAATTCGTCTACCTACCCTTCCTAACCAATCAAAACAACAACATGATGTTCAAGCTTAATAAATTAACACGATCGTAGTTCACTAAGTATGCGGGTCAGTCCCTCAATACATCACACTCATAACTACATACTGTCAGTCCCAAAGGTACAATCACGGCGCTTGAAACTTGTGTCACTTGAAACTTTGAAGGACTATCTGTCTCGAACTTTGAAGAGGGTCCGGTGTAATGTTAGGAGTATTGTTTTAATTGATATATTGTTCAGAAGTTGGTGTGTATTTAGAAAAATCTTGTGTGGCGAACGATAATTAAAGACATTGACCAGTCGCTGAATAAGAGCGTCTATTCGAGTATTAAGCGATCTAAATAAACATTTTTCCTTTTTAGTTTTTCGATGAAAAACCCCCATGTATTTCCTCAGCTTTGGGTGAGCGGAGGGGTCTGCAAGACTCTTTCTGACTAAAAATCACCCCAGTGTTCCCTTCTCACACTTCAACAGGGGATAGTAGGAACTTGTGCCCCTTCCACAATATCCGGGTGGATCCGACTAACCTAACCTAATGAGCCACGGGCCGGGAGGTCTGAGTGGTCATGGTTTCTTGAAGGAAATCCCCAAACGGCAGAGGCCAGAGGTGTCTCTCAGATACATTCCATACATACTTACTTACATCATTTTTGTAAGTGTTACTTTTATACACGTCTGCCTAACCCTTCTGGGAGCACTGGCGTGGTGTTATGTTATTTGTGTTTCTTAGTTTGAGTACACTCAAACAGGTAATTGCCATTTTCATTGTCATCCCTCTATGAAATTTAAATATCTTTGTGCGACTGGGGATTGGACCTACACCCTCTCACTCACCATTACACGACACTGGATCCTGCCACTTCAAAATAATGTTTTCCGCTAAATTAATCTCTTAATCTAAACAAAAGAACACGATACTCATCACGCACGTCATACTACGCCTTATTTATTTATAATAGCAAAGTTTAGCATAACAGCATCGTTATGGAAATTATCGCAGAGAATGTTTACAGGCGTATAGGTACGTCATTGCATGACAGACAAGTTTAGTAATGGAGGTTGGTTTTGTGACCTTAGAATTTAAAAGATATAACAAACATTAAGAGGGTTATATTGTGGTGGTTAGAGCCGAAGTTGATCTTTATTGTACTCCTAGATTTTTCTAATCTATTTTATTGTCAATTCGTAACCTTAGAAATGTCATACTAATATAGCTCCGTTTTTTCAAAAATTATATCCACTTTATTTGTAACAGAGCCACCAGAGCGAGCTGCTTCTTTGGCATACAAATTCCCGGACTAATATAGCTTAAACCACCTTTGATGCTGGCACTGAGAGAAATTCATAAACGTCACATATTTTTTGCGGCTTGGGTCGCATTTTTCCGTTTATTGAATAAAACTTCAAAATGTATTGAATTTCGAAAGTATGTCGAATTTCGTCGTTAGATTCACTAATTTTGGCGGGATATAATTTTACTTTTTGTTTTTTTTTTTTAATGTCATCTATGTAATGGCATCAAAACCAGCCAGATACAAATTGTATAGCCAAAATTTTACTGCAACTTTATACTTATAAATACGAAAAGCCTTCCCCAGACCTGTTATGAAGGAATGGATTAGCAATTTCTTTTAAAATTATTCATTTTGTGACGAGTAGTGTGTTACGCCACTAGCGTGTCGGAATAGTTGGTAATGCTTTTGCTAGCGGCTTCGTCCGCGTGGAGGTCGGAAATTAACCTATGGAAATGTACTACCGGGATAAGTAAGTAGCATCTTATTTGTATCTCATCTAGATTACTAGGTTACAAACTGACTGTGTGCCAAATATCATCCAAATCCGTTCAGCCGTTTTTCCGTGATTGAGTAACAAACATATATACAAACTTTCATATTAATTAATTAATTTTGAATACAATATTATAAAGTAGGATAATAGGGAGTGAGCATCAGATCGCCAACCATCTTGAACAACTGCGTTGATCAATGCTCGTGCCTTATATGTATAAGAAGAAGCCCTTGCCTTGTAATGGGACAATAATAGGCTTCGTATGATTAAGATGGTACTTAATAAGATAAAGTAGCAAAAATTTAAACCCTTGGGGTCATTGTACACAATGTCATTATCATGAAGAACTTTTAGATATTTACAATGAGACAAAACCAGAAATAACGAAAAAAATACAGCTACTCCACACATCTGTTCACACAGCTCATGCTCACATAACTCGAAATGGGGAAATCTGGTAATACTATATTCATGAAGTGAAAACTTCTTGAGACGCGCTTTTTTTTTAATAAAATCTATAGCTATGCTTAGTTTACCCTTCTGTTGGCAGTCCCAGTACAAATACAAAAATATTTATTTTAACTTGAACATTGTATCATGCATAAATTGAGACAGCTCCAGTAAGTTACAAAAGTACTTGTGTTGGAACTGTATAGTCCCAGTAAGGTTGGTCCGAAAGTAACGTTGATCGCAATGAAGATTAATTCATAATCAGCCTATATTGTTTCCACTGCTGGGACAAAGGCTTCCTCTCGATGAGTGGGAGTAGGCCGTAATACCATCATGCGATCTTAGAGCGGGGTGGCAGATGTCACATTTCTTCGAAGTATTGGTTCTACAACATGCCGGTTTGCTCAGGATGTTTACCTTCACCATTTTGAGAGCAATGGTGATGAAATTATTTACACAAAATAAAGCGTCTGCCTGGGTTCCAACCCATGACCTAACACTATACCTAAGTCAGGACCTATACCACTGGGCCACCACTGCTCTCAATGAAGATTAATGAGAAAGGTCATTGCATTGTGGTCAACTAAGAGGTTTTCAACAACTTGCAGACCTTGAGACATCTAGATATGTCTTAGTAGAGTGAGTAGGTCACCAAAACGAGTCATCATCTACCTAGCCTTTTGCTGACTATATTGGGGCAGCTTACAGTCTAACCAGATGTAGTTGGCTACATCTGGTAACACCTGAATTTTGCATGGAGCGACTTCTCATTTGACCTACAAAACCTAGCTATTGTAATACCTGAAAGTCTGCGACCTGTAACGGCTGTCAAAGGTTCCGGCTTCACGAGCTTTAAGAGGGACAAAAGGGTCTTGGGTACCCTGATCGATCAAACCTTGCGGCTGTTACAAAGCCATAAGCCAACGCAAGTACATACTTGCGGGCTCCAATGTTCTGAACGTTTAAAAATGCACTTATGAAATTGACTGTATCAACTTCGTAAATGCATTTTTTAATAGTTCTCAGTAAATGGAAACTTCCCCATTTCTTCCCATGGGTGTCGTAAAAGGCGACTAAGGGACTTGCTAGAGAATGGGCAGCAGCGTTCTCTATGCATTTTACCATCATACTGCGATCGCCAACCCGCTTGCCAAGCGTGGCGATTATGGCAAAGCCCCCCAAATTGAGGGAGGCCTAAGTCCAGCAGTGGACGTCTTACGGCTGAAATGATGATGAATGATGATGAAATGGAAACTTCACTAAAGTTAAACATTGAGAAATAGTAAAAGATCATGTAGGTTTAATGGCCAACGTAGCATAGCCGTAAACCATTTTAATAGTATATGTACATGAGTACTTTTTCTTCCTTTTCCCACTTTTTTACACCAAGTAACATACCTACATAGTCTTCTTCACCGGCCAGTATGTTGAGGTCATTGTCATTTGATGCCAATTTGCCAACAGCGACGCGATGACAGCGAGTTTAAAAATCATTAGGTAACGCGCAATCTGGCAGCGATAATATCCGGGTAGTACTATGGGCAAAGACGTAAGCAATAGCGGTTATCGTTGAAGGAATAGTAGAATACCAAAAACATATTCATGTAAAATGTTGCCGAGACGAGACCATATGGCTCGCACTGTCAAAAAGTTATCAGAACTCATGTAGAGCCAAGCTTTTAACTTTACACGCCCTAACGTCACAAGCTCTACACCTTAGTCAAAATATGTGTCTTGCAACAAAATATGAAGAAGTCTCTTACAAACTTCCATCCCCTAGTTTATGGGGTTGAGGGGTAAAGGTAGGACCGATGCCTGACAGGGTCGCGGGATTCGTTCGAAAGAGCTACCGTGGCTCTGGCATATGAGCAATTGAAGGAACACGGTTGGGTTTTAGTCAGTAAAAGTCTGACACGCATTCCTGCTCCGCCCAGAGCGGGAGAAGACATTTGATGATTTCCCATCCAAAAAAAAAAGGGGTAAAAGTTCCAATTTTTAGGTAGTGCCCTTGCGCTTCACTTGGCACGCCTTACCGTGTTATGTATTACTAAGCTTAGTGAAAACCAAAGATGTGGAATAATGTCAAAATAAAGCCTCTTGCCAAACTGAGACAAATCTGGCGCGAGATGCGCTGGCGCTGTTTGTGTGTGCTAACTAAGATGGAGATGTTCAAACTGATAGTAGCATGACTTCGCGTCCTTTATTCCTCCCGTTTTGCCTCAGGCACCTGTTCCACTGCTGACGACGAGGAAGCGACTAGCGCTATCAACAATTGTCTCGCTCAAGAAACGTACAAAAGAGCTGGTCCTGTGTAAGAGATACATATTAAATAGTTGATCGCTGATTGTTAACACCACGGATGTGTACTCATTTGTCATAGCGATAAGAGGTATCAAAGAGAGTACTCGTTCAGCGACGCTCTCTTGTGCGGGCAGAACACTCGCTGAGATAATCACGGTTGGTACATATGCATATCCGCGTGTATCCAAAAGCAAGTCCAGTTAAGCTGCCGATAACGTCCTAGGCTGAACTGCGACAATGCATTCCATAACAAAAAAATTAAACCGCCGAAAAAACTGAAAACCAAAAATAATAAACCTTTCAGTCATTTTGAGTCGGCGCCAAACAATCAATAGACTAAGATCACGCAAAGCGCCGACTAAAAATGACTGAAAGTTTCATAATTTTTTGGTTTTCTGTTTTTTCGGCGGCTTAATTTTTTTTTGTTAAAAAGCTTTTTTTTGTGGCTATAATCCACTAATAAAACTTGTCGAGGCATACCCTATCAAATTAAAAAAGAATTATCAAAATCGGACTACTCTGTGAAAAGTTATGCGTGGTGATACATTACAATCACTAAGTGAACAATCAATCATTCCCTTTTTTCCTACCCTTAGGGTTCGATTTCTTTTTTCAAATTTATATGGGGCCATCTTCGGAGTATACTTTTTGTAATAAAAAAATAATTATAAAAATCGGACTACTCTGTAAAAAGTTATGCGTGGTGATACATAAAAAAAATACGCGTCGACTTGAGAACCTCCTCCGTTTTTTTTCGTCGGTTGAAAAAAGAAAATCGCGCCTATTCCAAACAAACTTTTGAGGCTAATGTTTACAAGTTTACAGTTTTTGCAATTAGGTGATGACTGGAGGTATTTCCGAACTCTACGCGGGCAAAGCCGCTGGCTATTCTATATAACAATGCATTAGAAATACATTCATGAATTGTGGTCGAATTTCGACGACTAGGCGACTACTGGTATAAATTAATACATTACTCTTATTACTTCTACTGGTATCTACATTGAGGTATTCCTTTGACAGTCCGCGGTGCTAACTGCCAAGCTTTGACTTTTGGTCAAAGGGTCTGTGGTTAACTGCAGTTTCCGTTTCTGCTGGAATCGTAGACAGGGCTTTTAATAAACGTAACAAATAAGGTGCAACAGAATAGACGCAAGAGAATAGATGCAAGTCCTGAAAATAGTTTGTTCATAACATTGACTACTGAATCGAATGCAGACGTTTTAAATCTAGGTATTTCATAAAAAATATGTATTTTGCCATACCTACCGCTGATTTAGCCATAGAAAATTTCGATGGCTCCTAAGTATACTGAGTCAACTAACAAATTTCGACTTTTGCACTTTTTAGTATATTAGAAAGAAAAAATTATATCCCTATAAATAACTGAAAAAATATAGCGTCTATTGGATCAAGTATACGATTTATTTATTTTTCACATAGTACACCGAGTCAAGTGTACACATACTAGTATACGCGGGACGTGAATGCGGTCATTTTGGTGCAAGTGGAAAGTGGCTCAGTATACATCGGAACGGCATGGAGTGCAGATGTAATTGACTCACTTTATCATCAATAAATTTTTGTTTTTCTTGTGTTATTGTGTGTTTTGAGACAATGGAGATCATTCCAAGCAGTGGGGCTTTTTGCCCCTCTTTGAATGAAGAATAGGATAACAACAGACAAGGAGAATACTATAAGACTGATACTATTACTTACACTTTACTTAGCAATAAAACAGTCCACGTTATTATAAGGAATATTCCTGTATGTAAAACCATGGTTTTAAATGCCTTGTCTTTAAAATCAATTTCCTATATACAGCTTTAGAAAAACTAGAAAAAAGTTCAAGGAGCTGTACAGTCTGATCAGCAAGAAAAGCATGTTCATCTTCTAAAAAAATAACTGATGACTTGAATCGTAGTGTACTTGATCATCTTGCAAGTCTTTTGCCTGCGGAATCACATTATAAGTACTCGTAAATCTTCCTCTAAAAAGTATATTGATGGATTTCTATCGTTTCCGAAAATGTGTAAATTGTACGAAGAATGGTTTGATCCCAATAAGTAACTAGCTTGTGGCAATGTCGTTATTATATCAACAAAAACTTAGTTTCCACAAGCCGAAAAGATGCGTGAGGAGAATGTCACATAGGTATTTGAAAACTACGCATAGAACAAGATACAGAAAACATGCAGAGCACTTGAAACAAAGAGACTAAGCAAGAAAGTTGAAAGCAGAAAACAAAGAATTAGCACAACAGAAACCTGAAATCCTTACAGTAGCTTACAATCTCCAAAGGTGCTTAAATTTACCCCAAGGAACGTTGGCACATTTTGCTATAACCGAAAACTTACCATTTATAATTTCACTATTTTTGATAGTGGATATGGTCAGGGTTAGGTATTGCTTTTGCTAGCTGAATGTATTAAACAAACAGTTAAGGCAGGTATTAAAGTTCACCGAGTCAGATAACTGCGGTAGTCAGAATCGGAACAGGGTCGGTTTTTAAAGTATATCTTATACTTTAAAAACACGATCCTGTTCGAAGTTATAACTAAAAACAAAACACAAATTAGTTATCATTTCATGATTGTTGGTTACACACTAAAGGAGGGAAATAGTATGCATGCACTAATAGAAAGACAGACGCAAGACAAAATACTTAACCGATGCCCTGCCCAATGGTATATAAATAAATTAAAATAAAATAAAATAAAATAACTTTATTGACACAAAAAACCTTTGTATACAATAACAATAACAATTCACATAGGTAGTTAAATTGGTTTTTGGAAAAAGGCTGCACAAATAGTGGAAAACCCTGCCTCCTAAACTAGGGAAACCCTGTGACCTAGGAGTCAGTGTTCTACTAGTTACTACGTATACAAAATAAACCTTTATTTAAGAGTGTGATTCTAACAATAAACCCATAATGACCTGATTTGCTATATGTATGTGTGAGTATGTGTGTGGGGGATGGGATGAGAATTGGGATGGAGTGTGGTGTGGTGTGGTGTGGCGTTTAAATTTGCAAAAACCGACGATAAACCTTATAAAACACACAGAAGTGTCTCAAGATAATGTAATAGACTTCATAACAAATTGTGAAAGGGTTAACAACTTGACTTTTACCTGTCTTGAATCTAAAATGCAATTGAATAGTCACCGAAATAAAAATTGAGGCGGAAAATTCTTACATATTATTTAAAACTAGTTACATGGAAGATGGAACTGGATAGACTGTGGCAATAAACCTGTTTGTCAAAAGCTGTTAATGTTTGTTAGTTTTGCGGAAATCCTAAAGTTGTGTTAATCCTACCAATACCTGTTTGACATCTCTTTTAATTAGAATTAAAATGTTAAATGATTAAAGGAGTTTTTGATTATTTTACCTATGTTGTTAACATACTTGACTCAATATAACAATGGTACACTTCTAAAATTATGTCCATGTATAGTGAGTCAACTTATTATATTTTAACAAAATATAAGTTTATGACAGAAATTATGTTACATAAGATATCTAATTAGTATATAAAAATATTTTTTACCACACTGACTAAATAATGTTTCCTCAAAACGTAGATTCAATAATGCGACGAATAAAGATATAAGTGGTAATTGATCCATTTTTAACATACAAATAATCGATGTATACTGGTGTATCTACATTATCTCATAAATTAATAAAATAATATGAAATTTATTTTGCACTGTTGATAGGATTTATTATATTTAATGCACTATGATTAGTATTTTTTTCTTAATTGGATTAACATTTGAAATATAACCATTCGCATCTTCTGATCGCGTTCCTGTAAAGTTAGTAGAAATACAGTTGACTCAGTATACTTAGGAGCCATCGATTTAATCTTATTTCAAGGCAATAAAACTCAATTTTAAATGCATAAAGTAATGTTAGTGTCAAGAAGATTTTCTTGATAAAACAGCTTTAAAATTTTTTTTTTGATCGTTGTCTTTAAACTCAATACTGGACTCAAATTGTGGTGTATGACGCCTTGAGTTAAATAGACACGTAGTTTAAATAAATAACATTTTGTTGTTAACTTGGATTAAAGAAATTAAATTGTTGGATAACAATACTTAACTGAATATCAGTAACTGTTACAGTAAGTCCATCAAAAATCCGCATGAAAAAAAATCATCATTATTTTAATTAAATACAGAAAATTTTACATTTGGTTATTTAACGCTTTTCGTAATCCATAAGCCAAATCTTTCTCACATTAAAGAACCGTGAGTATAAATAACTGGTTTCAACATTAAAAAAAAATCCAGAAAGACTGTTTGACGCGGTAATTCTAATAAAATCCGTCCATTATAAGACAGAGTTTCGAATCTCAGATTAAGATTATCGACAACACACCGATTTTCTTTAGAAAATGTTATTTAATTTTACATAGGATATAACTCGCTATATCTCTCACGAAACAAAATACTGAAACGCGATCGGGATGTGTATGCTCGAATGAGCATAAGTGTTTACGAGCAATTCGAGCGTAATACGTTAGTTGCTGGAAAAATAAGAAAATAATTCGGGTTTTGTAGATTGGTATTTTATTTGTGTTGAGTAATGTGGGTAAAACATTAGTTGGGCAAACATTATCTATATATATAAAAAAAACTGGCCAAGTGCGAGTCGGACTCGCGCACCGAGGGTTCCGTGCAAACCTGTAGGTATAAAGTTTAAAATTTCAAAAAATATTTTTATTATATGATGTAACTAAAAATTTACGGTTTTCGCAATGTTTCCTTTATCTGTGCTATAAGACGTTGCTTCGTACTAAATTTCAAAATTCTAGATCGACCGGAAGTACCCTTAGTTTTGATTCCCTTGCGAGTATCGAAAATTTTCGGAAATTTGCGGCATAAACGGCTATAAATCTTTTGATTGCGTTAGCTTAGATGTTTGATTTTTTCACAGCTGCAAGGAACAGTAAATTTGAGTATTTGATATAAATTTCAGCTTGATACCTCCACGCATTCGTGAGAAAAAGGGTCTTGACAGACGGACGGACGGACGGACGGTCGGACGGACAACAAAGTGATCCTATAAGGGTTCCGCTTTTTCCTTTTGAGGTGCGGAACCCTAAAAATGAATCCCTATTTCCCTTGGTCACGCTATCACGCGTGAACGGCTGGACCGATTTCACTTTTTTTTTTTTGTTGAGTTTGTAATTTTCAGGAGAAGGTTCTTATGAAAGAAAAAAAATAAAAAATTGCGCGGCAAATTAGAAAATTTAAGAACACTTATTTAAGAATACTTAACAACCATATAATAGGACAACGTTAACTTTTTTTTAATTACAGGATAACGTCTGTCGGGTCAGCTAGTGTGTAAATAAATGTAAAGTAATGAAAATTTGTTTTTGAATGAATCATATTGAGGAAAGGAGGAGTAAACTGAAAATTAATCATTATTTAATCCATTAATTAATCATTACTTTTGATTTATTATTTTATGTAATTATTTAATTTGATTCAATCGTTCCTCACCTGTGGATGATGAAAAGACTAAACATGGCAAGCAAATATTACTTAGTCACCAGCCCTTCTATTGAGCTTTTTAAATTTTATTTATAAAGATAGCAAAAAACTTTTCGCTCATTACTTGGCCCTCTCCTAATTTCTCTTTACTAGATACTGACATCATGCGAAGAGAAAAAACTCAAGGTAAAACCCGTCAGCGTCACTAGTTTGCTAATTTTAATTTTGGACATAACAAGCGACGATGGTGCGTAGCCATTCTCATCAATTATTATGGAATAATGAAAGACATTTTGGATAATGGGGACAATTTGAATAAAGACAATTTGTGCGTTTACCCGACGCTTGGATTTAGCACCTTGTTGGCGACAAAACGTAGCACCGTTAGCCACTGCGACGACCCACTATGGAAAATCGTAGAACAACTGCTGATTAAAAATGGTTTTTGTCAATGTCGCTACTGGCATGCTTTTTTTATTTTACTCAATAGTTTAAGGACCAAACTAGACTATAATATCAAAAAATTATAAATATTAAATGAAATGCTTTTTTTACAACACCACAAACTTTATAGTTTTGACGGACGTCCATGTCAGGCCCGTTCACTTCATCACTTTTAAATTGATTTTATTGTTATACGTTACAGGAAAAGGTATAATGTATTATATATTTCTGGAAACCTCGTCTTTTGAAAAATATGAAATAGCTAATATGTATTTAATGTTATGTTAAGGTTAACCTTAAAATAATTGCAAAATAAAATATGGTGAAAAAAAAGTTTTTTTAAAGTTCAACGAGACTTTTGACAGTTACCCACGTTTACCCCTGCTTTACATTTAATGTTGATTTGTAGCTTAACTATCCATAAACATAATCAAATAATAACAGCTGCGGATATTTGCGGGTTTCGGAGTAATTAATAAAAATGTGATAAGAGTCAGAAAACGGAAAACCACTCGCTATCTATTGCGGTTTGAAATGTTGCTGTTTACATCAATAGTTTGCGGTAAGTTTTGTAATTTATCATTGATATTAGATTATAGGGCGTGTGTGTTGCGTGTGAAAATATTAATCAACAAAATGCACACTACCCTCATATTTCAAATAGTATATAAACAGTGGTTTCATTCCATTGTAAATAACAAAATAGTGGTGAATTAACAGAAGTGTAATTACATTTGTTGACTCTTCAAAATGTCTACGTTCAAGTGTTCTAAACGTGTATAATACTTTCGTATATTGAAGGAGGAAAATCGTTGAAAGCATTATCAACAGTTTTGCAAGAAAAATATCATGTGTCTGAAGACAACTTATGTTTCATCCTCAGTGATTTTCAAAGACATATTATTCCCGCTTTTAATAAACGCTGGAACGAAGCTTCACGGAACAAGGATACATTTTTAATGAAGAACAGTAATTGGTTGGAATCAGAATATTCAATAACTTTACCGGACTCTGAAGACGTTACAACCATCTCCACACCATCTACTTCTTCTGGGAAACGTGGAAGACCGTGCGTATCTTATCCAGACTTGTCAGAATCCAGTAAAAGAAGAAAAAATAGAATGTTACTTAATGAATATGGATTTGAACACGTCTATAATGCATATCTTCAAGGGTTACGTTCGATAGGAGAAGGAACAGAAGCTAAACTTGTGGAAACATTAAGGTTTGCTGACAGTAAATATAAGACCTTATTTTCGAGTCTCATAGAAGACGCAAGGCAAACCAAAATGTTAACGGATGAAGAAGCATTGAGCGTATTTATTGACTTGGATTTAACGAAAGCACAATATTTGTACTTGAGAAATTTAACGAACGAACGAAAATGTTTTGTGCTTCCGCCATATTACAAAGTGCAAGAAATTAAAACTACTTGCTATCCACCGTCTTCAGCCATAGAAATTACAGACACAAGTGCAAAAATAGTAAGACTTCAAGATTTATTAGATCACACTGCAGCTAGAATATTGAAAATAGATTCAGTCTATAGGAATGGATTGAATAACGTACTTCTGTATAGTAAATGGGGCTGTGATGGCTTATCCGGTCAAAGCCAGTACAAACAGAAACTGCCAGAAGAGTCTGAACTTATTTCTGATTCGAATTTATTTATCACTTCTTTGGTGCCTATTAAGTTAATTAACGAGCTAACAGGTAATGTTGTCTGGCAAAATCCGGTACCTTCATCTGTTCGTTTTTGCCGGCCTATATTAATAGAATTTTGTAAAGAAACTCCCGAGAAAACTAAAGCCGTTGTGGATGAAATAAAGGGTCAAAATAAATTCCTTGAGTCCATCATTAATTAACAAAGAAGGTGAGGGAGTGCAAGTGAAGCATGATCTCTTCCTTACAATGATAGATGGTAAAGTAGCTCAGGTATTAACAGATACGCCTTCGGGTTACACATGTACAATATGTGGAGCTACTCCACGCCAAATGAACGATTTGACAAAAGTGACAGCTAGGCCTGAAAATGAAGATTCTTATCAATACGGACTGTCTACTTTGCACGCCTGGATTCGTTGTATAGAAATGATTTTACATATTTCCTATAATCTGTCTTTCCAAATATGGTCAGCCACTAGTGAAGAAAAGAAACGACTAAAGCAAGAGAAGAAAACCCTGGTACAAAGGCGTTTCCGTGAAGAGCTAGGATTGATCATCGACAAACCAAGACAAGTAAATGGTAATTCTAATGACGGTAATACTGCCAGAAGATTTTTTCACAATGCAAGCTGCTCTGCTGAAATTACAGGAGTGGATATAAATTTGATTAAACGACTTTACATAATTCTGCAAGCTCATTCATCGGATGTAATGATAAATGCTGAAAAATTTGGCAGTTATGCTATGGAGACTGCTAGGATCTATGTGAGCAATTATGAATGCCACATGCCATCTTCAGTTCACAAAATTTTGATTCATGGAGAAAGTGTCATAAAGCATTTTGCAGTACTTCCTATTGGTCAACTTTCGGAAGATGCACAAGAATCTCGCAATAAGGATTATAAAAAATTTCGTCTTCATCATGCTAGAAAATGCTCAAGATCCGCTACAAACGAAGATGTATTTCATACTCTTCTTTGTACTTCAGATCCTTACATTACCAGCATTAGAAAACCGTATACTAAAAACGTGAAGGAACTTGATGAAGATACCTTAGATCTTTTGAAAGTGAACGAATTAATTTTAGATCCCAAAGTTCATCAAGTATAAATAACAAAACATTTAGTAAACAGTACAATTAATTAATTAATCTGTGTTCGATTTTAATCTTAAAAAAAATGCTTTTTTGTTTTATTTGATTTTTATTTTGATGTACTATATGATATTTGATTTTTGTAAACATTAAAATGATAGTATTCATTGTTAAGAAATAAACATTGGAGATTTTTTATAATTTTGAATTTGTTTTATTTTTTAATTTATTATTTTAAATTTAGTAATAATAAATTACATTCTATTTGAAGCCATATACACTATTCTATATTTGCGCAAAATTTTAGAACATAGTATTCAGAAATAAAGAAGTTATTGATTTTTAATCAGAAACAGACCATTATTTTCCACAGTGCGACCGGAGGGCGACAGCGGCTTGCGGAGAGCGGGGGACGAGGAGCCGAGACCCGCCGCCGCCGCTGCTAACACGGACCACCGGCCCAGTCACTTCTCAAACGACACGGACCAGAGGCGCGCGTTCTTATAATCCAATATACGGACCTACCTATATGTACAGTCCGCTATTTTATTTCTACCACCTCTGAGTATCACCAACAACTTTTTGCCAAAGACATACAGCTTGGTTAGTGAGTTTGTTTATCATCACATCACGCCCTGTTTCCCTGAATGGTTGGATAGAGGAGTACTTGCAGTAGACCCAAATATCGCCAGTTATGTTTAAATCCCATGTAAGAGGGGTGAGACTTGGGCACGCCACAATTGCGGCGGTAAGTCCCCTCTTTGAAGAGTGGATAGAGAGGCGTCACGGCATCCTCATCTTCCGCCTGACGCAGGTTCTCACCGGGCATGGTTGCTTCGGTGGGTTCCTGTTCAGGATAAAGCGGGAGGATACGCCCGGGTGTTACCATTGTGAGGATCGTCTAGAGGACACGGTGGAGCATACGGTGGAAGTGTGCCCTGCCTGGGCGAAGCACCGCCGTGTCCTCGTGGAGGCGATCGGCGGCGGCGACCTCTCGCGTCCGGCCCTGGTGCGAGCCATGGTACGGAGCGAGAGGGCATGGGAAGCCGTCACCTCCTTCTGCGAAGCAGTAATGCTCGCGAAAGAGGAGGCGGGGCGCGTGAGGGAGTGGCAGTCTCTGCGCCCTCACGTCCCTAGCCACCGCAGACGCCCCGAGCGTCGGGAGTCGATAGCGGACTCCCGGCCACCCTAGGCACGAGCTTGCAGGCGGCGAGCAATGGGTAGCTCGCCGCCCGGTAAGGACCAGGCTTGGGTTGACGGTGCGTAGTGTTCCACGCGCGCCTCAAAGAGATGTCAGCAATACTGAAGGGGTCTGCTAGGACCAATGCCTGCCAGGGTCGCGAGATTGTTCGAAAGAGATACCGTGACCCTGATATATGGGCAACTGAAGGAACACGGGTGGGTTTTAGTCAGTATAAGTCTGACACGCCCTCCCGCTCCGCCCAGAGCGGGAGAAGTCATTTGATGAAATCCCATCGAAAAAAAAAAGAGGGGTGAGCCTATTACCATCAACTGAGCACAACTGGGCCGGGCTACTACTGAAATTACAGCCTGCCCTTGCTCTAGCCAGTTCGCTGAGCTTTAAATTTGTCGCTAAATAAAAATCTTTAAGGTCCAGCCCGTTTATTCTTGCCTACTAACAGTGACGTTCTAAGCTGAGATCAATGCCCTACCTGCCAGGGTCGCGAGATTGTTCGAAAGAGATACCGTGACCCTGGCACATGGGCAACTGAAGGAACACGGGTGGGTTTTAGTCAGTAAAAGTCTGACACGCCCTCCCGCTCCGCCCAGAGCGGGAGAAGTCATTTGATGATTTCCCATCCAGAAAAAAAAAAAAAATGCCCTATAGGGGTGTTCTTGGCGTGTAGTCGCTTATTTTTAACAGATGAAAAAAAACGGAGGAGGTTCTCAATTCGACGCGTTTTTTTTTTAATTAAGTCCTGGCTAGAGGTCTTAATTAGCGAGCTATTGAGATAGATCAAAATCCTAGTTTTCGTGAGTCACTGGTGAATCAGCTGAACTGAAAAGACAAAAATTCTGACACGAACTCAGAGGCTATAATTTATTTTGGTAAATTACGTGAGTAGGTGGTTGTATTTCATCATTATCATAATTTTTCTGCCCTTATACCAATAAATTTTCTCGGCGAAACATGCCATTTTCTTCTAAAATTCTATTGGTTGTCAGCTCAGCAGTCTCTCACTTTCTAGCCATTATTATATTTCACACAGTCCATTTATCGCGTCTTACGTCTTTCCCTACTCTTACAGTCTTCCACATTCATACTCAAAACTTTCCTCATGACTATTTCCTTATATCCAAACCATGACAACTGATTTTCCACGCAATTTTCACTTTCTGATTTCCATTTTTAAACTAATTTTGGTATTCTAACCATTCGCGTAATACCACACATCACTCATAATATTTTGTAGGTAGCGGCTGTGGATAACGAACAAATTAGAATCTATTACAGATATTGCACCTTCAGAATTATAGAGACCTTATTAGAAATTTTAAGATTTCAACTTGGACTAATAAAATTATAAAAGTCATATTATTTTCATATCTCGCACTTTTAGAATTATAAAACTCTTATTAAAACAGAGGTGTATATCACAATTACAGGCCTCTTTTTTTAGTAAGAGTTTTATCATTTAAATATGAAAATAATATGAAGATGATTTGTTTTATCATTTATATTTTTTTAAATTTTATATATGAATATGATATGAAGTAATTAGGCCACTTCATTTACTCCATCTTTCTGATTAAAAGTTGCATGAACTCTTGGAAAGGACAAAAACAAAAAAAACAATCGTCAATTTGATTTCTATCTGTCGATAGGTAATATTCAGTAATGTGATGTTACTGTCAATATTTTATGGCTACCTATAAAATATCAATATCTATTCGGATCAGAGGGGTAATTGCGGAACTTTTTATCGGAAGGAATTGGTTTAATATTCATAGTTAAGCAACATACATTGCGTTATTTACGTCGCTGAGCCAACAATTTATGCGAACAAATGACGCAATGGTTTAGAAATAATCTTCAATCCCATTCAGATTCTGATAAATTGTGCGTTTCGCAATTAGGGTGCAGATTTGATATCATAGTTATGTCCACAATTTTCTCTTTGATGTAGGAAAATAAATAGGGTAACTGAGTTTTTGAGATTACTACTTTCGTTATTGGTAAATCACATCGAAAAGCAAATCTCATCTCAGCTCAGCAAAAATCGGTTGTCACTCATAGATCGTTGATAGTCGTTACAAGTAGTCGGAAGCCAAAAAGTCTCACAAACAGTATTACCAAGGGGTATCATTTTATCTAGTAACTGGGTTGTGGAGGTGAGATGAGGTAGTCACTGTAATGTAAAATAAAGGTATTCAGCTGCATCCGGTTAGACTGGGCGCCAACCCCAACATAGTTAATAATAATAATATATCTTAGGACAACCATCACAACGCATCAGTTAAGTAAAGACTAGGCAGATTGACAGTGAAATAATTTTCTACAACCTAGGTATTTGTTAAATAATATTTTACAAGACAGTAACATTTAATTATACACAAAAACAATGTATACATATCTATTAATAGTTCGGCTTGGTTGACAACGTTAGGTGTTCTACTCAACCTGCCAAGGCATAATTCTGTATTACTAATTACTAAATTAAGCATCTGGCTTGGGTCAATGAACTCAGTTTCACATGAACATTGAGAAATACACGTAGGTAGAGGTCGGAAAGTCATTGCCAAAGATCTGTTGTTTTTGATAATTAATGAGTTAATGACGCAAGCATTCCTTATTTACCCATTTGAAAAGTTAATGTTATTGCTAATCGCTTGCTGTCTTTAAATTTGTAAAACCACATTGTTTTGACATTCAACCACGGTTGAGAGAAGCATAATTTGTAGTTTATTTTTTATTAATATGATTGTATATTATGGCTTCAAAAACGTTACTGAGTTTCAGGAAACAGAGACTTGGTCGAAATTTTTCCACTGCTGGTGAAGATCTTAATTCTTCTTAATTCTCAGGTATTTGAAGACCCTGTATTAGTAAGTGTCTTACTAAGTTCTATTTAATAAACAATATATTGATTTAACTCTCACTAGTTTCTCAAAACTTAATAGTGTGTTATGTAGTGAATATTTTTTAAGGATAAATAAAACAAAACAACATTGAATCTAATTTTTATTTCGTCGCTTTTAGGACCCCTACATAAGAAAAATACAACAATGCCAAAAGATAAGAATTCCATTCGTTTCACTACTATGAAAGTTTGCCTTATTAATGTATATTGTAACATACGTAAGACGACGTCAATGCTAAAAATGTACACAATTGTGAATTAAGGCTTTTTTACATAAATATTGTACTATAATATAATATGTTTAATGGAACTAAAAATACTTTTTAAGGACTTATTTTCAGGTAAAACAAAAAAAGTGGGAACGGGCCGAAGATAGAGCCTTGTGGCATACCATCATTACTAAGGTCTTTTTTGTGTTTTGATGTAATAAACCTATAGTATATATAGCTTATGTTTGATTTAAGAAACATAGGAAGATATTTAACACCTCTTTCAATGGATGGTTTAAAAGACATTGCAATAATTGTAAATGTAAGATTTGTCTTATGCTTTGCTGAGGTTGATTATTATGGAACTTAACTTTGAAAATACTAGAAAAGCTACGCCCACACCAAAATGATTAATAGTTAGGTTAGTATTTCAATTAATATACTTCAAAATAGCCAATATTTACAAATGTGTACATTTACTATATTGATAGTGCCACAACAAGGAATGTACACATTTTATTTACACTTTTAATTCTTATACATTCAATGTTGTAACCTCTACCTTACATTAGATTATCGACAAAATAAATACATTTATAAATAAATAATATGGAAAACAAATAGACCGTGAATTAAAAACTTAACGGTGCTTTGTACTTTAAAGAGCTCTATTTAAATTATTTTTTAATTATTTACAATTTATGGAGGTTAACGTAAACTTTGGATACTGGTGAATAACTGGTATTGAAAACTGGATGTTAAGTCATAATTGATATGCCGCAGAACTATTGAGAAAAAGGTAAAGTAAAAAATGAAATAATGGAGAAGAAAATACTAGAAACTGATTTCTACATATGTCATAAAGTAAATAAAATCGGATATATTGAAGAGCTCCCGACGAGTGATGATGTTTGAGTGTGACCAGCGCACTTTAAGTTCAGAGCCTCGCTACAAACATTTCTGATTTCCTTTTATTTTTTTACGCTGAGCTCAGAATTATTTCAACTAGCTTATAATAAAAATAAAGCCAAAAGCGGAAATGTACAATTACGAGACAAAATAAAGGAACCCCGCCTGCAGGGTTCCTTAAAATTATTTTTTAGGTACCAGACCCTTGACCCCATTGTAATACTTTCTACCGATTTACGAAAGCCTTTTGTAATTCAAATTTTGGAGAGACTATACAATGAAGTATTTCTCACAAAATTATTTAATTCTACAGGATTATCTAATAATGGCTTCATCTGCAATCGACTTTCAGGCCGCTTAAGCCACAAGCCGTAAGATAATTAAGAGGAACCAAATATTTTACAGATTAGTCAGTTGAACTGATCAGGACCTGTTCTAGTGGGATGAATAAAAACCAGAACGAGGTCCAACCATAATGCGGTGGGTGGTTTTCAAGTGAAATGATAGTATGCTGCGACATAGCAATTATCACTTGAATTGCAAGTCTTACAGAAATCTGTACTTGAGAAGAGTTTATTGAAATCTATAATGATTTTATGTGTATGAGATGAGTAATGACTGACTTAACCATTCCAGTTTTTGCAAACGTTGAAGATATTAAGTATGGAGCGAGAGATACTTCTCAATCATAGATATGATGTATCTATTTCCTACGATATCACACATTTACTGAAACTTTAAAAACCTTTAACGTTAATTAACGAACAAAATGTAACTTCTAACCACATAGATATTGAAAAATATATTTTGATGGCAGAGTATGGCATTAACCCTAATTATAAGATTTACAAAATGAACTTTAGACCTAGAAGTACTGAGAAAGTTGTGGTCAATCATTTATTATTAATACATCTATTTATTAACAACCACAATATTCACAAATGGAAAGAAACTACACCAAAGAAATTTTAGTATGTACGTTATTAATAAAACATCAATTGAACTGTCAAATTATTTTTTCCAAGCGTAGTTTCCCCACACGGTTTCTGCAATATATTCACTTACTATTTATACTTATTAACCGTTTTATAATTAATCATAATGTCATTAGTATTAATAACAATATTTACAACACTGACTTTTGTCCTAAGTTAATCTTACTAGAAACAGAAGTGAATTAAATTAGATTTAATTACGTAATAACGAATATATATTTTTTATAACACATACAATAGTAGAATAGTTTAATCTTAATAAATTATGAAGAAGAAAATGAATATCATAAGAAGGCAACTCCGAACCACAGTTTCTGTTAAAGTTATACAAGGCATTATGAGCTCTATTCATAATAAGATAATGTTATTAATGACATAAGACAGGTTGATAGTAAGTCTATCTCAATAACTATGTACTTGAAGATATAAAGCAAATGTATTTTCTACAATCCTATGGCTATTAATTTATAATATTGTTTAATTATTATTAATCTGGCAGTGCCTATTATTATTTTTAACTTCAACCACATGTAGTTCTGAAATATGCTTTGCTTCTTAATATTTACATTAAATTATACATATAATTATATTATATGAAAAAAATACCTGATGAACAAATGAAAATAAAATATTTATACAAACAAATATATTTTTTATGAAACCTAACCAAGAATAGAATTCTATATCTACTATCACATGGATTAATACTTCTGACTAACTTATGTCATATACATCATTTATTATTTTAACAATGTAATACACTTCTATTGTTATAGTTTTTCAAATTCACAACATCTTATACTTATAAAACCTCGCGTTTCAAGTTATTATTATACCTCTTTGGTCATTCCAAATTTATTAAATAATAATAATACATTCACTTCCCATATTATTCTACTTAGTTATACATAAAGTGACATAATGTACCATGTGACTTACGATACCTACTTAATAATAAAATCGTACAACTTACTTGAAGTCCATTTATATTTGCAAACAGAAAATGTTTCTAGAACACCGAATCGAAATGTTTAATATTATTAACTTACACTTGATACATAACAATGATGACACAACGCAACGACACTGTCATTACATTATTAAATAATTATTAATATTTACAATAGCTACTATTATCTAAAACACGTGTCACACTCTCTGATTGCAGATATAAAATGGCTTACTATTATGTATTTTACATCATCAAACGAAACCTCGAGTACTTTAACATAAGTAACGACTAGTTGGGTAGAAACAGCCTTTTATAATACACAAGTTATTAAAACGAATGAAATCGACAAAATTAACACTGTTAGACCGCGGTTCTATATAAAAAAGTCTTAATTAGATCACAGTATCTAGGTCTCTGGTATCGACCTCTGGCATTGACGATCATAGAAAACTCTCTGAAGCTCGTGTCTCCTCTTTATCGATGGCCGAAACTATTTCCACTCCCTCGTCATAGTTATGCATTTTGGTAGTGTTATTTACACAGTAGTGCTGATCAGGATCTCCGTACTGACTGTGGTAGAACTCTTCACGCATCATGTGGTTCAGATTGCCACATCTGAAAAAGAGGATTTCTTGGAACGGCTTTCTAAAGTCTCGGTTCAGAGTCGCGTATATGACCGGGTTGAGCAAACTGTTTAGGTAGCCCAGCCAGAGGAAGAGTGCACTCACTGCGTCAGGGATCGCATCTTCTTTGACAAACGGTCGGAGCAGCGCTAGCACGAAGAATGGTAACCAACAGATGACGAATGCCGACATGATTATACCAAGGGTTGTAGACGCTTTGCGCTCTTTGGCTAGTTGGAACCGTAGCTTCTTCTGATGCACTGCATTCTGTGGGTGTAGTAAGTCTTTGGCGATATGGCTTTTATGAGCAAAATTTGAGAGCGACGATCGGATTCTGTTCGTCGTAGTCTTCTGACTGCTCTCTGAGGGTTGTCTCTGCCTCTCCTTAACTGTTAGTTTTCCGGGCACCAGTTGTGTGGGCGACCGGTTTATGGTGTGAATAGGCTTCGTGGGAGTCTTTGGTTGTTGCAACATAGGACACTGGGACTCGTTCGACTTTCTTTGGCCGCTGAAGCACCTCCCAATTGTGCTTTCTGTTTTGTCTACGCTACACTGTAACAAAAATAAAACTGTTACGCCTACACAATATTATTTTTTTATGTTAGACAACATGAGGTAATGGCTATAATTGAAATTACGTTTCCTAGTAGAAATATTTGGGGAAACATAGTTCAAAGACGTTGTAAGCCTTGCTTACCGCAGGTAGGGTCATACAATTAAAACTGGCATACAATAAACTGAAGATTAATCGAATAAAGAAAAATCTTACAGAATTTCGTTACGCGTGACACGTTACTCAAAAAGGAAAGGGCATGTTTCTATAATATTATGAATGACTTAAAGGAAAACAATTCCTCACACTACACTCATCAATATTGTTTCCATATTTATATCTGCTAAAAACCTCTCTTTAATCCGTAATGGATGTTGTTTGACGACGCATGCTTAAATTATTCAGTAAACAATTTAAAGTAGAAGAACAAAGTGGTAAAGCCCTTGCTGGATCTATATTTTAATATTTATTTCCCATTGAGGATGTAAGTTTAAAATTTACATAAACGAAAAGATGAAAATAATTATATGGATAAGCTCACCGTTGTATTGGTACTAGCTGTGGATCCTCTCGGGGGAGGCTGCGCCGGCTGGTTTCCCAAAAGTTTCGCTTCTGCCGCTCCACCATTCTTGACATTTATCTCCAAGTAACAGTGCGTCTCCAAATGCGATTGAGCACGTTTCTCGTCTTTTACAATCTTCCTAGCAGCTCTAAATATCTTATAATAGACCACGACCATCACAGTCAACGGGATGTAGAACGAACCAAAAGTCGCATAGATTTGGTACGCCTGATTCTGTGACACAGAACAAGAGGTTTCAGTCTTCTCATTACCTAGGATAAGGACCGGCGGGAGGGATATGAATGCTGCGCCAACCCATACAATGAAGACGCAAAAGAGCATTCTTCGAGGTGTTCTTTTAACACCATACTCCAGAGGTTTCGTTATGGCATAATATCGATCAACAGAGATCATACATAAGTTGAGGATGCTAGCTGTGCACGATAAAACGTCGCTTGATACCCAAAAGTCGCATATAACCGGTCCGAAAGGCCAAGTTCCCATAATATCGTACACTGTGGCTACCGGCATCACTATACACGCCACGCACAAGTCACTCACTGCCAGCGACACTATCAAGTAATTACTAGGGCGTCTCAATTTTCTAACTAAACGCACTGCAACACAAACTAGTACGTTTCCTATTATGGTTCCAACTATGACTATTAGAAATACTGTGACCATGAAAATAGTGGTAGGTATGGAGTATTTTGAATGCTTAATGTGACCGTGCTTCAAGAATGTGGAATTGTCGTCTAGGAACGTCCAGTTGGCCGTAGAGTTTGGGTTGCTTACGTTGAACTCTGGACTTAGGATTGATTCTAGTTCAACCGAGGCAAGTGTCGGTTGCAACAGAATAGACGCCAGTACGAGAAGACACGAAGGTAAAGCAACAAAGCTAGGCAGTGAACAGTAGGAGTTATGACTTTGAGTCGCCATACGAATCCCTGGTTTGGGTGACGATTAATTTGTTCGTTATCCTGACGTAACCATACATTGGTTTTGCTTCTTCCTTTGTTTAGCTACGATATCTAAATTGCGTTAACGAATCAAGTCTGAAATACGACCACGTCGCGTAGCTTTTTGGTCTTAGAATGGCGTGCTTGATTACAATTGAGAATAGGCTTTAATTGACATATTGCTTGGATTGTGTTCTCAATTTGAAGCAGAGCCATTTGACTGCGGGGTGTTAGGGGACTGTGGTCTTTGTGCCGTTGTGAAAGGGTTTGTTTTTGTTTGAGTGGAGTCTCTGGCGGTGTCAGCAAGGGTGTTGTTTTATTGCGCGCGGAAGGTGGCGCGAACGGCTGCTACTCCAATATCCCGTCTGCGGATTGCTTCATTAGTGCCGTTGATTGGTGAAGAAAATTTCCGATCTGAAAAGAAAAGAAACAGATTTGAAGGTTTTTCTTATAAAACTCGACAATTTTGCTTTCGCCTGTAACTGTTTATTATTTATACAAAAAAATTTCGTATCAAACTCAGCTTAGAGATCACAATATCAATCCTATAAATAATAATAGCAAGATTTTGGACATATAAATATACGATATGTTTGAGCATTATATTATTACTCTTGGGAATAACCCGAATTGAAAGCGATGATACCCGTACTATCTTTATTTAACTATTTCTCATTTAAATATTTATTACAAGAATCCGGGACTTTGAGAAGCAGAAGATGAAAGTGGCAATATACGAAGTAAATAAATATGACCCGTTTGATTTCGCTATAAGATTGACGTAGATATTTATTCTGATATATGTTATAATTTTGGGAGCAGAATATACATTCTTATTTATATTATTTTTATGGCACATGTCATTTATATTTAGGTATATACAGGATATTTGTGTCATATAATTTCGTACGTAGTATTCATTTGATTTCAGTTTGTAGCACCTCAAGCTGTTCTGTTATAACTTAAAATTGTCTCAGAGTTTATTCTAACTTTAGCATGATTATATTCCTGCCAGGGCCGCGCGATTTGTTCGAAAATGTTACCGTGGCCCTGGCATATAGGCAACTGAAGGAACAGCGGTCGGGCGTATTACGAACGTTGACGGTGACTCAGTCTCGGGCGCAATGGCCTCGAAAGTTATTAAGTGTACGACGTGTAATATTGTTATTTGTGAACTATTAGCGTTTATTCAAAACAAAGTGGACGTGATGGACGAGGAGGGTCTAGTAAGACTATGTATCTCCGCCTTTTCGGAGGAGGACATTGAAACAGGCAAGAATCTACTTTTTGCCTCAGTGTCAACGCAGCAACGGAAAATAGTTAGAAAGAACAGTGGGAAATCACAGCGAAATATTTATGACGTGATATCAGTATTCAAGCAAACGGATCCTGAGAAGGTACCAATATTTGTAGCAAAAGATTTGCACAAACTGCCACCAGTGACCTTCGATCATATTGACGCGACCAGGACATTAAGGGATATTCTGACTATTCAAAATGAAATAAGAATTATGAAGGATACATATGTCACGGAGAAACAACTAAGTGAGATTAGAAACGACTTGCAAAACTTAAAGAAAACATCAATCGTTAATAATTTTGATTTGTCTGTAAATCGAAAAAGAGGCGGTGGGGGTATCGAGAGTTTTTGTTTTGACAGTGGGCCGATGGGCCTACCCCACATCGAAAAATCTCAAATAAATAATGGTGTTAGTGAGTCACAATACATCAATAATGTGATAACAGCTGATGAGAGCGGAAAGTCTAGTCCCTCGACTTGTAAGATACAAGAATCTCGCTCGCCCGTATGTATTTCTAAAATGCCTGTCCCGTTCACTCCTACTAGTAAAATGAGCGAACCTCGACATTATGACTCGTCGACGGTGGCCGAGCCTGAACGTAACCGAGACGCAAGCGCATCAAGTGCGAGTGAGACGCAACGACTAACAGATCCAGCGAATGGCGGATGGTCCAAGCAAAAAACGCTTGCGGAAATTGTCGTTGCTGACGGTGATTGGAAAAAAGAGAAATTTTCTGAAGAATGGCAAACTGCTCAACGAAAAAGATCGAGAAATCGCCTGCAGGGACATACGGGCAGGGCTATAACACAGCCCGACGTTAAGTTTAGAGCAGCCGAAGTTAATGTTCCACTTTTCATTAATAATGTAAACACAGCGACCAGACCAACCGATATTATTGAGTACATACAACAGAAGACAAATGTAACTGTGACTCTAAAGAAAATTAATATGGTTAAACAAAAACGCTATGATGCGTACAAGATCTTTGTACCACACTCGAAACTGACGTTGTTTCTTGATGATGGTTTATGGCCGGAAGATATTCAATTTCGGAAGTTTATCTATTATAATAGAAGCACTTATGACAAGAATAAAGAAAACAGGGTAATACGCAGTGACGAGAAACGAAATGACGATGGATAGAAATACCAATAACAACACAAAACTTGTTACTTTCAACTGTAGGTCGATCACTCGTTCAATCGAATGTGTGAGAGGTTTATGCAGATCAGCTGACATTGTAGCTTTACAAGAGACTTGGTTGCAACCGCAAGATATCCCTTTCTTGGGCACTATTGACGCAGACTTCGAGTTTACGGGAAAATCAGCTATAGATACCAGCGCTGGCGTGCTGCGTGGAAGACCATACGGGGGTGTAGCCTTACTTTGGCGGAGAAATACATTCCAAGCAGTATCAGTCATACAGTGTACAAGTGCGCGAATATCAGCGATAAAGGTGACGTTAAGTGATAGCTCGGTATTAGTGTTCTCAGTGTACATGCCGACGGACTCGGTTGAAAATCTTACCGAGTTCACGGAATGTTTGGGCGAGATTGCAGCGATTGTGGAGGAATATAGTGTAGACTCTGTATTTATATTGGGTGACTATAATGCGCAGCCTAGCGGACGGTTTGGAATTGAACTTCTGGACTTTTGTGTTGAGCAGCAATGGCGTTGTGCGGATGTTGAATTATTATCTTCGGACTCATACACGTACGTAAGTGACATTTATGGTTCTCAGAGTTGGTTAGATCACTGTGTAGTTTCTGAAGCTGCGTGGACGTCTGTGGTCGATGCGAAGATATTACACAACGTTTATTGGTCTGACCATATACCATTAGAAATAACATGTAACTTTAATGTACTTAGGATTAAGTCCAAAAGGTTTATTAGTAAACGCAATAAGGTTATGTGGGGTGAGAGAGACATGCAGCAAACTGACTTATATAAGAATTTATGTACGACGAGACTAAGACAGGTTGATTTTCCTTCAGAATTTAGAAAATGTAGTGATAAATTGTGTTCTAATGTAGAACATAGATCTATTATTGATAGAATGTACTATGACATTGTTGACATATTAAGCGAAGCGGCATGTGTTTGTTACTGTGGGCCGGATCAAAACAAAAGGAAACCAGTGATAGGTTGGAATAAACATGTTCGACAGGCGCACTCGGAGGCGCGGCTTGCTTTTCAGAATTGGGTATTATGTGGAGAACCGAAAGTGGGTGCTGTGTTCGCTACCATGAAAGAAACAAAACGGGTTTTTAAAAGTAAACTGAAGTGGTGTCAGACAAACAGAGAACAAATAAAAATGAATATCCTAGCATCTTGTCACAGAGACAAGGATTTTAGTAAGTTCTGGAAGCACACTAATAAACTGAGCGGCAAGTCGAGCCTTCCTGCGAGCGTAGAGGGTGTTAGTGAGTCTGCCTCCATAGCCAATCTCTTTAAAACTCATTTTTCAATGAAGGCCCCTTTAGGGTTAATGGGAGAGTCATTGCCGGTAAGGGAACCAACAACGGAAACAATGGAATTGGTTACGGCTAAAGAAATAGCTGCAGTATTGAAAGACATGAAGCGCGGTAAATCACCTGGGCACGATTCTCTCAGCATAGAGCATTTACAAAATGCTGGTGTTCACATGCCCAGAGTGCTTGCAATGTTTTTCAACTTCTGCTTCTCACATACGTATCTGCCTGGTGACTTAATGAAAACCTTAGTTGTGCCGATTATAAAAAATCGGACTGGAGACGCGTCTGACATAAATAACTATAGGCCCATATCGTTGGCTACGATTATTGCCAAAGTGTTGGACAGTGTGCTTGACAAGCAGTTAAATAAACATCTGTCGCTTCACGACGCCCAATTTGGCTTCAGAGCGGGTCTTTCAACAGAACACGCTGTTCTTTGTCTCAAGCACACTGTCAGATACTACACGGACAGGAAAACCCCCGTGTACGCGTGTTTTCTTGATATGTCAAAAGCCTTCGATGTGGTGTCCTATGGTGTTTTATGGAAGAAGCTGTACGAAGAGACAACACTTCCTAGTGAGATGATTGAGTTGTTTAGGTATTGGTACGCCCATCAGTCTAATATGGTGAGGTGGGCAGGCTCGCTATCCGATCCGTATGGGCTGGAGTGCGGAGTCAGACAGGGAGGTCTGACTTCGCCGAAACTCTTCTGTTTGTACGTAGATCGGCTGATTCGTGAGCTCAGCGGAACTATGGTAGGCTGTTCCATTGACGGAACTCTCGTCAATAACATAAGTTACGCAGATGACATGGTGCTGCTGGCCCCATCGATCAGCGCCCTCAGGAAACTAATTTCTGTTTGTGAGCGATATGCGGAAGCCCAGGGCCTTAGATATAATTCGAAAAAGAGCGAGTGTCTATTGTTTCAGGCAGGCACTAAATGCTACCGTGAAGTACCGCCAGTCACACTCGCTGGGACTGCGTTAGAGTGGGTAACATCATTTAAATATCTGGGGCACTGGGTGACGGCGTCGCAGACGGATAGTGTTGACATGGAGAGGGAGCGTAGGGCGCTGTCAGTCAGGAGCAATATGTTGATCCGTAGGTTTGCAAAGTGCTCGAGGGGTGTAAAAATTACTCTGTTTAGGGCATACTGCCAATCTTTTTACACCTGCAGTCTATGGGTCGACTATACGCAGGGGGCTTACAGCGCCCTGCGTGTCCAGTACAATAACGCATACAGGGCGCTGCTGGGGTTGCCTAGACACTGCAGCGCATCAGGGATGTTTGCAGAAGCGCGAATAGACGACTTTTACGCAATCATGCGAAAGCGTGTCGCGTCTCTGATGCGGCGGGTGCGGGGCAGCCCCAACAGCCTCTTGGTCACAGTGGCTGATAGGGCAGAAGGTCGAATACTCGAACACTGGACCAGAACACAAGTATTTCCTTCAAACCGTGCCTTGAAATAATGTTGTTGTCCTTGTCTGTACTGTTTGCATTTTAGTCTGGTCTCTATTTGATTATTAATGATTTTGACATAGTTAATGGTGGTATTGACGTTTTTAATGGTAATTTTGACATTATTATGAATAATTTTGACATTGCTATTGATTATCTTGACATCACTATTAATTGTTTTGACATTATTAATAATAATTATATATAATTTGCCAAATGTTAAAATGTGTGTACTAACACTAGTGTTTAAGGTGTGTAGGTTTGTAAGTACTAACAAAATTGGATTCTATTATCTGCTAAATAAATTATATTATTATTATTATTATTATTTAGTCCGTAAAAGTCTGACATGCCCTTTCGCTCCACTCAGAGCGGGAGACGTCATTTAATGAATTCACACCAAAAAAAGCATGAATATATTATATTATAAATAAACAAATGAAGTGTCAACCACGACGGAAAAATCTCTTGCAAAAAATCAAGAAGTATGGTACATTACGTACGACTTCGGTAGGCTTGCCACGTACTATGGTGACAAGACGTAATAATACATACATATAAATCAAGGAATTTTGCGAATTTCGTATGAGCTTCAACTAAATCCGTGACATACTTACAACAACGAAATGGTGCGTGCCCTTCGGGGACTAGACATTAAAACAGGATTAGAATGTGCGTATGTTGTGGCTTAAAAACCATGTAGTTGATATATGAAATGTTTAACTAATTTAGAACAAGAATAGAGACGAAACTAACTAACCAAGGAAAGTGAAAAATAGTTTTTTTTTTTTTGTAACTCATAACGAGTCACTATTCGCCGTTGATAAGCCGCTGGCAAAAAGTAATTTATGCTATCCACACTAATATTATAAATGCAAAAGTAACTCTGTCTGTCTGTAACGCTTTCACGACTAAATCACTGAACCGATTTTCATGAAATTTGGTATACTAACGCCTAGTTGGAACACCAAGAAAGGACATAGGCTACTTATTATTCCGCGACTTTTGTCTGTGTCCGCAATAACCGACATTTACGCGGACAAAGTCTCGGGCAAAAGCTAGTGATAAATAAATCATCCCTCATTTCTGTGAAATTCTACGTAAATAATACGTACAGATATCAATACAATAGCCATGGCTCAAGCTTAATTGTCGCTCCAGCGTGAAACAGCACATTTAAACCGAAACCCATTAACTGAAGCGCCGCGTCACGGTTTCATATTGGGTCCGGGAGTATGTAGGCTACAGAGACTAAGCTTACAAAAGTGCTGCGTTGGCTACTATGTTATTGTTATGTATGTATGCGTGAAGTCTAGATTGATTTAGCACGATCGTAGATTTTATCCAATTATGTGAATAAAATTGGGATTAAATAGTGCTGAGGCATGCTTGCACCACACACATTAAAATACTCGTTCTGTTTATGTTATTCGTTTGAAAATTACAGAGATAGAATTATATTTTAAATATGTTTTGTTCTAAACACATTTATACATTTTTGACCTTTTGATATGACTAATGTGGTACAATAATAATTCTAGTAACTTTGGGTATTTAGCTATAATGTGCAGTCCTCTCTCTTAGTTTATCTTGTGTTAGACGTAATTCCTTATTTCTGAAAAACATAAATTTGTATTTCCATATGCCTAACTTAACAATACTGGGTTTCGCAAACCAACATTCGTACCGTATATCACCCCAATTGGATTATATTTAAAATACGAAAGTACCCCAAAGTTCTCAAAGATAATATACAGACCAAATACTAATCAGATAAAATACAGATTAGTATGAATGTAGATTGGAAAACAATCTGTCTTAAATGAAACAAACTTGTAAGGCATGTTGCCTTTTCGGATTAATTTAATGTTGTTGTGAAAATTAAAACCTAGTAATATAACTTTGATAATTTCCTAAAAAAATAACAGGAGAGACTTGTCGATCGATCACTTAACTTACGCTTGCCACGGTGGGTCCGAGGAAGGCTGACCATCTTTACATACAAAGACCTTAAGCCGTTGGTGCCGACTCGCATTCGTAGATCTTTGACAGTCGTTATGCCCGAAAGTCTGACATCCAGTCTTACTGAAGGTTACCGTATTACCCAGTTTCTGGAGGTCAGACGGGCAGCCGCTCCATATAAAACACTGGTACTCAGCTGCTTCCGGATGGACTGGAAGCCGAACCCAACATATTTGGAAAAAAGCTAGGCAGATGATGAGTTTACTAGAATATTAAAAGACGAGAGGAATATAAACAGGAGCTTTAAAAGGTTTGGTCTCTGTTCAGTATCTACTCATGTGATATGATGCGAATATTGCTCAAACAATGTGGGATCGTGTAAATCTATTTTATAAGGGAAATTATAACCCACATTCTGCTTTTAAATAGAATTATGAACGTGATCATTTTATGCCGCTTTGTGATTGTAGACAACGGTGTTTCGTTTGTGTAGTTGATTTTCATGTTTTGGTTCGTAATTTATATTTTGTTGTTTTATTTTAGGTATCTGTAATTATTGATATAATATGTCAAAGACCAAGTTGATGACGAACAGCGTGCGTCAAAGGATCATCGTGGCGGGTGGGGAGATTGAATATGTCGACGAGTATCTCTATCTTGGCCAAATAGTTTCATTCGAGGCAAGACAAAACAAAGAAGTTGCAAGACGCACCGAAAATGCCTGGAAGAGCTATTGGGCCATGAAAGATCTAATGAAGGGCGATCTTCCTTTATCCCTCAAGAGAAGACTCGTCGACGTGTGTATTCTTCCCATCCTCACGTATGGTTCTCAAACATGGTCTTTGACAATTCAGCAGAGGTCCACGCTCGAGGTTTGTCAGAGAGCTATGGAACGGAGTATTCTGGGTATTAAACTTGTGGACCGGGTTAAGAATACAACAATCCGTTCCATTACTAAAATAACTGATGTCACTCGGAAAGCTGCCATGCTTAAATGGAATTGGGCTGGACACATCTGCCGTATGTCAGACGATCAGTGGGCCAAACTTACGACCCAATGGGTCCCGCTTAATGGCAAGAGACATCGCGGCAGGCCCAGACGGAGATGGCGGGATGAGCTGGACTCTTTTAATAAAGACTGGTCCTTGGCAGCTCTGGACAGAGAGACGTGGAAAGAGAGTAGGGAGGCCTTCGCCCAGCAGTGGGACAGAAACGGCTAATAATAATAATAATAAATCTGTAATTCGGTTGGTAGGTTTATATGTTGGTATGATGTATATGTTTTAGACTGTTACAAAGTAAAGTATATAATTTATTTATATTAAACATGGTATACAAATAGTGGTGCGTATTACCTCTGTTGTGGGCTTTTTATATTATTTTATCTAAAAAACGTTTACCTTAAGTTACATATTTAAATGCTTGATATGCCTTAGGAGTGCGAACTCGAGTGACTTGCGTCCCTTCGTTTATAAACGTTGCTTAAAGTTAAGTAATGATTAGCGACTGCTTAACCATATATTTTTGACGTTTAAACATCTCTAAACTTAAAACCGTCTCGTTTCATAGTCTCGAATAGTTAAATACAATTAGGCGAGATTCAGACCCGTTTTCTCCTTAAATGTTGATTTTATGATTTCACAAACATATTTTTTCTGAAACCACATTATTGTGATATGATGATTGAACCATATTATAAAATTGGATGATTGAATTGTATAGAGTCCGTTTTCACTAGCTCTACCTTTTTTTAATTAGGTACAGCTTATTTTTACCAAGTCCAACTTATTTTTACTAAGTCTAACTTGTTTTACCTACAATAATGTCTATAAGTATAGGCTCACTTTGCAAAACGTCAGTTCACAATATTTTTTATAGCATTATTTACTGAAATCTCACGAGTTCATACCACATTTTACAATTCATTAATGTAATTGCAGAAGCACCCATCAGCAACTGTTAAAACTATAATAACGCAATTATGATATAATTGGATAAATTTTAATATCACGTGATTCATAAAGTGAACAGTTCCTTCTTAATTATCGTTCAAAAATTGGATATTGCTCGTTACGATATAAATTTAATGAGTCGAAGAGGATATTGATAAATGGGAAAATTGATCAGATTTTAATTGAAGGTGCAAGTGGTTCTTATTGCGATGTCATTATTATAGTCAAGATAAATTTTAAATGGTTTTCAATTTTATCGGTTTTATATCTCTTTTCTTTCGTGTTCTATCTTACCTATGTTAAATATAATAATGATGGTAACTGAAGATAACATGTGTGTTGAACACATACGTGGGTTTATACGTAATACGGGAGAATACCAATATGCTTATTTTAATTAATAATTATGAATTTACTAAGCTTTTCTTTTATATCAATGATATTGTTGAAAAAAAAGAAAACAGTTTAAGGAAACCTGGGCTTTCTAGACACAAGCTGTACCCACGACATTGTGGACATTATCCCACAGGAACGAAAAGTAGGCGATGTTGCTCTTTAGAGCCCGGTATAGCCATTTGGAAGATTAGCCGGAACACACAAACAGGCTACAATTGTTTTTTTTTTTTGTTAAATCATTCATATGTACCTATTTGGTAAAAAGCTGATTTTGTAACTTTGCAAACAGACACTTCAATTTTGTATATTAGTAATCCGCTTTGAGCATGGCGCGGTTATCAATGTTCGTGCATATTCTGTATGAGGAGAGGTAGTTGTCTTGCAGTGGCACAGTTCTTCAGTTCTTTTACCTGTTGTGGTAATTTTTATTTTAGGTGCATCGTTTTCACATATAATTGTATAAATATTGTATACAAATATTGAAAATCATTTCAAAAACGAAAACTATTTCCTTACGGTGGAGTTTCTTGCCCATTTTTCTACATACGAATCTACCTTTTGGAAGGGGCAACTAGAATGAATTCTATTTTCATGTAACAGTTGACGTTCAAAAGTGCCTTTTTTGGGTCTAATTGAAATAAATGCTTTGACTTTGACGGCAGTAGAAGCAGTCAATCTTGTGTCCAATATTACGCATTCACCCTATACTCCATTTGTTTAGGTAGTTAACTAAAGGTAAACAATCTTGATATGTCTTTTTATATAAAATAAATCGAATAAAAGACCAACAAATATTATTTAAATTAAGTTACTTACCTAACATCGGTTTAAGTAAATACCTAATTGTAAACATTTTTAGATTCAATTTTTAGACAGTTTTTTAGATAAAAGACATGTTAAGATTGTTTACATTTAGTTAACTACCTAAACAAATGGAGTTTAGTCCCTAACAATAATACGTGGAAATTACAATCCAAGATATATTAATCCTAGAGTTAAGTAGGTACAAATATACTTCAATTGTCCTACCGTAAATGAGACTCACAAGATTTATGACTTCATAAAAGTAATAAATTCTATTACAAGTAACAACACAAACGTATGTTGGGATTACCATGGTGCTAATCCTATCTAAAAACAAATGACAGACGGCCTGTGGCCCATACAAATGGCCCATTATGACCCATAAGGCAAGTAAACAATTAACCTGAATGATAAGCATCATAAGGAGTAAGCTAGGTAGGTAGGTTCTTGTTCCTTTAATGGCTATAGTGACGTAATTATGACTTAGTACGCCATTTTAATTATTATTTTTACGACCAACAATGGGTAGTAATGTGATATAAAAAAAATATAGTCTCCAGTTTTGGTGATGTTTTTTTTTCTGGAGTTGTTTTTGATTTACGTCAGGAAAAGAGTTTTGTCGTTAATTCAAGCAAAAAAATAATAGATTAAAAATAAAGAAACACGTTTTTATATATATATTCAAATTTATTTAAAAGTAACCATGACTCAATTGTTAGTAAACCAAACAAAAAAGTTGAAAATAATGGAAAAGAAGCGTGGGGTGCTTGGTTGTGACGTACAATTACTATACCTCAAAAGCACCCCACACTTTTTCTATAGTTTTCTATTTTTAACCGACGAAAAAAAACGGAGGAGGTTATCAATTCGACGCGTATATTGTTTTTTTTTGTTTGTTAGTTTTTTTTTTATGTATGACCACGCATAACTTTTTACATAGTCGTCCGATTGTTATAATTCTTTTTTTATTGGAAAGGGTATACTCCGAGAGTGGTCCCATATAAATTTGGAAAACAATATCAAACCCTAAGGGTCCGAAAACAGGGGATGATTGATTGTTCACTCACTGATTGTAATGTTTAACCACGCATAACTTTATACAGAGTTGTCCGATTTCGATAATTCTTTTTTCATTGGATAGGGTATACCTTGCCAAGTATTATTAGCACATTTAAACCACAAAAAATGGTAAAATAAAAACTTTTTAACAAAAAATTAAACCGCCGAAAAAACTGAAAAGCAAAAAATAATAAACCTTAAAATTATGAGTCGGCGCTGAAAAATCAATGAACAAAGATCACTCAAAGCGTCGACTCATAATTTTAAGGTTTATTATTTTTTGCTTTTCAGTTTTTTCGGCGGTTTAATTTTAAATTTTTTTTTTCTATTTTTTTTTTTGTTCGTCTAGCTCCAAAAGCCTGTTTTTTTGTTGTTTTTTTTTTCGGTATCCTGTTGATCGTAGCCATGATAGTGGCACAAATTTATGAAATTATTCTATTGTCATGGGTCCTGGAAAAGTTTGCAAAATTTTCAAATTAATCCGACGTTTTGATGGGGGTGAAAATCACGTTCAAAGATTCTATTTCATTCACACATTTAATAATAATAATATCTTAGGACAACCAACACACTGTTATCTGATCCCAAACTAGGCAGAGCCTGTACTATGGTAACCAGACAACTGATAAATTTACTTATATATTTTTAAATACATACATATTATAGATAATTTACACCCAGACAGAGCAAATGATTGTGCACATCACACAAAGATTTGTCCTGGGTGGGAATCGAACCCACGACCTTAGTCTTAGCAGTAAGGGTCACTAACCACTACATACATACCAACCTAATAAAAGCGGGTTAAAAATTAAAAAAAAAACATCACTATTCTCTATATGGTGTTTTTTTTTCATATCCACACAATGAATTCCCTGGATTCGTTTAGCTGTTGTTTCTAACGAGGACAGCTTTTTTTTGTACAACTCGTGTATCTAATTCCATTCACCAAATATGGAGCGTTAAATCAAAAATACTTCAAATATTCCCAAATCAATTACCAACACGAATTACACCAATAAATTACGCCAATTTGATGCGAATTGTCTATAAATTACTGAAAGTAAAACGTTCCGTATGGAGAGATATGGTTTGCACCACATTTATCAATGAAATATCGGTTCATACATTATAATAATATATGTAATTCAGACAACAAAGATCCATAGTGTTAGTATGATAATAACTTAAAGCTAGTGTTAGTAGTACATTATTATTATTACTGAACTTTGAAAGTTCAAGCATTTTGCACAGAAGATGACCAAATAAAATACGAATTTCTCATCAGGCCATCCTCTCCACAAGATGCCTCAATATGGGAGAATAAAAACTCTCTGACACTGTTTTCAGAATGCTATTGCTACTGGCCCGTGTTCTTGTTACTAACGATGCGAGTTTTTTGCGAATGACCGCATGAAAACCGTCAGTTCGATTCTGTGTAAACATTTTCGACGTCAGCGCATCAAGCTACTCGAAACTGTCAAGTTTTCCCAATCAGTCTTGAACCTTATACCTACTTAAGCGATAAATTGAAAACCTATTAAAGAAATTTGACAGATTGTAGTAGCTTTATGTACTGGCGTCTGTACTAATTTGTTTCTCTACCTACAGTGATGTGTTTTGTCGTATTGATTAACTGTGGGTACTTTTTAACGTACTATGTAGGGATATGTTACAAAGGAATGGTATAATGTGATGTAAAAATAAATGATAAGAGTGTGGAGCAAGTAAGTGAGTTCGTATATTTGGGGAGTTTGTTTACAAGGGATGGAAAGATTGATAAAGATGTGGAAAAAAGAGTGAATGCGGGAAATAAAGTAAACGGTGCTTTACATGCGATTGTGACCAACCAGTTGATGTCCGATAAGGCTCGACTGGCTCTTCACAATGGTGTACTGGTGCCTACGCTTATGTATGGAAGTGAATGTTGGGTATGGCAAAAGAAGCATGAAAGTAGAATAAATGCTGTGGAAATGCGTTCCTTGCGAAGCATGTGTGGTGTGACTATGAATGATAGGCTGAGGAATGATGTGATAAGAGAACGGTGTGGTTTAAAAGAAGATGTAGTGAAAAAAATTGAAAAAAGTATGCTTAGATGGTTTGGTCATGTTGAGAGGATGAATGAAGGTCGGCTCACAAAAGGTATTTACAAGGCAGATGTGAGTGGAAACACCGGGAGAGGACGCCCTAGGAGGACATATAGGGACCTTATTGGTAAGATGTTCTTCAGAAAGGTCAGGTGCGTAGTACTCGCAACCGGCGTGTGTGTATGACCAATTGTATGAACCTAAACGAGGCAAAAGAAGTGTGCAGAGATCGTAGCAGGTGGCGTTCCGTGGTTTCTGCCTACCCCCATGGGAAAAAGGCGTGATTCTATGTATGTATAAAGAAAAGGGTCTTAGCACAAAAAGTTTACCGTATATGATAGCTCTACACGTGTGTAATGTTTAGTGTTTCGCCTAAATCCATAAAGAAACGCTTTAATATCGACAGAACAGATAAGGGAAAATAATAAATGCAATGAAGATGAAACGGATAGCGCTAAGGTGGCCCGCAAATCTAATTAAAATTTTTGGCAGTTTACAGTTTATTGTCTGTCGATTGAAATACAATACATATGATTCGCAATAGTAACAAATATTTTTTTACAGAATAACAATCAATGAAATCATCATCAAATCACCTGGCCAACACCCCTCGAATTTTTGTGGGTTTAAAAAAAAATTGAATTGTTTTCATATTCCAGACATTATGACTGCGTAGGCAATTCACTTTTCTCCGAACACGGTTACGTCCAGATTCTTTTTTGATAACTGATGATAAAATGTGGAGACACGAGAGCAGAGGCTCTCGTGTCCATAGTTACAGTTTGCGCATCGATTTCTAATCCAACCTGTATACTATAAAGAGCGGGAGACGTCATTTGATGATGTCCCACCCACAAAAAAAAAAACTCTGTATAGTATAGGATAGGGATAGCCAACCTTTGCACTACCTCTAACTTTTTAGATATAGCTCACTGTCAATTGGTTCCATTATATAGGGAACTAATTTATCACCCTCAGTTTTTTGTCTGAAAATAAAAGCCATTGTATTTTTAAAACAATAGACGTTCGAAAAAGGTTAATTGATTTCCTGGGTGACCACTCAGCTTGTGGTGAAAGTGGCCAAAAGTTTTTCTTTTAAACGGTTTTATTAAATAAACTAGAGCCTTTTTTACCTTTCTTTGATTGAAACTAGATCGCTTGGAAGTTTCAAACGTTTGAAAAATGGTTCCGATGGCAAAAGTATAATCTTTATGAAAGTTTTGCCAAGATATACAGAAAAACCTGAAATGATTTATTATTACCGACTTTTATCTAGGACATTTTTATTTCTATACTGAAAATCTATAGCTTGTGCTTCTAATGTATTAGTTTTACAGTAAGTGGCTGAAGTAACAGTAGTAGAACTTAGCGTATCATTTTGATGATTTTGCATATCATTACGTCATCATATATCATATTTATATCGTAAATCATCGTGTATCATTATATCATTCACGCATTGAAATTTATAAAAAAAATGAGACCTTCGTAGTAATTAGGGTAACGTTATCTTCGTGCCCAAGACTTACAAAAACATGAAATATTTTTACAGCAATTTAATTCAATTAAAATAAATATTAAAAGTACGTTCTATCACATAACGCCAATTTTTGGAACGAAGTTCCTTATCGCGCGTTGTGAAAGCGGGCTAGACGGAAAAAATTCTTACGAAAACTTGTCACGACATGCTTTAACCGACTTTAAAAAAAGGACGAGGTTTCTCAATTCGACCGTATACAGGGTATAAGGGTAAACACCGTTATCCTTGAAACCAGTGATTTGGTTTCGTTCATAGAACGTAAAATCAATGAAAAAAAAAAAAACATTATTTTTTAAAGAAAATCTGCATTTTTCCACAAGAACATTTCACCCTATGCGCGAGGGCAACAAACTTGCGTCTCAATACGCCGCGTTGCCCGACGCCGATGCCCGGGTCGCGACCCCCGTCAGTCAGCTGTCAGTCTCACTAGCGAGTGCACGTATCGCTGCGTCGTAGCTTCGCTCATTTCTCTCGCGTAAATTCATTCTAAACCTTTTTAGGAAAATATTTTATTTTAATTTTTTTAACTGGCTCTGTTATTTTATATTTAAGTCAAACTACCCATGGATTAAGTGACAACGGTGTTTACCCTTACATCCTGTATATTTTGTATGTTGTTGTTTTTTTTGTTGTGAGTAGAGAGGGGGAGAGGTGGAGTGGGGGAGAGGGGGAGCGGGGGAGAGTGGGAGAGGGGGGAGAGGGAGAGAGGGAGAATATTTTTGTTGAGTGTATAAAGGTTTTTTGTACACAATAAATAATTGAAAAATTATAACTATTATGAATCCTGGAAAGGAACTTCGTTCCATCCGGGTATCCCTTGATACCTCTAAAGTTTTTGTGTTTGTGATTTGAATCAAATTTTTTGGTAATACAAAGCACGGGATACTAATCAAATTCATTGCAATCAAATTGGGTTCATCGCAACTTGCGTCGTGTTGCCCTACGTTGCGTTCAATTCTAGGTGTTGAATCGAGTATTGAGAATTCAATACAGTACATCTCAGTACGTCAAAAAAATACACAGATCGATTTTAAATATACTGTTTGATTTTCGACTCTCAGCGCTAAGCAGTGCGTTGAAGATCCAGTACGCTAAAAAATGCAGCTGCCATATTGTTACGTCCGTGTATACGTCGACGCGTATTTCCATTCTGTACAAGGCCAAAACGCAACCATAGGAATCTGCTCGCGTATATTTTGTAATGCATTTTTTAAACTTGTGATTACAAAGTATACACGAATTTTGCGTACTACTTGTATATAGTTTGTAACGTAGACGCGCACGTGCATCATTCCAATTTATACAAGGCCAGAATGCCACCATAGGAATTTGGTAGGACTTCTGATTGCCGGGCTTCGATTTAAGGGGTGTTACGGGAGGAGGGGGGTGTAGAGCCTCTCCTGTGAAGGAAAAGTTTCGAACCCCCCCCCCCATTTTTGAGAAATATGTTTGATGTGATGTGAGTTTCTGTGGGGTTGACGAATAAAATGAAGGGGAAGTAGCAACGCTCGACAGGACACTTCGCTGACAGGGCTCGTCAACAGAATCAAGGCGTTTCCATAGGAGGTCACAGTTTTACCTTAACCTAACCTCCCCAAACCATGCCGTTTCTGGCACTCGCCGGCCGCTACCGCGGCACCGCTCGCTTCGCTCGCTCGGCTCGTGCGTAGGAGGTCACAGTTTTAACCTAACCTAACCTCCCCAAACCATGTCGTTTCTGACACTCGTCGGCCGCTCGTCTATACCTACAGGTTTAGTTTGCATGCGGAGTAGCACTGTATATTATGGAACAATTTAGTTACTTTGGCCACTACAAAGTATACACGAGTATTTGCGTACTACTCTTGTATAGATTGGAAGACCTTGATTAAAAAGTGATTTCCAATCTATACGCGACTAGTTTCACACCCTTGCGTTCTAGCCTTGTACAGATTGGAAATACGCTACGTCGACTAAATAGTGACACGGTTGGTTTCTACTGAAAATGCTGCCAACTGAAAATGGCCACTGGTCGGATTAACTGGTTTTCCAAATATATCAATGTTTTTTAAAGTTCGAAGACAAAAATATAAGTGTTGACAATGCTGCTTCTATCAGCAAGTGGCCGGTGACGCGTCTCCACGCTTGAAGTTGCCAACAAAGACAACATTTTAAATTAGGAGGCGGGGCGCGTGGAAGTCTCTGCGCTCTCACGCCAAAAACCGCGCCAGGAGGAGACGACCGGAGTCCATTGCAGACTCCCGGCAACCTAAGGCGCGAGCTTGCGGGTGGCGAGCAATGGCTAGCTCGCCACCCGGTAAGAGCCAGGCTCGGGTCGACGCTGCTCAGTGTTCCACGTGATTTCAGAGATGTCAGCAGTACTAAAGGGGTCTTCTAGGACCGATGCCTGCCAGGGTTGCGAGATTTGTTCGAAAGAGTTACCGTGGCCCTGGCATATTGGCAACTGAAGGAACACGGGTGGGTTTTAGTCAGTACAAGTCTGACACGCCCTCCGCATCCGCCCAGAGCGGAAGACGTCATGTGATGATTTCCCACCCACAAAAAAAAAACGCATCAAATTCAAAAACATTTCCAACAAATTAATACCAACATAACAAAACCAACATTTCCGTTGTTCTTGCTGTAATTTCACCGTAATATGGACGCAAAAACACGCCATTATTTTATCTTATTGTCGCAGACCATATGTTTTTTGTAATGAAACGGTACAAACAAACATTTTCCTGTATACCTGAGGCATTTCATTATTTTATTTACAGGAAAAAGGACTACATATCAGGTGTGTTAAATGTTGAAGATAGCTACTACTGAACTGACAGTTGTCATGTTACGTCTGGCCTTTTTTTTTGGTGTAAGGTCATGTGAAATGAGGAAAATGCGTCATGCCGCGTGCGCTCGAAGAGGTCAAAAAAAGAAAGAGAGAGAGAGAGAAAATCAAGATTAAGAATTTACTTTCATCAAGCTATTATGATGGCAAGAGGCCGATGAATACGCGACATAAATGTAACAGACCTTCGAACATTTTTTTAAGCGAGAAAACAATTCACCTCCAATCAATTATCAATTATGGCAAATCCTTCCAAATTGGGGTAGCGGACGTCTTTTGGCTGATATTATGTTGTGATGATTATGACAATCGATTCAATAGATGATTTTATGATTTGAAGAAGGTTTGTAAACATTATTTAAGGCGTTTCCTATCTGACTACTCTGAGAAGAAAGGCTGAATAAATTCAGAGAACAGAGGGGTAATTGCGCAACTTTTTATCGGTAGGAATTGGTTTAATATTCATAGTTAAACAACATTCATTGCGTTATTTACGTTGCTGAGCCGAGAATTTATTCGAACAAATGACGCAATGGTTTAGAAATAATCTTCAATCCCATTCAGATTCTGATAAATTGTGCGTTAAGTCCACATATAAACTTGGTCCGACCATGTAATATAACACTTTGATGTCTGTAATGGTATGTTGAGGAAGGCAGGATTTTTTGGTTTAAATATATGTGGTATGCACAATAAGTATCACAGAAAGATATAAATATAGTCTTATAATTAAATAAATATTATGTTCGAAACGAATAATACATTTATAAATCGTTCGATTTCAGTTTAGCATTACCTCGCACGTTCGTACTACGCCCACAGATTGTGAGTCTAAGGTAAGACATACACTTATATATATAGTATGAAAAAAATCTCTCGTGTTTGAAGATGACATTCATTTTTTACTCCAATTCAGGTTTTTGTGGATCTTATTATGTAGTAGCAATTTCTTCGTCTTCTACTCCTGTACTAAAAATGCTACCGTAATTTATCCTAGCCGTACATTCTACTCAAGATTGTATAGAACGACAAGTACACGAAATGTTACTCAATCAACGAATGGAAACGCTTTTCAACACCGTTCAAGTGTTGAGAATAAATGGATGAACTTTGTTAATGAAGTGTTGACTGTCTTGTTTATATCTTTTATGTGTGTGTCAAGGGAGTATTGACCTTAAACCTTAATAGATCAGGTCGATATTTGGTCACATGTTGGGCTAAAGTAATTTAGTTATGTGACTAGACGAATGCTGAATAATTGACAAGAAGAATAGATCAGCGTCATCATCTGCCTAGCCTTTTCCCAACTATGTCGGGGCTGGTTTCCAGTCTAACCGGATGCAGGTGAATACCAGGATTTTACATGGAGTGACTGCATATCTGACCTCCACAACCCAGTTACTGGGTAATACGATACCCCTTGGTAAGACAGGTTGTCAGGCTTTCGGGCTTCTGACGACTCGTAACGGCTGTCAAAGATCCACAAATGACAGCTGGGATCAACGGCTTTTTTTTTTTTTTGGATGGGAAATCATCAAATAACGTGCTTTTCGAGGTACAGAGGGGTCTTGGTATGTAATTATAGTCTCTACGAACCAACAGCAGCAAGCGTAGTAGCGTTAATAGATCAGCGCCAAAATAGATATAAATCATGGCTCCAGAACACAACACGATTTTTAAAGGTATTTTCCGAGGTAGAACTTGTAAATTCGTGACAACCCCATGAGCACAAGTTTAAAAATATAGACACATTCAGCTTCAGTTTTTGCACCTGGCTTCTGACGTTTCATAAGTGCCCATGTTGGTTTATGTGAAATAAAAATATTTTGAGTTTGATTTTGAGTTTCTATAGGTATCTGCTTTAAACTGGATTTTAGCTCTAAAATGACTGAAAATCGAGAGTTTACAGGCTTCATCAGACTGGCGCAATGTGACAGCACGATGCGATTCTTGTATAACAATTTCCGTGAAGTTTACAAAGAAATTGTTCTAGGAGAGTCGCATCGTGCTTTCGGGTCGCGCCTATTTGTCGGTGCCTTAATAAGGGTTCTTTAATCCGGACCTTATCTGATTAAAATAGCTGCCAATTAATGTTCTACTAATCTACAATGTCTCATCATACGCCAAGCCATTTCCCAACTATGTTGCAATGGGCTTCCAGTTTAACTAAATGCAGTATACCAGGATTTTACATGGATGAACTGCCTTTCTGACCTCCACGACGTGATCGTGCGTAATACGACACCTCTTGGTAAAACTATATAGTTATTCATCCACAACATTTGCCAGGAAAAAACCTAGACTTGTTTGTCGTAAAAACCATAGCATGTATTTTTCAAGACTAAGCGACTTAGATATTTTTATTCCCAGTGGTATGTCATCTATCACTAGTTTATCGCCCCGCAATAATATAAGGGTTTAGGAGCCTTTCCAGATATGTATCGCCGTATCACCGAAGCGTGTATTTATAATATGTGGTGTGGGTAGGTACAATACAAACCTGAAAGGTCTTGAAAGATCGATTGGTGAGTTATTAAATTCCGTTGAACTAGAATTCTTGATAAGTATTGCTAGGTTCTTGGTAGGAGCTGAATTTTATTTATGTATCTACAAGTCTATGTCCTATGAATTAAAGCTGTGGAAATGTGTTCCTTGCGAAGCATGTGTGGTGTGGCAATGAATGATTGGATGAGGTTTGAAGAAGATATAGTGACTACAATTGAAAAGAGTATGCTTAGATGGTTTGGTCATGTGAAGAGGATGAATGAAGCACGGCTTACAAAAAGTATTTACAAGGTAGATGTGATTGGAGATCGTCTAGAGGACACGGTGGAGCATACGGTAGAAGTGTGCCCTGCCTGGGCGGAGCACCGCCGTGTCCTCGTGGAGGCGATCGGCGGCGGCGACCTCTCGCGTCCTGCCCTGGTGCGAGCCATGGCACGGAGCGAGAGAGCATGGGAAGCCGTCACCTCCTTCTGCGAAGCAGTAATGCTCGCGAAGGAGGAGGCGGGGCGCGTGAGGGATTGACAGTCTTTGCGCCCTCACGTCCCTAGCCACCCCAGGAGGAGACGCCCCGGGCGTCGGGAGTCGATAGCGGACTCCCTGACACTGTACGCACGAGCTTGCGAGCGGCGAGCAATGGGTAGCTCGCCGCTCGGTAAGGACCAGGCTCGGGTCGACGGCGCGTAGTGTTCCACGCGCGCCTCAAAGAGATGTCAGCAATCCTGAAGGGGTCTGCTAGGACTGATGCCTGCCAGGGTCGCGAGATTGTTCGAAAGAGATACCGTGGACCCTGGCACATGGGCAACTGAAGGAACACGGGTGGGTTTTAGTCAGTAAAACTCTGACACGCCCTCCCGCTCCGCCCAGAGTGGGAGAAATCATTTGATGATTTCCGATCCAAAAAAATAAAATAAAAAATAATATGTGATTGAAAACGCTGGGAGCGGACGCCTTAGAAGGATAAAATACCTTACAACCGTATTGGTGATGTCCTTCAGAAAGGTCAGGTGCGTATTAATCGCAATCGGCGTGCAAGTATGAAGCTAAACGCAGCAAAAGGAGTATGTTACGATCGTAGTAAGTGGCGTTCCGTTGCTGCCTACACCCATGCGATATAGGCTCTATTTTCTACGTTTTTTTTTTTAAATTAGTAACTACACGTAATTATTTGTATATTCTAAATTCTGTCAGCGTTTCTTGAATTATAATTTTGGTTACATCGATCCTGCATTAAAAAATAGTCCTCTTTTGACCTCGATCTCGCCTAGTAGATTTTTATTTTTGTATCTCAGTTTTTTTTTTTTTTGACTACGAAGTTCATACTATGGTATGTCCTAGAACCGTACAATCGAAGACATGTGACATCTTACAACACGCACCGCGCCTGCGTAATGGATTATAGCTCTGTTCCTCACGAAAAGTGGAGACCTGTGTACCAGTAGTGGGAAAATTAAAAGCTGATTGATCTGATCTAGTAATTTGTAAGCATTCAAAGTAAATAAATAAGTTCCAGTTAGTAACAAAACTTCATGACAAACATCTGACCATTGAAACTTTCTCACTTACCAACCAATTCCTAACTATTACTACCTAATTGATTTTCCTTATCAAGTTTCCTATGTTACTTCTTGCTCTGAATAATAAATGTGGCTAAGTGGCTCACTCCTTAAGCTAGTCTCGGAGGACCAGTGATATGTCATAGATTATTTAACAGGAAGATTAGTTTGGTTAGTTTATAAGGGTGCCTAAGGTTAATCTATGAGATCCCTAGGTCTATTCCCTAGGCTAAGAGATTTAGAGTACCTAATCTAAAACCATTTTGTGAAATTATACTGAATCAGTGTATTATAGAAGCTTATTTGCTGATGTCATAAGGATATTATGAACTGCCGTGGTTCATCCTTTGATTAATTATCTTTTTTAAAGAACTTAAGAACAATAAAAGGGGCTAATTTTGTAGAGAAGACAGCAGTAGTTGTTCCATTGCTATGATGTGTATCACCACTGCTATCAAAACGGTGAAAGAAAACATCGTGAGGAAATCGATATGTCCTATAAACATTGATTCGAAGATATGGGACTAGTAGATTTAACCCGCATTGTGGATGCGTGGTGGATTTCGGCCCACTCCCTCTCACTGAGAGGAGGCTTATGTCCAGGAAGCCGGAATATGATAGGTCAGTTATAACGAGTAGATAAGACCATTATAAGTTCTTGCAAACCGTCCTCGAGAAATATACCATACATATGTTCGCAAGAATTTTTTACTCCCAAACAACACAACACATCATTACTTATAAACTAAACCTCAACAAAATTGTAACCCAGTTTCTTTTGAGTCCCCGACATCAAAAGTCCACATACATATTTACGTGGAAGGCCCGTTGTCCGTTCAAAAGGGCACACTTGAAGGGCATTCTTTATGATTTATCGTGGCCGTGTCCAGCACACTCCCGGCGTGTCCACCACACTCCCCCATGTCCAACCCGCATCAGCTAACTGGTACCCCTTTATATAGCTGTCTACCTCACCACCCTTTGTGCCTCGTCATGAATAATTAAAAAGGGTATTAGTTTGGGCTAATTAGGTTTGGTCTTTTTTCTGTAGTTTAAAAGATTTATTGATTAAATGTGTAAGTGTGTCCTTTTATTTTGGGGTGGGATAGAAAAGGATTAAAATAGTATTTACATAGGCTTAAAATTCAAGCTTTGAACAATAAATAAGTTAACATTTATTTTTTTTAATTAACGAAAGAATCATACGGAATTCAGAAGGGTCATACACTCTGACCCAGACTCCTTTTGAAGTCACCCTTTCTATGTACGGAAGGTGGAGAACCAGCTGTTTTGGTATAATAAATTTATTGTATGGTTAAGAAGAACCAAGAACCCAACCAAACAGACGCAAAACTATACCCATATCTATTATAGTTGCGTTTATCAGCAGTTTCGCCCGCGTAGGTAGAGGTCGACAAACGTACACAGAAGCTTATAAAGAAATATACCAACATTCATGTTTATGTATATTAATAGAAAACCTCTAGAAGAGAATATTAATTCCAGCTAAAACAGAAGAATCGCTATGCAAACAAGTCAGCTTCCTTAGAAAATATGAGGCATATAAGAGCCGGCCCACTTAACGAGACTTCACTAAAACGCTCTCTCACCGTGAGGCACGGAAAATGGTCGTAACATAAATATTGCCATTTTGTTACGAACAAGAGATTACTTATGAGATACCTATATGGTTTTCACTTAAGTGAAGGTGTGGAAAGACTTATTTTTCGTATCAATAAGGACTTTTAAAGCTTCTCGGCATTTCGTGTTTTTACAGTTTGAAAGGTTAATTAGAACCTCAAAAATTTAGAAGAACCTAGGATAAGAACGTTCTGGACCTAACTCATTAAACATAATTTTATTTGGGGTCGGCATAACATCTCTTTCTTCCACACTTCTAATAGTCGTCATCACCGTAGTCACACCCTTTCTATCCATGTTATCATTCATATAGACCATCTATCGTTTTTTTTTATCTCCCTGCTCTTGTAGCCATCGACATTCATAGTCAAAACTATTCCTCTCGACATTATCCTCACTCCTCCGTATCACGTGCCCATACCATGACAACCGATTTCCATACAAATTTTCAGTTCGCGGTTCCACTTTCAGACTTACTCTTATTCATTGGTGTAACACCACACATCTCTCTTAATATTCTAATATCAGCTATCAATCATTTGCCGTCTTGTAAAAATTTGCGTCAATCTTACTTATAACCAACCCGCACTGGGCCCGCGTGGTGGATTATGGCCCGCTCCCTCACACTGAGAGGAGCCCTGTGTCCCAGCAGTGGGAACGTTACAGGCTGCTGATGATAATTTATAAGCTCTGAGCCAGTTTTTATATTTCCAACTTTATTCCAATTTGGATAATAGCAACGAGGCACCGGACTAAGTTGTCTGTGTCGTAAAAGGAACTATATTTCTTTACATACTTTTCGGGTTCTTAATTTAAAAAGTGATTTTATCCTGATCGAATAGTACCATTTCAATTTAGCACTACTCCGTGCAATCATAAAATTCAAACAAAGTATTATTCACAATCGAACAGTAAAACCCTACTTAAAATTTTCAATTAAAAGTTACTTTTTAAGTCTGCCTGCCACGCACTCCGTATCATCCAGTATATTTCACCCTACATTATAAATCTTCATTGTTTTACACGCAAAAATGAAAGTGAATATAGAATTAGGGGCATGCTTTATATGAATAATGCGGAGTCGGCCCGGATTACGTTTGGGCCGGTCATAACGTCGGAATGAAGGATTAATCCTTGGTTCCTATAGGATTCTGACCGTTGGTTTCTGTTGCGATTCGTTTGTGTTTACTAAACAATGACGAAACATATTTTCTACTCAAATCTGAGAACAATTCTAGTAATTAAAAATTATCAACATCTCTTCGCAATTTCATCTCAGCAATAATAGATTGTCATGTCATAAACTTGTCAAAAATGTAGGGAAATAAGAGGTATTTTTGACAGATTAAGTCTGAGATCAGACTGTGAATGTTCTTAATTACAGAAATTGCCCCTTTTTTAGTTTTAAACATGTTGGTATATGCATGTGTATGAGAAACTTTTTTTAGATTTTATCATCTCAAAATAGCAGCGTTTTTACTTAATGCATATAAAAATATATCCGAAACTTAAAACAAAAAAGTTTTTTTGTCTATATATCTGTTTGTACCGACTAATCTCCGAAACGGTTGTACTGATTTTGACGGAACTTTCACTGGTGATATCTGGTGTTATAAGAGGTAACATTGACTTTAAAAATTTTGCCAGTAGCACGTTTTTGTGGGTTTAATTCCTACAACCACGCGGGCAAAATTGTGGGCAGAGCAAGTTTTACATATAAAGCTACTTGTTGTTACTTGTCTCCATCTTTTCAATAGTAAATTGATTTAATGGACGCTTCTGAAATTGCTAACCTCGTAGCCAAATTTTGGGCTAACTCTATTTAGATTGCTATCGACCCGCTAAGAGCTCTTACACACGAGCGGCATGTTGCCAACGGCAAAGGTAATTGTTACCGTCGATACGTGTCGGCGACAGCCATCGACGCGTCTCGACTGCAGCCGACGGCAGCCGACTGCAGCCGACGGCAACCGACTGCAGCCGACGGCAGCCGACTTTAATACTCCTCCGTCCGCGTAATATTCGTAAAAAGTGGTACAATTTTTGCTCCACGTATTAATATATGTGTGTTGCCGGTGATGACATATGGAACCGAAACGTGGTCGCTCACAATGGGCCTTATTAGAAGGCTTAATGTCAACCAAAGGGCGATGGAGAGGGCTATGCTTGGAGTTTCCCTACGCGATCGAATCAGAAATGAAGAGATCCGTAGGAGAACCAAGGTAACCGACATAGCCCGAAGAATTGCTAAACTGAAGTGGCAGTGGGCAGGGCACATTGCTCGCAGAACAGATGGCCGACGGGGCCGAAAGGTTCTGGAGTGGCGACCGCGTACCGGAAGACGTAGTGTTGGAAGGCCTCCAACAAGGTGGACCGATGACTTTGTGAAGGCCGCAGGAATCCGCTGGATGCGGGAAGCACAAAACCGGTCGAAGTGGCGGAGCTTGGGGGAGGCCTATGTCCAGCAGTGGACGTCTTTCGGCTGAAATGATGAATGAATGATGATTAATATATAGATAAACTTCTGTTTATTCATATATGAACCTAGATTAAAGCCTCACACGTGTCGGCGAGATGTTGGGTCGGATAGGGGATAATAACTAAGGTCCCAAAGTTATTACAAAACCCAAGAGCCTATAGTACCTAGGTAGTAGGTACACAGGTGTCGGTTTATATTGGACGCCCGGTAATGGGTTGTGTCGAATTTGAAGCCCTGACGAGCCTTTCACAGAATAATTTAGCTAATGAAAGGGAACAACATTTGATCCGAAATTCAAAGCGCCGCGTTTTACGAAGATGACAAGGCTTGGGGGACGCCAAAAAGGGTAAAATTGTTGATTTACTTAACTATTTGAGCACGTAATAAGGTTGAGTTTGGTTTGACGGGTGCAACCTGCGCTATATTCAATGGTCGTTGCTGAAATTTTAAAAGTTTCGTTTTAAAGGCAGTGGCACCAGATTCATAGATAACTCTAATATCATTTTTTTCTTCATTAAGGCATCAACTGTTTTATCTTCAGAATTTACGTCATAGTATACTGTTTCAAAGTATACTGTTCTTGTGTATGATTACTACAGTCTATTCGCGTTAAGAAAATAGTGACTCATCGGTGTCACTCAGCTTAGCTACGCTCCTTGACCAATGAGATCATAGTAAATTAGAAACCCCTGTTCACATTGACTAGTAGATGTAAGCCCTACAGGCAGTACGTTCTAATTTACTATAACCTAATTGGTCAAGGGACGTAGCTAAGCTGAATGACAACGATGAGTCTCTATTTTCTTAACGTGAATAGACTATAAGTCTTAACCTTTAAGTGCGAATGTAGGCGAGAGTGACATCGTAAAAAGAAAACATTTTGTTTATGCATCACATCAGGTCAAAGTTAGTAGATTGACTGTTTATTTAGCTTCTTTGTTCCCATCTTTGCCATCATAGTATTACGACTTCAGCTCGTGCGGAAACAAGACAATACAAGACATTATCCAGACGTCTTAAATCATAGAATAATTACATTCCATTAAGGTACAGGATAACAGAGGATGAGATAAGTAAATGCTAAATCAAAATGATAGAACAAGATCATATTGATGCCAAAATTAATGCATGTACTGTTTTAGAAACTTGTATATTCAAATAAATTATATCTATCTATTTGTTATAAACGTAAGTTATGGAGCGGCCAAGAAGGGTGTTGGCATGACTTGGATGTAAATCTTGGTCAAAGATTTATGAGCAACGCATAATGTCCACATTTTGTGCCCGAATTATTGTTTTTATTGCTAGGGGAGAATTTATATTTTGGGTTCTCCCATGTCCATATTAAATGAGCGCTGGTATTGAACCAAGATTTTTTTCTAAATGTTTGCTGGAATTATTGTTGTGTCTTTGAACTTACCTAAGGTTCTAAAGAAACACTTTGTATTTACAATTTGGAAAGATTTTAGACCTAAGATTTATTCTTTCAACTCATCTGCCTAACTAACCGGATTCAGCTGAATAACAGTATATTACATGAAATGACTGGCTATCTGACTGCCACATTCCAGTTACTGGGTTATACAAAAGATAGATTGAATACTATTGATTATGCACACTATAAAAATTACAAGGAGTGACACAACGGACAGTGTTATCGTTAAAAACGATCTTCTCAAATATATCCTTTGGATGGATACCCCTTGGTATAACTGGATTTCAGTCTTTCGGTCTTCTGACTACCCATAACCATACAGACATCAACGGTTTAGCGTATATTCCGAGGCACGGAAGGGTCTCGATATTTAATGGGTGGTCGCCCATCCAAAGACTGATCTCGGCAAGTGTAACTTAACCTTCAATCGACACGCGTGAATGTTATTATTTAGACACAAGTCCCTCATTATTTCAACTCTAAGAACAAATTAAGACAAAAGCGTCTACCTATATTCGATCATTTCTAAACAGTCTGATACTTTAGGTATCTAGAGACTGAATTTCATACTTATCTTCATAACTAAGCCATTGTTAATCCTTTGCGCCAGTCTGCAAGCTTTAGACAAGTTTTGTCTTAAAGGAAGCAAAGGATTGTGGATCGAGCTCAATGTGGGCGTCCCAGTAGCGCTCTCAAAGGGTTTATCACGAGAATGTATAACGCGAATAACGCTGTAATTTATATCTGGAAATTATGGAAGACAGTGTTAATAATATCGTTGTTTTAGTTTACCAATGTTGTCTTTAATAGTGCCTCCTTTACCTTTTCCCAACCATTTTTAGGCCGAATTTCAGTCTAACAGGATAAAGTTGAATAACAGAATTGTACCTGAAGTGATTGCGTATCTGACCTCCACAATCCAGTTACTGGATAACACAATACCCCTTGTTTAGACTGGTTCTAAGACTTTTGGGCTTTTGACGATCCCTAAACGACTGTCAAAGATCTAATAATGACAGCCGGGACTAACTATACTAAGCCACGAGCGCCTCAGAAGTGAACATGGAGTAATTTGCTCTTTTTCTTTTACTACATTTAGAACGTAATACTAATAACAGACAAATCTAAGTGATCGCAGTTTGATGCGGGAACACAACTGAAGGAGAATAGACATTTTCTTGAAGTTACCCCAAAATATACCCCGACATAGCCCGAAGAATTGTTAAACTTAAGTGGCAGTGGGCAGGGCACATTGCTCGCAGAACAGATGACCGATGGGGTCGGAAGGTTCTGGAGTGGCGACCGTGTACTGGAAGACGTAGATTTGGAAGGCCTTCGACAAGATGGACCGATGACCTGGTGAAGGCTGCAGCAATACGTTGGATGCGAGAAGCACAGAACAGGTCGAAATGGCGGTGCTTGGGGGAGGCCTATGTCCAGCAGTGGACGTCTTTCGGCTAAAATGATGACCCCAAAATGTTGTAAAATCAAGCAATAAGTTTTTCGACAGAAAAGAGTTCGTTATCCTATCTATACACCTACGAGATAAAGATGTTTGAATGTAGAGGGTAACCAGTCGGATTTATTATTTTTTAAAATGACAGCCCAATTCTTAAGTAAGGTTATAGGCTATTTATCATCACACTACGAAACCGAATAAATAGAAAAAAAAAACGTTAGAACGAACACTTAGGGAAAACGAAATAATATCGTGGGCGGGCGATGCCATATACTGCTGCTTTAGCTATAGCATAATTTTCTCGCGGACGAAGTCGCTGGCTGGTTCTCCATAATCCCATAGTTATATCCTTTATAATTCACGCGTACGGTTTGAAGTGGACTATTTGTAACTGGGAACCACACAAAACTGTTAACAATAAACTTTCATATAGTAAGGAACTAAAGGTAAAAAGGGTCACAATGTAAATAGAACTCTCGCTCTTTATAACATTTATTATGTTATACACCTATGGAGAAACGGACCACCACACAAAGAGGTTTATAGAAAAACCCATCGGCAAACCCCTGAGCAAAAACGTGTTACGCCTTCAAGGGAAAATCGTATGCTATCAATATTTTGTCCCTTATTGACTGCACTTTTTCTTTCGTCATTTTTTATTTTCCATGCCGCGCTCTTTGGTTTTTATCTCAAACTGAGTGATTTACACCCACTTTCTTTAATTCAGATTTATAGAGGTACTGAAATCAGAATTTACGTTACGACTCGTATCGCAGCGGCATTTTTGCGTACTCGATTTTCAACTCTCGGTGTTGTACCGAGCATTGAGAATCCAAGAGTGCAGCGTGAGTGAGTCTCAGCGCGTCAAAAACATAATGTGCGATGCGCATTGAAACCAGCACCTCTAGCCAAATTGATAATCTGCAATCGTTAACGCTAGTCGCTCAACGTTAAGTCACGTGGTTAGAACAAACGAATTGAAAACTCGTAGCCAAGTGTACATCGTTCAAAATGATAGAGTGATTTTTTATCGTTTCTACAATGTTCAACGCTACATCTTTTGTTATAATGTGTCGTTTTTCTAAAGACATTGTAGAACGAGCGGCCGACTCGGGCGCGTCAACATAGCTACCAAGTTATCGTTTTATACAATTGCTGACACCGAGGCGTTACCGATTGGAGAACGGAATTCGACACGAAACGGTTGTAACTTGGGCAGTGCACGGAAAAATTCTACCGCGTTTTCATCACGTCCGTGTGAATGTCGTACCGTGTGGTGACGGACGTAAAGAATATCACCATCACATTTCTTCCCGCGGGTGTCGTAAGAGGCGACTAAGGGACTTACTAGAAAATGGGCAGCAGCTTTCTCTAGGCATTTTACTACTATACTGCGATCGCCAATCCGCCTACCAAGCGTGGCGATTATGGCAAACCCGCCCAAATTAGGGTGAGTGGAAGTCTTACGGCTGAAATGTTATGATGAGTGTTTATGTCAACTTGCGGTGTACTACTAACGTGGGCTAATTCACCTGTCAGCGAGGGTGAGTGAGGTACTGCGCAGCGAGTAGCGCACTTCAGAGCCTACTTTTAGGAACCTATCTATCTACAATCATTTTAATTGGAAATACGTGAGACATGTATGTAGATGTACTTTGCTTTTTTGTCCTTGAATAATACTAAAATTTATTTTAAAAAAGAAACTGGAACCAGACATAGGCGTGTCATAGGTTGCTTCAAAACACTAAGCCTAGTTTTAAACAACCGTACATAATTCAGAAAACCTAAAATTTCGACCCTTTTAAAATTTCAAACCCTATTTAGCTTGCTCAACAAGGTCTACCCGTAAAAATTTAACGTTTTAAATAATAAAGCATTTCAAAAATAGAAACAGCCTCTATTCTCATATTCAGGCGGAAAATCTGGTCTTGTTTTCTCGTATGCCAGAATTAAACAGGCTACGGACAGACGGCGAAATAAAATATTCCGCACTCATGAGCGGGTTTTTCTAACTTTATAATGAAACTACCGGTTTGTTAGCGGTCTGTCTGAACAAATAACAAGCTCTTAGCTTTTTTAATTGTGCTGACAAAATGTTGACGATGGCTTTTAATTTGTAAACACAGCGTGGGGTGAATTTTGGATAGTTTTGTAGAGAATAATTGTGAAAAGTGTAACAATTAAGATTAAAATTTGCCCACTGAATCCTTTGACACACACTTTTGTGTTAATGTTTTAGCGAAATGGGTAATTCCTATGATTCGAAAATCGAAAACCTGAGATGAGGAAGAGTAGTTATCATCGTCATGCTTTTTTGGTAGCTTTTTTTTGCTGTGGCATAAAAATTGATTGATATTATAATGTTGTTATTTGAATGTGATCTATCAATTCACAAAGGTAATACACTTCCAAAATTGTAAGACTGTTAAACAATGGTATAGTCAACCCATTAAGATTATGGAAATAACCTCTGCCTTTTATCGTATTATTGTGTCAGTGTTCTGTGATTTAAAAACATATCCATTTCATACACGCTGAACCAATGATTAGGTATTCTTTAAAATTGGAACTTGCCCAGATGCACAAATGAGTGCGTTTCGTTGAAATCTCTGGATCCTGTTGTTTAGAAAAATTCTGTTAATGTTTATTGTGTAAATTTTACAAACTTTCATAACATAACAAGAGAATGGGCAGCAGCGTTCTCTATGCATTTTACCACCATACTGCGATCGCCAACCGGCCTACCAAGTGCGGCGATTATGGCAACCCCCCCCCCCCTGCCCCCCAATTTGGGAGAGGCTTATGTCCAGCAGTGGAAGTCTTTCGGCTGAAATGATGATGATGATGATATTGATTCATAACATCAGCTTGCAATTTCCGAAGGTTTAGTTAGAGAGTAACTCTATAGTTAATCCCATATTATGCCAGATAAGTTTAAGTTCCATGTAATACGGGGCGAGCATATTGCCATCAACTGAACACAAAAGTCAATAGCAGACTCCCGGCCACCGTAGGCGCGAGCTTGCGGGCGGCGAGCAATGGGTAGCTCGCCGCCCGGTAAAGACCAGGCTTGGGTCGACGGCGCGTAGTGTACCACGCGCGCCTTAAGAGATGTCAGCAGTACTGAAGGACCGATGCCAGGGTCGCGAGGTTGTTCGAAAGAGATACCGTGATCCTGGCACATGGGCAACTGATGGAACACGGGTGGGTTTTAGTCAGTAAAAGTCTGACACGCCCTCCCGCTCCGCCATAGAGCGGGAAAAGTCATATCAGTCAGTCAAAAAAAAAAAAAACTGAACACAACACTCCAGACTGCTGCTGAGAAAAAATATGTTCTTAAATATAATAATACCCAACAGACTCCAGCTAAGTTCTCGTTGTGGGAGTGAACGGAAAGGGGAATGGGGTTAGTATGGCGACGTCTGCAAGCAATGGACGGCTGTGCCTTGTAGTTATAAAGAGGGGGACAGCTAGGAATATAAGACGGTTGAATAAAACGTAGAGGGAAGAAAATCTTTCATTATAGTATATGTTCAAAGCAGTTATCGTGTACAACTCGCATAAGTACTTTTTTTTGTAGAAGTTCAAACACTTTTGGAAACACATAGGAACACATCAAATTGATGTGTTCTTTTATAGATAAGTTGTACTGTAATCGTCGATAAAAATGATTATACCATTTTCTCTGTTATTTTTACTAATTTATTTACTCGTTTACATTGTAAATCCGTTATTTTGTTGCATCTAGAGCCCTATAAGACCATTACAATTTTTTTTTCTTGCGTAAAGAAAACCTGATCCTCTAACAGGTCTTTTGATTAAAATAGTTTTATTTAGAAGTGTTATTTTTATGTCGCACCTTCAGAATTATAGAGACCTAATTAGAAATTTTAAGGTATTTAACTTTGACTCATAAAATAATAAAACTCCTATTAAAACTAGGGGCCTATTATTTTGATATGAGTATCTGTTTTTAATAACAGTTTTATCATTTTAAGAGTCAAAGTTTGACTGGCCTGTTAGTCTAGTGGTTAGTGACCCGTACTGCTAAGACTGAGGTCGTGGGTTCGATTCCCACCCCGGAAAATTCTTTGTGTGATGAACACAATCATTTATTCTGTGTCTGGGTGTAATTTATCTATAATAATGTATGTATTTATAAATATATAAGTATGTTTATCAGTTGTCTGCTTGCCATAGTATAGGCTCTGACTAGGTTGGAATCAGATAACGTTGTGTTGGTTGTCCTAAGATAAGATAATATTTCGTTTATTTATTTTTGTACATTTTTCATTACATTTTTTAATATTTTTACGAAAAAAAAAACTACAAACAACATTTAAAAATATAAAAAATTGTGGTCCACCGGTATCGGGAGCAGGGTCCAGGCTACCGATGGTTAGGGCTCCAGACACAGGAACGTCCTCACGATGCGAGCCGTGTCGAGGAGGACTGCCTTCTGAATCAGGCTCTTGATCCAACCGCCTAACGATAGCCTCGACAGGTGTTGGTCAAAGGTATCGACCATCAGCCCATTGGCCGATACTACAATCGGCACAATGACAGCCGAGTCAACATTCCACGTGTCAACAACCTCGTGTGCTAAGTCGAGATATTTAATAAGATATTATTCTTATTCAAGTTCTCTAATTAGGTTTCTATAATTCTGAAGATGCGATGTGTATTATCATTATTTGAATAAAAAATACTGTTTATATACTGAGGATTTTATGTTCAACAACACCGAAGTTCAAATTAGAATGATATTATTATAAAACATTATCTGTAACAAAATAATGGTATAAAACTATTTCTTTAGTATCCGCTACAGGACAAATCCAAGAATTGTTTAATAATAACAAGAGTCTTTTTTGCTCTTTTAACTTAGATCTTCTATTTAGTAGGAACAATCGCAATGTAAGAGAGGAATTACATTATTGTACGAAACTCTCGTGTGATACTATTAAAAACTTCGCCTATGTTTTAATATCCCTCATTATAGAACAGCTACATTAACTTCTCTTTTATTACATTTCCAACATTTTTCTCAAAGCCATTTGATCGCTGAACTGACTTTAAAAACGACCTTTTACAGCTGTCTGTTTGACCTGAATCTGAATTGAACAATTGACCGAATGAACGTTTGAACTGAGCAAATTCTAGACCCCTTTGATCGAACTGACGAACACCAATCCATTTGACAAAACAATATATTCTAACGGCATATCATTTAGGCTCTTACGAACATTTACGGACTTAGGTGTTATATTTCTGGGGGGCTTGTAGCTAAGTCATAATAGTCTTAAGGTTCGATCGATCAGATTTACTTTATTACACGCTTTATATTAGCTTCACTTGTATGTTTGTATATTTGTATGTTTGTTTGTAACCGACTCCTTATAGCGCGATTTTGACTTGACCCACTTTAAACGACCAGATTTAATTCTAACTTTGCACACCTGTCAAGGACCGATGACAATGCAATAATTTCATATCGTTACCAGGACAGCAAAAAAACTGTCACAAACTACGCTGACATACGTTTAAAAATTCGAAACACCCTAAAAAATAGAAAATAAATAATAGTTAAAAAAAACTAAAAAACACGCTTCCATTGAAAACCAAACTAAAAAGTACAAAATAATGGAAAAAAAGCGTGGGGTGCTTTTTAAGGTATTTTTGGAACGAAGTTCCTTATCGCGCGTTGTGAAAGGGGGCTAGACGGAAAAAAATCTTACGAAAAGTTGTCACGACACGCTTTAACCGACTTCAAAAAAAGGACGAGGTTTCTCAATTCGCCCGTATATATTTTGTATGTTGTTGTTTTTTTTTGTTGTGAGAAGAGAGGGAGAGAGGGAGAGAGGGGGAGAGGGGGAGAGGAGGGGGAGAGGGAGAGAGAGAGAGAGGGAGAGAGAGAGCGAGGTAGAGAGAGAGCGAGAGACAGTTAGAGAGAGAGGGAGAGAGAAGGAGATAGGGAGAGAGAGAGAATATTTTTGTTGAGTGTATACAGGTTTTTTTTACATAATAAAAAATTATAACTATTATGAATCCTGGAAAGGAACATCGTTCCATCCGGGTGTCCCTTGACACCTCTAAAGTTTTTTTTATTGATATCAGGCACCCCACGCTTTTTTTTCCATTATTTTGTACTTTTTAGTTTGGTTTTCAATGGAAGCGTGTTTTTTTGTTATTTTTAAACTATTATTTATTTCCTATTTTTTAGAGTGTTTCGAAATTCAAATTTTTTTTTTTACTACGCTTGTCGCGGTTGGTCCATGGATGAGTGGCCATCTTTTCATACCAAGAAGCACTTTAAGGGTCACAGCACACATATCAACTCGGAAAGGGATCGTCACCGTAACGCCTTTCGCCTCGCCGTCAAACAGTCGTCAACCTAACGTAAGCTTGCCACGGGTGATTCTTTGACCTAAAAATAGGTCGGCCCTCTGGTCACCTGAAGAGTTGACCAACCGTTTGGCGATGTCCCAGATAATCAATGAGTACTCGGACCCCACGGCCCTAGTGTTTCAACCCCAAATGGCTTAAACATATAGCTCTCAATTAGGTTGTTATATTTGCGCCGTTTGAGGTTTTCTGCACTTGCAGTAGTCGCCCCAGCATAGCCTGGAAAAGGGTAGATGATGAGATAATGTTTCAATACACATAAAACCTTTAAAAAATCCCATGTTTCAATATGCATAAAAACCTTTCATCATCCCTCCATTATAACACATAAAGCCAAATGAATACAAGCATTATAAAATGAAACATGTTCCCAATACAAAATCGATACAATTCGGCTTTTGTTCCAAAAAAGGGAAACATTTTGTTGAAATCATTTTTATCCAGCCTGTATTTCCATGCTTACTCATTGTCCAATCGACATGGGATTCGAAACAAAAAGTTTTATTATAATAAACATATGAATATTCATAACCGTTTATTTAAACTCGATTCTTGTTGTTTCGATACGGATTGGATAAATGTACACTGAATTAACGGCTTTTGATCCAGTGTAAATAAATATCATCGAATTATTTTTTGTTCATTCGCAGTCAGCTCGTTTGCAGTCTACGTTTGGAAACGGGAATTACATAATATCACGCCTTGTTTGCTCGAAGAGTTGGACAGAAGTGTACCTATGAGAATGTTCTGCACGCGTAGCATGACCACCATAGAAATAACTTTGTCTATTCTTAGTAGAATAGAGATAGAACTGTCATGCTACGCCAGCATAAAACGGTACAAATCTTTCTACAACCTTTAGTTCTGTCTTTAATCTTTCTACAATCTGTAATTTTGTCTATTCTTCCGTCGACAAAACCCCTTTCTACGGTGGTCATGATACGCATGCTGATCAATTAACAGCTTTTTAACTTTGAACCCTGGATATGTGAAAGAAAATCTCATGTTTTCAGTGAGAGCGTCATAAATAAAATGAAGATAGATCAATAGTTGCTAACTATGAATCTCTTGGTATGAAAGAGGTAGAGCAACTACAAAAATAATATTTCTATCCTTTTTAATATTTTGTACATATCTCTACACGTATAACCGATTTTTCGTTTCGTATTTTTCGATGAAATTTGACACACATGTGCCAAATTTGAGAAGGTGACTCAGGTTAGAATATAGAATACTGTTAATTCCGGTAGTACCTATGTTTCCGTCTATCTGTGTAAAATCCTAGTACAAAATAATAACACAGCAAAATTCCATAATGAAAGAAAGAGTGAACAGTTCTACATTCCACAGAATTCTATCATAAGATTTGTATCGTACAAATTGTAAGTACAGTCAACGTTAAAAAAATAGGTTCTTATAGTACAAAATTACATGCTTAAATCCTGAAAGAAGTATTCAACATTGTACAAAAGTGCTAAGGATATTGTAGCGAGAAGGTACATTAAAATAATTGGGGCTTCTTGACGTAGGTATGGTTAATGCTATAGCTGCGAAGGTTTTTGTTAAGGCACTGACGACTCTTTTAGTCTTGAGTACACAGAGTAATTTTATTCTGAGGACAGACAGAGTAACTTTCGCATTTATAATATTGTATGGAGGTGTGGACCATATTTCAATATAGATAGCGGCTGCACGGGTCGATAGATCAGATTTAGCAACGCTTGCCCCGATGGATGACCATCAATATATACCATTCATGTCTAGGAAAGCACTTCAACGGTCGGTCCCGGCTATCACTCGTCTATCTTTGACAGTCATTCGGGTCGTCAGAAAAACAAAGTCAAAGCATTTATTTCAAACCAGCTTCTGTCCGCGACTTCGTCCGCGTTAAGTTTCTTGTTCCCCTGACCTTTTCCGTCGCGTCCAATCGCCTACCCATCCGATTTTCCCCGTTTTTGCAACATTTTTCATTACTGCTCCGTTCCTCTTGGTTGTAGCGTGATGTTATACAACCTTTCTCGATAAATAGCTACCCAACACAAAAATAATTTTACAATTCAGACCAGTAGTTCCTGAGATTAGCGCGTTCAATCAAACAAACAAAAAAACAAACTCTTCAGCTTTTGGCACTTTTGAACATTAAGAAGCCCGACAGTCTGGTAATTTGTCTTACCAAGAGGTATCGTATTACCCAGTTACAGGATTTTCGTGGTAAGATTGGCAGTTATTACATGTGAAATACCGATATTCAGCTGCATCCAGTGAGGAACTGGAACCCGACTCCAAAATAGTTGGGAAAAGGCTAGGCTATGACATAGTTATTAAGGTTTGTGTTAAAGTTTCATAAAGATAGTTTGTGAATGCCCTGAAAATTAGTATGCCCAGGACTAAAAGTAACGTCAGTGCCTTAAAAAATACCAAAGTAACATACATTATAATTATAACCAATATCAATATGGTTGAAAACAAATATCTGTCAATTATACTAGCTGCACTGTATGATGGTGCCCGTGATAATATTTTCACACATTAGCAGTAAATATTACGGAGAAGCAGTGGTGGCCCAGTGGTAACGGCCGCGACTTACGAGTAGTAGGTCGTGAGTTCAAACCCAAGCAGGTGCATTACTTTGTGTAAATTATTATTAGTGGGAACATTATAAGCTGATGATGATGATGATGATTACTGAGGACGTGTTAAGGTAGCCCACGGAATTAAATTTTTATGACGACTTTCTCAATTTTCTGGTCAGTGTTTGGCTGTATTTTAATTAAAATATGTTTCGCTACCGTAACAAATATGGTTTAAAAAAAAATAGATTAAAAAAACTTAAATACACGCTTCCATAGAAAACCAAACTAAAAAGTAGAAAATAATGGAAAAAAATGCGCGGGATGCCTAATATAAATAAAAAAAAATACCTTAAAAAGCACCCCAAGCTTTTTTCCATTATTTTCTACTTTTTAGTTTCGTTTTCTATGGAAGCGTGTTTTTTAGTTTTTTTTTTACTATTATTTATTTTATATTTTTTAGGGTGTTTCAAATTTTGAGACGTATGTCAGCGTAGTTTGTGACGTATGTCAGCATAGTTTTCGAAGACAGTTTTTTTGCTGTCCTGGTAATCCTGGCAAGGATAATGGCACAAATTTATGAAATTATAAGATTGTCATCGGTCCTCGATAAGTCTACAGAGTTTAAATTAAATCTGGTCGTTTAAAGTGGGTCAAAATCGCACTATAAGGAGGCCGTTACAAACAAACATACAAATGAAGCTAATATAAAGCGTGTAAAAAGTAAAAACATCAATACAACCATCTAATTTCATTGAAACCAACTGACTGAGTTTTTCATAAAATAGTTCAACATATAGCCTGACACTAACTTGCAAATTGCAAGAAGCTAAAAATTCGCGGGCAATCCAGGTGCTTCTCTTTAGACGGAAATTTAAAAAAATAAAATAAAATATATTTAATTTTATATTCAAAAAAGTTTTTATCATGCATCGTCACAAGGACCAAGCGTGTGTGCCAAACAGCCCGATAGCTTCAGTGGAAGTGGGTAAAAAGAAGTTAAATAAAAGCTTTTAACTTTTAATAAAAATAAACAAAGGTCCCGAAGTAACATACAGTGCATTATAATAAAATAACAGAAAATTGAATGTAGCAAAATATATTTCTTCACCAACTACACCTTAACTCGCTCAAGTTACAAATCGCGGTTTTTTACTTTTTCGAACCGAGGGTCATTAGGCGTAGTCAGCTCCTTAAATCCAAGGCGTGTATGAGCGGCCATAACAGTTACTGAAGTTGGCGCCATTCCCCTTTGTTAGATTTGTCGAAAAGATTTTTACTTTTGTGTGATTATGCAATTACCATTATTACATTACTGGTCCTAAGAGGGGAAAAGTTGGTCCTTTGGGAATGTTACAGGAATATTATACGACTATATACAGCAACTCTTTTATTGATAGTTTTGTATGAAGAACATTATATCTAAATGTTTTTTGATTTTATGTTAGTGTCCTTGATTTAATGTTCATGCCGGATTGCCGTCCCATTGGACTATGAGAGTGAAAGAACAGCGAGTGAACCTGTGTTTACGCTACGCTCACACTTGTGCACCTATAATATCTCCGGCGTAGATCGCTGATCCTGAGTTCGATGTAGTGACGGACCTAAAAAATTGCATTATCCCATTTCTTCCCGTGGGTGTTGTAAGAAGCAATTAAGGGACTTACTAGAATTCTCTAAGAACTAATTCTAACTTAATTCTAAAGAACTTTATTCATCACCATACTGCGATCGCCCCGCCTGCCAAGCGCATAACAAACATAGCAAATCCCACCAAATTTAGGGAGTCCTATGTCCAGCAGTGAACGTCTTTCGGCTGAAATGATGATGAAGATGATGATGAGATCGCTGATCTCCACTGAGATTGACTGTCATGCTCGAAATTCGGTCTAGAGAACTACAATTCATATTCTAGATTTAATTTTAGTGACTAGACCTTACATTGTCAACTTATAATTTTAAATAGATCATATTTTATTAAAATTTTTGTATCTTCAAAAAATACGAAAAGAAAGAAAAAAAAAGACGGAAAAAATGTTTATACTGCACAAACAAAACGCACATTACGAGAAAAGAAAGATACATAAAATATATACAAAGTAGCCAAAAGCCGTGTATTTAAGTCATCAAAATAAAAATAAAACATCACGCAGAATAACATGGTCAAAAGTCACTCAAAAATCGAAATTGGAACGAGTCATCACGCCACAGAAAACCCTTTCACCTTATTAAAGGCGAAAAGTTTAACAATATTGTAAATTGCTTTTAAGGACCAAAAAAAAAATCGGTTGACTGTAAAGTCGGTTTACTGACGATAGTTGAGCGTGACAACATCATAAGAAAATACTGATGGAATGGTTGCATTCGCTCTCGCTTGCACTTCAAGCTTTAAATGGAACGCCTCAGAGCGAGGTAACGCCGCATGAGTCATGTTTTTTCGCGCGTGCAGCCGGCTCCATCGAATTATAAGACGTTGTCACGTCAAAAGAAAACAACAAAATTTTAGTCGTGCAGTAATAGGTACCTACTTTTCACGCAACCCCTCATATTAAAACCGGTAGGCGTAGATAATGCTAATAATGATAACGACAGTCGTTATCAGTTCAATTGGAACATCGTTATCAATTGATTTAATTAATTTAATATTGGATATGCAAGCTTTGTTATCTTGTGACCTTGTTTCAAGTACTTCATTAGAAAAGTTTGTACGCAAATATTTTTACGTGGAAAGTGTGGGTACACTGGCTTTAGTGCTATATTATTGTTTTCGATTCAAAAGGGTTAAAGGTAGGCTGTGGACTATTTTATCTATATAGTTATCTATGATTATATCTGATGCTAATAGTCACACGAATACGTTTTATTAATGTTTTGTTTGTCTAGCTGAGTTTAATAAGTAAAATAATGTGATATTAACTTTTATCGGTAAATCATCACAATGATCGTGGACAAGTTTAAATAGGCCAAATTACAGTATTAGCTCGTTTTGAAGACCTATATTTATAAGCATGGGCATATTCACCTAATTATGTTCCCACTGTTGGGACACAATCCTCCTCGCTTATGGCTCGAGTGGGCTATAATCTACCACATAGCCCTAGTTCCATAACTTCGCATTTATGGTGATAAAATGGCATTTGTATACCTTACGTAATTTTTGCCGTATACGACAAATTTACGTAGGGTATCAATAGTTAAAATTTGCTTGATAACTGCATGTCTATTATTGAATACTAGCTTCTGCCCGCGACTTCGTCCGCGTTAAATTTCTTGTTCCCCCGACCCTTCCCGTCGCGTCGAATCGCCTACCTGTGCGATTTTTCCCGTTTTTGCAACATGTTTCATTACTGATCTGCTCCTTTTGAGCGTAGCGTCATGTTATATAGCATATAGCCTTCCTCGATAAATAGGCTAACCAACACAAAAATATTTTTTCAATTCGGACGAGGAGTTCCTGAGATTAGCGCGTTCAATCAATCAAACAAACAAACTCTTCAGCTTTATAATATTAGTATAGATTTGTAACGATATTTTATGGTGTTTTGAGTAGTTTTAATGTGTTTTGCTACAATTTTGATGCATAGTTGATGGCCCGAGAATATTCACCTCTCCAAGGAAACTGCGTTACCTAGACATGTATTATATAATTATCTCGGGTCACCGACCTTACAAAAAGCTTATTCTACCCACACATCTAGTCTACAACTTCAACCCATGTACACGTCAATTTGTGTATGTGTGCGTTTGACATCATAACCAAAACGTGAGGTAGAAACTAAACCTGTTTAGGTACAAACGCCAGCACATCGAGTTACTACAATCTGTCAAATTTCTTTAATAGATTTTCAATTTTATCGCTAAAACATTAGGTTCAAGGTTGAATGGGTTGATTTGACAGTTTCGGGTACCTTGACGCACTGGCAACTGTATGTATTTAATACAATTAATTTCCAAATCATTAGCTCTTAACCCTTAATCTTGAAGATATCATCATTAAGGTAAGCATGTTAATCCAAGTTTAACCTTTTAGTGGAAAACCTAAGGTATGTTTAGTTTGGGTTCAAAGATCCTCTTTAAATGTAACTATAGGGTTCGTTAACTTAAGCTTGAGTTAATTTAAACTATCGTTTACATTCCTACTTATAAAGTTAAGAGGGTTGCCAGCTGAAGTCTAAAAGCTGATCAAGTTAGGGTACTCTAGTGAATTAAGTAAGACATCCGCCATTTTGACTTTATCTCTGAGGTATGGTGGCTATATACTCGTACCTCTGCCAAACCATTTGGTACACAAAAACGTGATTTGGTCTCTGTATACATAGATACATACACCGCCATCTATATATGGCGGTTGTATATCTGCCTTGCATACATACACAGACAATATATTTTTTTTGGGTGGGAACAATCAATTGACGTCTGCCGCTTTTTTTTTTTTTTTGGATGGGAAATCATCAAATGACTTCTCCCGCTCTGGGCGGAGCGGGAGGGTGTGTCAGACTTTTACTGACTAAAACCCACCCGTGTTCCTTCAGTTGCCCATGTGCCAGGGTCACGGTATCTCTTTCGAACAATCACGCGACCCCGGCAGGCATCGGTACTAGCAGACCCCTTCAGTGTGGCTGACATCTCTTTGAGGCGCGCGTGGAACACTACGCGCCGTCGACCCGAGCTTGGTTCTTACCGGGCGGCGAGCTACCCATTGCTCGCCGCCCGCAAGCTCGCGCCTACGGTGGCCGGGAGTCCGCAATCGACTCCCGGCGCGACGTCTGCCGCTCTAGGTGGAGCGGAAGGGCGTGTCAGACTTTAACTGACTATAACCCACCCGTGTTCTTTCAGTTGCCTAAGTCAGGGACATGGTAACTCTTTGGAACAAATCCGCTACCCTGGCAGTATACAAACATAGACCATGGATTTAGTACATAATTCTGAAGAACATCGTTTAACATTTTCGTAGGTAAACAAAAACTCTTCCATGTGGTTTTGATCGCGTTTATCTATAAAAAGCATATTTTTTTAGACCAGTAAACAATTTCTAGCTTAGCATTCAGAACCTCATCATCATCATCATCATTTCAGCCGAAAGACGTCCACTGCTGGACATAGGCCTCCCCTAAGCATCGCCACTTCGACCTGTTCTTTGCTTCTCGCATCCAACCTATTCCTGCGGCCTTCACCAGGTCATCGGTTCATCTTGTGGGAGGCCTTCCAACGCTCCGTCTTCCGTAGGAAAACCAAGGTAACCGACATAGCCTGAAGAATTGCCAAACTTAAGTGGCAGTGGGCAGGGCACATTGCTCGTAGAACGGATGGCCGATGGGGTCGGAAGGTTCTGGAGTGGCGACCGCGTACTGGAAGACATTCAAAACCTGATTCTATAGAATTATATGCTTATCTCATGCTTTCAGTTTTCAGTAGCTGCTAGCCTGTATGTAAAAACGAATCAATAAACACTTAGTTACTCTTCAGGTAGCAGTAATCTCATTCTTCATTTAGACTATGTGCCACTTTATAATAATAAGAATGTGGTATATATCGATACCTCCCACGTAAGTTGTAGTAACACACAATATGCATGTTTTACGTTTATTAAACCAAACCGCCTATTTTTACATACTTTATAATTATGTTAAGAGTGAAAATTTTTTTTTTTTTAAGTATATTTACCAGACGTATAAAGTTGTATCATTATTATAACGGCGGCGTATAACATTGTATCCAACTCCGCAAAGGTTTTAGATTGCAAGTTACAATTTTGAAGATACAACAACTTACGTGGGAGGTATCGACATACTCAGCGATATTTGTGCTGATACTCATAAAAGCCAATGGTTTAATAGCCGAAAACCTCGACACATCCTACACATGAAGAGTTTGTCGTTGGGTAACTGGATCAGTTATTACATGGAATGTCTGCCCATCTGACTTATACAACTCAGTTAGTGGGTAATACGATAACCCTTGGTAAGACTGGTTATTAGACTTTCGGGCTTCTGACGATCCATAACGACTGTCAAAAGGTCTTGGTATGTAAATATGGTCGCCTGTTCATGGTCCAACTGCGGCAAACGTAACGTAACCTGATCGATTGGAATTTCTTAGCCACAAGCCCTACCTTAGAAAGTACATATAAATTCTAAATCCAACTGAGATAGTAGAGAAGAAGACAGCCTACATACCTTGCTTAAAAAAACCTTACCTTTCACCAATTAAGAATTCATGCTGTTTCTTACCTGAAACAGACAAAACAGAAATGTTAATTTTATAAACGCTTTATCATGCATTACAAATTAAAGACTTTGACTGCCTCGTTATTCTAGTGCTCGTAAGCGCTACTTCTGAGTATGAGGTCCTGGTTTGACTCCCAGGTCGGGCAAAGAGATATTGGGTTTTTCTATCTGAATTTTGTCAGTAGCAGGAGTAGTCTGTTTTTTTTTTACCTGGTTGATGGCAATAGACTCGCATTACATGGGACGTTAACATAACTAGCGAAATTCAGATGTAACTATAGTATAGTATAACCTTTTCCAAACTCTTCGGGGAAACGAAGCGTTTTGTTCTAAAATTGAAACTGCAAACAGCGTTTAACGAAGTTGCATTTGAAATGTGATACAAAATCGAGTTTGAAACTCAAAGCTCTTGACAAATTGACATCACACACATTCTCATCTCTCATCACACAGTCCACGCTGGCTAAGCCACTCGCAAAAACTAGTCTTACTAATATTATAAATGTAAAAGTTTGTACGTTTAGATGTTTGTTACTTAATCAAGCAAAAACGGCTGCACAGTTTTTGATGCCATCTGGCAAACAGTTTACAACCTGAATTAACATAGAATACTTTTATCCCAGTAGTATGCTCCCGTGAGATACCTCCACGCTAGCGAAGCCTCTGGCAAAAGCTACATTTATAGTTGGTACTAAACTATAAATCCAGGTTTCCTCGTTTACCTTCACCGATCTCAGCAATGTCCAAGATAAACTTGGAAAGTACATAAAGATCAAAGTATCTTGCATTATTCTGAAAGCTAGGGTTTGCTACGAAAATTGTAAACCAACAGATGCCAGGAGTGGCTTCATTGGAGTGGAAAATAGAATCAGGTGGAAATTGGAGCTGAGCAGTCGTATTTGGATGCATTTATACGATCTTATAAACCAGTATTATATCAACCACATTATCTTGATGTTGCTCCTCTATCTAAAACAATTGTGATAGTTTAACTTAAGGAGGAAGCGCTAGTGTAGCCCACGAATTTCAAATTTTTTTACGCATTTTACAATTTGCAGATCAGTTTCAGGCTGTATGTTGAACGAACAATGATTTGTGATCATAACACGTATACATATATTCACAGAATTATAAGCATTAAAATCATCAATATAAGTGAATTTAATCCCATTGAATGAATATTTCATGAGAAATTTGATGATTTTAATGTTTATAATTTTGTAAAGCCATATTTATTACGGTCACGAATAATATTTTAATCACCATATATATCATATTATTTTTTATACATAGACTGTAACCTGCAAATTGGGAAAAAATGAAAGAAAATTTGAATTATGGCCTATTTTTTTTTTTAATACAGGCAAAATAAAATTTGTTTTTTAACAACAAAAATACAATGGTCAATTTAAGCATTGTTATTAATTTATCAGATCCCATTGGTTTATTGCTCATTTAATTATCATTAATAATTATTATTGTTTATTATTTGCGTTAAATTCATATAACTAGAGATGGAAAGAGATCTAGGAAGGTGTCGGAAGTTTTGGGTAGATATATTAAAAGAAGAAGATGTAGACTGGACTGGCACAGACGACCCGGAGGTAATAAAAATGAAGAAAGTCCCGGAAAACTTCCACCGTAGGGGCAACCTTCTACTCTCTTTATTGGGTTAAGTGTTGGCAATTAAATGTATTCCGAAATAAACTACGATCGGTAAGGGAAAGTTTTGATTATTCAATGCAAAACTAACCCAATTACTACCAACTGACTTCGAATACAGAAGTGCCAATATAATAATCAACTCGGTATACAAGATCAAACAATACTTATTATATTCAGTTCAGTATCGATACCTCTCCGAATCTCCGAAGTCTCAATATAAGGCTTTGCATAATTCATAGACAAGTGGAGTGAGGATTCCGTACTACTTAGATTCGATGACATGATAGTCTATGGCTTTAAATTATTACTGGCTGGATAGAGGACTGTTTTGTTGTCTGAGATGCAGATTTTTTTTTGTGTTCGAATTTTGAATAATTTTGAATGGCGTCAGAATTTTTTAATTAAAAACTTTTTGCACTATTTTTTACTAGATAGCATCTAGATATTAGGTACATGACTTGATTTTACATCTTAACTGACCTAGCGTTTATAACCATATAAAATACAATTTAGAAAAGGACGAGTTTAAAAACTTGAAGAAAGAAAATACATAGTATGCACTGAGTTCCGTGTCTGGCCAATCTGTATCTATAAATTTGAATAATAGCATTTATCACATAACTTATTAAAATCTTAATAATGCCAACCAATATCTCACGAAGCCTGAACATAGAAGTCTACAGACATCCTTAATAACGACCTTATAAAATACATAATAAAGACTTAAATTCATTCATTCTGATTCTGACACTGGGTCTAGCAGCATAAAATTTGCACATCAGTTCCTTACACAAATAGTCCTCCAGATCATATTTCGGCCATGGCGCTTGGACTCGATAACTTTTTCCTTATCTTTTGAGGATTCACGAAATTCAGTAAGTCCGTCTAAAGTTACAAATCAAGAAGCCAAATGCGTTGTATTATAAGGATATTATTTCTATGTTTGATGAAATGGAATCTCCAATTTGTATATAAATCCGAATTTAGCTTGGTTGGTGTAGTATCTTGTTGCTAGTTACTTTAAGTTGGCCTGCAGGCGGGCACTGTCTGCTTATAAGATAACTAGTGACTAACCCTTGCCTTGAGCGGGTGCAATCTACTAATCCTACTTAAATTATGTATATAAATATATATTTATTTTATATTCTTCTATAATATGATATTATAAATATGACAGTTTCTGAGGATCATCATCATCATCATTTCAGCCGTAAGACGTCCACTGCTGGACTTAGGCCTCCCCCAATTTGGGGGGCTTTGCCATAATCGCCACGCTTGGCAGGCGGGTTGGCGATCGCAGAATGGAGGTAAAATGCATAGAGAACGCTGCTGTCCATTCTCTAGTAAGTCCCTTAGTCGCCTTTTACGACACCCATGGGAAGAAATGGGGTGGTGTTATTCTTTACGTCCGGCACCACTCGGTACCACGGTACGGGTTTCTGAGGATGGATGTTTGTTACTCGCAAAAACTACTGAACGGATTTGGATGAAATATAGCACACAGATATAACACAAATTAACTCATAAGATACGTTTTATCCCGGTAATACGTCCTCGTGAGATAATTTTTGACAGTGACGTGTGTGAAACCGCTGCCAAATGCTATATGATCATTTTCTTTTTTTAAATTATGTCAAATAAAAATATTCAGTCCACTCGATAGTTTTTACCTAAAAAACGCCTATAATGATCATACATATTATAAGCTAGGTCAGATAATTTAAAATATACATTTTCAATAAAATGGTGTAAAAAAATTCAGACCCGACTTTATCTATAACACATTTATAACACCTAAGCCGACATATTTATTTGACTATCTACATACCTGCCCACATCCCGCTTACTCAGAAAATATTATGCAAAAAGCAAAAAAAAAAAAAAAACACAAAAGAAAGAAGCCCTCGATCAATATATAAATTACGGTCGGGTAGAACAGAAGGCTCTTCAGTGGGGCTAGTATGAACGAGCGACACAGACAGAATTATCGGATTACTTATAAAGAAAGAGAATAAAAATAAAGAAAGCAGATAAGTCACAATTTAATAATATGATAATATTGGACACTACGTATTGGCAAGCTTTGTGTGGTGCCCCCACACAACGCTTGCCGCTCAGCTAAATAGACTGACGACCTTAAAAAGGTGGCTGGAACAGACTGAATGCGGAAGGCAAAAGACAAATGTTGTGGTGCAGGCTGGGAGAGTTATATGTCCAACAGATGACGCCAATTAACTGAGTTGATTGAATATAATATTTACTTCGTTTTAAAACTGATTCCTATCTATGGGGTTACAATTGAGGAGGTGTGGAACAAAAGGTGTCATTTACAGTTTTTAACTTTTTGAGTAAATTGAGAAAATAAATATTAAAGTTGATCTAAGCAATTTTTTTTTTTAACTTTTTATGTGTCAGTTATCGTATACAATTTAATGTATTATAAGGTTATCTTGCTGGTATTGACATTTTGAAAAAAAATATAAACTACATATCAAATGACACCGTTTGATGCAATAGCTTGTAAATGTCACTATTTGATTCAATAATTGTGTAAAATGTCACCTTTTGAAAACTCACTGTCTAAAAATTGTAACCTTATGATAACATTCAGTATGAAAATAAAAATAGATTCACACAAAATATTTTTATTTCTTATACATGTAATTCTCCACAATCAGGTTCCAACCAATCACAACGATTTTCATTATCTTCATTGTCATTTTCACCGACATTACTTTCATACAAAATATCACAATACCATTTTAATGAAGGCTCATTTTCCAGTCTTCTCCAAACTGTTTTTTTAATAAACTTTCAATATCCTTCTTTTTAGCACCTTTGATAAAGTGTCCCAACTCTTTCTCAGTACACTACCGGACATAAATGCTGTTCAATTTTTTGAAGTTTGCGATTTTCCTATACCCTCTTATACAAAATCACACAGCATTGTCCGGTACTGTACCCGGTTTGAACCAACTAAAGACTCTTCAAACGTATTTCTTAAGAATATGCCACTTTTTTAATTCAATTCACTGTGATTGAATAAAAATGTAACTTGTTGTTCCGGAAGCAGCAGTTCAGATCGATTTTTAATCAATTTTTAACAAAATCTTGGAAGTTACAGATAGAATTTAACATTTGAGCCGATTAAAAAAAAACCTAACTGAGCAAAATACGTAAATGACACCTTTTGTTCCACACCTCCTCAATTAATTTAACGCTGTTTGAAACATCATTGTGTCTCTGTCATCTTCAAACCATTGACAGAAAAGGACGCTGCTTCAAATTCTTTTGGTGATAAATGCATTAAGTTAATTGTGCGTATCGTATTTACAGTAGGAAGAGTCAAATAAATTATTTCAAAAAGGGGCCAATTTTAAGGCACTGTTGTTCGTCAAAATTTGCAAGAAAATAGAATTGCGACACTACAATGGGATATTATTATTTTCTATTCAAAAATCATTCGAATATGCATTCCATTTACGTCGCGCGTTCATACTAGGGCCTCAGTTTTCTGCCAGAATCCTGAAAAGCTCGCAGCCCATTTCAATTGCTAATATAAAGTCTACCGACTCGATTTCTCTTCATATTACATTTTAGTATGCAATCGTACATTTACATACGACTTTTTATTAAAATTTTACATATTCTGTGTTACTTTGCGGCTTTACGTTAAGTGTCATGGAGATTTTGCTCGTAATTTTTTAAAAGTAGTCAATGTCGGATAGTCAGGAGTCTGAATTGAAGGGGCCGCTAGAGCCGATGCCTGCAAGGGTAAAGGATTTTTACGAAAAAGTTACCGTGGCCCTGGCACAGGCAACTGAAGGAGCACGGGTGGGTTATCGTCAGTAAAAGTCTGATACGCCCAGCTCCGCCCAGAGCGAGAGATTGAAACATTTGATGATTTCCCAGCCAAAAAAGGAGTCTAAAAGTCTGATAACTAATCTTGTTCAAAGGTATTGTACTACCCAATAGTTGGGTTGTGGACGTCAGAAAGTCAGTCACTCTATGTATATTTTGGTCATATATTTTTCAGGAGCTATAGAAGTTAAGTACTTGCAGTAGGTCGAAATTCTGACAGTAAATTTCTTCAAATGGAATCGTGCTATTTAATACCTGGGTTGTGTAGGACAGATAGGCCATGTAAAATACTGGTATTCAGTTACAGCTGGTTAAACTGGAACCCGATTCCAAAAATATTGGGAAAAGAATAACATACGAGAATAAATATCTTAGGACAACTAACACACCGTTATCTGATCCCAAACTAGGCAAAGCCTGTACTATGGCAACCAGACAACTGATAAACATACTTATATATTTCTAAATACATACATATTATAGATAAATTACACCCAGACACAGAACAAATGACCGTGCTCATCACACAAAGATTTGTCCTGGGTGGGAATCGAACCCAGGACCTCAGTCTTAGCAATCAGGGTCACTAACCACTAGAATAACAGGCCAGGCCAGAATAGACAGATGAAAATGTTTTAATTAGTAAGTGTTCCTACTGCTGACTCTGAGCGTTCCGGGCCGCGTGGAATTGAAGCCGGCTTAAGGCTCCCATTTTAAATTTGATTTAGCTGTAATTCTATTTAAAAAAAAAAAAAAAATTACTACGACCCCTCCGGCTAATCGTAACACTATATAAAGTGATCCAGTACTTAGACAAGTACTAGTGGTCTACCTTATAGAATGTGGAGTCCGCCAGGTTTAATAGACGTCTACAGTATCAAGGGAGTTTTCAGGGAGCTTAAAACCAGTAAATTTACTAGCATCCATTTAAATAGGTCAAACCGCTATACAGTAGTGGTGCTTTGTGGGTGATATCATCTGTGTTTGATACCCAGTAGTATTCACTAATTACTAAGCTCTTTTGAAGAAGTTCAGGGACCGTTACTTGTGTTATTTCTCTGTGTTAAGTACAGGTTGTGAAAAAAGAGAAACTGATTCTAACAGAAAGTACAACCTTTAGTTTTTTACAATACATTTTTGACTAGCGTTACATATTTAAAAAAAAAATGATCAAGCATTTTCCTCTATAAAACGATGTTTTTTTGTAACTTTTTTCCGTCTAGACACATAAGCAAGAATTCATTTCTACTACCTGATAGAATTTACTTTAATACCGTATGGAATTCCAGCGTCCATTACAAATAGTGAGTGAGTCCTAATTGAATCTACGAGTTTATAGTAAAACGGATTTGCTCATCTACTGGTAGAAACATTTCCTTTTTATATTTCCAATTCCGATTTTCCTTCAAATACTTTTCTATTTTACTTCGTCGTTATTTCGTTTTAAATCGAAACTATAAAAGTTTCGCATAAATGTTTTAAATTCGAACCTGTTTTATTATTTTTGAAGCTGTACAATTTTCAACTAGATTCATATTTTAATTGTATATATTTGTTCTGCTATTTTCTGGGTATGAACGATACTTTTTTAAATACGATTTTTGTTTCGCTATTTATTTGTGGGTGAACTTAATGTAATAAGATCAACGCGTAAGATTTTTCTGCACAAAGGAAAAAGCTTTCCTAAATTAGTCACAATTTATGAAAATGTCGGAGAAGTAGGTACGCACAGCCACACATCAAGCTGTATATTTCCAGTATAAGCTGACATCTCATTGTACCAAAAGCCTATACAATGCGAGGTCAGCTAAAACTGGAAATGTATAGCTTGTCCTGTAGACGTCTGTACATAAAAATCCATACTGACAGGCAAACATAACACACAACAGAACCTCTTTAGAAAAAGCGCTATTTGCCATGTTTTTCTAAACAGAAGCAGACCGAAACTTATTAAAATAATTTGACACTTAAATTGAGATTCCGTAATTTACAAAGGTCAATATCTCAGTAAGTTAAAGACTTCACAGAAGTCCGCCACAATAAGCTTCTGTAAGACAATTGAGACTTTAATAGCATTAAGTAAAGGTAGGTTTTTGAATCAGCTCGTAGCTACGTAACAAGAGATGAAAAACTAAACTACACAGATAAAATCATGGACGTAAGCTGGTTTGATGTTCAGCAATAGACCGTTTGTAACTCTCTACTGCAACTTGTTGTCGTATAAAGCTCCTATTGTGGTTACAACTTTGACAGCCTTGTTATGCAGTACCGTTTTTCGACAAACAAAGTTACAAACTCGTGTTTGGTGTTCCAACAGACAATGTTGGGGTTTCTCCTCCCGAGGCGAATTATGTTTTGTGGAAACAAGCAAGTTACAGATGGATTTTATTATTAAAATATTTCCCTAATTATATTATGAGAACATTACTTTTTGTTACATGTTGTTTTGTGTTCAATTATCTCTTGAGTATTCTGTATTTTTTTCACAAAACTTGAAATAATTCTTGGGTCGTATTTTGCAGGCGTGTTTGCGTATTCATTTAAGTCTTCACGTGCTTTTATGTAGAAGAGTTTACTTTCTATATCATACATAACATATTTAATAGACTAACTTCCATAGATAGATGGAAAATGAGATGAATTACCTCCTTTTAAGAGGTTGTGTTGTTATTTTTTTTTTGACGACGACGTTAAGACGTCATTTTAAACATCTCTATTTTATAATTTTCAATTGTTTTATTTTGATAATTTCATCCCAAAACTAACAAGTATCTTTTATTTTGTTCTATATAATGATGTATATAATAATAAGTTACGTGCTTGATTTGCAGAAACTGCAGACATGTCTAGATTAAATTTGTTGGAAAGGTAAAATGGTATAGATTTTCCTACACAAACTCGGCTATTGTGCTATTGGTATTACAAAACAAACTTATAATTGTTTAAAAGTTTGAAAAGTAGTTACTTTAATTAAAGAAGTACGGCTTAAAAGGGAACAGGCTTATTAGTCAGCAGTGGGTCGAACCAGGCTCTGAATAAAGCTGATGATGATGAAAAGCGAAATTTCTCCTTGTTTGCAAGTATAAAATCAAAATGCAATCGTGTGAAGACTATCGCAATAGTGCGTTACTTTGGTAATGCACAAATAATTAAGCAATTTATCTATCTATATATATAAAATTCAAAGACCTGAGTGACTGACTTACTGATATATCAACGCACAGCCTAAACCGCTGGTACTAGAAACATGAAATTTGGTGGGTGTGTTCTTTGTGAAGAGTAGGTATCCACTAAGAAAGGGTTTTTAAAATTACATCCCTAAAAGGGTGAAATGGGGAGTTGAAATGGTGAATTTTTTGACATCCACGCGGGCGAAGCCGCGGGCGGAAGCTAGTTATAAAATATCTTACGTCTCGCCAATACCGAGCTACTAACGGCAAAACCAATGCTATGCATAAATAGCTTGCACAATTTTAGTTGCCACCAAAACCTATAAAGGTACTATCCTACTTAATATCATAAATGTGCAAGTTAGTATGTTTGTTACTAAATCACGCGAAAACGGCTTAACGGCTTCGCTTGATATTTGACACACAAATAGTTTATAACCTGCATTAACAGATGTGATACTTTTTATACCGGTAGTAGGTTCTCGTGGTATAATTTCCGTAACCTGCACAGGCGAAGTTGCTGGCTATAATTAGTTTTGTATAAGTCTGTTCGATTTGGATAATTATGGAGTGCCTTAAGTAAAACCAGGAAAACTTATTTTCAATCAAGCCACATTTCTCGGTCTGTTAACTTCGAGTACTATTAGGTTTTTTTGAGTCATGACCTGGGTTAGGACATAGCATACTTTTTATATGTATTCTGAAGAATTGCCAAGCTAAAGTGGCTGTAGTCAGGGTATATTTCTCGCAGAACAGATGGCCGATGGGGCCGAAAGGTTCTGGAATAGCGACCGCGTACCGAAAGACGCAGAATCGGAAGCTCTCACACAACGTGGACCGATGACCCTGTGAATGCTACAGGAATCCGCTGGATACGGGAATCGCTGAACCGATCGAAGTGCCGGACCTTGGGGGTGGCCCATGTCCAGCAGGCTTTCGGCTAAAACTAATGAGGGCGATGATACTTTCAATTCCAGTATGTTTATTTTATAATCCAAAATTTTCCGACATACACGCAGCCGAAGCCGCAGGCCAAAGCTAGTAGCACAATTACTACACCAAAGTTTACTTTTCAATATCCCTATAACCTCATAACCTATGTCACCTTTCTCTATAGTTTATTAAGTAAGGAAACTTTTCCCAAAGATTAGAAAGGTTTAAGTTCAGATCAGAGTCTTTCGCAGTCAGGTCAGGCCCTCGGGACGGTCCGCAGTGTAATGGCAATCCTCTCGGGTCATAATGCTTCGTGTTTATGTTGACCCTAACCGTATTATTTTCTCATATGGAACGGTTAGCACTATTTGCACTGTCACCTTGGTTCGATATAAAAATGTAGCTTTAGTATTTTGTTTCTGGACTTTCTAACTTTATGTTTGTATTTCTTAAACTTATACCCAAGTAACGATAACTGATTTATATACCTATTTTAATTATATTTGCATGCTAAAATGTCACCCATATTGTTTACCATCTTTTGCAGGTATTAGGTACTTTCCGACCTTCATTGCTTAATTAATTATACATTATTTAATTTTCTTCAAATGCTTACGGAAAATTAATTTAAAATATATAAATCAGTATGTATGTTTAAATCAACTAACTTCTTATCGACATTGGAACAATGGAATTCTCAGTGAAGTCCCATCTCAAATATAAACTGAGCATTGACTTTAAGCATTATTAAGTCACAAATAGGTTTAGTTTACGTTAGTATTAAGTCACAATATTACTTATCTAATCTAACTTCATCCTTCAAATGCCATAAGGGCAGGAGAAAGATGATTTTTATCTTAAAACCATCCACATTCTTACTAAAAATTATCTTTAGGACATTTCACTTTTCTTTCACCATTGCCACTTTCAGACTTTCTTTTATGTAAAGAAAGAAGATAAGAAAAGAAAGAAAGAAAAATAAAGCAGATGACCGATATAGCTACAGCTAGATTAGTATACTTTGCTTATTTCTACAGTATCATGTCTGATGGCGTTCTGCTGTGGGGTTCGGCAGCTGACGTAGATTCAGTTTTCATTTTACAAAAGAGGGCAATCCGCGCAATCTATAAAATGGGGCCTCGCGAGTCTCTTACAGACAGCAAATTTGTCTCTTAACAAATTTACAGAAATTAATATACTGAATCTTCCTCTTTATATCTTTGATTGTATTTTGAATGTTCGCAAAAACTTAGGCTTTTTCAAAATAAGAAGCGATTTCCATAACATAAATACGCGTAGTAAAAATGAAATTGTGATACCAAAATTTAGATTAACCAAAACTAGTAAGTCATTTCATATAAACAGTATCCGCTTCTATAACAAGTTGCCAAAGTCGTTTACTGAATTTAGCGATGGAAAGTTCAAAACATACATCAAACGTGTCCTTATAAAAAAGCATATTTTAAGACAAAAGACTACGTTCAAGACAGGGAAGTTTGACAATAATTCCTTCTGCACATGTGGCTTCCCTGATACCTCATTAACGGGATAACCGCGTTCATGTCTATTAACTGTACCCAAATGACGAAGTACATTTATTATTTTAGTTTTTACATACTTCTTTGACATCTACTCATTATTTGATATTATATACCTACAATGCTAATTTGTACTCTTTAATATTGGTTGTTATGGCAAAAGTGACATTTGGTTTAAATAGTGTATTGTCTTATTTATGAAATACTATTATTTATGTAGATTATTTTATACTTTGTGAATGTGAGAACGTTACAGGCCTTGTAGACTGTAGGCAATTTTCCATTTATTAAGTACTTGATACTTGTTGAGAGTCCTACACTGTTCTCCCATACCTATTAATATTGTAATTTAAAACCATTGTAAAAGCCATTTTTTTTTAAAGAGTAACCGTGGTGTTTCTTGCCGGCTCTTCTCCATAGGAATCAACCATTTGGAACCGTGCACCTAGCTTCTGACGTTTCATTAGTGCCCATGTTGGTTTATGTGAAATAAAAATATTTTGATTTGATTTGAAAGAACATTGTTTATTCTGTACAGGTTACAAAAAACAAAGACATAAAATACACACAGAAAAAGTAGCGACGATGTATTCATAACCTGTTATTTCTACTAACCTAGCCTAACATCTACTTACAAAATAGCCAGTCTATTTAAACCTCTATTGTCATTCCATAATTCACGTCCTATTCAGAAGCAGTCAGAAATTAGGACAAAAATTATCATTGGAGAGCAGTGACCTGATAAAATTGAGCACCTATTGAGTTGATTTATGAGGAAAATATTATTTTAGGGTTTTTCACTACCTATATCTATATCTTTACTTGGTAGAAAACAAGTTTTTCCCCACCTGAGTCGATTAGATTAAAATATCTATTGTCACAATTTTTTTATGTTTCACGGATTTAATTTATTCGTATTTGAGAAATTATCTGTTAAGCGAAAGCAATGAGAATACAACGATGAAATTAACCTTGGAAAAATCGCGCTATAGTGGTTCGAACTTAAAAAAGTTACAAATTTTATAAACGTATCTGTGGTGGCATCTGCATTGCCACATGCTAACTACGCATTAAGACTCGTACAGACTAGCGCGACGCGACGATCGCGCGCGAATTGGCGATTTAAATCCGTAGAACAATATCTATGACCGTGTCGCGGCGCGACAGGTCGCCCCTGTCTGAAGTGTCCAACGCGTTTTTCATTGACGCAGCCTTCACACTGACATGACGTCACACAAAATCCAGCAAGCAAAGTTTACCGCGCAACTAGAATATATATCGTACAAAGTCTCGACATCAATCATCGAGGAGTAGCCCACCAGACTCAACCGGTCAAAGGACCTTCACTATACTGAACTTTAGACATACCTCTTTTTATCCTATTTTTAAATATTTCGTTGTTTTTTCTGAACATGTTAAAGTTCACTAAAATTGATTGGCGACATCATAAAACCAACCTATTATTGACCCACTGTAGGATAAAGGCCTATTCTTAAACAGAGAAGTCACGAGCATTGATCAATACAGGTGATCTGATTCCAGGTTTGTCAACGATGTTTTTGTGTTTGATTGAAAACATCATTACCATCTAATTAGTAACGAAAAGTGAAGAAATTTGTAAATTCTAAAACGGTTGATCTTTCTTCCTTGTTCTCTAAGTTCAAGTTAATTACAGACAAAGCTGTCTCTTTAAAAAGAGTTCATTACAGAGGGGCTAATTCATTCTAATTTATTCTAAGTAAATAAAGACCTTTCCGAAGAGGACAAATTGAAAATGTTTATTTTAAAGTTTGGTTCAGACTCGAAAATGTTGCGGCAATTTTTATTTTATAAGCTACTGACAATTGTAAAGTATTTATTTCTTTTTTCACTATAGCAATCTACTGGCTATGAATTTAATAGTAAAAAGAAATATTAATGAAAACATAAAAATATTCATCTGTATCGCTGTCAATGAAAAATTTATAGTTTTTGGGTTTTACGATCGGCGCGCACTTATCATTGGCCAAACTTTATGTCAATATATATCTACAATATAATATTGACATAAAGTTTGGTTTTGAAATTAAACTTAAGTTATATTTACCTACTAGAAATAATTAATCGTATTTAAATGAAGCAAGAAATATAACAAGTTATAGACTATTTAACATTACTAAAACAACAAGCGAAAACGATCGCGGGCAGTAAGGGTTTAGTAAAATATATGTACGTATAAGTCAGATGACACGCGAAGAATTTGCAAAGACTATGTCCAAAATTTTATTTCGTGAAACGAAAGAACGCACGAACATACATATAATGTGCTCAAACTTAAAGGAACAAGTTTTACGGCAGAAATGTAAACTTAAATTAAAGAAAAATTGCGATGTCAAAAACTAGTATTAATGTGTGCCTCACGGCTGCGCCAAAAATACCCAGCGTGGCAAAAATCCCAGACACCTACGGCCTGACGCTGGTTTTCAACTCAGCCTGAAGTGTGAAGTGACAGGTGTAAATCAGTTTTATATCAGTGCAGACAATGCTGAAGTAGGTGACACAGAAATGAAAGACCCAACGACAAACGACAAAAATTATCAAACCTGACATACAGTTCCATAGTTGCAGTTTCCATTCAAGACTAACTCATTAGTCTGGTGGTCTCAAGCATTACTACTGAGCGTGAGGTCCTGAGATCGTTTCAATTTAGAGGAGTTTCTCAAGAGCGGCCCTGTGTCTGGATTTGTGCCTGGTTGATGGCAATCTATCCCCGAATTACTTGGAATAAGCGGGTATACTACAGGTGTAACTCTGCCTAACCCTTTGGTAAAAACAGGCATGATGATATGTTATGCTGTTCCCATTTCCTAGAATTGTAACCCATAGTGTCTTTTACGATATCCGAGGACATAAAAGGGGTGATCTAACCACACGGTTCTGTACATCATAATATTTTATACTCCACCATAAAATCTTTTGTCGAAGCCAATTTAGAAATGGAACATGATTTATTATTTTCATAAAACATTGAGAAAATGATTTATTATGGTGGCCCTAATGGAATTGGTTTGCAGAACCTTTTGTAACTTTACCTACACGATATTGATTTTCAACCTTGCCAATTTACTGAAGCTTTTTCTGTTAGGATTATTTTGGTCTCTAAGCTTTTGAAGGCAATAACAGAAGAAAATAAATAATAGTTTAAAAAAACTAAAAAAACACGCTTCCATGGAAAACCAAACTAAAAAGTACAAAATAATGGAAAAAAAGCGTGGGGTGCTTTTAAGGTATTTTTTTATTGATATCAGGCACCCCACGCTTTTTTTCCATTATTTTGTACTTTTTAGTTTGGTTTTCCATGGAAGCGTGTTTTTTAGTTTTTTTAAACTATTATTTATTTTCTATTTTTTAGGGTATTTTGAATTTTGAGACGTATGTCAGCGTAGTTTGTGACAGTTTTTTTGCTGTCCTGGTAACCCTGGCAAGGATAATGGCACAAATTTATGAAATTATTGCATTGTCATCAGTCCTTGACAGGTGTGCAAAGTTTGAATGAAATCTGGTCGTTTAAAGTGGGTCAAAATCGCACTATAAGGAGTCGGTTACAAACAAACATACAAATATACAAACATACAAATATACAAACATACAAACATACAAGTGAAGCTAATATAAAGCGTGTAAAAAAGGTCAAGTAGCAAAATATACATATTAGCTATTTAATATACTAGGTGGCGGGTAATATGGACTGGAATTGGATAAAAGGCCAAATCATAATAGTTTTCACAAAAATAAACTCTAAGTAGTGAAGGTTTTTTTACCGACTTAAAGCATGAGGAGGTCTCGATTCCTCTGTTTTTTTTTTTATTTGTATACTGCCTGTAGTAACAATAAATTATATTCTGATAGCTGTCCCCGTGACTTCGTGTACAATCCAGGGTGAAAATAATACTTTATCCTTACCCAGGTCATGGTCTATTAGAGTACCAAATTTCAACCAAATCCGTTCATCCATTTTAGCTTCAAACAACAAACAAACTTACTTTCGCCTACATAATATTAGTTAGGATTCTAATACACATTCCTAAGAGATGACTGTCATTAAAATAAAGTAAAAGACAAGATCCGACTGACCCAGGAATCAGACAATATTTATGAAGAGGCAAAACGGAAGAATTGATTTAAATACTCGAAGCGAGTACCTACGTAAGAAGACAAAATCATATGTATGTTTATGAGTAAACAACTAACACCAGCAGGCGTAGCATGACGCTTTCTATTTCTACGAAGAATAGACACAGCTGTTTACATACAATGTGATAATTTGGTTTCTTCAATTTTGACATGTCATCGTAGAAATCTGTCTACAATCTGTCATTTTGTCTTTCGTTTCTAAAGATCCTTTTCTAGGTCCTTTTTGATGTAGACTATTTTAGAAGAAAGTTTTCTATGCTAACTGTCAAAATCACACTGACTAGGTACTGCCCGTCACTTAAGGTAGGGAAAACAATTTGATTTTATAATATAATCGCCATAAAGACAGTAGAAAACTTTTTACTCGACGGCCTCAAAGTATATATAGTTATCTACAAAATCACGATTTTATAGAAGAGCGTACTGTCTACACAAAATGCCACGTTGTCTATTCTTCCGTCAACAAAACTCCTTTCTACGGTGGTTATGCTACGCATGCTGGGGACTGACTCTCTATAAACTAAATCCATAATTTTCGCTGAATTTACTGGAGCTTCTTATTCGGTACCACTTACAGACATTCGATTAGTTCGAGGCCCGAACTAAGATTGGCTGACAACACAATTTCTGTTGTCCCTACTCCAAGTGTTTTTGCCTATCTGAGTTTGACACTTGTTATGACAGATCGACTACGTTCGAACACACGCCTATCTTCGTTAATGCCCACTGCCCCGACTTCACATGCTTTGTTCTCGTTCTTCACAAGGGTTTTACGGCTTGAATTTTTTTTTAAATATTTCTTGACATCCTTCCAACAAGCCATAAAAGTGGTCACACAGACTGACACGAAAAGCGATTAAAATTTATGATACCTAGATATATATAAATGAAAACTAAATCGAGCAGTGTATTACATACCTACTTCCAATATCTAAATTCACACACAACTAAAGATAAAAATCATTTAAATGCTTATAAATCACCGAACACACATGATCAATCGTAACCCGAATTACAATTACTGTTACAAAAGAGACTGCCCACTTCCCTGGGTATCGTCCTCAATCAATCAGCGTCACAGTCGTAGGTCTGTACACGCCTTTAAGACAGTAACGAGAAACAATTTGTTCGAAATGAAGGAGACTCATTGAATTAAGAACCGTCACAATGCATTCAGGGTAAGCTTTTGATCTTTCTTGAGAATTCTTTTTCTTACGCACTTCTTATATTAAAGTGAAAATTCTTTATTCAAACTTCTTCGCTGTCTAAGTATGTGCTTTATTTTCCTTTGTTTGCGCTTAAGCCTTGTAAGTTATTTTGCTTTGAATTTGCGGGGTAATTGCGTAACACACTATCGCAGTGCCATTAATTTTGACAATTCAACAATATCCATTACATTATTTACGTTGTCGAGCAGACGAATTTTTCAAACAATTGAAGTAATGGATTACGAATATCCTCCAAAATCTTTTGGATTATGATGGGAAATGTTTCACGCGATTAAGTTGCTGATATTTACTTCGTGAGTCATTGTTAGTGGTTGTTCTAATTACAATGGACAGAGATTTAAGAATCTCTAAAACAATGAGTATTGTACTAGCTTTTTACTGCCTATACAAATCTTGCTAGTTCAAACGATCCGTCGAATATCAGCTCTCAGCCTTTAGTGTAGAATGTATCTAAAGTTAACCAGATTTTTCCCAAGAAAAACTATTTTATTGCTCTACTACACTCAATTTACCTTTAGTAATAGTCAATTTTACCCCTGCTGTTCAGATTTTCATTAATTCTATCCTGAGAAGTTTGAAAAACGTGGCAATCAAGTAACTTTTAACGTATAATTGGCGAGGCGTACATTTTACACTATGTATCTAGAATTAGGACTCTAATGCAAATTATTCGTCGATAAAGCTTCTTATAAAATAATCCGATTAATCAAACAAGTAAAAGCACTAACAGAAAATCTAATTCAATTCATTTTAGTTCGTTGAAACCCGAATTATGTGGTCTATCTAAAAGTTTGCAATGCTAATCCAAATTGAAATTCTCAGTACATTTATGCATTAGCATATTATCAGAACATCACGCCTGTAAGTCCCAAAGGGCTAGACAGAGATGTACCTCTGTCTCTGAAGGTATACCATTAGTTAGAGACATGTGGAACTCGCTTGTCACTTGGGCTTGCGCGACGCTTTTCCGTGTGGTCCGGATGTAAAGTATAGTAACACCCCATTTCTTCCCGTGCGTGTCGTAAAAGGTGACTAAGGGACTGTCTAAAGACCGGGCAGCAGCGTTTTCTATGCATTTTGACTGGCCTGTTAGTCTAGTGGTTAGTGACCCTGACTGCTAAGACTGAGGTCGTGGGTTCGATTCCCACCCAGGACAATCTTTGTGTGATGAGCACGATCATTTGTTCTGTGTCTGGGTGTAATTTATCTATAATATGTATGTATTTAGAAATATCTAAGTATGTTTATCAGTTGTCTGGTTGCCATAGTACAGGCTCTGCCTAGTTTGGGATCAGATAACGATGTATTGGTTGTCCTAAGATATTTATTTATTATTTTACTACCATTTCCGATCGGCAACCTGCCAGCCAAGGGTGATTTTTTAATTACGGCAAACCTTTTAGGGGAAGACCTATGTCAAGCAACGGACATCTTTCGGCTGAAATGAACATGAAGAGGTGTAGTGTAAAGTTCGCTAATCCTCCATAGAATAGGAAGAATCCTCCGAATGGACGGGTGTCGTGTCTGTTAGGCGACTGTTCGACGATTGATATCCGGACGTTTTACAAACGCCAGCACATAAAACTACTACAATCTGTCAAATTTCTTTAAAAGCTTTTCAATTTTATCGCTAAAGTATTAGGTGTAGGATTGATGGGTAAAATTTGACAGTTTCAGGTAGCTTGATGTGCTGGCGTCTGTACATATGCCAGTACGCGAAGCAAGATTTTGTATGACGTCAGTGTGATGTATAGTTCATATGTGGATGCTGCCACATCTATAGTACACCCAGATATCGTCAGTAATGTTTAAGTTCAAAGTAATAGGGGGCGGTAATAGAAACCAAGGCCGTCCCAAAGTGCGTTGGGTTGACGATATCGTCAAGGTCGTAGGAAACGCATGGATGAGAGATGCACGAAACCGAGATGTATGTTGGAAAAGGGGGGAGGTCTATACCCAGCAGTATTTGATTCCGGACTGAGATGATGATGATGATGATGATGAATAGAGGGCCTATTCCCATCAACCACAAGTCCAGACTTCGAGCTGCTACTGAGAAATTCTAGATGGAAAAACTCCAATAATACTTCGCTAATACTAAGCGGCTTTCTCTCAGTCACGAAATTATACATACTACATGCTGCTTTAAAATGACATAAAACCCTTTGCTATGATTCTAGCCTTAACGAAAAAAGAAGAAAATATCTTGTTGCACCAGAAATCTCGGTTAAAACCTCATATGCGAAAAGACAGTTCACGAGACAATCCGCTTCCATCTACAACAAATTAAACAAACTTGTAAATATCTACCCCATGACATATCGCAAATGTAAAAAATCATTAACAGACTGGCTAAAATGCAAGAGCTATGACGACATTGAAACACTTTTATTCAACAACATGCGATAATTTTACATAAAGCGACACTCACTCACTCTCACACACACACACACATACACACACCCTCACACGCACGCTCACACACACCTTCCTAGACATAAGTTGATTTCATTTTATGTACACTCCTACATTATTGTTTCTAGTTTTAGAAGAGCAGGGTCTCCTAGCACAGGTATTTGTATACTTAAAAGGAGGCCTCTATGTAAGATTAAATATTGTAGAAGTTTGTAAAGTTATTTCAAATAATAATTTTGTTTTTCGTATTTTTTTTTGTAATACTTTGCCCGACCCTGGAATAGAGATCCTCATGGACAGTAATAGCGCAATGCAGCCACTACACCAACGAAGTGTAATTCTAAGCCAAAATTGAAATTCTCAGTACATTTATGCATTTGGTAATGGAAGTATGAATTTTCTATAAAGCCCACGACACACAGGTTATTCATTGCATGAATAAAGGTACAGGCGAATAGAAAATACACGGATTTCAGCCGTAAAGCCGGATTTGGGAACCGCGCGAGCAACCCCGGCCCGTTTCGTAGTATTCAATTATTCAGCATTTCATTGTAGATGTTTTGAAGGCGTTATCGTGAATTTAAATGAAAATGTGAATATTTTTGGGACGAATACGCGAATTTTTTGTTGGTCATATTGAATTTTTATAGATTAATTGAACTGTGACAGGAATTGATGACTTTCATGGAATTGTGGTTTGATTTTTTCGGATTTTGATTAATGCTCCGTTCAATTTTATTTATCGGTTGCTTTTTCTAAAACTCCATTGATTTTGTTTAAAATTTCATATCGTAGTATGTATTTATCTCACTAAAATGTTTGTAAGAAATGAATTTATAAGTATTTAAGTTACAGAACTTGAATACTTCTTACAAACATTTTGCTTAACGATAAGTACTTAAATAATTGACTTAGAGATAAGTACGAGTACATACTTTACTTATGATCTAAGGAATCGTGGACACTTACTGTACGGCTGGTCCATATATTCCAAGTCACTTTTATCATAACCTCACCCTTTCTTTCCGCAGGGGTTGGCAGAGGTGTACCTACATTATAATCAGATTTCACCAGATACCTTTAAGTCCCATGTAGTAGAGGCGAGCTTATTGCCATTCATCATTTCATCATTTCAGCCGTAGGACGTCCACTGCTGGACTTAGGCCTTCCCCAATTTGGGGGGCTTTGCCATAATCGCCACGCTTGGCAGGCGGGTTATTATTGCCATTAACTGGGCACAAATGCGGACTCAGGGCTGTTACTAAGAAATTCTACCCGTATACTATATACCCATGTCGTCTGCAGTATTTAGCTAGCCAGTTTAAAATAGTCAAGTTTAGTAAACAAATAATTCCTGAGTGCAGGTAAAAATACTCTAAAATATAACAGCAATTTAAAAGTTAATGAAGGTACTTTCTAATAATTAAATAATAAATGTTATCATAATTAAAAAACAGCTATTTCATAAATTACTCAATTCATCATCGTCATGATTTTAGCCGTAAAACATCCACTGACGGACATAGGCCTCCCCCAATTTCGGGGGCTTTGCCAAAATCGTCACGCTTGGCAGGCGGGTTGGCGATCGCATTATGGTGGTAAAAAGCTTAGAGAACGCCGCTGCCCATTCTCTCATAAGTCCCTTAGTCACCTTTTATGACACCTACGCCACAGGAAGAAATGGGACTTGGGATCTTAGGTACCTTTCACCCCTGCCAAGGTCACCGATTTGTTCGAAAGAGTTACCGTGGCCCTGGCATAGGCAACTGAAGGAATACGGGCGGGTTTTAGTCAGTAAAAGTCTGACACGCCCTCCCACTCCGCCCGGAGCGGGAAAATTCATTTGATGATTTCTCACCCAAAAAAAGAAAAAAGGTACCTTTCACCAATTAAGAATTCGTGTTTTTCCATACCTGAAACAGAAAAATAAAACTGTTAATTTTATAAACACTTTAAAATGCATATAAAATTCAAGACTTGACTGCCTCGTTGGTCTTGTGGTTTATTATGAACTAGGTTCTGCCCGCGACTTCGTCTGCGTTAAATTTCGTGTTCCCCCGACCCTTCCCGTCGCGTCGAATCGTCTACCCGTGCGATTTTCCCCGTTTTAGCAACATTTTTCTTTACTGCTCCGCTTTTCTTGGTTGTAGCCTGATGTTATATAGCCTATGTTACTCGCAGATCATGTAGCTTTCTAATGGTGAAAGAATTTTTAAAATCGGTCCAGTAGTTTTTGAGTTTATCTATTATAAACAAACAAACAAAAATACAAATTTTTCCTCTTTATAATATTATTAGTTAATAGAAATTAATAATAAGAAGAAATAAAATAATAAGAAATAGAGTGAGATATATAGAATAAAATTATGAAATTGTTGTTGTAAAATAGGACATAAATCAATTTTATTTCTATGATGATACCTACCAACAAAATGATTACAGTAAGTGGCCCTGTAAATAACTTTCAGGAGCAAAATCTTCATGCTAAAGTGGGTTTAGATAAGATTTTGTTTGTGTTGTGAGGTTCGTTATAAAATAATTATATACTACAAACATTAGAATGATGTTTTTCTTTTTTTTTAAATCATTTTTTTAGAATATTTGAGTTTTATACAATTGAAGTAGTGATGATCTAGTGGTATAGTGCGCGACTTACAAACTGTAGATCATAGGTTCAAATACAAACAGGCTACTTTGTATAAATTATTTCATCATCACTGCTCTCAAAACGGTGAAGGAAAAAAATCGTGAGGAAACCGGTATGTTCTAGAACCAAATATTCGAAGACATGTGACATCTGCCAACCCGTACTTGGCCCGCGTTGTGGTAACGGCTCATTCCCTCTGACAAAGAGGAGAATTTCCCAGCCGTGGGAAAATTATAGGCTGATTATGATGATGATGATGATGATGATCAGATTGAAACGAATGCGTTCCTTGTGAAGCAAGTGTGGCGTGACTATGAGTGATAGACTGAGGAATGATGTGATAAGACAACGGTGTAGTTTAATAGAAGATGTAGTGACAAAACTGAAGAGAGTATGCTAAGATGTTTTGGTAATGTTGAGAGGATGAATGAAGGGTAGCTATCAAAGGTATAGGAAGACGCTCCATGTAAAATACTGCTTTGCAGCTGCATCCCGTTGGACTGGAAGCTGACTTCATAATAGTTAGGAAAAGGCTAGGCAGATGAGTATTGTACTAATTTATTACAGAATATCGAAATACTTAGATAAAACATCAACATGTTCATCATACAGCAGATAACATTTCGAAAATTCAGTTCAAAGTTGCTGAAAAATGGTCATGGTATAACAAAAAGCAGTATGACAATTCATGATACCAATATATCTACAGGCTATCTGTAAAACAAAACACGGCAGCACTATAAAAAACCTATCAATATAAATAAATTGATTGTACTCTGTGCGACAGATAACTGAATAGAATATTTATTTAATACAGCCAAATGTTTCATACGTTGCGCGTTGGACGAAAAAGTTTTTACTGTGTTTTTATTCGGCGGGCGAGGTGGGCGGATGTCGGGCTGTCAACCGGATCTCGAATACAACTTTCCTTAGATATTTAATTATTTTTTTGGATATTTTTAGACTGACTCGGTTGTTTAACTCGGGTTTTGCTAACTTTAATTTTGTGACGATTAAAAAAGTTTTTCGAACGCAAATATGAAAAGAAATTACTTTAATATCTGTTGATATTTGCGAGGTATATTCGTGAATATAGATAAAAGAAAACTGAATCAAAATAATATTATTTTTGTTATCGAATGCCACCTGATCAGTTCATTCTTTAGTGATAGGTCAGCGAGTCGAGCCCGAAACGAAATCGTAATATAAAAAATACAAATCTAGGATTAACCATAGGATTAATAATTTTAAGCTTATTTTGTGGAGCATCTCAGATGACCTAAAAATGCCAGTAATGCTGCAATTAACGTGGCCACCCACTGGGCTCCTACGATTTTCTGTTAAAGTGTAAAAAAAAAGAAAAGCAAAATTATTTATTGTGACTCGCATATACACTTAAGTAAACACAATATACTTAATAAAATAAAACTGTGTAAATTTTAATTTAAAAAAAAAACACCCATAGCAAAAAGTGAACGACTACTACACGAAATGAAGAAGAAAAAGCTTTTTTGTAATCGCAATGGAAAGAAAACTTATCTCTTACACTATATTTTTATATAGCACTCTAGGACCATCTCTTTGAAATCTACACTCTATTGCGTAACACACTATCAGTTATAATCTGAATTATTCTGACAGATATTGCTAATATATTGCAATAAATGTTCGACGACATTGTCTGCTCAATAACGTAAATAACGCGATGAATGTTAGTTGAACTGTCAAAATGAAACTCGTTCCTACTGATAATGGGTTCCGAAACTACCCCACTGGTTAGTTCCTGGTTCGGTTCTAAGTTTTAGTTTAATCCTGAATTCTTAACTGCTATATTTATTTTTATCGCTTTTGCAGCCGTTAGTTGGGTACTAATAGACTTTAGTAGGTTTGAATTTAGAGTAAATGCCATTGTGTGGTCATGATTTTTTAGAATTTATATAGGTACCATGCTTAAATTATTTTATGTTAAGCAAAGACTGAATTTCTGAAAACAACTGAAAATAATATCAAGCTTTGGAGCACACAGTAAAATTTAATAAAAAGTACTATTAAATACGTGTTATAAGTTCCTAAAAAAAAAAGATTAATAGGCGAGAGAAACACCGTAAAAAATTTAAAATATATAGGTATATATTAAATTACTAGTAAAAAACAAGACTCTTAAAAAATTATGGTTAAAGAGTATGAAACAATTTTTTTTTTATTCTTAAAGCCGTGGTCGTAATAGTTTCAATTCGTGACTTTCACATAGCCTATAAACAGCGGACGACCGTTTTTCATTAGGATAACACTCCTTTTCGTTTCGCCGAAGGCGGGTAAAAATAGGAAAAATCTACTATCAAATTCATCTGCTATTAATAGCAACACGTTACCAACTAATTTCCTCTACAAAAAACTAATCGACCGCCTTACACACCGAAGCACTCACGGACCAAACAATCAACGTCAAACCGTGCCTTTCAATTTACGTCCCACACGTTGGTACATGTAATTCCGTAACAAATTAATGGCCTATCCTTCGCCACCTTCCAATAAGCCTGACAATCCAATAAAACTGAACGACGGACGGCTGACAGCTAGGCGAGCCTAATAACGGAAGGTTTTTGTTACACCGCTGATGGATGGACAAACTGTGTAAGGCTATTTTTGTTTTTACTATATTATTTCTGGGAAATTGTTTCAGTATTAATTGCAGTAATTGTGTGTTCCAGTGTTGTTTGTGGATTATTAGATAAAGCTGAAGTGGTTTGAGTGTCTATGTCGTCTTCAATGTTGACTATCCTTGACATTTTTATAACAAATAGTAGTAGGCACAGTCAATTACTTATTTATCGATACAGCTTTACCAAAGTATAACCAAGCTTTGGCATTTACAGACATAAACATAATAGCGAATAAAATATCTCAATTTTGACAGCCACAAAGTTAGCGCGCATGTATTGACAAAGTTATAACAGTGAAAACAAAACAAATAACAACTTGACAACCCCAAAGTTACGAGACGGTGTGACCGTCTGCCAAATTTATCGACCCTCAATTCGTTTTTATGTTCCTATACAACTTAAAATGAAATATTATTCACGACTATAGATACTTTTACTGATATATATTCTGGGGTATACATTTACTGCCTATTTTCCCATTTTTCTATCAATATTTGCGGCACTCTAGGCTGACTCATACGAATGAATGGGAAAAAGACACAGGCACTTAAGCCCAGACTTTTACGAGAATTTCTTCCCTTTGTTCCTTTATTAGGAAAAAATCTAAACATATAATATATACCTACAGTAAGTTCGATTCGTACGGTATTATCCCAACGCCGAACTTACCCCAAGTTCGGCTTTGGGATAATACCGTACGAATCGAACTCCGACTAATTTGGAAAGATTTTTAATGCTGTCAACATTTGACCAGAGTACTGGAGGTCAAAAAGGCAGTCACTCCATCTTAATACTAGTATTTAGCTGCATGTGGTTAGACTGGAATCTGACCTTAATATAGTAGGCAATTGATAAACATTAGACCAGAGTAAAATGCCGCAGAATTTGATCCGAAATTACCCCATCATGGACGACATACTCCACTTACATCATACTGTTTTTTCGCGATCGGGTATAATACTCACCAGAACGCTTTAAGAAAGATATTTAGGTCTCATGAGAGACCTATTCAATCCGCTGGCTGAAGTATCGAGACCATTTATCAAAGTATTTATAACCTGAAGGACTGAGTGTTCTCGAAATGAGCATTTACATAATATATCGAGGTTTCAGAGTGTTCATAATTCATGTTACATCAACGTTTTGATATAAAAAGGTGTGCTTTTTATTATTTCTCGGAATTTCACTTGGATGTTGGTGATTGACTGATGGTTTGAATGACAATTGAGTCTTTTTTTTTCCCCAAGTCAGTAAAAGTCTGATACGCTCTCCCGCTCCCCTCAGAGCGGGAGAGCGTATCAGACTTTTACTGACTAAAACTCGCCGGTGTTCCTTCAGTTGCCTATATGCCAGGACCACGGTAACTCTTTCGAACAAATCTCGCAACCCTTTAGTCAGTAAAAGTCTGACACGCCCTCCCGCTCCGCCCAGAGCGGGAGAAGTCATTTGATGAATTCCCATCCAAAAAAAAAAAAACCCTGGCAGGATGACAATTGAGTCCTGCCCCTCGAATTAGAACGTCACTATAACTCATTCAACGCAAGCAAACCGTCCACAAGACAAGCTATAAGCTATTTTAAACCATTATTTAAGTCGTATAAACTTGGTTTTTTTTTATCCTTTCCGTTTAGGAATAAATCTATTCTCTTTTTGACTCTGTCTGTATGCACGTCATCAAGACCGAGTATAAAGACAAAATTGCAATTCCAACGTTGCACAGATCACAAGGTGGTGAGCTGTGGTGGCCCAGTGGTATCGGACCCGACCCACGAGTTGTAAGTCGAGGGTTCGAACCCAGGCAGGCGATTTACTTTGGGTAAATAATTTTGTCACCATTGCTCTCAAAACCTTGAAGGAAAACACCGTGATAAAACTGTCATGTCCTGGAACTGAAAAATTGTAAACAAATGACATCTACCCACCCTCACTGGACCCGCGTGGTGAATCACGGCCCAGTTACTCTCACAGAGTGATGGCCTGTGTACCAGCACTGGTATATTTGTATGTTATGTATTTAAGTCGTAGAAACTAGAATGATTTTATGGTTCCCGTTTAGAAATAAATCTATTTTTTTTTTAACTCTCTCTGTATGTACGTAGTCAAGACCCAACATTAAGCCAGGACTTGATGGATGCTGGTGAAAGTGCTAAACTCGTAGCTATATTCTGGGCTGACTATATACGACACGCTAAGAATATTATTAAGCCAAAATTGCAATTCCAACATCGCACAGATCTCGAGAAAAACCTCTGTGACAGACAAATTGACAAGTGATCACAATTAAGGATTCGTTTTCTCTTTAACATCCAAACCCTAAAAACATAAATCAACATATTATTAAAAAATTGTACAGGAAAGCTTTTGGAATTCCGTTATTCACAATGTTCTCTTATTTTTCGTACTTATCACCGAGGGGATGCTTAAATTATTATTAAAGAGCTCGTTTCAGAGGGTTAATTAGTTAATAATCTGGGGTAGGAACCCCTGAGGATTTTTGACCTCTCAGATTGTGTTGCCATCTTAGAAGATTCTCCCTTGACTGTAAGATATATTTAGATAGAATTATTGTGTTGTTAAGTAAATAATAATGAGCTTAAAATTTATCGGCGTGACTGTACATTTTCGTGATCAAAGAAATTTCATCGATTGATCGATACCATTTCTATTATTTAATATGCTTATATTTTAAAGCCCTTTTAGCCTTATTAGACGTAAATTTATATTTAGTATTATTTAATATAATTAGGTTATTATAATGATACTGCTTTTACTGAAAAGCAATTGTAGTAAGTAAATACAAAAAAATATCTGTTCATGAATTTGAAATTTATATGTATGTATCTTTATGTAGCTTACTTTCGTTGGATTTCAGGCAGGCACTCAGGTACTCATTCAAATAAATGGCTACGCTTATGAGGAGGTATTTGAAAGGTACGACTTTCAAGAATAAAAAGATATTTTAAAAAATACGAGCATAACAAAAAACAAAAGAATACCTTCATATTTCCACGCTTAAGGATTTTTCGGTAAAACTTTTTCCCTTTTAGTGAAAACGAACATTTTCTACGGGTGAATAAAATATAACGGCTACTTATCGTCCTAGGCGGGTCCCGAGTGTGCTAGAAATTTGGTCTAGCCTAAAATGTACAGTCAGCAAAAGAGATAGTAACCAGTGTCGTCGAATATAGTTGTAGTTTAATATGAAGCCGAAGGATATTTAGGAAAGAAAATTTATTTGAAAAATTAACTATTTGTTTTATATGAATTTTATTTTATTTTATTCGAAAACATTCATCACTTTCTTACTAAACTTAAACTACCTATATCCGACGACCCTGGTAACTTTTCTCTTTTAGTGACTGTAGCTCCAACGAATATTTTCATTTACTATAAATCTTGCGAGCAGTACTGAATACGGAATGGCATTTCAGAGTAATGCGTCTGCCTGGTCAACCGTGAAATAAAATCAAGAGCTGAACGCATTGGTATGCGTTGTCTTAAAGCAGTCTTATAGAAGACTAAATTTGTTACCAAAATCTGGCACAAGGCCCATAGACGCTGAATATAGCTATCGCAACAAATTCGACGTGGAAAATCTATGACACCAAAACAACAGATTGTAACATGCTACATTAAAATACGTAATTAGAAAAGACAAATACAACAAATAATTATTCTTAGTCGCTCTTCTATTGTTTTATCAGTGATAGAAATCTACTATGAACAATAAATAATACAGTTTGTAGGTTGGACAGACTGTTGTGGTACTGTGGTAGATGTCCCACTATCCCACTCTCTAAGTCCGTCAACGAAGATACGGGCGCGTCCGACAGTAGTTCGATGCTTCCAAATGAACCCATTTTTTTTTCTAATGGGCGAAAACACATCTTATGATCTATGATAAGTCTTAAGGTGATACAGAGTAGTAGCCCGTAACTTCGGTCGAAAGTAATAATTTTGTGCGAGAGTAGACTACCTGGCTAGGTGAAATAAATTATAAATATAGTCCTACAGACCATATTTCGGCCATGGCAGCCAATCTCTAAGTAGACTAGCCATCGGCGCAGGAGATATTATAGTGCACATATATGTGCGAAGTCACAGGGGCTCTCGCTCTTCCTTCACTCTCATCGTCCGATGGGACGGCAATCCGACACGACGGAAGAGAGATCAGGCGCAGGACCAACAGCTTAACGTGCGCACCGAGGCACGAGGGTATCACACCGGCAACATTTAGAAACTAACTACTAAATAATTCCTAATTGAGAAAACCTATTACTCTTTGGCAGACCTGGGATTTGGACCCGGGTGTGGTCCCGGCTTAGCTTCCGGCTAGCGAACACAAGACCAATAGGGCAGTTCTAAAAAGAATATGATCGGCACTGAGTTTGGTCGAAAATCTTCTGCCAGTCAGTCATTTCTGTAAGCTAAGCAGAGTTTCTAATAATAAATCAGCCTGTACTACCCCACTGCAGGGCAAAACCCTCCCTTTCCTATTTCCACTCAACTCGATCTTTTTTTTTTTTATCGTGGAGAAATGCTCATGCATACTACGCTACTAAGGGGAAATAGCGCAGTTATGTGGGACTTAAACCCACTAAAACTCCACGGTGTCCTTCTACACCGCTTATGGCGGGAACACGGGAACGAAAAAACTCTTCCGCGAACCCGCCGCGGCTGTCCGTCGCCAGACCCACCTCTGGGATAACCCCATTCACGGCGCGCATGAACACATAACACGCAGTGACCACCCCGGGGACCAATTAGCACATGGGCGCCAGACGACCCCTTGAATGGCACCCTTGGTCCCCTGGGACGGGTCAGGACTGTGGCCCCGCCGCCTACCACTTTTCGGCCGCAGGGGATAGGGAGAGTGGCCAACGCTATACCAACACTCCTCTTCCCCTGCGGCCCCACCGCGTTCGCCATCGGACGGTGGCGACCCCGTTCAGGCCGCGGAAGGTAGGGAAAGCGGCGCACCTCCATACCGGCAATCCTCTCCCACCACGGCCTCCAACCCACGCGACGTCGCCAAACGACACCGCGTTGGCCGCTGTCGGCTTTGAGCGGAAAAGCCCTGATGAGCGGCCCCTCCTCAGGTTCCTCTTAGCTTCACCGTGGGGTTCTAAACCACGGCTACTGAGCCCCCCCGCCTCGTCAATGCGGGAACCCACTGGGGGGACTCAACTCGATCTTGCGCCAACATGGAGAAACCCGCTTAAAGGCGTCAAACTTGTGCTGCTATACGAAAGAAGTATCTAATATAATATAGTACTTTTCTAGGCAAAATACATAGAAACATGACCTTTAAAATACAAAAACATACCCACAAACTTTAAGGCAGTTCCTCTATATCAAAGCAGAATTTATTTTGTGGCTGGCAACATCGTTACATCCAGCCAAGTCTTGTGTTCTTGTGGTCCCCTGACCTAATTATATATACTTTAACCTGTGAGTTTGACGTTCCGTCCTTATCGGCGTCTATAAAATGATTGTTTAGAGTTTGTTATTACAAAAGGGTCTTGAAATTCAAGATGGCGTCTCCTGGTTTATGAAGGGCAGGTTATGATGCTCCAAATTTGGGTTGTGTTTAGTTAACTCTAGAGGTAAAGTAATTATAAGCAAGGTATGAACAGGGCATTGCGTTTTACGGTGAAACATGAGACAGGGGTTGTACTGATCTACCTGAGAGATAAAACATACCGTGGGCTAAATAATTTTGGACCTCAGTAGGAAGGCTTTAAAGGCTAAAATGTAATTGCTTACAAAAATGGATTATTAACAAATAAAATGAATTCACTCCAAGTAATTGAGGTTAGGTTTGGATATCTTTACTTTAGTGACCTTTAATCCTATTTGGTCGTAAAATAGGTATTTATATTATGGTAAGCGTTTAAATATTGTGATTTTTGTTAACAATAATTTCAGTTTACAGCATTTAGGGGTTGTGCTAAGCTAGCCCGTGAAATTTAATTTAACTTATTTTATGGCAGTTGGCAGGTTAGTGTTAGTTAGGGGTAATTGCGTGTAGTACGCAATCACCCCTCTGACACTAACCTGCCAACCCCTCAATCAGTAGGAATCGGTTTCATTTCGACAGTTCCGCAACATTCATGGCGTTGTTTACGATGCTAAGCTAACAATTTTTCCGAACAAATGAAAGAATGAATGACAAATAAGCTTCAAAATGATTCAAATTCTGATTGTGTGTTCAAGTGTGTTCCGCAATTAGGGTGCAGTTTGTGTGTTGTTTAAAATTTGATTCGTGATCATAACAAATATGGATTCTAAAATCATCAATACACTACTACAATACTTAATGAAAAAGTAAGTTTATAGGTACAGACGCCAGCACATAAAGCTACTACAATCTATCAAATTTCTTTCATAGATATTCAACTTTATCGCTACAGCATTAGGTTCAAAATTAATTGGGAAAATTTGACAGTTTCGGGTAATTTGATGTGCTGGCGTCTGTACTTATTACAGTCGTGAATCATATTTTGGTCAATATAAAACAGAAAAAAAAACTTGAGAGGTGTCAAGGGACACCCGGGTGGAACGAAGTTCCTTTCCAGGATTCATTATTGTTATTTTTTTTTTATTATTAACCTGTGTACACTCAACAAAAATATTCTCTCTCTCTCTCTCTCACAACAAAAAAAAAAAAAACAACATGATACAAAATAAATTCAAACAACAAAATATATACGGTCGAATTGACAAACCTCCTCCTTTTTTTGAAGTTGGTTAAAAAGTGTCGTTATAACTTTTTCTCTTAATTTCCGTCTAGCCCCCTTTCGCAAGGAACTTCGTTCCAAAAGCAATGATAGTCTTTTCGCCATAAGATGAGTTCCCTGACAGTTAATTTTTTTCCGTGGCACGCATACTACTTTAGACGAATAAAAAAGAAACTGGCAAAAAAATTAAAAAAGGAATGATAAAAAATATATTGCCTTTCGTAAATTACTAAATAAATTATTGTAGTTATAATTAACTGTTAATAAATTAAGTAAATAAAATAAAAAATTATAAATCTTAAAAATGTCTAATGCGTTGAACGGAACGTCGGCCAATAGAGATTGCCACTACTCAATACACTAATCGACAAAAAAAATAGATGAATCGAAGCGGCCATTTTGTAATCGCGATCGCGTCGCGTCAGTACGAGTGCGTTATGTCAGGTTTTTGCTCTGCTCCCGTGATATTATGTAGCCTATGTCTTATTCTGATGTATAAGCTATATTACTGTAAAGTTTCATCAAAATCCGTACAGTACTTCATGCGTGAAAGAGTAAGAAACATCCACACACACACACATACTAACTTTCACATTTATAATATTAGTAGGAAGTAGGATAACCAGTTTATTAAAAAAATATTTTGAAAATCTAAAATTGATAATCCGATTCCATTTTCTTTGCCAATTGAATCGATATTATTAAAAAATCGATTATATTTCGTTAGGTCACGTCACTACAATTGTCAGACAAGAACTGTCAGGGAACTCATCTGATGGCGAAAATACTATAGTGTAAGAAATGGCTGAAGAATCGATCAAATACCAATAATGTCCATCCTAATTTCTTGACTAAAAAGACGCTGCTAAAAATTCTTATACGGCGTTTATTTTTATCTTCACATTCCAAATATTGAGTATTCTGATATTAAAATGCTTGGCACTTTAACAGATACGTGGGCTATATAAAGCTATCTAGGATAGCTATATAGACTAGGTAGCTAGTCTGTTCCTGGTGCTGCTGCTCGTGTTCTTGAATGGCGCGTTTGGTTGAGACTGGTCTTCTCCTGACTTCCAGAGCTTTTACTTTTTTTACATTGTTCTCACAAACAGAAGCATCATGAATAGCGTATCTAGAATGTTATAATATCTTGATTTACAACAGTGTCCTTGGAATTACTTGCCCGTACTGCTCCATAGAGATCTACGTTTTGGAATGGGTAACTTCAATTTTCCAACTAACTGACCGACTATTTGAAAATTCAAAACTGCCAGTAAATGGTTTAATTGAAACAAATGCTTTAAGTTTGAGTTTTGTGAGTATATTAAGTTTCTAATTAAGTGGTCTTAGCTGGTACTGGTAATAGACTGAAGTTGTAAGATGAGTGACAATCTTTAAATACCAAGACCCCTCCGTGCCTAGAAAAAACACGGTAAAAGCTTACAGTCTAGTAAAAACCTAAGTTTTTACAGCAGTATTCTTAGCTGGTGAATTCGATCTCTTTTAAGAATGGACGTACGGTTGAAACAGCTGATACTTACATTTTAATGCAGAAAAGATGTTTATAAATTAGTTGATTACGTAACGAAGAAACGCAGCGTTTATAAGATGGAAAAACGCAACTATGTCTCTGGATTTCAAATCAATTAATTCAAACGGGACTGTGTCAACAATAAAAAATGATTTATTTCATTTGACCTAACGAATGTAATGTAAACATCAATAAAAATTATCTTATTGCTATGGAAGTGTATATTGTAGCTCAATGACAAATGTTTGGATCGTGGCACTTGGTCATTTTTAATAAAGATTCATTGTTTTACTCGTCTATACAGTTCATCATCACCTGCCTCAGTTCCTGCCTTTCTTAGAGTTGAGTTCTAATCTGGATGCAGCTGCCTGACAATATTTTTACATGGAGAGACTGCCGATCTGATCTCCATAACCCAGTTACTGGGTAATACGATACTCCTTGGTTAAGACAGGTAATCAGACTTTCAGGCTCCTGACGATCAGTTACGACTGTCAATGATTCAGGAATGACAGCTGAGACCAACAGCTTAACTTGCTTTCGCTGGATAAAAGCTAGTTATTTTTAAACAATAGAAACTTCTATTATTTGTTAAAGACAGGAAGAAAGAGGTTTATTTTTTGTTTATACACATATTTCATGTACGCTACCATTACACGTCCTGTTACAATCGTTGTCATTGTCCAGTACTTTTATATTTATAACTACCAATTTTTTTCTTCTTGTTTTCTATTTTCTGTGACTATGGATGTACTGCTCATACGGACGGAATCAATTGAATTAAATAATTACCACATGTTTATGACTTGGCAGTCTCCCAAACAAAATGACGACATATTAAAAGTTTTACTGAACTTTTTCCCATTAAACTAGAGGCATCCGCTTCGTTTTATTTTAATGGCCGACTATCGGAATAATGGCGAAGATTTTGTTGTCTGACGTTTACGTCCATTTATTCCGAGAACTATTATTTTTGTGAGCACATAATTTACAATGAGAACCATCGTTTCCTGTTTGAGATGTCCAACACTGATTTGTGTTGCTATTGTTTGATTTAAACGATATAAAGTGTTTTTTTAATGTATAATTTGTTTCAATGTCTGGGACGAACGAATGAAGATGTCGCTATTAATGATGAATGATTGATTCGAAATATCAAGGCATTTTTTCAAACTGCCTTGTAGGTCTAGAGGTCGCAAACACTACTGCTCAGCCCAAGATCTTGAATTTTATTTCCAGGTGAGGTAAAGTGTTACTGCGCTTTTCCATCGAAAAAGGTCTCAGTAGAAGGTATTTCTTGACCGCAGTGGATTCAGGCTGAACTGGTATTTAAAAAAAAAATTAGCTCAGATTCTGAAAGAACATCAAATTTCGCGTAGGAATAGAGGTATTGAATTAATTTTTTGATCCGATAACATACTAAATAAACACGTTGAAAAGTTAGTAAAAATTCTGATCACCTCGGCGTTAATGGGTTAAATATTACTGACGAAATGTGGGTGTACTATAGGTACACCTCTGCCTAACCCTTCGGAAATTACAGGCGTGATGTTATGTAAAGTCTTATTTTCTGGGAGAAAATACTGAAGATGATAATGATGAATATTTCAAACTCTAGAGACAAAGCATTTAAAAATTGTTCACCTATTAATTTTCTGTCATCTTTAATAGAAAATTTGTTCAGGTATCCTGGAACTGGTCTAGTTATTAATCTATACTAATATAATAAAGCTGAAGAGTTTCTTTGTTTATTTGGTTGAACGCGCTAATCTCCGGAACTACTTGTCCGAATTGAAAAATTATTTTTGTGTTGGGTAGCTCATTTATTGAGAAAGGCTATAAATTATATAACATCACGCTACGATTCAAAGAAGCGGAGCAGAAACGAAAAATGGTGAAAACTGGCAGGCAATTCGATGCGACGAGAAAGGTCGGAAGAGCAATAATTTGACGCGGACGAAGTCGCGGGCAGAAGTTAGTGGTAAAATATGCAAGGTAATGTCCTTCATAAATGAATACAGAATTAATTTAAAAGTATAAGTAAATGAAAATCTTGACTTAATTTTCCACCAGCTTCTCTTAAACTACTTAAACGAAAATGTGTAATAGGATGCTCCGTATCTCGAGCGTTCATTTAATTACTTAAGGCTCATCCTTATTAATTTTAACGATTTAGTCTTGACCGTGAGGTAAAAATATACGTAGTATATGTTTAAAGATTTAGAATTTGTTGTGCGTTTTAAATTGTTTTATTGTAATTTATTGGACGTCGTTACGTCAACGCCGGCTATCGCTGATAATCGTCGCTGGGGCTTTGTTTTGTACTGGGTCGTAGCATTATGCCGAGCGATGGCTGTCTTGCGTAGATACGACGATTGTTTCGCCCAGCTTGTTATTTTTGTGTTTTGTGTTCGTATTCTCCGTCAGTTTTACCGCAAATAACCGTATTTTCTTTAGTTTTTTCCCTTTTTAGGGTTCCGTTGCCAAATGGCAAAAAACGGAACCCTTATAGATTCGTCATGTCTGTCTGTCTGTCCGAGTATGTCACAGCCACTTTTTTCCGAAACTATAAGAGCTATGCTATTGAAACTTGGTAATTTTCACACAAAAATAGAAAAAAAAACAATAATATTTGGGGTTCCCCATTCATAGAACTGAAACTCAAAAAAAATTTTTTCATCAAACCCATACGTGTGGGGTATCTATGGATAGGTCTTCAAAAATGATATTGAAGTTTATTATTAACATTTTTTTCTAAACTGAATAGTTTGCGCGAGAGACACTTCCAAAGTAGTAAAATGCGTGTGTCCTCCCCCCCGTAACTTCTAAAACAAGGGAATGATAAAACTAAAAATAATATATGATGTACATTACCATGTAAACTTCCCCTGAAAATTGGTTTGAACGAGATCTAGTAAGTAGTTTTTTTTAATACGTCATAAATCGTAAACCACAATTTACCTTTTTTAAATTTCGATTTGAGTATTATTTTAAAAGTAGACGATTTTGTTTTAAATTCATTAATTACAACACCATTTCTTCCTGTGGGTGTCGTAAAAGGAGACTAAGAGACTTACTAGAGAATGGGCAGCATCGTTCTCTATGCATTTTACCACCATACTGCGATCGCCAACCCGCCTGCCAAGCGTGGCGATTATGGCAAAGCCCCCCAAATTGGGGGAGGCCTAAGTCCAGCAGTGGACGTCTTACGGCTGAAATGATGATGATGATGATGAATTACAACACAATACACACACATTATTTGAGACAACATTTAATTTAATTAGTTTACTCTCTCAATTTTATTAGTACGTCCAAACACTTCCCTATACCTTTATTATTCTAGCGTATGGTACTTGTTGGTTGCAGCTAAAAATCAGTGTCAGGCTCAACTTTTGTTGTCATCCTTGTGAGGTCATTATAACAATTTTTACTAAAGTTCCAAGGTTTTTTTGCTGTAATACCGATAAACGCTTTTTCCTTCCTTTCACAGTTACAAAATAAAATTATTAATTAGTATAGTCACAATTTTCAATAAGTGTCGTATTCTCGTATATCGTCTCCACGATAAAAACCAGAGGAGTTAACATAAGCCACAGAACAAGACGTCATCTTAGATATTTTTTTAACGAAATTAATCACAACGAAACCGTCCAACTACTTCGTGTCTACTGTACCGTAAATAATTTGAACGTCCCTGGACGTCAGAGAACGTAAGACGACGCCATTGCAATTAAAGTGTCATTTGTCCTCGTCAAACGTCATTATAGATGCAATGTCAATGTCGGCTAGGGCTGTCACGTGGATTGAAACTGTATGTAAATTAGGAGTTTATGGCATGCTGTGGTATTTTTGTTGGTGATTTAATTAGTTTATATTTGTTTTGTTCACAGTATTTGTAGGTATAACAGTATGGTCACACGTCAGGGATGACACGTATATCTTGAGCTGACTTACGTACAGAGTTTCAATTGAATAAGAGGCCAGATTGTTTTGGTTTCATTACCGCTGACTTGTAGCCTACGGTACGTGCTGGTCTTAATTCAGAATTGAATGTTAGGGGGTTTGTGGCTAAGTAATAACAGCTACATGGGTCCGAAAGAGTTACCGTGGTCCTGGCATATGGGCAACTGAAGGAACACGGATGGGATTTAGTCTGTAAAATCTGACACGCCTTTCTGCTCCACCCAGAGTGGGAGACGTCATTTGAAGATTTCCCACACACACAAAAAAAAAGCTACACGGGTCGCTCAATCATTTAAGGTACACTGGCCACGGTTGTTCCATGGATGGGTGACTAACTTCACTTACCAAGACCCATCCGTGCCTCGAAAAGCACATTAAGCCGTTGGTCCCGGCTGCCTTTCATGGATCATAGACAATTTGTTACGGCCACAAGCCCGATAGTCTGATAACCAGTCTTACCAAGAGATATCATATTATCCAGTAACTGGGTTGTGGAGTTCAGATAGGCTGTCGTTCCATGTCAAATACTGGTGTTTAGTTCCATACTGTTTGACTAGAAGCCGGCCTCAACTTAGTTGGGAAAAGGCTAAGTAGATGATGATGAATGATAGGTAGGTAATTATTATTTACTAGCTTTTACCAGTGGCTTCGCCCGCGTGGCGGTCGGAAAACATCCCGCAGGAACGTACTACCGGGATAAAAAGTACCTTATGTGTTAATCCAAGTTATAAACTATCTGTATTCTAAATTTCATCCAAATCCGTTCAGTAGTTTTTACGTGAAACAGGAACAAACATCCACACATCCATACATACAAACTTTCGCGTTTATAATATTAGTAGGATTTTATGAATCGGTTCATGTTTGTACAAAGTCTCAATACTAGAACTTTCATAAAGGAAAATCTGAAACCTAAACGTCAAAATACATGAATGGTTTAATTTAATTCCAGGATTTAATTACTTACCTATTGAAAGATGTGTTACCTACATAATGTTGTATCTAAATTCCAGATACTATAGTTTTAACAGATCGTAAAATGTTTGGTGGTATATACCTACGAAAATATTTTTCTGTTTCACAAAATGTCATGCCATAAATAAGAAGACTCATAGTAGACAACCCTAGACGTTGCCACACTATCGCCTCTAGCCGCTTCCGTGACCAGGCGTACGTAAATAGCCCGCGGCCACGCTGCAGGGGGCACACACCTTTTTGTAAAGGGAATTTTACGAAAAATACAAGGGTGAAATGTTTGGTATGTTGGAAATATTTTGCGGGTTTTCGTATTTCTGCCTGGACAGGATAGGGATAACCAACACTTTTTTAGACATCTTTGATGTTTTTGAAGTGTCCGATGAAAATGTAAATAAATTAATAAGAAAATTAGTTGTACCAATCAAAATTAAGTGTTTTGATTTGGTTATTAGAATATTTAAATTCAAAAATCTATTTTTAAATCACCTTGTGTGTAATAAAGGTTGCTGAAACAGGCTGGATGAGCAAGGCGAAGGGCTGAGAGCTGTGGCGCAGCTTGGGAGAGGTCATGACCAGGATACCTACTCTCTATGTTCGTCAGTAAAGGTACGGCCCATTCGATAAATAGTAAGATACATCGGAATGAACTCTGCTCCCGATTAATTTAGTTCTTCGGACGGGAAAACACATCGAGAGTAAGAAGAACTGTCAACCCGTGTTGTCATTTTTTCTTATGTCCGCAGATGATACGGAGCAGTATACTCTCGTTTTTCTGCCGAAACAACGAATTTCGTGTTTAGAGAGTACACCCCTGCTGTGGACTGCGATAGGCTGGGTTGATTGATCGAAAGTACCTATCCTGCAACTGCGAAACCGATACAGTTTAAGATTCTTAATTTATTTATTTACTTAAAGGTTCACCCACAGCACATATATATACATAAAAACCTTAAATCATAAGGTAATATTCTAATATATATGCCAATTACCTACAGGTAAACACAGCATTGACTACAAGTAGGTGTACACTTAAATAATAGAAAAGAAATAACAATTTACGAAAATAAAATGAAAAACAAAAATAGTATTTAAAAAAAGAAAAACAGTAAATATGATAAGATTATTATGAACTATTAGTCTGACATTTCAACTACGTTGTATTGGTGTGTAGGGAGGCCAATATTCTTGATTTAAACTTCACCTTAGAGTCGTTATATATTAATTTCACACAAAATGAATATAATTATTTAATTTTATGAGGAAAACATTAGAAAGAAAGACAAAGGAATCAAGATAAAAGCTATATTAAGTTATTAAAATGATTTCATTAAAAAATAAAAACAATTTCAACCTTTTCAAAAAGCGATCTATTAGTTATTTGCCTGGAATGGGCCGCACATTGTACGTTTAGTAGTGTTTAATGAATTTTTTGTCATGTATTTTCTGGTGTACAATACCAAGACAACATTTTTTTAACCGACTTCAAAAAGGAGGAGGTTCTCAATTCGGATGTTTATATATATTTTTTTTAAATGTATGTTCGGCCATAACTCCGTCATATACAGACGGATTTTGTTTGAAAGGGGTTTATTCCGAAATGGTCCCATATAAATTTCATATAGATCTGATGATAAGTTCCAGAGATAGACACCGGAACTCTTTAAAAAATGACAGCAAATCAACCGCGATTTCTGCAATCGCATAAATATGCATTGTTTGTTTGGAATTAGTGCCGGGTGGATATCACAACTAAAAATTTAACTAAAAAAAAACAACCGACTTCCTTAAAAACACTACAAAGTGAAAAATCACTTTAATTTTGGAAGTCGGTGGCTAAAAAACCTTAAATCCTAAGACACCGACTTCCGAAATTAAAGTTATTTTTCACTTTGTAGTGTTTTTAAGGAAGTCGGTTGTTTTCATCGCGATCCGTTCAATATTTAAGGCGTAAAAGGTAATATCCAAATAGAAAGATTTACTTTTGCAATGCGCCTTGTGACGGGTCGTTGAGCTCGCTAAAATAGGGTTGAGCTACACAATGACTGATACATGCCGTCTGTTGGGACAGGTCAGGTCTAAGCTGCAATAGCTCTTTCCTCAAAAGGCTCTTCCAGGCATTGCCCTGCATTATTTTACTCTTTGCCTGCATTGTTAGATTCACATAATTCTAACAGTACAATGTCTGGACCGTCAAAAAGTCCATGACCTATGAGTTTGTTTTGGCGTTTGTTCCCAGGGAACAGTCAGCTAGGAACTGCTGGCGTCATCTAGTTTTAAAAATATTGACCAAAAAAAAGTTAGATCTACTTACAGAAATAAACATTTCACTTCATTTGTATGACCTATCAGTGTGGATTATTTCACCATTTATTAAATCTCAAACTCTCAAACCTAAATTTCACACCTCATAAAATAATTTGCTGAATTAATTGCAAATGATAACATCACCACCACCACTATTCATGCACCATTTTATATTAGTGTAGCCAAATTATATAGAATTTCATTTCAACTGAAATAGTATTTAAACCATTAACTCTTTCCGCAAATAAATTACTCAGAAATTCTGTATTTTCTTTGTAGTGTTTTTAAGGAAGTCGGTTGTTTTTTTTTGTAAAAAAGTTTTTTTCATAAAACCGAGTCATCGCTCCACACTACAAATCCATTCGACACAACAACATTTCACCGTCTTCATTTCAACGCCTTCAAAAATCCACATACAGAAATACGAAGAAGAATATTTCAAAAAGGTTGTTTCGATGATAAATTCTACGCGTTCGGAGGGACAAGATATGTCATCTGTGACAGATGGTGTAGAGTGACCAGACCCACTGTACACATTGGCTGTCCATCAATGTTGCTGACATGTGGATGAGATACTGGGCTATTTTTACGTCAAAATTCTATGAAAAAATGTGGGTCGCTGAAACTTGTAGATGACATATAGGCATGTGTTAAAGAACGGCTAATTTGAAAGCTTTTTCGTTTGATTTTTTTTTCCTGCACTGGATTTTTTACGCAGTGCTTAGCGCTCAGAGTTGGAAATCAAATAGTGCATATTTTTTTCATACGTTGTGATGCTTTCCGTTTGATTCTCATTGCTCTGCTCAACACCGAGAAGTGAAAATCAATTGTGTTAAAAAATCGCCCGTACGTACCTGGGCTAAGTGACTAAAAACATATTAGGATGATGCATTTTACGCAACTTCGGCATAGGGTAATGATTTTGACTGATTTGTTTGTATGTTTCCAAATAACTTTTAAACTATTTAACATAATTAGACAAATGCCTTGGATATTATTTTGCTTCATACTTTACAGAGCGTGATTTTTCAGTAGATGGGTTTTAATTTTTAAACTTACTTTTTTAAACAATATTTATTTTGTCAAATACTGGTTAAACTCGAATGTCTCTTTGGCTCTTGAAAGCTGTAAGAGAGCGCTTTCAACACGGGATCTAATTTACTTTGTTCAAAGTACTCGAGTAGTCGAACATCCCAAGTTCGTTCGGGTAGAAATAGTTTTACCGAGAAAGTATCAACTATTTACGTCACAAAGTATCGCCGTGTTCCACCGAAGCTACCCACCTATGTAAGTAGATATGTGGGAGAAATTGCAGCAATATATGAGGCATGTCAACTTTGTTGCCGTGTGACACGGCTGAAATGCAATAAAACGGAAGGCACGTCCTAAGTTAACGTGATCGACGAGTCATTGCATTTTGTAATAAACAGGTTGGAATCAGAAGACCTGTCTTCTAGTTTCATCACATAAATTAGATTTTTTTTTAAATAAGAAAGGTTTTAAAGTCTAATATATTTAATGGATTTGATGTGTAGTAAGTAGGCTAGAATGAAAAAAAAAGAAAATAAAATATTTGTATTTTTATGCACTAAAGATGACATTAAAGACATTAAATTGGAACAAGTTGAGGGTAAATATGCGTCTCATGCACGAAAAACAGCCATCGCACACTATACACCCACTAAGTTTTAATTCGGATCACGGCAAACATTTTTTCGTCACTCTTCCCAGAATATAGGTGTCATTTAAAATAACTTTCACTCCGTCTAAGTAAGCGTCACCTGTGTGCCTGCTTCACAGAACACAAAGTGTCAATCACTCACTGTCGGGGTGGGATTAAGTGGCTCTTTCCATACTTGAATTTCCATTTGTTGCAGAATAACTTTGGTTGTAGTTATTTAGATATATACTAATTGTCGCCCAGTGGTCGAAATTCGACGTAGATTCATTTAAATTTTAAGTTCTATTATAGCATTATGTTTTGATATATCTAATATTCATGTTATATTTATTTCTTATAATAATTTAATGTAAATTAAAAAAACAAAATTATTACCTTAATTACCGAAACTATCGAATAATTCAAGTATTATTACATGAAAATATAACCTTTCATACCCACGTTCTCCATATAAACTTTCATACCCCTCCGTTCGCGTAGTTTTCGTATTTATAAAGGGATACAAAATTTTTGCTCCACATATTAATTTAGATATATTTGAAGTATTTGTGGTTAAGGTGGATGCGCTATGGTATCCCTCCAAATTCAAGTTTACTTCCATTTTTTTTTTGCAATGTACAGGTCAGTGTCAGGTCTTAAGTGATTTAAATATATTTTGCAACCGTAACTAACACTTCATCATCATCATCATCATCAGCCTATAGCAGTCCACTGCTGGACATAGGCCTCCCCAATTGCACGCCATTTAGCTCGATTTTCGGCAACTCTCATCCAGCTGCTACCAGCCACCCTGCAAAGATCGTCGCTCCACCTAGCCTGAGGGCGTCCTACCTTACGTTTGCCGATTCGCGGTCTCCACTCAACAACACGTCTACCCCAACGGTCAACTAACACTTGTGTTAACAGAATTTTAATTATTAAAATCAGCATCTCAACCCTCTAATTCATTTAATCCTATCAAATGACTATTTCATAAAAATATTTGAATTTCGCGAGCAACTCAAAGCTCAACCTTAATAAAATCCGTTAGAAAAAACCCATTTCTACGGTGGTCATGCTACGCGTGCAGAGTAGTCATATACAGACAGACACGCCGTCGTCATCTACTTTTAAAACTATGGTTGACGTGTAAAAGTGTTTGTACAATTTACCAGAGGGGTAATTGCGTACTACACCATCAGTTGGAATCGGTCTCATTTTGACAGTACCGCAACATTCATGGCGTTGTTTACGTTGCTAAGCTAACAATTTTTTTCGAACATATGAAAGAATGGATGACAAATAAGCTTCAAAGTGTTTCAAATTCTGCTTAATTGTCTGTTCCGCAATTAGGGTGCTAGTTACAGAAATAAAATCACTTATCATTTCAATAGTAAAACTCGCACTAAGAACATTACTTCAAAATGACAACCACCAAATCTTACATTACGATTCCTAATTCAATTGTTGCGTACTATGTCGCAACTGCCAGACAAAATCTACCATCGTAATACGCTTCATTCATCACCATTTAATTCATAACTATACAACCACACACTTCTCGACGTTTCCAAACTAATTGTTTACGAGTACCGTTAATAATGGCTTGTAAACGCACATAGAAACTCAACACTACGCTGAAAGTACCACGTGGTTATTGTCTGAGAGATTTATGTTGTTTACAGCTGTAGTTTTTGTTATAGAGCACTTATTGAGAGTTTTACGTTCGTAGGTAATAATGAGATGTATTGCAAGAGAGAAGCTTTGTAGAGAATTTTAAAGTAGGAAGAAACAGTGGTGTCAAGATCATTCTGAACCAGTCCGTCTCTTGCTGTCCTCTACCAGCGACGTCTTAAGCCGTTGTCTGTACCTCACAGAGGGTGCCAATTTAATGCAATTTTAAGTTTAAAGCCCTGGCTGAGGCCTGATTTATTGAGGCAGCATCAAGCAAGTCCGGTTCAGCAGCCGACAACCTCCTAGATTGATCTGCGAGATGTCATTTCAAAAACTACTTTGTTCGCATGAAAATCTTCAAGGGTATTCCACTCAACCAGGTATGTAGTTTCGAAAAATTACTACTTATCGTAGGGATATGAGTAAGTATGGACGTTTATGATCTTTTCAATGTTATATTTCTAACTACTGCCCACGACTTCGATGGCGTGAAATTTCTTGTTCCCCGACCCACCTCGTTGCATTGCATCGCCTGCCTTGCTATTACATCGTTTTTTCTTTACGATGTTATTGTATTTTTTTATTTTCTGTGGTCATAAGTGTGCTAGCGTAATGTTAAGTAGCCTATAGTCTTCCTCAACAATAAGGGTATCAAATTCATAAACTTATATCTCAAATTCGACTGGCAGATCCACAAATTACAACGTTCAAATAACAATACAAACTCTTCAGCTTTGTTATTAGAACTATACAGTGTGTCTGGTCACCGGTGTCCGACCCGTTAACGCGAAGCAATATGATCGATTTTATGGAAAAATCCACCATAATAAGGCATTTTGCCCCTACTGTTTTGAAATGGCGGCCATAACTGTAAAAAAACAACCAAATTTTTTCACACCATTTTAGTTTCCAGTATTTTTTTAAAGTTTTAATGGTAGTTTTTGATAAAGTTTTTAGTGTGAACTTATTGCCTACTTTTGTAGCTATCGAACGAAACCACTTTTATACCTGTAGGACCTCTTATATCGATAGATATGGCAAAATAAATGAACCCAACCGCACTCTGTAAAAATAAAAAATAAAACGGCCGCCATTTCAAAACAGTAGGGGGAAAATACGTTATTATGGTGGATTTGTCGATAAAATTGGTCATATTGCTTCACCTTAACGAGTCGGACACCGGTCACCAGACACACTGTATAGAAAATAAAGTAATTAAGCTATGCATTCATTCAGCTAATCACCTAGTAGGCAAAGAAAACTACCAATAACAAAAGGCATTCACCATGAATCACAAACACATATGCTTTTTGATAAACCGATATTTCTCAAAACCAGCTATTCCACAAACATTTCACCGCAAATGTACATGTAAACCGTCCGTAATGCGACTCGTATTCAAACCTCGGTGAAATGAAATTTTCCGTCCAAGCTCCACCGTCAACCGCCAGTATGACCCAAATTAATAGTAGCCTGCTTACTAAATTCTGCATGATTTGCTCAAATACACTGTATTTCAAGTATAATTGAGCCTATTATCATGTCTTGAAGTTATTTAGTGTGGGATTGGTTTTGAAGCTCCTCCGATCTTTGTTGGAGATAGAATGGAAGAATGATTGAATGTGAATGAGACATTCTTTCTACTATAAATCATTTTAGGCTATAGATATGCAAGGAATTTATGTTTGGAAAAGATAAATCTGCCTAGGCTTTTCCTAACTACCTATGTTGGGCTTGGCTGCCAATTTAACCGGATGCACCTGGACCGACTACCTCACCTGATCTAATTATAATTATAACCAAAAAATAATAATTAGGTATTTTTTTCCAAATTAAAATATCCGACTACAAAAAAAAAAGTGGAAGTGTCAAAATCGATACACAAATTGCTGGAGATCTTGAAATGTATTGCGCGGACCAGTGAAACAAAACGACAGACAAATTGAGAACCTCCTCCTTTTTTAAGTCTGTTAAAACTCATTTTTTTATTAAACTGCCTTAAAAGGAAAGGACATTAACCTCAAACCGTATTGTCATTATTCGGAAGACCGTGTACTAAAATATCTTTTGTCAAAGAAAAATGATGACAACAAGTCCGTAACACAATAATAACTACAAAGAATTCCGATACATTTTTAACAATATGCCCCCAATTATAACTAACCAATTTCTTTTTCATCCAAACACAGACATGTCCTCAAAAGGATAACATCATATTTCATCTTCTTTATCTGCCTACTCTCATTAAATATGCACAATTGAGTGTTTCGAGAATTCTCAAAGATCTAACAATACGTTGACGTAAATAAATAATGCGTGCTCGCTTCAGGAGCATCAAGCATTTTATAAGCAAACGTACACAATTACTTTCAGAACATTTTATAGAGCGGTGAAGATAAGCGTTCTGAAGTATGTTTACGGATTTCCTTGTTTTGTTTTTGTTCCCCTTTTGTGTTTATGCAATCCTTTCAGTGTTCTAATTTAATTGCTGTACTGTGAAGCGTTTCTGTGTTGTGTTTGTATCTAATTAGCGGGGAAAGAATTGCTGAAATACAGTGGCTGCGGGCAGGGCACATTGCTCCCAGAACATATGGCCGAACGGTTCCGAGAGTGGCGTACGCGAAGTCGTAGAGTAGGAAGGCCTCCCATAAGATGGAACGATGACTTTGTGAAGGCCGCAGGAATCCGCTGGATGCGGAAAGCACAAAACCGGTTGAAGTGGCGGAGCTTGGATTAACACATATAATACTATTTATCCCGGTAGTACGTTCCCGTAGGATAGTTTTCTACATATACGCGGATGAAGCCGCTGGCAAAAGTTAGTAGTGAATATTTAGAACTAGCTTTTGCCAGCGGCTTCGCCCGCGTGGAGGTCGGAAAATATCCCGCGGGAATGTACTACCGGGATAAAAAGTAGCCTTTGTCCTTTCTCAGGCTCTATACTATCTGTGTACCAAATTTCATTTAAATCGGTTCAGTAGTTTTAGCAGGAAAGCGAGACAGACAGATAGACAGAGTTACTTTTACATTTATAATATTAATTAGTTAATTAGTCATTAGTATAAGTATGTTAGTGTATTAGTGTGGATTAAGTAAGTATTACCTACTAAGCAGACTATCTGTAACATACCTATCTGTAAGTATGAGATGACATTAATCAAATATTACAATATGTGTTAAAACACTACCCATTTCGACGTGAACGCACGCATTTATTATCACACACTTGTGCAGTTCAATTTTAAACTTTAACGGACCAATTTGACAAATTCACTTCATCACTCCGACTGAAAGCTACATACGTTAATACGATATATTTCACTGTTGTATCACACATTCAGTATAATTCCGCCTATTACTTTACAGTACAATTCTGCATTACATTCGCGTCCAAATTGTTATAGAGATATATCGTACGATTTACTACGGCATAAAATTACCTGTTATTTTAATGTCCGTTGAATTTGAGCTTTATGTGTTTGTTTTAGGATTGAGAATTGTAGTTTAATAACAGTTGTAAGTTTATGTGAACATTTCAGCCCGTGAGTGCTTTGCTTTTCTTTTAATTTTATTAATGAAAGGATACTTTTTAAATGTTTTTGTCTGGTTATGTTCGAATGAGAAGTGCATTGGTTTTATATATGTTACGTATGGTTCAATAAACTTTTGAGGGGCTTACAAAAATACTTTTTTGTTTTCTTGTTCTTCAGTTGATTGATGTATAGCAGGAGAATATAATTAGCAATGGCATATAATTAAAGGTTACTGAATGACTTGTTTACTTTGACTGTTTATTTCTCAAACGGTATGGAGTTGTTTTTGTTTTTGATTGCAGTCACTAAACTTACTAAGGAGGTACTAACAAAAATTTCGTAATGAATTGATGAACTAGCGGATACGGTAGTTATTAATTAATTAGATTAAGTCAAAAAAAGCTCTTTAATGGTTTCTCAAAACAATACAACCCACTAAGTTCGTACAAATAGGTATACATTTAATTGAATAACTATTTAATAAAAAAAGTAATTCAATAGAATTATATGAACTTGGAGAGTTGTATTGATGATTTGAATGATTATAATCATGTGAATCATTTTTGTTACGGTCTCGAATCATATTTTAATCAACATACCTGTCACTGTCTTGCGAATTGCAGAAACCGTAAGAAAATTTGAATTTCACGAACTACCCGAGAGCATCCTCCTAACTCAAAATTATTAATACTAATATTATAAAGCTGAAGAGTTTGTCTGTTTGGTTGAACGCTGTAATCTCACGAACTACTGGTCCGAATTGAAAAAAATATTTTTTTGTTGGGTAGCCTATTTATTGAGAAAGGCAATATAACATCACGCTATAATCAAAAGAAGCGGAGTAGCAACGAAAAATAGGTGAAAACTGGCAGGCAATTCGATGCGACGGGAAGGCTCAGGGGAGCAAAAATTTGACGCAGACGAAGTCGCGGTCAGAAGCTAATTAGAGTATTCAAATCCTAGACACTTATGATTTTCAACACATCTATATATATAAAAATGAATCCCTATTTCCCTTGGTCACGCCATCACGCGTGCACGGCTGGACCGATTTCTCTTTTTTGTTGTTGTTGTGTTTGTAATTGTCAGGAGAAGGTTCTTATGAAAGAAAAAAATAAAAAAAATGCGGGGAAAATTAGAAAATTTAAGAACACTTATTTAAGAATACTTAAAAAATAGGACAATGTAAACTTTTTTAATGTAACATTATGACATTTGACATAGAATTGACAGAATGCGTGCTCAAATATCATCAAAGAGACAGGACAACGTCTGTCGGCTCAGCTAGTAATAAATATAAATAACTTACAGCTTGATTATCTATTCCATCACCACAGAACATTAATAATAATCTATTTAAATACAGAAAGCAAAACATATGATTGACGCAACAACTTCAAAGACAGCAAAGACTTGAAATACTACACGTCAGCTTACACGAAGCGCACCTAACGTGAGATAATTAGTCTAAATAGTAAGGATATAATAATAAATAGAAATTGAATATAAAGTACATAAACCTACGTAAGTAACAGCGTGAGTGAGACACATGAGTGACTTTAATTCTATCTAGACACACGGTAGTGTGTAAAGCTAAATTCGGTTGACCTATTTCATAACTTATCCAGAAACTTCATTAAATATAATAATTTGTATACCTATTTAGTGGTAGGTCATATTTCCACCAGAAGTGGACCGTAACCGTAACCGCGACCGTGTACGGTGACCGTGAAGGCAATGCCGATGGCTTGGAATCTGCTGGATATGGGAAGCACAGAACTGTTTGAAGTGGCCGAGCTGGGGGAGGCCTATGCCCAGAAATGGTCGCCTTTCAACTGAAAAATGATACATTATCAGCCGATATTTTTTCCACTGCTGAGATACACAGACCTTTTCTCTTTTGAGATGGAGTGAGCCACTATATGCGCTCAATGCGTGTTATAATAACGAGGCGAAGTTTTTTAGCGCACTGTAACTTCAACCAATTGCTTAGGACCGAGAGTTCAAATACGAAGACAGTTTTTTTCGACAGGCTATTGGATTGTCAATCCTTGAGTCAACACCAAGAGTTGGGCATCCAGTGCGCTTTAAAATCTTACCGCGATATTTCTACGTTCGTATTTACGTCATGAAACCATCGGCAAATTTAGTTTGACATAAATACCGTTGACACGTGAAATTTCCTTGAGCATTTCTGCAAATGCTGGCACCAATTCCAGATGTTTACCAGACCATCACATCAAGGATCTAATCTCGTACATCAAATCACTATTTAAAGCGAAAACTCAATGTAAACAAAACTGATAAATATCTTTCTTGGCTTTCGACATTTTTATAAATTACTGCTGTTAAAGTGTGTCTGTGCTGCTGTCATATTGTTAGACTTATCCAAGAGGTATGTTTTAAAAAAGATTTGGGAATATACAATTTATTTAAAACTGAAGTTTTAATTCAGGATTCATTTAACTAATGTGCGTTATATTTTATACTAAACATACCTACTGTTAGTGAGCATTTCGTGTAATTTCAACAGAAACGAATTATTTTATGATTCATTTATGCACAACTCTAGAAATATAGAGAATTTTATACTTTAAAAAGACTGTTCCTTTAGTGTGCACCCATATATTAGCAGTAACTTGATTTATATCGAAACTCCGTACTTCTAATGTAACTCACTTAAGAGTAGCACCTTGAAGGAGTCCCGCTCTATCTAGTGACCAGACGGTTCTTTTGAGTTGTTGATTACTTTCTGGTAATTCGGTGGTTAAATTTTAAACCCGAAACCTCTAACTAGTGACAATAGTGAACACCGCATATGCCGCAAATGCTAGCTCAAGGTCTATCAAGGTCTATGTGTAACTACTGCCGGGCGGCCAATTGCACCTAAGCATATTCTCAATATATTATTTATTTAAATATACTTGCACACTACTCACACTCACACACATACATAGGCACACTCATACCCACTCACACCCACTCACGCTCACTCACTCACTCTCATACTCTTATCATCATCAACATTTCAGCCCAATGACGTTCACTGCTGGACATAGACTTCCCCCAATTTGGGGGAGTTTGCCATAATCGTGACGCTTGGCAGGCGTTTTAGCGATCGTAATATGGTGGTAAAATGCATAAAAAACGCTGCTGCTCATTCTCTAGTAAGTCCCTTAGTCGCCTCATACGACACCCAGCGGAAGAAATGGGACGGCGCTATATTTACGTTCGGTACCTCACGTAACCACACTCTTATACTCTGAGACATTGCTGAATTACAAGCAAATATTTTACTAAACAAATACAAAGGGCGGTGATGCTGCACGTCACTGCAGTTTTTTGAAAATAAATCAAGAGCCAATACAAACTTCCCGTTGTAAAAAAACAAAGAAACGAAAACTTCGATACAAGTCATTAGCGAAAGCGATTGGCTACATTGACATAATATTATTATTGCCATTCCAAATGCACACACGGACATATCAAGCTATACATAACCAGTTTTAACAGACCTCGCATTGTATAGGCTTTCCGTACAATGACAAGTCAGCTTATTCTGGAAATGTATAGTAAGATTTGTCGCCGGGCGAACACATCACAGTAACAGATAAACAATGTACGTGATAATATGGTTCAGTGATCAGCGGACTAGTTGAGTAATATGCTATCAATAGAAATGGCTTTTATTTTGTCAGTTCAACAACATTGGTTTCATTATTTTTTTGAGCAGACGAATTTTTTGAACAATGAAGCAATGCATTTTCAGATTGAGATAAACAGAGTGTTACGCAAATAGCTTGCGGAATATGTAGAGTATATTTGCCTGAACTCCTATAATACCGAATTCTAAAAACCGGCCAAGTGCGAGTCGGACTCGCGCACCGAGGGTTCCGTACAAACCTGCAGGTCATCATCATCATCATTCGTCATCATCGTTTATGAAATGAAATGTTTTTTTTTTTTAATTTTTATATTTGTGTTGACTGAATGAAAGGTAAATTGTGGTTTACGATTTATGACGTATTAAAAAAAAAAACAACAACAATGTACATCATATATTTTTTTTAGTTTTATCATTCCCTTATTTTAGAAGTTACGGGGGGGGGGGGGACACACATTTTACCACTTTGGAAGTGTCTCTCGCGCAAACTATTCAGTTTAGAAAAAAATGATATTAGAAACCTCAATATCATTTTTAAGACCTATCCATAGATACCCCACACGTAAGGGTTTGATGAATATTTTTTTTTGTGTTTCAGTTCTATGTATGGGGAACCCCAAATATTATTGTTTAAAAAAAAAATGATATTAGAAACCTCAATATCATTTTTGAAGACCTATCCATAGATACCCCACACGTAAGGGTTTGATGAAAAAAAAAATTTTGAGTTTCAGTTCTATGTATGGGGAACCCCAAATATTATTGTTTTTTTTTCTATTTTTGTGTGAAAATCTTAATGCGGTTCACTGAATACCTACATCTACTTACCAAGTTTCAATAGCACAGCTCTTATAGTTTCGGAGAAAAGTGGCTGCGACATACTCGGACAGACAGACAGACAGACAGACAGACAGACAGACATGGCGAATCTATAAGGGTTCCGTTTTTTGCCATTTGGCAACGGAACCCTAAAAACGTCTGGATGAAAACCTCTGGACTAACGTTCTAGTATTTTAGAGGCAGGTGTTCACTGTTTATTACTAAACTAGCTTCTGCCCGCGACTTCGTCCGCGTCAAATTTTTGCCCCTCTGACCCTTCCCGTCGCATCGAATTGCCTGCCAGTTTTCGTCCATTTTTGGTTGTTACTCCGCTCCTTTTAATTGTAGCGTGATTTTATATAGCTTATAGCCTTTCTCAATAAATAAGCTACCCAACACAAAAATAATTTTTCAATTCGTACCAATGGTTCCTGAGATTAGCGCGTTCAACGAAACAAACAAACAAACAAACTCTTCCACTTTATAATATTAGTATAGATTCCTTGATGATTAAAATCATTAGAGAATAATAATCAACCTATTCCTATTTCTATTCATAATATAAGGAAAATATTAATCTACTACTTACTTATTTCTATTTTGATTCATAATATTATATTAAGAACGAAATTAAGAATTTAAACTAATCCTATTATCATTAAGATAGACCCTATCCTGTTATGCTTTTACGCTAAACGGCTGAAAACTTTAAATGAAACTTAACACACAGATGGACCATGACCTGGGTTAGGACTTAGGCTATACTTTTAATCCTGGATCGCAGACCTCGCGGGAATCGTTATTTTTATTTAAGCAGCGTGAGCACTCATACCAGACACACTCATGTTTATGTTAAGATAAGTTCAAAATATGTACGAATGCGTTAGCTGCTCGAATTAGAAAACATATTATTCTGATCTTGACATAAAACGAGACAACATTCAGTTCATTTTTCCATGCGAATCAACAAGCACCACTCAAAGACATCCTGAAGTACACACATGTCTACTTATACTACAAGAAATACTCGATGTAAGGAACATAAACGTGCAAACTGTTAATGTCCCTTAAATAAGAGTCCCTAAAAATAATGTATTTTACTTTTTCCGATAGATAGAATTATTAATGTAAAATGTACCATGAAGCACCCTGCATCTGCAAGTCCTATTATGAGAGCTTGCTGACTGTTATGTTATGTCTAATATTCTAACAAATTCGCGAAGAAAGTAAGAAAAAAAGTTTTTTTTTTACTTATGAAAACATGGAACTAACTAATGGTGCCATATCGCCCCGGGCGTCGGGAGTCTATAGCGGACTCCCGGCCACCGTAGGCGCGAGCTTGCGGGCGGCGGGCAATGGGTAGCTCGCCGCCCGGTAAGGACCAGGCTCGGGTCGACGGTGCGTAGTGTTCCACGCGCGCCTCAAAGAGATGTCAGCAATACTGAAGGGGGCTGCCAGGACCGATGCCTGCCAGGGTCGTGAGAAAGAGTTGTTCGAAAGAGATACCGTGACCCTGGCACATGGGCAACTGAAGGAACACGGATGGGTTTTAGTCAGTAAAATTCTGACACATCCTCCCGCTCCGCCCAGAGCGGGAGAAGTCATTTGATGATTCCCCATCCAGAAAAAAAAAAATGTTGCCATATTATATGGTGACAGCTAAGAAACGGAAGTGACTATCGAATAGGATTGCATACATTTTCATACGTATCGAAATCTATAGTGATTATAATACTAATTTTAATTATTCCTGTGACCATTAGTGGCGCTGTACAATATTTCATATAATTATATAATACTTTTGAAGGCGCTAGCGAGTTGAAGAGATCCGTAGAAGAACCAAAGTAACCGACATAGCTCGAAAAATTACCAAATTTAAGTAGCAGTGGGCAGAGGGCACATTTCTCGTAGAACGGATTGCCGTTGGGGACGAAAGGTTCTGGAGTTTTGACCGCGTACTGGAAGACGTAGCGTTGGAAAGCTTCCCATAAGATGACCGATGACCTAATGAAGGCCGCAACAATTCGCTGGATGCCAGAAGCATAGAACCCTTCGAAGTGGCGGTGCTTAGGGTAGGCATATAGCTATAGCAGTGGACGTTTTTCGGCTGAAATTATGATGATACCAAGTTATGGCTGAGTAAACTCATAGTAGAGCTCCAGACCGGGATAGTTGAAACTAAATAAAACCTAGTAACAAAGCATCTTTCTCTCCGCTGTCACTTGTAACATAGACCAAACCTCTCATCTTTCGTTAGAGCGGTCTGTTCATATTGCCGGACGTAAATAAACGGCCGTAGATCATTACAGGCATTCTTCCAGAAACTATGTTATTTTTAGCACGACGTGTCGATGCGGAATAAAAACCGCGCCGGGTTCACTTCGGCGTCGGTAATGGGCGTGCGCAAGAGTTTAGGGTTTTCCCCGTATGTCTATAATCGATATTAATGAGCGATGGTATTTTAATTTGCGTGATTTCATTATAACGTAGGTACCTATCTACACTAATATTATAAAGCTGAAAACTTTGTTTGTTTGTTTGTATGTTTGTTTGTTTGATTGAACGCGCTAATCTCAGGAACTACTGGTCCGAATTGAAAAAATATTTTTGTGTTAGGTAGTATATTTATCGATATTTAACATCACGCTAAAACTAAATCACGCTAAAACTAAGAGGAGCGGAGCAGTAATGAAAAATGCTGCAAAAACGGGGAAAATCGCACGGGTAAGCGGGCCTACGCGACGGAAAGGGTCGGGGGAGCAAGAAATTTAACGCGGACGAAGTCACGGGCAGAAGCTAGTGTATTGATATACGTTTGGGTATAGTTAGTTATAGTTTATTAAAACTGGTGTAGGCAGCTTTTACCTGCAAAGTTCGGACATTTACCGACAACCGTTCTTACCAGTGGATCTACTCACAAAGAACAAAGCCCATAAATTCGACCAAGTTAAGGCCGTTTTTAATTCCGTATCACTTATTGACATAAGATTACATCGGTTCCCGAACAAAGAATTAATGAGAACCCGAATCGACCACTGTCTCTAAGCCCAATGTGTCAATGCCCGTCCGAAAAATCTAATTTGGCACTTATGTTGACGGATCCACTACTATTGTTCCATGTGGTGCTAAAAGTACAGAATAGCACCATCCCATATCGTCCCGTGAGTATCGTAAAAAGCGGCTAAGGGACTAACTGAAGAATGGGCAGCAGCATTCTCTATGCATTTACCACCATATTGCGATCGTTAACCAGGCTGCCAAGCGTGTCGATTATGGCAATGCCCCCAAATTGGGGGAGGCATAAGTCCAGCAGTGGACGTCTTTTGGCGTGAAATGATGATGACTACTTTCCGGATCTTCGTTGACTAATCCAAGGACGTACATTAAAGAAAATATCAATATCTTCAGTTATTTATTAATGTTGAAATCATTTTTTTTTTGTGTTGAAAGAATCAATCATGTTTTAATGGAGTTATCCAAGAAAAAATAATAGTTAGTTTTAGTAGTTAGTTAGTGTTTTTTTCCATTATTTTGTACTTTTTAGTTTGGTTTTCAGTGGAAGTGTGTTTTTTAGTTTTTTTTTAACTATTAGGTATTTATTTTCTATTTTTAAGGGTGTTTCGAATTTTGAGACGTATGTCAGCGTAGTTTGGGACGTATGTCAGCGTAATTTTCGAAGACAGTTTTTTTTTTGCTGTCCTGGTAACCCTGGCAAGGATAATGGCGCAAATTAGTTTGTGACGTATGTCACCGTAGTTTTCGAAGACAGTTTTTTTGCTGTCCTGGTAACCCTGGCAAGGATAATGGCACAAATTTATGAAATTATTGCATTGTCATCGGTCCTTGACAGGTGTGCAAAGTTTGAATGAAATCTGGTCGTTTAAAGTGGGTCAAAATCGCGCTATAAGGAGTCGGTTACAAACAAACATACAAACATACAAGTGAAGCTAATATAAAGCGTGTAAAAATAAGAATCTCGAAGTTTCCTTAGATATCTCTGACCAAGGACTCAACTGAATATAAACCTTTATATTTGTACGAGTTGTTGATATAGGTCATTGTTGTTAAAGTCAACAGTTCGGTCGAACTGGAAACTTTATTAATTGATATATCGCTGTTTTTAACTTTGATTAATGTGGGCGCGTGTTCAGTAAGTTTTGCGACTTTGTTTCTGTACAGAAGTTTGGTGACAATTTAGTTTTGATTTATAGTTTCACTGTTGTTTTTTTTTAAGGCAAGGTTCTGAAATACCACTTCATTGTATGTCACTGTTTAGTTTCACGCAGCGACCATATTGGTCGCTGGTTTCACGTTATCTAACACTCATTTCAACAAAGAATCTTTACTAATATAATAAAACTGAAGAGTTTGTTTGTTTTTTTTTTTGGTTGAACGCGGTAATCTCAAGAACTACTGGTCCGAATTGAAAAATTCTTTTTGTGTTGGGTAGCCTATTTATTGAAGAAGGTTATAGATTATATAACATTACGCTACGATGAAAAAGAGCGGAGCAGGAGCGAAAAATAGACGAAAACTGGCAGGCAATTCGATGCGATGGGAAGGGTCAGGGGAGCAAAAATTTGACACAGACAAAGTCACGGGCAGAAGCTAGTGTAGAATAATGGAAAGATTAATGAAAGGTCTTTATGCTCAGCACTGAAGGGGTCTGCTAGGACCGATGCCTGTCAGGGTCGCGAGATTATTCGAAAGAGATACCGTGACCCTGGCACATGGGCAACTGAAGGAACACGGGTGGGTTTTAGTCAGTAAAAGTCTGACACGCCCTCCCGCTCCGCCCAGAGCGGGAGAAGTCATTTGAAGATTTCCCATCCAAAAAAAAAGGTCTTTATGCTTATTGAAACAATACATCTCATTACCTTTACGGAGTCTGCTTCCAGTCTAACCGGGTTTAGCTGAATACCAGTATTTTACATAGAACGACCGCCTTTCTGATCTCAACTAACCAGTTACTGGGTAATACGATACCCCTCGGTAAGCCTGGGATTTTGGGCTTCTGACGACCCGTAACAATTTTCTAAGATCCACGACAACGAACAGCCAGGATCAACAGCTTAAAGTGATTTCAGAGGCACGTAGAGGTTTAAGTATGAAGGATGCTCACCCATCCATGGACCAACCGCAGTAAGCATAACTTAACCTGATCGATCCACCCGTATAGCAATTATGACTTATCCATAAGCCCCTTTGACTAGAACGTACCTAACTATAACTCATATCACATAGAAAATATAGCTCTTAGCCATAGGTTAAATGTCAAATGACTAAATGTATTCTGTCTATAGCTTTTCCAATTTATTGTCATAATAATGACAAGGTCAGCTATTTATAAAGCGGCTAAATGTCAGGTTTTATTTGTCAATAAGGGTTATGAATCAACTTAATACAAACTGTAAATACATAAGGTATAGGCTAACTTTGAATTCATGAGGACTATAATTTTAGTGGGTAAATGTACACTAAAGAACTTTATTTGTCTCATCATAACATAATCTTAAACTTAATAATAATTATAAGATATATCATACATTAATATATTTATTTTTTAACCGACTTCAAAAAGGAGGAGGTTCTCAATTCGGATGTATATATTTTTTTTTTTAAATGTATGTTCGGCCATAACTCCGTCATATATAAACGGATTTGCAAAATTATTTTTTTGTTTGAAAGGGTTTTATTCCGAAATGGTCCCATATAAATTTCATATAGATCTGATGATGAGTTCCAGTGATAGACACCAGAACTCTTTAAAAAATGACAGCAAATCGACCGCGTTTTCTGCAATCGCATAAATATGCATTGTTTGTTTGGAATTAGTGCGGGGTGGATACCACAACTAAAAATTTAAAAATAAAAACTTTTTTACAAAAAAAAAAAACAACCGACTTCCTTAAAAACACTACAAATTGAAAAATAACTTTAATTTCGGAAGTCGGTGGCAAAAAAACCATAAATACAGATCCTAAGACACCGACTTCCGAAATTAAAGTTATTTTTCAATTTGTAGTGTTTTTAAGGAAGTCGGTTGTTTTTTTTTTTGTAAAAAAGTTTTTATTAAAGTCGTTTTGAGGACACGACTGACTAATTTATCAGTAAAAAATAATAAAAAAATATAAGAATTATGGTATTTGTGTATAAATCTTTTTGTTTTTCTTTGGCTATTTAGACCTTTCCATTGTCATTATCATCATCATTTCAGCAGAAAGTCGTCCACTGCTGGACTCAGGTCTCCTCTAAAGGGTGGGGGCGGGGGGATCTGCCATAATCACCACTCTTGGCAGGCGGATTGGCGTATTATGGCAGTAAAATGCATGGAGAACGCTGCTGGCTTTTCTCCAGTAAGATGCCATTATAAATATTTTTAATATCCATGAATATTTCGTTTTCTAAAATATCGCCAATAAGAAACCCGAAATACCTCTCCGCAGTTCAACAGATAATCACAACAAATCTTTTCAATATCCAATCTATTTAGTTTAACGTAAATCTGCTTTTTAAAAATCACCTACAATATAACGTTTTCAATCAAGCGATACTAATAATATCAAACAGTCTGGCTGTACGGCTGGGACGTCAGTGTTGAAATAAAGTGTAAAAATAAACACAACTCATTCATGTAGGTGTGTATTGTAAATACATACACATCATTGAATTGTGTGTGTATTTCCAATAAGCAATTGAATGGAGTATCGCTGTGTGCACAGTACATACAATCTCAGATTTGTATTAGTTATTGGGAAATGCTGAACTTGCCATATACATTGAAAGTTTATTACGGAAACGAAGTCAGCGGTGGTCTACTCGGCCGCAGCTTACGAGTCGTAGGTCATCGATCCGAACATAAACTGATGCTCACTGTAAATCAATGACGCGGGCCTAGTGTGGGTTTCGAAATTATTTCATCACTGTTCTCAAAACGATGAAGAAAAACATCATGAGGAAACCGGCATCTCCTAGAACCAAAAAATCGAAGACATAAAGAAAAACGAAACATGCACATGTGACATTTACCAAGATGTTACATGTTTGTTTTGAGAAGAATGCTGAAATAATTTACACAAAGTGAAGCGTATGTCTGGGTTCGAACCTACGACGTACTCGTAAGTGGCGACCGTTATCACTGGGCCACCACTCATTATGAAGTTATACAATATCTAATACTAGCTTTTGCCCGCGGCTTCGTCCGCGTAGCGGTCGGAAATTAGCCTACGGGATCGTACTACAAAAATAAAGAGTGTGTTTTTATATCCTAACCTAGGTCATGGTGCACCTGTGTGCCAAATTTCATCGCAATCCGTTCAATATTTAAGGCGTAAAAGGTAAGATCCAAACAGAAAGATTTACTTTTGCAATGCACCTTGTGACGGGTCGTTGAGCCCTAAAATAGGGTTGAGCTACACGATGACTGATACATGACACATGCCGTCTGTTGGGACAGGTCAGGTCTAAGCTGCAATATCTCTTTCTTCAAAAGGCTCTTCCAGGCATCCCTGCGTTGTTAGACTCACAAAAAATTCTAACAATATAATGTTTGGACTGTCAAAGAGACCATGACCTATGAGTTTGTTTTGGCGTTTGTTCCCAGGGAACAGTCAGCTAGGAAATACCGGCGCCATCTACTTTTTAAAATATTGACCAAAAAAAGTTTGACGTGTAAAAGTGTCGTATAAGATCTACTAACAGAAATAAACATTTCATTTCATTTGTATGACCTATCAGTGTGGATTCTTTCACCATTTATTAAATCTCAAACTCTCAAACCTAAATCTCACACCTCATAAAATAATTTGCCGAATTTATTGAAAATGATAACATCACCATTCATGCAGCATTTCATATTAGTGTAGCCAAATTACATAGAATTTCATTTCAACTGAAATACTATTTAATACATTAACTCTTTCCGGAAATAAATTACTCAGAAATTCTGTATTTTCAATTAAAAATCTTAACATTGAAATGAATACGAATTAATTTTGTTCTCTCTACGAATACAAATGAAATGGAGTATCTCCACAATTTCTCTGAAGCGTAATAAATTAATTGGTGCCGGGGATAAATCTAGATAAACAGTTGTTTCTGATACAGAACATAGCATTAAGTGGTTTTAAATTAGTTTCCAATAAACTCTTGTACAATAAGGGTATGTTTCTACTAGGGTTTCATTTAATCACCAGAGGTCAACAAAAAACATGTTTTAACTTTTTTGTGTCTGTCTGTTTGATTGATCGAGTTAATAAACGTGCCAGTTGCCTACTAAGGATTTCTAGAATTGTCGTTCGGCTACAAAAAAATCACCTTCATGCGAGTCGCTTATAGAAATATTATATAATTTAAAAGTGATTCGGTTGAATTCAATTGTGCGAGTCGACAAATAAACTCTGTTTGGTATAGGTATCGCTTCGTTGAAAAAAAAAATGCTTTCTGGAAATGGTTCAATAAGCCTATGGTTTGCGGTTAAATTTCCGAGCAGGAATTTATAGCTGGCAATTAAAAATGCCCACACATTGTTTAAATTAAAGCCTTTTTGCGTATCGATCGATTCGACTTTCATGATTTTTTTATTTAATGCAAATTTCACCAATGAGTCTGAACAAGCACTTCTAAACCGCGTTCGAGAGCTGTTAGTGTCAAAATTTTTGTGGAATATTGACACTGACAACTCTTGAAGGCGCGAAATTTGCCTTTAATGGAATAAAATAATTTGCTAGTCAACAAAATCTATATTTAATCGATAGTGGTTTAACCTAGCCAAATTCTGGGCTATTTAGATTGCTATCGAATTGTCAAGAAGAAGTGGTTTAACCGTAATTTTTATTAAAATAATAGTCATTATTTTGTTTACTGGCCCTGAAACTACTAAGACATTTTCACACGGTTACGAGTCACAAATAGCGACAACGTCTTCCAAATTTGATAACGTGAGATGTAAATTAGACTATGAGGAAGTAATCATTTCGTATTTAACTATGGGGGCATCTAATTAGCAATTCAGTTATATATTATTGTTATTTTATTCGCATTTATTTTAAATTATATCCCTGTATGGCGGACCTTGTAAATTAGTCTTATAACTTTTATTATTATTATTGGGAATCAAGTTAAATTATTAGGTAGGTATTACTAACATGTGTTTGTGTGAAGCTAATTTAATCCTGTGTTTTAAATTGTTATTACTGAATCATTTGTAAAGTGTATATGTATATCTTTGTAAAACATTCTGATACAATATAAATAGTTTATTGAATGAATGAAATGAAGTATCATGATGTTATTTATTAGTCTTCCGAAAATGAAATAAAGCAATTATAATCACGATTCGACATTTTGGATGTGCTTAGGTATGTGCGTAAAAAAGCGGAAAAAATCTCTACATTTCAGAAACATTCTTTCTCTATTTTCTACACCATATTTGTACAGTTTGTCCGCTCAATATACCCGCACCCTAACACAGAATACAAATAAAGAATGGCCGCGGTCGGAAACAGTCGGTAACCGATCGTCATTTGTTGAACTAAACTCGTTCAGTGCTAGTTTTGCTCGGCTCGAACTGTTGCAAAGAAAATGACGGTTATAAAATAATATTGAGGGAACTTGTGGGTCTGTGTGAGATATTGTGTTGGTTTGGTGCAGAGTAAAATCATTTTTCTACCTTCGCGATATCTTTGGGACCTAGTGCTATTCTATACCTACCAGAGTTCACTTTGGTATTATTCTAAAGCGAACTCATTTGTTTTTCATTAAAGTTAAAAACGCGGGTACTACCTCCCACCTCTACTCAGTTGACACCGTTTTTCTTTACATAGTATAAAATTAATTCGCATTTTGTGTTAGTACGCTTAGATTTTTTAAACTACGCAATGGATTTTAATGCGGTTTTCGTCAATAGACTGAGTGACTTCAAGAGGACGATTTATAATGTATTTTACGCGGGTGCAACCACTGGCTAAAGTTAGTTTAAATAATAAAATGTGTCAAAATATTCATATGACATAAATTTCACGTGATTTGCCTATTTCTCAGTGGCTAGTTACATGTTATAATCATCAGAATTTCTAATAACGCTTCTCTCCTACGGTTGGTAATTAAACCAAAGATCTGGAATGCAGACCGGAACTATACAAAAGCTAGTTTATCTCCTGTTAAAAAATAACCGTTTTCCAACCAGCTCCAAAATGTCTGTGAAACGGAACCAAGCCAGTGTCGTATTAAGGCTTACACTAGCTTGTAATTTTCCCACTGAAAGGGCAAAATCCTCTTCTCATGCTGAGAATAAACGAGCCTTAAACACCAAGCTTACTAGTGCCTGGCGATTTTAGACCAATAAAAACCTGAAGGCATAAACATAGTGTCATTTTATCAGAGATAAAGATTACCGAAAAGTCAAAAATGTATAAGACTGACTGACATGAATAGCTACCGTAAAGCTAATATCAATCCTGTTGAAAGTCGTTCTGTATTTATTTCAGAACGCTTTGAAAGCTATTGCCACTTGACTGGGTCTTAAGATTTCCTCACAAAATTTCTCTTTATAGCCAGCTAGTGCTGTCGAAAGGGTCCCCAAAACGATCAATTGTAATTGATTATGAAACACCTTGATACGCAAATTAATTATTTCATCATCATCATCATCATATCAGCCGTAAGACGTCCACTGCTGGACTTAGGCCTCCCCCAATTTGGGGGGCTTTGCCGTAATCGCCACGCTTGGCAGGCGGGTTGGCGATCGCAGTATGGTGGTAAAATGCATAGAGAACGCTGCTGCCCATTCTCTAGTAAGTCCCTTACTCGCCTTTTACGACACCCACGGGAAGAAATGGGGTGGTGTTATTCTTTACGTCCGGCACCACACGGTCGATGTAATTATTTACCAAATGTAATTTAAGCGATTGATGGCAAATGGAAATTAACCAATAAACTCAGTCTGTTGTAGTCCACTGCTGGACATATGCCTCTTTCATGCTGTTCCACAACACGTTGACCTTTCGCTGTATGTATCCAGTCTATCCCAGTATCCTTATTAGAGGTCATCGGTCCATCTTTGGCAAATGATCAAGATCGTTTCGGGAACCCTTTAAGATAAACCCACAAATTCCCGACTTTAATCAGTGCAAACAAAATCATATCTACCTTACAATTTGAAAACCTAATATTCTCAAACTACCTAATTCCCCATTTAAACTTATACACGTAATCACTATTAAATAAAGCTACGAGCACACTAACAACACTTGTTGCAAATGAAGCATTAAAATATTCCGCGCCTAGACTCGCAAATGGGTTACCTGCCGATAAGTGGTTCCGCAGTAATGGCCGCCCGAAGCATGGCGGGAACATGAATAAACTGGAGTAAAAGGGTAGGAGATTTACGCCTGGGTTTCATTATTGAGCGAGAAATCTTGGAGCTGTTTATTATTACTTTGTGTTGGTACTAATTTATGGATAATGGTGGGTACAGATTTTGGGTTGGAGTTAGGTAGGTAATGGATTTACCTTAGGTACAACTTATTTACCTATCAGATGTGACGTAAGTAGGTAGTTAAATATAAGTTGGTATCAAATAAGAGACTTTCACTTCTATATGTCCAAAATTATCCTTCGTGTAAATTTCTCACTTCTACTGCTCTAACACTGGTTTCAAATGGAGTTCAGATTTGTCCGATTCTATCTTTTAGTTCGACAATCCGGATTGACTTAAAGCCCCGATCACCGGTCGAAAACTTTAGGAAGAAAAAAGGTCTATTCTGTAGTTACTTCGACAAAAGATAATCTTTGAACAATCCCAAAAGACTCGCCCTTCAATAAATTAGGCAAATACTGCCCGATTTATTTCTATACATCGAAAGCTTTAAGCAATAAAAATAATGACCACAATAGCAACTCAACTTAAGACTGATTATCGTACCTCTCTAGTTAATATGCAATAATTTTCCTCTCATTCAAAAACTCAATGAAAACAAAGCGTTATTAATAATATCAGCCGTCTAAACAACTATGCGGCTAATAGAAACAAACATTTCAACTTGTATAGACAGCGCAACAGACAGTTTTAAAATTTACTCGAATCGCCGCCAACAACGCGAAGCTAGATAGGTATCCAACAGGGACCGAGCTTCATTCAATCTATATGTGACAGTTTGGTATCTATACAAATATACGGCTACAGGTAATATGGTTAGGGTATGCAATGGTTGGAGGCTTTGATTTATAAAGTAAACCAGATGATAGTCCGGTTAAGCATCTTTCAAATCAAAATCATCAAGTCAAATCATTTATTCGCATAGAATGCAGGTATTTTACAATAAAGATGTTACAGAAATACATGTAGTGAGCCGGGTATATTCTGCCTGAGTTTCGGCATGCAAAATTTTTACAAATAATAAAGCAAATTATGAACAACATTTTGAAATAGTTAATTAGGAAATATATTATTATAACAAGTCCAGGCCATGCACAAAGATGTATCAGATAATGTCAATAAAATTTAATAATGGGTATTAATAAAATTAAATAGTGTAAATAAAAAAGAATAATGTCAAAAAAGAATAAAATTAAATAATGTCAATAAAAATTAAACTGTTGAGATCTTTCAACCTCATATGGTGGCAAAAAGTATCTTTCGCAATATATCTACATTTACATCGACTATTTGCGAAAGAGGGATTGTGAGAAGACGGCCTTTTGGGAAAGAGTCATTTTGCGAAAGCGACATTCTGGGAAAGCGACATTATGAGAAAAATACATTTTACGACCAGTAGATATTTAGCGAAAGAGACGTTTTGCGACTACGCCCTTAAAACCGCACAAAAAAATAGAAGGGGTTCTTTTACATCTATACGATCAAAGTAGCTACAAATATGATAGTTAACTTTGATCGCGTAGGTATAATAGCTTTGGAAGGTCAATAAGTGTGGTTTCTTGAACGAAAATCAGCCAAAAATGGTCTATGGATTAGTCGACCAAAGCATAATGTTTTCATCGACCAATCGGTAAAGGAAGAAAAACGACGTTGGATCAATTCCATAGAGTATAGATCGGTTTGGTGTACCTACATATATCACGCGACGGAAGCTAAACGATACAATGACGTTGATCATCGATCGATGTCGATTGTATAGATTATAAACATATACATGGTGTTCCTTTATGTATTTTTTTTTCGGTTTATTTTTTAAACACAGTCTTAGGTACGTAAATTATGATAACGTCGCATTGCCCTTTTTTTTGGATGGGAAATCATCAAGTGACTTCTCCCACTCTAGGTGGAGTGTGAGGGCGTGTCAGACTTTTACTGACTAAAATCTACTAAGATCTTGAAAAAAAAAAACACAATTGATTTGAATGAAAATATTTATTCATGAAATTGATTCTCTAATATGATCGCATTCATTCCCATAGTTATGGGACATCAATAGGAACACGTTGCATAAATCGCGTACCTTCTCGCAGATATATTTTTCATACACGGTGCGCGACTCAACAGTGAACCTCATGTAGTAGTTTTCTAAGCTTAAAGATTTTTTATTATTCGTTTGTCTGAAAAGATTTAGTCGTACTTTTACTTTCGTCTTACCAAAGAAGCTAACATCCGTATTCAAGAAAAAAAAAACATTACTTACCTAATTTAAAAAATTCTGTAACATGGTCTCATTAATTACTCCAGAGCATAGCAACAGAAATACGTTGTACAGATCGCGTACTCGCAGATACATTTTTCATACGCCCGTGCACAACTCCGCATTGAACCCCATGTAGATGTAATTCTATCTACCTACTCCACTACGTATGAAACTCGGTCACAGCTCCACATTATTTTCTCATGTGCCAGTAATGTGCAGAAACCACTAATGAAATTACAATTTGCTGTCTGTGATCTATTTTTCATTGTTATGCTCTAGGAATGTAGGTACATAAATACAATGTAGTTGTAAGAAAACATTTGCAGCACCGCGGTGGGTACAATGTACTCTGAGTAAGCAGTCTGTCAACACAGGTAAAGCTTCTAATTTTAATTTTGTTAGGTATGTATAGTCACGTCCCAAAGTAAGACTGTGTGTAGGTAGGTACCACAAACATATAGAATTTTTATGTGACAAAGCAACGCGTGCTTTACTTTTGGTAATTAAGTTTACAAACGCCGTGGATGTGTGTAGTACTGTCTAAGACAACAGTGAAGTCCGAAGTATGTGTGTGTTATATGCCGATGCTCTTCATCTTTACGCACACATACACCGTGTCTTTGCACGCGTGGTAACCACAAGTAAAGCGTGCGTCGCTTCGTGAAATAAAAACATGTTACCTATAATATGTCATGACGACCACGCGATACGGACAACCCGTTTTTGAAGTTCTTTCGCCTCTGTCAAATCTTATGTTTTCACTGCTGCGATTGGTTCCTTGTTATAACTCAAGCCACTCAAATAACTTGACATTATATTTGAGAAGTGATGAAATTCAGAGTTCAGGTACCGTGATTAAGGTTATTGCAGTAGGTTCTTAGCCTTAAATCTGCACGCATTACTGAACTTAACAGTCGTATAAAGCTTTATTTTATTAGAATAAAGAGCGAAGAAAACCCCACGAAATAGAAAGAAATATTAAATTCAGAATTTCAGACTATTCTTCGTACAAAAATATCAAAGTAGAAAATTATAAAAGGTTTTTGCTTATTTGACAGAGCACAACAACTCTAAAGCCATTTGTGAAGGATAAACACGTAAATACAGAGCAATTGTCTGCTACCTTTACTGAGGTCATTCCGGTGTCTGCTCCTGATAGTGAAATGGACTCAACGAATGCGACAGTATTTTTGGTTATGATGTTATTTGTAGCAACGAATCAGGGATAGATCACTCCTGAAGAAATAAAAAAAACTAAATGATTTTATTTTTGGAAATAGCTTTATACTAAACACTTTAACACATCATCATATTTTTTAAAATTAGATAAAGTCGGTATTTCCTAAATGATTACTCTGAGAAGAAAGGTCGACACGAACTCATAGGTCACAGTCTCTTTTAAAGTTCAGACATAATCTTGGTCACACCATGTGACGACCATGTAGATTGATGACTGAAATGGTATTTTGAGGAAAGAACCACAAAGATTGAGAAGACCTGTCCAGTCGGTGCAAGCATTTGTCACTTGCAGCCATATATCACTCACTTGAGAACAATACTAGAACATTTATAAACTTAATTACACAAAGTTCGTCGCCATCAAATCTAAACTAGTTATATGCCTTCAGTTGGGCTTCTTATGTTGCTGAGTTAAGAAGCCCAACTGAAGGCATATAACTAGTTTAGAACTGATGGCGACGAACTTTGTGTAATTAAGTATATGTGTTCTAGTATTGTTCTCAAGTGAGTGATATATGTCTCAATTGAGAAAAGAGATTCTTTAAACCAATTCATCATCTGATAAATAGACATAACCATAATACCACTATAGAAGCATCAGGAATAAAAAAGTTCAGTAATTCCTTCATAGAATAGGACGGATCCTCCAACCAGACGAGTTTTGTGTCACGTGGGCTAACCTGACGACTGATGTCGGGACGTTGTATATGTGGTAGTTGCGCGGTAAACACTGCTTGCTGCGTAGTTTGCATGTGCCAGTGTAGATGCCGCCAAAGAACGACGAAGAGACGTCCACTGCGAAGCATAAGCCAACACCGAGCTCCGCCACTTCGACTGCTTCTGTGCTTGTCACATCCAGCGGATCCCTGCGGTCTCCACGTTGTATTCAGTCTCAAAAATATAAAATGAACATGACGCCTTGTTTTCTCGAACCACTGGGCATAGGTATACCTACCTAAAGTACTTCAAAATTTCGCTAGTTATATTTTTTATGTCCCATGTAATACGGGACGAGCCGATTGCCAGCAACCGGGCTTAACTTCGGAAACCGGGATGATTTTCCCGCCCTAATTGAACTAAAGACCTCAAACTCAGCAATAACGTTTTAGACGACAACGAGACAGTCGAAATAAAACAACATCAATTAATTGACATACTCTCTAACACCTGGCCTGCCGGGGTCGTGAGATTGTTCAAACGAGAAACCGTGGCCCTGGCATATGGGGAACTGAAGGAACACGGGTGGGTTTTAGGTAGTAAAAGTCTGACACGTCCTTTTGCTCCGCCCAGAGCGGGAGAAGTCATTTGATGATTACCCATCCAAAAAAAAAAGAAACACCTGACCTAACTATACTAGGTATATTCATTAAGTATGTGTAGAAGAGAGAGAAAAAGTGATGAGGAGGTCAATTAGTAGCCTCAGCCAGCTCGCACGGCAGAGTTTTAAGCATACTCATGTTGAAAATTCTGTGTTAAGACCTTTAACGCTAATTGTCACTCTGCTTTGCGAATGAAAATTTTAATCACCGCTGTGATTGTCATTATTTTTTGCTGTTTTGGTTTATTTTGATTGAAATATATGGTCATCAAATGGCGCTAGAATGACCCGACAGGCGTTGTCTTATCCAAGTTTTCAACCAATAATCCCATAGAAATCGGATGTCTAGTTTTTCTCGAATTTTTACATTTTTAACCAATTTTTATTTCCATAAAACCTTATTCGGGCTCTTATGAACATTCTAAAATTTAAGTACTTATTTTTTACATTTCAGTTTTTATTAGGGTTCCGTTGCCAAATGGCAAAAAACGGAACACTTAAAGATTCGTCATGTCTGTCTGTCCGTCTGCCTGTCTGTCTGTCTGTCTGTCCGAGTATGTCACAGTCACTTTTTTCCGAAACTATAAGAGCTATGCTGTTGAAACTTGGTAAGTAGATGTATTCTGTGAACCGCATTAAGATTTTCACACAAAAATAGAAAAAACACAATAATATTTGGGGATCCCCATACATAGAACTGAAACTCAAAAAAAATAAAAAATAAATCATCAAACCCATACCGTTTGGGGTAGATATCTATGAATAGGTCTTCAAAAATGATATTGAGGTTTCTAATATCATTTTTTTTTAAACTAAATGGTTTGCGCGAGAGACACTTCCAAAGTGGTAAAATGTGTGTCCCTCCTCCCCCCCGTAACTTCTAAAATAAGGGAATGATAAAACTAAAAAAAATATATGATGTAAATTACCATGTACACTTCCACTGAAAATTGGTTTGAACGGGATCTAGTAAGTAGTTTTTTTAATACGTCATAAATCGTAAACCATAATTTACCTTTCATTCAAAAAAATAATTTGTTAAACATAAACCTTATACATAAACCGTGAATACCAGCAGGTTTGTACGGAACCCTCGGTGCGCGAGTCCGACTCGCATTTTGCCGGTTTTTTAATATAGACTTGTTAGACACTTTTCAAGTCTGATGTTTATAAAAGAGTTCTAATAACCTTATATGTTCTAAAAAATAAGGCAGTTTTAGTAATTCAAATAACGAATTAAAAATGAAAGAAACAAATGTAAGTGGCTTAAACTTAATGGCCTATGATTAATTCAGAAACCCCATGTATATAGATAAGCTCAGTTGACTATTTTATACCTCCTGAAAAATAAGCCGGTTTATATCAGGAAGGTAGAAAGAAATATGCACGTACCGTAAGTTCATTCCTTGACATATCTGCACATTACACTTATAACAAACTGAATTTACTATAACGAACCAAATTGAAAATCAGTCTTTACGATAATTTAGTTTTAAGAAACATATGAGTATATGACTGGGATATATATTATTCAATGCCAGTAATTCTTGGCTAAAGCATTGATAGATAAAAAAGCTTCTTCAATGTGAATGAAATTCTTTGCGTCTGAACGATAAAATTATGAGTTAGTATTAGTCTCTCGTGTGCTGTATATTTTCTAATCTCATTAAAAACATAAATGCGAAAAATGAAGCCAAGTTCAGTATTGAGAATATGCGTGGTTGGCGAAAGTGCTGACAAAAGAATTAAGATCCAAATGGGTGCCAAGTTCTATAGATCATTCTGAAAATTATTTATGAGAACATACAATATTTTAAATAAATTCAAAACATCTTGCCTTTTTCTGATACAAAAATTTTTGCTATTTATAAATATAACTCCTCAGTCGAATTTTTTACACAAAGCCGATAACTTAAGATAAATTGAAGTTGAAAATTGACTTGCCAAGTTTTTACCAGCCAGTCTTTATGATATTTTTCGTTTTTATTTTAGTTATATCAGTGGAAACTTGTAAAAGGCTTCAATTTTTTAAGTTATCTGAAAGTTTTGCTACTAAAATAAGATAAAATAGTGCCGAAAAATACAAACGTGGCTTAAGAACCTTAGAGTTTCTGACATCTTAGCTATTTTCGTTCCACCTCGTATACCAAATACTCTCAAAGCCAGATCAGAACCCAGTTTCGTGTAGTGTCAAGTTGCCGATACGGAGAGATTTACGAGTATCAAATAACAGAGCGTAGAACATTACCGATAGCTTGACTTCGATCCTACCGTAGAATTTACACGTGGCAGAATTCTAGAACGAACAACGTATGGCATTAATTCAATTTTATTTATCACTAATATTGTGGATATAAAATAATATAGTGGAAGCTTAGAAGGTCGTGAGGGAGTCGGGGCTTCACCATTGTGTATATGGACAAATTGGAGCTATTTGTAAAATACTTTTTAACACGTCGTGTTAAGGAATTTTAAAGAAAGTTCCAAAGAAACGATAGCTGAACTGTATGGAGATTATACGGCTGGAAAGAGATTGACTACTGAGAAGTTGTTAAGTATGGAAGAATAAATGTTGCGTCGCTTTGACGTCAAACAAATTGGAGAAAACTAAGCTATTATAATACTTTTATCGCCGGAACATAGAGATTTGCGACGTACCGTAAATCTTACAAACATAGTCGGGAAAACGCTAGACAGATAATGAGAAAGCTACACTAATACCAAAGCCCGTTGAATATGCTTCTTCCATTTCGAAGCCAGAAGCTAGTTTGTAGATCATCATCATAAGCATGTCAGCCGTAAAACTTCTACTGCTGGACATAAGCCTTCGCCAACTTCGGAGGCTTTGCCATAATCGCCACGCTTGGCAGGCGGGTTGGCAATCGCAGTATGATGGTAAAATGAATAGAGATCGACTCTCACGGGAAGAAATGGCATGGTGCTATTATTTTAGTCCAGCATGACACGGAAAAGCCACTTCATAAACAAACATTGGGTCATTTTAAAAAGTTCGACATCAAAAGAAATGAAATGATTTTGACCCCAACAAGAAACTTTTGACATTATATTTGAATTTGCTTGAAAACTGGTTGACATTATATTTTACACTTGTTTGACATTATATTGAAAACTGTTTGACATTACTTTTAAAATTGTTTTTGGCATTATATTCGAAACTGTTTTTGCCATACGAATACTTGAATTTCACTGGGAGGATAATTAATCCTACTATCCTACCAATATTATAAACGTGAAAGTTTGTATGTATGGATGTATAGATGTATGGATGTTTGTTCCTCTTTCACACAAATACTATTGATCCGATTTAGATGTAATTTGGCACACAGATAGTTTATAACCTGGAATAACACATAGGGTACTTTTTATCCCGGTAGTATGTTCCCGCGGGATAATTTCCGACCTCCACGCGGGCGAAGCCGCTGGCAAAACCTAGTAGTTTATAGTTGTATTTTTATTTGTTTCTATTTGTATGTTAAATGCATGTGTAAATATTCAACACAATGTAAATTGTTTAAGAAGAAATGAAATGAAAAAAACTTTTTTGCAAAAAAAAACAACCGACTTCCTTAAAAACACTACAAAGTGAAAAATAACTTTAATTTCGGTAGTCGGTGTCTTAGGATCTGTATTTATGGTTTTTTTGCCACCGACTTCCGAAATTAAAGTTATTTTTCACTTTGTAGTGTTTTTAAGGAAGTCGGTTGTTTTTTTTTGCAAAAAAGTTTTTATTTTTAAATTTTTAGTTGTGGTATTCACCCTGCACTAATTCCAAACAAACAATGCATATTTATGTGATAGCAGAAATCGCGGTTGATTTCCTGTCATTTTTTAAAGAGTTCCGGTGTCTGTCTCCCGAACTCATCATCAGATCTATATGAAAATTATATGGGACCATTTCGGAAAAAACTCCTTTCGAACAAAAAAAGAATTTTGCAAATCCGTCTATATATGACAGAGTTATGGCCGAACATACATAAAAAAAAAAAAAAAAAAAAACATATAAACATCCGAATTGATAACCTCCTCCTTTTTGAAGTCGGTTAATGATTGGCATTTTTAATGCGACAACTTTGTAAACACGTCACCCTCCCTTGTCTATCAAGGACAAATCGATACCTCGGTTTGTATGAAGCATTAAAATCGATAGTTTACGTCTTGACCTTATTATCATACTTCACTAAGGCTTTTCATTAACCAAAGGTTTTCATTGTCATTTCTTTAATCAATATAAAAGGTTTACGATGTTGTGTGTTTTTGTTAGTAATTTTAGTGTCATATATTTTGTCTCGGTGTTTATTAATTAACCTCCTTTTGGGTCTATAAGTAGGTACGTGTTCCGGTACTTTCTTTTAGATCATATGAGGAAACCAAACATCTAAATATTCTTTTAGAATTAATAAATGAATGATGTAAATGCAGGAATCTGATTAATGTACCTATAGTTTATTACATGTAATCAGAATTTAGGTTAACAAAACTTAATGAGTCACTAGTCGATTCGCACGGATAGCATTATCAGCCTATAATGTTCCCACTGCTGGGACACAGGCCTCCTATTTTCAAGAGGCAGTGGGCCATAATCTAACACGCGGGCTCAGTGCGGGCTCGTAGATGTCTTCGAATGTTTGGTTCTAAGACATGCCGGTTTCCTCACGATGTTTTTCTTTACTGCTTCGAGAACAGCGATGATGAAATTTTTACACAAAGTAAAGCGCCTTCCTGAACTCGAATCTGCGACTTATGACTTGTAAGTTGGGGGGCTATTATCACTGGGCCACCACTACTCATTCACACGAATAAACTCGCTTAAATCGGGCAAATTAATTTATAGGAACAAAATAATTTCGCCCAATTAAGGCAACTTCATCATCATCATCATTTCAGCCATAAGACGTCCACTGCTGGACTTAGGCTTCCCCCAATTTGGGGGGCTTTGCCATAATCACCACGCTTGGCAGGCGGGTTGGCGATCGCAGTATGGTGGTAAAATGCATAGAGAACGCTGCTGCCCATTCTCCAGTAAGTCCCTTAGTCGCCTTTTACGACACCCACGGGAAGAAATGGGGTGGTGTTATTCTTTACGTCCGGCACCACACGGTACACCGGCACCACACGGTAAGGCAACTTAGTAGAATACTAATTTGTTTAAGTTTAAAGTTCGGCGGCATAGTAAAGTCGTCCGAGCAAATTTGCCCATCGCATTTTGCTGAGACGACTATTTAGTTAATAAACAAAAAAAAAAAACATATATTTCCAAGAACTTACCTATTTCTAGTTAACTAGAAAATCCCCTCCAGCTTATACATTCGAAATGGTTATTAAAAACCAGCGATAGCTATTCTACCGAAATATATGTCTGACCTAAAATACTCTGACATAATATCTATTGAACTGTATACGTGTTTCAGTATTCACTCAGATATTCATCTCAAGTTATAATGGAAATAAGAGGGAAGAAAATGTTATAAATACAAAACATCTAGATTTTCCTTACAGCCCCTGAGGCTGAACAAGGTCATGCTAAATGTAGCTTTGTATGTAAGTACATGTCTACCTTTTCAGGGAAATGGGTCCGAGAAAAACCACGAAAGGTAATTCGTACGGTATTACAGGCTTTGTTGGTAGCCAATGTTGGGTATAATATTTGGAAGCAGATAGATTCGAGACTAATGTTGTTGTTATAATATTTAGAGAACTCACTTATTGAGAATTCACAAATAAATATGCAATCAAGTACAAGTACATAGGTATAGGTGTCATATGCATACAAACACTGTCTTACAACACCAACAGCACTGACACAAATCCCACCACCATTTCAACACTCTGCTTTTATGCCTATGTAAAGTTTTCGTGTGGTGTCGTACGTAATAGGTGTCGTAAAAGGCGACTTAGGGACTTTCTAGAGAATGGGCAGCAGCATTTGTTATGCTTTATACCATCATACGATAATCGCCAACCCGCCTGCCAAGCATGGCAATTATGCCAACCCCCAAAAATTGGGGCAAGCCTATGTATAGCAGTGGACGTCTTTCGGTTGAAATGATGATGACGATAAACGTAAACTAAGAGCAATCATCATAACATGCATTACGATGAACCAGTTTGGGTGGTATAGATGTCAAATGTCTTCTAATTCTTAGTCTAAGATGTTTTCTTTCACCGTTAATGACGTAGGTACCTGACTGGATTCGAAGTTACGACCTACAAATTCCAACTCAAATCTAATCTTGTACAAATCTATATATATAAAATTCAAAGTCCTGAGTGACTGACTGACTGACTGAGATATCAACGCACAGTCTAAACCGCTGATCCTAGACACATGACATTTGGAGGGTGTGTTCTTTGTGAGGAGTATGTATACACTAAGAAAGGGTTTTTTGAAATCCCATTCCTAAAAGGGTGAAATGGGGGGTCGAAATGATGAATTTTTCGACATCCACGCGGGCAAAGCCGCGGGCAGAAGCTAAATTTAATATACAATCTTATCACCTTAATTTACATTTGAACCTTGACTTCGCCAAGTCAACTAAGTTTAGATCCGGGGAAGTTTGTGAACTTAACCATTGGCATACATAAGGTCGAGATATCGAGGGTCGTAGGGTAAGATCGAACACGTCTACTAGACGACATCTCAACTATATCTGTGGGATATGTTTTTCTTAGTCCGTATTTATGTATGTGAATGAACTTAGAGATACGTGTCCATTTATAGAATGTAAGGGTTCATCTTACCTGCCAGGGTCGCGAGATTTGTTCGAAAGAGATTCCGTGGCCCTGGCATATGGGCAACTGAAGGAACACGGGTGGGGTTTAGTCAGTAAAAGTCTGACACGCCCTTTCAGTCCACCCAGAGCGGGAGAAGTCATTTGCTGATTTCCCACCCACAAAAAAAAGGGTTTATCGTAAAATCAACATTTTTAGTTCAGAAAGCGATAAATAAATGTAGGCTAGTAGGTACGGTTACTGAAATCCTACTTACAGCCTGTATAGTCCCGGCGTAAAAATGTCCCGGCGGGATTTTCTCGCGCATTGTATCTGCAACAACTTTTGTAGCAAAACGCATTGAAGCTGTCTTATTTATGTATTTCAAAATATTTGTTAATCTTAGTTATGCTCGTCTAGTGGCAACGACAGATCTTTAAACATGTCTTATCTGCGGATAATACAGTTGACTGCAACATTACCTCTTAATTTTTTTTTAACCTAATGTAATATATATTATGTTGTAGTTGTTTACTATCCCTCAATAAAAAAATAAAAAAAACAACTGCTTTAAGCCGAGAGTTAAAAATCGAACAGGGTGTTTTTTGGACGTGCTGGGATGCACTCTGTTCAATATTGAATGCTTAGTTGAACAAAGAGAGTTGAAAATCTAGTGCAGAATCAAATTCCACCGGTATAATTTTACGTCCGTGCGATAAAGGCTCGTACAAACCAGCGCGAAATCGCAAGCGCATCACGGGTCGCGCTGCCTGTCGCGTCCGCGATATCGCGCTGGTCTGCACGAGCTTTAATATTATAATTGCCTATTATATGTATCTATATAATTTGTTTTAAAATCTTTGAGAAGTTATGTATTTAAAAATCTATACCGTACACCTAGGTACCTACCCAAGTACGAGTACGTAATTTTTGGGTAGCGTTAAACATAATTTGATTCTTACCTTCTATTTCTTGTAATTGCGGTGTTGATATTACCTGTAACAGAAGGAAAATGGTCATGTATTAAACTGCCATAAGAATATTCTGTAACGGTTGATCTGAAATTCTAATCACGCTTGTTAAATTTGAATAATGGAATTAACAGTTTTTCGACATTCGACAAAAACCTATACAACTGGCCTGTATCTAATAGCGGACGTTTTTTGGCTGACGATGATGATGATGATGATGGTAGAACTGTCCGTAATTGTGTACTCTAATTGTGATACACTTATATCATTGAGTACCCTAATTGTGATACACTTATATCATTGTGTACCCTAATTGTGATACACTTATATCCTGTTATTGTTTTTTCCATGTAGGTAAGTGCTGTGCACACTGTTAAGTGATAACTTCAATGCAGTATTATAAAAATTAAGATTAAGCTCAATGTTAATATGAACTAGTCGTTGGAGTGTCACAATAAATAAATAAACACCCTATCAATCAGAATCTCACTTAATTTGCTAAGCCATTGCTTTTTATGTTCGAAAATGCTGTGTGCTCAAAAATGCGAATAACGCAACAAATGTTGATGAACTGTCTAAATGAAAACTATTCGTTCTGTTAAGTTAAAGTTCTCAAATTAATTCAAAACAAATACATAATAAGCATTGGGTTTGAATTTTATTTTTCTTCCTAAAGAATCTATTAAAATATTATAATGCTGAAGAGTTTGTTTGTTTGATGAACGCGGTAATCTCAGGAACTGCAGGTCTGAATTGAAAAAATATTTTTGTGATGGGTAGCTTATTTGTTGACGAAAGCTATAGGTTATATAACATCACGCTACGATCAAAAGGAGTGGAGCGACAAAAAAAAAATGGACGAAAACTGGTAGGCAATTCGATGCGACGGGAAGGGTCAGGGGAGCAAAAATTTGACGCGGACGAAGTCGCGGGCAGAAGCTTGTGTAATATAAATAAATTCTCAATGTCCGTGTAATATCGGTTCAGTTTTAATATTCGAATTATTTTGACGCTCCTCAACAATCGCGTCGATAAAATATATTAAATTGGCACTTTGGCCCTCGTGACCTGTTGATAAAATCCATTGAACTATTAAATGAGGTCTATTGGTATTAATTCGCGCAACGAAACCGCGTTATTAATAATAAATAATAATGGATGGTGTTATTTGAGGTTAACTCCGATGGATTGGAATTACCCCGAACAGTTCTGATTATCACGTTGTTTTAAAAATGTAAATATTGTAATAATACCTAATTTATAGACTTATCATCATCATAATTTCAGCCGAATTTCAGCCTCCCCCCATTTGGAAGGGTTTTCCATAATCACCACGCTTGGCAGGCGGGTTGGCGATCGTAGTATGGTGGTAAAATGAATAGAGAACGCTGCTGCCCATTCGAATTTATAGACTTAAATACATAACTGAAAGTCAGTTGACACATGAAAACTGAGTAGGTTGTTTATTATCATTTAGCTTATGGCATAATTACTAAGGGCCAAAATATTGCCCGTCTAATAAAAGAAACGGACAAAAATATCCAATTCAAATGTTGGTATTAACGTATGGAAATGAAATAATTTCTATCAAATGACTTTTCAACAACAAGCATTTTCCACGTGAAGTTCCGCTACGGAACTATAAATACAAAAACTCAAAGAAAAACTTCTGAACCACGTTATTTAAATTGAGGAGAAAAATATTAACTACCTACAAGTTTCAATTTCAATTTTACTTACTGAATCGATATGCTAGCATTGGGAGCGAAAATCATATATTTAATTTTCACAGTCTAAATGAAATTTTCTAAAGACGGTTTTCTTGAAAACTTTAGAGAATTTGATCTTTTCCGTTGTCTATTGTTTCTTCATCCGTCATCCACAGCTCAAGTTGTAAAGCTTTGATGATTTTGTGTGAAACCTATTTACTCACATCTGGTTTTATTCAAAGCTCTCACATAATTTGAATACGAAAAGGAATGTTTATTAAAAAGGCGCACAATGATGAATAGTGTGCATGTTTGAAGATCAGTTAAATATTTTCCTTTAGTAACTTTTCGTGCATGTATTTTTTCCTACATCCAGGAGGAATTGATAAACTCTGACAAAAATGTCAACCGTGTCACGACATACGGCTGACTAATTGTAATACAAACATATCACACTATAGAAGAATGTATAATACCATGAATTCAACACATGATTCTAGCTCCTTAGGGTAGATATTTATCGTAAGCTATCAAAAGTAAAACCAGCTGTTTCGTAGAACAAGCTACACATTAAAAATCTGTGGAAAAGTATTTTTTAACCGACTTCAAAAAGGAGGAGGTTTTCAATTCGGATGTTTATATTTTTTTTTTTTTTTTTTTTTATGTGTGTTCGGCCATAACTCCGTCATATATAGACAGATTTACAAAATTCTTTTTTTGTTTGAAAGGTGTTTATTCCGAAATGGTCCCATATAAATTTCATATAGATCTGATGATGATTTCCAGAGATAGACACCGGAACTCTTTAAAAAATGACAGCAAATCAACCGCGATTTCTGCTATCGCATAAATATGCATTGTTTGTTTGGAATTAGTGCGGGGTGGATACCACAACTAAAAATTTAAAAATAAAAACTTTTTTACAAAAAAAAAACAACCGACTTCTTTAAAAACACTACAAAGTGAAAAATAACTTTAATTTCGGAAGTCGGTGGCAAAAAAACCATAAATACAATACAATCCTAAGACACCGACTTCCGAAATTAAAGTTATTTTTCACTTTGTAGTGTTTTTAAAGAAGTCGGTTGTTTTTTTTTTGTAAAAAAGTTTTTATTTATTTTAATAATCGATGAAAAATATCAACGCAGGGGCTTCAGAATCATGCACTGGATTCATGGTACCAGGTTGCGCGTGGAAGTCCTTGCCACTCTGGATAATTCCATTGAGAGATTCCTTCGTGCACCTGACATTTTTATCAACTTGACACCTCTGACTTCTGCAATCACCTATCCCATTTGAAGGGTCACACTGATAACGGAGAGATTACTTAGCAGTTATTACTTTCCTATCTGTTACTACGTACCATTTTCCCTTGACAACGAATGTACAAATGTTAACTACTCGTAAGTTTTGTTCATTAAACGGTGCAAGTAATTATATTCCTTATGTTTTTTTTTGTATTGTTACTAAGTTCTTTAACGCAACTTGCGGTAGAAGTGAAATTTTAGAGATCACCACGTAATGAAAATGCGTTATACCATGCGAATTTAATTGTATATAAAAGAAAAAAAAAATGAGAGAGAGTGTGAAACTTTTCATGGTTATCGGGGGTGCTAGTGTGAGTTGAATTCATAATTGAAGCATAGGTAAGCCTGTTTTAGTTAAGTTATTTATATGTTACAGTAATTTCAGGATAACATTACCTACTGGAAAACTAACTAAAGGTAATTAGGTATTATGAATGAATTCCATTGCTCTTTGTGCAACCAGTCTCGCTTCTAACCTTTCTTTACATTTTTTGCGTAAAGACTTATTGAATGGTGTGGGTCTTAGCCACATATTCTTCAAGGTTGGTTCACGGACAGGTGATGAAGCACATTAAGCATCAGACGCCAGAAATTCAGACTAACCAGTCATATCAGAAAGGTAGTCTGATCATGAAAAATACTGCTGCATCCGGTTAGATTGAAAACCGACCGCAATATTTGAAAAAAGACTAGGCAGGTGATAATGACTTCCCTAGCGTTATCAATCCGGCTGACCGTGACCCGCTCAATCCCATTTGTCTGCTGTTTAGTTTTCCATTACTTGTTTACCAAAAATAAGTGTTTGGAAAGCACCGGACTGCTTCTTATCTACGTTTATGATTCCGTTTTGGAGCGCAGCATGGTGTTTTGAATTCTGTCTGTTCTTTTTATAACCAAAATGCTACCCTTTGCCCTTTGGCAAACTCCAGCGAGTTACATATATTTTCCTCAAATATACACCTTATATCGCATCTTTAATAGTCACTTAATTATCCCAAAATAGTACTCAAAACGATCCTGAACTCCTCACAACCTTGTACTCCAGCGTAATTCCGGGCAGGTGATTAACTAATATATTAGAATATTAAATTAATCAAGAGAAATATTTTGGCAAGTACTCATCAAAACATGCTCTTAAAGTAATTAATCAACAGTAATTTATTGATTCCTACCTGGAAATTAAGTATATTTTACTTACCTACTTCATCTAAAATGGAAGAGGTGCATTCTTAGAACTATTTTGATCATTATAGTAAACAGATAATTATTAATACTGTTTTTGTTATTATGATGTAGATGAATGAATGAATGAAAAACTTAAGGATATTGATCGATTATTATAAATTGTTTTGTAAGTACATTAATTGCATTATCATCGTGATAGCAATAATAGTGACGAAAACCGGTTGTTACGACGCATGGAACCTTTTTTACTGGCATTGTGTTGATGATTTATAACTCGGTTGATAGCTGTTACCCGCGACTTCGTCCTCGTGGTATTTAATAAAAAAGTTTTTCATTAGTTTTTTTTTTTTTCGTGAGATCCTATTTTTTTTTCTACAATAAAAGTAGCTTAAGTTACTCCTTGTTACATCAGCTATCTGCCAGTGAAAGTCCCGTCAAAATCGGTCCAGCCATTTCAGAGATTAGCCGGAACAAACAGACAGACAGACAAAATTTAAAAAAAAATGTGGTTTTGGTATACGTACCGTGTATACACTTAGTAAAAAGTGGTTATCTTAATATTAAAAACAGACACTCCAATTTTATTTATTTGTCTAGATTTGTCTAGATAATCTTCAACTAAATATAAGTTTAAAAACTAAAAACCGACCATTGAATAATCACGCTCTGAAAAATATGAAACAAGAAAATTTTCGCATCTAAAAGCCATGGTCATATACCACTTGGCTCAAAAGCTTTTGATCGTATACTACTGTTAGAAGGTATTGTTTTGATAGAGTAAGTGGCATATGACCACGGCGACGTCACCAGCCTATAACCAGCAGATGATCAAGATGCTTCCAACAATACTTCATTTATGAAATTACGATAAGTAGTTTAGACGTTACGAGGGAACCAATAACCTTGATACATACATACATTCCCACAAACATACCAGTCAAAATAATAACCCTCCTTTTTAGCTATATCGGTGAAAGGCGTATATAACTAAAAGAGTGGTAAATATGTAAGAAAAGATGATAAGGATTTGAATGAAAAGGGTATGAATGATGACGTCACGGTTGTCAGGGGAAAATTGAAGAACAAAACGTATTTCTCCGACCCCAAGTAACATGAGACAAAGACAGAAAGATCATGATGAATAATGATACAATTCTTTTTTACTGTCACTTTTTTTTTCTGGGTGGTTAATAATCATTAAATGAGGTCTCCCACTCTGGGCGAAGCGTGTCAGACTTTTACTGACTAGAATCCACCCGTTTTCCTTCAGTTGCCCGTGCCAGGGCCACGGCAACACTTAGAAACAAATCCGCGAAACGTTTCACTGTAAATTACCAATTCGTTTAAGGTTACATTTAGGATTGATACCAAAACAAAGACGGCATATTATGCCTTGTATGTACGCGTGGCGACAAGTCTTGCTATACATTTCCAGTATAAGCTGACTTCTCATTGTACGAAAAGTCTATACAATGCGAGGTCAGCTAGAACTGGAAATTTATAATTTGAAATGAAGCCGTGTGTACGGTCACCAAAAGAGATAAGAAAAAAAAACAACCGACTTCCTTAAAAACACTACAAAGTGAAAAATAACTTTAATTTCGGAAGTCGGTGTCTTAGGATCTGTATTTATGGTTTTTTTGCCACCGACTTCCGAAATTAAAGTTATTTTTCACTTTGTAGTGTTTTTAAGGAAGTCGGTTGTTTTTTTTTTTGTAAAAAAGTTTTTATTTTTAAATTTTTAGTTGTGGTATATACCCTGCACTAATTCCAAACAAACAATGCATATTTATGCGATAGCAGAAATCGCGGTTGATTTGCTGTCATTTTTTAAAGAGTTCCGGTGTCTGTCTCCCGAACTCATCATCAGATCTATATGAAAATTATATGGGACCATTTCGGAATAAACCCCTTTCGAACAAAAAAAGAATTTTGCAAATCCATCTACATATTATGACGGAGTTATGGCCGAACATACATTAAAAAAAAAAACATATAAACATCCGAATTGAGAACCTCCTTTTTGAAGTCGGTTAAAAATATAATAAATGGCCAGGCCAAAATGATTAAGGCTGCTTTTTTTTTATTAAGCAGACAGTAGAGTGGGTAAGAGCCCACTCTAGTGTCTGCTGAGGAATCAATTCTCGATGTCAACGAGTATGTCTATCTAGGACAAGATATCTTCTAACTCCTGATCGATAAGGAGTTGTACCTTCCATCATCAGCTCAACGGAATATAAGAATACAAGTAACGGTCTAAACGTGCCTATAATATTCAAAGAATTATCCCCTAACCTTCTAACCTTTCACTGTAAGTTCCTATATGTACTGTTCACCGATGAGGAGTTCCATGCGGTATCTTCGAAGACTATAATTAGTTCACCACGGATGGATAGATAGAACCAGCAATTATTTTTGATCTTTAGTACAATATCCAAATCACATTACGTGTACTGTTTGTTTTTGAGGAGTTCCTTCGTTTATCTCCCAAAGTATACATCAAATCTTCACAAAATTAATATGGGACCACCTCAGGAGTATACCCTTATGAATAAAAAAAGAATTTTCAAAATCGGTTGACAATTGGCGGAGAAATGGGTGAACATACATAAAAAAAAAAAAAAAAAAAAAATACATACAGTCGAACATATAACCTCCTCCTTTTTTTGAAGTCGGTTAAAAATAGGGTCGTCGGATATAGTTGAAGGTTAGTAAAAAACCGATGGATGTTATCGAATAAAATAAAAAATTGTAAACAAGCAGTTCATTGGTTAAATTATTTTTGATTTATTCAAACACATGCATCGATTTCTTATTAAACTTCAACTACATTCGACTACCCTGGTAACTTATGTATTTGGTGCCTATCATATACTAAAGACACTAAAAACCATCCATATTGCAATGAAAAAGGAAAGGTCACCTTTTTACCCAGACCAAAGAACTAACTTCAAAATCTCATACAAGACCTAACCAAACAAAACATCTACAAATCGTTAATTTAAAGCTATTTCCATTAAGATGAGCGTCAAAATCGGACGTATTACGTCATTAATAAGATATACATAAATACCAACACAGACGGCATTGTCCTTCAAAATTGTTGTCTAAATGAATACCGAATGTAGCCATCAATCAAACTGCTACTGGATCAAGTTCTATCGATTAAGATCAGTTGGTTGTCAAAAAAAAATTCGTATACTTACAAATTAAATAATGTAGGCACGTAGGTATTATTTTTTTACAATATTGGAGGATGAAGCAAACTATTCATAACTCAAACTCAAAGTCTTTTATTTGTGGTCATAGGTTAACAAAGATGGTGTTTAATATTAATAAATGTATCACTATGTCCTGCTAGTAAAGCTTACAAATATTAGGTTTAAGTATAGTCTACATAAAAACATTAATCTTAAATTATACTTATTTAACTCTATTCTACTTTATCATCTAATGTTATCGTCTAAATATTCTGACATGGTATAGTAAGCTTTATCTAATAAAAATACTTGCAATTTTTTCTTAAAATCTTATAAATCTACTGTCTTCAAAATTTTTATAGGTAGTTTATTATATATTCTTGTTGACATACTAAAAAAACTCTTGTCAAAAAGTGCAGTTCTGTGAGGTAGCGAAGAAATCTTTAAAGCATTCCTAACAGATTGCGGTTTTGCAAACAGATGTTTGTTCGTTTTGACAAAAATCGCTACCTCATAAATATACAGGGTTATTTGTAAAACACCGGCAACCTCTCAGGACTCTATTACTAACATCATAATCAACAACTTTTCTTCTGTGACTTTTAAAAATTCATCATATTTTAGTGCATCAGATTTTCAAACAAAAATAAAAATATTTAAATTGAACGCTCTAAATGTTACGGAGTCTATGCGAAGCAAAAGAAAGCGATAGTATATTAGCAAGGGGAGCGGGGTTAGGGCGGTGGGGGCGCTTGAACTTGACCTATTTACAGGCAGCCGATTTTTGTATGAAAATCTGATGCACTAAAATATGATGAATTTTTAAAAGTCATAGAACAAAAGTTGTTGATTATGATGTTAGTAACATAGACCTGAGAGGTTGCCGGTGTTTTACAAATAACCCTGTATAAACATGTAAAAAACTTTTTTACAAAAAAAAAAACAACCGACTTCCTTAAAAACACTACAAAGTGAAAAATAACTTTAATTTCGGAAGTCGGTGTCTTAGGATCTGTATTTATGGTTTTTTTGCCACCGACTTCCGAAATTAAAGTTATTTTTCACTTTGTAGTGTTTTTAAGGAAGTCGGTTGTTTTTTTTTGTAAAAAAGTTTTTATTTTTAAATTTTTAGTTGTGGTATCCCCTGCACTAATTCCAAACAAACAATGCATATTTATGCGATAGCAGAAATCGCGGTTGATTTCCTCTCATTTTTTAAAGAGTTCCGGTGTCTGTCTCCCGAACTCATCATCAGATCTATATGAAAATTATATGGGACCATTTCGGAATAAACCCCTTTCGAACATAAAAGAATTTTGCAAATCCTAATATAACCTAAATCACATTACGTGTACTGTTTGTTTTTGAGGAGTTCCTTCGTTTATCTCCCAAAGTATACATCAAATCTTCACAAAATTAATATGGGACCACCTCAGGAGTATACCCTTACGAATAAAAAAAGATTTTTCAAAATCGGTTGACAATTGGCGGAGAAACCGGTGAACATACATAAAAAAAAAAAAAAAAAATACATACAGTCCAACATATAACCTCCTCCTTTTTTTGAAGTCGGTTAAAAAGTCATAATTTTTAACTTCTGAAAGAAAGGCTTACATGAGTCTGGTACATTAAAAATATTATAAAGAGGCATGATTTTATTGTTTGTAAAATTGCTTGTAATGGATAAACTCAAAAAATACTTAACGGATTTAAAAAATATTTCTTTGCTTTGGATATCTGCATTAATCTGAAGTAACATGGCTATACATTTCACACAGATATAGTCGCGGGTAAGGCGGATATATGCTAGTATCTATATAGTTAGGCATGATCATCATCAACAGCCCGAAATCGCCCACTGCTGGGCATAGGCCTATGTTTTACTGAGCTAATCGCCACGATCCTGTGCCAGCCTCATCCAAGTTTTGCCCGCGAAGACAACAATATGAATATAGTTAGTAAACCTATGGTGGAAAATTTGTATTTTCCCTAAGGGCTGGGCAATCAGTTTAGCTAGAGGGTACCATGTTTTTAAGTTACGGCATATCTTTTTTAAATTATTTATCCTTTACGTTACAAAATAAACAATTACCCACACATATGTGGGACGTAAGAATGTCAAATTGTTCCGAGAAACAGGACGTTTTTTGCTAGATTTTCTACATGAAAAACCGTACGCACAATGGGCTAAAAAACCACCTGCCAACAAGGGTACGCAGTAAATCAATATTAGTTCTTACTACGACATTTTCCTACCGAATTGCTTAGAACCCCTGAATTAAGTTACGATAAATCTCTTCGTTCAATTGACTTTATCGAATCGTACAAAATGTACTCAGAATACCCTGTTTTCTTTCCATTTCGAACCTTAATTGATTCAAACGTGTATTTCAGTAATATAGAACATTCTACAAAGATTTTCTTCATGTTAATTAAATCTAATTAAGCTCTCATAATTAATTTATGGGCGCTTGATTAAAATGAGGATCAAAAGAGTCTTCAAAAGTTATTTTATTACGAACGTCGAGGAAAATTTTAGGGATGCGGCGTAGGTGCTTATAGTCTAATACATCGTGATGGTTTTGTATTATTATTATTTCCTTTATTTCGTTATATACACATATTAATTATATTTTTAAATATTAGTAAAACAAAAATAAAAAAACATTTAAAAATATAAAAAAATAGTAGCTCACTGGTATCGGGTAGCTCACCGGTAGCTTGGACCCTGTTGGTCCAAGCTACCGGTGGTCAGGGCTCGATAGAGAGGAACCTCCTGACAATGCGAGCCGTGTCCAGAAGTACCGCTTTCTGGATCAAGCCCTTGTGATTATTATTATTAGCCATTGCTATCCCACTGCTGGGCGAAAGCCCCGAAGGCGAAGGTTTTATATTGTAACAGCAATATTCAAATTAGATATTATACTTTCACCGTTTATAAAGGTACCCGCTGTTGACAGCGGTGTCACTTGCGTTCCAGGGAAAATTCAACATGTCTTCATCATCTGCCTAGTGATTTGCCCACACTATGTTGGGGTCGGCATCCAGTATAACTGGATGCAACTGAATACCAGAATTATACATGGATCGACTGCCTATGTGACTTCCACAACCTTGTTACTGAGTAATACGATACTCCTTGGTAAGACTGGTTGTCAGACTTTCGGGCTTCTAAGGGCTGTCAGAGATCCACGGATGGCAGCCAGAAAAAACGGCTTTAACCGCTTTCTGAGGCACGGAGGAGTCACGGTATGTAAAAATCCCATGGATCAACCATAGCAGGTGTAGCTTAGCCTGATCGATCGACCCGTGTGACAATGAATACTTAGCCATAAGCCTCTCAAGTCTCAAGGGAAATTTCAACATGCCACCGGATAAAAAGTATACTTTATTTTAACCCAAGATATAATCTACCTATGTGTAAAATTTTATCTAAATAATGTTGAGCTATTATAGCATGATTGAGTACTGAACATACTCGTACTTACTTACAAAAATCCAACCAACCACATTTATATTTGTAGGTTAATAGGATCTATCTTAACTCAATAAGTTCTCAAAGATAATTAAGACATCTTAGTAATACCTACATATCTATAAAAATCGGATATCTGGTACATTTCTATTACCTATTCGATATCCTGAGGAGGTAGAGCGCAAGATTACAACCTTAAGAAATAATTGAACGGAGGAAATTACAAGACCTACTTACAGATCTCAGTTCTTTACAAGACTGAGTCTAAAGATCAGTACAAATGTCTATAAGGTCTAATATACCTACTGATAAAAAACTAAGTAGATTATTATATATATTATTAAGAGACTTGCAATACTTGTAAGCATCCTAGAGAATTGCCAAAATTAGGTGGCAGTGGGCAGGGACATTGCTCGCAGAACTGATGGTCAATGGGGTTGAAAGGTTCTGGAGTGGCGACCGTGTACCGGAACACGTAGCATTGGAAGGCGTCCCACAAGATACATCGATGACCTGCAGAAGGAATCCATTGGTTGTGTGAAGCACAGAATTAGTTGATGTTTCTGTGCTTGGGGGAGGCCTATGAACAGCAGTGAACGTCTTTCGGGTGAATTGAATGATAAAATTTCCAATAAAAACAAAACCCGATGAGATAATTATATTTAAGTGGTTGTAGGGTCTCCTGTAAGTTCATACTTTATTTTTAATAAGCTTAGAATTTCAAACGCTACTTAACTTTAACATGTTCTTCAAATGAATAAGTCGAACCCACACAGACGTAAAAAAATCATAGGAGGAAATTATCGTACACTGGATGTTCAAGTCTCGATGTTGATCTAAGTGTAATAAAATAGGGTACCCTTGCTCTAAAACAACTTATTGAATACCTAATATATTTAACATCAAAGTAGAAACTTATGGATGGGTACCCAAATGCATCTAATCGTCATTACTCGATAATCTCAAACTATAAACTGACTTATAGGTATTACAGGGTAAGAAAAATAACACGTAACATATTGTATCATTTAAAGGTACACCACACACCATTTATTTCAAATAGGCACACCTTTAAATAGAGTTAACTCTAGTTGTCCGTTCCAAAGAGTAATCGCGATTGGAGAAGAAGGACAAGAAACTCCATCGCTACTCTTTAATAAATGTTTAACAATGTTATTAGTAGGTACTCAATATTTAAGATATTATAGTAACAGAACTTACATGAAGTGGTGGTCACCAGTGTACCCTACATTGCTGACCACTCATAACACGTCCGTCTTCGATGCTGGCCCCGAGCGAAGAGACCGAGTGCAACTCGTGTTCTCAACCGTTGTCTCAGAACCTCGTTATTTCAAAACTAGTGTTGCCAGTATTATCCATCAAAAGTCCCAATAATCGACTAAGACAACATTACAATTTAGTATATTATTTTAAAACCTAACATAAGCTATGAGAATCCGACAGAGTGAGTTCAGCGCGAATAAGTCTCAGCACGTCGATAAATTACAGTGTTCGATTATCAACTCTCGGTTTTAAGAAGTGTGTAGAAGATTCAATGCGCAAAGATCCCGCCGCCGCGCCGTGGCTTTTAAACGTTAGTGGGAACATGAGCTTATTCTTCTTCTTCTTTCGTGTCGATGGTACTCGTACAATATTTACTATATCGATTGAGCCCAGTGGGTGGCTACGTTTATTGCGGCTTCAGTGGCACTTTTGAGATCATCTGAGGTACAGGTGAACGGGCAGTTGGGTCTGATCAAACGTACATGAGCTTATGGGTAGCGTACATTATATTTAAGAGAGAAAGAAACATCATGACAATTTTATCTGTTACATAAAATTAATTTGTTTGAATATTCGACCTTCAGTGATAATTTCAAGGATCGTCAAATTAATGAACTTCGGTAATTATTTTCTAACAATTATAAGTCCACATGTAACAGATAAAGGTAACTATGATAAAAACCAAACGACGAAGTAAATACGACAATAATAGAATGTGTAACGTAACTATTGTAGCTTTACATAAAACCTCATATTTCTTGTCCATTGGATGGCCTTTTCATTAGAAAAAATATCATCTGTCCCAAAAACAGACCAATTAGGTTTTACAAATATAATAAAAACACAGCCTTTTCAGCTACCTAAAAGAAATCTAATTGAAACTTGGCAAACGTCTAATCAGGCACCGCCAAGTTTTTGCCAAGTCGGCACACCAATTTTAGACTAAACTTGGACAAAAACAGCCTCGTAATGACCATGTTTTGACACAAAACCTGTTAGCCTGCAAAAACGCTAAGTTTAGGCCAAGAACATTTTCTTTTTGGCGTGAATAGGGTCTTAAAAATATATGCTTTAGAATTTTCATTTCTATTTAGCTGTGTCGAGCGTATTATGATAATATTTAATTTGGGCCATGAATAGATGAAAGGAACATTTTTGATTAAATGGAATATGTAAGGAATTGACATATAAATGGTATTGACTTGGCTTGGTATTTTAATTCTTCTTACTAATATTATAAAGCATTGGCACGCATTGTGCCCGCGTGGATTGTGACTCACTCCCTCTCACCGATAGGAGGCCTGCGTCCCAGCAGTGGGAACATTTATAGGCTGCTGATGATGCTGCTGAATCTAATAAATATGAAAGTTTGTGAGGATGGTTAGATATTTGTTACTTTTTCACAAAAAAAGCACCGAACTGATTTGAATGAATTTGGCAAACAGATAGTTTATAACCTGGATGAATATATAAAGTACTTTTTATCTCGGTTAGACGTTTCCGCGGGATAATTATAGACATCCACATGAGTAAAACCGCTTGCAAAAGCTAGTATATAAATACTAAGAAATTACGACTTCCGACTTCGACTTCCTGGCCTTCTGCCATATAAAGGCCTTTCCTCATGTAGAGAAGGCAGGAGCACTGATCATCACGCTTCCTGAAGACGGTTGGCGATTTCCAGGTTTTTTCATCATATTTTCCTTCACCGATCAGTAGTGTCCAAGATAAACTCAGAAAGTACAAATGAATTTGACCTGATTTATGACCTGTTGGTCTAGTGGTTAGCGACCCTGACTGCTGTGCCGGAGGTCGTGGGTTCGATTCCCACCCAGGACAAAAGTTTGTGTGATGAGCACGATCATTTGTTCTGTGTCTGGGTGTAATTTATCTATAATATGTATGTATTTAGAAATATATAATTATGTTTATCAGTTGTCTAGTACCCATAACACAAGCCCTGCTTAGCTTGGGACTAGATGGCGTTGTGTGATAGTTGTGGAATATTATTATTATTATTTTATTATTATTTAAATGTCACATTAGTCCTTGTCCGGATTTTAACCCTGTGAGTTCAAATCCAGCCAAGAACCAATGTGACCTCTTGTATCATAGGCCAGGCTTTATCCAAATTTGATTTCACTTAAATCACCATAAATACTCTGTCGTTAAATAAACCACATCAATTTACATGACTTGTACTACACGATAAAATATTAATAAATAATACCGTTGGACGACACTCGTTACGTCGTTTGGCCAAGTACTATATTTATGGCCTCAAATATAGAGGCGTCCCCTTAATGGATGGACGCCGGGAATAATCGAAATATTTATTATTCATATTCTATTTTTGGGAAAGACGGTTGACGTGTAGTTAGGTATTTTTTACCTTACCGAAAAATATGAGGTTTTAAGGGGGATGTAGGTTAAAATACTGGTATAGGATAGATCATTTTTAGTTGCTGTGGCGCTGTTTCGCGAGACCGTATGGTGTGAGCATTATCCTGAGCAATGGCGATTTTGCGTGGATGTGACGCATATTTTTCCCAACTGCGGGGTCCCAGTAGGAATGTCTTTCATTTGGCAGTTCAACAAGATTTATTTATTTACGGGGACACCCCTAAGGGTGGTCTTAGGCAGGTTCATTTTTGGGATTGTGTTTTTTTCATTGCGTCATATTCTAATCAAAATAAACGTATTTATTTATACTTTTCTGTCTTTATTAGTTTTAGCGATTTTCCACATTTCATAGGCTTAAAGAAAATTAAACACAACCGTTATTTTACTTTCTAGTATGAAATACCATGTTAATAAATACCATGTTGATCTCGATTACGATTATTACAATGGATGGCGTCTTTGATTTAACCAGCGTGCCCAGAAGACGCCGGTTTAGTCTTGGTTTGAAGGTAGACGGGTTTCCAAAATCATTAATACAAGATGGAAAATATTTTAAGAGATTCTTCAAATATTTACTTATATTGTCAAACAAAAAGTAGTAGTATAGTAGAGTATGTAAATAGACGGTGAGGTACAGTCACCAAAAGAGATAAGTAATCAAGGTCGTCAAATACAGTCGAAGTTTAGTAAGAAACCAATGGATGTTTTCGAACGAAATTTAATTTGAATAATGAACTGTTGAATTTCTATCAATTAAATTATGTTTATTCCATCGGTTTCTAAATACTTACTTTACTACTTATTTACTAAATATCTTACTAAATATGGTTACTAAATATCAACTATATGCGTCGACCCTGGTTACTTATCTGTTTTGGTGACTGTATATTACCCAGCGCTTTAAAAATCAATACTTTAGCACTACCTTGCAATAATATTGTTTAAATAGGAACATCCGTGTTTGAGCAGATGACATCACTTCATAGGAATACTAGTGACCTGTAACACAGATTTTTTTCTAAAAACATTTATCAGGCACCAGTCTCTCACAATGATGGAATACAGCTGAGACCTTATTTTTGTACACACTAACTTTAAGACAGCTTTGTGAAGAGAGAATAAATGATTACTATATAATACTAGCTGACCCGACAAACGTTGTTTTGCCGGGTGAAAAAGAGTGAAAATTGAGGATTGTATGTATTTTTGTATGTTGTATCATAAAAAAATAGAAATTAAAAATTTTGTCTAAAAAATAAAATTTAGGGGTGGACTACCCCTAACATTTAGGGGGATGAAAAATAGATGTAGCCTGATTCTCATAGATACCGGATAAGCACAAAAAATTTCGTCAAAATCGGTCAAGCCGTTTCGGAGGAGTATGGCAACGAAAACTGTGACACGAGAATTTTATATATTAGATATTTATAGGATCGAAATTCAATATCAGTATTTAAATAGAGCGACTGTTCATCTGACTTCCACAATTTAGTTACTGGGTAATACGGATACCCTTTGATAGAATTGGTTCGCGACTACTAGACTAATGTGGCGTAGTTAAATGGTAAGTTAATTTATATTGATTGTAAGCTTTAGTTTACAAGATAATTTTAAAACTAAAGAGTAGATACTAATATTATGCCTATTTATACATATATGGACTTTGTAAACACTACTAAAACTAAGAAAGAACAACTGGATGCTTCGCAGCATCTCTGATAAGCTGGTCAGGATTATAGATTTCTGCTTGGTAAGACGACAAAGATAAAATGATGTCTTATCTATACATCTATACAAATAAATAAAATTGTAGTGTCTGTTTGTAATTTCAAATTAACAGCATTTCAATAAATGCATATGAAAGTATGTACCGTACTTATATCAAAAAAACAATTTCTTTTTTGTCTGTCTGTTTGATTCGGCTAATCTTCAAAACGGCTGGGCCGATTTCGACAGGAAATACACTGGCAGATAGCTGATATTATAAGGAGTAACATAGGCTATAGTAATATATATTTTGTCTGGGTAGTACGTCTCCGTGTGATAATTTCCGAACCTCACGCGGGTGAAGCCGCGGGCACAGCTAGTCAGTACTAATATTGCCAGAATCGTTGATTTAATATACAATAATTACGATAACAAGACAAGTAGTTTGCCTGTCATTGCTTAAATTAGCTTTGTACGTCGCGTCACCGCAATATTGGCTCTTGGCAAATATACGCATGAATGAGTATTCGATCGCGTAGTACTAATATGCGACTTGTGAATTTGTGAGTAACATATAGTAGGTACAGTCAGCCTCAAAAAGCTCTTACTTAATATTATATACTGGCTTTTGGAATTTCGTGTGTGAGTCGCAAACATCAACTGAAAATTTAAACTGTCTACCTACTACCTACCTTTCAGGAAATATAGCCCGGTGACAAACAGATAGCAGAGGCATAGTTACAGGACAGACAGGGGAGGCTTAGTAAAACTTTTGTCATGGGAGTAGGCAGAAAGCATAGAACGCTGACTGCTACGATCTTTACATATTCCATAAAGCAATTGGCAAGTAGGCATTTAATTTAATTAAACAACTTATTATGTCACTAACTGTAACTTAACAGTTTTAAAAACATAATGAGAGTAAATAAAATTAGTTATTTACTAGCTTCTGCCCGCGACTTCGTCCGCGTTAAATTTCTTGTTCCCCGAGCCTTCCCGTCGCGTCGAATTGCCTACCCGTGCGATTTTCCCCGTTTTTGCAATATTTTTCATTACTGCTCTGCTCCTTTTTGTAGCGTAATGTTATATAGCCTATAGCCTTTCTCGATAAATAGGCTACCCAACACAAAAATAATTTTTCAATTCGGACCAGTAGTTCCTGAGATTAGTGCGTTCAATCAAACAAACAAACTCTTCAGCTTTATAATATTAGTATAGATATATATATTGGATAGAAGAGGACTATTTGTAGTGTGTAAGCTTTTACCGATTTAAAATATATAAACGCAAAAGCCATACCGTACGCTTTAAGGAAATCAAATTCTAAACGGACCTTTGGTACAAATTCTTGCTTTGACGTATTGGCTAAAGTTTTGTACACAGAAATACTCCTTTCCAAAGCAAATTCCCAGTACCTCTGCAGTCACTTTTATCACGTTCATAACGTCCTATATTGCAGGGTGCGAACGAAGCTACCTGAGCTATTTTTTGTTTCGTATAAGCTCCACTGCAGTCTATTGTACAGAAATCTTTTCTTCAGTACGACTACTCTTTGTAGACGTCATCAAACGACCTCTGTAAAGACCAGTGCCTGAACGTGCAAATGGCTACTTTTAGCAATTAGCTATAGCTCTGTAAATTATGGATGATAAATGACTTTATTTCTGAAAGTAGGTTCGTAAAACACTTTTACATGTCAATCATATTTTTAAAACAAAATGAGGCTGGCGTTTTCTGTCTAACTACTCTGAGAGTGTCTTAAAGTCCAGACATAAACTTGGTCAGACAATGTGAAGACCGTGTAGATTCATGTCTGAAATGGTCTTTTGAGCAAATAGCCACACAAATTGAGTGGACCCATTCAGTGTGAGTTATTGCATTTGTCAGTAATCGTGCTGTTCAACTGAGAACTTAAGGAGCTCAACGGTTCGATAACAATACAAAAGAAAGAACATTTGGGTAGGCCACGATTAAAATAATTGAGAAAAAAAAAACAAAAAGATAATATCTCACATAGTCCTCACGTGGTGAACACTACTGGGCCTCAAGTCTGCTATTTTTTATAAATTCGTCATTCCAACACGATCCCATTGTCATTTTGCTAAAAGTTCGTAATCTGCTAAATTCATGATGGTGGATCATTGGTCGGTCAGTGGTCTCGTAATAGAATCGTGGTATAATGACATTGTCGTATTGCCATTATTATGAAACCCGTTAGTAGAAATGATTTTCGGAAAACTACCACTAAATTTGAACATTTAATCATGCCAAATTTCATTTATATATATTTTTACATATTATTTATTAGTGTTCTAAACAATCTGAAGTAGTAAGAAGTTCGTAAATAGCAAAAACATTGCATTTACATGTATAACGCGGATAAATGTGAAAATAGACAACTCAATAATATTTTATCTGTTTAGCTGTCAGTCAAAGGTGACATTACTGCTTACCGACGTTAATCTGTTTTAATTCTAGCGGCCGGTGTTTTGTTAGTTAATTATGTATTAAATATACAAAATGGTTCTAATTGAACAAATTTCGGCTCTAATTGATTAATAAAAAATATAACATTGATCAACCTATTTCGTGTTTATAGCTATAGAATAATAAATCAATGTCAAATTCAGTTTTGCTATCGCTTCGACGCGGTCTGGCCATAAGGGGAATGAGTTCTTCAATTAACCCCCTTACTCCTTTCCGAGGCGAAACGTTTTTACAAATTTCGCTTCGGGAATATCATTAAAGGGGTTTGTACTCATTCTCGTCAAGCGACGGGTTTGACGACGTCTTTTGCATTCCGCCCCTCTTCTTTCCCTAGCATCCACTGCGTTGGCTAGCTCGAGAATATTTGCTCGTAGTGAATACATTTCTCCATTCAATATTCACACAAACACGATAGCTAGCAAACACTTTTTTTGAAAACCGAGCTATTACAAGCAATGACTGCACAATGACGGTCCAATGGTAGGTCACTGATCAAAGGAACTGTCAAAGTTTTAGCAGATTACCGCCTAAGTCAGTCATTCATTTGTCATTATGTACGAGATTACCATTCTAAGCCATTTCTTTCAATGGAGTGTCAGTGGTTGACCATTGGAAAGTCATAATGACGCCATTATATTAGTAGATTACTAAACTTGTCAAAATCAACAATTATGAAATCAATGATAGACCATTTTGACACTATTGTAATAGCAGACTTGAGGCCCTGGATGAATGGATTAGTGCACATTTTCTCGGGTACATGAAATGGTTCTAGTTATTTCCAGCCGGATAACAGTTCGACTGCAAGCCGACCATACCATAGTTGGAAAAGAGCTCGGCTCATCGTCTGCCCATGATGGAAGCAGTGATGGAGCTATGGTAACAGCCGCGACTTACCAGTTTATTTATATATGCTTTATTGTACACCAGAAAATACATAACAACAAGAACATTTAACACAAAAAAAAAACATGTACACCAGTTGTATGTATGTAGGTCGTAAGTTTGAACCTAGGCAAGTGCTTTACTTTCTGTAAATAATTTCCTCACTACTGCTCTCAATACGGTGAAAGATAACTTCGCGAGGAAACTGGCAGTTTCTAGAACCAAAAATTCGAAGACATGTGAAATCTTCCAACACGCCCACTCTCTCTCTCACATAGGGGAAACCTGTATCCCAGCAATGGGAACACACGCATACATTATGGCTGATTATGCTATGCATGCTATGGTCTCATCGGATATGACTAAACCCAATTGGTTCATTTAGTTATGAATACTAACTAGACATAACTCATTATCATAATCACTGAAGCAACAAACAATAGATATAGCAGGTAGCATGTGTGTAGATATTAGCATAATTCAATTCGGATATCACATGACACCGATGTTGTGTGACAGGAAGTTTTTTTTATTTGTAAACCAAATTAATGTTAATAAATTATTAAAGATATCTCAAAAAACTACTTATAAGACAGACCCTTTCAAACAAAAAACTATTTTGTAAATCGATTTATAAATAACAGGGTTCTGAGGGAACAAACAAAAATTAATTCCAACTGAATTGAGAACCTTCTCCTTTTTAATGTTTACTAAGTATCACATTGATATTTTACTAGTATCACTCAAATTACACACTTTAAAAGTGATATGTATATCCCTGAAATTGATATACAAAATGCAAGCGGTTAAACACTTAAAATTGTAACAAGTTTTAAAGCTACATAAAGTAACGAGGGCTTAAATATAGTCATGAAAGTGCAAGCCTTTGAAGATCAGAAGCCATTTATATTTGATAAAATAAATGCAATGGAGTATATATATTAACATCATTGTGAGTCTTCTAGAGCGTGAAGTAGTAACATTAATAACAGTGACTAGATAAATGGAAAAAGCATTCAGAATAGGTTTTATTACTTTGTTCGTCTTTGAATTTTTAACGCTGATCTTACTATGGATTATTTGATGAGAAAGAAAGTTTATTTTGTTTTTGTAAATAAGGATTGCTGCTACATATACCACTAGCTTCTGCCCGCGACTTCGCCCGCGTCAAATTTTTGCTCCCGTGACCCTTCCCGTCGCATCGAATTGCCTGCCAATTTTCGTTCATTTTTCGTTGCTGCTCCGCTCCGCTTTTGATTGTAGCATAATGTTATATAACTTATAGCCTTCCTCAATAAATAGGCTATCCAACACAAAAATATTTTTTTAATTCGGACCAGTGGTTCCTGAGATTAGCGCGTTTAACCAAACAAACAAACTCTTCAGCTTTATAATATTAGTATAGATATAGTTAGGTATATAACAGCGATCCATTATGTCATAATTATTAGAACTGACTTTCCAATAAGTACAAAAGAGGAAGTCTGAAATTGGCTCCAGTAACGATAAAGTTGTGCGAAAATGTACTGTCGTGGAATGGGCATGTGATGCGGAGGAATAAAGGAACTATCGTGAGGACAGTTTTGAGTATAAATGTCTATGGCTTTGAGAGTAGAGCAACACCAAAGAAACGATGGATCGAATGTGTGATAGAGGGTGAGTACCAAGATAACGACTAATAGAGAAGTATGAAAGTAAAACACATGTTACGCCGACTCCAAAGAAAATTTGGATACGGGCAAGAGAATGCTTATAAGGACAGAAGAACTGACTTTCTAGCTGTAGCATACAATAATTGAATAAAAATTTGTAAATCGCTAGTTATTATAAAATAAAATGTATAAATGGCACCACAAAATAACACAATGCTAGATAACTCTATCGGTTTAAAGCAGCCTTTCCCAAAGTGGGCGATAACGCCCACTTTGGGAAAGGCTGGTTTAAAGCAACTGAAATATAGTCTAACTCAAGAATTGAAATAGGAATTCAAAATAGTATCTCATCATTCAAGTCGAAAGACGTCCACTGGTGGACGTTGGCCTCCCTTAAGCACCGCCAATTTGATCGGTCCATATTTTTTTTTTGGAGGGGTATGGCATAATCACCACTCTTTGCAGGCGAGTTGGCGATCACAGTATGGTGATAAAATGCATAAAGAACACTGTTGCCCATTCTCTAGTAAGTACCTTGGTCGCCTTTATGACAACCACGAGAATTTCGGGAAATAGTACTTACAAGAAGAAAATTCCTCCTAAGGCAAGCCCAATACTCGTTTATAAAAAAGTAATTTAGTAAAAATGTATTTTGAAAACAACATTGACTACCCCAGTGTTCTTTTAAGAGCACTTATTTTCTGACAGTCCCCAAAATTCACCCTTCCTACAATTAAGTCCGGTAATCAAACATACGAAAAGCTTTACTCGACCAATCGTCACTAGCCTTACAGCCCATTACTTCACATAAATGCCGTGTCGTCGTAATAGCTACTAGTAATATTTAGGTCAGATCCATCAGCGTGAACCAGCTACCGCGTCACAAGATTTTGATTGATAGTGTGCCATGATTCAGCCGGATTTTTGACGCATTTTTTAAGGAATAAAGGTGCAACGTCGCTGAATTGGGAAGGTCGGGAGGTTACGCTGATTATGAGGGTTTGAAAATGGGGATGAATGGAGCGGTTTTTTACCAATTATGTAGAGGGATCTTTGTCGTGATTAATTTGATGAGGATTTTTATTTAATACTTTTCTTTGGCATATAAAATCATGTTTCCATTTCTTCCCGTGGGTTTCGTAAGAGGGAATAAGGGGCTTAGAGAATGGGTAGTAGCGTTGTCTATGCATTTGACCTACTGCGATTATAGAAAATGATCGCCAATCCAAGCGTGGCGTAATCGTAAGTTAGGAGAATGAATTGGGGGAGGCCTATGTCCAGCTATTGACGTCTTTCGGCTGAATTGGCGATAAGTCATGTTCAGGAAATATCACATAAGAACAATTTCAAGCAGATTGATAACGTTTGCTTTTGTAATTACAACCTTATGGTTATCGATTAAACCGTCTGACTACTAGTAGTACTAGTCTAGTTCACATTTTTATTCACAGGTAATCAGCAAAATTATTGTATAATGTTACAATTGCTGGGAAACAGGCCTCCTTGCCTTGGGGAGTGGGCTGTAATCTACCACACGGGCCTAGTGTGGGTTGGCAAATGTCACATGCCTTCAATTTATCGGTTCAAGGACATGTCGGTTTCCTCACGATGTTTTCCTTCGCTGTTTTGAGGGCAGCAGTGATGAAATTATCTTCACAAAAGTAAAGCGCCTGCCTGGGGTCGAACTTACCACCGGGTGATCAGAATACAACAATATTCGCATAATAATTATCATCTATTATTACATCCAATTCGAGACAATTGTAATATTAGTAAGGCAGGACAGACGTGTGTGATGAATAAAAATGATAGTTTAATTGCTATCAACCTTCGACCATGACTATGTTGTTATCATATATGATAGAGGAGTAGATTCTCTTAAAGTCACGTGATTTTATAAATAACAAAGCAATAAGAACTGCTATGGCACTGACGTTGAAATTCCATGTTGGTAATATCTTACGATTTCTTTAACGATATTGTTCTGCTACTAGATTTGCCAAGTTTACTTCGAAAATTGGTAAAAACTTTTATTAAAACATATATGATAATTCAATTCAGTCGTTAATGGCGATCATTCCCACAAGTACGTAGGTAGTAGGTACTGTTATAATTGAGTAGGAACATTCAGTATAACGTTTAAGATAGTGACAAATACTCTTGTTGTAGAGACCATGAACACTCGCTATACATTAATCCTAATATTTCTACAATCAACCCTTGATAAATCAAACTTCCCTTTAACAAGACACCATATATATCCCATTTTCCAATGACGTAGCACATTTCATGGCAAATTTTATGAGCGTGCATAAATCATAGAGAGACAGAAAGGTCGCAAGGTCGATGAACTCTTTTGTGAATCCATTTCTGAAGCTTTTAGCATACATCGACGTACACAAGGACGTAGTGAAATCGCGGGGGGTTTTGTCGTGCAATGGTATTTTAACTTTCGGTGTTGAACCGAGAATTGAGAATTGAAAACAGTGTATTTGAGTTCGAGTTTCGAAGAGTATTCTGTGCGTCGTAAGGACCAAGCCCGTTTCGATGCCGCGTAGTGTTCCACGCGCGCCTCAAAGAGACGTCAGCAGGACTGAAGGGGTCTGCTAGGACCAATGCCTTCCAGGGTCGCGAGATTTGTTCGAAAGAGTTATCGTGGCCCTGGCACATGGGCAACTGAAGGAACACGGGTGGGTTTTAGTCAGTAAAAGTTTGACACGCCCCCCGCTCCGCCCATGAGCGGGAGACGTCATTTGATGATATCCCACCCCAAAAAAAAAAAAACATTCTATGCGTGACAAAATCATGCAGCGATTTTATTACGTCCATGGGAACGCTGGGGTAAGCAGAAAATATGTTAATGCGTCACCCATGACACTTGCGTGTTTTCACAGCTTTGCTTGCTAGTTTTGTGGGTATCAAAATATTAACAATTCTAATGTTAATTATTTGAAAATTCAAACTGCAACCAACATGCTACCTGCCTCAGGTGATGGAAGAAAGCTTTTGGCCACAGGATGTGGTATTCCGCCGCTTTCGTGGACAAGTGCCGCCAGAACGCACAAAGACTTAGTGCAACTTTAGTGTTACTAACATAGTTTTTTTTTTTTTTTTTTTTTTTTTTTTTAAGTTATATTGACTAACACAATTGTTATTAAACGTATGTATACTTAGGTTAAGGTATTTATCTATGGGTCTTTGTTACCTGAAAATAAATGGTTTATTATTATTATTTCCTTTATTCCATTTTACAAACATATAAATTATATTTTTAAATATTAAAATAACAAAAATTATCAAAACATTTAAAAATATAAAAAATAGTAGCCCACCGGTATCAGGAACAAGGTCCAAGCTACCGGCGGTCAGGGCTCCAGAGAGAGGAACCTCCTGACAATTCGAGCCGTGTCCAGAAGTACCGCTTTCTGAATCAAGCCCTTGACCCAACTGCTTAACGAGAGCTTATTATTATTATTATTATTATATATATGTAACTATCATCAAGATTATTGAACACTGGAGTCTTGCAGAGACTAAGAGTGGAAGATAGAAGAAATTACAATACATTAACAATCCAACGTGAGTTCAAACCCAAACAGGCGCTTTATTTTGTGTAAATTATTTCATCACAACTGCTCTCAAAACCGTGAAGGAAGACATCGTGGAAACCGGCATGTCTTAGAACCAAAAATTCGAAAACATGTGACATCTACCAACCCGCATTGGGCCTGCGTGGTGGATTATGGCCACTCCCTCTCACCGAAAGGAGGCCTGTGTCCCACCAGTGGGAACATTATAGTCTGCTGATGATGAACAATCCAACATGCATTCCAGCACTTCGAAAAAATGTAGTATTCGATTTTCAACTCTCCGTGCTAAGCAGTGAGTTTAAATTTCATTGCGCGATAATACCCCGTCATGACATTTATACGCGTCAGTGAGTATGTGGCCAGAAACTCTCGGGACACCTGGATCTTACACGGACGTTCTCAACAGACCTATAGATACAATTAACTTCTGTAGGGAGGTGGGCTGGTTCGAATAATCACCGACGGCCACCATGGCATACGCACAATGGTACACTTAAAAGACTAAGTGCGGAAACCAAATCCTTATAACGTACAACATAGAGTACGTAGACTTAGTTTAGTCGGAAACAACTGAGGCCCTCTAATCGACACTTCACGTTACCAGCACGCGTAGCATGACCACCGTAGAAATGGGTTTTGTCTATTCTTGGTAGAATAGAGATAGAATTGTCATGCTACGCCCGCATAAAACCGTACAAATCTTTCTACAATCTTTAATTCTGTCTTTAATCTTTCTACAATCTGTAATTTTGTCTATTCTTCCGTCGACAAAACCCATTTCTACGGTGGTCATGCTACGCGTGCAGAGGGCTGGCCTATTTTTTAACCGACGAAAAAAAACGGAGGAGGTTATCAATTCGACGCGTATATTTTTTTTTTTTTGTTTTTTTTATTTTTTTTTTTATGTATGACCACGCATAACTTCTTACATAGTAGTCCGATTGTGATAATTCTTTTTTTAATGGAAAGGGTATACTCCGAGGTTGGTCCCATATATTTGAAAAACAAAATCAAACCCTAAGGGTCAGAAAACAGGGGATGATTGATTGTTCACTCACTGATTGTTATGTTTAACCACGCATAACTTTATACAGAGTAGTCCGATTTTGATAATTCTTTATTCATTGTATAGGGTATACCTTGCCAAGTATTATAAGTATATTAAAGCCACAAAAAATTATAAAATAAAAACTTTTTACCAAAAAATTTAACCGCCGAAAAAACTGAAAAGCAAAAAATAATAAACCTTAAAATTATGAGTCGGCGCTGGAAAATCAATTAACAAAGATCACTCAAAGCACCGCCTCATAATTTTAAGGTTTATTATTTTTTGCTTTTCAGTTTTTTCGGCGGTTAAATTTTTTGCTGGCCAAAGAATCAGCATTGCCATACAACGCCAACGTGGCAATGCTGCCAGCCTTTTGGGCACATTTCCTTTTGACAACGATGCAGAAGAATTCTTTGATGCTCAATGATTATTTACGTTTATTTATATACATGTACCTACATTTTTTTTTTTAAGTATTAGATTTTAAATTATGTATAATATGTATATTGGAAGATATTATAGCAAATAATAAATTAAAATAACTAAAGGCAAAATTTACAGCCCGAATGTTTACTTTATTTTTAAATGAAACATTGCTTGATAATCTATCAAGTTATCAACATTCTATCTATTCTACCACTATCCTAACAAAATTCCAATAATTTGACCTGGATTAGACTTTTACATCAGCAATCTAAGTGCTAATAGCTTTTTCATGTGGGTAAAGCTGCAGGTCAAAAAGTAATGGAGGCTTTGGTAGAATTTCAATAGCAAATCACTTCAAAGGTTGGGACACATGTGACCATCCAACCCCTAAGGGCAATAACACAATATGTTAAATTTTTCCAACTCGTTCTGTTAGCCAAGAAGATTAAAAGAAGTTACTATGAAATAAACCTTTTAAATGAGTAAGTTCAAAGAGTAATTTTGTTAACACTAACTTTTAGTTTTTTTTTTACTTTTTTTTTTGCAAAGTATATTTGTTTGGTGATGTTGTATTTTTTTCTTGTTAATACATTTTTGTGTTTATTAACTGTTTTGTTTAGAACTTTCAACTAGCAAAAAAATATTGTTTCTTAGCCATTTAATTTAATTGTATTTTGATGATTAAGGATTTAGGTCTAGAAAGAATTATTAATATTATGGTGCGGTTTAAAATAAGATGTAGTAACAAATATTAAAAACAGTGTGTTTAGTTGGTTTGGTCCAGTTGGAAGGATGAATGAAGGCCGGCTAACAAAAGGTACAGGGGGAAAAAGTCAGATGTGATTGGAGACGCCAGAAAAGGACGCCCTAGGAGAACATAGTGACCTCATGGGTGATGCTCTTCAAAAAGGTCAGGTGCGTAGTACTGGTCCCCGGCGTGCATGTACAACAAGATGTATGAATATATAAATGAAACAAAAAGCGTACGTAAGGATGGTAGCAAGGGGCTTACTCTTCAACCTAATTTTAATCCCAATCTAAACATACGATTCCATTGTTGATTTTGCATACACGTGATTCGGTGCTCTTGAAAACAATAGTGTCAACATTGGAACAACAACAGCGCCCGATCTCGATTCCACTTAGTTTTACAAAATGGACACCCAGTTTAAACACATTTGGCGCTAGCGTCGAACTCAAGAATACGGAACGTCAAAATTCCAATGTCAATCGATCGGAACTAAAATCAAGAGTAACCAGCCTGGTGGCGTTCTGTAGTTTTTGCCATGAGAAAAAACGTGAGTTTATGTATGTATGTAGGTATGCAATAATAATGATTATATAAAGAATAATAGTACTGTCAAATAAAAACCAATAATTAATGAACTTAAAATAAAGCTTTCAAAGATCTGCCTATAGGCAGGTAGGTTTTATGTAAACTTCGTACCGAAAACAATACTACTTTGGGTATTTCCAAAGGTTAGAGGTAGATCAACAATTTAAACTAAGTCGTTGTGTAAACAACTACTTCATTAATTTAAACAAAGGCTGCTAATGACTATACTTTATTATGCACAGTATGAAATTATTCAAATTTTCAATTATTCAAATTTAGCCTTTAAACGGCGGGTACCAGACAGATATTTTTCTTGGTGAGTAGGAAATTATGTCAATATTTGTATTTCTCAGTCTGTCATCTTAAATTTTTAACTTAAATAGTAGAAGTTAACTTTCTCCTTGATTCATACATAACATAACTATTAATATTGTTAGATCTATCTACACCTACCTACATTTCTTTTTATCTATATTTTCTATATTTATACTATTGTAAAGAGGTAAAATTGTAAGTTTGTTTCTAGTAACTGATTTCTGGAATTATTCGTCGGATTTGAAAAATTCTTTTTGCATATGATAGATTCTTGAAACAGGTTATAGGTTATTTGATGACAAGTCATGAGCCTTAGGAACCAAATAGAATGATAAATATTCGAAAAGAGGGCTAAGCGTAAACGAAGTAATACGAGGCAGGTGGAATATGGGATATGACCCCACGGGTCGGGGGTCAAAATTTCATGCGAACGAAGTTGCGGGCAGAAAACAGTAATATTATAAATAGGTATAATTTGTCAGTTTTTGTGATGTTTGCAACTATTGATCAGATTCCGGTAATTCTTTCACTAATAGAAAGTTATAGTATTAAAGATTATCATAGAATATATTTTATTTTAAAACAAAAAATTCTACACGGACGAATTCATGGGTAGAAGCTAGTATCACAAGTTTATATAGTTTATTGGCATAGGACCAATTTAAACCTCTAATCAATTCTAACGACGGCTTGACCGTGACTTTTTTTCAGGGTCAACTGTCACGTACGGTCTCACTTGCGTAATACATAAATAAACATACATTATGTCAGCATGTGTGATAATAATAAATACGAAATACGTGCTCACTTTTAATATCTTAATTATAAATATGAAATATGTGCTCACTTTTAGTACCTAAATACTAAATATGAAATACGTGCTCACTTTTAGTATTTAATATCTACATTGATAGAGCATTCTTCTACGAGTGATAGAGCATTACTCTATCACTCTAAGGTTTAATGTCATAAAACAATAAGGTCTATTGGTACATTGTAACAGACTGTTTCGACTTTCGTGACATTTCACTTTACTGGGAATTGCTGTCAAACATGGTTAAACAAGTATGAGGTCGACGATAAATCTTCCTGAAGTTAAATATCTATGTACCTTCTTGTACCTTAACATTTTAGCTGACTTGGTGACCAGTTGACCAGGATAAGCTGCGCCTGCCGTGATTGGCCCGTGGATGAGACTCCTCCTTGCCTCGGAAAGTACATTAAACCTTTGATCCCCACTGTCATTTGTGGCTCTTTGATAGTCGTTTCGGATCATCCGAAGCCCGAAAGTTTAGGTGGCCAGTAACTTGGTAATGGAGGTCACATAAGCAGTCGTTCCGTGTAAAATACTGGTATTCACCTACACCCGGTTAGACTGGAAGCCGATCACAACATACTTAGGAAAATGCTAGGAAAATTTAATTGTACCTTGATCCTTAATAAAATAAATCGTAGAGATGACAGAGATTAAGAACTCTTATAATTAAAATCAAATTACGCAAGACACTTAAAATAATTTATAAGAACCGTTTTCCTCGTAAAAAAGAACAGATCCGGACATACTGGATTTTCAAAGTATACTAATGTCTTATATAATTTGGTCTCTAGGTAGTAGCCAATAGTTATCACAATGATACTGCTTTCTGTGAATCCCTCAAATAAATATCTTTATGATTTTATTGTAGCTACTGTTACTTTTATTATAGAGCATGCCGGGGGTTTACCAAACCTTAAATTCCTGCTGATAACTGTGAAGATAATGAGTTTGTTTTTATATTGATGACACATAAACCGACAAACAACTTAAGTGGCTATAGTACGTATTTTTTTTTTTTTTTTTTTTTTTTTTTTGGATGGGAAATCATCAAATGACTTCTCCCGCTCTGGGCGGAGCGGGAGGGCGTGTCAGACTTTTACTGACTAAAACCCACCCGTGTTCCTTCAGTTGCCCAGTGCCGGGGCCACGGTATCTCTTTTGAACAATCACGCGACCCCGGCAGGCACCGGTCCTAGCAGACCCCTTCAGCTATAGTACGTATCAGGTTGAGATAAGAAAGGTCATCACAATCAGTCTATAACGTTCACATTGTCCACCATCCATGTCATACATCCACCATGCGGGCCCAGGGTGGGTTGGTCTGCCAGGGTCACGAGATTGTTTGAAAGAGACAACATGACTCTGGCACATCGGCAACTGAAGGAACACGGGTGGGTTTTAGTCTGTAAAAGTCTGACGCGCCCTCCTGCTCCGCCCAAGAGCGGGAGACGTCATGTGATAATTTTCCATCCAAAAAAAAGGGTGGGTTGGTAGATGTCACGTCTTAGATTTTATGGTTCTGGGATATTCCGGTTTCCGTACGATATTTTCCTTAACAGTTTCAATAGAAGCGTCGATAAAATAAATGAGATTAAGTAAAGTGCCTTCCTGGGTGTGAACAACTGCTCTCTTGTAAATTGTTGCACATCATATTTTTATTTGTTATCATTATCGTTCTTGCTCTCTTATCCCAATTTATTTGAGGTTTAGTTTAGTTTATTGGTTCATAAAAGTTTACAATATTCAGGTGTGACACTGAATCCCGCACTAGGATGCCCTGTGTCGCACGATCCAGTCTCTTTCGACATTACTTATGCTATACTTATACATAGAATATGAAATTACAGGTCGGCGCAACATGTCTTCTTCCATACTTCTCTATATATTATTATAATTTACTATATTCTATTTGGTATAAGACAAGATCACGGTAAATATTAGCAAATATATTATTTTTGTCTCTAAGATATCTTGGTTCAAAGAAAATTATTGGTTCTTCACGTTTACACGTTTATGCGAGTGTATGTTCTATAAGTATCATAATCAGTGATCGGATATTCGGATGCATATTTACCTAATGTTACTATTTAGCTGTGAAAGCACGGAAGTGGCTTCGTATTTTTTTATTAAAACCGGGTTTCTTGGATCATAATTATTTAAAATTAATGTTTAACCCCAGACGCAAATACATGTGTGTAGGGTGGTATGTGTTAGTTAAAACAACACACAAAACATGGTAAAAACGCGCATTCCATATTAGCCAACATTTCAACTTTAGGTGAATATGCATCTGAATATCCTATCTCTAATCATAATACAGCATTTATTAAAAAGAAAGAAAGCAAATAACACTGGCAGTCTGACCTCTAAAACCGTTGTTTCTTTATTCATTAACTTGGCTGGGTAGTGACATTATTATTAAATACACTTTACATAACTTATTTCACGGTACGGTGATATTGCCATTTTTCGTCACGCAGTATATGGAAATACGGCTTGATTTGCATACGGATTAAGAACCATTCTTTTGTTAAACACAGAAAAAAGAAATAAATTGTTTATTTTTATAATTGAAGCTTTTTGCTAGAGTAAAGCGTGATATAGTGGGTTACTTTTGTTCTAAGAGTTCTAGAAATGATAAGAAAAAAAAGCGTGTTTATAGTAAGTACGAATTTTATAAATACATCGGAAGTTTCATGAGTACGGGATGTCAATTGACAACAAAACGCAAGCGTGAAGTTGGCGCGCTTCGACAGAGTCTAGCCTGACGTTCGTATGAGTTGACAAGAGTGGCTACGGGTGGCGTGGCGCATTTCTCTTGACTTTCTGACATCATGCAGGTAAGAACTGTCTAGAAACTGTCCAACGTTTCATTTGACGAGTTTAAATATAACCTAAAAATCAATAATAATCTTCAGAGTTTTTCTTTGCACCAGCACACATCTACGCCCAATAAAATGTGCAACGGTGAAGATATTAGCTCTAATCGGCCTCTTGTCCCGATAAATATAAAACTACATAATGTCTTGTATCAATGGAGAATACAAAAATCTCAAATATGCTTACTTTATTATTTAAAAGCAGAATGGTTAACATCATTTCAGTCGTAATACGTCCACTGCTGGACATAGGCCTCCCCCAATTTGGGGGGCTTTACCATAATCGCCACGCTAGGCAGGCGGATTGGCGATCGCAGTATGGTGTTAAAATGCATAGAGAACGCTGCTGCCCATTCTCTAGTAAGTCCCGAAGTCGCCTCTTACGACACCCACGAGAAGAAATGGGGTGATGCTATTCTTTACGTCCGGCACCACACGGTACAGAATGGAAACGGAATGGTTAACATATAAAAATATATTTTCGAAACATTAGTTGAAACTGACATGACCCAAATACTATTTTTTACATTCCACTCAATTAGAAAAGCCGTTATTTCGGGTCACCTGTCAAGGCGATTTCGGATCACGGCCAAAATATTCTTTAACTAATGAAATTCCGAGCTAACTAATGGAGGTTTAAATATTTTCCTTTGTAACTGTAGCGTTTTTCTTGAAAATTATTTCGAAAATCGAGGTGAGTTTATTATTATTATGTTTATTTTCTTCTCTAAAACAAGAAGCTTCTCTTTGAAATTATGTGGTTAATTCATTGAAATTAAGTATCAAAAACTGAATACATTTTAGGTACCTACTTACTTACATACAAATTTTTATCTGTTATGGTAACGTACAGAATAGCAACCATTTCATTTATTCCCGTGGGTGTCGTAAGAAGCGACTAAGGGAGTGACTAGAGAATGGGCAGCGGCATTCTCTATGCATTTTAGAATAATACTGCGGTCGCCAACCCGCCAGCCGAGCGTGGCGATTATGGCAAATCTCCCAAATTGACGGCTTATGTCCAGGAGTGGACGTCTTTCGGCTGAAATGATGATGATGAAATTGTTATTATAGTCGATTTAACTCTGCACAGTAGGTAAAAGACATATTACGGAAACTTTTGGGTATGCAAATCATAAAATCAAGCCAGTTTACCCCAAAAGGTTAGACAAAGGTGTACCTATAGTACACCTACATTTCGCTAGTTACGTTAAGTCCCATGTAATAGAGGGCGAGCCTATTGCCATCAAATAAAGGTAGTTGCTGAAAATCAGCGCTACTGACGATAGATTCGTCTGACGTCGCAGCACTTTGCTGAGCAACGACCTGTTCTTGCACAGATACGACGCACGGATCAAGTGTTCTTATTTTTGTGGTATATTTGTCACAAAACTAGCCAGAAATGCACTCTGCATCCGGCAATTTTTGTTTTGTTTATTATTACATAATTACTGTCAGTGTCATAACGCAGATATATGTTTTGTATTGTCTTTGGTCTGTAGCCGTGAAATCAATGAGCCATAGATAACATTGTATAACTTTTTTTTATCTTGAATACGGGGCTTTTGGCTACCTTGTACGTGTGCATTTTTCTTTTTTGTAACTAATTTTTATTTCATGTTGTGTGTTTTGTTTGTGCAGAATAAACTATTTTTGTTTCTTTCTAAATGGGCACAAATCCGGGCTGAGAAATATTAGATTGAAAAACCCAATAATACTTTGCTCGACTCAGACCCTCATGCGCAGCAGTACCTACATTAGTAGTGTTTGCAACCACTAGACCATCAGGACTTGCAAGTCATCACAAAAGAAAAAAATGATAACTTATTAAATTGACGACCAATTTTTCGTGATGATTAATAAGTATGTATATCAGATAAATTCTACAACTTTATCGATTAAAAGATAAGCCGATAAAAAAATATGTTAAAAACGGTACTTTTTTGTAACGAAGGCCGTTAAATAAAATCCACTTGTTATTAATCAGTATGACAATCAGCTGTTTGACAAATTACCTACAAGCAGAAAAAAATAATCAATGATAATTTATACAGTTTTTTTACCAAGCCACTTAGAAATATGAATTAATGATTTAATAATGTTATTATTACGCCTATTCTGGGTTGATTATAAAAACAAACATTGATAAAAAAAAAAATCTTGTCAGCAGTAGGCATAAGTTTGCTTGACCGGTTTTTAAAGTACGTTAAGCCACAGATTATGATAAGATGACTGTTGACTGGCTTATAAATTCTTTTTCAATTAGGATGTGCTTAAAAAAGGCGGCACGAGCAACGATTATAGGTGCAAAATGATTTTAAACGTTTTGAACCATGCGGTTTTAAACCGTATTTTTTTGTGGTTTAAAACCACAATTAGCATTTTAATATACTACCAGTTCAAAACTGTTTAGTTTCAACTATAGTCACGGTACTTAAGAGAAGGTACAGTCAGTAAAGTTTATAATTAAAAATTCGGTAAAAAAAAAACACAATTTAATTATAGTAGATACCTAATGTAAAAGAGAAATGGCCGATGTACAGTATGTGACAGGCGACCGCGTACTGGAAGACGTAGCGTTGGAAGGCCTCCCACAAGATGGACCGATGGCCTAGTGAAATTCGCAGGAATCGGCTGGATGCGAGAAGAACAGACCCAGTCAAAGTGGCGGTCCTTAGAGGAGGCATATGTCCAGCAGTGGACATCTTTCGGCTGAAATGATGATGACCTAATGTAAATGTCAATTCAGATAATAATTACACCTTCGGTTAATTGATTGTCTAAGAATACTTATTCTCTGGCATAAATGGTAGGGCATGACATGACATTTCACAAGCATTTGTCCTAGACTAGATCTAGTTACTGCAAATAACAATGAACAATGAATTCCGCCAACCTCCATAGTCAATAGCGTGAAGGATGACAGCAAAGAGTTTTGTAATACTATTGTTAAAACGTAATATGAATATTCATTCTGTCCGGTGTTTCGTTGTGATTTTTTTTTCCTGCTGCAAGAATTTATTTATTTTTTTATTATTTATGTACACACAGTAAAAAAACAGAGTGATAAGGCATATAAAAACAATTGAGTACAAAGGTACTGCTTATTTCTTAAGAAATTTCTTCCAGCAGACCTGCGAAAGGAGAAATGAAAAAGAAATGTAGACAATAGTGTGTGAAAACAAGAAGAAAGATATGAATATGTGAAGTCTTAAACTAAAATATACTTATACATATACAATGCAAGAAATTAACATGTACTTAAATAAATACAAAAAGCTAAAATATAAAAATAAACGTAAATATATACATAAATACACACAATTATGAGGAAAGGTAATGCTCTTTTACTCGACATTTGAAAAGGGAAATAGTTTTACAATTACAATTCAAACCCAAGCTTTTTCCACGAAGAGAAATTCGGTATTTTCACAACTTGAAATGGTAGATTTTAGGATTTTTTAAAAGAAAAAAGCTGTGTATTGCGTTTGCGGTATCGTAATATCTATACTATCTATACTAATATACTATCATCATCATCATTTCAGCCGTAAGACGTCCACTGCTGGACTTAGGCCTCCCCCAATTTGGGGGGCTTTGCCATAATCGCCACGCTTGGCATGCGGGTTGGCGATCGCAGTATGGTGGTAAAATGCATAGAGAACGCTGCTGCCCATTCTCTAGTAAGTCCCTTAGTCGCCTTTTACGACACCCACAGGAAGAAATGGGGTGGTGTTATTCTTTACGTCCGGCACCACACGATACGTAATATATCTATACTATTTATACTAATATACTAATCTATCATCATTTCAGCCGTAAGACGTCCACTGCTGGACTTAGGCCTCCCCCAATTTGGGGGGCCACTACTAATCTATACTAATATCATAAAGCTGAAGAGTTTGTTTGTTTGCTTGTTTGATTGAATGCGCTAATCTCAGGATATACTGGTCCGAATTGAAAAAGTATTTTTGTGTTGGGTAGCCTATTTATCGAGGAAGGCTATAGGCTATATAACATCACGCTACAACCAAGAGGAGCGGAAGAAGTAATGAAAAATGTTGCAAAAACGGGGGAAATCGTATGGGTAGACGATTCGACGCGACGGGAAGGGTCGGGGGAGAACAAGAAATTTAACGCGGAGGAAGTCGCGGGCAGAAGCTAGTTATTAATATGTGAGCACTATGTTTCTAACACATTATTAATTTACCAGCCATTGCTTTATTTTTTAGCTATTGTGTTATAGTAATATTCTAGGTGCATCTTCTTCACATATAATGATTCAGTGAATGTGTACGAAATATGGTAAACATTTTAAAAGAGTAAAGATGCTGTTTCTTACCCATTCTACTCATGACAGAAAAAAAAACGATAACTCATCATTATCTGCCTAGCCTTTTCCTAACTATGCTGGGGTCGGCTTTTAGTCTTAGATACATCTGTATACTATTTTAGTACTGAATAACAGTATTACAGCAAATACAAAAAGTACCTATACAATTAATGTCGAAAATGATCTAAGATAATATAATATTCAAGGCTCGTTGGTTTGTTGATGAGAATAGTAATGTAGCGGAGCGCGCCCGGAGAGACGTGATGACAGGCCGAAACAAGACAAGCGTTTTACTTATCAATAATTATCATGACAATTAAAAGAAACATGACATAATATATGAAAAAACTGTTAATAATAATTAATAATAAGTATTGCTATTTAGTTTGCAGGACACATTGCGCGCACTCGAATATATTATGGCCGATGAAACCGAAAGGTTCTGGAGGGTCGACCGCGTATCGAAAACTTAGTGATGGAAGGCCTCTCACCAAGTGGACAGCTGACCTTGACGTAGGAGTCTACTGGCTACGAGAAGCACAGAACAGGTCCAAGCAGCGATGCTTGGGGGAGTCTCACGTCAAGACTTGGACGTCTTTCGGCTGAAATTGAAGAATGGATGATGCTAACTTGTATCTTACTAGATGGAAAACAGGCTGACGGCTAGATGTTATATACCCAACATCTCCGCCAATGGTTATCTGAAATACCACAGGAATGGTTAAGTCGTTACTATGCCAAAGGCCAAGCTGAAGTATCATCAGCAGCCTATAACAATCCCACTGCTGAGACACGGGCCTCCTCTCGGTGAGAGGGAGTGGGTCATAATCCACCACGCGGGCCGAGTGGGGGTTGGTAGATGTCACATGTCTTCGAATTTTTGGTTCTAAAACATGGCGGTTTCCTCACGATGTGAAGCTGAAGTATCTCCTGTGCAAATCTCAATTTTATGTTCAGAACTATGACTATTCTTTAAAACTACGACATCTTATGAAAGGAAAACTATGTAAATAAGATAAACGTGAAAATATTATTTGCACAGCTATGCAAATAATTTCACTGACGATTACTGAGTTACCGTATCATGACGTCATAGTAACATAGTAATGAGCTTGCTTAATAAATATGATTGGGTTTTTTACAACAGAAATACCTACTTGTCGCTAGGTGAGTTAGCGCTACGATTCCAGTAGAAATTGTGTCGTTGGAGACGCAGCGACTGCCCAATAGCAGCGCGGAATAAGCCGGTCAAAACCACTGATATCTAACATCATGGTTGCTACTTACTTTGTTATACCTTTTTCATACCGCAACAAAATTCTTAATTAAGTCAAGAATAAAATAACAGCTTTCCTTCCCCAAAAAATATGTTCCTTTCAGTCTCTGCGGTTAAGCCAAAGGAAAGCATTTTTAATACCGACATAAACTTTATAGCGGGAATTCTTTTGGCTGCGTGTCTAAAAACTTAAAGTTACGGCCTTTTAACCCAACACGAAAGTGTGGGCCGAGGGCACCGCAAAGATAAAACTTAATCATAGTCTACAATCTTTTGTTTTCAGAGACTACGCACAACTTCTGAGCCAAAATAATACGTCCCATGAAAGACCGAAACGAATGAGTGAAATAATAAAGAACATCGATATCGGACAACCAGACCATTGCTAGCTGCAAGGCAGGAGATATTTTCATAAATATAGCAATAGGAGGCAATAGAGATAGTTATGTTAATACTATTAAAAATAAGAAGCGCCTAGGCCTTTGGTTGCGGAACGTACAGAATCGGGAAGTATGGTAGAAACGACAGAAGACCTAAAGCCGGCAGTGTGTGATTCTAGACTTAAATGACGATGACGACGATAGAAATAGCTAGCCTATAGTGTCCCCATTGCTAAGACACAGGCCTCTACTCTAAGAAAGGAGGTGCGCCGTAATTCTCCACGCGGGCCCACGGGTTGGTGGATGCCGGTTTCCTCATGATGTTTTTCTCACCGTTTTGAGTGTAGTGGCGATGAAATTAAGTACACAAAGTGCTTGTCTGGGTTTGAACCTCGTTAGTTGCGACCGATATCACTTGACCACCACAGCTCTCCCACGCCATGATTTGTCGCTTAAAAAACTACAATTATATACATTAGACTGTGAGTACAAAAGTTTCTTCTTCTTTTAAACTAGTGTAAAAATACAAAATATCATAGAAACCAAAGATTTTACCTCAACGAAACCACAACATTTCATCACCAACTTTTTGTATCAAATTAATCGCCATAGAAAGTTGCGCCACTAAAATTACCAACCACACGCCCGGTCAGTCTTTGTTACCAAGTTTCGAAACGGGATCTAAATCATTCATGTTTGTTTAGCAAGAATCCTTGTTAGGAACTTTCTCTTTCGACTCCTAATTTATCGTTCATCCAAACTTTTGTATGGTCAAAATGTAATCTTAAGTTTTGTGGCCATTTCAGTTTAAGTCGTTTCTTTATTTTTATAGTAACAAATAGTTTATTGAAAAGAGAACATTTATTCAAACTACATAGATGTTTAAAGCTTGTTTACGTAAAATTTAAAGCATGAAATTTTAATTTCAAAAATTAAAATTAATTAAATTAAATTAAATTAATTATTTTTAATTTATTTTAATTTAATGATGTATAATACATGAGAAGAAACTGGCTATCCGTATCCGGGATCAAAATAACAAACACAATAAAACGAAAAATACAAATGAACTTGAAGTCTCTTCCTAACTTCGATACATGGAACAACTATAGAACCTAATATATACGCACGAGCAAATACAAATACGCATAATTATAACCCAAAGATCTTTTTCGCCCATATTATTTAATATATTAATAAAAATTGTTTTTAAGGAAACTAACAGCTCATATATAGGAGCATGCAGCAAAGTTATGTAGAAGATGGTCAAAAACAATTTTCCACTTATACAAAACAAAAAATCATACTTAAAGTTCAAAATTATAAAAATAAATAAAAAATGAAAAACTATTTATTGATCGCGTAGTTACTTAGGATAAAAAAGACAATCTAGTGAAAAGGCGAAGTTTTTGAGCGTGAGTCTACCACCCACTGTAAATGCTCCTTTTGCTTCTAAAATTATAAACTACTCCAGTTGTGTTTGTACTACGTATATACTCTCCTCGAAAAATAAAACAATAAGCTAATGACACTCAACGTAGACACTGTTATATCATAGATATTATACCGTATCGGATTGCATAACCATTTCCTCTATCAACGTATGACCACTTCCTCCTTAACTTTGACCTTGGTCGTCTGATAAATGGTCGTACTATTTTATGATGTTTTCACAATGCTTTGGTAGAAACTGCAGAGTTTCATGTTTGTTTGTCCACTTCACTGTATTTATCGCTGAATGCTTGTTTACGATATTGAAATCCTAGGTATACGTATAATTTGCCATAACTAGCAGCTCTAGTTTGAAAGTCTTATTCGAATCTCTTTATGTTACTACCTACATAGTTAGTAACATTATTCCATGTACAATTTTCCCCAATTTATAAATAGTAACATTTTTTATATCATTCTTTCTCACACATATCTTATTAAGGTAATCGTAAATGTATCGTTCTTTGGAATTGTTGTTCTTTTGGTTTTGTTGTTTGTGTTGTGACAGGCCTGTTGGTCTAGTGGTTAGTGACCCTGACTGCTATGCCGGAGGTCGTGGGTTCGATTCCCACCCAGGTCAAATGTTTGTGTGATGAGCACGATCATTTGTTCTGTGTCTGGGTGTAATTTATCTATAATATGTATGTATTTAGAAATATACAAGTATGTTTATCAGTTGTCTAGTACCCATAACACAAGCTCTGCTTAGCTTGGGACTAGATGGCGTTGTGTGATAGTTGTGGATTATTATTATTATTATTATTTGTTCGTCGAATCGTTGAGCTCCGAATTGAGCTGCATGATTATTGAAAAATGCGTGCACCAACTGGACAGGTCTACTCAATCTGTGTGGGTTCTTTCCTCTAAATACCTTTTCAGACATCAATCTACAGGTCTTCAGATAATCTAACCAAACTGATTTCTTGACTTTAACAGAGACTTGTCACCTTTGAGTTTGTTTCGGTCTTTCTTCTCAGAGTAGTCAGATAGGAAATGCCGACCTCAATTTTTTAAAACACGATTGACGTGTAAAATGTTTGTACAAACCTACTTACAGAATATAAATCATTTATACCGAGCATGGCAATGGTCCAAGTTCCAATAAATTTAAAGCCGGCTGACAATCAGCTGATTCGTAAGTATTTCACGTTCTAATCATTAAATAAACATTTATTGAACAAATGACAATCGAGAATTTTTACACTCCTTATCGGTTTCCGGAAGCAGCTGTAGCGTTAGGCATATCTATACTATACAGATATAATAAAGAGATACAGTTTGTTTGCTTGTATCTAGGGTGTAATCTCTGGAATGACCAGACGGGTTTTGCAAAATTCTTTGTGCGTTTGATAGACCAATTCTTGATAAAGGTTATTTTATGTGATAATTTAATTAATTTAATTTGCTTAATTAATATTTGCACACCATGACAATATGGTAAACATGTTGCACAACTCTATGTACGTATAACACCATGCGTGCATTTTCTTTTAGTAATTGTATGTAAACACGTGTTTGAGCAAATAAAGTTATCTGAATCTGTAAATTCACGCTACAACACTTACAGCCGATCAAAAAGACATAAAATTGGCAAAAACTCTAATAAAAAATTAAGTATTAGCACGGGCGGGCGATGGGATGCGCAAAGCGGCAAGTCTGTGGCCAAAATTTCTAAATTCTACTCCTGCGATAAATGTCGAAGTTTGGATGTTTGTTTCTTATGGATTTATACAGATAGTTCATAACCTGAATTACTACAAAGGATACTTTTATCTAGGTAGTACGTTTCTGTGGAATAAATTCCAACCTTTACGTGTAAGAAGCCACTGGCAAAAGCTAGCCATTTATAATATTGTCACGAAATATTTTGCTTTGAACTGTGTTGATAAGGTCCGTATATTTTGTATTGAAGATATTTAAAAATAGTTTATCAATAATTTAATTAGTATAACCTTCATTATTGTTATCATTGGTCCATTTACTAAATATGTAACAATATTTTTGTCTTCAATAATGATATGAGATTTATTTGGCCCTTTGTTACTTATAATAATTCGAGTTTGAACAGTAATAAGTAGTCATGAGCAGTGGATAAATACTCAGAGGATAAATACTCGAGTTTTTATCCGAAACGGATAAATACTCGTTTTTACTCATTTTCATCGGATAAATACTCAAAATTATGGATAAATATCTTTTTTGCGCATCGGATGATTATTTTAAAATGTTAATTGGTTTAATTGTTATTTAGGCTTTTCAAAATACCACGTTATTACATTATTTAGTTGCATGTTAATTGCCAGGGCTGTAATTGTGTCAAGAGGCCAAATGTCTGTAATAGAGCATGCTCTTTAGACACAATTTTAGAATCTTTCTTTGTTGAGAGTGTAGAGAATTGCTATTTATTTGAACATCTCTGTGAAGAACTTCTAAAAGTCAAGAAAAATGCGGCGAAGACAAGTTTATTGTTGTTGTTTGCCAACGATATAAACATGCAAAGGACTTTTCAATTAGTTAAAAGGTGTTGAGCCTTTAAACTGCGCAGCACACACTATTAATTTGCTGGCTCATTGCGTCCTGAAATGCGGTAGTTTCAAAAATTCATAAATTATGCAGATGTGATAAAATATATAAAAAAATAATTGTTTGTCTGTAAAGTCGGTTTACGGAGGATAATTTTACGTGATAGCATCTATGTCTCTTCTACTCCGACGCATCGGCCGATGGAGTTGAAGAGAGATAGATGCGTCACAAGTCGAACGCTTAGGCCGATCGTGTCTCTCTAATGCTTGTTTCGCGCTCTCGCTTGCACTCTCGGTGCAGGTGGAACGTGACAATGAGTCATGCTTTTTCGTGCGTGCAGCCAGCGTTCATCAATTTTTCATCGATTCCACGCGTGCCTCAAAGAGATGTCAGCACATATTGCTGCCGATTCGGTTGTACAAAACTAAACTAAAAATCACTAAAATTTGGTTTATTCCTGTCAAACGACGATTTCCTATTCTGAAATAGACTAAAGTGACACAACTTAACTATATTTTAGTTTGACAGCACTAAGATTGCATTGAATTATTAGTTTAGTGAAAATGACAATTTTGCTATCCTGAGTTTGCCGGTTTTCACCAAAAATTTTGAGTATAATTTAATTATTTATTTTGACTAATTCGGACTATTTTTAATCGCGATTAAAAAGGTGTGGAATAAAACTAGTGGTCATGAACAGAAATTCACACCAACGCCTCGCCTTGACGTGCAAAAACAGTGCTGTATTTTTATTTTTTCTTTTGCTTATATCTCGAAAATGGCGTGTCCTATCGCAAAAATAATGAAATTTTCGACCCCCTTTATAAAACCCCGGAACATTTAAATCTCAACATGTGGGTAATTTTTTATTTTATTTTTCAAACAAAAAGTGAAAAATTCCATATAAAACACGTCCAGGCTGCCCCCTTGCGCGCGCCTTCGTGTCTAAAAAATTAATTGCGTAGCGCACACAAGTACCACGTTGCGAAACCAAAAGAAAAAAAAACCACGTTGATTGTCAAATTCGTTTTTAGTCGTGTCAAAATAATTTTTAAATTTAGAGATTTTTTCTTGCAGAATAGCGTTAAAATTCTCATAGCCAAAAAAAAGTAAGGAATTTTAGAGATAGTTTAGTTTGGTGTACAACAAAATCGGCACCACTGCAGGGGTCCGCGAGCACCGATGCCTGCCAGGGTTGCGGATCTGTTTGAAAGAGGTACTAAGGCCCTAGCACAGGCAACTGAAGGAACACGGGTAGGTTTTAGTCAGTAAAAGTCTGACACGCTTTCATATTAGCGATAGCAATGGTGGCCCGGTGGTATCAGCCCCGACTTACGAATAGTTTCTGCCTACCCCCATGGGAGAAAGGCACGAGTTCATGTATGTACGTGAAAAAGAAAAATGTACAAATGCATAATTTTATCTAACTTTGACAGTTAATTGACGAATGTATTCATAATTGAGTGAAATTATTGTCAATATCGGCATTTTGTAATTGTTAAAATGATTAATAAGGTACGATACCAATCTGCATAGTCTGTTTTTCATTAATTTTAATCCTTTTGTTAGTAAAATGACAAAATTTACGTTACGAAAACTTAAAATAGTATTTATCCGCTGTTTTGGGTAAATACTCAGTAAAAACGGATATTTATCGAGTATTTATCCATTTTGAGTATTTATCCGGATAAAATCCCAACACTAGTAATAAGCCCTTTTTACACGCTTCATTGTAGCTTCACTTGTATGTTTGTATATTTGTATGTTTGTTTGTAACCGACTCCTTATAGTGCGATTTTGACCCACTCTAAACGACCAGATTTCATTCAAACTTTGCACACCTGTCAAGGACCGATGACAATGCAATAATTTCATCAATTTGTGCCATTGTCCTTGCCAGGGTTACCAGGACAGCAAAAAAACTGCCACAAACTACGCTGACATACGTCTCAAAATTCGAAATACCCTAAAAAATATAAAATAAATAATTTCCTTAACTTTTTAGTGTTTCCGTAACGTTTTATTCAAAACATCTCAGCTGCCTTATATGAATTTCTGGAATTGTCGTTTCGCTCACAAATGAATTAACTTGGTACAAGTCACCTACAGAAAATAATATATAATTTAAAAGCGACGATTCGCGCGCTTCGGGCAAGATTATTTGTACGATTCGACTCATAATCCCTGTTTGTTAACCTATTGGTTAACAAATAAATAATAGTTCAAAAAAACAAAAAAACACGCTTCCAAGGAAAACCAAACTAAAAAGTACAAAATAATGGAAAAAAAGCGCGCGAATCGTCGCTTTTAAATTATATATTATTTTCTGTAGGTGACTTGTACCAAGTTAATTCATTTGTGAGCGAAACGACAATTCCAGAAATTCATATAAGGCAGCTGAGATGTTTTGAATAAAACGTTACGGAAACACTAAAAAGTTAAGGAAAAAGTACTCTAACTTTATATAATAAAATACAAAACCTAATACGATTTTCTACAATTGACGATTCGCCCAAAACTAAACCAATTTCGTGTAAGTCCTATAGAAAATATTATATTATTTAAAAGTGACAATTAGCCCAATAAAAAAAAAATGGTTTATTTGTTTTTTGCTCCTTATTTCCAATGCGGGTGAGTTCATTCGTGCGAGTCGACTAATCTGAGAAAATTTATGAGGTGAATAAGACATATCTAATTTATGTAGATTAGATATCTTCCATCTTTAACAAAAAACAATATTGTCGGTTACATGCTCATTGATTCATAAGACCTCATTAGACTCACTTCCGTCACAGGCCAGCAGAAGTATTTATACATTCAAACATGGTACGACTTTCATCCGTCCAAATTCAAAAATGCTCTTCCTTTAAAATTCAGGTCAGACTTCGCATGATTTGGGCACAAGAAATGTCCAGTTGTTGAATAAAATAGTATTGCTCATACGACAAGCCTATCTAATATGACCAAAGGACCAGCGCTACCCGAACTGGGCGAGATGGACTGAATAATAAATAACGTTCAAGGGATTAGGAGTTAAGAGTCACATTTCTAATTAGAGATTACAGTTATAATGATTAAAGGGTCTGTAGTAAATGGAAGATCAAAGTAAATGAACTACTGAGTTACGTCATAGATGATGAAAGAGAATCTTACGAAGTGAATATATTTTTGTACGTACTCCTAGATCCTACAGAAAATGTGTAAACTATTTGGCAAAATTGTTATTAATACATATCTTGGGCTTCTGCCTCAGTAACAACAACCAAACGGGTCGATCGATCAGGTGAAGCTTAGCTTGCCGCGGATGGTCCGTGGATGGATGACCAACTTTACATACCAAGACCCCTACATGCCTCGAAAAGCACGATGACCTGTTGGTCCCAGTTGTCATCTGCAGATCTTGGACAGTCTTTACGGATCATCAGAAGCCCGAAAGTAACACAACCAGTCTTACCAAGGGATATCGTTATACCCAGTTACTAGGTTATGGAGGTCAGATAGGCAGTTAATCCATGTTAAATACTGGAATTAAGTTGCATCCAAATAAACTGGATGCCGATCCCAACATAGTTGGGAAATAATGATGATGGCATACAATACTCTTAATTACATGATGCTTTACGAATCCAATTGCATTAATTATGTTTAGAGATGAATACTGAATTACTATGTTGACTGTGTGGTTTCGATAATTGGAATCGTACATAATTAGTGTCAAACTTTAATCAAATATAATTCTGGCTGCAAATGAGCCCACAAAGTGTCAAATAATGATTAATTATCGTATCAGATAGATTTCAAATTAGTATAGGATTAATTGGAAATACCGCCAATGCGCGAAATTGTTTGGGAGAAAGAGATTAAAAAAACAAGAGTCATCATCATCTGCTGAGCCTTTTCCCAACTATGTTAGGGTCAGCGTCCAGTCTCACCGGATGCAGCTGAGTACCAGTATTTCACATGGAGCGACTGCCTATCTGACCTCCGCAACCCAGTAACTGGGTAATACGATACCCCTTGGTAAGACTGGTTGTCAGACTTGCGGGCTTCTGACGACCCGTAACGACTTATCTAAGATCTACGAAAGACAGTCGGGACCAACGGCTTAACGTGATTTCCGAGGCACGGAAGACCATCCACAGACCAGCCGCCGCAAGCGTAGCTTAACCGAAACGATCAGCCCGTGCGGCTGTTATTACGAGTGCGAGAGAGAAAAATGAAAACGCTTAGTAAACTTGACTATAAAAGGTGGATCACTTATGCAGTAAACAATGGTAAAAATCCTTATGAAGAGTCTCAACAGTTTTAAAGTAGGACGTATTATTTTGAGAATATAAAATTGCCGATATCGAAGGCAGGTAATCATGGGACGTTATCAATTTCCTTCAGAAGAAAAAATAAATATCTACAAAATGTTCGCATAACATTGACGTTGTCCTTCAAATAGTTGAAACGAATCATATAAACTATACTATGAATTGTCTATGGCCTTCACCTCTTTATGTGACATCCGCTAGCATTGTATTTTAAACGTTGTATCACCGCACCTTACCAAGGCCATCTTTTAGTGCATCAATGACAGTTATGACATGCTTTATTTGATCTATAATGTGAATAGTAACACTTCTAGGTATAATGCAACCCATTTTAGTCGTCAAAAATGGACTGAAATTATATTTTACTTTATCATGATCTAAGCAATAATTTCTGCAGAGCTCTTTTGCTTTCCCTTGTATTGAAGAATTGGTTATGGAAATCTATTTATGTTGTCGAATATTTGATGTTGTATTCTTGTACATTATTATTATATTAAAACGATAACCTTTTAATGTGTTTAAATATTATCCAGAAATAAACAGTAAGTCTGTGTGTGGACAACAGCACAGTTTTTACAAATAATTAGAATTTGGGATTTGTTCAACGATGTTTTATTGAAACGTTCCTAGGAAGGTAGCAGAACTCTGCATAATTCAACTAAAAAGGAGGATTTCACATTGTAGAAGAGTTCCCGTCAAGTCGCTTTCAACGGACACAATGTGGAAACAAATTCATTTATTTAAAAAATAAACATCATGAATTTGAATTCTGATTCCGTTCGAATATAGAACCAATATTATTCGTCGGCTGTTTATTCTAGCACCTTGCTTTATGGTACGATGGAAATCAATTCATTTCCGCTTTGGAACACGAATTTAATCTACATATTAGTCAGTGGAGCATTAGAATATATTAATTAACAAGTGACGCTTGAAATGTTATCGGATTAATAAGCTTCAGTAGTCGCGATCATGTTAGTGGCATATCGGTGAGATAACGTTTTGTGATAAGGCAGTATACGCGGTATATTACCTGCGTTTGTTATATGAGATTCTCTTTATCTTTCACTTTACGCTCTTTTGATTCGTTGCGGCTCTATATGACGAGTGTGTTTCCTTTTTTAAGAGAATAAGGCTTTGGACATACGCTGACATACATATATGGCGACACCAAAACCTATAATAAGTCAATGGTTTTCGTTGTTGCTGGCGACATGTTGAGGGACATTAATTGATTGTTTTCTAGTCAATACGAGACTTTTGACAAGGTATCGTAACAACCGTAGATTGTTTTAATTTAAATCACCTTAACCTTCTTTGACGACATTCTGGCAAATGATTATGTTTCAGTATGGAAGTACATTTTGATTTCTTATCAATATTGATTGACGACATCAATTTAAGTAGGTATGTTCACACTAGCTCGAGACTGATTGCTATTATCAATCAAGCAATTAGGTTTTTCCGAATAAAATTAATTTGTTTACTACTGACAGTATCTTCTATAGTTAATAATATGTACCTATTTAGTAGTTACAGCAACCTTTGAGTAACGCAAGTTTTAATAGAAATCGGCCTACCAAATTTACGACTCAGAAATATTATGTGTAAGACACTTTTGGAGCACCTAATTTCAGTTTTGTTTGTTTTGAGATCATGCAGAGAAGAAATGAGCTTGATCACCACTCAATAATGAGTAACGGCAAAAGTAAAGTAATTCAAATGTATATGAATATAATTGACTTTGTTGAAGGCGATTCCAGCATTGGTTTGTGGAAAAGTCTGAAATCAACACAAATGAGTCAATAATATGCCTCAACATAAAAACCAATAGAAAAATTATTATGAAAATAAAATCAAACATTTTTTCGATACGATTAAACTGTCAGAATATGACTTATGCTATGTTATCTGTCTATTCGATCTTGTCAACGTAGCGTCGATTGAAAGCCGATAGTAACAGACATAATGACAATTGTTTGAATGTTGTTCCACAAGCAAGAGTTTTCGGCCAGCCTTTTTATTATTCGATTCGAATTCGATGTTCAAATACTTTTGACAGCTGTCAAACTGCCTTTTGTATGACGGTGTTTTATTGTTGATTTAGGTAAAGATCGATTAAGTTGTTTCATTGTAAATGTTACTAAATTTATGGAAAGACTGGCGCAATTTTTTTTTCTTTTCGATAAATTTAGAAAATAAATGTGTATTTAAATTATTGTGTCTAGGTACTGAACAAGACATATTTATACAATTTTATGCCACGCGTAAAAGACTTTAAAAGGAAATTATTCATACTGCTGTTTCGTATAACAGAAATGGTTTCGCTCTAAGAAATTTTCAATGAAAGCAAAGGAAGAAATTACAACCACATTTTCCTCCAGAAGATGCACATTACATTTTTTTTTTTTCATTTACTAAGCAATAACGAAGCTAATTAGTGTGCCAATAGTAGATGCTTCACTAAACTAAAATACTGCACTGGTGTACACGATTCTTAAGTATTGAGATCCTAGCTGGGTTGACCGAATATTTGAAACATTTGGTAAATAAAGAAAGAAAAGAAAAAACACACTGACTCGCAAAAACAACACAATAAAGTGAAAAATAACTTTAATTTTGGAAGCCTTCCTTGGTTTCGGATTTTCGTTTTTGTTTTTGCCACCAACTTAAATTGAATTTAAAGTTGACTTTGTAGTGTTTTGTAGTGAATCGGGTGTTTTTTTAATTCCCTTAAAATTCGTGGCGCAGAGAAAGAACAAAAAAAGGCTGATCAGTGGCAACAGTATCCTATGTCATTAATCTAAATTTAGCAGCACCGTAATTGCGGAATAAATTTCCATCACAAACCGATAGTTATGAAAGAAATTCCTAAACTATTGATTCATCGGTTTCAAAAAACGTCTGGTTAACAGGGTTAATAATGCAATGAACATAGCTTAACTGCCTGCCATCTGCCTACTCTTTTGAGGAATTGTTGGCGTGATCTTTCACCATATTTCAAAGGCGAAAAAGCCAATTCTCATAATTAAAAACGTCCAAAATCTGGTCGCACTCTCATCTCAGCGACAATCAAATGTCAAAAACTTGTCAAAAATGTATGGAAACTCACGGTATTCTTGACAGATTGGCACTGAGATCACACTGTGAACGTTCTTAAAATTAAGAGAATTTCCCCTCTGGTAACAACGATCAGATAACATTTTTATTGAAAAACAAGACTTCAAAGGCTCACTAATCCAGACGACAAAGTTTGTCACACCAATCGATAGTTTATAATTATAAAGAGATTACTGAACTTTGATTGGAAAATTTTAAATTGAAATGTTTCTGTTGTAGTTGAGAGTACCTATTTTGTAAAGCAAAAACTCTTAGGCTTTGTAGAATAAGCTGTGTGTTTATAACAACTTAAAGCAGTTATCAGACGCTTCAGTTTTTACTCAGTTTTGCCTCTTAAAAAATAAAAATAAATATCTTAGGACAACCAACACACCGTTATCTGATCCCAAACTAGGCAGAGCCTGTACTATGGCAACCAGACAACTGATAAACATACTTATGAAGAAGAATACTGTTACTTAGAAGCGTTTATCCCGCACGGGCTGGCAACATCGCATGTCTAATGGTTTTTCGCAACAATTTTTAGTTCAATTGTTTTTCAGCCACGCACTAGGTCGTTTTCCCGGGTAGTGCTGGACGTAAAGAATAGCACTATCCCAAGTCTTACCGTGGGTGTCGTAAGAGGCGACTAAGGGGCTTACTAGAGAATGGGCAGCAGCGTTATCTTTTCATGTTACCACCATACTGCAATCACCAATCCGCTTGCCAAGCGTGGCGATTATGGCAAACTCCCCCAGATTGAGGGAGGCCTATGCCCAGCAGTGGACGTCTTTTGGCTAAAATAATAATAACTAGTTCGTCAATATTTATAATAATTTTTAACATTTACTTTTTTTCATTGTGGTACGGATCCCTTCATCTGCGAGTCGGACTCGCACTTGCCCGGTTTTTTTTTTACTATACTTACGTTAGAATACCTTAATATTAAATTGAAGTACTTTTGCACTAAAGCTCGATATGTTCTACGTAATGCCCTACTTTGTGAAGTGAAGAGGAGGATTTATCCATTCAATAAATTACTGCAGTGACTGATATTCACTTTATTATCATTGATGCAGTTAATAACTTAACACCTCTTCTGCGCAGTCAGTAATTTATGGGTTTATTGAGGTTGGTGCAATAAATAACGATCAGTTGAAAACGAGTGATAATTATTTGCACCTTATTGATAGTGAAAATATTTCACGGCATTTAAATGAAATATGTTTTTTCATTTCAATTCGGATCATCATCATTTCAACAGAAAGACGTCCACTGCTGGACATAGGCCTCCCCCAAGCTCCGCCAATTCGACCGATGTTAATTTGGATGCATCAACTAAAATGAAAAGTGTTCGAGAACGGGCGCCATCAGTTGAGGCTGGTAATCTCTTAGCTACCACGGCATATTTATTTTTGGTTTAGGTGATTTTTGTTTTCTGTTTAGGTATATTTGCTGTACTTCGACGCTTTTAACGTATACGTCTTTTATTTACATCAATTTCACATATAATTATTAATTTAACTCTAATTCTCTATTTAATTTTTCATATTTTACCCTGTTGGCGAAAGAAATTAAAAAAAAAAAAAAACAACAAAAATTGTGTCTGCACCACAGAGAATATTGGATTCACTAAATTCTGCTTAAAAATAAATTAAGTTCTCAGAGGCTTTTTATCTGCTTTTGACAGTATTCCGTACTGTGTATTAACTATGGGTCACATAGTTGATGATTCTCTTTTAATAAAATTATACCCTATTAAATATTATCCTTTTATTAAAACAGACTTTTGATAAAAGGGTCTCTGAATTATGAACCCTACGATTTATCTATATAAAGGTCAACTATAAAATTAAATTTTAATTAATTATGGACCCTATGATTAAAATAAAAGAGTAATTAACTCTTTTGAATTCCCCGCCTGCTAAGTACTGCACAATCATTAATTACAGTTAAAGCCATAGTAACTTAAAAATACTATATTAATGACTTATTTGCCTCACCGTTCTCTTTACAAAATATTACTTATTTTTCACAGTAATTATAACGTATATTTTTGCTTCAATGATGGATTATGTAGGGTTCAACATAATAATATATATATAACTAATGATACCGCCGCTGTACAGCCATGTTTAGACAAGGTAAATAATAAATGTGAAGCCAATTATACCTTTGTGTAACACAGCTAAGTACATTATACTCATGACAGACAAATGCATATTTTAAGAAGAAAGAAAATACAGAAATTATTATAATGCGAAGGGATGTAAAAACATACAAATAGCGCAACCACATTAATAATGTGTTAGCACTAAGGCTTACACAAGTGTCTATATAAGAAAATAAATACCTTTACTAATATATTAAAATAAAACCGAAAAATGAACTCTCTTCATCCTAAAGCGATGGTCCCATGGCCCATTAACTGCCAGGTCGCGCCAGGCATTAGTACGCCTGTCGTCGCCCGCGCCGAGCATACTCACGGTGTGTGTCAGTTGCCCGCTATTCGAACATGTCAAGCGATAAAGAGCGTATTGCTGCGAGTGCAGCAACTCTGGTTACAATTAGTCGTCAACATTTGAAACAAAACAAAGCAAAAATACAGTACAGGCGGCGACAGGCCCCCCTGCGCCACGCCGCGCCTTTGAACTTCCCAACTCGCCTCAGATCAAACGGGCAATGACAGGCCACCACAGGCCTCATCGGATTTGACGGTGTCTATGACCTGTCGGGCTCGCCTGGCGCAACCTGGCCTGTGGGAAAGCGGGCCGTAGGACCTGAGCATTACAAAATTGTATTGCCTTTCAATTTAGGTAAAGCAACCAAAGTGAATTTTTCAATACCGCCATGATCGTCATTTCTGTACCTTTCAACTAACTTAAATCAATTTAGTTGAACCGTGTAATTTTGCCTTAATTTCTGTTAGCTCAATAACAATTGACAAACTTTGATTCACAGACACAGCGACATTCCTCATTTATATTAACTACTAACAAATACCGTATACTAACAATAATTTAAACCAAAACAATAGTTATAGTTGCTAACAAGATCCACAATAGGAACAGAAACTATGCAGCACAGAAAGTTTAATTGGTATTGACTTGAAACTTCATGGCTAAATGCGACGCGATGTTAGATTCTAAGTCAAAGTGAACCTAGGTTACAAATAACTTCAAGGGACATTAGTAGTTCTGAAAACAAAACTTTTATTAGGTCGATAGATAACGTTAAGCTACGTTTGCCGCGGTCAGTCCATGGATGGGTGCTTCGTGCCTCGGAAAGCTTTTAAGCCGTTGGACCCTGCTGTTATTCATGGATTTCTTACAGTCGTTTCGGGTCGTCAGAAGCCCAAAGGTCTGACAGCCAGTCTTACTAAGGAGTATCGTCTTTCTTTGGAGGCCAGATAGGCAGTCTCTATAGGTCTATAGGTGACTCTATGTAAAATACTTATTGCGGTTGGTCCGTGGATGTATGACCTCCTTTACATTTGGACTCCGTGTCTCGGAAAGCACGTTAAACTGTTGGTCCCGACTGTCATTCGTAACGTAAGAAGCACGAAAATCTGGTAACTAGTCACCTTACTAAAGGGTATCATATGACCCAGTAAATTCTGTGTTGTAAAGGTAAATAGACAGTCACTCCATGTAAAATACTGGTTTTCAGCTGCATTCGGTTATACTGGAAGCTGATTCCTACATAGATGAAAATAGGCAGATGATGATACTAAATTCACTATAAGTATAGCACATTAAGCCTGATGGAAACTGGACGAAATGTAATTAGACGGAAAATATTAAGGATATAGCAACAGAAATATAACTAAATTAACATCTACCTACTAAGGTTACAGACCATTCATTTTTTATTATTTTAGGACACGACCTAGCAAAAGTTGATTCGTGTTTTACTTTTTCCCATTGTTAAAATAGTAACAGTTTTAGAACAAATTTTAATTAGACAAGAGAAGTTACAACCACAGAAATAAAAATATTAAACTGAAAATAAAATACAAAGCGATGTAAAATAAACAGGCAGCGTTTAGCTCAAAAAATAAAAAGAAAAACAACAATTTTATACCATCATGTATTCGAACAGGAGCCATAAAATGCCGTTTCCAACATGTTATTAACAAAGTTGGGTTGAAAGCTAAAACTAAACAGTAACAGTAAAACTATTCGCCGAAGTACGTAGTTAGTAGTTACGCGACCCAATAGTATGTAAACCCATGCTGATTGATCACATCATGGGTAGATGAAAGTTGTAACAATAAATGGGGTATATTTATTTCATCCTCTAAAAACTTTTTGATCTTCTAATGATGATCGCGTATTTTACACGATGATCTTCTAATAATATTCTAACTATTTTTATTTAAAAACTGTTAGTGCCGTTAAAGTTAATCGCAGTAACTAAGCTAGAGCTCCCCGACCGATTAGGTTAGGTTGGCTTTTAGACAGTAAAAGACTGACAGAATCCTCAATCCGTAAAATGTTGGAACTGTGACCACTGACTGTAACGCCAACAACTTGGTACAGAAACATTCAAGTTGATGTAAAAGAGGATCAATAAATATTAAAAGAATATACAATTAATATTTTTAGGAAATCAAAACAGTAGTTATATGAGAATCAATTAAAAACATGCCATACTTAATAAATATAAGCTAATTATCAAAAGTTGAGCCGTGGCTGCAAAATTTTACGGCTGGGCTATTAAAATGGCGCCGTAAGACGAACATGCCTCTTTAGGTAAGGTCTTAATCTTTATAGATTCGATAAAATTTTCTTTTACCTGATAGGCCTTTGTTCGTTATCGATTTTGCTTCATATTATTAAGAAATTTGGTAATAGAGAGACCTTTTTACTTGTCTTCTATTCACCGATAGAAAGTAATGAGGTCAGGTAAGTGGGATAGACTATAATATTTTAGATATTTAAATGAATAAAGAACAGGGGATGAAACGTGAATGGAATAAATTCGTGGATTATTTTCTTGATATGGTCTGAAAAAGATTTTGTAAAAGGCGATCAAAGATTATTGAAGAAATTTTCCTAGAAAATAACGTTAATGTGGTGATTTTGTTCAAGGGTAAGTACTTACTGGTGACGAAACTATGAGATGACAGAATTATTTTTAAAGGCACCCTTTTACAAGGCAACTTGATACAGTGTGATTTAAAAACATCTTAATGGCGCACCTAATGATCAGATTACAGATACAAAATATAATTTATGAAACTGCAAGTTCTTAGAACTGGATGAATCACCTTATTGGTGATATTGTTCAGAATGGTAAGGTGCGTAGTACTCGTAACCAGCGTGCGTGTATGACCACATCTATGAACGTAAACGGGGCAAAAGTATGTTATGATTGTAGAAGGTGGCGTTCTGAAGTTTCTGCCTATCCTCTTGGGAATAGGCGTGAAAACATGTATGTAGGAAATTCTGTAACGTTAAATACTTTTCATTTACCGTACGCTTTTCTGACTTCTTTACCCAAAGGGAGGGGTTTTGCCTTGGCAGGCGGGTTGGCGATCGTAGTATGGTGGTAAAACGCATAGAGAACGCTGCTTCCCATTCTCTAGTAAGTCCCTTAGTCGCCTTCTACAACAACCACGGAAAGAAATGGAATGGTGCTATTCTTTACATCACACGAAACGCCGACCTCATTTAGTTTTAAAAATATGACTGATGTGTAAAAGTGTTTGCAGAAATAAAATCATTTATCATTTAACACTGAGAAGTAAAATATTTAGAAATACATGAAGACGTTTGGACATGCTCCTTGTCAACATCGTGATGTTAGAAATTTTAATAACGCACAATAATGAGAGCGTGTCATAATGTCACAGAACCGTAGTTAAGGAATTCTACAACATTGTTACCGAGCGCAACTATTAATAAATTTCTGCAATTCTACGCTATATCGTGCCTGTCTCTAATAAAGTTCGAGTGGTCTTTCCGCTGTAGCGTGTGCGCATAACTAATGAGCACGTAATAAAATAAATCAGCTTTACAAGTGGTCAGGAACGGGTTGCTAATAAGAGAGTTGCGTCTGAATAATGTTGTAGAGGACTGTAGGCCTATTCCTGTAATAAAATCGTTTAAATTCTTGACAAATAATGTTGAAATTTTGTTGAATTTTTAAGTAAATTACAGCTATTCTTGACAGATTTAGATTGAGATTTGGATTGCGAACGTTTGCTGAAATTATTAGAAGTGGCCCTCAAAAACGAGGTTTGTACTTTTTGTTTAATAAAAATGAGTACTGAAGCCATGGTCTTTTCTCTGCATATTATTAAAATTAGTAGAATAATAAAGTACTAATTACTTAAATAAAATAGAAAAATGATGTTAGAAAGATTTCATTTCGTTCCGCCAATACAGATAATGTAGTTGAGGACGAAACAAAGAACAAATTTAAGAAACCAAAGAACTAATCTAAAAACTTTTCACTTGATATAAAAAAGTGAGTTTTAACATATTTAGTTGAAGGTTTTTTGGCCAAATATAATAAAATAAATGATTGGAAACAAACAATTCTAGACTATGAAAATAGGAAAATCGAATAAAAAAACCTAAAATCCGTTTAAAAAGTAAAAAATAATAAAAAAAAACTCAATCTTGAAGTACCTAAGTATGTATTAATAATTCAAAAAAAAATACGTCGCGTTGGGGGACCGCTCCAAACCTAACAATTTACTTACAAATAGTCTATTACCTAACTGAAGAAAACTTTTATAAAATGACTTCTAAATATTGCATTTAGGATACGACTGTCAACGACGTCTGCCCTCGCAGAGCGGTCCCCCAACGCGACGTATTTTTTTTTGAATTATTAATACATACTTAGGTACTTCAAGATTGAGTTTTTTTTATTATTTTTTACTTTTTAAACGGATTTTAGGTTTTTGTGTCGGGGGTTTTTTAAATTTTTAATTTAATTTTTTATTTTATACTTTTTATAGGTATACTTATTATAATGTAGATTTTGTTAAGTTGTAAATACATAGAACTTCGCCGTGGCCAACAGGAAGATGGGAAGCTTCCAAAAACAATATCAATTCAATTTGATGATGCCACTATCGGCCGGAGTTGTGTTGACGATAATGGATGGATTCTGATAAGGCCACATAATGTAACTTTTCAAGGTCTTAGAGGATATGGAAATATTGAAAGAACAATGTTTCCTATAATTTTATGTTGGGCGATTACGGCATATAAGTTGCAAGGCACTACAGTTGAAAAAGCTGTGGTTTACTTAGGTAAAAGTACTTTCGCAAAAGGCCAAGCCTATGTAGCCTTAAGTAGAGTATTTTTACTCTGCTTCAGGCTACATAGGCTTGGCCTTTTCCTTGGATGGTGTAGCAGTTTGTGAGCTCGACCAAAGAAAACTATTTAATAACCCACATGACAAATCATCTTTAGCAGAATTGTACAGACTGAGATGTAGTCATTGATACTCTCACGTGACAATCGGATTTCCATGTCCCAATTTTCCCACCACCAATTTTCTCATCAAGCGAAGCTTGAACATTCTCGATTAAGTCATCAATATTCTCTTTCAGTGCGCTTTCATTTGAGACCCCACTCGAGTATATTTGTAGACATTCGGTTATTCTTCCCCACTTTCACCCCTCACAACTTTTAAACGGCTCAACCGATTTTCATCAAACATGTCTAAGAACACTCGCACATAAGTCGCCTTTTATACAAAAAAACAATAATTGAAATCGCTTCATCCGTTCGGGAGCTATGATGCCACAGACAGACAGACACACAGACAGACCGACACACAGACAGACAGACAGACAGACAGACACGTCAAACTTATAACACCCCTCTTTTTCCGTCGGGGGTTAAAAACTAAAATGAAACATGTAAAGTGAAGACGAAATGAAATTTTCTTCAATTTACTTTAAGAATGAGACAACAATTTTATCAATTTGACTTGGTTTCTGGCCGGTAACGAGTAACCCTTTTTTTATGGATGGGAAATCATCAAATGACTTCTCCCTCTCTGGGCGGAGCGGGAGGGCGTGTCAGAGTTTTACTGACTAAAACCCACCCGTGTTCCTTCAGTTGCTTGCCCATGTGCCAGGGTCACGGTATGTCTTTCGAAAAATCTCGCGACCCTGGCAGACCGAGTAACCCTAAAATTGTTAATTATTGCAAACATTTGGCCTTCATTTAATGACTGAAATAGTTTGCGCTTCGTAATGTTGGCAGAGATGTGATAAACTTTTTCTAAAAGAAAAACAAATAGAACGTGAACATCTGTGACAGACAGACATATATGTAATTAACAATTAACACTTCGATCCTATTTCTGATGATTGGATTGTGACTCACAGAGAAAAGAACAGTTTTTTGTTCGAAGAAAATTGTGTTGAAGAATAAAAGTTCGGTGAAGGTCAAACTGTCGAGGTGGACAGAAATTCTGTCTCACAGTTAATTTAGTATGATAATCGTAGTTGTGAAGTAGAACATGGGCCATTTAATGCCTAGTTAAACTCAGGTTACCTTCAAACGACAGGCGTTAAGAGAGAGTTGACGCACGCTAAGTTTGGAATCTTCGAGAAAAACGCTCGTCAGCATGTGAATGTCTAAGTAACTAAATCAGCTGTACCAATGTGCAGGAACGGGTTGGTACTAAGAGAGTTAGTCTGAATAATGTTGTGCCTCCAAAACTATCGCATCTTCAAATGTAACAGCATTCTGAATGCCCGAACCAATAAGTTCTTGATTTAATATATTCTTAAGACAGGTCTACGAATTTAGTCTACCAACGATCCCACCTATCGAATATAAAGGCAAATAGCTCCAGTCCAATTCTAGTTAAGCTTCGAATATTAAATCTTCAAGACGCTCAATCTAATCGCTAGGAGGTGCCGGTAAATTTGATTCACTCCGCTGTGGTATACTCACTTAGTATAATACCGAGTCTAGTGGAAATTGAAACCATAAATTTTATAGAAGAACGTTTAGCTTGATATTCTTTGAAGAAATTCTTTAAATCTTTAAACCGAGCTATATCACATATCAGTTACAACTTACGAGTTGTTGGTCGCTAGTTCGAACTGAATCAGACAACTTTCCTTTGTGTATTTAATGTCATCACTCTGCTTTTATAACGGTAAAGGAAAACATCCTAAGGAAGTCGGCATGTTCTAGAACCAAAAATTTGAGGGCTTGCGACATTCACCAACTCACACTGGTCCTGCTTGGTGTATTATGGCCCACTCTCACAGAGGCGACGTCTGTGTCCCAGATGTACGAACATTATGGACTGATCAATGTTTATGCTTAAATCATGAGCTTGAATATTTATCGGGGATTTTTATGTGAGATACTGAACTGGATCTTGTTTTTGAGTTAATTTGGAAAACAAGAAAAAAAACTTTTTTGCAAAAAAAAAAAACAACCGACTTCCTTAAAAACACTACAAAGTGAAAAATAACTTTAATTTCGGTAGTCGGTGTCTTAGGATCTGTATTTATGGTTTTTTTGCCACCGACTTCCGAAATTAAAGTTATTTTTCACTTTGTAGTGTTTTTAAGGAAGTCGGTTGTTTTTTTTTTTTGCAAAAAAGTTTTTATTTTTAAATTTTTAGTTGTGGTATTCACCCTGCACTAATTCCAAACAAACAATGCATATTTATGCGATAGCAGAAATCGCGGTTGATTTCCTGTCATTTTTTAAAGAGTTCCGGTGTCTGTCTCCCGAACTCATCATCAGATCTATATGAAAATTATATGGGACCATTTCGGAATAAACCCCTTTCGAACAAAAAAAGAATTTTACAAATCCGTCTATATATGACGGAGTTATGGCCGAACATACATAAAAAAAAAAAAAAAAAAAAAACATATAAACATCCGAATTGATAACCTCCTCCTTTTTGAAGTCGGTTAATAAGTATTACTACCTATCAATGAAAAGTAATGACAAAAATATTTCAATAAAGACAGTGATCATGGAACAAAACTTTGTCTATGATTTCTCATGATTGGTAACCGATATATTTTGTTTCCTCCAGTATCCAACTTCAGTGTAATTAAAATAAAAATTTATATTTTAGTCTTGGCATAAAATTACCTACAATTTAAATACAAATAAAACAATAGCAAAATGAATTGAAACAGGAAATAGTTTAGTCTCTGAGAGAATTTCAATTAACGGACTAGTACGTACTACCAAGAGGATTACTTTTCTCAAACGGACTTAAAACTGCCAGAAGAATTTAATTTAGCACCGGCAACTGCAGTGATTACGAGGAAATCTGATTCCGTCTTATTATATATCTAGGTTTATGCTCAAACTCAGCACGTTTAAACTATGGGGCCATTTTTTAATTTTTATCTTTATGTAGTATACTATATAGTTCTTAATACACTGATGACAGCTTAGTGCCAAAATAAAAGCATCCAGACGAACAGCAGGTACTAATTAAAAATGAATAATATTTGTGTGACTGGTCAAAATGGATCGAGAAAAAGTATCAAGCTTCAATAAGAAATACATTAAAATATATTTTTAAGTACCATAATTCTGATACTGCTTCGTTGGTCTAGCGTTTGCAAAACATATTGCTGAACACGAGGCCCTGGGCTTTCTTCCCGGGTCGGGTTTTTCGCATGTGGTAATTCTCAGTAGCAATCACGAGTCTGAATCTGTGCCCGAATGATGGCAATAGGTTATCCTCTAATAAATGGGACTTAGAAACTGTAACGGTTTACCAACAGTCGATTGGTCCATGAACCGTTGGTCAACATTATTTTTAACCCACTAACTTTTCATCCAAAGGACTTTTCACCCACGAACGTTTCGCCAACATAACTCAACGTCAGTGAATGCTTTACCAACAGAATATGGATGTGCGAATAACACTTGAGCGACAAAACTGTATTGCGACTGACATAGTTCGAATGCACGCTTGTGCGGCACACTGAATCAAGTCGTTTCTAGCACTCGCCGGCCGCTGCCGCGGCACCGCTCGCTTCGCTCGCTCGGCTCGTGCGTAGGAGGTCACAGTTTTAACCTAACCTAACCTAGTGTACTATGTGAACTCGAGTTTTTGGTCAAAACATTCTGATGGTAAAGCATTCACTGACGTTGAGTTATGTTGGCGAAACGTTCGTGGGTGAAAAGTCCTTTGGATGAAAAGTTAGTGGGTTAAAAATAATGTTGACCAACGGTTCATGGACCAATCGACTGTTGGTAAACCGTTACAGTTTGTGGGACTTAAATATCTATTAAATATCTTTAATATCTTTACGTGTGTGTACTACATGAACAACTCTCCCTAATCCTTCGAGACTACTGTACAGGCATGATGTTTTGCTTTGCATTATGAAATTCTTTCAGAATGTTGTTTTTAATGCATTATAAAGATATCGCATCTAAATTCAAAGTTAAAATATTTTATAACGTACTTATTATTTTTATTGCAAGCTACAAACATTTCATTCAGCAATTTGAATTTCTGAAAGTTGAATTATGCAAGCTTTGAATTAAAGAGACTGCATATAAAAATAAAAAAAAATAGCCAAGTGAGAGTCGGACTCGGATATTAAGACTCGAGAGGAAAGGCACAGACACAGAAAAAAACACGTTTCTTTTATGGGGACCTTCTCTAATTTTTATCATTTTTTTGCTTTTATATAGGAAAATTTCAATTGTCTAGGTATTACGGTTCATGAGATACAACCCGCTGATAAACAGATGGATTGTCGAACGGACCGACGCGGACGCGATGCACGGACGGAGGTACGGGTAGTGGCAGCCAGCGTCGTAGTAATAGGGTCTCGTAGGCACTGTTTAGGTTCGGAACCCTAAAAACCTATTTAAAAGCAGCGAAAAATCCATGATATATATAGATACTGTGGTTTTCGCAATTAAATATAAAGGTTTCACAATATTGCAAATGAAAACGTACAAAGTAATATTATTCAAAGGCTCATACATTTTGAGCAAGGGACACCTTTTTTTCCATAAAAAAGAGCAAAATAAAGCTTATTGCCATCAGTCCCCAAACACGGATGTTACCGAGTTCCGTCATTTATATGAACGGCCCCCATCAAATTCGTTGGGGGCTTTTGAAAGTGTGCCGCATTGTGTTGATATAAAAATGACGATTTGGGGAATATATATTTTCATTTCTGTTCTACTTTAGATAAAGTTATACAAACGGATCAGTGAAGAGTGAATCAGGGTTTTTAGAGTATTTTTGATATTTTATTAAATATTTAAACTAGCAAAAGATGGAAAATAATCAAACCACTGGACAGCTATATCATTTTACGAGCTATCTCTCCCTAAGACAGTTTTAAAATCATAAAAGTAATATAATTTAGACTGAACTCGAGCAATAAAAATTTTCAATTTATTATTTGTTACCCCCAAGAGATCGTAAAAACTTTGGAACTATGTAAGGTATGCGGGTGGGTCTCCGTTCAAACTTGGGGGATATTAAAAAGTAATTTTATTATTGCTATGTCATCCCCATTTGGGGGAAATGGTTGAGGATATTGACTATGTGGCCTTGAACCTTTCGCTGGCTAGTTTAAACAAAGGAATCGACGGCTGACAGCATTTTCCTTGATTTTTTTTTAAATGATGCAAGCTTTTAATGGTCTCTTGGGAAGTGAGGAGAGGTTATTGTTTCGGTGTATTGGAATAGTTGAAGTAGCTGGTTTATAAAATTATTTAGTTTCTTTGCTTTTGTTGATCTTTTCTTTTGTTGATCTTTGCTTGTATCCCACTGCCCTCTGTCGTGTATGCATTTTTCTATCTCTTTCGAAATCAAAAAGAGATAGAAAAGAGAGATCTTAAGATTTAAGATCTCTCTACATTATTCTCACTGTCTCTCTCTCTCTCGTTCTTGCTTGATCACCCTAAGGTAGAATTTCTCTTGAACTACTTTACTTGGTCTTTTATTTCCCGAACACTTTCAAAATGTCTGCCTATATTACAGTAACCGTTACCTTACCTGTTTTACATTTCACTTATCCTCAAAAATCCTTGTCTACACAACAATGTATTTTATTCTAGGTTCTTTTTACAAAGTACCCTCAAAAACCTAGCAAGGACTTCATAAGTACCTCAAGTATACTTGTAAAATATACCCGAGAGTGCGAGTGAAGTGACTCGGCGCAAATCGCTTCAGTTCGTCCGGCCAACTTCGCTTTTTGTGCCAAATAGTTTATTAAACTGGTACCTACTAAACTTTGAACTTTGGTAGAAGTTTGAAGTGCCGTTTACTTCAATTATTAAGTGCTTTTAATTTTACGACTGTCTTCGCGGACCTACGGTATGGACACTCGAACTAACTTCCGAGTTACGATTCTTTAATAATTGAGAAGGACGGAACTGCTTTTCTTTTTTTTCAAGGATGTTTTTTGTTTTTATCACTGAATAATAAACGTTAAAGGAGGTTAGCAATTCCTTGCATAATCAGCAAATAATGTTCCTACTGCTGGGATACAGGCCTCCTCAAAGGGACTGCAGCATTATCCACCAGTCTGGCCCCTCACTGGTTTGGTTCTGGCAATTGTGAAGCCAATAACGTCTTTATTTATAAAGAGTCTGATTTTATTAGTTCCATTTCTGGAATGTGTCAATTTGAAAATCAAGTTTTGTAAAGACAGCGGCGGAGTATTTTTTTTAACGGACACTTGATTTATTGAGTAAATTCCTTTTCAGAATTCTTTATAAATACAAATGAAATTACCGATGTTTTGCTTTATTAGTAAAATGTTCATTGTTCATTTTATGAAAAAAAGAAATTGACATTTTCCTAAAAATCCAAATTCGGAAAATTTAATAAAAAGAAATTTACTGAGCGTCCTTTAATCTATTGGTTTTTATTATAAACTATTGTTTAGAAAAGCCATCGTGTGTTAGATTATTACCGAAACAATGGATGTTTCAAATTCTGTTATTCTAAAATCTGAATTCAAATTCCGAATATCAAATATCAAACACAAAACCAACATGAATAGTGAAAGAATGTCGATGGCGGTTTCAAATGACCGTACAGAAATAAAAAGAACACAAAAAAACAGTGCTGTAATTAATAACTGTTCGTTCATTGGCAGTTGGCTCTTTGTATACGTCACGGCTTTTTCTATTCTATTTTTATTCAGGGGATTGACAACCTTATTGCCATTGTGAATGTATTTCGTCTGCAATATTTTGCAATGAAAATGCATGACATAAAAATGGCCTGGTAACAGGCAGATTTTTGGCAATATCCAATGTGTTTGCTAAGTTTGCTTTTTAAAATGCTTTTTATATTTCATTATGGTGTGTTAAATTTAGTACATGTTTGTTTATAAAATTCATGATAATTACCAAACAATACCAGTCTTATTTCGTCATTAAATAATCTTGATTTCTATTTCTTTTTATCTTAAAGTAAACAGATATTGTCGATTTGAAAAATCATTAATTAAATACAGGTGCGATGCGACACTGCGACGCGACAATCGTATCGTAGAACAATTTCTATGAAAACTCAATGTAAATCGTTCTACAACAGTCGCGTCGCGCCTGTCTGAAAAAGCTTTTAAGCTTTGACCCAGCTGTGTTCTAAAAAAAAACAAAAAAAAAACGCAAAGACTAACAGCCCAATATTTAAAAAAAATTACACTACTTACAAGCAATAGAGATTCCTAAATTAATTATTCTCTACACACATCAATTTTGAATTCGGAAATCGATTAATGATTGGATGTTCCCGACCAACCTTTGACCCAGATGTTGATTCTCATGATGGTACTGTCAGCTCCAAGCAGATGTGTACGTATCATCGCATATAATGTAAAAAAGAATATAAGATTAAATAATAAATAAGCTAACAGTCTAAAAATAATATGTACGTGTACATAAATATGAAGGAAAAGAAGCATGGGAAATCATAAAATTCATCCTTTTCGTTGCATTGCAACATTGTCACGTTCGACAAGAATTTATTTTATTTTTAAATATACAGAAGAATTTGTCTTATTAAAAGAGTCGGCTCTTCTCCATCGGAAACGACTTATTGTAACCGTTGACTCAGATCACATTTCATGTAGGTCTATGTGAAATTAAATATTAAAACAAAAATGTTTTTTATTGTAAAAAATAAAATCTTTGTTCCATAAAATTGAACTAATAATAGACAAAAAATCATAAACATCATATTGGGTACTTAATTATCACTTTATATATTAATACAATAATATGGAACACATAATGAAAGCAATCAAATATTTTTTTATCGATACATGTTTTTGAAGCTGACTGTACCAAAATAGGAAGGTCAAAACTAGACAGTAATTATACTAGCCTATTGTAGACTAATATACAGTCCTTGACATGTAAAGTTGATGTTTTGTAGATATTTACAGTTCTATCCAATTTTAATCTTCAAATCAAACAACGATGGACATAGCTGTAAAAAACCCGTTTTTTAGAAGAAAGAAAAATTTTGATAATAGTAATTGTTTCTATCGAATTGATTGTGATTTTGTATTCGTTTATAATACACTGTTTGTCCATGCACCATTTGTCTATTTATTGGTTAACTAGGTAATACGATAAAAGTTATTGTATTTATTGAATACCTAATTATTATTATGATACGAAAGGGGTGCGGACTCTATAAATCCTTTTGATCCTCATGGATGTCTTTAGACTCTTCCTGACTAACATCACACGGTGTTCATCCAACTACATCTGGCAAGCAGACTAGTCCATTTCATCTAAATTTCGCAGAAGACTATAGTGACTATTTAAAAACATTGTCCTCAAATATTTATTTATAGCAAGTAAGTCACACTTTTCTCTGACTTAAATAGTCTGTTTTTACACAGAAAAGCGTGACTTAACTATGAGTTTAGGTCACACGTGCTATAAAGTAGTTTAACGATACGGGTGACTTAGTAGACGCTTATTGTAAGGCGTGAAATTAACGCCGTGCAGTAATGAACTTGAACTTAAGTCACATGTATCGTACTAACATATTATATGCTCTTTTTTCTACGTACTTTATAAAACTGTACAATTCATTCATGTTGAGAGGATGAATGAAGGACGGCTTATAAAAGGTATTTACAAGTTAGATGTAAGTGGAAACACCAGGAGGGGACGCCCTAGGAGGACATATAGTGACATTAATGTTTATGATCTTCAGAAAGGTCAAGTGTGTAGTACGCGCAACGGCGTGCGTATATGATCAGATGTATGAACCTAAACGAGGCAAAAGGAGTTTCGCAGCAGATAATAATAATAATATAATAATAATATTTATTTAGGTACATAAAGGTTTTGTAGTACATAAGGGACTTAAAAAGTAAGCATTATTAGTAAGGTACATGGTACAACGAATTCTTGGGTGAATCGCTACTCTCCTAGCTAGATCACTGAGTAATCTGTATTTAGGAGAGACAGTTTCCACTCCCAGTTTGAGTAGCACAATAATCATGTTAGTAAGCTTTAGAGCTTATAATGTAGATGTTGCCTTCTGTAGTTTCTGCCTAACCATAAGGGAAAAAAAAACTGGCCAAGTGCGAGTCGGACTCGCGCACCGAGGGTTCCGTACAAACCTGCAGGCAACGGTTTATGCATAAGGCTTATGTTTATCAAATTAAATGTTTTTTATTTTATTTTTATATTTGAGTTGACTGAATGAAAGGTAAATTGTGGTTTACGATTTATGACGTATAAAAAAAATACTTATTAGATCTCGTTCAAACCAATTTTCGGTGGAAGTTTACATAGTAATGTACATCATATATTTTTTTTAGTTTTATCATTCCCTTATTTTAGAAGTTACGGGGGGGACACACACATTTTACCACTTTGGAAGTGTCTCTCGTGCAAACTATTCAGTTTAGAAAAAAATGATATTAGAAACCTCAATATCATTTTTGAAGACCTATCCATAGTTACCTCACACGTATGGGTTTGATGAATTATTTTTTTTGAGTTTCAGTTCTATGTATGGGGAACCCCAAATATTATTGTTTTTTTTTTTTCTGTTTTTGTGTAAAAATCTTAATGCGGTTCACAGAATACATCTATTTACTAAGTTTCAACAGCATAGCTCTTATAGTTTCGGAAAAAAGTGGCTGTGACACACACGGACAGACAGACAGACATGACGAATCTATAAGGGTTTCGTTTTTTGCCATTTGGCAACGGAACCCTAAAAAAGCGTGAGTTTATGTATATATGTATTTATAAAACGAAATAAATTTAGTCAAACACTATGCAGTACATTTTTAAATCGCCTATTAATGCTTTCGTTACTTGCGGCTTATGTACCTAATCATAAACTTAACCCGTAATTTTACCTTTAATATAAAAGCAACAACAGTTACCTACGGAAGGTCGTCAAAACGAATGGTTAATGGCACTCGGTAAACATGCGGTTGTCGACCGTAGTCGACACCTATAAACGTTGATTTTTGATAAAGGTAGGTACTTATTTGATAACAAAAAATGGTAAATTTTTAATTAAACTTGACCTCAACAAGATAAACCGATGAAGCGTTCTCGAGTCTTTTTAACCGACTTCAAAAAAAGGAGGAGGTTATCAATTTGTCTGTATTTTTTTTTCTGTTTGTTGGCTCATAACTTTTGACTGGGAGAACCGATTTTGATGATTCTTTTTTTTATTTGAAAGCTGGTGCTTTCCGAATGGTCCCATTGTAAGGCTTAAATTTGCATTAAGTATTTGCGCGACAAATGAACGAATAACGCGATTAGATTAATGCGGGGTTATCTACCATAACTTAAAAGAAAAAAAAAGAAAAAGAAAAACTTTTTACAAAAAAACACTACAAAGTGAAAAATAACTTTAATTTCGGAAGTCGATAGCAAAAAAAAACCTTAATTACAGATCCTAAGACACCGACTTCCAAAATTAAAGTTATTTTTTACTTTGTAGTGTTTTTTTTAGGAAGTCGGTTGTAATTTTTTAGTAAAAAGTTATTTTTTGTGTGGTAGGGAAATCATCAAATGATGTCTCCCGCTCTTGGTGGAGCATAAGGGCGTGTCAGACTTTTACTGACTAAAACCCACCCGTGTTCCTCCAGTTGCCCATATGCCAGGGCCACGGTAACTCTTTCGAACAGATCTCACGACCTTAGCAGGAAAAGCGTTCTCGAGTCTGTGTTGTTAATATTTATTTTACATATACTTATGATAATTAAATGCCGTTCGTTAGTAAGCATTACCATATCACTGTTGGCTATTTTTTGTTTGAAAATGTTCGTAAGACCATATTCCCACGGATGTACAAATATCCCGATGGGATATTTGCGCACTAGATCTTCAACGAACTCATAGCGAGCGCTGAAAGCTGAAAGGCGAACAGTGTGTTTTTGACGCTCTGGGGTGTTTTATGTTAGATTCTCAATACTCATTTCAACACAGACTAGTTATTAATCTAGCCCAATAAAATCCCGCTGGGATATTTTTACGTTCATGCGAACGTGGACCTGTAGTGTGAAATTTAAAAATAAGCAGGTTATTTTAAAAGAAGCATTAGAAAAGTCTTCCGGAAAATGTTAAGTTTTGAGAAAAACGGAAATTGTATTTTTGAATTAATTATTGAAATTTTGATAGAAAAACATCTGTGGGGTCAGCTAGTCCTTAATAAATATTATTTTAAGCCCCTGTATCAGAGTGTGATATTTTTCTAGGAAATAAAAAGTAATTCCTATTTTACAAAGCTTCATGTTAAATCCTCACATGGCTTAGGAAAAATAAACTGTGAAGACAAAGACCGCAAAGTGAAATAGCATTCACGCTAAAAGAAAAAAGAAATGTAATGTATGAAGTCTGAAAAAATACTCTCTTTTACACTAGATAGTTACTATATTTCTTTGCAAAATAAAATAAAAAAACTAAAGTAATAGGTACATACGGTTATTTTCTTGTATTAAATAAAACGATGGTTACAGATGAGCTCGAGAAGAATGTGACCATGTTGATCTGAAAGTGAAGAGAAAATAGGTTAATGAATGTCTACAATACTGAAAAGGTTTGTTCCGTTACTGCTTAAATTAATTGTAATCAAAAGTTTTAAATAAGAAATAGAAATAAAATTCACAAATACAATAGCCTGTAGACATTCGAAAACTATATATATCCGATATATATCGGATGTACCTATTTCGAATCAATAGTTTGATTGAACACATTTTTTATTCTATATACGATTCGTTCGAAGTTATTTTATGGTTGGGCGAATCGACAACTCCAGAAATACGTATTAGGCTCTACTTAACATGTATTTGCAGTGACTATTTTTCATAACTTTATTGGATAAAATTTAAAACATGCCAATTGCCTCATAAATATTTCTGTAGTTAACGATTCGTCCAAAAACAGAAGTTCGTCCGAGTCGCCTACCTTTGGTATGTTTTTTTAAGTGTACGACCGATTGGGGTGAGGAAATCGTGCGAATCGACTAATAAGCCCACAAGTTTTAATAGTCTTCTTACAATAGACGACTATTACAACTCGTGCGGTGCAGGTAGCGTTCGTCCACTTTCTCAGTAAATGTTAATACTGGACAAATGAACTGAGCCTTTGACTAGTGTAATTAAAAGGTGCTATGTAGGAATTTTATTTCCGAATGTATGGGGGCAGTAGTCGCTTTCTAGGTTTAAAAGAAAACCTGCTCCATTTTGTCTTATACCGGATGACATTTTTTACCGTCTCGACCTTCATATAGTGTGTTGTGTAACTAGAATAGAAGGCAGGAAGGCCTTCAGATTCATCGCAGGTGACTAAAAGAGCGCGGGACGCGGGTGGACGGGGATGCATGTGCGGCTCGTGCGCCTGCGAAAGATCAATGAGGCCACCTATTGGCCAGCTTCAAAAAGTAGGAACGCGCTACGAAATCATCGATACATGCCGCGCATGATATGCGTTTCGATAGATTTTAATTGATTTTTTTATTATTATTTTCCAAATTTCTGTTTTTGTTGTTCTAGTATGAAAATGTTACTTTAAATGTGTAGTATTTATTGCTAGATCAATTTCATTACATGTTATTCAAAAATAAAAAAAATAAAAAAATCTATGCCAAAAGCTTCTACTCCGTTCACCTATTACACCCATTTTGTTTCAAGACGTTAAAAAATGTCACCCGGTATTATGCCATATCTTTAAAACACTGAATTGGGGAATTCCAGCAGAATTTCGCATTAGAATAATAATTTTTGGTTAGATTCAAACTAGCAAATTCGTAGTTAAAAATGAAGAAATATAGTTGATACCATTTTCAGCCATATTACCATATACCATGCGAAAACAAGCAGGCCGAATGTCTGCAATTAGGTAAGTTTCAGATAAACTCACACCATTTAGCATTGCTTTTCAGGAAGTTTTCATGATTATCATCATTGGCCGGCATCGGGCCTAGCGGACCTCTTCCGTATAGGCTGACTTCTCTTGGGTACGAAACTCTGCAAAGCCATTTCCACAAATTCAAAATGGAAAAACGATCGACTTAGCAATATATATATTTGGTATGACACATCGTTAGGCGACCAATGGACATAACAAAAATTCAAAACTAAACCTCTTCAAGCCCCGCTTTCCAGATTCAAAGGAAAATCAATTCGGCCTTGACATAACGATTAACATACCTACATGCTGGTGTTACAGACACGTAACAATTATGTTCTATACAGGGAGGGGCGCCAAGAAGCCCCGATCTAGGCCAGTATCGTCCAATGTTAAACGTTACCGATATTATTGAGGAACTGTGTGTATTACCTTACATAAATTCATTGCGTCTGTTTGTAATCTATCCATACAAATAAAAAACAATATTGAAGAGACTGTCGTTTAAAGTTAAAGTTTGTAAATGCATTTGAAAGTAAATACGCCTTTATCGTATATCAAAAAAGCATTTCCAAAAAAATGACGGTCTGTTTGTTCGCCTAATCTCCAAAACGGCAGGACTATTTTTAACGGGACTTTCACTGACAGATAGCCTATGTTTTAAGGATTAACATAGGCTTTTTGTACCGAAAACACGTAGAGAATGGATCAGCAGCAGCATCGTTTGTACGTAACCTAATTTAAAAAAATTAACTATGGTTTTATATTCAGAGTTGGGACAGCGAAATATAGGTGATAATATGTATAGGTAAGCTTTATAGCAGCCTTTCCCAAAGTGGGCGATAACGCCCCCATGGTGGGCGCTGCAGGCCTAAAGGGGGGTGGTAAGAGACCCAGAAAAGACTGTGCGGGGTGTGTAGACTCTACACAACGCCCCCATTTTTTTCTGGGTCTCTTACCACCCCCCTTTAGGCCTGCAGCGCTCACAAGGGGGGCGCTATCGCCCACTTTGGGAAAGGCTGCTTTATAGTAATGAATTCAGTTTGTCTTTTTGTAAGTAAAATGCCGTTACAAAGTATTCCACCGGTAGTTCATTATAAAGTACGGTAAACGCAATATTCTTACAAAAACACGTCCGGGGTCAAAGTGTAGTATTCTATAGTATAAAAATATATTTAATAGCGTCAAACTTAATTAGGTTGCATACTTTGTGTATCGATACCAAACGGGTTGGGTAGCAGTGGACGTGTTTTGGCTGAAATTATGAATGACTAGCTGACCCGACAGACGTTGTCCTGTCTCTTTGATGATATTTGAGCACGTATTCTGTCAATTCTATGTCAAATGTCATAATGTTACATTAAAAAAGTTTACATTTTCCTATTATATGGTTGTTAAGTATTCTTAAATAAAAGTTCTTAAATTTTTTAATTTCCCACGCAATTCTTTAATTTTTTCTTTCATAAGAACCTTTTCCTGACAATTACAAACACAACAACAACAAAAAAAGTGAAATCGGTCCAGCCGTTCACGCGTGATGTCGTGACCAAGGGAAATAGGGATTCATTTTTATATTATATAGATTATGATGACGAGTCTTTAGAAGCCCGAAAGTCTGGCAACCTGTCTTACCAAGGAGTGTTACCCAGAAACTGGATTGTGAATGTCCGATATTCAGTCGATCCATGAATAATACTACTAGTATTTCACATGGATTTGGATTTTTCCTACGTGGGTAGGCCTGTCATAAACACATAATTTTGTAGCTTCCTTAAATAATATTTATTTTAAAATAGTTATTTGTTCTTTTTAACTATATTTATGTGCTAATTAACTTTTAAACCCACCTTCGCTTGAAACTTTCCTTTCACTTTCACTCTTCAACAACCACAACACTCAAAATATTCCAACTAACTATGGACAGTCAGCTTGTGAACAGTATGGAAGAACTGGAGAAGCTGTTTAGCTCCCGCATGCGTGAGTATGAAGATAAGCTGCAGAGAGCTACAGCTGGAACTGACCCTGCCCACTCAGATCTTGCTGCACTGTCCCTGGACTTTTCTGAGTTTAAATCATTTGTCTGCAAAACTTTATCTCACTTTAAAACACAGATCGAACTCCTGACATTGAGTCTAGACGCACATGAGACTGTGATGCGAAGAAAAATCCTGCTGTTTCACGGTATTGCTGAGACACATAATGAAAAGCTGGGTGATTCAATTCTTCAAATAATTTCCAAACAGCTGATGATTGACAACTTTAAATTGGATCATTTGGACGTATGCCACAGACTAGGAGCCCCCCAGGGTAAAACTAGACCTGTGCTGGTTCGATTCAATGGAATGGAGCATCGTCGGTTAGTTTGGGATAGTAAAACTACACTGAAGGGCAGTGGCATCACCATTTCAGAGTTCCTGACTAAAACACGGCACCAGTTATTTATAGCGGCTCGCAAGCACTTTAGCATTAATTGCTGCTGGTCTGCAGAGGGAAGAGTTATTGTCTTGACACCAGACAAGTCTCGCCGGAAGATAGCATCTATGGGTGAGCTAAATTCATTAATCGCGCTATTCCCGACTCCAGCCAGTGCTACTGTCCCTGATGATCCCGTGCCGGTTGCCTCTACCTCGTCTATCGCGGCATCTACATCGCCTGTAACAGCAACCCCCAAACGAAAAATTGTGAGGAAGGCTCGCCGCTAAGTTTTCTTATTTTTTATAATATTGTTCCTCATTCACGCTTTACTTTGACTGTTTTGTGTTACAATCGTGCGGTGTCGGTACACTTTAGATTATTATTTCCTTTTTGTTAATTTACCCACAGTATTTATTTGTAGTTATTCTTTGCTAAAATCTTCATTTATTTTGCCGGTACATAAATGTTAATATTTTTCTGTTAATGTCAAATGTGACGTGACGTATGACGCCTGTCAGTGTACTTTTTTGTTCGTAATGACGTTACGTTTCGTTTCACTATCCTTTTGTTATAGTATGTTTCTAAATGTTGTGGTTGATATAATCGTTAGTTAGCTTTTAATATTTGTTTTTTTTTTTTGTTGATTAAGTACCTTCTGTGTCTCTTGTTAACATAATATTTTATGTCTTGATTTATTCCATTCACATTGTAATGTTCATTCTTAGTTTATATAAACGGTATGTGAAAATCTCTACCAACAACAGCGAATAGGTGCTTTTATTAGTTGAGCGTATTTAATAATTAGTAATATTGTTTTGTTTTTATGTAGATTAGTAGTTTTTGATATTGTTAACTATTTATTTTATTGGTATTATTTTTAGTCGTTAATTTATTCATATACATATTATTATTATTTTTGCAAATTATGTTCGATGCGGACATTGATGATGATTTCTTCTCCTGTTCTTCCTCTTCTAGCAATTTCCTGAGTGCGGCGAGTGATTCTTCCTCCCCTGTTACTCTTGGCGATCAGATTTCCTCTTTACTTACCCACCTTCCCAACAACCTCAACATAGCCCACATCAATGCCCAGAGTGTTCCGTGCCATTTTTCTGATCTTCTGGCTTCCATTAACTGTGCACATATAGATGCTTTGCTGATCTCGGAGTCCTTCCTCAAGCCCTCTCTTTTATCTATTCATTATGCCCTTCCTGGCTTTGTTCTTATCCGTAACGATAGAACCGGGAAGGGGGGTGGTGGTGTAGCCATTTACTTGCGTAGTGATATCCCCTATAAGATTATCAGTACATCACCATCTTCCTATTCCGGGTCAGCGGAGCATCTATTTCTTGAAATTTCTCTGCATCATGTTAAAATGCTCCTTGGAGTGGTGTACAGTCCTAATCTCAGTATTGATTACTTTGATTCTTTTGATTCGCTTTTAAATGATTTCTGTCCCTCCTATGACCACGTAGTCTTGATGGGCGACTTTAATACCTGCCTTCTTAAAAACGACAGTCGTACTCTCAAACTTCAATCTCTAATATCTTCTTTTAATCTTAGTATTCTGCCTCTTTCTGCTACTCATCACTTCCCTAACTGCACCCCTTCTCTTCTGGATTTGATGATTGTCTCTAATCCCCATAATGTATCTATCCACGGACAACTTACTGCTTGTTTTTCCTATCACGACCTCATTTTTATGTCCTACAAGATTCGCCCTCCCAAGCGTAAGCCGCAATATTTTTACCTTAGGAACTATAAGGGCATAGACTCGGAGGCATTGCTACGCGATGCTGGTAGTATCGACTGGACGGCCATCTTGGAGAGCACTTGTGTTAATGACATGGTTCACATATTCAATAGCAAAATTCTCAGCTTATACGATCGTCATGCCCCCACTCGTCGAGTTAAAGTAAAATATGTCCCGGCTCCCTGGCTCACTCCGGCCATCAAGGAGGTGATGGCAAGAAGGGACAGAGCCAAAAGGAGGTGGAAACGCTGTCCTTCCGAGCTTAACTTGCATGCGTTCAAGATACTGCGTAATCGTTGTAGTCGTATGTGTAGAGATGCAAAGAAACGCTACTTTCACAATTCTCTTGACAATCGTAACTCTACAGAGGTCTGGAAATTTTTAAAAACTGTCGGCATTGGTAAGTCTCCAGTTATTTCCAGTAACGACACTGACGTGGGTGCTCTCAACAATTATTTCTCACATCCCCCTGTTACGTTGGATCCTCACGTCAAATCAGCTACTTTAAATAAACTCTCCTGTATGCCAGCGCCGCAGTCTCCTTCTTTCGAATTCAGGCCTGTAGATGAAAGTGAGGTTAAAAAATCTATTAGTGCTATCTCTTCTACAGCAGTTGGTAATGATAATCTTTGTTCAAGAATGATTTCTCCTATCCTCCCCACTGTACTTCCTGTTTTGAGCCATATTTTTAATTTCTCCTTGTTTTCTTGTACTTTTCCTGATGCTTGGAAACAAGCCCATATTATCCCCTTACCTAAAATTTCAAACCCCGTTTCACCAACCGATTTCCGACCCATTTCTATCTTACCATTTCTCTCTAAGATTCTTGAGCACATTGTTTATCAGCAACTTTCTGCCTTTTTATCTTCTAATGACGTTCTTAGTCCTTTTCAATCTGGTTTTCGACCTGGTCATAGCACAGTAACGACTCTTTTAAAGGTTACTGATGACATCCGCTGGGCTATGGACCACAAATCTCTCACCTTACTTGTACTTCTGGACTTTAGCAGTGCCTTTAATTCTGTTGACTTCGACATCCTTCTTGCGATCCTTAAATCTCTCAATTTCTCTTCTTCTACTATTGGGTGGTTCAACACTTATCTTAAGGGCCGCTCGCAGCGGGTTTGTCTCGAAAAGTCTTCTTCTGACTGGTGCTCTCTTGCTGCGGGTGTGCCTCAGGGTGGCGTTCTCTCTCCCCTCCTCTTTTCTATTTTTATTAACTCTGTCACCAGACTCATCTCTTCTCACTTCCATCTCTACGCCGACGATCTGCAGCTTTACACTCACTTTTTGGCGCAAGATGCGGATGCCGCTGTATCTGCCATGAACAGAGACCTGGATGTAATTAGTGAGTGGTCGCGGTCTTTTGGACTGCTGATCAACCCTAAGAAATCCCAGGCCATAATTATCGGCGGCAGATATATGCGGAATAGGCTCAATGCTGCGTCGCTGTCTCCACTCTGTCTGAACGGAGTTCAGATAGAATACGCGAAAACGGTTAAGAATCTGGGGGTGACCATGGACTCTTACTTATCGTGGAGTGCCCAAGTTGCTCAAGTCAGTCGCAGAGTGCACTTCACGTTTCATTCATTGAAATGCCTCCAGAGCTTTCTGCCCTTCAAAACCAAAATTTCCCTTGCGCAAACTCTTATTCAGCCCATTATTGACTACGCTGATGCCTGTTATTTGGATGCCACCGAGGAGCTTTTAAATAAACTTGAGCGTTTGCAAAATATCTGCATTCGTTTTGTTTTTAATCTTAAAAAATATGATCACGTTTCTAACTTTCGCAAAGTTCTCAAGTGGCTCCCTATTCGACTTCGCAGGAACTCTCGGATATTGTGTCTGTTATTTAACATTCTCCACAACCCTAAGACCCCATCCTATTTGCGGGAACGCTTCTCCTACGCCCGTCCTTTAGATGTACCTTGCAGGTCGCATCTTAGAAGTCTCCTCAAGTTCCCTCCCCACTCAACCGACTTCTACTCCTACTCCTTCACCGTGCATGCGGTTCGGTTATGGAATGCACTTCCGCCTGACATAAGGAACTGCCCTACTATTGCTGTATTTAAAAGAAGAGTGAAAGAACACTATCTCTCCACTTTGTCATAATTGCTCATGAATGTTTTTATTTCAATTACATTATTAGTATAATATATATTTAGTGATATTTATTCTAGAAGTATTTATGTATGTTTGTATGTATGTATATTTTTATTTTGTATGTTTATATTTAAATTATAGTATTATTTTTCTTCTACTATTACACACGTTGTCTACATCTCTTTGTATATTCTCTCCTATTGCAGGTATGCTGGAAGAGATTTCTATAGAAATAAGCATTACCTTTGTACATATTTTTCTGTTCCTTTCTTCTTGTCTATTTATATGTGTGCATAAATGGTTAAATAAATAAATAAATAAATGGAGCGGTTTCAGCTAGATTCGGTTAAAACTGTACTTGACCCCAACATAGTGGAGAAAAGGATAGATAGGTGATGACGGATCAAACATAATATTAACTCAATTAACATGAAACTCTAATCATAATGTATGTTAATCTTGAACCAAATAGTTATAGGAAACGTTATCGAGCAAGGGACATAAAATATGTGATCAATAATGTAGATATAAAATATTTTATGGACTTGTCACTAAGGGGTAGTGTTCGGAATAACTGATTACAGGCGCCTTTAGAGAATATACCAAGGATTTTGCCGAAAATTTCCAACCGTACAGGAAATATTAGGACCACCAAATGAGATAAGTAAGCAGCGTCGTCGGATATAGTTGAAATTTAGTAAGAAACCGATATGTGCTTTCAAATCAAATTAAATTTGATGAATAAGAAATAAACAGTAAATTTATCAAGTTAAATTTCTTTCATAAACATCCATCGGTTTCAAAAGTTCAGTTAAAAGGCGCAATGGAGATCACAGTGTGGTGGAATGCAAAAAGAACACTGCTGCCTATTCTCTAGTAAGTCCCTTAGTCACCAATTTACGACACAAACGGGAAGAAACGAGATGGTGCTATTTTTAGCAGTAGCAGTAGATCGAACTTAGTTTTTCAGACGGGCATTATCACATCGGGCGTAGGGGCACCGGTCAAATCGTGTTGTCATTCATTCTTAGTACGGGAACCGAACTCATCTTATTTCATTCTGTGACACGAAGTTGGAAACGGGGTGGTGCTTTGTTTTACGTCTGGCACCTCATGGAATTGGTGATTTTACTTGTAATTTGGCCCGCTTACTCTTCAAGTTGAGTCACAGCAATTCTGGTTTGGTCACCATAGTTGCATTCATCTGCTACCAGACACCGTGCACAGATCGTAGCTCCACTTAGAGTTAGAGCCGTCCACCGCATCGTCGTCACATCGCCTTGCAGCATTTAATATATTATTTTGTGTATATTTAAACCGATCCAATTGAACATACACAAAATGAAAACGAGTCCCTGGAATATGAGAGATATAATAAAAATATCAGCGATACAACAAACATCCGAGCATGAAAATAAAATATCTATTCACAATGGCCGACCTAGAAATTGATCCTACTAATATTATAAACGCGAAAGTTTGTATGTATGGATGTATAGATGTATGGATGTATGGATGTTTGTTCCTCTTTCACGCAAAAACTACTGATCCGATTTAGACGAAATTTGGCACACAGATAGTTTATAACCTGGATTAACACATAAGGTACTTTTTTATCCCGGTAGTAACTTCCTGCGGGATATTTTCCGACCTTTACACGAGCGAAGCCGCTGGCAAAAGCTAGTAGTCTATAAATTCGAACTGCTATCAAATCAATTGTTCTAACAAACTGGGTTTTGTAAACATAAACACTGTATATTTAGCCTGTATAAATGAATACTCTGTATTTTTGTGAAATTATTTCGATCACTCAGGCTAAGATACGCTTGCCGCGGTTGGTCCGTGACCACCTTTTTTTTGTGGGTGGGCAATCATCAAATGACGTCTCCCGCTCTGGGCGGAGCAGGAGGGCATGTCAGATATTTACTGACAAAAACTCACCCATCTTCCTTCAGTTGCCTATATGCCAGGGCCACGGCAACCTTTCGAACAAATCTCGCGACTCTGGCAGGTCCGTGACCACCTTATCATACCAATAACTCTCCGTGCTTCGGAAAGCACGTTAAGACGTTAGTCTCGGCTTTCATTTGTGAATCTTTGACAGTCTCTTACGGGATTTCAGAATCCTGAAAGTCTGACAACAAGTCTTATCAAGAGGTATCGTACCACCCGTAACTGGGTTGTGGAGTAAAACACTTGTATTCAGCTGCATCCGGTTTGATCAGAAGCCGACTCCTGCATGGTTGTGAAAACGCTAGGCAGAAGATTGTGAAATTAATTGAAACATGTTTTATTGATGACAAACGGTGTTTGTTAATTGTACTAATTCTTTGTTGTCAGTGCAATGGTTAGGTAGAATATAGAAAGTGCATTAAAGAGAACGAAAAGTAAAAGAGCGAAAGAACGAAAAGTAAAAGAGCATTATCTTTCCTGATAATTCTGTATATTTATATATATATAATTATTTATGTTTATTTATATATTTTAGCTTTATATATTTATTCAGGTATATTTTAATTTCTTGCATTATATATGTATAAGTATATTTTAGTTTAAGACTTCGCATATTCATATTTTCTCTTCTTGTTTTCACACACTATTGTCTACATTTCTTTTTAATTTCTCCTTTCGCAGGTCTGCTGGAAGAAATTTCTTAAGAAATAAGCAGTACCTTTGTACTCAATTCTTTTACTATGCCTTATCACTTTGTATTTTACCGTGTGTACATAAATAATAAAATAAATAAAAATAAGTGGCAACCCAATTGCAACCTTATAGTAACGACAATAAAAATCACTGATATGGACAGACTTCGAATCGAGGCTGTCAGCGTAGGAGTAGATAGAGAGGCGCCACGGCGTCCTCACCTTCCGCCTGACACAGGTTCTCACCGGGCATGGGTGCTTCGGTGGGTTCCTGTTCAGGATAAAGCGGGAGGAAACGCCCGGGTGTTTCCATTGTGAGGATCGTCTAGAGGACACGGTGGAGCATACGGTGGAAGTGTGCCCTGCCTGGGCGGAGCACCGCCGTGTCCTCGTGGAGGCGATCGGCGGCGGCGACCTCTCGCGTCCGGCCCTGGTGCGAGCCATGGTACGGAGCGAGAGGGCATGGGAAGCCGTCACCTCCTTCTGCGAAGCAGTAATGCTCGCGAAGGAGGAGGCGGGGCGCGTGAGGGAGTGGCAGTCTCTGCGCCCTCACGTCCCTAGCCGCCGCAGGAGGAGACGCCCCGGGCGCCGGGAGTCGATTGCGGACTCCCGGCCACCGTAGGCGCGAGCTTGCGGGTGGCGAGCAATGGGTAGCTCACCGCCCGGTAAGGACCAAGCTCGGGTCGACGGCGCGTAGTGTTCCACGCGCGCCTCAAAGAGATGTCAGCAGTACTGAAGGGGTCTGCTAGGACCGATGCCTGCCGGGGTCACGTGATTGTTCTAAAGAGATACCGTGACCCTGGCACATGGGCAACTGAAGGAACACGGGTGGGTTTTAGTCAGTAAAAGTCTGACACGCCCTCCCGCTCCGCCCAGAGCGGGAGAAGTCATTTGATGATTTCCCATCCAAAAAAAAAAAAAAAAAAAAAAAAAGGCTGTCAGCGTCAATAATATATCGGAATAAACTATTATTTACTTAGTTGTTGAGATAATTATGAAGAGTTTTAATAACTGGAATTTCTCAGTAGCAACCCAGAGTCTGGATTTGTGCCCGGCTGATGGCAATAGTACTTGTAAACGTAGGTGTACTATATAGATACACGTCTCTCCAATCCTTCGTGGAAACAAGGTTTGATGTTATTATTATGCTTGTATAAAATAAAATAAAACTTTTGTGTTTATCGAATCTATATGCATGATTAAAAGCTCTTAATCAATATTTCTTTCTCAAAGAACACCAAAATAATATTCTCAAATTATGGGTTCTTGAAGATTCGTCGAAGCTTAAATACTTAATTGGCAAGATCTAACCTTATAACTTTCGCCACAAAACTTGTTATGCCAGTTACCTAACTTACTGAAATGTTTTAATCCAAGCCATAGACGGCCTAAATAACAACGTTAGGAAACCAAATAAAAGCTTTTAAAGATTAACGAATTTTTCCTTCTCTTAGACTGTGCACAGACCGAGTCTGTCTCACCAGCATGAGAGAGAGGCAATATCTTCGCTCTCACACTTCTAGCCACCGCAGGAGACAACCCGGGCGTCGGGAGTCCATAGAGGACTCCCGGCCACCCTACGCGCCGGTTTGCGGACAGCGAGCAATGGGTAGCTCGCCGCGCTGTAAGGACTAGACTCGGGTCGACGGCGCGTAGTGTTCCACGCATCTGCTAAAAGAGTTGTCAACACATATTGAAGGGGTTCGCTAGGGCTAATACCACTCTGGCACAGACAACTGAAAGAACACGGGTGGGTTTTAGTCAGTAAAAGTATGACACGCTCCGCCTATAGCGAGAGACGTCATTTGATGATTTCCAGGAAAAAAAACCCAGTAACTTTACCTACAAACTAGTGGTCAAACAGACGGGCACGAACAGCGACTTCTTTTAAAATGTCATCATCTGCCTAACATTCTCCCAACTGTGTTGGAGTCGCCGTCCAGTGTACACGAATGCAGCTTAAGTGTTTTACATGTAGCGACTGCCTATCTGATCTTCACAACCCAGTTACTGGGTAATACGATACCCCTTGGTAAGACTGGTTGTTAGGCTTTCGGGCTTCAGGCGACCTGTAACGACCATCAAAGATCCAAATTACAGCCAGGATCTTAGGCTTAACGTGCTTTTCGAGACGCAGATGGATTTAAAGATTATCACCCATTCATGGACTAACCTCGGCAAGCGTAGCTTAACCTGATCGATCTGTTGTTACTGAGCTACAAGCCCCTTTTTGGGCGGGAGGGCGTGTCAGACTTTTATTGACTAAAACCCACCCGTGTTCCTTCAGTTGCCTATATGCCCCACAAGGCTCTTTTAATATATGTATATACAGGGCCAAATGTAAATAATGTAGCGAAAGACCGCATACGTGATGGGTAGATTGGATTTGATGATTTTATTATTGGGGTTAACGGCCTTAGTAGTGAACTTAATTACTTCTTTGAGATATAAGTTTAACAAAGCCTTTTTTGCGTAACCTTCATAGATGTGACGAGTACCATAATGTGAAGACGATAAAACAATAAAAAAGCAACGGTAATACCAGCGGTCATTGACCACAAAATATCATTGAATCATATTTGTTTTGTTTTATTACGTGTTATAAATCGAATCTCATCACGTTTGTAGTTTGCTACCTTATTTGTTTTGACCTAGTAGATGTACGAATAGAATTTCTTAAAAGCATGTCCAATGACTCCTTGTCATTAATTTCCCCAAGACTTTGATCGCTAATCTAAGTAACTTAACTAATAAATTATACCAATCTCTTATCAATTAATATTCAGTAGTCTATTACCATATTCATGCCGGTTTTGGTACAAAAACACGGTAAATTACTTGTTTTTTCCGATCTTTTCAGCTCCAATTTTTGGGTGGTAAATTCTTTTGTTGAGTTTGATTAATCCTGGCTTGACTTTTAAAGTAGATAAGTATTTTCCAAGTCTATGAGTTACGGTTCCAGGAAATATTTTACGTGGAATTGAATTACAGTACTAAATGCTTGCTTATAAGACCGTTATTCGTTCGCAGTTCAAAAATTTTTTTCTTACCTTACCTTTATGGTTTAGGTTCGATGGTTGATTAAGTGTAGTAGAATTTTTGCCAACTTTTCCGGTATTTTGTCCGTTAATAGCTTACACGAATTTTTCCGAATTTGATTTTGTATTAAGAGAATTGTTACCAGAAAACCAATCAACTCAGCCTATCACTGTCCACTGTTGGACATAGGCCTCTCTCAATCGGTGTCTCTACACTCCATCATCCGCCTTCGGCATCCAGTCTGTCCCAGCCACCTCTTTGAGGTCGTTGGTCTTCTTTCCAGCTAAAGGACTAGGAAGTGGGGAAGAGTGGACGTTTTGGGGGACTGTCTTATGTCTTTTTGATGTTCGAAAAGTGCTGATCCTCACCCTAATTTGAATAAATGACTTTTGATTTTGACCTAACTGGAGCCGTCCCATGCTACGTTTGCCGATGGACTCGTCTGCTCGAGTGGCCATCATTTCTTCTACAAAAATGGCCAGCACACTGCCACTTCAGCTAGCTTACTCTGAAAGCTATATTAGTAACAGTGATTTTTTTACAATTTGCAGGTCCAAGTCCATTGCAAATCTCATTGAATGATAAAATGAACATAGAGAATTGTGTTGATGATTTAAATTACTGTAAATCTTTAAACACAGACATGTTATTTTCGTGAATCATATTTTGTTCAACATACAGCCTGATACTGACCTGCACATTGCAAAAAAAAAATTGAAGGTTTATTTGAATTTCGTGGTAAGGGAACCCTCCCTTAAAGGAGTTCCATAGTTAAATTTATAATTTATAATTAAAACGTGTTAAAATCAGTACAATAGCGCACTTATCCTAACACTCAGTCGACAATCCTCAGCGGTGACCTCCAACGATAATTGGGCCTAATAAAAATTTATAGTCCACCGTGAAGGGGTGGAAAGTCAGCAAAATCTCACGAATTTCGTGCTTATCTAATATTCACTAACGTCGAACGTTCTTCGAAGGTGAAAGATCTAGATTTTTACTTGAGTAAATAGGCTCTTAACATTGTGAAGTTTTTCGAGATTAGTTCTGTACCAGGTTGGTTTTACTGTTACTAAAATGTTAAGCGTTCATTAATTTGTGATTTTTCATCATAATCATTTCACTGCTGGACTTGGGCCTCCGCCATCGAAACTTCGGTTCGAAGCTACGCAAAATCTTCTCGTCTACTGAGACGTGGTTGCTCACAATGGGCTTCATAAGAAGGGTGAACGTCACCTAAAGGGCAATGGACTATCCATTGCCCTTTAGGTGACGTTCACCCTTCTATCGCGTACACATACTACAGGCATAGCTCTATAGCTATGCCTGTAGTATGTGTACGCGATAGAATCAGAAATGAAGAGATCCATAGGATAACCAAAGCAACCGTTTTAGCCCGAAGAATCGGAAAAGTTAAGTAGCAGTGGGCAGAGCACATTGCTCGCAGAACAGTAGGCCGATGGAGCCGAAATGTTCTGGAGCAGCCGCAAAATGGACCGATAACCTGGTGAAGGCCGCAGGAATCCGCTGGACGCGAGAATTCGTTATTATTAGTACTTATTCATTAAATAATTAATTAATTATTCGCTTGATCATACTGCAAAGCTAATAATAATGAGGAAGAAAAATCCTGAATATGTACTAGGGCAAAAAACCAAATAATTGTAAAGGCAATATTCTAAAAAGGAAGCCCTTTAAGGTATTCTGTTCAGCCAAAGACTCTTTTCAAATAAAATAATCCCATAAACATAAAAGATGGCATTAAACCTCATCAATGCTCAAACAAAGACGAAAAAGAAATTGATCCGTAAATACTTTTGGAAGGGAAACCGTAGTACCAACATTTTACGAGGCATTTAAAGCCTCGGCAGCTATCGATATGATCGAGCGATAATTGACTTTAGCACTTATTCCTCTCACGTTGGTGCCATTATATTTAATGGTTACATTGTTACTGTATGTCAATGTTACACACATTAATACAACGTGTGTATGTAAAAAATATGCAGATTTTTACTGTGAAGTTGGTCTAGTCGTCATAAACACGACAGCTGAGTAAGAGGATCCCTTTTTTTGGTTTGAAAATCATCAAATGACGTCTCCCGCCCTGGGCGGAGCGGGAGGGCGTGTCAAACTTTTACTGACTAAAACCCACCCGTGTTCCTTCAGTTGCCTGTGCCAAGATCACGGTAACTCTTTCCAACAAATCTGCAATCCTGGCAGAGTAAGAGGCCTGGGGACGTATTTAATCTTACTGATAGCGAGAAATCAATTTTATGACAAGACATCATCATAATCATCATCATCTCCCTAGCCTTTTGCTAACTATGTTGGGGTCGGCTTCCACTCTAACCTGATGCAGCAGAATATCAGTATTTTATATAGACTGACAGTGACTGACAGACCAAACTTAAATGGCAGTGGGCACAGGCACAGGCAAGTCACATTGCTCGCAGAACAGATGGCCGATGGGGTCGGAAGTTTCTGGAGTGGTGACCGCGTACTGGAAGACGTAGCGTTGGAAGGCCTCCCACAAGATGGACCGATGACCTGGTCAAGGCCGCAGAATTACGTTGGATGCGAGAGGCACAGAACAGGTCGAAGTGGCGGTGCTTGGGGGAGGCTTATGTCCAGCAGTGGACGTCTTTCGGCTGAAATGATGATGATGATGATATAGACTGACTGCTTATCCGACTGCCCCAACCCTGTTCTTGGGTATCATGGAACTCCTAAATAGGCTTCTGACGGTGGCGACCCGTAACGATTGTCGAAGATCCGCGAAGACGAATGATAGCCAGGACCAACGGCTTAATATGCTTTCTGAGGCATGGAGAGGACTTGGTATGTAAAGATGGTCACCTGGATCCAAGGACCAACCGCGTCAAGTGTAGCTTATTCTGATCGATCGTACTGTGCAATTGTTATGACTAATTAGCCAAAAGTTACACAGCGACATGTTCTGTTTAAATAAATAATAGTTTAAAAAAACTAAAAAACACGCTTCCATGGAAAACCAAACTAAAAAGTACAAAATAATGGAAAAAAAGCGTGGGGTGCTTTTAAGGTATTTTTTATTGATATCAGGCACCCCACGCTTTTTTTCCATTATTTTGTACTTTTTAGTTTGGTTTTCCATGGAAGCGTGTTTTTTAGTTTTTTTAAACTATTATTTATTTTCTATTTTTTAGGGTATTTCGAATTTTGAGACGTATGTCAGCGTAGTTTGTGACAGTTTTTTTGCTGTCCTGGTTATCCTGGCAAGGATAATGGCGCAAATTTATGAAATTATTGCATTGTCATCAGTCCTTGACAGGTGTGCAAAGTTTGAATGAAATCTGGTCGTTTAAAGTGGGTCAAAATCGCACTATAAGGAGTCGGTTACAAACAAACATACAAATATACAAACATACAAATATACAAACATACAAGTGAAGCTAATATAAAGCGTGTAAAAAAAACTGGCCAAGTGCGAGTCGGACTCGCGCACCGAGGGTTCCGTACAAACCTGCAGGAATTGACGGTTTATGCATAAGGTTTATATTTATCAAATTAAATGTTTTTTTTTAAATTTTTATATTTGTTTCGACTGAATGAAAGGTAAATTGTGGTTTACGATTTATGACGTATTAAAAAAAAACTACTTACTAGATCTCGTTCAAACCAATTTTCGGTGGAAGTTTACATGGTAATGTACATCATACATTTTTTTTAGTTTTATAATTCCCTTATTTTAGAAGTTACGGGGGGGGGACACACATTTTACCACTTTGGAAGTGTCTCTCGCGCAAACTATTCAGTTTAGAAAAAAATGAAATTAGAAACCTCAATATCATTTTTGAAGGCCTATCCATAGATACCCCACACGTACAGGTTTGATGAAAAAAAAAAATTTGAGTTTCAGTTCTTCGTATGGGGAACCCCAAATATTATTGTTTTTAAAAAAAATGATATTGGAAACCTCAATATCATTTTTGAAGACCTATCTATAGATACCCCACACGTATGGGTTTGATGAAAAATTTTTTTTTGAGTTTCAGTTCTATGTATGGGGAACCCCAAATATTATTGTTTTTTTTTTCTATTTTTGTATGAACATCTTAATGCGGTGCACAGAATACATCTACTTACCAAGTTTCAATAGCATAGCTCTTATAGTTTCGGAAAAAAGTGGCTGTGACATACTCGGACAGACAGACAGACAGACATGACGAATCTATAAGGGTTCGCTTTTTTTGCCATTTGGCAACGGAACCCTAAAAACCATTTTAATGATGAATAAAACTTTTGTTTGTCAGTTTTATTGAATAGGTCAAACAGTGTAATTATTTTTCCATTGATTTGGTATCGAATGTCTTGGTAGTATGTTAGTATATGTACTACATATACCTACGCCTGCCCAGTCCTTTGGAGGATGCAGGTGTGATGGTTATGTGTTATGCAAATACAATTCCGAAGCACCGATGTCGAAAATTGAAACAGGAATTGAAGAATCGTTTAATATCCTGCAATGAATTAATATTTTGGGAAGCAATATCCTCAATGATTGAAAATTTTTGCCATGTTCTGTTACGTTTTTAATTTCCTTCAATATTAAGGATGGTTATAAAAGGAGGGTGAATATGCGAAGGTTGGTTCCCGCCTTAGGTTAAACAGGCTCCTTTGATTCGTTGAATTATTATTTGAAATTGGAATATTGTATTTTTTTCCTTTACCCGAGTATATGGCCTGAAGGGATTGGTTTTGTATCTCCCGGACTTGGGCTGTACCTGTGCATGGATACAGGTTATTAGTCAATTCTTACGTATTTCCTCGTCCGATGAGCAATTCGACACTTTTAAGTAATATAATAATTAGGTCTTATCTGTTTTGTGGGTAAATCAAAAAGTCCAGAAATATGTATAAGTTAATTGGCACGGTTTTAATTTATCTCCTCTTATGATCAAAAGTAAAGAAAAAAATCTTTACTATATTGCATAAAGTTCAAAATGAGTCAATTGCCTATTTCTGGAGTTATTGATTCGCCCACAAATAAAATAAACTCGTCTAATGAAAATAATACACTGTGTTATAGTATCGTTTCGACCGTTTCGAGCGAATAAATTTGTGCGAATTAACTAATAAGCCATCAAAATTTGTAAGTTGGTTCTTTACCTCTTGCACCCTAAACCACTGCGTCAATGTTTACAAAATGGGAACTCTGGAAATTGTGCTAGGTCATCCTGATGGATAGCCCAGCACACTTAAAAGTAACACAGGGTTACAATGCATCATAGTGATCGATGTTGCATTGTGTACGTTTTATTTGAAGTCGGATTTCTTTTACATCCATCATCCATAAGTTTAATTCTGACAGCGGTATTTTATTTTCAACTAGCTTTTGCCCGCGACTTCGTCCGCGTAAATGTCAGTTGACGCCGACGCAGACGAAGTTACGGAATAAAAATAGACTTATGAACTTTCTTGGAGTTCAACCTTAACTCGTACAAAATTTCATCAAAATTGGTTCAGTGGTTTACTCGTGAAAGCGTCACTAATAGACCAAGTTACTTTCGCATTTATAATATTAGTGTAGATTTATTCGTGGTACAAAAACTCGTGATTTCAGAACATGTAGGTTTAAATCAAAATGCATGTGCTTGAAAAACTATTTGCTATTCTTTCTAAAAACAAAAGACACATAGAAAAGCAATTTTATTGGACTGCAAATAAAGTAGAAGCGAACATCACTGACGTCAATATTGTGAAGAGACGATCTGCCAAATCGCTTAAAACAATGTTCTTCAAAGAAAAACTACATTCACTTCACAATTTTATTCTGTGAAGAGTTATGAACGAGTAAAGTATCAGATATTATTGCAAGTAAGTTTGTTAGTTTATTACTGTTTTATCAGTTATTATTGCATTTAAGATTGTAAATTTATTGCTGTTGGGCTTTCACTGTCCGCTCGTACATCATAGGGTTCTTCCTAGGGTACCTTCCGAATAAGAAAATATCGCTCACGACGCTCACAGCAATAAATTGGCGTTCCGATTTGGTTAACATGTTTATGACAGTTGAGAACTGTCCCAATACGGAACGCGCTAACAGTGCTCACTCAACGTCAAAACCCATTTACGCCAAATAAAACTTGTTTACACCACAAATTTCTTCTTCTTATTTGGTTTGGTGGCGACTGTAGCCAGATGCACAATTTCTAATTAATCCAAGTTAGTTTAACATATGATGCCACCTACAACCAAACAGCACAACTGACTTTTTTGACAGCGCTCACGGTGATATCAGGGCAGAGTCGGCGTTATCGCAAGATGGCACCTGTCATGACGTCATCTATGACGATTCACGGGACAGAGTTATCGCGCTCTCGCCAATTCGGAACGGGCGTTAGCGCGCTCAAATCGATGTGAGCGTAATACGGAACGCGGCGCTAGGACACAAGAAAGAGATTTAAACGATATTTTTTGCACAAACCCACTAACAAATCTGTGAAGGATGAATGTTTCAATAATTTATTATGAAATATAAAACATTGAGCAGGGGCTTCTATATGTATCGCTTATTCTTCACGTTATTATTAAATTATATTCAACTAGCATTTACCAGCGGCTTTGCCAGCATATTATACATATAAAACTTCCTCTTGAATCACTCTATCTATTGATGAAAACCACATTAAAATCCGTTGCGAAATTTAAAAGATCTAAGTGAACAGCCGCGGGATGCGACTTTCTTTTATACTATGTAAAGATAAATTAGGGTCTACTTTTAAAGTACCTAACATTTTCACTGTCCAAAAAGGCTTTTTAGTGGTTCAAAGGTAGAAACGCTTTTAATTTAGAAATTACAATTTATGAGATCAAAATTCGGCTTTCGAAAAGCCCGAATTCAGTATACACCATCTAAAAATTCTCGATCTAATGGCTCGGTATGTTATTCGGATTAATTTTGCACATCATGTAAACTCAGCCAAAATACAATAGACAATCATCTCGGCTTTACAAACAATATCCCAAGACCTAACAGCACACATCAAAATCTTGCACCAGATCAAAGCACTGCATTCTTCAAAACCCAAACAAAGCGAACCAAACCCACAAATACCACTAGCATCTAAAATAAACCACGGTCAAGAGCAGATTGGGTGATGACGTAAAATATGATCATGAAATGAGATACTGCGGTAAACAATAGAGCAGTGTTGCTCAAACTTATACTATTAGTGTCACGTGATCGCGTCCCACTACTAAATTTCTGAGAAGGCCGAGTATGAGCTGCCAGGCACTTTACTCGGTCGCTTTATTACAAAAAAAAAAACTGTGACATCACAACCAGCAGATGACAAGATCGAAACTATCGCTTCCAGCCATACTTCATTTGTTAAATTATGATAAGTAGTTTAGAAGTTATGAGGAAACAAATGAACAAACATAAAAACAGGCACACAAAAGGAGGGCTTTGATTTTGACCGGTAACGATTTAAGTACATACATACTGGTCAAAATTGTAACCTTCGTTTTCACTTCATCGTAGTCGAGAATAAAAGGAAATTAATGAGATTTATATCATTGCGTGTTTCTTTTCGCATACATTGTGTCAGTTTTGGTCAGTCTGAGTTGTAATTCTGACTTAGTATCAAGTCCGTTTATGGAAAGTTTCACTATTATCACGACTAAATGTGAAAATAAGCCAGCCACCTGAGGAATCGATCACTTTTCCGAATATTTATTTTATTAGAGTTTCATTTTACCGAATAGGTTTGAACGACGATTTTTTTTTTGCTTCGTAGTTTTTGAAGTATCATGTGTCATAGGTATTATTTTATCGAACAATATTTCCCGATTTACTGAAAAACTTTTTGCATTTACCACATAATTTATTTGTCATATTTTAACCACACAAAAACAAAATTTTACGGAATATTATTTTGTCACAAATATATAGCAGGTTACTTGGTAGCATTTTCGATATTAAATTAAAATAGTGTCATACAAAGTCGATAAGTAGTGCTACAAAATTTAGTGAGAAAAGAATCGCTGCAAAACCGAAATATTTTTCGAACTTATGATAGGTAAACTATCACCTGTCACAACTTTAATCTAGTCAAGTACATTCTACAACAAAAAGACGGACCTTGGGAGTACGCAAAATACACTTTGAGAAACACTGCAGAGCATAGAGCAAAGACCTAATCGGTTGGTACGCAGTAAACAAGACGGAAGTATCGATTGGGGTTTGAATGGCGGAAAATATTACTTGAATGGGGGCGTAAATGGATACCGTGTTTAAGGGCTTTTGTTCTTTAATGGTTTTTGAAGGGGGTTCAATTAAGGAAGTTATTTTTGGGGCCAGCTGGAAATTACTTGAAATGCTTTTGGTGACAGAAAATTTAATAAGCTTGTAGCGGTGGATAGTAGTTTGAAACACGGCCTCCCACGTATCACGTATCTAGTTCCGAAGTCGGACCTTTTGTTTTAACAGTACTGCACAATCAGCCTATTATGTTACAGAAGTAAGTTATCTAGTCTTAGTTTTGTTATTATACCGACTTTATTAAATTTTGTTGCTTGTATGTTGTCCACATACTAGGGCTAGATTGAATACATGTGAATACACAACTGTCTGGCGGCTATGAGTATTTTGTATATGGCCTACGCAAATGTCCTGTAGATCTGGTAGCGTCTTGTGACGGGTCGTTGAGCTCCCTAAAATAGGGTTAAGCTACACGATGACTGATACGTACATGCCGTCTGTTGGGTCAGGTCAGTTCAAAGCTGCAATGGCTTTTTCTTCAAAAGGCTCCTCCAGACATTGCCCTGCATTGTTAGAGTCACATAACATTCTAATAATGTAATGTTTGGACTTTAAAAGAGACCTTGACCTCTGAGTTTGTTTCGATATTTCTTCTCAGGGAACAGCCAGCTACGAAATGCCGGCGTCATCTAGTTTAAAAAAAAATCCGCCAAGTGCGAGTCGGACTCGCGCACCGAGGGTTCCGTACAAACCTGTAGGTATAAAGTTTAAAATTTTAAAAAAATATTTTTATTATATGATGGTACTAAAAATTTACGGTTTTCGCAATTTTTCCTTTATCTGTGCTATAAGACATTGCTTCGTACCAAATTTCAAAATTCTTGATCGTCTGGAAGTACCCTTTAGGTTTTGATTCCCTTGCGAGTTTCGAAAATTTGCGGCATAAACGGCTATATCTTTTGATTGCGTTAGCTTAGAAGTTTGATTTTTTCACAGCTCTAAGGGACAGTAGAATTCAGTATTTGATATAAATTTCAGTTTGATACCTCCACGCGTTTCTGAGAAAAAGGGCCTTGACAGACGGACGGATGGACAACAATGTGATCCTATAAGGGTTCCGCTTTTTCCTTTTGAGGTGCGGAACCCTAAAAATGTTGACGAATAAAAGTGTCTTATAAGATCTATTTACAGAAATAAACATTTCATTACATTTCATATTTATGTGTGTGAGTGAGGTCTTCTGTTACAGGTATCTCCATACTTAAACGAAGGCTTCTACGACTTTTTTTGTTAAAATCTGATGATTATGAAAATAAACTTATTAAACCATTATTATTAAGCAGTAGGGAGGTGTCACATAGTTTAAAAGGTTTGCGGTTCTAAGATATGCCAGTTTCTTAACAATGTTTCCCTTCAACGTTTTGAAAGCAGTGGTGATGAAATAGGTTACACAAAGTGATGCGCCTGCCTGGGTTCGAATCCACGACCTACAACTCGTTAGTCGCGGCTGTTATCACTGGGCCACCACAGCTCTTCTCTCAACATCCGATTCTAACACATAATTTATTTTTATGTGTCAGTTCCGTGGTGTGTGATTTATGATAGAACTCTATCCTTCTGGATTAATTTGTCCTCTGTAATGATATAACCACCACAAATGGCTGCTAACTGATTAGGGAAATATCCACTCTTGCACTATAAAAACAAAAGCAAATTTTCTCCGAACTCCATATAGCATCTTCACACGAAAGTGTTTACCAAAAATGATCTAGGTGGGTACCCATAATACAGATTTATGTCTGCCACATAAATCTAAGAAGACATTTGGTGTCCGAAGACGTACTATCAAACAATATAGGACGTCGAGATCTGACATAAGTGGTGCAAATTCCGTCGCGGATACATCAAGTGTCATTCGCGACACTCCTGGGACAATCTTGGCTTATATCTATGGGACTAAGTGCCCTTATAAACCATCAATTTGGGAGACTAATTCGATAGGGGTCCTGATTTTTTGAGGGTCACGTAGTAAGGTTATTTGAGACCTTATTTTTTTTTTAGGAAATGCGAATCTCTCTTATTAAATGGAAAGACTTGCTGGATTTTGTCTGTTTTAGTGGTCTTGAGTGACTTAAATAAAGATTAAAGGTCGGATTCGGTATTCTAGTGGGTTTTTTGTTTTGGGTTCGTTGCTTCTACTGAAACTATTGTTAAGTAGAAGCCTGGATGCCTAGATTTCCATAGCAACAAGCTCTTCTCCTATTTTCCGCGACTTACGATGGAACAACTTTTTTGTGTCTTTTATATAATTACAATAGCTTCTGCCCGCGAGCGTTAGCGTGAAATGTTGGCTCCCGATTCGTCGCGTCGTATTCCATCGCCCGCTCGCGCTTTTACTTCGTTTACACTGATCTTTTTTCCGACTTTTTACATTCGGCTCGGATTCTTAGAATTGTAGCGTGATGTTCAATAGCCAATAACCATCCCTCAAGAATTGGGCTATTAAATGCAAATATATAATTTTTCGAATTCGACTGTTTTTTTTTTGTGACGGACGTCTCGTAGTTAACCTAAATAAAGTTGTTACTACTTAAACGGACTATTTCCCGGCGATTCCTAAAAAAATAATTTTAGATGTCCCGGCTGGAGGAGCCGGGACATATATACTTAAAGACTAAAGCGACTAAGACCTAAAGGCAACCCCAGGTGGGGTACGGACCTCGGCTTTGGCAGTCACTGGTAGAGGGGGCAGCAAGGGACAGACGGGATCTGGGTTAATATCATTATTTAGGGACTAATTTAAGACTACAGGCGCAGAATCGCGGGCTGGCTCTTGCAAGGGTCGGCAGGGACTATTTAGTCGGGGTCGTGACGACGGACCTTGGCGGCGAGGTCGGTATGACGATTTGTGTGTGTGTTTTTCGAACTGTATTGGTTTCCTTTCTGCTCTCTCGGAGGAAGGTGGTGGGGTCATCAGGATCGAAGAGTGCGTGCCGCGGACGGCGGACTTTACTAATGTGGGAGGGGATGCAACTAGCTGCCGCGACAACCAGAGGGTTGCGGTGGGTTGCGGCTCTATCGAAGAAACGCTTCGAACTGCGTTTCATGAACTGGTGGATAGTCGGGGTCTTGAGATCTAAATGGAGGTTAATATTCCGAACGTACCAAGGCGAACCTGTGGATTGACGGAGAAATGGGTTTTGGATTCGACTGGTAGTAACTTGACCTATTTATAATAGTGTAGCTATAGATGTCGATTATTCGTCGCTGCCACGCTACTCCATCTTTTCGTAACTAAAAACCTATGCTAATTTATTTCAGGTCTTGTCCTATTAAAAGCTTAGCAGGTCAAATGTCATTAAAGTTATTTTATAACCAGCCAGTACATCCTAGGGCCATCTTTAGCAGACCATCTTTACAGTACTGTAAATACAATACATCTGCCGAACCTTCTGCAGTTTACGGGCATAAACTCATGTTAAATGAAGCATTCAGACATGCAGTATACATAACATTATACATACGAGAACCAGTCATAATTATACATACATATGCAAATGCAGCTTCAAACCGAATATACCAAGGACACGCGATCAATTTGGTGAGATTTAGTATGTATTAATTCTATTATTCTCATATAAGATGAGAAATTGGAACATCTGTCGAAATTAACGATCTCTGTCGGTGTCAGCCGATAGCCCATTTATCTGTGTGAATATTCTTGACATCAACTGAGTAACTACTTTTTCGGCCATGATTAATCATGTATTGAATTCATTCCGTTTGTGCGTGAACTCAGATATATGATTAGAAATTAAGTAACAAATGTTTAGAATGAAAAGACTATTTTTTTTTTAAATGAATTCTCGAAAGTCAACATATGATGTTGTCGACTGCTTAACCGGACTTGCCTGTGGCTACCTTAAAAAAAGTTAAAACTATAGCGACTACTCGCTTAGTACACCTTGTGGGGTACGGACCTCGGCTTAGGGCATCGCTGGTAGAGGACAGCAAGGGACGGGCTTGATCAGAATGATTATTAGTGGCACGGAGTGGCAAGCAAGGTCGGGTTGATCATCATCATCATCATTTCAGCCGTAAGACGTCCACTGCTGGACTTAGGCCTCCCCCAATCTGGGGGGCTTTGCCATAATCGCCACGCTTGGCAGGCGGGTTGGCGATCGCAGTATGGTGGTAAAATACATAGAGAACGCTGCTGCCCATTCTCTAGTAAGTCCCTTAGTCGCCTTTTACGACACCCACAGGAAGAAATGGGGTGGTGTTATTCTTTACGTCCGGCACCACGCGGTACTTTACGTCCGGCACCACGCGGTAAGGTCGGGTTGGTATCGACTGATATGTTGTACCATACAACCTGGCAATGACCTGCACCCTTAATGCGAAACGCACAATTTATCAGAATCTGAATGGGTTTGAAGATTGTTTCTAAACCATTGCGTCATTTGTACGAATAAATTGTCGGCTCAGCAACGTAAATAACGCAATGAATGTTGTTTAACTATGAATATTAAACCAATTCCTACCGATAAAAAGTTCGGCGGTTACCTCGGTGGAAATTACAAAAAACGTAAGAAAATTTGAATTTCGTTAGCTATCCTGGCGTTTTCACCTTACATTTTGAAGAGTCCCTTATAATACATATCCATTTATACTATTGATGATAGCGATATACTACATAATTTCAACTGATATTGCTACTGTTCGACCTTCTGCATTACCTACATCAGTTTATTACGAATTCAAGCTCAAGTGTGAAGTGGTGCTCAACTCCTGACTATCGCTTGAATGACACGTTCAATATCGAAACTGCATAAAATGTTATATTCTGACGCAGGCGCCGCTTACTAAATGATAATGTAAAGTAAACATTTTTTTTTGGGTATACAAATGATTTAGACATAACACTGGTTTAAAATAGATCGATATATTTTTAAGTCACGTTTTCCATTCTTAAAAGAGTTGATAAAAATATAGTTGATAACATACGTTGCATACCCACATTTTAACGTTGCATTTAAGTCCTGATTTTCTCAGAAAATTTAGGAAAACCGTCCAAGTTCCCGTAGCACAAGGCAAAAACACCGAAAAAATAACACGTTTCTTGTATGGTGAGTTTGGTGACCCCGTTAATGTTTAACTTATTTATTATTTTTATTATTTGTTCTTCTAGCGGCAACAAAAATACATTATGTTCTGTGTGTCATAAAATATATTTGTGTTTCCTTTTACGGATCATGAGATACAGACCTCCAACAGATGGACGGGCGGACGGATGGACAGCGGAGGCTAAGAAATATAGTTAAAAAATAAGGTTAGTATGTCTAAAGCCGTTCGCAGAAAAAGTGAATTCAACGTTTCATTCAGTTTTTAATTTTGATAGTGAGAACTTTAGGTCATTCCACAAAAATTTTAATAACTGCTCAGCATCATAGATCCCTATTAAAAATTCCGCTTCCCTTGACTAACTTGATACGGATATGAAACTCAGAGCAAACAAACCAACTTTGTGGTGCCAAAATAAAGAATAGCGTCATCATTCCATCACATTTCTTCCTGTGGGTGTCGTAAAAGCCGACTAAGGAACTTACTAGAGAATGGGCAGCAGCGTTCTCTATGCATTTTATCACCTTTCTGCGATTGCTAACCCGCCTGCCAAACATAGCGATTATACCGAAGCCCCCAAATTGGGGGACGCCTGTGTCTAGCAATGGACGTCTTGCGACTGAAATGTTGATGGTGAATGAACTTGTATCTAGATTTTCAGCCAAGGGGATCCATGATCACCTGCCTAGACATTGCCCCACTTGAATTGGCGTCGGTTTTCCAGGACTCCTAGAATACGACTTATCAATATTTTATATGGAGCGACAGCTTATCTGACATTCACAATGCAATTTCTGGGTAACACGGTACCCACTGAAAATATGAGTTCGAGAGTAGGTAAAGGAGATTGATCAATATAAGAACGGCACTGAGGCCAACCTTTTGGTTATTTAAGTTGAGTGAGAATTTTATAAGCGGTGATTCTCTCCGTGTGTTGGAGATCAATAACACTTAAATTATCATCATCATTCATAATTTCAGCCGTAAGACGTCCACTGCTGGACTTAGACCTCCCCCAATTTGGGGGGCTTTGCCATAATCGCCACGCTTGGCAGGCGGATTGGCGATCGCAGCATGGTGGCAAAATGCATAGAGAACGCTGCTGCCCACTCTCTAGTAAGTCCCTAAGTCGCTTTTTACGACACCCACGGTAAGAAATGGGGTGGTGTTATTCTTTACGTCCAGCACCACACGGTAAAATACACTAACGGTACACTTAAATGTGTCAGTCTAATTAACAAACGAATATCCAACCAATAAAGTGATTAAGAAACCTAATCTGTAGACGATTTGTCTGCAAATTCATTCAACTAAATTTGTCGGGACGCTTATCTTTGAACTTTGCCACAGCCTAATTTGGTGTTTAGCCTTGATATTTAATGCCTGTGTCTGACTACCGTTTATGATAATAGTAATTGACCCAACTTCTCTCTGAGATAGTATTATCTGAGATTGAAGTTGGGTCACCTGTATAGTTTTGACGTTGAATTATCGAAAATTAAGCTGTGGAAACGAAAGACAATATAAATTTTACTTACAGTCAGTTACTGACTGTAGATACATTTCTACGGTGCGATATAAAAATGAAGAAAATAACTGTCTTTGTATAGAAAAGATTGTCTATTCTTCATACGGTAGAGAAAGACTAGTGGGAAAACATTTAAATGGTAATTATTTTGTATTTCAGTGCAACGAATGACCACCGTCCTTTTCATCATGTGATAATATAATGCAAAGAGGGTTTTAAATACATTTATTGATTTCACTATCCCACAAACATTATAAATGTAAAAGTTAGTATTTTTACCCGACGAAAAAAAAACGGAGGAGGTTATCAATTCGACGCGTATATATATATATATATTTTTTTTATGTATGACCACGCATATCTTTTTACATAGTAGTCCGATTGTGATAATTCTTTTTTTATTGGAAAGGGTATACTTCGAGAGTGGTCCCATATAAATTTGGAAAACAAAATCTATCCCTAAGGGGCAGAAAACAGGGGATGATTGATTGTTCACTCACTGATTGTAATGTATAACCACGAATAACTTTATACAGAGTAGTCCGATTTTGATAATTCTTTTTTCATTAGATAGGATATATCTGGTCAAGTATTATTAGTACATTAAAGCCACAAAAAAATTATAAAATAAAAACTTTTTAACAAAAAATTAAACCGCCGAAAAAACTTAAAAGCAAAAAATAATAAACCTTAAAATTTTGAATCGGCGCTGAAAAAATAATGAACAAAGATCACTCAAAGCGCCGACTCATAATATTGTAAGGTTTATTATTTTTTGCTTTTAAGTTTTTTTTAAATATTTGGATGTATATTTCTAAATCACGCTAAAACACGGGTTTGGATGATATTTGACACACAGTTTATAACCTGGGTTACAAGATTGGACACAAGATACTTTTATTCCTATAGTAGGTTCCTATGGGATAATTTACGACATCCACTTTATTAAGAAAAGAAACCAAACTGCATATTTATTAACAAGTTAATAAAACATTATTAGAAAAACGAGAATAATTGCATTGATTATTCGAATATTATTATTACGTGCCTGTACATAAGTCTATGAAGTTTGGTGCCAATATTGAACTTCCGATGAGCTTGGGGCTGTAATCTGTATTATTATGTAGATGCTCGCTAGAGGTCAAGGCGAGATGTTATTACCTAATCGTCTTATTGGAAGTATAGAAGACTGACTGGTTAGATCTATCGAAAGATTTCTGTTCAGGGCTGAAACTAAACTTAATAATGACAGAACAAATGTGACGCGAAAAGGAGTCTTGGTGTGGGGTGAATGCGGAATAAACAAAAAAAAAGTTTCCTCGATTTCTGAAAACGGCCATATGCCAAAAATTATCGGTACCATCTCAACCAGACAGCTTAAAAAAAAAACCGGCCAAGTGCGAGTCGGACTCGCGCACCGAGGGTTCCGTACAAACCTTCAGGTATTCACGGTTTATGCATAAGGTTTATGTTTATGAAAATAAATGTTTTTTTTTTTTAATTTTTATATTTGAGTTGACTGAATGAAAGGTAAATTGTGGTTTACGATTCATGACGTATTAAAAAAAAAAACTACTTACTAGATCTCGTTCAAACTAATTTTCGGTGAAAGTTTATATGGTAATGTCATCATATATTTTTTTTAGTATTATCATTCCCTTATTTTAGAAGTTACGGGGGGGGGGGGGGGAAGGGACACATATTTTACCACTTTGGAAGTGTCTCTCGCGCAAACTATTCAGTTTAGAAAAAAATTATATTAGATACCTCAATGTCATTTTTGAAGACCTATCCATAAATACCCCACACGTATGGGTTTGATGATTATTTTTTTTTGAGTTTCAGTTATGTATGGAGAACCCCAAATGTTATTGTTTTTTTTTTTGTTTTTTTGTGTGAAAATCTTAATGCGGTTCACAGAATACATCTACTTACCAAGTTTCAATAGCATAGCTCTTATAGTTTCGGAAAAAAGTGGCTGTGACATACTCGGACAGACAGACAGCCAGATAGACGTGACGAATCTATAAGGGTTCCGTTTTTTGCCA